>CAWUFW010003266.1:596671-1873615 GCA_963921515.1 Calotriton arnoldi
CTCCGTCCATCATCTCCTTGTGTTTGCTAAGCACTTATAAGGTCCCAAATGCGAGACCTATTGGCTATGCCAATGCTTGTTGGAACTGCCGGTGCTCAGCACTGGCAAGACCTGGGCCACTTAAAGCCCTGATTGCTGGCACTTATCAACATCAGGTAACAGGTACTGAATGACTGAGTGTTCCATTTGAGCACCGATTTTGATTACACCTTTACAAAGAAGTGAACGAGGTATTGTGGATAGCCACAAAGATGTTCTAATTTGGACTGCAAGTGTTATTACAATTCTTTGCACTGTGCCTCACTCATTTAAGCCATATCGTTTATTTCTCGTGATAGCGTTTTCTGTTATCCAGGCCACTATACATAAGATAATTCCCTCTGCTTTATGTCCCGTGCACGGTTATCAGATATCTATCACTGACATATCACGTCAGCAAGGGCTTTAAGTAGGCCGGGTCCTGCTGGTGCTCAACACCAAAAGTTCTAAAAAGCAGGTGCAACGAGGGTCCAATTTTGCCCTCACCCTCACAGTTCTCAATATAAGAAGCTGACAGTGCCCGTCTGAAAGTCTGCCCACTGCCTCCCGGTATCAACATGAAAATAGAAAACAGGCAATGCTCAAAAATACATGCTGATATAGTGACGGGAGGTTTATTTCGTTTGCAACAACTAGGAACTCATTTGTGTAAATCGGTGAAATGACTGGGGAATAAAAATAAATGCAGAGCGTGTTTGCATAATTATACTCATTTCAATTACATAAAAAATTAGGTTTTTTACAAAGACGCAACATAGTTTCTTCAACTAGAAAGAAAATGCCCCACAAAATCGTTTTTGCTGGTGTAAATGCTGAAACTAACATTGAAGTGGCTAGAGAAAGAAAGGGAGCAAGGCTCCGTGCGTGCCACAAGCACCAAAACGCCTAGGTCCTAGTAAAACGAGGGTAGAAGGAGAGAGAAGCAGCGAGGGTGGGAGGAGAGGGACACAGAGGTAGTGGGAGGGAGAGAAGCAGCGCGGGTGGAAGGAGAGAGAAGCAGCGCGGGTGGGAGGGGAGGGAGAGAAGAGTGGGCTGGTGGGAGGGGAGGCACTCTGAGGTAGTGGGAGGGAGAGAAGCAGCGCTGATGGAAGCGCCCAGAAGGTGCATTAATTATTCACGGTGGCAGGTGCCCACTCTGAGCTCATTTTAATAACTCCGCCATCAAAAGGCGAACGCGCGCAGATATAATCTGAGGCTGAGCTGGAGTTAATCTAATAGTACACAGTGATTTATATCTTTCCCATTAATCCAATGGAGAGGGAAAATAAAGCGGAGGGCTGCAGCAGGCGGGTAATCTGAGAGATAGCTCTGCGATGACTGAGCACACTGCACTCACCTGTACAGCGTAGAATGCACATTCGGGGACAAGTGTGCGGGTCGGGGGGAAGCTTTTGAGCACAGAGAGCACAACACATACTCACCTGTGGAGCTGCGGTGCGCTGGGAAGGCAAAGAGAAACACCACAAGTCACACAAGGACATGCTCCTCTGAGGGGTGCCAGGAGTCCCGGTTTTGAGGGGAAAGTCCCGGTTTTTCGTCATATCTCCCGGTAGATTTCGCTAAATTCAGCCATGTCCCATTTTTGAGAGGGTCGATTGAAGACAGAGGGAGGCAACCTTTAATGTTCTAATGCACGGTCACTAGCCATTTCACAACTCAATTTAATTAACGCAGAGGAGGCGGGCTGCACGAAGCGTGCGATGGGTAACAAATGGCAGAGTAATGAGGGGGCTCTCCTCTCTCCTGTGACTAGACGCACGCGCACCGTGTGAATACCTCTTGTTTTTACTGGATAACGGCTGCAAGCAACCTGGGTCCATTCAGCTGGGAAGGTCAGTGGTGGCACAGCATGCCTGGTGAGGGAGGCAGAGCTCTACAGTACAGCGGGACAGGGTTGCCGCATTAAACCAAAGAGAAAGCGAAGAGAAAACGTGCACCACAAAGCTGCATATAGGAGATCATTGCTCATCAGGGTGGCGATGGAAGTTAGCATGCAGGGCACCAGGAGAAGAAGAAACAAGCATTGGCCGCGAGCAAAAAGAAAACGTGCGACCGGGAGCACCAGGAGAAGAAGAAACAAGCATTGGCCGCGAGCAAAAAGAAAACGTGCGGCCGTGACCGGGAGTTGTGTGCGCGCGCGCGCAAAAATAAAATTAAAAAAAAACACGCGAATGGTGCGCGCGCGCACAGGGAGAGAGGAAAGCCAGATGGCGCCTCTGCGCTGCGCAGGGACGCGAAAGTGAAAGTGATCGCGATTGCGATGCACTTAATGACCCGTGACGGAGGAAAGACAGATGGCGGCTGCGCGCGTGCATGTGCGCGTAACCGCAAGCTTGAGGCCACCAAAAGCCTGTGGTAGCACTTTCAAAACCCGCTTACTAAATGTCTCGCAGAGCACCGCATGCGCTGGCTCAGGCGAGACCTAAACAACACCAATCCAATAGTCTGGCTGTCTGGTACTGCCCCACAACTAACTCTCAAGGCCTACATTATATCGGAAAAACAAATTTCTTTAAAGAGACACATGATCTGACAGGTGACACTATGTTGATTGATCAACCTGTGGTAACTGATCCCATGCCTTTCTCTAAATACACTTTTTTAATGACCCCACCATCATTTATTTTAAGCTGATGTTATTCAAATGCTCTGTCTATCACAGAACACCCAACTGTAAATAACCCCCCTCCCCCAATCTAAAGAAACCTTGTTTTGATCTCAGAACTGGGTGTCATCTTTGATGAGGATATTTCCTGCACACTACAGGCACCATAACTAGTGAAGACCTTTAATTTTCAGTTGAAATTGGCTAGTATTATCATACCCTATTTCTACCAATGGAGCAGGGTTTTTATGTCCAAGCTCTCAATATTTCTGGAACTGACTACTGCAACTTCTACATTCAAAGTCTTTTTCTGAAGAGAATAAAAAGTATCAAATGTGTTAGCTAGCCATAATAGCATTGCACAGAATGTCAAGAGAAATTGTAAAGGAAGAGAATGGGAGAAAAACAAAGCAGTTACACAAACAAAGCGTTAACTATTAAATGAAAAGAAGTTTGGTGAAAGGGAAATGGAAGAAGGTGCTGATTCAAGGAAGCAAAAAAGCATGAACAAAAGAGCCTTTAAAAGCAGCAAACTTGGGACTAAACGTACCATTCATTTACTGTAAAAGCACAAATATTACCAGGAAAGCGCATGCGAAACAATGTAATGAAAAACACTAGTCTTATAAAGGCATGCTTCAAAAAGGTTAGTACCCTTACAACTGTGAATATTGTAGTCATCATGATCTGATATAAGAATCCAAAACTTTGTATCCCGACAATGTATTGTAAATTTTATCATCAAAAAGAAGAAGCATGCTTACCCATAACTTTCTGTTTTTGGAAGTGACGGCAAATGTCGAATGTTAAGGAAATCGAGGAAAATCTTAGGAAGTTCTTCGTTTTCTGTGATGATGCTCTGAAACATATATGAAAGCAATTGGTCAAATTAAATATTTTCTCAACTAATAAATCTACAAATTTCCTTCATTCATTTAAAATTCATTACCATTTATGCCCCTTGACTGATGATTATTAAGAGTGTATAGAAATTGATTGCCAGCATTTAAGCATAGATTCCATTCTTGTTTTCAACTTCATCTATCTCTGCTTACCAACTCTTTACTTGTTAATCGGATTACGGGCTGAGAACAAATCTTATTATTACCTAAAAAATCTCTGCATGTACTGTAAAAAGAATAACTATATGTAGTAGAAATACGCCCAACTCTGGTGCACATACAAATGGTTACCAAAGAACCAATTTCTACCATTTCTCCTCTCCAAAAGTATGCTTGGCATGATCATGCTTTTGATCTTTTCCTGTCACATATGATAGGCCCATCTACACCGCATTTTGGATAAAAAAAACATTGTGGGATCCATGTAAACATCTCCCTGAATTCTTCTTGAATTGAGGGAAGTATGACTCCTTTGCAGTGAAGGAGGTATGACTTCAGAGAATTATGACTTCAGGAATTATACCTACCTGAAGACACTCCTCCTTGAAATTATACCTCCTTGAATTCAGACCTCCTCAGAAATGGTTGAAGTTGGTATGGACCTGGATGCTAGCTGAACCCAGGTATAAACACTGTAGTCATCACCCATGGGAATTTGGTACCATTTCTGTTCCTGAAAATGACACTTGGCAACGCCAGGGTATTTGCCTTCACTGTCCCATTTGATATGCCTATGGGATACCATTTTTATCAGGAGAAGTGTGGAAATGCAAAATGGTAGTACATTTGCTATTGTTGTTTGATTTTCATTGAGTTTTCTTACATTCAGAAATGAAAGTCAGGTTTGGAACTGTTTTGAGGTGTGGAAGTGTGGATTCTAACCACTCTGTAATTTTGCACTAGTTGCAACTTACTGAAGTATATTAAAACTCTCTTTAATATAACACAACATTGTCACAAATGGTTTGGAATCCAGTAAAAGAAATGGTACACTTTGAAAACGACACACTCTTTTTCCTTCCTAACAACATATTCAACCTACAGTGTAACATGCCACATTTGTAATTGATGGCATGAATACCACAGTCATGGTCTATATTATCATGAGAGAAGCAATATGCCAATATTAATTTCCAACCAGAAGGTAAAAGAGTGAGCTCTATTTATAACATATTAGAACAGAAATAACTTAAAAATACATGTGGCATCCCCACCCTCACTCTTTCTATTTTACTATTTTTCCATTTCCTTTCTGGCTTATGGTTGCAGAATATCCAAATGATAGGCAGAGAAAACAATATCAGAATTGCATTCATTTCCTTCACAATTGTAAAGACTTTGGCAAAATACTGTTAAACTATTTTCTGTATTCAATGAATGCCACAATTCATTAAGTAATGAATTGCCTGAGGTACAGTGTCCACTTTCTGTGTTTTAAAGAAAATAGTGATACATCCTTCTCTCAAGATATCTAGATAGTCACAAATAAAACGCATGTGGTGAGAACACTCAGTTTCTAGCCCTCTAAATAAAAATTGCCAATATCAAAACAGCATAATGGTTCTATCACCTTTGAATGAATAACCATCAAGGAAATATGTTTGGCTTGATACTACTTTTTCACAGATACATTCATACATTTTATATGACTTCTTGATATACATGTGTAATAGATCCTGCTCAGATACCCAAGGAGTGATCCATTATTTCATCTGCTTTTTAAATGTACTGTCTAGTAAATACCATGTTAGTCAAGGAGACTGGAAGACATTCTTTCTACCCAACTTATAGGTAAAGTCAACAAACTGATTTTGGATAAGTCTCCAGGTATTATTAAGCCCGGAAGGATATTAGCATTAAGATGAATGATGTAAAAAATTTATACAGTTCCTTTTTTTCTGGACTCAAAGCAATTTTTATCTTAATCACTGGATTAGAAATAGATTTTCTCAGTTTCAAGGTATCACTACAAATGAAACCTACAAATATTTGCAAATCTCCACCAGAATGGAGTGCCATATTCCCACAGTTTAATAATCTTTGCCTTAAAGGCTGCTAACGAAACAAACAGGGATGTCTCCATATCCCTATGAAATGGGACAGTGGTTGTCTCCGTGTCGTTTTTAAAAACAGAAAATGCTTGACTAATTAGAACACACAAGGATTGTCATCTGGTGAAATAAGTTATTCAATTGGTGCATAACACACAAACACCATCAACAGTACGACATGGCTTCCAAAACTGCTCACCTCCCTTTTGAGGTCTCACCTACAAAGCGCATGCGCAGTATGTATGTATGTATGAATTTTGGCATTTGTTAAGCGCGTGTATCACCCGTAGGTCTCACAGCGCCAGCAGATACTCAGAGAACCAAGAGAGATGCCAGACCTATTGTTTACAATTCAGTGGGCTTACAACCCGCCCAAAGCATACCATTAGTTGTTTTCATTGTCACTCTCCTGTGCAATCATTCAATTGCTTAGCTACTGTAGGCTTACCTTCCTTTCTTGTGTAAGCTCATCCCTGGAGCATGGACCAAGTATGTGTGACCGTCGTCATCTTTTTGCAGTGCACCATTTATTTTTAGCTTATTATTCCTGGGAGTGCAATGTACTTTCCTACTTTTAACACAGGCATACGGGTTTATATTTGTGGTGCTTTCAGCGTATATGCCATCTCTAGTGATGCTTTAGTTACTTACACCCACAGCTGTACTACTCTATGCCACTCCACACAATGGCACTCTACGCCACTGTACTCTACGGTATGTCACTCTATGACAATCTACACCACTCCATACCACTCTACTCCACGCCACTCTAAGCGATGCCACCCTGCCCGACTCTATGCTACTTCAAGCAATTCCACTCTACGCCACTCCACTCTACACCACTCCATGCCATTCTATTCTATGCCAACTACTCCACACAATGCCACCCTGCGCAATATCACTCCACTTTACTCGTCTCTTCTCTATGCCAATCTACTCTACACCACACCACTCTATACCAATCTACTCTACGCCAGTCTACTCCAAACCACTCTACTCTACACCGCTGTATGTCATTCCACTCTACTCTATGCCACACCACTCTACTCTATGCTGCTGTAAGCCACTCCACGCCACACAATGCAACTCTACACCACTCCACAACACACAATGCCACTTTACCCCACTCAACGGCACTCTACTCCACCCGCTGTATGCCACTCCACTCTAGACCAATCTCCTCTACGCCACCCCACTCTATATCAACCTACTCTACACCACTCCACTCTATACCAATACCATTCTACTCTATGCCACTCTGCTCTACTCTATGCCACTCCACTC
Source organism: Calotriton arnoldi (assembly GCA_963921515.1). NCBI lineage: Eukaryota > Metazoa > Chordata > Amphibia > Caudata > Salamandridae > Calotriton > Calotriton arnoldi. The sequence goes on from CAWUFW010003266.1 coordinate 603,553, forward strand.
CGATCTACGTCCCTCCACTCCACTGCACTCTGTACCAATCTACACTATGGCACTCTACTCTACACCACTCATTCCAACTTCAAGCTGCTTTGTATCACCCACAAAGCAATATATGGAACAAGATCACAGGAAAAGAATCACCAAATACATACAACAAAGGAACCTCCGCTCCAGACTGGCATTTCACCTCAAAAACCCAGCGTACAAGAAAAAAAAACATCTCTCTCTCTGTTCAAGCAGCCAAACTATGCAATTCACTACCTTCAAACATAAGATCCACATATAACGATCTTATGTTCAGAAGACTACTCAAGAGTTGGTTCTTTCCTACATGACCACCATACTCAAAACACAAACATACAGTGGGTTGTTGGTTGACTGGGGTGTGAGCGCTGGTCAAGCAACAGTCACAATCCTTGCAGGGTGAACCACCAAAAGTAACAAAATTAACCTATACTTAACCCTGGGTAGCTTGACACAAAAAGCAATAAGGCTTAACTTAGAGGCAATTTGTAAAGTATTTATGCAGCACACAAACAGAAACAAAGTGAAGACAGCACAAGAAAAATACCAAACCAATTTTGGAAAAAACAGAGTAAAGTTTGTTATTTGACACCAAAATGACAAAATCCAATCAGTAGAACCGTACTTATGAATCTAAATTTTTTGTGTGAAATCTAGTGTCTAAAAGATCAAAGCGCCAACCGCAGAGATCTAGTCGCATGAGACCGGGGTCAAAGTCAAAACTTAAGGCCAACCGCGATGGAGCGCGCTTCGGATATAAGAAGTGGATTGGGCCCGGTCAGTGCTTACCTTCGGACTTAGAAAACTTCTTGAAGAAAAATGTCTGAGAAGGTATAAGTTTAGCAGGGCAAGACTGCAGGAGTGTCCGAGGAGGGAGCGTCATCATGGAAAGACCGTGGAGCGAATCAGCGGTGAAGATTTTACCTTCGGACCTAGTCGCCATAATTGAAGTAAAAAATCTCCAGCGGGATGAGACAGAGGGCTGTAGCTGAAGACAGTTTCACAAGGTTGGATACCCCTTTGGTGAAGGATCGCTGAAAATAATTTGCTGCTGTGGAGAAGAATGTAGCGGGAGAAGCTGCAAAGTCAATCCGACTGGCGATGCACCTTGGGCGGATAGGAGAGCAGGATGGTACCGGTCTTCTCCTGGTTCTCCGAGCACTTTATGGCCTCAGTTTTGGAACTTGGTGATCTGGGCACCTTTAGCACCACAACCAAGGGTCCAGGATTGGTGGTACACCTCTGGGATGGCTCAGGACTCACTCAGGCTGGGTCCTGGTGCAGGTTCATGATGGTGGGAGCCTTTTGTGTCCCTGTGGCTCAGAACAGGAGGCCCTGTAGTCACTTCAGCAGCACGGCTATTGGTCAACAACCCCAGGCACAAATCGGTTTCAAAAGAGATTCGCAATCTGCACTGGCTCCCTGTATTACAGCGTATCAAATTTAAGGCTCTGTGTTTGGCCTACAAAGCACTGAATCACACAGGTCCTTCTTTTCTTCAGAACCTTTTTGTCTGGTATGAACCAACCAGACACCTTCGCTCTACAGGGGCCAGACTCTTGACAGTGCCCAGAATTCGAACATCGCATTGGGGGGGCCGCAGCTTCCACTATGGCACCTCTAAACTCTGGAATACTCTTCCAAGTGAGCTCAGAAGTGCGAGCTCCCTATCCATCTTCAGGAGAAGGTTAAAGACCTGGTTGTTCCAGGACTAGACGTTGTGTGAGCTTACTGTGTTCTCAGCGCCAAGACACCTCCGGGTATTCGTGTGCTTTTATAAATCCCATTAACATTAACTTCTGGGAGTCCTGGGTGCAGGTGAAGATGTTGGGCTCAACTGCAGGGCTGGCCTCTCAGAGTTCTAGGCAGACTCCAGACAGCAAAGCAGTCCTTCTAGGTACAGAAGTCTGGCAGAGTGCACAGCAGGTTACAGCAGCAGAAAGTCCTCGGAGAGTTCTCCCACAGGTCCAGTAGTGAACTGAAGAGTGAGTCTGAAAGTTGAATTTTTACATCCTGGTGCCTTACTTCTGGAAGGTAGGAGGAGCTTCTGGAAAGGTTCTTTGAAGTGCATGGAATTTTCTGCCTCCCCTGCCCTGGCACCAAGCTGGTTGAACTGACAATGCAGGGTTGTTAAGCCCTTTTGAGACAGAACATAGCCTATTCAGGTGTGCTCAGCTCCGCCCCAGCCTGCCAGTTGATGGCCCACTGAGGCACACTTAATCTCTCTATTGTGTGTCTGTCGGGGAGGAATTCACATAGTCTAACTGCACAAATATATATATCTACTTATGGTTTAAAAATATATAGATATTCTTATAGGTCTGCTTAACAAAGGTATATTACTTATGGTATGTATATTTACATCACTGATAGTTTACATATACGTTATTTCATTATATGCTTATGGGTCTCTTTTATTTTATCTATTACAATGTGTAAATATGATCATAACAATTGTACATTTGCAATTTCTAAAACAACTATTTAAAAAAATAAGTAAATTAGCTTTATGTACAGCAACACTTGACAGTTGGAGTTTCTAACTATTTATCCATACAAGTACATATAGGACTTCATATAATACAACTTTATATTTCTTTATTATTTTCCAAATACATGTATACCTTTTTATATAGTTATGTAACTATATATTATTTCACTCCTACTGTAGAAAAAAGAAAAAGAAAAAACCTTTCAACTCTTTCCAATTCACTACTGTCCCATCCTATACCTCTTTCACTATTTCCTCTACCTCCACTCTTTGATTTATCTCAAACCTCATTGTACTACTATGATCCCCCTAATAACCCTTTCTAGACTTTTCCTTCCTCTGTCCCTCCTTTGACTCTTCTCAAACCTCATTTTACTACTATGATCTCCCAAATAACACCTTCTAGACTCTTCACTCCTCTATCCCTCCTTTGACTCATCCCAAACCTCATTATACAACTATGATCTCCCAAATAATACTTTCTTGACTCTTCCTTCCTCTATCCTTCCTTTATCTTATTCAATCCAACGAACAAACTTGCATGTCCCACCGTTCAAATTAGCAACTTAGATTTCCCGATACTAACCCACCACTAATCCACTTTGGGTTCCGGAGCAGTGTGCTACTGGCCGAAAAGCGCTTCAACACCTCGTCAGGGGTAGTAAGTGCTATATAAATACAATTACAAAAGCTACCAATTCACATGCAGACAGTGGTCCATGCGTGGCATGAGGCCACTAGATTTTTGGGCTGGGAGGACAGGCTAATGGAGAGGACTCCGCTTAGGGACAGCGACCTGCTGTGGGAGGTAGGGAACTTGAAGGGATTCCACAAGTGGGGACTCCTGGGCATTGATTATCTTGAGGATATCTGGAGAGGCCAGGCACTGATTATATTAGAAGACTTTGGGCAGAGTATCAGATGATAGACAATGAGAGGTTTCGATACCAGCAGTTGGGACACACGTTACGGTAACATGTCTTGAAGGGGAACAACTGCCAGAATACACCCCCTTGGAGGACAGGCTGCTGCTTGACCCAGTGACAGATAAAACGACCTCTCTAACCTATAGGAAACTAGAACAACTTACAAGATCTATTGGGGACCCTAAGGGAGGCAGATTTGTGGTTACTAGAGGACGATGACTGGGTGGAGGCAATACCGAACCCTCAAAAAAACGTTTCGCCTGATACAGCTGAGGATCCTGCTTAGATCCTATTCCTCTAGAACACTTATGCATTGGCTCGGGAGATGTGACACAGTCTTGAGCGCTAGAGGTTGCGGCACAGTGGGATCCTTCTTTCACATACTATAGGTTTGTCCCAAAGTCCGACAATACTTGAGGGAGGTAATACAGGTCATGGCCAGAGTCACGGTTCTAGATGTCCCGTTGGAAGCGCCGTGGCATATCTAGTGTGTGACTGGGGAGGAGGTATGTCCCAAATACCACAAAATATTGCTGATGATGGCGGCTGGAGTGGCAAAAAGGAACATAACGAGGGCTTGGGGAGCGGATTGGCCTCCAAGGGTGTCGGATTACGAGGCCGACCTGGATTGGTGTCAACAAGCCGAGAAGGTGGTCTATCAGAGTCAGGATGCCCGAGGAAATAGGAAAAAGTTTGGGGCCTATTGGGGGCGTATAAAGGCCAATGAAGGAGCACCTTGTAAGGAACACAGCCAGGTTAATGAAGGAGCCTGAATAAGTTTGAACCGTGTTTCGATGTGTCTACTGTACAGTGGTAAGCCTTTGCTCTTTATTTGACTTTCATGGACACTGCAAATGTGATGTACTCCTACCCTTGCACTGTCAGTCGTGATTATACATGTTCAAACCTGTCAATGTATGCTGAGGAACTGTTTAATAAAAAGATGTTAAAAAATATATATAAATACAATTACAATTAGTAACCTTGTCCCAGTCCCTTCTGTTGAACACATTAAACAGCTCTTGAAGTCTCAAACAGAGGTTAACAAAGAGAGGGCTGTGCTATATACAAGTGACCAATACTCTGCTGGTTTTGAAAACTCAAATCAGCAAAAAGAGTATGTGATATTCTCCTATGATGGCAGATCATATCGAAGTTTGATGATCCACTTCTGCTATACAGGCTGAATTAGACACCTTATTTGACTTGAGATTAGGATCTGACAAAGGTGCACAACCTGTACAGATCAAATGTGTATGCCATGAAGAAGAATTTGCAAAAACAAATATTGATTTATCTAACCATGCTTTACCTCCTGCATCATTGGGGTTTATGAGACTCAAAGTAGTCATTACTCTGCTAAAACATTGATGTCAGAGAGTCTTTTAATTATGTGTATATACATGCAAGCATCAATAGAAAAGCTGGTGATCCTGATAACCAAGAACTATTCTCCAAAACCTTGTTTTATGAACAGCTTAAATGAAACTACCCAGAAAGAAGATAGGAACATTTATATATTTGAAGCAAAGTGGTGAAAGCCCATTAATAAAAAAAAAACTTAATCAGGAGAAATCTCTTCCCGATAACATTACTACACATTTAATAAAAAAAAAGAAACCTATTACCACACATGGCTAAATAGTAACAAGCGATGGCGAAGCCAGGTCTCTCTTGTTGACTGTGGACCCATTGGCTTTGCCAAGACTGTTTGCTGATGCTGTGTTGCCTTGACAAAAAACATTCTTTACCAATGCTTTGTATGCCAAAAAATAAAAAAGGCTTGATGACATGTCATTTTGTAAGCATACGCATACATTTGCTTTGCCTACAATATGAAGCGGGTACCTTTTTTTAAATTTACCAATCCAAAATGGATCAGTAAATACAAAAAAATCATATTTCACAAGTGAAAGCGCTTTTCTAAATTAAAAAGGACTGCATGTGGCAGGGCAGGGGACAATGGACAGCAACGAAGCAGCAGATGGGGGAGCTGGTGGAGGATGATGGGGGAGGGGGTGGTGGGTGGTGGGTGAAGGGGGTAAAGCAGCACCCAAAAGAGAGAGTAACAAGGAGAGCGGGGTGGGTATATAGTGGGGAGAAAGAAACACATGAAGGAGAGAGATGGACAACACATGCATCCTCATGGAGTGTTTAAAAAAAAGAAAGAAATAGTTTTCTAAAAGTGAGCAGTGGAAGGATTCCAGTCAGTCAAAAACGAAGTGAAAAGGCTATGCTTAGGGGTGGGGCCAAAGGCAAGAAGAGGAAGGTAAATCATTAAATAAGAAGCAAGCAAGCAACTGAAAGTGACAATAAAGTCAATTAATGGTAAGCAATAGGAGAGCTGTAAGTTTTTGATAAACTCACAAAAGGTCTTTTGCAACACAGACAGCTAGCTCGGTCTAGCTCGCAAGACCTAAAAGGGATCTGTGCACTGACCCTCCACACATATTAGCAGCCATATATAAAATCCAGCCACTGTTTTTAAAGAAAGAGAAAAGAAACCAAAAGCCAAGGAAAATGACGCAAAAATGTTGCCCTCCTATTCTGAAATGATGGATCATGAAGAATCTGGTCAAATTGATTTTAATCTGCCCTGAAGCATCATCTTCTAGAGGTGATCCAGGAGCTAGTCATTAAATGGAAAGTGCATGTAGGCTGACAGCTGATCTGACAATATAAGCATGTCTTGGCAATGCATATCTGACAATCTGGAACTACAAAGGTTGAGGGGTATAGGAGCACATTCATGTTTGTACTTTTCGTACAGCAATATACATATAATCTCAGTGATTCACCTAAGCTAATGTAATTAACAAATGGGCAATTTAACTGCTGCATTCTCTTTTAACTTTATTTATACTTTTATTGTATAACAAAGGCCATATAGTACAGCAACGGGATGAGAGACACAAAGTACAGTCAACCTTGCACACAGCGACACTTCTCACCACCCCACTATACATTTGTAGTAATTTTGAGTACATGCTGATCCTCATCGTTGTGCGCACCTCTTTGATTCCCATAATCAATATCTGGTTCCCCTATCCATCTGTCCACCATTTCCGTTCAATCAAGCAGGTCTTCAGCCACCCTCTCGTCTGTGCGGGCCATTCTTATGCGTATTGCCTCTGCTGTTGCTCTTGAATATATTTATCCCATGCTTCCAACCTGGGGCCTGTGAGCAAGTCCAACAAATTACGATTTAACTTTTCGCCAATCCCGATCCCAATCCCAAAGAGGCGAACTTGCGCCGCAACCTTGATTCCCGAGGTCGAGGGATGAAATTCAGTAAGTAGTGTTGTATACTACGTTCCAGCCCAAGACTTACTATATGTCAAAGCTTATCTGTCACTTCTTGCCAGTATTCTGGCTGTGCGGCACAACTCCATGTCATAGGGAGCAAGTCAGCTACTCCCTTCCCGCATTTGGGGCAATCATGAAGGGGCAAGCATAATAGATGTACTATATGTACATGCACTAATTTGAACCTGGCACTGCTGGATATGGATCGGACCTGGCTGCATGTTGACTCTCATTCCTTATCTATGAGTGGTGTGTCTAAATCGGTATCCCATCCATGTCGTGCCCTAAAGGGCAGCTTTCTTCTATCTTTTTTTAATGCGCTATAAAGGTTTGATGAAGCATGTGCAGAATGTCACAACTGTAGTAGGGTGTCCAGCACTGTGGTTGTCGAAGGTGCGTCAGGGAAGTCTATCCAGACCTCCCTAACAGTGTTAGCTATTTTACCGTATTGCAGGAAATGTTCCCACCCTCCCCCAAAGTTAGATTGTGCATCTTCAATATTAAGAATGTCTCTCCAGGATATAAATCGTCCAGTGTAGTGCAGCCCTTCTCCCTCTGACTGGTTACCGGCATTGCATTCGAAATAATTTGTAAGGAATGTATACCATATATTCAGAGATCCAGAGAAGGGAGGGGCATTTCCGTATCCTCTTAAACGTGATATCCCATGCTATGGCGCAATTTTTAATTATGAACAGGGAGTGTGCAGTTGTGTCTCTGCCCCTCATCAGCGTGACGGGCAGCGGTCCCTCATCCCAACAGCCCTTCAGTAGTCTTTGTTCCCTCTTATTGTCCTCCTTGCTCCACTGTGCTGTATGCTGCGCTCCCAGCTAGTACAACTCCAGGTCTGGATGTCCTAGTCCTCCCTCCACTGGGAGGAGCTTGAACACCTCCAGTTTTCCCTGCCCATACTAATGTGGTCAATAGTGTGTCCAGTATGCTACATGTGTGGGGGACTGTTCATAACACTTTCTGCAAATGACAAAGGCATCTTGGTAAAAGATCATATTTGCGACCACAATACAGCCGACCAGAGAGAGTGGGAGTGCTGTTTAGAATATGATGGATTTACGTAAGTCTTGCAATATCCTACCCATATTGAGCTCATATTGCAATTGTGCAGAGTGTGCAACCTGCACCCTGAGATAACGGAAACTGTCTAACGCGCAGCACTGTCCAATATGTGGTAACCCATCAGATCCGGCGTTAGCTAGTGAACCCAGTGCGAACACCACCATCTTGTCTCTGTTCACCCGTGAACCAGCACAATTTCTGAGTCTCTAAGGTGTCCAAACTGGCAACGAGTTCTGATCTATGATATATATGAGGATGTCATCAGTGTATAAGGACACTATGGGGTCGATTCCGATTCGGGCCGGAAATCTCTCCGACCGAGCCGGACCCGGAGAGATTTCCGACCGAATCGGACCCGTGCAGTCCGACCGAACGAGTCCGATGCATTCGTATGCCACCGGACACGAGTCGGTCGGACTCCCATTGAACTCAATGGGAGCCGGTCGTACAACGCGTACGCGGGCTCCCATTGCCTCAATGGGTGCGAGGCGGACAAGGGCGCCCCTACAGCGAGTACGCCGCGAAGCGCTTCACGGCGTACACGCACAGGTAGGGGGACCCATGGGTCCCCCTGTGTGCGCCTCGCACGGGTACGCAGTACAGGGGGTCCGACACGGACCCCCAAAGTACGGCTCCGACAGCGAGTTCGAGTCGGACGGCGCGAGTCGGTCGGAGCGGTCGAGGTGCGCATCGTACTTACCCGGCCGGAAAACGTCTCCATTGCGCGGTGCGAATCGGGTCCGAGCGAGTCGGTCGGAGCGGTACGATCCGGGTACGAGTCGGTCGGAGCGGTCGGGTCGCCCGGACGAGTCGGTCGGCGAGTCCGCATCGTACTCGCTCGGCCGGACCCGCGTACGGTTCGGTCGGGAAACAGGGCTCCGAATCGGATCCGGTAAAGCCGAATCCTATTCGGAGCCCTACCGGCCGAGATCGGAATCGGCCCCTATGTGTTGCATATTGATAGTTTTGAATTGGGAGATGTTACAGCATTAGTGAGATAAAATATTTTGCTATATGATGAATCTTCGTTAAATGATAAGAACTAAATACGCCTCCGCACGACTCATCCTGGACATCCCCCGACACAGCCACATCACCGTACACCTGAAAGACCTGCACTGGCTCCCCGTCAGCAAGAGAATCACGTTCAGACTCCTCACCCACGCACACAAGGCCCTCCACGACCTGGGCCCAAAGTACCTCAACGACCGCATGTCCTTCTACACGCCCACACGCCAGCTACGATCAACCAGCCACGCCCTCGCCACCGTACCACGCATCCGCAGAACCACCGCCGGAGGAAGATCCTTCTCCTACCTGGCGGCCAAGACCTGGAACTCCCTCCCCACTCACCTTCGGCGAACCCAGGACCATCTCGCCTTCAGGAAGCAGCTCAAGACCTGGCTGTTCGAGCAGTAACTTACCCCCTCCCCCAGCGCCTTGAGACCCTCCCGGGTGAGTAGCGCGCTCTATAAATGCCGTGATTGATTGATTGAAATACTATAGTAAAGATTGTTACCACAATAAAATGACTTTTTGAGAATGTCTGACTCATGAAACTATATTCTTTAAGTAAGTTAATGGATTGTTTCTCCAGCAGGCTAGTTGGAGTTATACCCTAGTATATTTCTTTGGAGTTGGCTTTTTTGTTAATTTTGATATATCGCAGAAGTTCCTTTAGAGCCTCAAGCAATTCCTCTTATGCAACGTCTGCCTCTAAAAGTTCTAGTTGGTCCCTATCTAATCTCAGGAGTTGTCCCGAGTCCAGGAAGGAAATTAACCACATCGGCATCATTTTGTAGCGGGGGTCATCTGTATACCTTTTCGAGGTGTCTGTGTAGCTCATGTAATATACCAGTTTGGTTGGAAATCATGGCTCTATGTGCACAGCGTCAGAATCTGGGGGTGAGCGCGTTCCCTATTCAGAAGCCAGGGTAATAATATACCAGATTTATATCCCTCTCTATATAGTCTCTGCCTTTATACTTTCAATGTAAGAGTATCAAGAACCTCCCACTTGTCAAAAAGTGTTCGCTGGGCTCGTGCCGCCTGTACTCTGGCTGTCAGGTTGGTCAGCTCCCTGCTCTGAAAGCGGATCACCTCCTTTTCATGGGCCAGGATGGCGGCCCTCAAACCTATACATACTTATTTACTACGACACTCCCCCCTTAATACTCCTTTAAATGCCTCCCACTCATTGCCCCTCGTGGTTGCGTTGCCCCAGCTCATAGTAAAGTATCAGTCTACGACACTTTGAATTTCACTGCAAAAGATTAGGTTTTGCTGTGCCTCCAGACGTTGCTGCCAGAGGGGGAGCGGCGTCACTGTACGTGTCATAGCAGAATCTATATTTAGATGTCGATATTCACAGAGTAATCAGCAATGATATTCTGCTGTATGTAGCTTATCTACAATGTCTCACATCACCAACATTCTGTACAACCTGCTAAAGGTGTTGTGGATCACTGAGTGACAAGAGTATGGGTCTCAGAGTGAGTGACCAGCCATATGTCTACAGAGTTTATTCTGTCCATAACTTGCCGTAGCGCTTGCACCATGGCCGGCTTGACTCGTTGTCGTATAGGGAGTCTGTCTAGGGTGTCATTTAATGTGTAATTTAAATCCCCTGCCCCAGACTATGGGAAATTGTATATATAAGGTACTAGGAGATTTGGTATAGTCCAATAAAAGGCACAGTCGTCCACATTTGGGCTTAAACTTTAAGCATATAGATTTTGGTCCCAACCTGCATGCCATGTATCAGTATATACCGACCATCTATGTTAGCTTTGGTGTAGTAGTGCGTGAAGGGGACCCCTGGTGCCACCCATATTGTCACCCCCCCAGCATGTGAGGAGTATGCAGCTGAATACATCAGTCCCCTCCATTTCTTACGCAGCTTCTCGGCTTCTGTAACCGTCAAGTGAGTTGCCTGGTGTAAGATCATCTGAATATTTTGCCTCCTGACGTAAGAGTCCACCCTTTCTCACTTAACATGATCACTCAGGCTCGCACGTTCCATGTGGCTATCTTAATCTTTCCTGAAGTAATGGTGGTGAGGTCCGAGGCTCTCATCATTTCAGGCAGTAGAGTGGAGACTCGTCGTGTGTACCCTGTCTGTGAGATGGTGGCTAGTGTGTCCTCGCTGGTAGCTGTCATTAACATCTTGTATACTATTATGGCTGTAATACAAACATTTCAACCAAAAAAAGAATAAGCACCCATGTTCTCCCCCAATATCCCCCTGTCCCGGGTAAACACATTACCAACTACACTTGCATTTTCACATTTCATTCAACCCAGAATTCAACTTATATTAGAACAACTTTTACTCTAACTTTTACGTTCATGGGAGATTGTGGCCCCTGGTATGCCTCTGCCATTGAAGACTAGCAGGTAACAACAGGTGGGGAAGGCGAAACATCCAATCACCCTACTCAAGGAAATAAAGAGAAGATAAAGAAGGAATAAGAAACAAGAGGAGGAGAGTATGTAGATTGAAAGGAGTGAGACAAAAAGAGGAGAATGAGAAAGTAATGGTCAGGTTTTGTTCCTGGTCTATTTTAAAAAACAATTTTAAAGCCCCAGGGAGACAGAGTAGCCCTGCAGTACCTATATATTCGGGATCTCTCAGTACCACAATAGGCACTTCCTTTTTCTTACATTTGGATTACAGCTGTCCATCTCAACCCAGCGTCCACGCTAAGCTGTATCGCTAAACCATCAATGCTACATCGAATCCTGGATAGCATTTGTAATCCCTGACAACCAAGACAGACCCCGCTGACGGGAAACCACCAAATATGAGTCTATGTTGCGTTCACTCGTGACCGCCTCGGATATGGCCAACTCCAGTGTTTCGTCATCCTGCCCCAGAATCCGAGCTGTCAGCATATTTGTCCCGGTCGCCCCACCAGCCGATCTCATGGCACGGCCTGTCTGTCTCCTAGACAGTGAGTGTTTGGTGTGTTGGACAGCTTTATATTGCCCAGTCACAGGATTACTCATGTCCATCCAATCCCAAGCATACGCCGGGTCAGTAAAGAAATGTGACTCACAGCTTGGCCGGGTACAGGGGCACATATTTGAGTCCCATGGTGCGCAGCTTTTGTTTTATAGTATCAAAGGACTTGCAAAGTCTCTGCACTTGCTGTGCGTAGTCTGGAAACACTCTGATTGTATGATCCTTCTATTTCTGGTCGTTAATCCGGACCCATGCTACAATTGCACATGAGGGGGCAGATGTTGGGTGAGGGGGGTCAGAGCCCTGTGGGCCCGCTCCAGGACAAAAAAAGCTGAAGAGCCTTCAGACTTCAGCACAGTGGTAATCCAGCGCTACAAGAATTGCTCTGGGGCATTGCCCTTAGCCCTCTCCGGGAAGCCAACAAATCCCAGATTATTGCTGCGGGGTGTCCCCTCTGCATCCTCTGCCAGGGCACCCAGTTGTGGGCAAGATCTGAAAGGGAGCGAATCCTGTTCTGCAGTTCTTTTACCTCGGCTTGCTGTGTCAGCACTGACTGTTTTGTTTCCAGGGAGCGAATTTTTACCTTACGAAAATTAGAACGGAGCAGGTTCACTTCAGTTGTCACAGAGTCTATTTTGTGCTCCAGCACTAGTCACGAGCTGTCAATGGCATCCAGTATTTTTGTGCCTGTGACTTTAGCCACCTGCGAGTCGATGGGGGGCATCCCTGTCCCCCTGCTTGCTTCGCATATCTCCGATGTACTGGTCAATCCTGGCATGCCGCGTGGCTCTGGGTTTGCCCATGGTGGCGGCTATCTCCAGCTTAATCCAGGTGCGACTCAGTGTGCCCCCAGTTGAGGTTTATGCCTGCCCGTTCCAATTACTCAGTCCAGGCCCCCTGACCACCAGTCCAGTCTCACCCCAGCTGATGCGTGAGCCTCAGAAAATCAAATCTGCTGCCTGGCAGCATCACCAGTGTATAGGCACCACCTAGGGTGTCAGCATTGGCTGAACCGGGATTTTCAACATGCATCCTCGCAGGTCTTTCCTGTGTCCCCTCCACTGCAGGTCACATGACCAACCCTCGGAGGTCCCCAGGAGTCTCCGCAGTCCAAGATCCTGGCGGCAGGGGGGATAAGGGAAAGAAGATGCATTCACTGCCCCTGCCCACCTGGTCTGCCAAAGTGAGAAAAGGGGGGAAGATTTTCTGTCCCCTTGTGGGCCCTCCTTGGAGGCAGGAACCCGATGGCCCTCACCAGTAGCAAACGCCTGGAGCATGGCAGCACCCCAGCCCCAGACTACGTTGCAACCGCTCTCCACTCCTCACCCAATAGGTGGCCTGGGCTCAGACCCTGCTCTGCTTCATCCTCAGGGCTAAGCTGCAGCGTTTAACTTCCACCACGGGCCACCCGGTCATAGGCATAATCCCTGTTGTTTCCTTAACACAGAATCCCGAGGGATAGGGCTCCGTCAGCTCCCACAATGGGCAGAGGAGTGTAAACCCTCCTATTCTCTTGTATCTGGTGCCACCTCAAGCGTCGCCAGCAAGACTCTGCCCTTGGCGCCACAGTCCACCCAGGACCAGTTCTCACTCCCCCCCCGGCTGGCAGTCTAGGCCTCACAATTTACAGCGCCCTCCATCTTGTTTCACGTCGCTCGGACGTGGGAAATATTCTCAGATTTGGTTCCCCACCTCACCGGAGCATATTAGTCTGTTCAAAATGCACTGCGATTATGCACCCAGGCAGCGATGATTTTAGGGACACTCAAAGCCCCTCTGGAGCCAGGGTTTGAGCAGGATTAAGGCCAGGACAGCGGAGCTCAGCTCTAAAGCATGCTGTTCGGCATGTTGGTAGACCACATCCCCTATTCATTCTCTACACTAAGGTAGAAGAGAGAGGTAGGTTCCACAGAGCTTCATGGATCCTATTCACATTCCTTATCAGAGCAAGCAGCATTTAAATCACTGCAGGGTTTTGCAATTGTTGCATGCTGTCCTTCTGCTAAGAGTGATAGTTTGGCAGCTATGCAACTTAATTTTTTTGTTAAGTTAAAGCATGCAACTTATGACGCAACCAAAAATTATTTTGCTTCCATAAATAGAAATGGGTGAAAAGCTTTGTTAACAGACATACTTTTCCAATTCCCGTCTAATTTTGCTAGACAGTATTGTAGAAGGAATTACAAATAAAAGAATAGTATGAGAACAGGGATCAATTATTATCCTTAGGATGATAGTGCTTAAGGTTGTCCAGCTCTCAATACTAAACTACTATTTTAGCGCTATTCTATCCCTACACAAAAAAAATAATTGACAAATGGAGTGAGTTTATTTAGCCTAATACTGCTTGCTGGGGCTCGCTTGGTATACTCAGCGGCTGTTAAAAACGTGATGATACCCATATGCACCTTACTCTCATGTCATGGAACTAAAAGGGAATTACTTAAATATGAAACTTTGTAATTCCAATGTAAATTTGGGATCATACTTCTACAAGAAACAAGTCTATAGATAACATCTAACTTAAGCCTCTTGATCTCAGAAGACCCCTCCACCACGAGGATCAATTTCCACAACTGCATGACAAACATCGCCGCATGGATGAAGACCAACTGCCTGAAGCTCAACAAGGACAAGACTGAAGTGCTGATCTTTAGAAACACCTGCCCATAGAACGACACCTGGCGGCCCTCCGAACTTGGACCCACACAGACGGACCACGCCCGCAACCTTCGCATCATCCTGGACAGCAAACTGACCATGAAGCGCCGGATCAACGCAGTCACCTCCGCTTGCTTCCACACCCTCCGCATGCTCCAAAAGGTCATCATATGGCTCCCAGTCGACACCAGGAAAACCATCACCCAAGCCCTGGCTACCAGCAGACTTGACTATGGCAACGTGCTCTAAGCAGGAATCACCACCCAACTCCTGAAGAGACTCAAGATGATACAGAACTCAGCTGCCAGACTCATCCTCAACCTACCCAAAAGGACCCACATCACCCCTCACCTCAGGAACCTCCACTGGCTCCCCATCCAGAAAAGATGGCATTCAAGATGCTGATACACATCTACAAAGCTTTTCACGTTTAAGAACTAGCATGCACCAACCACCGCCTGAACTACCACCAACGCTCCAGACACCTGCGCTCCGCCTCCCTCGCTCACACTCCCCGCATCCGAAGCCATAGCAGAGGACGCTCCTTCTCCTACCTCGCTGCCAAGGCCTGGAACAACCCTACCCTCCACCTCCGTAGAGCATCCTCTCTCACAAGATTCAGAAAAGGACTCAAGACCTGGCTCTTTGACTGATCGTAGCAGGATCCTAGCTCCTGGATACCCTCACCGGTGAATAGCAGCGCTCTACAAATTCTGATTGAGTGATTGATAGATTGATGGGATTTTGAGTGTTTCAATAATGTAAGAGGTACTCTGGCTATACCATCAATTGGTCCAAGTCAGTGGTGTTGCCCCTATGGGGTGCAGCTTCGGCCCTGCTGGCCGGCTGTGGAGCAAAAATCGAGGCAGAGGGTTTTACCTACTTGGGTATATACGTCACTTCCAGTGAGGACACCTTTTACGAGCGGAACCTTCTCGCCCCGCTCGCCCGACTGAAAGGAGATGTGCAACACTGGCGAGCCCTGCCACTCTCCCTGCTGGGAAGGGCGGCATTTTTTAAAAATGATGGCACTGCCACGATTTCTGTACGCCCTGCAGAATACGCCTTACGCGATTCCAGATCCCTATTTTAAAGCAATTGACGGGGAGGTTCGTAGCCTGTTATGAAATGGGAGGCCGCCCGCATTGCCGCCCATAAACTTGTTTGTGGGTGGTACGATGGAGGAATCGCACTTCCCAATATCCGTGTATATTATTGAGCGGCACAGCTGGTGGTCATCAATAGATGGGCCCACCGCGGACAGGTGGACCCAGCGTGTTATATGGACGAGTGGCTCATGGGACTTGGGGGGGGTTTAATGAGGCACTATACACCAACCCAAAGAAACAGCAGCTTACAGGGCCGACGGCACAGACGGTTGCAATCTGGCACAGAGTCACGAAACAGCTGGGATGGAGCAACAGGGTAACGCTTGCTACACCCCTATGGTGGGCAGAAAACCTGGGGAAACTGGGTCGGTGCTGAGGGTTTCGTGCGTGGGATATCATTGGTATATCAAAGGTCAAAGACCTCTGGGCGAGGGGAGCAATGATCCCATTCGCGGAATTGCAAAGAGAATATGACTTAGCAGAAAGGGAACTCTGTAGATACTCCCAAATAAGACACGCTCTCAAGGGGGTGGTCTCAGGAGGGGAGGATCTGCCGGAGGCTTCTCCTCTGGAGGATAGGCTCATTTCTGAATATATGCTGAGCAAGGCCATTTCATTGACATACAAAAAAATCATTAATAATCTACCGGACCCATTGCTTAGTCTCTGGGAACGCTGGCAGACAGACTTTGGGGCTCTGGAGGAAGAAGACTGGAGGGAGGCGCTTACATCGCCTCTTGAGGTGGCAATTTCATCGAGACTGCGACTAGTTCAATTAAAAATACTCCACAGGTCATATATTACATGTACTGCACTTGTTAAACTGGGAAGGCTTGAAGATGCGGTGTGTAGAAGAACATGTGGAGGTGTTGGCACCTTCTTCCACACAATCTGGGAGTGTCCACCCATCCAACAATTCTGGAGTGCGATAATCTCATGTATGAAAGAAGCAATTGGGGATACAGTATCACTGTCTCCTACGGTGTGCCTGTTGAATGTGTGGGAACCCACTGATCTTGATCGTGCTGGACAGCTCTGGACAACCATGGGATTAATGACTGCGAAACGCAATATTGCCCGACGATGGGGGGTGGCGGAGACGCCGACTCTGGCTGAATGGAAGCAGGACATGGATTGGTGCATGATTGCCGAAGCGGAAGTTTATAAAAACAGAGGTTGCCCCCGGAAGTGGGACCGGGTCTGGGGAAAATGGAACGAATTTAGGGGAAATGTTTGTAACCCTCCACAGGCCCGGAGGTCTCCTGTCGGGAGGGCAAATGTTATGTTATGTTATGTAGCTTATAGAGCGCGCGGCTACCCCCAACGGCAGTGTCCCGGCGCTTAAGACAGATAGAGAGGTGGGGGGGATAGGAGTAGTGATTTCACGGGTGCTAAGGAAGACTGAAGAGCCATGTCTTCAAGAGTTTCCGGAAGCATAGCTCCGTATTAGTCTTTCTGATGTATACGGGCAGAGAGTTCCACAGAGTTGTGGTTCTAACGGTAAAGGACCTTCCTCCTATTCTAGCCTTAGCAAAACGAGGGATGGTAAGGAGTTCAAGATGGTTAGATCTTAGGTTTCTTGCTTGATAGGACTTACGGATTCTTTTCCAGAGATAGAGGGGGCCACTTCCGTTTATTGCCCGATAGGCAAGAGTGAGCGCCTTAAATTCTGTGCGTTTTTTTACGGGCAGCCAATGAAGACTACGTAAATGGGGAGAGATATGGTGCCTTAGAGGAACATTTCTAATAAGCCTTGCGGCTGCATTCTGTATTATCTGCAGTCTCCTTAGCAGATACGTTGGTACACCCAGATATAGACTATTGGCGTAGTCTAATTTTCATGTTATTAGTGCATGGACAATAGTTTTCCTGCAGTCCATTGGAAGGAAGTGAAGAAATCTTCGTAATGCCTTCATTTTCCAGAAGCAGGATGATGTCACGAGACCTATCTGGGATTTGCATGAGAGAGTGTTATCCACCTTGAAGCCCAGATTTCTCGCTGAGGACACAGGCTGTGGAGGGGGATTGAGCTGTGAAGGCCACCAGAAATCAGAGTGGGGGGGGAAGGCTGGTTAAAAAACAAAACCTCAGTTTTGTCGGCATTCAGCTGCAGACAATTCTTTGTCATCCAGGTAGATATGTCAATCAGACATTCCTTAAAGTGTGTGAATGCGGCCTCTGAATGGTCTTTAAAAGAGAACACTAGCTGGGTGTCATCAGCATATGAGATGACACCCATGCCATGTTGCTCTATGAGAGTAGCTAGGGGCGCAAGGTAAACGTTAAAAAGAGTGGGGCTGAGAGCCGAGCCTTGAGGAACTCCACATTTCACCAATCGAGGTGATGAGACATAAGGATGCAGCCTTACTTTCTGGGACCGCCCTTCAAGAAAAGAACTGAACCAGGCCAGAGTGGTCCCTAAAACTCCCAATTGTCTAAGCCTGTCAAGAAGGATCTTGTGTGTCACAGTGTCAAATGCTGCTGACAGGTCTAACAGCACCAGCATTGCACAGTTGTTCTTATCTAAGGTTTCCCGGATTGTTTCAGTTACCTCCAACAGAGCTGTCTCGGTGCTATAGCCAGCTCTGAATCCAGACTGAGGTGGGGTGGAGGGCCTAAACCCAGCCCTATGAGGGGATCTAGTATGCCAATATCATTGTTAAACTGCCTTGGAGTGTGTAATGGAAAAATGTGCCCATGTGGGCTAAGTGATGTATTGCTGCTGAACTTTTAATTCAAATGTTCAATAAAAAGATTACTTCTCTTAAATAGTTAGTGAACTACTGGCAGTTGAGATGGGTTTCTCTTCTCTGGCTGGCTTAGGTAACACTACTAATGAATTGGCTATAATAAAAAATAAAAAAAGAAGAATTAAGTGCTTTAACAGCTGGAATTTAATCTACAGAGGGGCCAGAACCTATAGCATGTCCATTCACAGTTGGCCCTCAGGGTATCTATAATGGGAATGGGATGTTCCACATAAAGAATTTTGAACTTCCAAGATAGAATTGGGAAAGCATTGATGCAACTGCCATTACTCTCTAACTTTAGAGTGGCGAACAGCAGTCTAGCAAGTGGCATCCGGGATAGGACTCCTCATTATTTTCATTATTTGTTTATTAGGTGGAAGTACATAAGGTCTAGTCTCAGTTTCTGTACGTGGTATTAGTTGAAAAAAGATAATTCTCCGCAATATGTACTGTACATAGTAATTATATGAGCTGGGTCTGGAAGGTGGCAGTTAAGGATAATATTCCCCTAAGGACAGAATATATTAGATGTAGGATTCTAAATGCTGATATAGTACAAAATAACTCGGCGAAGATTGTTGAGTGTTCTCATCGGGATAAGAATGTTACTGAATAATACCAGGAACTTTCTCATTACCTGCTAAACATGACATATACGCTTTAATCACAGGTGGAAACCCGAAAGGAAGTTGGAAAACTTAGTACAAAAAGGGCAGATAAGCACAAAGGGGTCGATTCCGATTCGGGCCGGAAATTTCTCCGACCGAGCCGGACCCGGAGAGATTTCCGACCGAATCGGACCCGTGCAGTCCGACCGAACGAGTACGATGCGTCCGTATGTTATCGGACTCGAGTCGGTCGGACTCCCATTGATGTCAATGGGAGCCGGTCGTACAACGCGTACGCGGGCTCCCATTGACTCAATGGGTGCGAGTCGGACAAGGGCGCCCCCTACAGCGGGTACGCGGCGAGGCGAGTCGCGCCGTACACGCACAGGTAGGGGGACCCATGGGTCCCCCCTGTGTGCGACTCGCGCGGCTACGCATGCAGGGGGGTCCGACACGGACCCCCGAAGTACTGCTCCGACTGCTCTTACGAGCCGGAGTGCGCGGCTCGGTCGGACTGCTCGCGGCGCGCATCGTACTTACCCGGCCGGGAAACGTCTCCATTGCGCGGTGCGAGTCGAGTCCGAGCGAGTCGGTCGGAGCGGTTCGAGCCGGGAGCGAGTCGGTCGGAGCGGTCGGGACGCCCGGACGAGTCGGTCGGCGATTTCGCATCGTACTCGCTCGGCCGGACCCGCGTACGGTTCGGTCGGGAAACAGGGCTCCGAATCGGATCCGGTAAAGCCGAATCCGATTCGGAGCCCTACCGGCCGAGATCGGAATCGGCCCCATAGTCTAAAGTGGAAAGGAATGGCAAAACAGATCAGGCATAGATAGCGATTTATCCCACATATTATATTTTCTTTGAAAACAAGTGCTCGATTAACATCTAAAAAACCATATCAAGCATAGAAGTAATGCTCGCCTTTTCAAACTTGCCTTAAAATGAGATTGACAATCTGAAGCGGTGATACAAATACATTCTGACAAATAGTTGCCGTGGGTGTAACCACTGATTTATGGAGGGGTGCAAGTATTTACAGAGGGAAAATGGAATCATCCTGGAAATGAAAGACTGCTCGCCATATTAAGTGCTAGAACTAAAGTTTTAGAAAAGGCATTGCACCAGCAGCTACTTAGCTGAGAGATAGTATAGCATAGTGCTGTTATAAAATACCAAGTTCTGAGAGGACATCCTACCAACCAATAAAGGTTTGATTCGTACTAACGTGGCCAAACTAGCCTTGACAAAAAATTATCCAATATTATGTGCATTGATACCTTTTAAACTCCCTTCAACACCATAGATTGCTACTACAGGTAAAGCAGAAAGGGCTACGAATACTGGGCACACTGCTTTTTTTTTTTCAAACCAACTTTGTTTGTGTTCAAGTATGCAGTAGTTATCATCTCAACAGAGCTATGATCCAGACATTTTACTATTTCAGATACATTGTCCTTCGTGGTTATTCCAATTCACCTCATTGCACATATTGTGTCTCACATCTGCATTTCAGCTGTCATGCCGATTGTCCTATTTACCAATTCAACTGAAACATATGGATGAGGTTATTAAGTATCCATCAGCATGTGTGCAGGTGGAGCAAATGGTGCCAGTGGAGACAACTTGTTTATATAGGACTAGGAGTGATCTGCTCAGAGAGGGACCAGTTCACTGCCACATTACTTGGCCCATCCCTCCGACTTTCTTTCAGTACTTTGCACTGGAACAAAGAGCAGTGTCTTGCCACTGGAACGTCAGTGCAGGGTAGCTTGTCATCTTTGGTTACATTTTTAAGGGAAAGCAGTATCTCTTCTCAGGACACAGTATCATCTGCGCTGCCTCTCTATCTACATTTCCTCAAAAGGAGTGCTTCCACCTTCAGTTTAGCCCAATAAGTTACCCTGTGTACCTATTGCCTGGAGTCTGGGGCACTAGATGACTTCCTGTTTACTGCTATTCACCTTTTGAAAGACAGCAATGGCTAGGTTCAGAAACATTAACAAATTTCTTATTCTTAGGCCAGATCATCAGCCTCAAGAAGCAGGTCCCTGGATTTAACATCTCTCATTTCTATTGTGCATTCCAATGTGTCAGCAAACCCCTGGCAAAATGGTATGTCCAGTAAACACCAGCCCATAAGACAGAAACCTGCATCCTGTTAATTGGCAAGCGCAGTAAGATAAATACTGGATAACCATGTGGAGGTGAGGTATGTCCTAGGCAAAACATTAAACTGTTGCACTCAGAATCTCATACTTATAGATAACTTAGGGGTTTGCTGCAGAATCAACGTGCAGTTAGTATCCCTCAAGTCCAATCCCATGTCCTGTGACAATTTGTTCTTTTAGTCTGGTAAGTCAGTCTTTGCATTGTCCAGCAGCTCTTTATAAACTAGTGTCAATAACTGCCTTCCTTTTTGACACCAAAATGACATGGGATCATCTAATTATTCCACGAGCACAGAAGATGGTGGCCTCCTGTGAAGCAGTCTTTAGTTTTGCGAAAAACTCGGGGCACAGGCCACTTAAAGAGATGCTCATGCTGTATAAAAGCAAATGTCTTTCAGCAGACATATATGGGGAGGGGGTGTGGGGATACGCAAAATTAGGCCCCTTAAAATTGCAGAAAATAAAATTTTGTGCAGATTATCAATCGTAAAATTTACACCCAGTCTCCTTTCCCTTAGTGAACTTGGCCTACATTTCATAGAGGACGCGGCAAGCTTGGCACCTATTCTTTTATGGCATAAAGAGTGTGTTTCTCGTGAGCTGAGCTTCTCTCGCAGAATAGTGGAGGACTGCCTTAAATTGAGTAATCCAGTAGCTATCCCCTGGTTGGCATATGTCAAGAACTCTCTTAATGACCTTGGGTTAAGTAATTTTTTTGAAGCCCCAGCAAATACCATTATCTGTGATTAAGTGAGATTAAGAATATGTTTTTTTTTAAAATAGGGAGAGAAAGAGAGAATTTTATTATCTTTAAATATGGTCACAATCTGTCGATATAGGTCTCACTCTCCACTACCTTGGATATTGAGCCATATCTTAGTTGGATAGAGAACCCAGAGTTAAGATTTTACCTTATCTGCTTAAGACTATGTACAATTCATTACCTAATGACCTTTCCCCAAACAGGGTCTTCGTTTAAATCACTTCCGTTTTGCCCATGTGTTGGCATTTTGATTTAATCTACTTCGCACTTTAAGTTCTTTTGCACACTGTATCGCACTTTTAGAGCTCGCTATTTATATCAGTTTTTACGGCCCATGAATTTTATAACATATAAGGAAGGGTTGCAATATATTCAGCGCCTAAACTCCCCTGCTTTATGTTATGTGGTGTTAAAATATATTGTCTCTGCTCTGAAATTAAGGAAGATGTATGCTAATTGATCATGACTGAGTATCACTCTTTGCACAAATGGGTTTTAGGTTATAAAAACAAACTTTCTTTTTGAAGGTACATAAATAGTTTTTGCTGTAATTTGAGATTTTCTGATAACTTACCCATGTTCCGCTGTATTTGTTTGCTGTGGCCTTTTTCTGGGAGACACCTTTCTTGTAATGACCTCTAATGTTTAAATTTTTAATCGTGTATTGATGACTAATATCTGTATGTTGTATTATATTTTCTATATGCTTTTATGTAATTAATTTGACCGAATAAAGAATATTGACATAACATGACTAGGAGTGATCTGCTCAGAGAGGGATCAGTTCACTGCCACACTACTTGGCCCATCCCTCTGACTTTCTTTCAGTACTTTGCAAAGGAACAAAGAGCAGAGTCTTGCCACTGGAACGTCAGTGCAGGGTAGCTTGTCATCTTTGGTTACATTTTTAAGGGAAAGCAGTATCTCTTCCCAGGACACAGTATCATCTGCGCCGCCTCTCCATCTACATTTCCTCAAAAAGAGTACTTCCACTCTCAGTTTAGCCCAATAAGTGACCCTGTGTACCTATTGCCTGGAGTCTGGGGGACTAGATGACTTCCCATTTACTGCTATTCACCTTTTGAATGTCAGCAATGGTTGGGGTTCAGAGCCATATTAACATATTTCTTATTCTTAGGCCAAATTATCAGCCCCCAAGAAGCAGGTTCCTGGCTTTAACATCTCTCACCTCTCTATTGTGCATTCCAATGTGTCAGCAAACCCCCAGCAAAAGTTTATGTCCAGTACACACCAGCCCATAAGACAGAAACCTGCATCTGGTTAATTGGCAAGCGCAGTAAGATAAACACTGGATAACCATGTGGAGGTGAGGTATGTCCTATGCAAAACATTAAACTGTTGCACACAGAATCTCATACTTATAGATAACATAGGGGTTTGCTGCAGAATCAACGTGCAGTCAGCATCCATCAAGTCCAATCCGATGTCCTGTGACAATTTGTTCTTTTAGTCAGGTAAGTCAGTCTTTGCATTGTCCAGTAGCTCTTTATAAACTAGTGTCAATGACTGCCTTCCTGTTCAAACTGTAAGACTTATCTGCAAGAAACTGTATGTGGGTGGTTCAACTATCATCTCCATACTGAGGGCCCGATTACGATGGCTGTCGGACCGCAACCGACGGCTCGTCGGTTGTGGTCCGAACGCCATCTGCTTATGCGGTCTGACCGACACATTACAATGTGTGCAGTCAGAGGCAGCAGGCGGAGAGACCGTCCAACGCTTTCCGACAGGCTCAGGGAGCCCCTCGGTGCATCGGAAACACCTCATATTCCCTTAATGACGGCGGCTCCGCCGTCGGGATTATGATGTCGGTTTCCGACAGCCATTCCATGTTGGCCTTATCGACATGGAAAGGCTGTCGGAAAGCAACATTGGGGGCCCCTAGCAGGGCCCCCTTCCCACCTGACCTTCCGCATTGTGGCCTGAGGGGCACCTATGCTGCCCCCCTACACATCCCTGCACTGTGTGGTAGGCACAGTGAGGTGCCTGCCACACGGTGCAGTGATGTTTGAAAACATCCATTTTTCAATGGAAGCTTGTGCTGCAGGCCTTTTACACCCGCCGCACAAACTTGCATTGAAAAATAGATGTTTCTGTCGCATCCAAATAATGCGGTCGGAATCGTCGACCTGAGGTCGGGCAGTTCCCAATCCGCAACGGTGTCGACCGACATTGTAATTAGCCCGAGTGCATGTGTTTAATCAGACTCCCATAAATCGAGAACTGTCCCTTTGGGATTCCAGCATCTAGTGTTACATTCTAGAAAACTCAAGAGTTCCGGAATCATAGAGGTTTCCCATTTTCTGCACATGCATATGCGTCCCAGCAAATTGTCCCTTTCCACTGCCAATCTAAATTCCACTTGTAGTGGAAAAGTAGGGGCAACCATTTCTTCTCAACAGACATTCTCTTCAAGCTGCGTACCCAAAAGTATCCCACCATTTAATACTAGAATCAATGTCAAGATGTGTGCAACTGCATTATACTTACATCTGGGCTACAATTCATTACAATATGTGATAAGAAGCCTGCCTAAAGTGTGTTTAATCATAGGAAGCAGTTAGTCAGAGTGTATATTGCACACTTTGTTGTTCAACATTTTTAAAGCTGATTTAGAGATAGACCCTTTTTCAAATCACAAGGTTTGGGGGAAACCGATCTTCTGGATTGGCCTATGATTTATTTTTTCTTGTTTCAAATAGTAATTTGTCTAAATTCAATTAAAAATATCAAAATGTTATCAATATTAGAACTTGTTATCATTGAATGAAATGCCTAAATTAACAACTAATTAATGAAATATATGAGAAGAAAATATTAATATTGTATAATCAGAAAAATAACAATCTACTGCTATGCTAGTAATTCATCTGGGAGAATCACGTGCTGACCAGATCTGCTAAATAACTGGAACAATGAGAAAAGTGGAACCTACCCACCAGATATATCACAGTTTCAAAGCCCAAATCACCTAAATGATATAATTCAGTCTTAAAATAAATTTAATTGCATACCTTTCTCTATTTTTATTACAATTAATGATTAGATTACTTGTTTATTTAGTTTGAAGCTTGTCTTTTTTTTTACGACAAAACAAGATTTTATTGTGTTGATTTATTTTGATCAATGAAATGTCTAAACATTATTTTCTATGTCTTAATGTTAAACAAAAAATATTGTATTTAGTTTGTTCTGTATCTTACAGCTAACTTGTCAATCACAGCATGTGTGTTCATTCACATTAATAATTTTCGAAGATCTCTAACTTGCCACGAAGATAAAACTCAGATTTCAATCCTTTCCTCCAATCACATTATTTTTAAATTAACAAACATAATTCACTTTTACATTACATTATTTTATGGAATATTAAATCTGGGCTAAAACTTAAATGGCCACCAAACAGGCAAAAACTTAATGCACTATGACATATCTTTACATTAAGTACTCCTTCTCGATGTAAAATATGATATTAGTTGGTGGAGCTGGTCTGAGCACTATAAAAGAGCAAATCCAAAATATGGCTACAAAGCACTATTCTACGTCAAATGTACATCAAACAAATATCAAACTTTTCATTGATATGCTGAAAAAAGTGACTGAACTGAACAATTTGGAAGGGTTTTAGCTTTGTCAAACGTATTAACAACTGGAAAAGAAGAACTGATATGACGCCGGAGTTAAACGTTTACCAACACAATGACTCCCAAATGACCCATATCTATACTGCATGTTTAGACCCATGATGTTATGAATCAACAGTTACTATGTAGTTAGATTCTATTTGGGTTTTTATAATAAACTACAACTTAAAACATCTTAATTTACATTTTGCAAGAAAAATAAATGACCATGACATACTTGGTTAGAAATTTTATCAAATTCTGATATAATGTATAGGTGAATATGGAAAGAAGAAGGTGACAAGAGCAATTAGATCTGGATTTGTCTTATAGTGAATATACTTTTGAAAATATAATTAAGGTTATGTTGATGCTTCTGTGTTGGTTATAAAGATTAAAGTCATTAAGTGTGTTTTAGTACTAGGAGTTTGTGCAGAGCGACCGACTACTGCTGAGTGTTATGCAAACATAGTTAAAATGCTTTATCTAGAAATGTGGTTTTGAGAAATTGTGTTTGAATATTCCCTTTGAATGGTTGTGCTCATCTAAAGCTCTATAGTCAACTAAGCGGTTGATTAAGGTGTGTACTCCTGCAGTCAAAAGGCTGTTTCCAAAAAATGTCAGTGTCATGTTGTAAGGAATTACAACAAGTACCAGGATGACTCAAGATCAAGTAAGACTGTTTTACAGGTGTTTGGGCACCCTAAATATGATGAACAATGGTAACAATGCTAACCTGGATCCCAGGCAGCAGTCTTTGCAAAAAGTCCAGAGTGAGTATCACAGGGCCTTTGTGGTATGATTTTGAACATTTTGGTGTATACTAAACAATGTTAGGATAGGTTCACATAGAGCAAAAATAATAGATCCAATTTAATGTTTTTATATAACATTTCATACAGCATTTCTGTCTGGTACTATTATTCAATTTTATGATACTTAATTTATCAACGTTGGAAGGATGGAAGACTAATTTGGTTTTGTCTCAAGATGTCAGCGGTGAGCATTTAACTCATTGTGTCAATTTACTTGTTTGACATAGGAGCTAACATTTACCACAAAAAACTGCACTGTCTCATTATTTGGAATAGAAGGAACTTTTCACAGCCATGCAATCCAGTAATTAACAAGCAACTCTACAGCATATTGCCTGGATAGGTAAGGTTTCCTTTTAGTTTGTATACCACAGTTTCTTTTCCAACTGCCAACAATTTTGGCAAAAGACAGTTCCAATGAAATTCAGCAGTCTGGCATTTTATTCAAATAATCTAAACAACATTACAGAGACAACTACACATTAGATATAGAAAAAGCCTGCTAGATTAATCTTATCTGCGCATTAAGGGCCCTATTACGAGTCTGGCGGTCCTCGGACAGCCAGACTCATGGTGGCGCGGCAGTGATGGTCTTGCGACTGGCGCACTACGACCCTAGTGATCGCGCCACGTTGGGGCCGCTGACTCCGCCAGGGGTCCGCCGTTCCCTGGCGGTGGTGCGGCAGTCCAGAGCCATCTATATGCTTGGCGGGACCGCTGCTGTCCTGCCGAGCATATTGCGAGTTTCATCACCGCCACTGATTTCATGGAGGTCTTTCCTCCATGAAAACAGTGGCGGTGAGGAAAGAAAGTGCCTCACACCGTGTGGATGCACACAGGGGGACACAACATGTGCCCCACTGTGTGCATGCACAGAAGTTCCAGCACAGCATGGACTGAAAAGTCCATGCCGTGCTGGAACTTCCTTTGATGTTCCCATTGCTATGCCTATTTTATAGGCATCGACGTGGGAACGCCGAAGGAAATGCTCGCCAATGACAAAAAAAGTAATTATAGGGCGGGCGGTCCTCACGCGGGTTTGGCAGGGCCGTCCCGCCACCGCACCGTCAAACTCGTAATCGGGCCCTATGTGTCTAGAAATGTTGCCCAGCATAGACAATGCCAGTTTAATGTGTAAAAAAGAATCCTATTTTGGTGCCTAGCATTAATTAGTGGGTTTTTTACTATATAAAACTGTATTTTCCCAAAATCTAGCTAGTCAATTAGTGCAGTAATTTTATTAACGAGGCTTTTTTCTCATAACTGACACTACATGGTCATACTAGGATTAATTCACACTGGTATGAATTTCACTGTAAGACCTTCACAGAGCGGAGAAATGACTCATAGCATGAGTCACATGCAGCTGTTATCCCAATACTCTAAATAAAAGTCAACTTTTTACATTTATTTATTAATCTAAAATCCGGTCCGTGATTAATTTTGTTTTTATTTTATGCAGTTGAGGTTGGTCCAGAGTTCTTAAGCAAGGTATTAACTGAAATGAATTTTATGCAGACACAGCCTGTAAGTAGCTTGCTTGTAGATTCTGTATATGACGCAGGCTGGTGCTAAATCTCGTTTTTTTAATTCTCTGGATCTTATAGAAATGTTTTATATCATTTTATTTTGATTCATTATCATCATAGCTAATTGAAGGACTGCTCACTTTATTCCCATTTGGTTTGGAAATTATTGTTACTGCAAACACTGCTTTATTTATAAGTATTGTCTAAAATACGGAAATGCAACAGCACAGATTCTGCTTAGTCTCAAGCTCTGTCTTTCCCTTACCAGAGGATGATACTTTTTCCTAGCAAATGAATCTAACACATTTTCTATAAGAATATCTCTCTCTAATTCCTGAGCCCTCTCCTGAAAAGTCTTTTGCTCAACACTCCTCATTCCAGAGCCTTATTTTACTAGATAATGCTCACCTCCTCTTCTACATTTAAGATATTATAATGTATTTTTGTGGATTTATAGTTTACTGATATAAAAGGGAAATAATAAGTTGAGAAAAAAATCAAACTGATTGAAAATGTATATATTATACTTGCATATCCATGAAAAAGCTTGTGTATAAAATAATAGTCTGACCAGGATAGTAATTGCTAACCTACCATTACAAAGGCAATAGGAAAACATACATACGGAAGTAATAGGGAAAATGTTGTGAGCATCAAAGCCACAGTCACTCACATAGTTCAATAAATGAAGGACTTATTTCACCAAACAATCATTAAATCGCCTTCTTCTTACACTACAACGATTAATAGTAGCACCAAATTCATCATATAATCCTCAATCCATGAATTCCTTCTTGACTTCCACACCTTTAAATTTTGATTTGGAATCACAGTAACTCAGTATAACCTCAGGTTTGAACCCCAACATGGTGACAAATAGTCAGTGTAAAATGGCCTTATAGTGAATGATAAAAAATATTGTCGTTCCACAATATTGTGCCAAAAGTATTGAATATTGGGGGCTATAATATAGAAGGTAAGAATGGGGGTGGGGGGAGCGTTTGTGTGTGTATTAATTACAAACCAGGTATACGGGTCATGCAAATGTAAGTAAAAAAAAAAAATGTAAGTCCGTTTTTATATAGCGCAGCTACTCACCCTTACGGGTCTCAAGGCGCTGGGGGCCGGAGTGGAAATTAAGTGAGCTATTGCCCAGAGTCACAAGGTGCTGAGCTGCCGCCGGAGCCGGGGATCGAACCGTGGACCCTGTGCTCCAGAGTCAGCTGCCCTGGCCGCTGCACCACACCTCTCCAATCTATTTATCAAAGATCTATATGTAAATATTAATATGAACTGCCAAATGTTGGAACATGACTGCATTTGAAATGTATTCAACCGTTTGTGTTTGTCAATTGTATATGTGACTAGCAACATTAATATAAAGAGTAATTATACTCACGCAGTATTTGGAACTCACATATGCCACGATAGCGCTTGCTTTCGCCCCACTCTCCTGACATCAAACATGTCGATTGTCCTACGTTGTTTGTAACTACAATGTTTATGAAAAAGAGCATGGCAGCTCTCATGCCATACCATGAACAAGGCGAAAGCCGAAACGCGTTGGTACGGGGCATCACTTCACGAATAAACATTTGAAGCATCCAGGAGTGTCCTGGTAATCTCTTGACTGTGGGGATTGTTGGTGGATGTATATCATTTACTTTAATAGAGGTGTAATAAATTAATAAATGTAGCATAATTCTACTTGTTTTTTGTATAGTTTGTAAGTTGTAATGTGTGATTATTTTTTTTTAGATTTATTTGTAATTTATAGTTTAGTATCAGGTAATTGTGTGTGAAAGGGAATAAGGTGGGATGTTATTTAAATGACAAATTAGTATTTTTTATTTTAAATTAATATTTGATGCTGCAATTCAATTTTGCAAATTATTTGAATAATTATTTTATGTTTTTAAATGTACTTTGTGATTTTTACTCAAAATCTGTTTTATTGAGTTTTCCATAAATTGTTACAGTAACAGAAAAATAAATATTGCAAAGGTTCATATTGCAGTATATTCAGATAAGGTCAAGACCATTATAAGAATAGTAGAGCAAGAACAAAACATTCAGCATGAGAATCAACCGCATTATCATGTAACATGAGAAGTAGTCTGGAAGGCAAGAACATGGTGCACGTTTCCACTTACTGCCCTGGGGACTAGGAGGAGGATCATGAGATGTTGTCCTTCAAAAAGTGTTCTCTCCCCAGGGAGGAGAAGGGGGAGTCTCCAGGGCTGCCCTAGGCTAAGGAGGAAAGCAAATGAACCCAGGGACGAAAAGGGGACTGGAGGGGGGGGAGGGGCGGGGGGGAGAGGCCAACAGACCTCCAAATCTGGGGGGAGACGGGGAGCGGGAAAGATGAAGGAGGGGGGGGAGACCATAAACCTAACGTTGAAGTCTATGGGAGGGGCAAGGGACGGGAAGGGGAACTGAGAGTAGCAGGTCATCGAATTAGAATGTGGCAGCACTGTGGGGGAAGGAAGGAGGCATTGAGAAGAGGGATCCACGCCAAAAGTGGGGGGTTTCACTATCACTTTAGATCAGCAGAGATGGAAGAGTAAAGTCTCCTTCCGTTCAGTCGCCTAGTCAAATAGGTGGAGAGCACGAAGTCGGGGCGGTAGATGTTCAAGCCTAGACATGTAATCAATAGGGGGCTGCCAGAGGCGTGTAAACTTCTTGTCAGCATTAGCTAATTTTTGGGTCAATTGCTCCAGTGCTAGGGTGTGCCAGAGCTTCATGTACCAGGAGGCTATTGGAGGGGCGTTGGGGGACTTCCAGGTTAGCGCAATCAGCTGTTTGGCTGCGCCCATCATATGTTGGGTTAGGGACCAGTCTGTATGTGTCATTGCTTTGATTGCTGAGGGACGCAGTCCTAGAATAACAGTGCTGTAGTCGTCTGGGATTGGATAGCCCAAAGTGTTTTTGAGGTGGCTTAAGATTTCCTTCCAGAAAAGAGAGATGGGCAGGCGTGTCCACCCTGTGTGTTGAAAGTCTCCATTCTTCTCCCCACTACGCCAACAGGCTCGAGATGCGTTTGGATAGATAGAGTGTAAGGGGGCCGGGGTATAGTACCACTGGACCATGACCTTATAGGCCATTTCTTGTTGGGGTATGCTCCTATAAATATTTGGAATGCCACACCATATGGTTTCCCACTGTTTACCCGTTATGTCTTGGCACAGTCTGATTCCCACATCCGCTGGTATAAATGGCTAGGTACGAGTCGGGGCTGTTGTAATAATGCATAGGTCTTGGACACCATCCCGTGGGTACCCTCGAAGTTGCGGACAAAGATTCAAAAGGAGTGAAGGGGCTGTAGCAGCTAAAACATTGGGAGGGTGTAGGGCCCAGTGGCGTAACTGGAAATATTGGTGTCTGGTGGCGTCAGGGAGGCAGAACTCAGTCCTGCAATGCTCAAAAGAGTTGATGGATTCGTCTTGAAAAGATCTTACAGTATTCTGCATTCGCCCTTGACCCATACGGGGAAGGAATCTCGAGAGAGCGCAAGTGTAAAATCTGGGTTGCGTGCGATGGGGGTATTTGGAGAGGTGAAAGTGGTGAGGTTCCTTCGCAGTGCGAATCTATCCCACACCTCCAATACTGTTCGCGTCAGAGTAGCAATATATGTACTCCGAGGACGCAAGTGCTTTGGGATCCAAGCTAGGTCCCACAGTGGTCTACATGCCAACGATCTGTCCATATGCACCCAATGCTTTTCACTCTCTCTCGCCACCCATTCGGAAATAAAGCAAAGGTGGGCGGCCCCATAATAATCTTGGAGGTTGGGGCACATTAAGCTGCCCCGGTGTCTGGGGCGCATAATAAGGGCATGAGAGATACGAGGTTGTTTCCCCCTCCAAATGAAAGTGCACAGGTCCCCTTGCAATGCCTTAATATTATCTGCGGTAATGGGTGTGGGCGAAGGACTGAAATAAATATAAAAGTAGGAGAAGAATATTCATCTTAACCATATTGAGGTGTCCTAGCAAGGAAATGTGGAGAGGGTGCCATCGTCGTATGTCTTCACGAATTGCTTTGCGGCAGCGAGGCAAATTGGCCTTCGTCCATGTGTTAAGGGTGCTGGTAATGGTAAGGCCTAGGTATTGGATGAAGTGTGTGGCCCACTGGAACGAGGTGAGGGTGTCCAGGTGTGGGAGACATTCCTGTGGAACAGTGAGGTTGAGTGCCTGGGACTTGGACATATTGACTCTGTATCCGGATACCAATTCAAAGGCTTGAAGGGCCCGCACCACTGTAGGGAGGGAGGACTCTGGCCTAGACAAGGCAAGGAGTAAATCATTGGCGAACAATAGGACTTTGTGATCCTGCCCGTCAATCGGGATGCTCATAATATAGCTGGTTTGCCGGCGATGAAAGGCTAGAGGCTTAAAGGCGAGGGCAAAATGTAAAGAGGACAGGGGGCAACCCGGCCGAGTGCCTCGAGCAATGGGGAAGGGCCGCGTCGACTGGCCATTTAGTCTAATGGTCGCTGTCGGTGATGTGTAGGAGTCCATTATCTTAGACATCATGTTGGGACCGCTTGGAGGAATTTCCACCTCACCCTGTCAAAAGCCGTCTTGGCATCTAGGAACAGCAGGAGAGCTGGAAAATTGTGCTTCTGTGCCTTCTCAACCAGATGTGCGAGTTGACGAATGTTGTCTGGACCTTGTCTATGTTTAATGAAGCCCACTTGGTCCAGATCAATCAGGCTGGGTAGGAGTGCCTCGAGACGGTTGGCAAAAAATCTTTGCATCTGTGTTAAGGAAGGCTGTCAGGCGGAAGAAAGAACAGAGTCTGATCTCTACCAGGTTTCGGGATGAGGACACTTTCAGCAGCAGACATCGTGGACGTGAGGCTGGTGGTTTGAGACAAAGAATTGTAAAGCTTGAGGAGATGGTCTCAAAGCTGGGGGAAGAAAATTGAATAAAAAACAGGGGTGAGGCCATCTTCCCTTTCAGGAGTTCTTTGAGGTCTCTCCGGATTTCGTCCAATGTGTTCCTCCAGAACGCGACTGATATCGGGGGCAAAGGGGGCCACAGGCATTCATCCAAGTAAGAATCAATGGCGGTTTGATCTTTCCCACCCTCTGTATATAGGGTTTGGTAGCGTGTTCAGAAGGCCTCCTGATTATCAGGTTCCCTCACAGCACAGCCCGAATTCTCCAGTCGAATCTTGGAGATGTGAGATCGGGCCTGTTGTTGTCGCAATCTGCGTGCTAAGAGAGTGCCCACCTTGTCGCCCCCTTCATAAAATTTTTGTTTGAGTGCCAGAAGTGACTTTTCAGCCTTGTTGGCTCGTAGTAACCGGAGTTGGCCCCTCAGAATGGCTAATTGCCGCTTAGTGCTTTTGGTGGGGAGTTGCTGGTCTGTTTCTTCAGGAAACTGATCTCCTTCATTAGGTTGGTCTCTATTGAGTGAGTTTCACAGACCCTGGCTATGGAAATGGAGGATATGACTCCACGGATGGTGGCTTTAAAGCCGTCCCATAGGGTGTGAAGGGGAGTGTCAGGGAGCGTATTAAGTGTGAAATATTTATCGATGGCCTCTTTAATGGAAGCCCTGTCTACTGGATCCCGAAGAGGATGGGGAGGGAGGTGCCAACGTGGTGGAGTACAGGATCGTCTGGGCGTTGTGCCCAGCTGAGTTCAATGTGTGCATGGTCTCCGATACTGAGATGTCAGATATTTGGGTGGATTAAAAGCTTCTCAGGAGGGAGTGGGAAACTAAAAGGTAGTCATTGCGGGAATAAGAGAGATGTACATGGGAGTAAAAAGAATAGTCTCTCACGTCCGGGTGGAGGTAGCGCCAGGTTTCAACCAGTCCTGCTTTAGTTAACTCCTTTCTGAGCAGTCCGGACATGGCTCCTGCGCCTTGAAAATGTGCAGTGCTTCTGTAGAGGTCAAGATCCCATATCAGATTAAAATCACCCCACACCACAAGGCCCCCTCCCAAATTGTCCAATTGGCTCTTGGTACTTGTCAGAGGAAGGCATCATTTGCCTGGTTAGGGGCGTAAATATTTAAAAATGTCAAGGTGTTTCTGTTCCTCTCAACCGTTGCTTCTTGGTATCGCCCATCTGGGTCCCTAGAGAGTATCACTACACTGGACTAAAAGCCCCGTTTGAAAAGGACAGCAACTCCCAATGTCTTAGTGTTTGTGTAAGCCCAATGTTGACAGGGATATCTAGGTTGAAGCATGCGGCGACAGTCTTTCCTGAGAAGATGCCTCTCCTGCAAATAAATTACATCGGGGGTCCTACTGCATCAACTATCTCCATACCTGGTGGCTATTATTAGGAGAATTTAATCCACGGATGTTTAGGAGGAGTTTAACGGTAGCAGTGGTACCCATGGATGTGTGTAGGAGTAGAGCGGAGCTGTGTCGGGTGAGCGCCCTCCTAGGTTCCTGCTCTGCAGCCAGTGAATCGAAACCACACAATGAGCTGCCTACTAGTGTAGGGGGAATCACTGGGAGACCGACAAGGGAAGGGGGAAGTATTGGAAAAGCTAAGGGAGCAACAGGGCCCAACCCTGAGGACCACTCCATCCAGAGATGAGTGGGAGGGACCACCCCAATATCTTCCGAGGTGTAACACTCAACAGAGAATGATCCAGTAAAGCTGGTAGCAGGCCAGTAAGTTCACTAGTAATTAACAACCTGTAAGGGGAAGGAATGGTTAGTTAGAGCAAACAATACTCCACATAGGGTGAGTCCGGCTCCTGTCCCTGGCCCCAGCCGTGAAGTGGAAAGGCCACTGTGTAATTTGTAAGGCCCGTCAGCCTGGATAAAACGAGTCTGTAGAGAAGCTTAGTGGGGTCATTGGTATTCAGTTGAGTTAGAGAATTCCTGTTTCATGTTGTTGAGATTGGCGATGATGTCTTCTTTGGCAAGGTGGGAGGATGCAGCCGCAGTGCCAAGACTCAAGGATTTCCCCCGAACAGTCCTCCAGGTGTGCCTCCAATTGCTGGAGTCACTGGATTGAGAAGGAGTGAGGCCCTCTTCAGGAATATCATCTGGCAGGTTGAGCAGGCGCTTGAGCTAATTGTCTGCTTCTTGTCATTCCATTGGAAGAGTAAGCCAAAGGGGTAAGTCCACTGATATTTGATGCCTTGTTCCTGCAGTTTTTCGGTGATTGATTTGAACTCTCACTGTTTCTTGAGTGTCAGTGGGGAAACAGCTTGATACACTTGCATTGTTTGGCCGCAGAAGACAAGGTCCGCCTTACTCCGCACCGCCCAGAGGATGGCCTCCTTTTCCTGAAAGAAGTGGATTTGGGTCAGGATATCAGGGGAGGGCGTCCAGCCGGATGGCGCCAACCTATGTGCTCTGTCCAGGATCAAGGGCCTTCTTCGACACCCAGATGGCAGTGAGGAGGTCTCTGGTGAATGTCAGAATGACTTCGCCCTCAGCGCCGCATGGAATTCCCCTTCTATGAATGTTATTGCGGTGTCTGCGATTTTCTAAGTCCTCCTGGTTAGCCTGAAGGTCTAGAGCGTTTACCAGTTTCCACAGTGCTTCCTGGTCTTCTGCTCGAGAGTCCATGGTGCGATCTAGGTCATCCACCCAATCACCCACCACCGCGATTTCACTCCGCAGGTCGTTGAGACAACTTTTGAAGCTTGTTTTTGTGAGGTAATTTCTTGGCGAATTTCGCTGAGGAATCATTCCCTGTGGTCCTGAGTTATAGTAGGGCTGAGGGACGGAGTAGTGGCCTGCGGGGGTGGCTCCGGTTTTTCACTAATGGTGGTTGCAGCAGGCTTGGACCAGAGAGAGATCACTAAACTATCTTTGGCGGTCTTGCCCTGGGGCATAGTAGGAGGATGGTCAGCCTCGATCAATGCAGTTGGCCTAGTCCGTTAAGAGACAGAGGTGCGCCGCAGCGGGCGGGCTAAGGCGCGACCCAGAGAAGATCGCCCAAGGAAGACAAGCGCCACCTGGAGATTTCTGCCTAAAGCTTCTTGGAGAGGAACCCCCTGCCCAGGGGGTTCAGGAAAGTCTTCGGAGGGTCACGCCATTGGGGTGCACTGGGTCGCCGCACACCCACAAAAGTTGAGGGGGGAGAAGCCCCCAGGCATGGCAGGGAAGGCGGGGCTCTATTATGCACTATGCTCGAGGCTTCTCCAACAGCATAGCTCGAGGGCCATCCAGAGCCCACTGGCGCACATGGCGGCTGCAACAGGCGGGTGTGGGGTGGCAAAGGTAGCCCGCAATGCCTGGGGCAGCTACGGCACCAAAGCCAGCGAGTTCAGTCAATTTCCCGTCGGTCAGGCTTTAGGGGTCATGAAGCGATGCCACCCAAGTCACAGGGACAGGGCAGTGGGGGGGGCAGATCACCTGGCCACCCCCCTCAGAGTACAGGGGGGTAAGCATGATGGTCCGAGAGTCCCTAGGGCCCCCACACACCCCCTAGGCCCCACAAAAGCAGTATTAGGTGCTCTTCTTACACCACTCCGTTGCTGTGGCCCCGCCTCTCAACAGGCACTGATGGCACCGGGCCAGCCTGGTCATTAAGAGTCCTCGGGGTCCGGCAGCGCCCCTAGACAGGTTTGAGCAGTCAGGGGCCCCCTCTAGCAGAGCCAGTAGAGGTGAGTCACATCAGTGACCACCAGGCCATGACACGCAGCAGGGTCATTCAGTGGCAGGGCCCCAGGCAAATGCTCCGGTCAGAGTGGAAGGCTGTGCCTCCTCACCAGTGCCTCAGGCCCCTTCTGCACTCTGTCGAGCATGGTGCTGCACCGCCTGAAGGTTCTCCAGGCTCGGCCAGCTGCAGGGGCGGTTTCAGGCACCAGGGAATGGCTGTGCCATCAGCCCGACTTCATGGAGAGTGGGGAGGCAAACAGGCCCGGGCCTCACCTGGACCCCACGGCCCAGTAATCGGCAGCAGTCGCCTCCGAGGGGGCCCCAGCAAAGACACCACCCTGGCCAGGTGGTCCTCACGGAGGCCGCTCAGCCCGTCCGCGATTTTCCTCCACGATCGTGGATGCTGTGAGGGAGGCTTTTTCTGCCTAGACCCGCCGAGCAGCAGCCCTGCAGCAACTAAGCAAGATGGCACCTCCCCTCCGTAGCGGGGATGCGCAAAGGATCAAGCGATCCCTAGGTGGTGCTGCGGCCATCCTGGATGGTCATTCGCGACCGAGCCCAATTCCACACCCTGAAAGGTTTCATCAAACGATGACAGGCCTCACAATAGCAGCCTTTAAATGCATTAAGGACAACAGGAACACGGAGCTCAGATGAGTCGCGTCTCACTCCATTCCCGGTCAGGCCACGCTCCCGTACTTTGTGATTTTAAGGTCCATTATAAATTTACTATAGTTTAATTACTGATTTATAATTTGGTAGCACGTTGTTGGATTTGTAGGGGAATAGTGTTGTTAAGTTACTTAGATGATAAATTATTGCTTTTTATTGTCAATTAATTTATGTTAATTAAATATTTAATTGGCATAATGATTTTAATTATTTCATTGGTTATGGTTATTTTAATTATTTACGTGTTGTTTGTGCTTTTTAATGTGTACTTTAAATTTTCACCCATTTAATTACTAATTCATAGTTTGGTAGTGGAATGTTGGATTTGTAGGGGATTAGGGTGGAACGTTATTAAAAATATTACTTATTGGTTTTTTTGTAATTCGTTTTTCAGGTTAATTGAAAGATAACTTGACAGTTGGTTACATAAATTATGTAATTTATTATTTAATTGATTACTTATGCTAATTATTTGCTGTGTTTTATTTAATTAATTGATAAGTATATTTTAATGTAAACTTTTTTAAATTGTGATTTGTTTAACTTTTTTTATTACTATTTTTATTTTATTAAAGTTTCAGCTATAATTTATTTTACATTTGCATGTTTTTGTTGATTTTATCTGAGTCATATGGATAAAAGTGTATTTATTTTTAATTTATTTATATAGTTATATATATTATTTTTGTATTATTAAAAGTTATTTTTTCCTATTACATTTAATTCCTTGATTTATAATGCATGTTTTTTATTTTTTTTAAATATGTATTAATATTTTTATGCTGTTAAGTATTCAAATGTTTATATAAAAATGATTATGAATTGGAATGGTATAGCTAACCCTTCCAAACTCCAACACTTTCTTTATTTTGCTTACGATGGTGTGAGAATAGTAAATCTAATCCCTATAAATTCCAACACTTTCCCTACTGTTGCTTAGATTGGAGTGAGGATAGTAAATCTAACCCTCCAAAGTCCAACATGTTACCTGACTTTGCTAATGTTGGAGTAGGAATAGTTTAACCCCTCCAAAGTCCAACACTTTCCCTGTGTTTGCTTA
Organism: Calotriton arnoldi; assembly: GCA_963921515.1. Classification (NCBI taxonomy): domain Eukaryota; kingdom Metazoa; phylum Chordata; class Amphibia; order Caudata; family Salamandridae; genus Calotriton; species Calotriton arnoldi. The sequence continues at coordinate 641,700 of CAWUFW010003266.1, forward strand.
AACTGGAGTTAGAATAGTATATTTTGTTCCACTGAAGTCCAAAATTTTGCTAGTGTTATTTTAATTGTTATTTTTTTCTTTAATGTTTATATTATTTATAAAACAAGAATCGTACTTTTTTTATTTAAATGCCATTTCTATTTTTTGTATGAATATTATTTTTGACTAAGTGTGATGTATGTTTTTGTTAATGTGTTTGTTCATTTTAATGTTTAAGATATTGATAATATTTTTTATGTTATTTTTAATTGTATAAATATGGTCTTTATTTTATGAAAGTATGTGTATTTTAATACACAGTCCATATTAAAATATGTTTTAATTGTAAATTTTTCATTAAGTTTATATATTTTTCATATATATACATATATATTTATATATTTGTTCATTTATACTTTTAAGTTATTGCTATTATTCTTACTGTAATTTTTTTTAATTTAAAATTACTGTTCTTATATTCTTTAACAAATATGCATATTTAGCTAATTTACATTGCTAATTAACACTATTTTAGGTAAATTATTTTGTATTTTAATATTTTAAATAAATCACATATAATAGTATCCATATATACACACAAGCATATCTCTCTCTCTCTCTGTACATATATATATATATATACACACAGAGAGAGAGAGCGAGTGAGATGTTTCAATGTACTTGCCTTTTTGAGATATTCTGTGCCACAATACTTTTGATTTGACATTTTGAGAGATTACATACAAAGTATGCAAACAATATTTTTTTGACATGATATTCTTGTGTCACGAAATTGTTGTTCTCGATATTATGTCACGCAACCAGCTGTATATCATACAGGCATGAAAAAAGTGACAAAAAATATATTTTTCAAACGTTTTGATACCCGTAGGCAGCAATCACAGGTATTATTTTATATATATATATATATATATATATATATATATATATATATATATATATATATATTATTCTGCAAAGATGCAACGCACTCCAATTTCCAGTTTTAAAGCTTTAATTGTTAGCTTAACTGGCTCCAACCAACGCGTTTCAGCCCAGCGAGGCCGTGACAAAGGCCTCGCTGGGCTGAACGCGTTGGTTGGAGCCAGTTAAGCTAACAATAAAAGCTTTAAAACTGGAAATTGGAGTGCGTTGCATCTTTGCAGAATAATTTAATATTGGGCTTGGATTCAGCCCCATCGCGATTGCACCCGTCACTTGAGCGCGCCGCTAGGAGAATCCGATTGTGTGGAAAAAAAATATATAAATATATATATAAATATACACACACACAAAATTTAGAACTGCTTGCCATAAGAAATGGCTTTTTAAGTGGAAATAATCCCACAAGTGCCACTAACAGCAATGTTGTCCGAGTCTGGTGGACAGAAAGCAACTATATCTCTTATGTGCAAAAACTTTCTATGAAACAAGCTGTCTACACAGCACAATCACACATACACAAACTTCTGAGAGAGGAATAAAAATATTTTTACAGGGTACCAGCGGAATTTGTCCTAATCTAACACAACCCCACGGTAAAATACTAATGTTTAACAGGAACTAATGTAGAAATGCATATCAAAGCTTGTGATGAACATCTCTCACCACATACTTTAGTGCACCCCGTACGATAATTGTTGCATTTCATAATTTTAGAGGCAAATATACCCAATATGACATTTGATCTCATTGGATATAATTCACAATAACCTCTCAATGGCAAAAAGAGATCGCTAAAATGTAAACAAGACATACCAGCAGCAGCGATTTGAGGAAAATTGCTCAACGTATATCTGAAAATCAAAGTGATGACTATTTAAAAACCGTTTGGTATCCTCCAAAAAAGAAGTCAAGAAAGCCTCTCCCCATTATAAACATGCCACAGTCCAAAATATGAACTCACCAGTGACAGAGTAAGAAACAAACTGATGGTATGGTGTGCAACACATGGGTTGTGTAATAAGCACATTGCCGAATAAATGGTCTATTTTATGCAGGAATGTGGATTTCTGTAAACGTAAACAAAAGACACGATGACAACCTGTGTTGAGATAGCATGTTTGAAATTGTCATACTATTTTACTTATTTGGGGCATACTTTGAGTTTGTAACGTTTTGCCTTTGTGGAAAGCGATCTACAAATAAGTACATATATACTAACCCCTGCCCTAACAAACTGCAGTGCCGACATTTGCTTCAGTGAGTTAAGCGGTCTGTGTCCTGCAGAACACGTCTTTAAATCTCGGCAAGATGGCGGCAACCTTTCGTTCTACAAATGCGAATATATAGAGTACCATCATACTGTAAACTATTTGTAGCACGCTGAATTGGGAAACCTACAGCAGCATATTAATGTTTCGCTTTGCAAACACTCTTTACTGATAAAAACAAACATATTGTCTAATAAAAATGAAGCCTATAATAAATAAAATTGAAAAAGTTGATGTTTCCTATCCTTTGTGAAATAGTGAAAAACCTGCGCAAAAGCTTTTTCAAAGGCCAAAGTCACTTCTTTTCCAGAACTTGAAGGAAGTCATCCATCACTGCAGTCAGGAGGAGGAACTCTCCTGTGTGTTCCTCAGCCTCGTTTGGATGCATGAATGCAAGAGCTGGGGGTGTTAACAAGGTAGGTTGACTGAGTGATGAGTTTACAACGCACCGGTCACATCTATGAGAACCATGATTATGACAAACAACTATCTAAATAACCTCTAGAGTGCCACGCGCACCTCGATGGAACCTGAGGGTGCATAATGTGCAGTATACACATGCAAAACAACGCAACATTAACATTACGTACAAAGTAATGATCCTCTATCTAGGAAGTACCAACGACGTCAGAAATAACAGACGTTTAGGGCAGCTGGGTATATAGTTTGCTGCAACAGAAAACGCATACAAATATTCGCATATATTTTTATAGCCTTTAAATAAAGTGCATGATGCTTCCCTTATCAAAAAACAGGTTTTGTCTTTGGTTCCTAAAATATAAATATGCGAAAAAAAGCATCACACAGGCATGATCAAATTTAAGACTAATAAAAAGAGCTTTAGAGCCCCAAATATATACAAGCTTCCACCCTTTCAAAATGAAGTACATAGCCTCTGATGAAATGGCCTGCCTGGTTTTTCCATACACATTGCAATTTCCAGTGTCTCTGTAAAGTATCTGCTTTCTACAGCATTTATTCACCATCTGACTTGCTAATTTACAACCACAGAGCTACCCAGAATATTAGTTACACATTTTGAGGGGATTCCAATTTATTACGAAACTTGCAGTACAAAATATACTTTTCTGATGTCTTGGTCAAAGTGCAAACCCTGCAGTTTGATAAATAATTGTTAGACTTACAGGTACGTTTTGGGGTTTTAATAAGCAATCCCCGAGCTCCAGGAGATAGAAAAAGAGGATCTGAAAGTAGCAGAATAATATAGCATTTAAGAACTTTGTTTTTGCTGAACCAGTGAAGTCCCTGTGTGCAGAAGCCCTTTATTATTATTTTCATGTTGCGAGAATTGTGAAAAGACCCGATTTTTCTACCTTATCAGCTCCATAAAATTATGTTCCCACAGAGCTTATTGATTAGTGGCGCATGTTCCTTCAGGTGACATTCCAAATATTTAATTGTCAGTTATCTTTCCTCCTTCAGTAAGTAAAATACAGTCACAACATTACAGAGGGACTTGTTCTTCCTTAACCTTAGCGAGATGCCATCATGCAGCAGAAAACAGTGTTAAAATATCACAGGATAATGCTGTCCGACAAGGGAGATGTATAAACACTCTAATGATTTCCCTCGAGTTTCCTTTTTAGAAAATTGTCACTAAAGCCAGCATAAATGGTGACATCTCTTCGCAGAGGACACAGGGAAATCGAACGCTGGCATTCTCGTTAGGGCCAAACCTACTCATCAGCCAATTATAACAGCAGCAGAACATCTTGCTGAAAACTTAGACAGGGCCACTTGGCTACCCTTCGGAGGCTACTGAGCACAGGATTGCACGGTTTTCGATATACGAGAAAAAAAGGTCTTTCGTACAAAAACCATTTAGATGAGTTTTTTGTAAATGACTCTAGTCCAATCACCTGTTACAACCAGAATTATTTTAAATATAGAGCCAAAAGATGAAAATGGGTCTCTTTTAAAGACCTCCAAACCACTTAATGCTCAATTTGGTCTGAAAGTGGCCTATTGCAAGGGTGTAAAAGTTCATGACAGCTTTCCTGTCTCCTGCACGAACAGTATGCTAGTTCACTCACGGGTGCAGCTAAAAACGGGGAGAAAAAAAAATCAATATTCTCTAGCTATGTAAGCTGGAGTGTCAGATCTCTACTGGGACTGACACTAACAGGCTGCTTGAGGCTACCAATCTTAAATGTATCTACTTCTATACCTACAGAAAATGATAAAAGGGAATGAGGGTAAATTTGGAACAAATAAAAAGAATACAAGAAATAACCCCGCCTCCACTGGCCGTAATTCATCTGGGCTATTAGACTAAGGCAGCATAGACCAATGTGAAAAGCACCACGATAGGTTTTTATTTTGCAGTTTTATATAGCGAAAACACGGCCCAAGGGATTTAGAGCCATTTACATGAGCACCAGAGTACATTACACAAGGTCAGAATATTTGTTTTTAAAATTTTAGGCAGGGAGAGACTAAGGAAATTGTCCAGAATCACAGATTGTTGAGATGATACCAATTTATACCCAGCTCCCAAGCTCCAAAGCCAGCAGATCTGGCCATTAGGCCACATCTCTGATACCTTCAGATAACAAGAGCGTTCTAGCAGTGTTGCTGTTTCATACCAGCCACCATGCTGGTCATCGAAATGAATACTACTAGAATTGCCCTCAATCAATTAACTCTATGTGTACAGGCTGCTTCCCTGGATATAAAACTAAAGTATAACATAACCCCAACGCTGATGACATTCACAGTCAACACAATGGAAGCACCTGAACACATCTGAAGACGAAATGTGCCAAAAATTAAAATTCAGAAAAGCCTGTTTCCTTTAGGGCACACAAAAGAATATAAGTATCAATGAGAAAAGCTCTTTGGAAACAAACAGTTATATTCTTCTGCTTGGTCACAATTTCTCACTGCTGCATACACAAGGCCTTTAAAGCCTCTGTTGTATGTTCTTGCCTTCAAAGGGAGGCCTCACAGCTTGTACCTCTTAGGCTATGGACAGTAGGAATTCATGAAGCAAAAAACAGCTAAACTACCTTCTACATTCAAGACCATCTGTGAATAAAGGCGAGAATTTGCAAGAAGTGAAACAGTTAATAAACAAATGATAAACTGCGTGCATGGCATGGGCGTTACAAGATACTAGTGCCAATGCCAGCTTCTATGAGGCAACATTAAAGCCCCTTTCCAGAGGAGACCTTGCAGCTTTCAAAAATATATTTCCTTTGTACGCTTTGATGAGGGGTTCAGTGGCAGGGGCAGTTTTCAGTGCCTGGGAACGAATGGATCCCATATTCGGTGGTGCCTGATGACTTTTAATACTGACGGACTGTAAAAACCCACTATGACGTACCACACATGGTGGTGGGTTTGTCATTCTCTCTCCCCTAAACAAGGCATGGAAAAAGATGTGAAAATGTACCATTTTACACAACAGTGTTAAAAAGAAGTTGCTTAAAACCCTCTCTATTACATGAGGTTCTGATGGCGCATTTATTAAAAATTGTAAAAGTGCCATCATGCATTATCTTCTATAGCTGTATGTGCCCTCTAACATCAAGCAAATGATGTCATAACATCAGCAACCGCCTCCAAACTGACATGAATTGTCACTGATATAACACCTTATAATATTTTGTAAATACATTCGTTCTGTCAGTGTTGCACAAAAGTAGGCCTACCCTCTACTCCTGAAAGGGTAGTGGATTACAGCAGATTTGAAAGAAGAAAATAGTTCCCTAGGAATTGTTTATATTCTATTCAATGACTCAAAGAACGGCGAGAAATATCTGGATCACATGTTAATATGTTTTTAAAATCAGGGTTAAAAACCGTTTGCTATTTTGCCATTTGCATGCAGATGACAAGCCAGAAAAGAATACAGTAGGCAAGCAACGACAGAGAGAAATGCAAGTCCAACAGCATTCAATACATAGATTTAGATGAGATTCGTGATACATTTTCTTATCCTCGGGAGGAATTGGCAACAATTAACAAGCAGATAAAACAAACCCCAGGCTCAGTTCTTATGACAGAGTGAGTCGTAAGGCGAACAATACCCCATGAGAAATAGATTAGAGCCTCAAGAATCAGTCCTTCTGTTCCATAACATTCTCTTATATCGGCGTGCAATATTGCATGCAAAAGTCTTATCTGAAGGGGTGAAAATTCGACTTGATCCACATGGACAGAATCTTTAGTCCCAAGTTTTTTAGGTCTCGGCCTGCACCAGCGCTTGCGCTGGTCTGGCCGAAAGTTTTAGTAAGCGGGTTTTGGAAGTGCAAACACTGGCTTTCGGCTGGCGACCAGCTTGAGTTCACGATAGCGTGCACGCGCGCAGCTGGCATCTGGGTTTCCTATCTCTTCCTCATTTCCTCGTCATGGCTCATTAACTCTCTGGACTCTGATGTTTCAATCGCAGCAGCAGCTCACATTACCAACTGAGGGCCTGGACTACAGTCACATGAAAAACAACAGCGATTAGCATTGAAATGCAAGCTTTTTTTGTCTAGTTAGAAATATTGCTTCGGTGGGTTGATTTCACCTTATATCGCTATTTGTTTTATATTGGGAGTCACAGCCTAATTACCAGTATTTTTGTCTCTCACTGTTTTTTTAAAAATATTTATTCGCGCAAAGCACAAAGCTATATTTAAGGTTACTTTTTCCGCATCACTTCTTCACTCTATTTAAACTCCACACCCCCACTCTTATTGTCTCTCTCCTTCTCTCTCTCTCCCCTCTCTAATTCTCTCTCTACTTAATTAACTCTCCCCTCTCTATCTTTTTTAGCCTTTCATTCTCTCTCACCCCTTTATCTGTTTCTCTTTCAAACTCCTTCATTCACTCTCTCTCCCCTTCTTTCTCTCTCTCTATCCCGCTCCACTCTTTATTCTATGTACACACTTTCTCTCTCTTTCTCTCTCACCACCCTCTCTAATTGGGCATTATATCTTCACTCTATCTCTCACTCGGCAACACCACAGCATCACTCAGCGCAACCACAGCATCAATCAGAGCCAGCACAGCATCAATCAGAGCCAGCACAGCATCACTCAGCACCAACACAGCATCTCTCAACGCCATCACAGCATCACTCAGCGCAACCACAGCATCACTCAGTGCAACCACAGCATCACTCAGTGCAACCACAGCATCACTCAGTGCAACCACAGCATCACTCAGTGCAACCACAGCATCACTCAGCACAACCACAGCATTACTCAGCACAACCACAGCATCACTTAGCACCACAACAGCATCACTCCGCGCCACCACAACATCACTCCGCGCCACCACAGCATCACTCAGCACCACCATAGCTTTACTCAGCGACACCACATCATCACTCAGGCCAACACTGCATCACTCAGCACCACCACAGGATGACTCCGCACCACCACAGCATCGCTCAGCACCACCACAGCATCGCTCAGCACCACCACAGCATCGCTCAGCACCACCACAGCATCGCACAGCGCCACCACAGCATCGCTCAGCGCCACCACAGCATCGCTCAGCACCACCATAGCTTTACTCAGCAACACCACATCATCACTCAGGGCCAACACTGCATCACTCGGCACCACCACAGGATGACTCAGCACCACCACAGCATCACTCAGCACCACCACAGCATCGCTCAGCGCCACCACAGCATCGCTCAGCGCCACCACAGCATCGCTCAGCGCTACCACAGCATCGCTCAGCGCCACCACAGCATCGCTCAGCACAGCATCGCTCAGCGCCACCACAGCATCGCTCAGCGCCACCACAGCATCGCTCAGCGCCACCACAGCATCGCTCAGCACAGCATCGCTCAGCGCCACCACAGCATCGCTCAGCGCCACCACAGCATCGCTCAGCGCCACCACAGCATCGCTCAGCGCCACCACAGCATCGCTCAGCGCCGCCACAGCATCGCTCAGCGCCGCCACAGCATCGCTCAGCGCCGCCACAGCATCGCTCAGCGCCGCCACAGCATCGCTCACCGCCGCCACTGCATCGCTCACCGCCGCCACAGCATCGCTCACCGCCGCCACTGCATCGCTCACCGCCGCCACTGCATCGCTCACTGCCGCCACTGCATCGCTCAGCGCCGCCACAGCATCGCTCAGCGCCGCCACAGCATCACTCAGCGCCAAGACAATATCACTCAGCACCACCACAGCATCACTCAGCGCCAAGACAATATCACTCAGCACCACCACAGCAGTATCACTCAGCAACACCTGAGTATCATTCAGCATCACCTCAGCATCGTCTCCGCAACAGTCACCACCACCACCACTACCACCTCAGCATCACTCAGCACCACCTCAGCCTGCTCTCGGAATCTGGCATCTGTTGATTCTCCCCTAGCGTCTGGCCGCTGCTAGTGTTATAATACAGGTACTAGTTCCCAACCTTCACCCTCCGATTGTTTATGCCCCCTCAAAAAAAAAGCTTTAACAAACAACCATTGCCAGCATTGCAAGAACAAAAGAAAACTGAGGACATTTTTTATTGTAAATACTTTTTTTAATAGGGTCGTTCAGTTTTACATAATGCCTTCTTGGTCATATATAAAGTAACAAAAATGCTTCTGACACTTTTTATTATAACTTTTCAGCATGCCGCACAGCAGCCACACTTCTCTACAGCACAGCTTGAAGACATTGGCAAAGTCAATAGCTCTGGCTAAACACCTATAAGGCCCCAAAGGCGAGACCTATTGGCTATGCCAATGCTTGTTTATTATTATCACATGACACTTTTTCCTTACAAGTCGTTGGACACAAAGACCTCATCCAGGGATGTGGTTTTATGCATGGAGATTTTTGTCAGATGTGTTTTCTATTTTGACTTTGCATTAAGTATTACTAAAGGTGCCCTCCGCACCAAATATACCTGGTGGTTTCTTCGATCTGTATTTCTTCATATACATTTCTCTGGCTCTTTGCACGCAGATCTTCGATACAAATTCAGTGAGTCTTCAACTGTAGATTATTGGTAACACACCAACAAGTTCACATTTGATTTAATCTATAAACATAGCTCTACATGAGGACTTGCGGTATTTCAAAGATCAAAGATTCATTGACAGATATGTGGAACAATTTGAGGAAACCACTTTCTTCTTTCAGGTCTAGGTCTGTCAGCATCATCATGGCACTGTCAATAAAAATTATCTTTTTTCTCCACAAAAAAATGTTTATTTTAGTGAAAAACTATATTTATTCCCAAACCTTTGTTTGTAAATTTCTGAAAATACATTATTATTGTTTCCAAATGTTTACTTTTCATATCTATTACAATTGTATTTCATCCCTAACCTTATTTTAGAGCGATGAAGGATTCTATTCAATGGAGTGCTTTTTGGGTGGAAATTCTGTGGTAGATGGTGCATTTTAATGCATACTGGGGTCAAATCAACTTTATACAGTGAGGAGAACATATGAACTATTTTATTGGGAACAGAGGATCCGCAGGATCTTTTGGGAAACGCTGTAAAATGGTGCATTAAATCTAATATTGAGGTACTAACACTGGGTAGAAGTGGCTAAGATTTAAAAGCACCTAAACAGATGTGTTTGGAGTATCACATACCCACATGTGATTTTTTTCAAATATTTGTGGCCGATGGTGAATTGAGAATGTCTTTAGGCCACAAGAATATATGAACTAGATTTGGTAAAAAGGTAGTTCTAAAGGAGGCTTTGCCTTAATTAGTAAACATCATAGTCAGATTCTACAGAGGGTCTCACGTTGAGTGTTAGCGATCACTAATACGTCGGCCAGAAATACACTATTCAAACAGTGAAAGTCCTCCAGTGACTCGAGAATCGGTGGCATTAACTGAATGAAGTACTAGCAAACGTAAACATACGCCCAAAGTTAGCATGGCAATGAGGAATGAAGACTCATTATTAGCACAACAGGTAAGCCTAAAGTGCCTTCCTGAAAGGCTGTATGGTTTATCAGTCTGGTGTAGATGGAGGGGCAGTTAGTAACAGAGAAAAAAATTAATAGCAAATAAAAAGAAACTTCCACACTCAACTAGCGAGAATAATAGAACAGTAAGTAAAAAAGTAAATAACCTGAATAGAGAGTGTTTGGGATTGTATCTACTCAGTTTACTTCCACATATATTATGGCCAAACCCATTGAAAAGTGTTATGACAACACAGAGTCTTGAAGTGGGTACACTGGGAACCCACAAGCCAATGGAGCCTCATATATCCTGTCAAATGTCCTACAATTGTCAACAATGCATACTGCCATACTCTGCACTCCCAGAAGCTTTTGGAGCAAGCAGACAAGAAGACCAAGATAACAAGCATTAGCTTAATAAAGTCTGCACATAACCTCACATTTACAACCAAAGCTCTAAAATGAGGAGGAATAATTGGAAAAGGTTTATAATCCCTCAATCTCATCCGGTGGTATCAGAAAGAAACAACTGCATTTACCTGAGTAGGGAGACTAAGGGCCTCATTTAGAATTTGGCGGATGGGTTGTTCCGTCACAAATGTGACAGATATCCTGTACCCCTTATTACACATGTATTATATCCAATGGCATTTGAAACATGACAGATAGGATACGTGTCATGTTATGACAGAGTAATCCTCCCACCAAACTCTAAATCAGCCCCTAAGAGGATGCTGCCTATCTTCACAGTATCTGAAGGGGTAGGAGTGACTCCCAGGCTAGTGGGCCAAAGACAAGATGTCCATATGGACTCCTGACCTAGAATCTGGACTTCTGTCTTGGAAGCATTAAGCTTTATGTAGCATAGGTTGGCAGAGAGAAAGATGTTGACAGTCTCCTGAATTTTGGAGGCACGTTTGCTGAATTTCATAAATTACTGTCACTGGAATAAACCGTCACTGGCATGAGAATTCCTTCACTTAGCAACGCCTAAGGTAGTTAGCAACACCACTCATGTAGGTGCTAAAAAGAATAACAATGATCCCTGGGGGACTCCACAAGTGACTACTAATGTGTCAAAGCAGTAGGGTATTAAGTCAAAGTACTGAATCTGTCAGAAAGAAATGTGTCAAACTAGGCTATGGATGCTCCTTGAAGACCCAACACCACAATATGCTAAAAGCGGAATTGTTATCATATCAGAGGTGGGAGATAGGTTGAGTAGGATGAGGCAGGGTAAGGAAACCCTGATCCAATCACAATATAAAGTCTCATCTAAGTTAGCAACTAATGTGGTTTCAATCCTTGTTCCGTGTCAAAAAAAGCTATCTGATTGGAATCTACATAGTGGTGCTCTTCCAAATATAAGCAAAGGGGAAAAAACCAGCAAGGGTTTCTCACAAATGTTGATAGCTGCAGGAAGCAATTAAATTGGTATATAATTGGCATTCTAAGTTTGGGTTCCTTAACGGGGATTTAATAATCTGATCTTTCTACCCTTTAGGGACATTAACACAAGAAAAGGAGGCTGTTACGCGGTAATCACAGAAGTTATTGTTTTTAGAATGGCTCATAGACAAATATCATTCAGTGAGCCATGTTTGATCATGAAAAAAGAAAATGGTCCAACAGTCACACAAGGTACGTGAAGGGGGATTTGCTTTTTAACCACTATCTAGACAAGCAAGCTCTGAGCCAATCTCTAGAAGAGCTAACAGTTTGTGAAATAGAATCACTAAAACGTGGTTTATGCAACAATGGAACACCGTTTGTTGTGTCTGAACCAGCTCCAAAAGGTTACACGGGTGATGTCGGAGTAAGATTAATGCCACCCCCGTCCCGCTTGCTGTACCTTAAGCCTCTCCAGTTTAAGTGTAGAGGTAAACCAAGGGCTCTTAGGCTCATGGGATCTAATGTTTGGTTTCCTCATTGGCAGGAACTGGTCAAAGATGTGTAGTAGGCATTGCTTGAAATTGCGGTCTAGCCGATCAGAGAAGTTGACAGAGACACTGCTCATCAGTGATCCTATATCAATGCATCTTACACTCAAATGTGTACATGATCCTATCACATTTCTTCAATAACAGCAAATAATTTGGCATATTTGATCAGTCAATTATAACAAGTCTAAATTCCAGCACATTATTTTCTCCATGATATTAGTGCTCACAGCACATTAGCTCAAATATAACATGACCATAACCACAAATTACAGATCAAGTCTGCGTAATGCCCTCTAGCACGCGTTGCAAGTTTTCACAATGCCCAATTAAAGTAGAATTATGATTTCCACAATGCCCCAGTAATTGCCATATTTGTGCTATTACCCTAGTGCCACAGTTATGCATACAAATGTTTCAGTTTTCACGATCTCACAGCAATATAGATATTTGATCAGTCTGTAAGGAGCCACAGTAATGTAGCTGAATGAATACATCAGCGTGCAGATATTTACCCAGTTTCCAAAATGGTGCACTAATACATGTTTGTGCGGTTTCCACAACTCTGCAGCACATATTTGCCCCATTTCCACACTAACACTGCAGAACAGCATAATATTTCCCACTTACCCTAGTGTTGCTGACACAAGGGCTATGCCCCCAGACAGGTTCCCAACTCATTCCCAATTCATTTGCATCCTTCCTTCACCTCATGCTTTGCCTATAAAAGAGCACCCTCATCTATGACTGAGCTCAAATGACCTCCTCCTGCTTACCATCTATTTTGACTCCTGATGCCACCTGGTAGAGCCCTTTCAAGGACATGTCCTCCAGAAAAGTTTTCTTAAGTCAAGATATTAGAGTTAACAACAACCGTAAGCTTACATTACACCTTTCTTTGTTCATCACACATAACAGAATTCCCCTCCTTCCTTCATGGCGAGAGCCCTTAGAGCCAACTTAGAAAGAATGATCCCCACTTCTATTTATCCTACGCACTCTTCTACATACTTTCACGCAATCAAATGAGGTGGCCCTGTAGGACAGCCCACTTGCCAAGAAAAAAACCTGACCCAAAGGACAAGCATCCCAGCATTGCCCCCAAGGAAATACTAACCTACCCCAAATATATTCTTGACCCAGGACAACCTGTCCTCCTTGCGAGACGTGGGTGTGGAGTCCTTTTAAAAACAGATAACCCAAGATACTGTTTCAGTGGTCTTTTCTCTGATTTTATTTAGAAGTCTATTCTGACCATATAAGCTATTTCATAGAGCAATAGTTGCTATAAGTCCTTAAAGAAGCTCTCAGCTTCTTATTAGGCTCTGTTCTCCCAAGGCTCTTCTTTGCCAGGATACAGCTTTGGAGTGCCAGGAGACCTCCCCATCTCACCAGATCCCCAGAAGAACAAAATGGTACGTATCAGTGAGGATGGGGAAAAAATGTAGAAAACAAAACTAAAAAGTAGTCCTCCACTTTGTCTTTTGATTGTTTTATTTTCCCTACTCTTTTGGCTTTAACTTTTACATTTCTACTTTCTGGTTTGCTATTCGTTTCGTAGGCTTTGGGTGTTTATGCTCCGTTGTGCTCGCTTCTCTCTTCCCCACGTTATTTGGGTTCTCCTCTCCGCTAAAACTTCTCTCTCACAGCCCTCCTTTCAGGTTGCCTCTGTTACTTTTTTTCCCTTTGTACAACAATTTAAATCCTGCTATACAGCAAACAAACCAACAAAAAATAAAATACATGGAGTGTGAGAGTTATTGTCACCCATTATCAAATGAGACTTCATAGTAATACTTATCAATCCCTCCTTTTAGAGAACCGTTAACAAGCAAATGAAAGAAGAAAGAGAAAAAATATGACAGGGAGAGGAATAAGGGAAATAAAATGACGCGTCACCAGGGCGAGACCCACCTGGGGAGCCACAATCCTTTTCTTGGCGAGGAAGTATGCCCTCCTGGCCTGCTCCTCATCTCGGTTGAGCATTGCAGATTCCGAGGCCTCCAGTCACTTTTTGCTACGTTGGGTTTGGTCCCTCTTCGTGCTGCGGTTGGCATCTTTGGTGGCGTCCTCTTCCTCTGGCATTGCACTTCTCCTGCTTCCTTCTTGATTCCTGGGACATACCTTCTGATTTCCGCATTCTGTGGCTGAAGAAATCATGCATGTGGGGATCGTGTGCCTTTTGTTTCGCTCTCTTGCTTGTCCTCTTTCTATGTCTGTTCTCTTTGTCTAATGGTTCCTTCTTTTTTTAGTCCAGTTTGCTGCTGTGGTGACTAGGCAGCTGCCCAGAAGGTACTTCTGCTGCCCCGCCAGGTGAGTTTGTTTCAAACTCTTTAGATCAGTTCCACCCAAAAGAGTCAATAATTCCACACAACCTCCTATGTCAGTGGTTGTATGTAATCAAATTAGCCCTTGCATAGTGGGAAGAGGTAGGTAAGCGCTTATCCTCAGTTGCACTGGTATTAACACAAATTAGATCATTGTTCTGTACCAAACAACCACAAGATACTGTTGGAAATCACTCACTAGCTGTAGGTACATCAGTAAATGATGTATGGATTTGTAATTATGTCACTCTGTAGCAGGCAGAGGGTGAGACTGGGATTCTTAATCTTATATCACTGGAAGTAGTTGTATGGAGTTGCTTGGGTTTTGCCCTTCTTTCACTTTTCCTTATTTATATTGACTGTCCACTTGAAATGATAAGCCATATGTGCTTTTGAGTACGTCACAAACAGCCTTCCAATTCGAAGGTGGACTTTGGGTAATGCTTCGAGAGGTTTGAGCTTGGATTTGTGCCAATTGATTACATGAAATGGCTAAAATATTAAGATAGACAACTTGAAAATATCTGACACTATTTTGAAAGAAATGCGAGGGTATTCGGCTCTTGTGAAATCAGAGGTAGACCTTGATTTAATCAACTCTGCCTTCTAAACCAACTTTGTTTTCCTGCTTTTCCTTCACCAGTTGGCTACTTTCATTGCCACATTCTTTCGACAGGCAATATCCTGGGCATTATTTGCCAAGATAACCAGCTAAGCAACCCATTGAGCGGCCAACCATTTAGCCTCCTTTTTTTCTTCTCAGAAATGTGCCTATCATATATCAACAGCCTCAAAATCTATCCACTGGTGCTCAGTCAGGAATTGGACTAATTCCAAGGTTTTTTGTCTCTGTCAGGTGTCAAAATACTCATAAATTCTTTAACATTGAACAAGGCAAATTAAAAAAACACACATTCCAATAACTTTGGGACTAAATGATGTTTTTTCTTTGGGAATGCCTCTTCACAAGAAAAGTTGTATAAGTATTTTCAGTAATTTGTCCGCATCTGTTGAATGATCTTCCAATTACTTTGAGATTACGACATTAATTTGCTAAGATAAATTAATTGAAGAATAATATGTTATGGAAGCATTCCATCTTCCGTGAGGTGCTGCTGCTACATTGATACATAGCTAGAACACTCATTGCTTAAGCTATATATCATTTGAGTAGGACCCTATGTTGAATGATAAAAACATGATAAATCATCTATTAAAATGTGCAGTAGGCAAGGAATTGATTATGACAAATACCTTGGAACATCCTGTCTAGAAACATTCATTAATAACATTTTTGTAGCTCTTCCGAAGGGTACATAAGAACTTTCCTTACTTTAACCACTATTTTGAAACCTTCTTACAACCCTTGATAAAAGACCAAGTTTTGTACAAGAAAACAGTTGTTTCGTATGACTGCTTACAGAAATATAACTTAAAGAAAGTACTTTAATTTTTAATTTTATTATCAGTAGTCATTTCTAGACTTTACATAAGTATTCCATACCAAAAATGGCATGGAAGAACTAGAGTGGTACTACAAAAGACAAGAGAGATGTTGTCACTGCAACTGGTGCCTATACATCTTACTGAACCCTACCTTGTTCAACGTTTATATTCAACCGCTGGCACAGGTTATCAAATCTACGGGGATCACGCTGATATCTTATGCCTATGACTCAGCTTGTGCTCTTCTTCACAGAAAATCCCACGCTCGACCAGGCAAACTTCAAAAGAGGATTGCTAGCTATTGCAGAGGGGATGAATGCCAATTGCCTTTGCTTGAATGTGAATAAAACAGAAGTACTTCTACTGGGAAAAGATATACACTCTTGGGGTGACCACTGATGGCCCTCCTCCCTCGGGTCCCCTCCTATACCTAAATCCTCCATCAAAAATGTAGGTGTCTTCATAAACAGCACCCTGGCCTTTAAGGCTCAAGCCAAATTGGTTGTGGGCACCTGTTTCGGGCTCTTAAGAAGCCTCAAACTCATCCTCTGTCTTTTCAACCCTAGCACCGGCCAAACCATCATTTAGACAGCAATTCTGTCCCGGTTAGAATAAGGTAATATCATGTATCTGGGAACCAACAAGGCATCTATTAGAAGACTCCAGCTGGAAAAAAAATGCTACAGCCAGGCTGCTATGCTCTCTCCTGAAATGTTGCTCCAAGGTCTTCATAAACTGCATTGGTTCCCAGTGGAGAAGCGCATCCACTTTATGACCTTGTGTGTCGCTCATAAGATCCTGCACTCTCTGGGGGCCCCTATCTTATCCAATCCTATATTCCCTTACCGTCACTCCCGGTTCTTATGTTCAGCAGATCTTAATTTGGCCATTGTCCCTCGAGTTAGGAGAGCAAGAGCAGGAGGCCGCTCTTTTCATGCCAAGGCCCCTGTTCTCTGGAATTCGCTACCCCATTTCCAACAGGAACACTGAAAACCCTCTGCATTTCAGGAAAACCCTTTTTTCCATCTAGTATTCCCTCATTATTCTTCTCTCTGTCAGCCGGTAGATGCAGTACAGCCTATCCTTTAGGTCCAGCGCTGGGAAGCTGCGTTGTTGGGGCAACTATGCGCTTTATAAACACGATAACATAACAATGTCACATCCATGTGTGGTGTGAGTCTGGTTGTGAGAGCCTGTGGATATTCGCAGATCCCCTACCTACATCCATGTGGCTCATGAAAGCCAATGTCTACAAGAGCATATGCGCATTCACTGCTCTAATATACAAGAACAGAGACCAATAAATAGATGCACTGGAGCAGATGTTGGTGTATGTTATGTCCCCATCTGTAGGTCTTTACAAGGGGCTAATGTGTGGACGCATTTTGTTAGTCAGGTCCAAGTAGGGCAATTGGGCTCTGCACAAGAATGCTTCAATTTCCTGAAGAAATACATTAAAGTGGGTTGTTTCTCAATCAATACAAGATTAAAATATCTTTACAGTCAAATGTACTTTCTTAATGTCTTTGCATGATTAACCAAAGATTAACTAAAACTGATGGATTTTCCTTTCAAGTGTTACAACCTTTTGATCAAAGGAGCTCTGGCTATAGCACAAATTACTTGTTAACGATAGTAGCCATATTATTTCAAGGAATTCATTAATCTTATAAATAAGAATACAAGTCCGGTATTTCTTTATATCTAATGAGTAATAAACATTGCCTCTGTGCTTCAATAGAATAGAACCTATCATTAGAAAGTTATAAAGTATTATATTTACCTATGTTGTACAGAAAAAAAACGTGATTTTGAAAAAGAAATTTCCATGTAAATCATGGTGTTTCACCACAGACAACGTGAAGTGTAAACCACACTCCATGATCCTAAACAAGATAAAATGTTCTGCCTCACTGGGGGAACTATGCAGTCTTCAATGCCTTGTGAAACCTCAGGTTTAAAGAAACCTACCTGATGTGAAGAAGGAATGAATTCCAATATATAGCTGCCAATAGAGAGGGTGCTTAGATGTTTCTCTCGCTCTATCATTTTCCTAGTGGACCAAACAGTAGTGAAAACTTGGCTTTAAAGTGAGGGACTTCCGAAATGGTAGGTCATGTGTTCAATGCACACAAATTTAAATGGAATGTGTATCAACTCAGAAAAAGAATGTACTGATATCAGAGTAGGTGAAATGTATTTTTTACTTCTCTGGGATTAACAATGGAGGAGCTACCATATTTTGTACACATTTTAATTTTTTAAGACCAAATTACTACTAGATATATTTGCACACTATTCTAGTAGTCTGATAATTATATTTTAACCTTCCAAGCAGAATAATGATGATAGGAGAACTAATTTTTGTTAAATGTTCATGGGGTTCTGATCATCTTCAAACACCAAACAAACCATGAAACAAATGATAAAACACCCATTGAGGACAAAAAGGAGAACATAGTAAAAATTGAGGGTGGACAATACTTCTTTTCTTCCTTTTGGGGAGTGGGTGTTGTCTTTGTTGATCTGGCTTTATGTTAAGCAGGCTGAGGAATTGCATTGGTAGTGGTTAGGTTGGCTTTACAAGCAAACACAGGTTTTGGAGAAACATTTGCGTTGCCAATACCTCATCACTTCTCTAACTTATGCCAAGCAAGTACTACCTGAAGTCAGTGCTGATCAGGCTTTTTCGTCAAGAAGTCGAACACTAGTGGGTTGGATTCACAAAGAAGAAAAGGGCAAGTATATTTATTGCCCAAGCATGCAGGAATTTGCATGCACCACATTTACAAATACAAAATAGCTTAATGAGCTGAATATACTGGGGAGGTGAGCCGCATCACCCTGACGAAAGCCCCGGACCTATCTTGGCCGTAGAGTAGGGCTGAAACATGTTGGTAAAGGGTCATAGGAGCATCATATCCTAAATACCCCACATAATTTTTACTTTTAACTTTCCCGACCACTCGGCCAATAACGGGATACCTTGTAGTAGTCAAGGGAATTTTAATCTTTATATTACACCCCCTGGTCTTTTCTTGTAAGAGCTCCCTGGGAGACGGTTGAGCCAACCCTGACCTTTAGGAGCCAAGGTGAACCCAATGATGAAGCATGACACTACTAGAGCGTGTGAGGGTTATTTAAAGAAAAGGAAGGCTTTCCTGCCCCCGCATTTAGGAACGCGGTGCCATAGTGAGGACTAGCATTTCTCAGCATACCATAAACGATACTCTAAGTGGGATACCTTTTTGTATGTAGGGCTGGTGTCATCACCATAGGATTGTGAGCAGGTTACAAGAAATGCATGTACATGCATAGTGAGGACAACTGGTTCACTGTCTGCAGCAGGAGGGTAGAACTAAGGGTTAAAATTGTTTACAACCTCATTGTTAGTGCTTTTCACTAAAGCACTACTTACGTGCCGAGTCTTAAAATTTGAGAACACAAAGTCTAGCATTCACAACTACTGTACAGAACAGTACAGAAAAGATGCAATTATGTGCGTGGCAGGAAATGACAGCAAGCATCTTTATCTAGGCAAAAACATGGGATGAAAAGATATTAATTAGCAAGAGGGAGAGACAGTTATTGGTTTTAAAAGTGTACTCATATTTATTTCAAACCAAACAAGCAACCAAAACAAAAGTGGGCTTATGAAACAAGAGTGAAAATAACTAGATAACTATTAAGTGTATCCTTACTCCCTGAGCAAACAATACGGTATGTAAATTAACTAAAAGACAGCATTGACCCATGTTGACTAAACGGAAAGAGATATTTAAGAACCAGACAGCTCTTCAGAAGGCAAATTAATACAGCACTCCTTGTCCTAAAACATATGGGCCACTGGTCCAGAATGGACCAGTGGTCTCCTTAAAACTAAAAAGATGGCATGGATACGTGTTATATTGAAGAAAAGAGCATAGTGTCACTGTAGACTCTGAAATGTCTCCGCTTAGTGAGGGTGGAGGGGAAAATGTTATGCTCCCCCACCATGAGGGGAGCCTTTTCTAGGTAGATCTGTGAGAGACCACCCATTACATCCAAGTAACACCTTACAAAATATGATCTGAACGACAATGGCATTATCTTTTCCCCCACCTGCAGGGTAATTAATAGTAAAAGTTTCACATGATCAGCTTTGGAAGGAGCAACCCGGTCAACTAAGAAGCCAAAAATAAGGTGAAAACTTGGCCATCCACGGTAAGTGATCGATAAATAATGGTTTGTTTATAAATATAAAAACAGGGCCTAATTTGCAGATGGCACACACCGAATCCTGGCAGTGTCTCCAGTGTAGCACTGGTTAATGGCCACCCTAATGTAATGAGAGGTAGAAAATCACCACTGGGTAACTGGAATTACTATCCAGTGATCTGCTACCATCTCTTCCGTAACTTGGATTAACTCCAATATATTTTCCGCTGTATAATCAATGTTGTCAAGCTTGGCCAAACCCCTCTGAAAAGGATCGTGACCAAGAAGAGCAATGGAAGTGCATAATTTCATACTTATGAGCCCACAAGTAAAGAGGCATAATCCCTACGTTCCTTCCTAATGCAAAGTCGGAAAATAGGATTTTTTTTTTTTACAATTAAAATATTAATTCATTGGAGGTTAGCAATTTGTGCCCACAGACCTTAAGTAGTGCTATCTTGGTAAATGGTCTCATATTTTATGCTGTGCTGTCCAATATTTACATACTTTGTGTACTGTATTTTTTCAGCACGTTAATTGGTGGGGCTAGATTTTAACTAAAATTGACTGATTAAAATTGATAACAGCAGACAGAATAATTTTGAATTCTATGACGTTTGAGGATTTGTTTCTATTGCAGACAGGAATGAGGTGTGGGAGGAGCTTTACAGAAACTGCTGGTGAAAATGAGGCAAGTGTGCATCGCTGTTCATCGAGACCTCTGCACCGCAGTATGAAAGAAACTATGTTAGCTCTGATCTGACACCCGACAGTGCCAGCTGCTGAGGGGACAAAAGGGAACTCTCTAAACCATTAAGACCTTCTTCAGTGTAATCCACTTTTTTACCAGTTCTAAACAAAAGGCTTGTTCGCAACTCTACAATAACTTTTCTTGTCGCGCCTCATTTATATCTGCTCCTCACAAACCCTGAGTGCTGAGGTAAACTCCTGAGACCTGACCTGACATTCCCTGGGAAACTAATTACCTTAAACAGCAGGTGCCGCTTCCAACTCCGAGCATGAGAGCAGGGAACACACAGGGAATTCGGTGCACCGGGGGTTAATTCGCTCGTTTCTCAGACTCTTCTCCCAGCTTGGATGTCTGCAGTGCCACGAATTGTGTCACTTTTGCACCGATAATGCAAACCAAATAAGGGCATTATGAAAAGTAGGAAATGCTCACTGCTTTAAGCAGCCTTGGCTTGCATCACACGCCTGGGTGCAGAGGCGCTGTACATCAATCGCTTTGATCCTTCAACCAGCAGCCACTGGGAGGGAAAGAAAAGTGACTAATTTAAAGAGTATCCCGGTTGGCCAGTTCCAGATAGCTTTACACTGGATCCAGTTGTTAACATATGCGTTTTTGGACATTTCTTTTTAACTCATCTGCTAAATATTTCTTTCACCTCTTTCCAGTTACATCTCACATAGGTGTATCAGTACCTGCCGGTTTCAGCTGGCACTTATTAAGCAGTAGAACCTTTACACCCCATACAAACTACCAAGGCTAATGTGAGGTACTTAAAAATCGTTCACATCAGATACACAGTGATGCCCATTAATGCTAGCAAAGACGTCAAATACGTCACTCTCACGCATAACGCAGCAATCGGAAGAGGACACTGCGGCTAAACTTAAAAGATATATATCTGAGAAAACAGGGCTCTATGAAATATGGCAGTTGTTTAACAACTCCTCATTTGCAAGCAGACTTGTGAGAAACACAGAGTTGCATAATTTGAACTGAGAGTCTTGAGAAATTTTACGTTTGAGTGCATATGATCATGCCTGCCAAGTATCACACATTAGGTGTGACGCTCACGCATTTCAGTGTGGTGTTCCGCATCACCGTACTGAAATGCAATGTCACGCATTTAATGCCACTCGCCAGCGCGCGCCACCGGCGGCGCCTGGGCACCTGGGCGCCAGCTCTGCTCCTCCGAGACGTGCTGCCAGCAGCTGCTTGCTGGGCTCAGTAAGTTCACAAATAGTTAAAAATTGTCTGCTCTCAGCTCTGGAGTGGCTGAGAGCTACAATGTAACAAATGTCTGCCCAGCCAGGCTGCCGCAAGTTAATTCCTGCGGCGCCGCACTCTGCTGCCAATTACCGACGGGGGGGTGGGGGTGCCTGCCCTCAGCACAGGTTGCTACTGGTGCACACCATGGGGGCCCATAATCCGGATGGGACCTGTACTAGTGCCCTCACATCCGGAGGAAGAGGAAGTCAAGTGAGGCAGAAGCGGCCGGGGACTCAATGCGAGTCGACGAGCCTCGGGTGCACTGCTGTCACTGTCTGCGGTGCGCAGCGCCGAAATAAAACCCCCGGCGTGCCGCGTGCGCATGCCAGACCGGCGGGGAGCCGAGACCCAGAGTGAATAATTTAATTTCACTCACCGATATGCATCCCGAGGTCGCAGGCCGCTTTGGATCGTGACAGTCATCGCCCTCGGCCTCCTCGCTCATTTGTGGGAAACCAGAGCCCAGTCACTAGCTGTGGTCAGCAGCCCGACTCTAGAAACCCGGAGGCGGCAGAGACCCAGTCAGTCCCGGGAGGCCCTGGAGGGTGCGGGTGGCAGTGAAACATAGCACCGACCGGGCCTGCATGGACAGAGTCGGACCCTGGGGAGAAGTCTAGAGAGGACACTGGGATTTTAAGCGAGGAACTGCCTGCTAGGTACACTACACTGGCCTAAACCATGTGCCAAGGACGCACAGACAGTGTCATTAGCCGTTTGAACGCCAGTTTCCAGTCAGGTAAGCCAGAAATCTGAGTGCAATAAGATTTACTATTCTCTTTACAAAGTTTTGGGTTATGTCGTTAGTAAACTATCACTTTTTGTGACTTTCTGTACAATTGACTGGTGACTTTGAGTAAACAGTAGGCTACGGAGTGCCTCGTGATGATTCACGTGTTATTGGGCCTGTGCAATCAAAAGTCATGCAACTGGTTTTGTCATGTCGTCACTTTTCACTACCACCATTGTGTGAATTTACATGAAAACATCTTACTTCGCATTTTTCCGTTGTCCTCATGCATGACGCTTACATTGGTGTGCTGTGATGTTGAGTTTCTATTGGTCGGCTTGGCGAAGGATGTTTTACATAATTGTAACCGCCCCCTTCAGCCCATCTGGACATAATCAGCAGGTCAGACGGGTCTGAACTTCACCCTTACCAGTGAAGCCCTCCAGTCATGTACGTTTGTCACAGTCTGGAGAAGAGGCCCTGATTGCATCCCTCACATGTCCCATGTGAGAGAGACACTACTACAGAAAGGCTGCCTGTCACTAGACAGCGCCATCACCATTAAGCAGCACTGCAAGACCTTCAGAGAGCAGAGCTAGCCTGAGAGGAGCAGAGAGCTGTACTGTGTGAGTTACTGCTCAGCTGCATGGCTGTCCCTGCAATGTCAGTGTGCAGCGGTCCAGGGTCTGTAGCTGTGGTGCACTTCTTCACTGGCTCTTTTACTTCAATATCAAACCAGTTACATCATACTGCCAATTTTGCATTCATTTATCACTATAGGCCATCCTCCGAAGTTAGTGCCTTTCCATTTCTGGTGCTTTGCAGAAGTTTTAATATCTTCTTAGAGTTTCTCGTTGCTCAAATGAGTGTAATTTATGATATTTATATGTTTCCATCGTCTTCACTACTTGGATTTGCTCACAAGAAAGTGTCACTCATAGTTGTTGAATGTCACTCATAATTACACCGAATTTATGAAAATGTCACACATAAGCAATCTGAAACCTTGGCAGCTATGTATGATTAGAAACAGGTCACCCGGTTTAGAAAGGTACGCAATACTATACCCTTGGTTTAGATGTACCCATCTTTTAAAATGCTGTTTTTTGCAGTTATAAATCTATTTGGCTGACTTTTATAATAACATAAGACTTGACTTGTAGTTATCAATATCTGAATCTGCATTTATTACTATACATACTCCAAATAACATGTTCTACGGGTCCAATAACCCACTATTTAGAACAACTGTTCTAATAAACACAGATTCACCAACTAATCATTACAGTGCAAAGGTCCAGTTCGAGTATATTGCCTCAGTACAGACCAATAAACTTTGGGAACACACTTTTTACTGCCTCACAGATTGCATTTAACAATTCCTTTACACAGAGAATCAACACTCTTAACCGCAAGTCAGTAGGCCCTTGCTTTGGTACCAGAACAACAGACAGGACTAGATGCCTTTTGTTAAAATAAGAACACTTGAAAAATACCTTGGCATATACCTCATAATAAGATGCACAGAATATAATATGCTATTTGTTACCATTGTTTTTTTGGGCGGGCTGCCGTGTATAATGACAGCCTCGAATCTTCCACACTCAACACAGTAATAAATAGCATATTACACACTGCGCATCTGTTCTATTGTGTGTTTATACATATGTGTGTGTGTGTGTACAGCACAGTGGCAGTCGCAATGAGAAGAGCATTTATTGTTTCTTTAATAACTTTGGCACTGTTTGACGAATCTGCATCAAACTTTCTAAAAAATGTTCATCCACTTTGGGTCCTTCATGGTAGGTTTCATGCTGATCCATCCAGTGAGGGCCAAGACAAAGGGGCTAGGTGACCCAAAACCTTGATTTCCCATTTTAATGATCATCGGAAATTTTGCTCTCTGATACAAAAAAAATACAGCTGAACCGAAATGCACCAAATTTCACAGTTAAAACTTTACTCAGAAAGCAGGTTTTTAGTTATTTGGTGTAAATCCTTTTAGTAGTTTGAGAAATTAGCATTAAAAAAAGGTACTCGGTTGGCATGAAGGAGTTAACCACCAGAAAAAAGTAGTGATATCTGGACAGTTGTTGTTTAGCTAGGCTCTGGTAGGTCAATTTAAAGGGAACTTTCCAATCTTGATTGGCTGGCCACAACAAGATCAATATGTTGTGGCAGCCATTACAGGCCTCAGCAACAAGGTTCCTGCATCCTGAAATGAATTAAAAAACACATAAGCAGCAGCCTGACATTTAATTCCTCATTGTTCAACTGAAGCTTCACCAGTGTTCTAATGAACAACTAGAGAGCTAACATTCTGTATTTGTGACAAAAGTGTAGCACACCTAAACACCATCATAATGGAATCAAAGCTGTACAACCAAAAGCATTTCCTTTAGAAACGAATGAAATGAGGTGGTTCATTCTGTCAAATAAAGTATGGATATAAAGGTAAAATTAGGAGACATTGCCTATAAACTCTCACTTATTTTCCTCAGCAATGTCAGAAAAAATATTCTGGTATGCTGAGTGAAACATGTACTTCCAAAACCAAAGACAGCCTGTCAGTTGATTTCCCATTGTTCTACCACAGCGTTCTAATGAACAACTAGAGTGCTAACATTCTGTATTTATGATAATAGTGTGGCATTCTTTCCTGGATGCCACCTTGATGGAATCAAAGCTGTAAAACTGAAAGCAGTTCCTACAGAGCATACTGCAGTCAATAAAGAAACAAAGGGTTTCTTTTGTCCTAAAAAGTATTGTTAGTGCTCTAGAAAGTCAAAATCTGGTCATCTTTTTAATGAATTCTCAAATATTTTCCTCATTTATGTCACTAAAACACCCTGTATGAAACGTCTGCTTCCAACACCAGCTAACTCCCTAGTGATCAAATGCAGCTTCACCAAATAGCTCTAAAGAACAACTAGAGCAATAACATTTTCCATTCAAGAAAAAAGTAATGAACTCCTGAACAACATTTTGTTGGAATAGGAGCTGTTGAATTAAAACTCTTCCTGAAGAGCAGACTACTGAAATAAATGAGCATGGATATGTTAAAACAGAGATGAAACCAGCGGGTTACAAATGTGAGAAGCTTGGGCTTTTAGTAATTTAAAGCATTATCTATTTTAAAGGGGCTAAAAATAGTTAAAAATGGAGATGTCAGGAGGGGCGTGGCCAAGATGGCGGTCGCATCGGATGCTCTGTAACAGAGCTCCGCATCGAGCCCGACAATTATCCTGTGTCTCGGCATCCACCCCCTTCAAAGAGAAGCGGGGGCAATCGGAAACCTAGCGGAACAACCCGGCCCCGAACCCAAACCGGAAAAACTCACTCCTCTCTGGTCAGAGGCCAAAACTGTGCGGACGCTGGAGCCGGCCCTTCAGCACAGAGGCGCCCGGCGGCCTCTCGCGGGGACCGGTCGGCCGAGCACACAGCCTTGCGGGGGAATACTACCTTCAGAGGCGCCGCCGGAACTCCTGACGACCGAGCGGGGTTGGGGAGCGTGGAACCCCGCCCGCCGAGGCCCAGCGGAGAGTGGAGCCGAGATTGGTGCTGGCCACTGGAACTTGGCCGCCGCGCCCAGACTAGGTGGGAGGCGCGGCCGAGAGGCCTGCGCAGCACGCAGTGAAGCAGCGGGAAAAGGGACGCTGCCGGCCCACCGCACATGAGAATCCGGGGGTAAGGAGAGGAGGGGGCGTAGCGGGTAGTCTCAACCAAAAGACCAACACCCCTAAAGACGAGCCCCCCCCACCCCCAAAATAGAGCCGCGGGGCCCAAATCATCACCAGGGGGCCCTACACAGGAATAACCTCCACCACAGTGGACCTACACACAAGGGCAGACCAGACCACAGCCGAAAAAACAGTGAGCAGCGAGTCCCGGTCCCCTGCTTAAACACTTATAAGCACCATTTGAAGAGCGGGCAGGGGCGAACCATTGCGGGGACGGTTAGCCCCCCCAAGATCCATGCTGAAGCGCAGTGCCCGGGACCGCAGAAAACAAGCACAGGGGGACAGGAAGGTGCCTGAAATCCCGCATTCAACAATAGCACTGCCGGGCCCATACTATGCCCTGAGGGACTGACGCATGGCCCATATGGAACAGGTCTGAGGCCCTTAAAGTGGACACAGAGTGTGGGGAAAGAATGCACTGCTGATCAACTACCAGGAGTACCACACAAGTCGGTAAGGACAACGACACATGTGAATCGACCCCCTCTGAAATACTTACTCACTTCAAGACTCCTATTGCCGACACCCAGCGTGTGTGGCCCCTGCATGCTCTGGCAACACGAGGGTGTGACTGATCAGTTTGTGCTCACAGAAAGCCCCGTGCACGGATAGCGTGTGAAGATTACAAGCCACCTGGACAAGGCCATAATGGGGAAGCCTAAAACCAAGCCCGGGGGAGCACCGCACAAGCCGCAAGAACAGGTTCAGGATGCAAATGCCGACCCGGAGCAAAACGTCCCCCCGCAGACCCGATAAGATTGCAACTAGATAAGATCTTGGAGGCAATACCAGATACTAGGAATGCCCTACAGCAAGATATAGGCGTGGTGTCAGTGGGACTAGGTTTTACTGAGAACAGAACACCACAAACTAGCAGACCGAGTCAAAGGAGTGGAAAATAGAGTCGAGGAAATACAACCAGAATGTACGAAGCTCTCCAAGCAAGTGTCGGAATTGAGGGTCAGAGTTCACTAGTTGGAAAACATGCTGAAGATGCAGAAGGCCGCAATAGGCGCAACAATATTAGGGTGGTAGGTCTTCCGGAAGGAATTGAAACAGGAAATATGGTACCTCGAGAACTGGAGTGGCTCCAGGGTCCCTGAAACCCTTCTTTGCACTGGAAAGAGCGCACCGGGTCCCGTCAAGACTACTAGTCCCGGGCAGGCCACCCAGAACAGTAATGGCCAGACTACTGCATTACAGGGACCGAGACACCATTTTACAGAAGGCCCGCACAGAAGGCCCCTTATAGTGACCAATCAAAAAATATATATCAGCCTTGGTCCTCAAAGTATTAAGAGGAGCCTGGAAATCAATTGAGTGGAGGAAAAAGCACCCTACCTTGAAATTAGACAAATTCTAGCCTTTTGGTGGGTATTACCTCATGGTTTTATGAGTTTGGACAGCACAAATTGTTTGGATGGATGAGAGAGTGTGTAGTCATGTATATCTATAAATTTTGTATTAACGATACATGAGGTGTGAATTGTGAGTTGTGAATTGATGGGTTTGATCATTAGGTTGGAGCCAAAAAAGACCTAAATATGCAATTAGGGTCTGTTTTTTTATCTGTGTTCATTTTTAATTTTGTTTTATGATAAAAAAAACTATGGTTTAATGTTCAGCAATTAGAATGAATTCAAGCATAGCCTTTTTTTAATATTATATTATGATCTTCATTGTGGTTTGTTTGTATAATATATATGTTTATATATATATTTCTTAATTAGATAAGAAGGCTGGGACACATCATTTACTGAGCCTGAAGAAGGTGGTTGGACCCTTTGATACCACCGAAACGCGTTGCTTTCTGGTCCTTTGTTGCCCCACCACTATTAGAGGGTTGCCGTATAAGTGAAAAATCCATGAGTTGACAAACCTGATATCAATAGTGGTTGTTATTGCGATAATAATGTATTAATGAAGATTTTGTTGTTTGTCTGTAAATATATGTGTATTATGTATGGCCTCTATATAGATTGTTTTTATTAGCCACATGAAAGATTACATATATTTTTATCCATATGAAACTTTTTAATGAATTGAACAGAACTATTAAATAAACATTTGTATATTGGTATATTTTTTGGCTTTAAACCTTGTTTTTGATGAAAGATTGAGAGTGTGAAAGTGATAGTGGAGAGTATGGTATTTTGCTGATAAATCCCAAAGGGAATTTGTTTTTGACTTGGCAATCAAAAAATTCTCCATATATCCAGATTACACAGTGACGGTGCAAGCCAAGAGAGCTTCCTATTCAGAAGTCAAGAGAGCGCTTCGAGACCAGGGAATACAATACTCCCTAGTGTTCCCCTCAACGCTTAGAATTATTTTAGATGGTTCTACCCACTTCAGCGACACTCCGGATCTAGCTTGGTCATGGTTGGAGGACTACAAAGCGGGGGTGACCCCACAGACAACACGTACAAAAGCTCTACCCCAAAGACGAGGGAAACGAGGATGCTTCCGCAAAAAACTGCAGACCAATATCAGGAGCGGTCCTTAACCATCACAGACAGAAATGGAACGGGCGGCAGCGCTGCAGGTGGTAGCTGAGATAGGATCGACTCAGCAGACCTCCAAAGACCGAGACTCCTCATCCGAACGGAAATCGATGAG
The DNA here is from genome assembly GCA_963921515.1 of Calotriton arnoldi. NCBI lineage: Eukaryota > Metazoa > Chordata > Amphibia > Caudata > Salamandridae > Calotriton > Calotriton arnoldi. The sequence continues at coordinate 670,810 of CAWUFW010003266.1, forward strand.
ATCGGACTTGATTTCCTCTGAGCGAGAGGAAGCCGGACTCCCAGAAGTGACACTGCAGACTGCTGATGATATAATATGATATCCTTTTTTCTTCTAATGCTTTGTACATAGGACACAATGATTGAAACAGAATGTGGGGGGAAGAACCAGAGAGAAACTTGGCTGCCTTCGAATTATTGGAGACGATAATGATTTGGTTTGAAGGAGGGCTCCGGCTCGCTCCTTCTATTAGGTGGGACTATCCACAAGCCGGGACAATTGAAACTTATTCCCTAAATATTGGGCTGGTGCGGAATACTGGAAACGTTAGAGTGCACATCTTGACACACCCCTTCTGGTAAAGCCCTTATAGGCTAACCAGAGGAGATATTCCCAAGTTGTATGGTTCTAATACATTGTTTGGATGGTAGGCCGTTGCTATACTGCCCTGGGTCTCAGGAGTTGTTGTTGGGGTTTGGTTATTACTTTCTTAGTTCTCTTTTTCTTGTTCTTCTCTCTCACACTTTAATCCACATGGGGGGCATAAGCTTAATTCAGATGGTGGGGAAGGGAGGTGGGGGAGACCGTGGTGGGGGAGATGTGAAGGAACACAAGAATGGCGTGCACACCTAACTCGACATCGGGGGTGAATTTTATGTCCTGGAATGTCAAGGGAATGGGATCCTCCTCCAAAAGGCATAACGTTCACAGATATATCAAGGGTAGAGGGGTCCAGATTGTCATGCTCCAGGAAACACATTTGGCGGGCCTGAGATAGATAGACTGAGACGGAGATGGCGAGGCCAGCTTTACGCCACATCATACTCGGCATACGCCAGGGGAACCCTAATTTGGATAAAACCCGGGACGCCATTTGAATTAATTCACTCCACCATAGATGGCAGGTATGTTCTAATAGGAGGCAGATTATACCGTAAAGAAATTACCCTAGAGAGCATCTACACCCCCAATCAAGACCAGTTAAGCTTTCTCCACTCACTCTCCACACATACGGCAAGTGCGCCTCCTGATACATTGCTACTGGGAGGCAACTTTAATTGCGTCCTGGACATACAAGTAGACAGATCCTTTCCTCCACTAAAAGGGACTGTAGTGAGGAAATTGGCTGAGGGGCTGCGAGATTGGCTTGGGCATTGGGTTCTGATAGATGTCTGGCAGACGCAACATGATGCAGACCCTACCTATTCCTACTATTCCCATGTACATAACCTACACACTAGAATAGATCGTTTTGTATGCTCCCATAAACTGTCCCAGAGTGCAACATACTCCGAATACTTGGGGAGAACCATTTTGGACCATAGCCATATACTGCTGCGACTTACCCCCGTAGGAGAAAGACCGCCAGCCCCGATGTGGCGGCTCAACCCAGCTTTGCTAGAAGATGCATGCTACCGTAATTTGATAGCGGGGGCAGTTTCTGATTACTTCCTTAACAATCAGGGATCCGTGTCCACGAAACTGCTTGAATGGGAAGCCTTTAAAGTGGTGACGAGAGGGCAATGTATCAGCCAGACAGTGGTAGCCCAAGCAGAGCTGCGTAAAGAACTACAGGCTCTGAAACAGAAATTATATATATTAGATAACACAGCTGATAGGCAACAAGAGTCCCTAGCAGAAGCCAAGACACGAGAAAGCAATATAATGCCATCTTAGAGAAATTGAGGACTTGTGATTATAAACAATACATAACAAAGATGCATGAGGAAGAAGGTAAAGCAGGACGGCTGTTAGCGTGGCTCATCAAACCTGAGTCCAGAGGTGCACCCATTACTAGGATACATGCCCAATACGGCCAGCCCATACACTCCCCCACATTGATCATCCAGGAATAGTGCACCTATTACACGAATTTGGACACAGCACCCTCTTATCTCGCTGAGGAGACACTAGATTCATATCTGACGCAAATACCCCTAAAACAATTGACTGGAGAGCACTGCAAGGCGTTAGGAGCCCCTGTCACCACCCAGGAAATACGCATAGCAATTAAAGGGATGGCGACAGGTAAAACACCTGGCCCAGACGGCCTCACATCTGAATTTTATGCTGCATACCCTGGGACATTGGCCCCCCGCCTTGAGCAAATGTATGCTGAGTCCTGGTGACTGGGTACCCTCCCGGAGACCACTAGAGATGCTGTAGTCATACCCCTACCAAAAAGCAGGGAGCGAGAGTCACAAAATTCCACCCCCTTTCAATGCTAAACTTAGACTTCAAAATCCTTAGTAAAGTGCTAGCCCTTAGACTTCTCGCATACATGAAGGAACAGGTACATGCGGATCAAAATGGGTTCATCCCCACAAGCAACACTTCCCACAACCTTAGGAGGCTTTACCATGTAATATATCACCAGATAACACAGACAGACCACAAAGCGATGCTGATGTCGGTGGATCTGGAGAAAGCCTTCGACACGGTCTGATGGGATTTCCTGTTTGCGGTAACTAAGCGAATGGGCTTGGGGGAAGGCTGGATCAAATGGGTCAAGTTACTATACACGGCCCCAAGAGCGAGAGTCAGAACAGGAGCTACACTCTCGCCGCAATACAAGGTTCGCAGAGGCACCAGGCAGGGGTGTCCCCTTTCTCCGCTCCTGTTCGCCTTAGCAATCGAACCTCTTGCAGAACAATTAAGGCAGATGGAACGTGGCTGGGGACTGGAAGTAGAAGGTCGGGAACATATTATTTCATTATATGCTGACGATATACTTCTTTATTTTAGAGACGGAACAGTAGGCATCACTAAAGCCATGGAAAAATGACAACATTTTGAACCAGTTTCAGGCCTACGGGTTAACAAATCCAAAACACATATATTCCCCCTTTGCCGGGGACTGGAGAAACCTACAGGACTGCCATCCGATCGGACTTGGTCTCATGTGTCCTTTATGTACTTAGGAATACAGATATTCCATGCGACGGAAGACTTGCGAGACAGTAACCTGGAAGGAGCATTACGCTCCCTGAAAGCTTGTGTACCCTTTTGGTGGTCAATGAAATTACCCATTATGGCCCAGATAGCGGTCTCCAAGATGTTGATGTTGCTGAGACTACTATACTACTTTACAAATTTGCCGGTATACATATCGGCTTCCTGGTTTAAACAACTGAACACCCTGCTGAAAGACTTAATATGGGATGGGAACAGACACAGGGTATCACTGGCAACACTCAGGCGCCCAAATGAAGAGGGAGGCCTTGGGGTTCCAAATTTCGAATTATACTTTTTAGCGTCGCAGCTCCAGTGGTTTACACTGTGGTTGGATGGGGTCAACCAAGATGAGATAAGACAGTGAGGACAGACGCTACAAATAGACCTTTTGATGGCTAAACTACTCAATCCCTCAATAGTGATCCCCAAACCCGGAATACTGTTGGCAACGGCATTAAAATGCTGGCGCAGATGTGTGGTAAAAACTGGAGGAACGACTTTGTATGCACCATCACTATCCATAGCAGGACTGCCGCATGGAGATCCCCTCACATACTTTACCCAGAGCCATCTATCTGCCTGGACAGAAGCTGGAATACTTACAGTAGGTGACTGTTACCAAAAGGGAGCATTGATCCTAATGGAGGACCTAATGGACTGTTACAAGCTACCTCCCGGCCAGTTTCTCATGTATGAAGCATTGTCTCGAGCATTTTAGGAATTATGGGGAAGGGAGGGGGTGGAACACATGACACTTTACAACTGGTGGTGTCTATGGGGCACACGGCGCACTTGGTGACCTGGTTTTATAGATCCCTTGCCGACATGACCAAGGGCCCATTCACTGTGCTACGGGGCAGATGGGAAAGAGCCCTTCAACAAGAGTTATCAAATTGAGAATGGCGAAAAATACTAGCTTCGTCAATAAAGATTTCTAGAAATACTAGATTAAAATATACCCAATGCAACTACGTGTATATGACCTACATGACACTACATAACTACAAGTTACCTGAGGTGGCAACCCTCGTTCCTGTCCTAAATGTGGGCACATAGACGCCGACTTTGTACACATGATATGGGACTGTACACGTTTGCAACCATATTGGTTGGAGATACTGTCCGCATTAGATCTTACACTTGGGCGAACTCCCCCCCGCACCCTAGAGGTATGTATCCTAGGGCTGTATCTGAGGCAGAACTCCAAGAAAGTAGGCACTAGATTTTTAGACTTGACGCTAGGACTGGCCAAACGGCGAATAGCGATAGATTGGAAAACAACAACAGGACCTCTGGTCAAGACGTGGAAAACAAAGGGCAAGAGCTGAAGAACGGGCATTGATAAGAGAAGAAGCTAGGGGGATACGACTTCGCCCAATTGCAGACCTGTGGTCAGATGTACTGACAATGTGGGAACATCCAGAACAGAGCAACAGTAATAAGCCACAAATAAACGCATACTCAACAGATGCAGAAGGTAGTGAATTACCACTAGGCCCAGTAGACGAAACGTTCGGTAGTTAAAAAGACGGGAAAACCACACGAGACTAGGACCGTCAGAAACACGCTAAAGGAAAGTACGCTGGCAAATAGATACCACCTCACCCGCTATATTAAGCCGGACGCACAACACCTTGCAGTCCGGACGCATGGAGTCGTTAGATACCCCCGATATTCCCCCCCAACAGACATTACACACTACCTTACTTGATGCTCTTCTCCCCCTTCTTTCTTCGTTCTTTCTCTTTTGTTGTTTGAAAATAGTTTTGAGGTGTATGTGGATTGAAGAATTAAGATTAAATGTTAGCACATAACATCAATGTATTCCTTTAAACAACGAATATACTCCTAGAGCCTCTGCAATATGTTATGTTTTCACACACTGAAACAAAGCACCTTCAGACTGTAATACATGGTATTCATAAGAAAAGAAAGCACCCAAGAGAACAAACACGAACTAGTAGAAAAGAAAATAAGCACCATAAGGTGGAAGATGGAAAACAAAATGTATCAATTTATATTGCAACGATACAGGATACGCTAATTGTATGTTATTGTAAAATATATTACTGTTTGTAAATGAAACATAAAACCGCCAATAAAAAGATGATTTAAAAAAAACATGGAGATGTCCGCATGTTTACTCACCCTACCCATCTTCCCAGTTACTTAACAGCTCCCTAATTTTAAAATAGTCAAATGTTTAGTAGACAAACTGTGTGCGCAGCAGTAATTGGGCGCCCACCGAGGAACGCATGTGGAGGATTTGCCACCTGTTGAGGGCTGGCTCCAGGTCCCTGGAGTTGAGGCAAGACTCTGCAGCCAACCCACACTGTGCACAGCCTTTGGCTATGCGCAGCATTGGTTGGGTGCCAGTGGAGGGTTGGGTACAGGGCCTGACTGTGGCCAACACCTGCTGCGCACAGCTTAAGGCTTTGCGCAGAAGATGTTGGGCATTCCCAAAGGGTTTGGCACTAGGCCAATTTAGAATACGATTAAAACAAAACCAGAAATTGATTGAAAATTAATAATGTTAAAAAAAACACTGAAATATTGCAGTTATAGTTTTGTCAATTAACCATAACTTGCGTCCCCATCATGTACCGCTTCTGTCCTCACATATTGCATCACTCATGACATATAATATCATTGATGATATCATTCATTATATTTAAAGAGCAATTGTGTTTAAATTACTAATCAGTAATGTGTTCCCCAAGGTAATAAGTGAGGTTAAAAGGAGAACATGAATCGATGTCTGGAGGTCTACATCTTGGCCTCTCTTATCTTTTATATGCGTAGCTCTCTACCTTACCTGCACAGATTTTTGCATACAGGAAGGCTAGGGAAAGGTTTAAGAAGGAACATGCAACCACCAACAAAAGAGTAAGGCCATTCCGATTCACAAACTGCACTTCTAAATTTACTAGAGCAGAAAACTACTTAAAAAAGTTGAAAATGTACTCCACCGCAGACTTGGAGTAAGTTCAGCACCACACAAGACCAACCACTGGTACTGCAATACCCTCCCACAGAAAATAATGGAGGTAGAGACTTAAAATAAAACTGATTAGTCACGGAATGGAGCAGGCGAGTGTCTGTAGCTCCACTCCTTCCCTGCAATAATTAGCGATTATAGGGTTGCAACACCCCCCAGGTGTGCATACTGACAGACTTGATGTGATCGTTGTGGTCACAGCTGATAAATTCTAGAAGGCCGAATAATGATCTGAAACACAATTGAAGGCAGACCCAATCAAAACTTCCTGTCTGGCCACCATTTTGTTTCCCTCTGCGGTGGAGTGCAGCCTCAAAGGAACCTAGGACTTGGTCTTGAGCGTGCAACTGCTGTACACCTCACACCTTGCAATGTACCCATATAAGTTCATATAGGCCCGAACTGCAACAATAGCAGCCACTTACTACCCTATGAGATAGCTGCTAAAGGGACTGAGTTAGTCGAACAGCCCTGTGGGACCGCAGTGGAGAGCGAGAGTGGGCTCGAGTGCCAGCCGTTAAACCTATTTCACCATCATCAGCTGCAAACCCAGGAGAAGACCATGGGCAGGTGCACCCTCTCCACTCCATATCACATGATACGCTCTGGTGGCTCAAACTGCAACTGCAGAGCTGATCGTGTCCCTGCCCGTTTTCAACCATTAAATGCTGCAGGAGCAGAGTGGAGGAGTTTGACCACAGGGAGACCAAGAGCTGGCCTTGGGCAGGCTCTTGCACAATCCATCTTGTATAGCTCTGCCACTTCCCAGCAACCATTAGCCCGAACAGCAGTGGCAGCAACTGACCGTGATCCACCATGATTGCAGTAAAAGGAGGCACTAAAGAAGGTATGAGGTGTTGGAGATTATCAGAAACCCAACTACACACCTCAGCTGGGGAACAGAGGAGCAGAGGCCCAGGGACATGGAGCCTGAGTACGATAGCCATTAGCTGCTTCCCAGTTACAGCAACCTTACAGTTTTACCTAGGAGCCAGACGTGAAACAGAAGGAGCCGGACCTACTGCACTATGAGCGAAGACCATATTAGGGAAGAAGACCTTTGGGCGTAATTAGAGGTTTTTTGCACATAAAAGCATTGAACGATGGGGGAGCACAGAGGCCAAGCAATGCACTATAAGCACTAGAGGCCTTCCAAAGCATTCAGTAAATACAACAGAGAAGCTTATTGGTTGGGGCCACTGTTATAAATGGGGGTCTCCAGTTGGCAGTGGTTTGCACCCTGTCCAAGTAGGGACCCTTTCTTCTAGTCAGGGTAAGGGGATTACACACCCAAGATAACCCCTGCTCACCCCCTTGGTAGCTTGGCACAAGCAGTCAGGCTTATCTCAACCAAACAAGACAAAAACGCCAAAAATCCAAATACAGAACCCAAGATACCACTTTTTAAAGGTTTAAGCAATTCTGTCCATAGAACTCTATGAATGCGTTGATTTTAGCACAAAGTACCTATGATGAGTCAAAATCCAGGATGAAAAACAGGTGCAAAGGTGTAAGGCGTCGGAAAACACTGCGATGCGTCGATTCTGGAGTCCCAGGGGAATGGAGGCGTCAGTTCTGCTGCACGAAGGAGAAGTGTTGAGTCGATTCCTTACTGCGAGGAGAAGCGATGCATCAAAATCTGAAAGCGGGTCCTTTCTGCGGGGCAATGTGCTGAAAACTTGGTGCACAGGTACGAAGCATGGAAAATCCAGACGCACTGGGGTCAATGCTTCCAGCCGCGAACAGGGGCTGCGTCGATCCTTCGACCGCAGCGCGGCAATGCAATGGTTTTTCAGCCGCACAGCTGGGGCTGCGTTGGAGTCGGAGCGGGTGTCTCGGAAGTCGGAGACACAGTGCTCGGGACTCAGGATTCGGTGAACGTGGAGCCACGCAAACCGGCGTGGCGTAGATTCTCCCAGCCACGAACAGGCGATGTGTCGATCTTTCAGTCGCAGTGCGGCGATGCGTTGGTTTTTCAACCGCACGGCAAGCTTGCACCGAGAAAACAGGGCACGGAGGGTCGCCGTGTGGATTTTCTTCTTCTTTCTCCAGCAAAGCTACCTCCAAAGGCCCAGAACTGGAATAGGCACCACTTGGCAGGTCAGAACTCCCAGCAGAAGAGTCCATGGGCTACAGGTGAAGTCCTTGTTTGCCTTGAGACTTCTTAACAGGAGACAATCAGACACAAGCCCTTGGAGAATATTCTCAAGCAGGATATAAAGCAAAGTCCAGTCCAGGCCAACCCAGCAAAGCAAAACTGCAAGGGAGCAGTACTCCTCCCGACATCTCTCTAGCGCTTCCTCGTGGCAGAGTCTCCTCTTGATCCAGAAGTGTTCTAAAAATGTTGGGTTATAGGTCCAATACTTATACCCCTTTCTGCCTTTGAAGTAGGCATACTTCAAAGGATAGTCTTTGTAGTGCACAGATCCTGCCTTGCCCTGACCTGGCTCCAGACACACTACAGAGGGGTGGAGACAGCACTGTGAGAGGACAGGCACAGCCCTGTTCAGGTGTCATGACAACTCCTCCTACCACTCTAGCTCAGTAAGGCCCATCAGCCTGGTGATGGGCAATCAGGATATGCAGGGCACACCTCAGCTCCCTTTGTGTGACTGTCTAGAGTGAATGTACAAACAGCCAACTGTCAGTCTAAACCAGACGTGGATTCCACAGGCAGGCAGAGGCACAGGATGGAAAATGAAGAAAATGCCCACTTTCTAGAAGTAGCATTTTCAACCACACAATTTAAAAACCACTTTCACAGAAAGATGTGTTTTTAAATACTGAGTTCAGAAAACCCAAACTCCAAATCTCTATCTCTTCCCAATTGAAAGTTACACTTGTGTTACAAGGCAGCTCCAATGATAACCTATGTGAGAGATAGCCCCTGCAATAGCGAAAATAAAATTAGCAGTATTTCACTATTAGGACATGTAAAACACACCAATACAAGTCCTACCTTTCACATGCACTGCACCATGCCCAAGGGGCTACCTTGGGCCTACCTTAGGGGTGACTTACATGGAATAAAAGGGAAGGTTTAACCCTGGCAAGTGGGTCAACCCAGGTCAACATGGAAGTTTAAAACTGCACTTGCAGACACTGCAGTGTCAGGCCTGAGACATGGTTGCAGGGTTACTCATGTGGGTGGCACAATCAGTGCTGCAGGCCCACTAGTAGCATTTGATTTACAGGCTTTTGTCACACACAGCACACTTCACTAGGGATTTACCAGTAAATCAAATATGCCAATCATGGATAACCAATTACCAATACAATTTAGACAGAGAAGCATATGCACTTTAGCACTGATCAGCAGTGGAAAAGTGCCCTGAGTCCCACAGTCAACAAAAACAGGTCAGAAAAAAATAGAAGAAGGCAAAAAGTTTGTGGATAACCCAGCAAAAAGGACCAGGTCCAACAGCCACTCAAGGGACCTCACAGATCTGAGGAATCAATGAAGACACAGTACCTGACCATACATACCCCACCCAGATACATGTTCAAAGAAGGTCATCATGAGGGTGAACCCATGTGATCAACATTAATAGACATGGATGGCGTCAGATACTCATTTGGGTACAAAAGCTCAAAGTTGCTAGATAGAGTCGCTGGAGGCCCATGACTACAACAGGGAACAGGCTGAAACATAGTCGAGGTTCCTATAGACATTCCGACAGCCAGCAAACTACTCTCATCCACTAGCCACAAGTAAGCTGAACGAACCCCTCTCGCTACACTGTTGACCTCCCTGCCTGGTGAACAAGGACACCAAGCCATCAAGATCACTATAAATTCAACTCACTATGGAAAAACCACCAACTGAAATGGCAAGGAATAGACACCGCAAAAACACTTCATCAAGGACATGCTGACAACAAAAGCATCTAAAGATGACAAATCTGACAGAACCTCAAGATCAAACAGACCCTCACCGAGGAGAGAGGGGGGACTGGGAGATGCCCTTAACATATCACAGGAGTTTGTAGAGCTGTTTCTCTAAATAATTAAAATCGAGGTGAGTACAATTTGTGGTGGCCAGAAGGAATACTTGAGATACAGAAGGATGTCACAGAACTGGTAACAAGAGTGGATGACATTGAATGCATCCTTGATGAACACACAGAGAAACTGCACCATGTGATCATTGCAGTAGCAGTACTCGAACATCAGGTAATAGAGGTGCAACTTAAGAAGGAAGACTTAGAAAATAGGTCTTGCAGAAACAACATCAGGATTCAGGGCCTACCAAAAGAGGTGGAAGGCCTAAACTTTGAAACCTACATCCAAAATCTCCTCTATCACACCGCAACCAGCCTGAAGACTCTCCTATCCGATTGGACAGAACACAAAGAATAATGGGGTTTGTCAACAGGCGTGAGGCCCCACCAGACATTCTCACAGGGGTCCACCATTCTGACGAAAAACAAGAAATCATGTTGCTCACACAGCTCCTAGACTATGTTCAGTGTGATGGTCACAAACTCAGGCTCTTCCTGGTCCTGGCTCCTTCTACTTTCAGTAGGAGAAGAGAACTTTGTCACATCACAGAACATCTTCGTGCACAGAGTACTGTCCTGCCCAGCCCTGGTACTCGTAAATGAATAAGCCACACAGGGAGCTTAGTATTACACGTCTTTATTCCTGTGCGTGTAACTGTGAACTTAACTTTCTAAACATGAACTCTATTGACCACACCCAAACACATCATAGTTCTACGGAGTACATCAGGTACCAGAAGGGTCCCGTCATCGCTACCTCACAAGACACTACATCTCCCCCTTTGTTAAATAAACAATACCATTTTTTACACATATATATAATTATTTATATATGTATACACAATACAAATCCTTGATAAGTCATTGTGGAGCTCTGACCAAACGCCCAGACTGTGTTCTCTAAGGCTGAGAAGAGAAGCATTAATGACTGGCACTGGCGATATAGGGACAGATGCAGTCACAGGGCTCTTTACAGTCTCATTCAAACCAGTCACTGGCGAATGATGAGGCAGATGTCTGAAGTGCAAAGACTCTCACATAATGGACTTTCCAGGACGGTGAGCAATCACCATTTGTCCTTTACTAGTCACAACTTTGAAAAGCTCAGCATCAAAGGGAGCATCAGACTTGCGTTCTCTGTGTTGTTGCACCAATACTCGATCACCTTTATTGAAAGTAATGTTTTTGGCACATTGATGTTTGTTAGCATATACTTTCATCTTTTGCTAATGGCACAAGTCTGTTTGATGAAGTTCATCATCTGTTGTAGATCTTCTGTTGGTCCATTGTGGTAACTTGGTCATCATGGCTCTCCTGAACATCAAGGTGGCTGGACTTTCACCCGTCGTTGAATGAGGAGTCGGCAGGTAAGCTCAAAGAGCAGCATGGAGAGCAGACTTCAGATCAAGCTTCCACAATGTAGCATGTTGGCCAGTCTTTTTAAGTGTGCTCATAAAGCATTCGAGAACACCATTTGCTTGTTGCCAAAGAGGTGGGCTTTTCTGATGCTTCACATTGAGATCATTAAGAAAGTCTCTGAATTCTTGACGGTTGAATTGTGGGCCATTGTCAGACTTTAGAATTGATGGAAATATGCCATCTAACCTCTCAGTGACTCTTTTTGGAGTGGTTGATGAGAGATCTTCTACCAATGGAAAACGGGAGAATTCATCTATGACCACCATCAGGTGATGTCCATTGTCAAAAAGACCAAAGAAATCAACAGCAATTCTATTCCATACATGTTTTAGGCAAATCAGACATATTCAAGGCATGTTGAGTGTTTTTAATAGATAAGCAATTGCACAAAGAACAGGCCTTCAACTCTCTTTCAACTCTCTCGTCAAGATAAGGAAACAGATCTCGATCAGCTCGTTTTGAGGCAATAATTTCACGATGTCTTTCATGGGCCACTTCAATTATTTGTTGTCGCAGACTCTCCAGTATGACAATTCTTGAACCTCATAAGACAATACCTGCTTGAGTAACGGAGAGTCCATCTTTCACTTTTTTGAACTTTTGATATTGGTTGTCAAGTGTGAGCGGTCGAATGTGCGGTTTCCAAGATTGATGAGCAATAATGTCTTTTAGCATCATCATGTCACTCTCTCTGCTCGTTGCAGCAATGATTTGTTCTAATGAAATAGCGGCTGGTGTATTAGACTTTACAATGAAGTTAATGTAGGCTTCGACCGCTTTGGAAGGGTTACCAGGGCATCGTATTGGCACTCATGAAAAGTAGTCAGCAGGGTTTTGATCTTTCCCTGGTCGGTGTACGATATTGTAGTCATATTCCTGTAATCACAAACCCCAACGTTCAGTTCTAGGAGGCATCTTGGCTTTCAGGTTGCCAAAGATGGTAAGCAATGCTTGATGATCCGTTACAAGAGTGAAAGGTTTTCTATATAGGAATACGTGGAAATGTTCACAAGCCCACACCACTGCTAGGCTTTCTTTCTCTGGCTGCGAATAAGAGCTTTCAGTTTGTGAAAAACGTCTGCTTGCATATGGTACCCATCAGCAGCGCACCAGAAAATGACTTGACGACAGGTACATGAAAGGCCAGACCAAGACCTCAGTGGGGCACAGTTAGGAAAAATCAGAAGGTCCCTTCAAAGACTGGGATTCAAAAACTACAAAGTTAAAAGATAAAAGTGGTGGGATGTATACTTGATTCAGAAGCCACAGAGCAGAATAAAGAAAGCACAGGTACTGGCAAGTAGAGTGACAATAATTCTAAGCAACTGATGGACCACACACCACATGTGGACCAGCAGGAGCCTGAAGGAGGGGAGCGGGGGGAGTGTTCATGACCCTCTCTTAGAACATCATGACCACGACCAGCAGACAGGAGATATAGATACTTCTCCTCATGCAGGTTTTCTGGTTAATTTTGACAACAATGTGGACAAGAGTGAAGAGTGAAGTTTGGCGGGTGGGGGAGGACCTTTGTTTTAAAAGTTAAAGGGGGAGGAACAGGGCATCTTAAAGACACGGGCCTGTTGGGTTTGAGTTTTGGTCAGTATAGATAGCCAGCTGATAGCATCGCTGACTTAGATCATGTTCACCCAAATGAGCTATGAATAGGAGAGATGTGGTGCTGCTTTGATCGTCAGATGGAGATGAGGCAGAGAGGGCTACCGCATGACCAGAAACCTAGAGAAAACATTTCACTGTTGACATGGTCAAAATAGTCCATTTAAACATGAAGGGACTCAATGTCCTGGATAACAGACAGGTGATAATCAATCTCCAAAGAGTATCTTAATGTGACACCGGCCTTCTACAGGAACAGCATTTACTCAGGGCTGACTGGGCGTGAATAACATTGAAGCATTTTCCCACTCAGGTTTTTCCTCACATACCACCAAAATGGCAGGGGTAGCAATTCTTTGTAGGTTCAACTTTAAGGGAGTTATTAAAATACTGTCCCAAACAAGGCAGGGAGATTAAGTACTGGGGTTCAGATAGACAATACCATTTACACAATAACTACAATCGATACCCCTAGGAACAAACAGCAATACTTTCTTAAAGCGCAAATCTTAAGTGTATTTGAATTTGCTGAAAGAACGGTGATAATACGAGATGATCTTATCATAGTGGTGGATAACCATAAAAACCAGTAACTACAGAGGTTTGATGGGGTAAGGGAGGTGAGCTCTGAGTTCATTAGCTGGTTAACGGAAGTCGGTTGGTAGACATTTGGAGCGAACATCACACCAACGAACAAGACTTCATTTAGTACTCACATGCACACAAAATATTCGCTCGGCTATATCACCTCCTCCTAAGCACAGGCATAAGGCTGACATGCAAGAGGTGTCCACTGTCATATTTCTTATCAGATCATGCCTCTGTCATGCTCACCTTAGCAATCTCCCGACTTCCGAACAGAGATAGATCCTGGAAACTAAACAACTTCCTTTTTTGGGGCAGACTGATAACTGAAGAAATAAGAGAGGCTATATTCAAAACATTAACAATTAACTACACCGTAGACATAAGGTTATTTACAATATTGGACACATTCAAAGCAGTGCTCTAGTGAAAGTTTATTTCCATAACAGCCCACCACAAAAAGATCAGAGCAGAGACTCGCAAAGAGCTAGAAACACAAGTTACCTCATGGAGCAAGCTCATAAATGCACCTTATCGTCTAGAGTCTGGAGGAAGAGCCTGACACTGAGAGCTAAGGTGTAAGTGTTAGACCTCGACAGGGTGAAATACGCCCTCCTAAGACCCAAACAAACATAGTGCTCAGCAAGTAACAAAGCAGGAAGGATTCTGGCATCCCAACTATGAGCTAAAACCACAAAGGACAGGGTCAATATGATATTCCATCCCCGTCGAGGGGAAGCAACAAGCGAATGGGACATTGCAGAGGCGTCCAAAAACGTCTACCAACAATTTTATACATAGGAAGATACCATCCTCAAAGAGGTAGACAAATATGTCTGCACTAATCTTAGCTTGTTGATACCAAAAGAGCATGCAGAGTCAGGATCGCCCAATAACAACAGAGGAAGTCTTAAGCCCCATCAAAATACTGAAGGTGAGGAAGGCTCCAGAGCCAGATGGCTTTACCATTATTCTCTACAAAACATTTCTGTAAAACCCTGGCACCATTTCTCACGCACCTCTTCAATGATTTTGGGCACACAACAGCCCATGGACACTATACACAAATCTGCAATAGTGGTGATTCCCAAACCAGACAAGGATCCAGAACAGTGCTCCTCCTGTAGACCGATATCACTGCTAAACCTAGAAAACAAACTTTTCATAAGTATACTGGCTGTGAGATTAGGTCCGTTAATGCCAGATATAACTCACCCCTGTCAGTCAGGCTTTATCTCGAGCAGACAATGTAGGGACAATACCAAAAAGCTTATACACATAATAGAGCGCATAGAGGAATGGAAGCTAAACACTTTGATGCTCTTCCTTGATGTCGGTAAGGCATTCGACAGAGTAGACTCGTCATTCCTGATGCTTTTACAAGAAGCTTGGGCCTCGGTTTGAGGTTTCGGTCATGGGTACCCATTAGAGTGAATGGGGTTCAGTCATCTCTTATCAACAACAACAAAAGAACGAGGCGGGGTTACCAACTCTTACCTCTCCTTTTTGCCCGTACACTCAAACCTTTAGCAAACGTGATTCGGAAAAGGTGGACATTAAGGGAGGGACATGGGGGTCAGCCAAATACAAGTTGACCATGTTTGCAAACGACACTATAGTAACTTTGGAGGACCCAATTGCCTCAGTCCCTGCATAACTAGAAGAACTGCAAACAGAGAGAGTTCCCCCAGATTTAAAATGAACATCACCAAATCTAAAGCGCTACAGATTTATTCTCTCCCACGGCAGATTGAAGAGCTTTAGGCCCTTACACTGGTGGCATGGGACTCACAATCTATCACTTATCAGGGAATCAACCACGCAAGTGGTTACACTAAATTACACCGCTTTAACAAAAGATATCCAAAATGACTTTGCTAATTGGCGATCCAAATTGTTTTCATGGCTGGGTGGCTAAGCTAAAATGACCACTCCGCCCAAGATTTTGTATCTTTTTCAAACCATCTCACTGGCTCCACCAGGTTCAGTTATCAAATTACTCCAATGATTGATACATTAATTTATTTGGCAAGGCAGAACACCCAGAATAGCCATTAAGCGACTCTACAGACCAGCAACACAGGGAATTGGCGGTACCACATATTCACATTAATTATAGAGCAGCCCATTTCCGTCATTTAGTCGAATGGCGTAAAGCAGAAACTGCCAAAAAATGGTGTTACATTGACCACTGGATCGCGGCTATCCCTCTATGGCAGATACGCACCAGTCACCAGGATCACCCTAGCAGTATGGGACAGGGTGGCAGAGAAATTATGTTGGACCACTTTCCCATCAGCCTTTGCCCCAATTTGCTTTAATCCGGAATTCGTGCCATCCCTGGGGAAACAGCTTTGTGAAGTGGTGAAAGCAAAAGTGCTTAATGCTTGGCTCCCTATTCCAAGGGGGAGATAGATAACCTTTTCAAGAACTTAGAGGGCAATATAGCCTACCGGAATCTCAAAGGTTTGAACAAGTGCATTGGGTCAAGCAGCCATCAATTAAAAATGGAGCGACCCGACCACGCACAGTTTTTGAGAAATGGATGAAAACCATCCCTCAGGATTGACACACTATATCTCAAATATACAAACTTCTACAGCTCCTGCTCGAGCAATTGCAGAGTCAGAAACGCTGGGAGAAAGAGCTGGGTCAGAAACTCACACTTAAGAACTGGGAAAGACTATATCATAGGACCCAGATCATAATATGATGTGTGAAGCTACGCAAAACCCACTATAAAAATCTCATCTACTGGTACCTCACTTCAGATAAAATAGTCCATGGAACAAAGTGAAGATGGGATTGTGCTGGAGACGGTGTGGGGCAACTGACACATTAGTTAATTTACTATGGCACCGCCCGAAACTACATACACACTGTGGAAGGCTATTAGAGAACATAGATCATGCATTCGGAACACAGATACCAAGAGATCCAGGAGTGGTCAAGTTGGAAATGCCATACACGGGAAGCCTTTCACATAGGTCCCTGAGAACTAAACCGATCATGATAACATTGTTGGCGGCCATGCATGCGATCCTTCTGCACTGGGGCTCCAAAAAGGTCCCCACAGTAGAGGACTGGTTGCTCAGACAATGGGATATTCCAACAATGGGATGATTCACTATGATGTTAGAGAACATGGACACAGCATATGAAAATGACTGGACACCACTGACAGATCTACTTTCCCTGGATTCCAGGGCTGTGGCTAGCCCAAGATACCTCTGCGCTTTCCGACTCATCACAGGAGAGCGCACACACAATCATAAGTTTACATTTAGAACAGCGGCAACTACTACCTAGAACTGAAGTCTTCAAGATGGAGGAGGGCTGGGTGGGGGATGGAGAATGGGTGTTGTTGATTTGTGTAATATCTTTTAATTCTTTTCAAGATTGGTTGAGTTGTTTAATATATATGTACATTGGCCTATCTATCTCTTAGCAAACCAGTGAGTTGTGGGCGATGGTAAGTGTAACTCTCATCTGAAAAGTACAATAAAAAAAGAGTTGTCGAAACAATTCATGTAGAAGTCCTAAAACCGAATATGGAGAAGAAGACGACTATATTTAGGTGAACATAACTGATGACTGCAATTTGCAAATCATACATCCAGATATAATGATGCCTTGAAATTTTTTTTTTTTACCTCGAAACACGTGTTGGCTGTGTTATAGTTTTAAGATTTTGATGAAATTAAATAAAATGAATTAAACTGAATACAGTATTTGGAGTACATAATCCTTGGTTTATGAATGATAGAATTCATTCTAGAACGATACATAGAGTCACGTTCTTTGACAAAAATGTAATTAAATGACGCACCATTGGGGTTTGATGCTGGAAGTTTGAGGTGCTGGGCTTATTTTCTCCTTACCTTACCCCAGATGATTGAACCTTCCCCACCCATGCCTTAAGTACACTGACCCATCACATTTTAACTGTTCACTGTGGAAGGGTCCTAGATCTGTTCTAAAGTGTTTTTCTGCTAAAAAGGACAATACTTGCTCACAAGAGCACACAATCATTGATTAACCAGTACATTTTATTGGTTAGTACAAATTTCCAACACAAGAGTCCCCTTGTTGTTATTGTAAACCACTGCAGAGCCCATTATATCTCAGTGGTATCACTGTGGGACGGACCTTCATCTAGTGACGCAGATTTATTTCATTTCAGTAGTAGATTTTAAACTATTAACACAATGGCTTCTTCAGGAGAAATAAGTTCCAACATCCTTGAAGTACATGATGTGGAGAAGAATGATTCCGATGTGGCGTAAGTGCAATAGGGAGTAGATGTTGCTGAAAAATCTACTTCATTTGGAATTTGTTTTCAACCCAAGAGGGTGTGAAGACACGTAATGTCAGGCATGCCACTTGTTTACTGGTGGCCAAACCCTCAGTTGAGGCACAACTGAAAAATACAGTTTTGTCCCTTCCACAATGATCAAGCACCTCAACAGCAATGTATCAGGCCCTCCTTCCAACCTTCTATCTGACCTCCCATATGGCTAACTCCTGTGCTAAACCTGCAGTGTGTCCATCACCCATTGTACTCTGCTTTGGCCGTAGCAGTGGGGGTTTTCCCAATGCCCAATCTCCCGTTCGCCGCCAACTAGTAGATCTTCAGGTCTACAAGCCCCTTCTTTGTAGACACCAAGAATTTTTTTAAACTTTTTGTTTAATAGCTGGGCCCTATTTCACCACTTTGGTGAACCCCCCTTGAGACCTTTGCTGCTTCCCTGGGCCCCTTAAATATGCTTCCAAATGCTTGTTCATGATACAGGGTCCAAGCTCCGTGGTTCCTAATGATGGCTGCAATCGATTTTTTTCTGTTGTGGCCAGCTAATTAGATTGCTCGGGTCCATATGCCCAGACACTAACTGGGCGACTGGAGAAAATACACCACTGTACAATGGAATTAATCTATTTTTCAAAAGTTGGGCTCCAAATCAAAGTTTGTGAACTGTCCAAGAATTAATAATCAACATGTACAAAAAATGAAGCCTTTGAAGTATACCTGACAACACCTTGTAACAAACATATCAAAAACTACTGAAACGCTTTATGCCAAACCACACACAGCACTATTCTGACTAAAGTTCTAGTTTAATGCCAAGTTTAGACTAGTTCCATTGAGTAGTTTTTGGTGGGGCAAAAAGCAAAAACCCCTTGGAATATAAAATAGAAAAACGGTGCATATTTTGACCCTCGTTTTAACTTTTCCTACTGAACGTATTTATTTTGAAGGTTTTACATAGCGCAAACATGACCCCTGCGGGTATCAGAGCGCTTTACATAGGTAGAAGTAACAAACAAAAGAGCACGGAGTGTCATAATTAAATCTTGTTATACAAAAACAGCCGTTGTGGGAAATAGATGCATTGTTTCATGTGAACATCCTTAAGAGTAGAGATTTTACTTCTTTCTTAAAAGAGGTAGAAGAGGGATTCCGTCTGGTTTCCGGGGGCAGTGCGTTCCATATCCTAGGAGCGATTCCAGAGAAGGCACGGTTGTATGTTTTCTTTTTGGCAAAACGTTGTGGTTTCAGAAGATTATTGCTGGAACTTCTGGAGGATCTGTTGCCACATGAGAGCACCAATTTCTGGGCCAAGTATCTCGGAGTATTGTGATGTAGTGCTTTGTGAGTCATGCAAGCGATTTTTAGTTGAATTCTTGCTCGAATGGTAGCCAGTTAAGAGCTCTGACGTTGGGGGAGATGTGGCAATTTCTTTTTGAGCCCATGATGAGCCTTGCAGCTGAATTGAGTGAGGCTCTTACAGGGGCCGTTGATGATCTGGGAAGACCGCAAAGCGTTGCACTCCCACAGTCTAGTCTTGGGATTACTAGTGCTTGAACTGCCAGTTTGAAGTCACTTGCGGGAAGGAAGGGTTTTAGTTTTCTCAAGGTGTTCATCTGAATGTTTGCTTCTTTTGTTGCAGCACTAATATGTTTCTGCATGTTTAGAGATCTGTCAAGTGTTAATCCCAGCGATTTCGCTGAGTCAACAATATGAGGTTGGCAGTTGAGCGCTGTTGATTAAGCCATTCTTCAATGTTGGTTGTTTGGGTGGAGCGATTAGGAGGAATTCAGTCTTGATGGTGTTTAGTTTCAGGTGGTTTTCCGCCAGCCAAGTCTGGGTTTTTTGTTGAGTTAAATTGAGAGATTTGATGTCCTCCAGAGAAGTGATCTTTAAGTATAGTTGTGTATCGTCAGCGTACATGTGATAGTGGATGTTTGAGGAACTGAGAATTTCGGTGAGTGGTTCCATGAAAAGGTTGAAAAGTGTAGGGGAGAGGGATGAACCCTGCGGTACTCCTAAAGTGACTGGGACGACCATAGATAATGATTGGTTGACCTTGAACCTTTGGGATCTATTTTGGAGGAAAGAGGTGAACCATTTTAGAACTGATCCAGATAGGCCCATTCTATATTTCAGAAGGTCCAGAAGATCATCATGTTTGACGGTGTCGAATGCCGAAGATATATCAAGCAGGATTAGCAGACAGGCTTCGTTATGATCAAGGATTTTTAGTGCGTCATCTATTATGTGGGTCATGGCCGACTCAGTACTGTGCCCAGCGCGAAAGCCGGATTGGTATTGGTTGAGCAGGTTGAAATGGTCAATGTGGTTTCCCAGCTGGCTGTGAACACATTTCTCTAGGAGTTTAGCCAGAGTTGGGATGTTAGAGATCGGGCGATAATTATTTAAGTCCATGTGGTCTGCCGTTCTTTAGGATGGGTGACACCTGCCCAGATTTAAGGTTTTAAGGAATGATTCCTTGAAGCAGAGAGGTATTGATAATCTTGGTCCATAGTGGCAGTAGCAGCGGTATGAACTCTTTTAGGTAGTTTGCAGGAAGAGGATCGATGAAGTGGTTAGAGGGGTTCATTGACGTGAGCGCTTTTTAATATTGCATCTTCTGTGTAAGTATTGAAGGAGGACCATTCAGCGTTATTTTTGAGGGCGAACTTTGGTGTGAATGAGCTAGGGGATGTAAGAGAGGGAGGTGGGGTACCCTAGTGGGTGTCAGTGTGAGTTGCTAGGGCCTTAAGTAAGTCAATCTTTATGTTTTCTGTCTTCTCAGTAAAGAAGGAGGCAAATTCTTCGCAACTGGGTAGTGAGCTAGGACCAACGTGTGTGGGGGGGGGGGAGCCATTAGATTGTGCTTTGACTAGTTCAAACAGTTTTTTGGGTCAATTTTTGGCTTGGTCTAATTGGTTCCTGAAAAAGATTGCTTTAGATCTTCTGATATTTCTGTAGTAGGAGTTTCTTGTAGCTCTTAACAGCTTCAGGTGGTCAAGGGATGGTGATGATCTCCATTGGCATTCAATTAATCTTAGGGAGCGTCTGTCCTCATTGTGTCTGCCGTCATACCATGGTTTGGAATCTTTTGTGGATATCCTCTTCAGTTGTAGCGGAGCAACTGTGTCTATTACCATGGTCATAGAGGTGAAGTAGTGGTTTGTCAGAGCTTGAACATCAGATAGGCATACAGGGGGCAACAGGAGGTTGGCACTAGAAGATGTAAGTAAATCTGTGCTGGCATTTTTTAGGTTCCTTTTCCATATTTTGGGTTTCGTGGGTTGGGCTGAATATAATTTTACTGATTCATTAATGAAGAATATGATGGAATGGTGGTCGGACCAATCACAGGGGAGGATCGTCTTCAGTTGAATGGAGTTGGCATTGGAAATGACTAAGTCTAGGATGGAGCCCTTGTCATGTGTGGGGCTGTTGCATATTTGAGTGAGGTCGAGGTCCGTGAGGAAAGCTTTGAGGCTATTGACTGGGGGGTCATAAAGGTCGTTCCAGTGAAGATTGAGACCTCCGAAGAATATTTGGGTGCTTTGTAGTCCAGTGTTTGTAGTCACGATATCCATGAATTGTTCGACGAAAGTGAGGTTGTCACCTGGAGGGTGGTAGAATGTATGTAATGAGCAAGATTGGTTTGTTGTTGCTTGTGATATCAATGCAAAGGTATTCACATGATGATAATATCTGTGCATATGATCGGGTCACTGAGAGACTGTTCCGATGTATGCAGGCAATACCGCCCCCTGGTCTATCAGATCTATCTAGTCTGGTGATGTCATGGTTTGGGGGGACCAGAATGTCTAGGATAGGCGTAGACGATTCATTTAACCAGGTTTCGGTCAGAATTAGGAGGTCGGGCTCATGAGTGAGTATGAGGTCTGCTATATCAGCCGCATGTCTTGAGGCTGATCTACAGTTAAGTAGAATACATTTGAGATGTGGCTTGATGGGAGCTGGAGATTCTTGTGTGAGGGGGACTCGCATAAGATTGTCTTTGGATATTCCTCTAGGGTTGTGTTTTGGAGCTCTGTGTGGATTAGAGGGGATGGTTTGGATTAGAGAATGTTTATTTATGTTGTTCGAGCACTCTGTCCTCTGGGTGGGATAGGGGGGATCATAAGGTCGGAGTAGGGGGAGTATATCTTTGGATGATAAAGGGTCATTCCTTCGGACTGGACGGGTTATGGCATTGGGGTAAGGGACTGTTCTCCATCTTGTGGGCATATGTTTCGGGGGTGGTGAATGCATTTGGTGTGGGTATGGGGGGCGGTTACTATGGACGTTCGTGCAGGAATCCTGATCATGCCTTCTGATCTTAGTTGGATGAAGAATCAGGACCTGTAGGAATTGGAGGTCATCTTTGACTTATTGCAATGAAAGTACAATTTCATCCAGTCTGGGGTCCAGTGTGGGTTGTGTGTTTATTGTTCGGTCAGGGGGTAGGGGAGGGGTGGGTGGCCCTGGATGTGGCTTGAGGGGTTAAAATAGTCAGTTGACGTAGTGGAGCCCGCGTGGATGGTTAGAGGGAGAGGGGAGGAGAGGAGGGAGGCAGAGAGGCATGTAACGAGTCGATGTGAGGAGAGGTTAGGGCTGTGGTGATGTTCATGGTAATTGGGGTCAGACGGGGAGGAATGCTGATTATTTGGGAATTAGGTGTAGGCTGGGTACTGTTGGGGATAGGGGTGTGGTTATCGTATCCTAGGGTATCTGCTGGAGCTGGACTGGGTGAATATAACAGATGGGTCGTAAGAGGTGCCTGCCTTATAGGAGCTTCAGCAGGGAAGTTCGGGGGCGTTCTGGGATTAGGAGAGCCTGGGGAGGGGATTTAGGATTTCATGACTTTTTCCTTGATGAGAGGAAAGATATTGTCAAATATGAGTAAGTTGCGGTCTGAAGATTGTATGAGGATGATTCCATTATGATAGATGTGATAGTGGCTGCAGCTCTGTAAAATGGTGATGGGATTATTGAGATCTTGAGACCGTGTGCTGTTTTCTTAGAGGAGGAGATTGAGAACAGGGCTAAAAAGGCTTTTCTCCATTGGGCTCTTTTCTTTGTGTAAAAAATGAAGTCATTAGTTATGTATCCTTTATTAGTTGAGAAGTAGGGGTCCGAGATAGGGGTCTCGGGGTTTGATTTTAGCAGATTATGTTTGAAGCTTTTGGCTGCTTTTTTTGAGAGGTTGGGGGGTACTTGATGGTATAGGTGTGTTGTCCTAGCAAGCTCCATAATGGAGTCAATGCTTATAGGGAAGAGTAAGGAGGTGAGGAAAGCAGGTGAGAAGGGTGATAATAGGTGTAGTAGTGGGGGGGGGGAAATTATGAGCAGCTGTCCGTTTGGGCCAACTGAGGGGCATAACTTATGTAAGGCTGGGATGACATTGGGGAAATTGCTATAAAAGATGGTAAAAGGGGGAGGTAATGGGTAGGGGGTGAGGCTGGAGGGGCGTGAGGGATGGGGGAGGGAGAGAAGGGAGACTGGGGCTAAGCCCAAGGAGGCGTAGGTATGGCAGTAGTACTCGCGTGGGTAGAAGAGGTGGGGGTAGTTAATATTCTCACTTGTGTGCTTGTGGACTTGGGTGTCGTAGGCTGATATCTGGATCAGCTAGGGGTTAGCCCGTTGGCATTGGGGCCAGTCCAAGATGGCCGCTTATTATCCGATGATAGCTCAGATCTGAGGGTAGTCCTATAACTCTTTCCCTGTATAGATCCTCTCTGGGGCCTAGTCCTATGTCACTTTCCATAAACAGTATGGAGTGATTGGTCCTTTCTTTCTTTTTGTAGTATGCAGTGCTGCATAGTCCTATGTCTCTTTCCATGTATCAGTGTGGAGTGATTAGTCCTTTCTCCGTTTCGGTTTATGTAATTTTGCCTGCCATTTTGTGGAAGGGATCTGGTGGGGTCCCTGTAATGCCAACCGCGGTCGTCAAAAAGTGTTAATTGCACAGCTGCACCATGACAAATGTGCAAATACGAGGGGGCTGCCCCACCGGCAAGTGGCACTATTGCCACCCGATCCCCTGTTGAAACCGGGGGTCTGGCGTCCAAAACCGTTCCTCTGCACTGGAGTGCTCAGTAGCGCACAATCAAGCAGCAACTCTACCCGTTCATTCCCCGTGCGCAATACGACGTCGAGGTCAGGGGCAGAAGCTCAGCAGAGGCTAATCCCTTTGACGGGAGCGTCCAGCCGCTCGTTTCATTTCAACGGGTGCACGCGAAAGTGGGAGGGTCACCATCTCCTCTGCAGAGGACCCTGACACGGTAGACTCCCTGGGGACCCGAGAACTGCCTCCAGCGATGCGGAAGGTCTGGGCAGAAACGGAGTCCGACTCCTCTTTCAGCGGCGCTGACTTTGCTCGTGAGCGGCGACCCTGCAGTAGCTGTCAAGAGACATCCAGAGCCGTGCCCCCACCAACAAAACCTCCGGAATCCTGTCCAGCGCTGACGCGGCTAAGCGAGCCTCGTTGTAGTTGCTTCAATCGAACCAATGCTCATTGGTGTAAATGTGCAGGGGCCAACGAAAGCTCCTGGTTGATGTAACTTGATGTGGCTGGGGCTAACAGGGATATTTGGGCAGTTGTGATCCCTAGCCAGCTGAGCTCCCTCTTTGAGCTCCTCAGCAGTCCGCCATCTTATTTACAATCCATGATACAACGTATCAGCATGAAACATCGCATGCTGAAAATTAGCCACTTGCACTGCTACTAAGTGCACACATTTTTTGTAGATTCATCAAATGGTGCCAAAGTTAATAGCAAAAAAAGGCTTTCCAATAAAAAGTACGATGTAACCACAACTACACAGCCGATATCGCTGCATATAATGCATAAAACAGAGACAGTGACAGAAACTCTGCAGTTCTGGTTAAGTTACGTTTTCGAGGAGGAATAGTTTTTTCGTTTGATAATATTTTTGGTTCTGTTTGATGGACTGCAGAATCTGTCAGGCTTTGTTACTTCATTTCAACTTTCATGCACATCAATCAAGGGGCGGGGTGGCGAGGGCAGAGTTAATTTGGTTAAAGAAAAAGTAGCATTTTAAAATGTTGCTCTCCCTACAGCAAACACCATTGTACAAAAATTGCCTGAAGAAAGAACTTTACTCAGACTAGGTCCTTGACATTTCGTGTGAACTTGTTCAGTAGTATTATAAATGTTGCGTGGGCTTCAAAAAGTTATGTTTATGTACTGGTCAATGGTTTACCTGCAAATTAGCTGAGGAATATTGTATCATAAATGGTAAACAGACCATTTGTCTTATTGACACCAGTGCTAGCCGCTCTGCTTGGAAAACCTCTGAGTTCTCTTAATTTCCTCACTTGGGCATGTCTATAGAAGCAGTCGGTATTTCTAACCAACATATTTCCCATCAAATGTCTAACCCTGTCTCTATATGCCAAGGATTCATTATGGAAAAGCGCTCCTCTTTACTCAGTCTCACCTCACCAGCTAATCTGTTAGGGCAAGATATCTTACGCAAGCTAGGCTGCACAGAGTTCTGATGGTGCCTATCGCAATATACCCCAGCACCATGACAATGAGGTTCTCGTCCTACTCTGCCAGAACACAAACTGCCCACCTGCAGTGAATAACAATAAGCTGTTCCCTGATCTAACAGATTTGATTTCCAAAGTACCTTCTCACATTATGGTCCACAGGGGCCAATGATGTGGGATTCTCAGCTTCAAAGTAACCCATGAAGATCTAGATCAACCACAAAAAAAGCTGCCACCACCGATAACATTCCCCTCAATCTACTCAACCACTCAATTCATTCAAGAATGTGTTGGGAGTATACCTAGTTTTGTGGTGACCTCTAAATTTCTGGTCAACTCACTGAGTGTCACCACCCTCTGATGAAATTGACCTCACAATCCTTCGGAACAATCTAAATTCCCAGCTGATCTCTGTTTTACACAAGATGATTCAATTTAAATTCGTCAGCCCTAAGCCAAAACACAGGAGCAATGTCTGGTGGAAAAATTGTCATACCCTTCAACTTGTGTGTAGTCTTAGGGTAGCTCTTATACTGATACAGTAGCCATGCCCAACAAACTCCTCACCACCAAAACCAGCACTGATTGTCTCAAGAGTCAGATAAATGTTGCTACCACCTCGGTGTGCAAACTATTCAGAATGGTGAATACTTTCTTAAAACCTCCAGTAATACCCACCAAAGTGGCCCCTAGCATGTACTATTTGATAATACAGCTCTACCCCTGTCAAAAAAATGAATTAAATCATTCCACATTACTCTTTTCTAATTCCTCTAACCCTCCTCCATTGGCTTCTAATTCTAGCCTTTTCGCGGTTTCACTGCTACCCTCAGTGTCCCCCTTACGCACCTGATACCCTAGGGGCCTTTCTTGAGAAACCTGGTCCTCTAACCCTCCTCGCTCTTAGACCAAATGGTAAGAATTAAGTTGAGCCATTTGGAAGCTCTACTACAGTGTCCTATTTACAGATCTATGCAAGTAATAAGGAGTCCATGGTCAACTGCATCAACATGGCTGATAGATCGAAACAAACCAAAGTGGCACTTTACCCTTTGTTTAAGATCTAAGTTGCTCTTGGACTTCACACGGTGATGTTTCCAGGCCCCAGTTGGGCCTAAATCATGAGTGAAGTTGGGAAATGAAATGTAGCCATCTGGGTGTACTTTGAGTTGAGATGTATATAGACTCCATTATTAGGCCAAGACTGGTTAGGCAGCAATTGGCCTATAATCTGCTGGAGTATTAGGATCCAGGCTATGCTTCTTCAACAAGGAATTACAATGGTTAATTTCAGACTGTCTTGGTATATCCCCCCCTGCAATGAAGCATTTATTGTCAGGAAGATAATACCTCAGCTAATGTTTTGATGTTTTCCTTGACTAGAAATGCTGGTAAAATAACCAGTGTGGAGCCCAATGGATGTAGCTTGGAAGAATAATAACATCAATAGGTAACACATGTTCAGATTGTTTAAACTCTGATGTTGGCAAAAGCTTGACAATGTATATCATGCTGTTCTATCGAAGAGCTCCCTTTTGATTTTGACTGACTCAAAGATCTTTTATCACTTGGCAGGTGAAGTTGCCTAGGCAACTGCATAAATCTTGAAACAGCTTCACTGAGGGATCCTCTCCAGAGGGTGTGGCACGCTCTTTTTAGATCTTGATTAGCTCTTGTGTGCAGTTTTGCTCTTTTTTGATACGTTACTTACAGAAAGTGCGATTAGTAGCAACAATCAATTTTTTGCATATGCAATTATGAGCCCTACAATTTGGTTTACAACCAAGACATGTAAGCTTTCATCATTTGTGCTTCAATTGGCAACTTCTTTATTTCAGATGGCAAAGTTCCAGGCACAAACAAGGGGCTGATGTGAAACAATTATTTTTCTTTTCAATTGGACCAATATATAAGCTCACTTTACTTTTATTCTGGAATTGATGTAAGATCTCAGATTGAGTATTATTCAGATAAATATGACTGGGTACTGGAGAATTGGTCATGAACAAATGTTTACTTAATCTTAGTTTGCTAGTTAAGGTATACATTTATTCTTTCTACAACAGTAGACCTCTTGATAGCCAAGTGGGGTACAGATTCAAAATGAGTTTATAGTTCGATCTGTCCAGGATACTGCTGTGATCACACTGTAGACAGTGGAGGTTAAAATCAAGTATATGGCCAGCAAATGTCTGTTGTCACACGTTGGCCTCGGAGAATGTTGGGTAAAAAATAATGTATCCAAAATACAATGGAATTTATAAGCTAATGCATAATTCTTCATCCAATTGAACATTAACATCCTATGAAATTAATGTTTTCTCCTTCAGGTCTGAAATTCTGCATAGAACACTTACAAGGCTGCTGGAAACCTAGTATAGTGATGAGGGTAGGGTATACAAGAGCTATAATGCATGAAATGAAATGTCAGTCCCTGCAGTGCATTTAAATGTGAGCTGTTGAAAAGAGGAACAATAAATATGACAAAGGATAGTGTCGGGAAATCTAGTTGAGTACATTATAGTAAGCCCCTCACCTTCTCCCCTGACGACTAGAGTACCTTGAATGCTAGTGGTAGCATGCGATTCAATATGACAGCTGGGGTTTGAGAACACAAACATCATCTCTGTGACAGTAAAAAAAAGTGTATTTTCATCGTCAGTAAGCCATGAAGGAGTAAGGCATGCATTTTTTCATAATATCATATTCCAATAAGTATATCATATTATGTGTGGCTACAACACCAATAAAAATATGTTGGGGAAAAAATAGATATTGTTTGAGTCTCACAAATACATTCAGTTTGCCACTTTAACTCGAAATCTAGCTGGCAATGGCACGATACCTCATCAAACCTCATGGACCTCAACCAACACCTCACATACAAGACTTACCATATCTAACACCCTTCCAACCATACACCTCCGAAAGGACACCTAGGAACCAATCCAATGAAAATTGAAATGCTCTGCAGCCCTGTCAGGGGTATGATGAGCAGTTAATACAATACTACTGTGTTGGGTAGCAGTAACTTCTATTAGTGGAAAGTTGGGTGATGCCTGTAGGCTCAGTGAACAAAAGCATGACAGGGATCTGTGCTTGACCCCATGGCCAAGGGTCCCAATCCTGGCGGGGCCACGCTGCCTTTCATCATTCTGATCTTGATAAAATGAATAGCATTAAGTTCAGGCTGAAACCTGCTTCCATGGTATGGACACAGGATCTGAGTTTTCCCTTATGCACATCATGAACTAAAGGCAATGCACATTTAGTAAACCGTACATTATATTCTTGGCCTTCCAAAAACATTTTCTGGAAAAAAATATTCTCCAAATTGGAGGGTGTTTGCAAAAACTGAGGCCAGTTCACAAAAGCATTTATGAATAAGGGAAGCAGAACTAGAGGAGTACTCTTTGTCATACTCTTAAATGTCCTGAATTAGCCCCAACATGTCCAATTCCCTGCATGTAAAAGTGCACAGTCCTTTCTGTTTGTACTAATTGTATATGAATATTAAAATGATATTCTGATTTGAGCTATTTTGGGGCAAAAGCACAAACGGGACTTAGGAGTACACAAAAGAGTTAACGAATGAAACGGTAGAAATAACTTACATACTCCAAACTTCCTCTGTGACTGGGCTTCTTATATTTTTATAGCACTATACTGATCAAACATGAATATCGTTTTCCCAAAATAAAACGCTGAATCGCCTGGGAGACAGCAGGGGACATGCTGCAGTCAGTCAGTCCTTCTGCTTCAACTTGTCAGAGTCATGGTTTTCACAGAGACGTCATCTCCAATCCATATATAAGTAACGTGTGCACTGGACAATTCAGGAGAAGACAGAACAGGCCATTGCTAAAGACGTGCCTCTCCACCAACACTAAACAAACACAACACAATCTAGCGCGAGAACGACCCCCCTACGCACAACGCCGCGTCTCTAATGCGTCAACAGCCATGCCACGTCGGGGCTGTATACCTATCACGGAGCCATCCAAGGTCGCGCATAACTTGCATTAACAAACACCTCCTTGTCAATGACTAGACCGCAGGACATCAGAAACACAACCAACCCCCTTCCGCATTTAGAAGTTTTTCTGCGGTCACAGCCAAGATTTCCAGTGGCAGGCTGTCTGTCTCCTCCGGGAGGCAGGGGTTTGAGTCAGCATCCTGTCTATGGGGCCCCCTCCCCAAAAGAAAAGATCCGCTTGAAACGACGCGCCGCGCGCGCTCCGCCACTGTGGGGAGCGGATCGATAGCAGCTGAATGCCATCTGCTTCGGGCAGCAGAACAGCACCAAAAGTGTGAGCCATGCATCTTCTCTTATTGAAAGGTTATTTTTATGCAAGTAAACAATTCATCGTCCCCTTGCACGCTTGATGCTCATTTACCACTTGGGATCAATACAATATGCAAAACAAAAAAATTGAACCCTAAGAGTAGTTGTGATGCCGGGGTGATAGCTAATCAATAGCAGGTCTCCGTTCAGGAAGGCGAGCAGAGGGGGTGATCTCAGTGGACCATGAAATCTGTGGAGCCGCGCGTCAAGCGTCCTAGGCTGTGGTGTTTTTTAAAGACTCCTGTTCCTTAAAGACATGATAATGCTAGTTGAAATAAGTAAAGCAGAACAAATTGCAAAGGACAAAAAATACCTGCACGCGAAAGGTTTTGTCCATTTTTTTCTCCCAAAAATCTATAAGGAGAAATGTAATTTTACAATAGCTACATACAAATGGAATGCACGCAAACCGGTTTTATCGTCAAACTTTGTGTTTGACTACCTCTTTCCCAGGGTTCGTTTTACTTATTTATTTGGTCCTGCTTGCAGACACTTGCGTTAAAAAAAAAAATGAAAAAAACATACGGAGCCGTGGGAATTTTCTATGCCCAACCTAGCCATGATTCAGACCACAATCTGCCCTACTGAGGTAGAGACATTTCCCTCACAATTCAGAAACAGTGTCGCTGTTAGAGCTTCATTTCAAGGAGAATAATGTCTCCTTTCAAAGCCAGTGTAGGATAAAACGCCAGCTTTCCTTATTTAAGGCTCATGATCGGCAGAAATGTCGTCAGTTACAGGAAATGCATTTAGGTTTTATGAAGACAAGTAGAGGGTTCAGGGGCAGCACAGAACAAAAGATAAAATATTAGGAAACAAATGTTTAATTACTATTATATTTTGCATTTAGTAGTGTACTGTACCGCTGTAATCACGTGTGTAAAGAGCACTTAACATATTGGATCTTGGGCAGCAGACCTGCACAAGATGCATTTTTGATTTTGTATTACGAGCCTGTATGCCTTTGGCATTTTTTTTTACCAGACTGCGCCTGTTATTTTGCTTTACCCTCGAAACCCTTTTCCAGAATGAAAACCAAAGATATATAAAAAATGTCTTCCCTTTTTAAAGTGTTTCAGACAGTGGCGTTTCTAGTTGTGATTTTTAAGGGTCATGGGGGAGTCTAGGAAGGAGGGGGGCAGACACACGAAGCCACTGATGAAACTGGTAGGGCCACCTACAGCGGGCAATCATGAAGCTTGTGTGCATGTATGTGTGTGTGTGTGTATATATATATATATATATTTTTTTGTTTTTTTTTCACACACATATAATTAATGCAAAAACCCTAAGGTTAAAGCTAAGTTATAGTTAGGAAGTTAGGAAAACTTTATTTATTCTCTCTATATAAACCCAAATTAAACTATACAAACTTTAGAAATTCTAAAGTTATAATTACAACTTAAATTTCGAATTTACACACCACCTTCAATTTACTACAAGTTGTGCACCTCATACACAGTCTTGTCAATTCACTCGCCACACTACATTAACTATAACTCGCCACTCTACCATGCACTGTGCTCTCGTAAATGATGTTATTTCAGATGTCATATGTGTTGTAATGAACGCTATAATTTCACATGCTGTAAGTCATGTAATATGCAAGGGTATGACGAATGCATGGAGAAAGCGTGAGCTATAGTTAATGTGGTGTGGTGAGCTTAGTGTAAAGTGGTGTAGATTGGAATAGCATAGAGTGGAGCCGGGTAGAGAGGAGTGGAGTATAGTGGAGTGCCACAGAGTGGAGTGGCGAACAGTGGAATAGCATATATTGGAGGGGGGTAGAGTGGAATGGCGTACAGTGGGGTGGTGTACAGTGAAGTTGGGTAGAGTGGCGTGGAGTGGGGTATAGTATAGTGGTCGAGAGTGGAGTGGCGGAGAGGGGAGTGATGTAGATTGGAGTGGCATAGAGTGGAATAGCATAGGATGGAGTGGCGTACAGTAGAGTTTCGTACAGTGGAATAGCATAGACTGGAGTAGCATACAGTGTAGTAGCATACTGTGGTGTGGTATAGAGTGGAGTGGCATACAGTGGATTACCTAACAGTACAGTGGAGTGGTGTAAAGTAGAATAGCGTAGAGTGGAGTGCGTAGAGTTGAGTGGTGTAGAGTGGAATAACGTAGAGTGGAGTGGCGTAGAGTTACGTATAGTGGAGTGTAGTAGGGTAGAGTTTAATAGTGTACAGTGGAGTAGTGTAGATTGGAGTGGCATGAGTACAGTAGAGCGAGGTAGAGTGTAATGACATACAGTGGAATAGCATAGAGTGTACTGGCATACAGTGGAGTGGAGTCAAGTGGAATGGCATACAGTAGAATAGCATACAGTGAAGTAGTGTAGTGCAGTGGTGTACAGTGGAGTGTGGTACAGTGGAGTGGCGTAAAGTGGAATAGTGGACAGTGAAAAGGCGTGGAGTAGAGCAGACTACAGTGTCAGAGTGGAGTGGTGTAGAGTGGGGTGAGGTAGACTGTAGTCGCATACAGTGAAATAGTTGAGTGGTGTGGCACAGAGTGGTGTGATGTAGAGTGGTGTGATGTAGAGTGGAGTGGCGTAGAGTGGGGTGGCGTAGAGTGGAATAGCGTACAGTGGAGTGGCATAGACTGGAGTGAGGTACACTGTAGTGGTGTACAATGGAACAACATACACTGGAGTGGCGAAGATTGGAGTGGCGTTCAGTGGAGTGGTATAGAGTGGAATATACAGTGTAGTGTCAGAGTGGACATGCGTAGAGTAGATTGAATACTGTAGCGTGAAGTAGCATCCATTGGAGGGGCTAACGGTGCAGTGGCATACATGGAGTGTCGTAGAATGGAGTGCCGTAGAGTGTAATAGCTTACGGCGGAGTGGCGTACAGTGGAATGGCATAGAGTGGAGTGTGGTACTTGAAACAAATGTAGCATAAAAGTGGGCGATCGGATGTAGATGTAATGTGGCAGGAATACAGATTATGAAGGGTAAATGTTAATCTTTGGTACTAGGTATAATTAGTGTAAGTAGTCTTAAAGTTTTAAGTGTTGAAATACTTAGCTATATATTGTGCCATGTTCTTTTCAGCACATTTTCGCTGCGTTCTGGGTTAGGGCCTTAAATCTAGGTAAGTAGTCGGTTTTATTGCTGTTCCCTACCTATTGCCACTTTATTAAAGTGTTAATAGGTAGAGAAATGCACTTATATGTGTCTATATATTTTTACAGCACTTTATGGAGAACTGCATTTTTTAAAACATCTTTAAATTTGTGCGGTAATTTATAGGTATTACCGCAATACTCCGTAGAGTTTTGTCTACAGAATGAAATATGTAAAAATGTCAAATTCACTTTAATACACTTTAGTGCATTATATTTGTAAAATCTAGTGTAGTACAGTGCACTTTTAATTTTTTAATAGTTATTTATTCTTTTTTTTTTTTTTAAGTACTGCAGTACTTCCAAGGCAGTACTCTGTACATTTTTATTAAATATATGGAAACTTATAAATAATTTTTCCTTTAAGTGGTACTAGGTAGGGAAAAAATATCAAATCTAATACTTATCTATATCTAAGGGCGTAACACAGCGCACAGCCAAAGTGTACTGAAAACTACATGACTGGCTTTAATTTTTGTAAAGGTAGTAATTACCCAATCACATAATGCCTTTTCATCTCTATGTACCATTGTAGTTTTGTGAAATACCGCGAACTTTCATGAAACTATAGGGACAACTAATACCACTAACTTTCAATGCCTTATAACTTAAAAAATATTTAACATCCTTACCTGTAGTACTCAAAAGGATCTCCTACACACCATAATGTATAATCCTGCCAAAGTTCATGGAAATTGGGCTGGGTGTTTGGTCACTACGAGCCAGTACAATCTCTGTGGAAAAATGCACTGGTATCCAAACGCATTTGGGACCCCCCCTGTATCTTTGCTCTCCCTTGACAAATCACCGTGAAATTTTCCATCTGCTGCCAATGTACAAAAAGCAATAGGTCTGGAAAGTTTCTTGGAGATTCGTCAAATGGGCGCATAGTTATTAATGGTGAAAAATCAGAGGACTTCCTATTTTTGGTACCCCTAACTGTAACTACAGAGTGCCTGCCGCCACTCTGCAATGCTATATATATATATATATATTCCAACTTTGCTCAGCAAATTGAGGCCGCACACCACAGCAGGTAAAAGAACCTCTTTTATTCCACAGAAACAGACAGCTTCCGATCCCGTCTTGGAAACCCTTGGCCTTACGCGTTTCAGAGTCTCTAACTCTTTCCTCAGAGGCCATCAGAGCATTCAGTACGTTCACTTGCAACACACACAAAGGATTTCTGCATGCTTTAAATACTTTTCATTGGCCTCCGGTGTGCCTCATTAGTCATTAACATTTCCAAGTCAAAATAAAAAGTGCAAAACTGCTTCCAAACGCAGGCAAAAGACTTTGTGACTTTAAGACTGCAGCATATAAGGGTGGTCTGGTATACGTAGATTTTAAACACGTGGTCACCATTTGAAAGCCAAAGACTGTTACCTATGATTAAGGCTCACTACAGGAGCTGAAACGCGTCAGGTTTTAAGCCTATTGTTGCAGTTTGAATATGAAAATAAAAAGCCTCGTTTTTGCCACCATCCAAGGCTTATGGCGTACGTTTCCTTTGGAGAGGTTTGTTTGAATATATATATATATATATATATATATATATATATTAAACTATTAAACATTATTTAATTTTCTTCACAGTAGTTATCCCCCAGACACCTCTTCTCTAAATCTAGGGGGACAGCATGCCTTATCTGGCCCCCAATATAGCTTTTTTACTATTTCCACACCTCCGCCAATTTTTCACAGCAAACAGTAATGGCGGCCATTTCATGTCTAACATCCCAACAGCCAGCCAATCAGAGCGCTTGCTCTTACAGGACTCGCAGGAACCTCTCACTTCCGTGTTAGCGTAAAGGCTCACAGGAAAAAGCAGCCACTCACACAGTCACTAACACGCCAATACAGCTACTCACATACCCACTAACAGATCTATACACCCACTCACACACCCATACAGCCAATCAGACATCCACTCACACATTGATACAGACAGTCAGACAGCTACTCAGACGAGATGTTAGAAATAGTCTGACTAATTACTAGTACAGAAAGAATAGTAATTTAACTTATGCTGTAGCTTAGTATATATATTTAAGCATCAGAAATGTTTACGAAACACAGTCACAGGATCATGTCCTCAGTGATGTCATCAGTGAATTCATTTGAGATGTCATCAGTGATGTCACTGACCATGTCATGAGTGATGTAATATGTGAGGTCGTAAGCAATGCATTGCGGGATTGTAAGTTATAGGTAGCTCAGGTAACTATAACTGCTGAACTTCTATGATTTTGTACGAGTGAAATCTGAGCCTAACAATAACGTCTCTGTAACCTTTTTTTCAGTGAATGTCTAAGGTTTTTTTAATTCTATTTCCTAACTATAACATCCCTGTAACTTTGTTTTTTTGTGTGAATTTCTAAGGTTTTTTAATGTTAATTTCTAACTATAACGTCTCTGTAACCTTTGTTTTTTTTCAGTGAATTTGTAAGGTTTTTTAAATTCTATTTCTTAACTAGTGCAGAAAGGGGTCGGGCCTTCCACGTGCTCTCAGCAATTCATCTGTGTGGGACTTACTAGAGGTAATAGGAGGGGTTGTTGGCCCCCAAGGGCCCTCAGCAATCAAGGGAACTTCATCCCTCAACCAGTTGTGCGCCAGGAGGCACCTTTGCAGAGTGGTTGAGAAAGGGGGCGGGGCCACCGACCACTTCCTCTGAGGCCAGCCTTTTTTTAAAATGTATTTTTATTAGGTGAGGGGGGTCGCGCAGCCCCCCTTCCCGGGCCGATTTCTTTTTATTAAGGGAGGGTGCCGTGTGGCCCCACTTCCCCGGGCTAATTTTAGCCCCAAGGACCCCATCACCTTGGGGCCGGCCTCTTTATTCTGGGTGCCCCCAGGGCACCAAGTGGCCTCTGTTGTGGACCTTGGGGGGGGGAGACATCAAGGCCCCTGCCGTCCCTGCCTCCTGCGGGAGCCGGCATTGCTCTTAAAGACGGGGAACTGCTGAAAGGTAGCTCCCCGTCTGTCAGAGCAAATGTTTTAATCTGTTTCCCTGCACGCATATTTGCGTGCAGTTAAACAGATGAAAACTGCAAACTTTCTGCATGCTAGAAGTGTTTGACAGCTTTGACTTGCACAAAGTGGAGTTATGTTTGCTTTTGCTTGGTGGGAGCTGTCATTTATTATGATTTGCCCTGGGAGGAGGCAGTCCCAGGGATGGGGGGGGTTCCGTGTGGGCCCCCCCTCCGGCATACATAAAAACCAATGCCCTGGGGAGGTGGCGGTCCCCCGGGCTTTAATAAGCCCTAAGAGGGGGGGCCCTGTGTGCACCCCTCCTATTTTATTAGCATGCCCCCGGGACCTGGCCCACCCGGGGGTTAGTTAAAAACAAAGGCGGGAGCTCACAGATTCATACCAAATAACAAAAGCACAATCTGCGGACCAAAAGCTAGCTTTCTGCCAAATTTGGTGTTATTCCATCCAGCAGTTTAGGCTGTAGTCGTGTTCAAAGGTCCTGTGAGAATTAACATGGGAAAACGCACTTTTTTTGACACCCCTTTTTCTTGGCCCACTGCTTGATGGATCACCCAAAGCTTTCCATGCACAACAAGACTCACTATGACACTTTTTGGGGAAAATTTCGTAAAGATTCAAACGGCGCAAAAGGTATAGGCAAGTCAAAAAACGCTTTTTCTAAGGAAACATGGTCCTACCTATAACTACCTACTGGGACCGCTAGTAGGTAATACATACATACACATACATATGGATATATATAGATAAAGAGATATAACAATCTATCTATCTATCTAGGTCCCAGACCCAGCTCTCCCTCGTGTTACCAGTCGTGCATTGCTCCTCCGCCCTCGCATGTCGTGTTGCCTTCTATTATCTGGTTGCCTTTTAATGGCCCGTTTTCTCCTGTTTGCATTTTCGTCTCTTTTTTTTTGCCTTATCCCCTGTTGCCTTTTCTTTTGACCCCTATTTTCTCCCGTTTGCCTTTTCATCTCTTTTCTTTTGCCTTTTCTCCTGTTGCCTTTTTTTAACCCCTTGTTTTCTACTCCCACTCCTCTCCCGATTGCTTTTGCCACCCGTTTCCTGGTTCCTGCCAATCCCCGCCCACTGCCACCCAGCCCCTCCCTCCTCCCAGGACCTACTTAATGGAGGCCGCAGCGCAACCCCATTGAGCAGGTCCCAGACCCAGCTCTCCCTCGTGCAGCAAGCCCCGCCATTGCATCGCTCTTCAGTTTTTTTTGTTGTTTTTTTTTAAAGTTTCAAAAACCTTTATTGAGATCAAGAAAAAGGCTTGATACACAGCAATCTGCCTACATCCACAGTGTGGCCGGCATTGCAATAACATCTGTATGTAGGCGATATCTGAACATGGTGGGGAGATACACAGCAAGCCGCCTACAACCCTATCGGGCCGGCTGCGTTGTATGGGATATGAGGGTATGCAGACAGCAAGTGCATTATAATCAGGCTGCGTTGAATTCTAACAGTTAAATTACATTAGAACAATAAGAGCAATGGAGAGAGATGCATACACCAATACACAAAGATCATCAGATGTGAGACATAGTTTCTAGCAATATTCAGATAGTAAGTATTGACGGAGTGGCTACCGCGGTGTCCTATCACAGTCATTAGGGGGGAAGGTGCAAGGGCGAGAGCAATAGGATCGTCAATGCGTCTATTGCGGCGTCGTGTCGTCCCCATCTGCTGTATGTTCTAGTAGATAAGTGTGTAGTGGGCCCCAGATGTCTCTTGGACGCGATGAAGGGGGTTGAAGATCTGCATATGTATGTAGTTGCTCTTGGCAGTAGATCAAATCGTGAAGCCAGTCTTTAAATTTCGGCGCTCTTCCCCTGCCCCATCTACAGGCAACTCTCCATTTAGCAAGGAGGAGCGCAAGGGAGGCGTACCTGCGTATTTTAATTGCTAGGGGTTTAGTGTATCCTAACAGGACAGTTGGGGGATCTGTAGGGATGTGGAGACCCGTCATGAGGTCTAGTGCAGTCAGGACTTCCGTCCAGAATCTTTGTACAGGAGGACAATCCCAGGCCAAGTGCAAAAAAATCGCCCCCTCACACCCGCAGCGTTCACATCGATCGTTATCTCGTATCTTCAGTCGGTGCATGCGTGCGGGAGTATAATACAGGCGGTGCATGTATTTATAATGTATCATACGAAATCTACTACTAGCGGATATATCGCCCGTTTGTCTACAGCAATATGTCCATTGTTCCTCAGTTAGGGGGTACCCCAATTCCTCCTCCCACCGCTGACGAGCCAGAGGGGGACTATATTCCCAGACATTCTGGACCGTGCGATATAAAAGTGACAGCACATGTGCAGGGGCGTCTTGTTGCAATAACGCATGTAGCGGGAGCATGGGTGGAGGCTCTAGGGGAAAGGTGGGCGTGATGGTCCTTACGTTTTGACGGAGCCTTATATAATACAACCGTTCCAAGGGGGTGGGACTCATATCCTTAAAGAATTCCTCGCAAGTGCTAAATGTTCCCCTAGTATATAAGTGGCCCCAGGTGTGGATAGAAAGTTTACGAAGGAGCCGACGGCAGCCGCCTTCCTCCGTAACCGGGATATCTCTCCGCCCAGGAAGGGGCAGAAGCGGAGAATACATTAGTGTATTTTGTGTAGCTTTGGCAAGGTCGCGCCACGCGCTGACGGTGCAATGAACGGTGATGAAGGCCAGGTGGCGCGGGACCGCCGGGATGCTGAGATATGCAGTGCTTGGGGTGGGGGTCATATATCCATCTTCTATTGCGAGATGTGGCAAGAAGGGAGGGGGTTTCATCCAATATGCGGCATAATATGCCTGTGCACAGCTAAAGTATAATTCGATGTCTGGGATGGCGAATCCACCGGCATCGAACGGACGTGTAAGTATGTCCCACCTTATCCTAGCTTGTTTCCCCCCCATGTGAGTCTAATGAGTTGAGTCGTTATCGCCGAGAAGAAATGCCGGCTGGGGGCGTACGGGATATTCACAAAGAGATATAAAAGTTTAGGTAAAATAACCATTTTAATAATAGCCGCTCTACCAGCCATCGACAGGGGCATTGCGATCCATCTCGTTATCTTGTCAGTGATAGAGTCCAGTGCCCGCCTATAGTTAGCCCGCATGAGTTCTTCGCGGCTGCGAGAGATGATTATCCCTAAATAAGTGAAAGTGCCATCGCTCCGGTCGAGAGGGAAATCCGGGTGGAACTTTTGTGTGGCAACAGTGAGGGGATAAATCTGGGATTTGTTCCAATTGATGTTGACTCCTGCCAGTTGCCCAAACAGAAGAAACAAACGAAGAATGGGATTTAGGATCAGGGTTACGCAGATATAGTGTGATATCATCTGCGTAAAAGGAGATGAGTATTTGCCTTTCAGGGTAAATTATGGCATGTTCGCGGTAGTGTTGTCGAATTTTAGCAGCCAGGGGCTCTAGCGGACACCCCTGTCTGGTACCTCTGCCCAGCGGAAAAGAGGAGGAGCGGAGTCCATTCACCATTACAGTGGCGCGCAGGCCTGTATGTAGCAGGGTGATCCAAGCCATAAAGGGGCCGGAAAGCCCATGCGCACTAAAACATAGGAGAGATAGTCCCATTCTAGGGAGTCGAATGCCTTGGTGGCATCTAAGAATATAAGCAGCCGCGTTAACGTCCGGGTCAATATCATGTAGCAGTGCAAACAGGGTTCGCAGGTTATGGGCCGTACTTCTGGTGGGAACAAAGCCCGACTGATCCGGGAGGACCAGCACCGGCATCAGAGGGCGAATGCGATTAGCGATGAGTTTAGCTAGGATTTTAGCATCGGTGTTTATAAGGGATAATGGCCGATACGAATCTAAGTGCGAGGGTGGTTTGCCTGGCTTAGGCAGAGAGATTATAAGTGCTTCTCGCATGGAGGGGGGAAGAGCGCCAGTATCACGGGCTTCCTCGTATACATGCCTCAGTTTCGGAAGTAGCAAGTGCCGGTATGTTTTATAGAATTCGGCTGGGAGGCCGTCTGGGCCTGGAGCCTTTCCTGATTGTAATTGCATAATTGCAGA
This sequence comes from Calotriton arnoldi, assembly GCA_963921515.1. Lineage (NCBI taxonomy): Eukaryota > Metazoa > Chordata > Amphibia > Caudata > Salamandridae > Calotriton > Calotriton arnoldi. The sequence continues at coordinate 710,672 of CAWUFW010003266.1, forward strand.
TGTGATCTCCTCATCTTCGTGATGAGCCAGAAGGAGCTCCCTTTGGCCATTGCCCAACCAGGCTATGGCGGTGTCCTCGAAAAATGGATCGAAGTCCACCGGGGTCTGTCGGTGAGAGGTGTACAATGTTCTATAAAACCTTCTGAAGGCAGCGAGTATGTCTGAAGAATTTGTATGTGTCAGACCGTCCTCGTCCTCAATAGCAAGCACTGTATTAGCAAACCGAGGGGGTCGAATAGTGGAGGCCAGGGCCCGCCCCGGTCTATCCCCCTCGCCATATCGGCGAGCCGTATGGTATTTCCCTCTAAATTTACATTCGCGCTCCGCTGTTGCCTGATAGTCAGTGAGCAGGGCGCGCAGGTGCGCCTGTAATGCAGTGGAGGATGTAGCTTGTATATCCAGCTCGGTCTGTTTTATATCTGCCTCCAATTTTCGGAGTGTATTGCGGATATCTTTGAGTACTCCCCCACTCTTGGCCATACAGATGCCTCGCATGGTGACTTTAAAAGCCTCCCATATTGTAGAATATTGTGAGACTGAGCCTTCGTTGCGGAGGAAAAAGTCGGTTATCTCTTGCTCTATCTCATCCTTGAAAACTGGATTGAGCAGCGACTGTGGATTGAGGCGCCAGGAAAGGCATGGGGGTTCCGCCTGTGGTGGGCTGAGAGATAGCAGGACTGGGGAATGGTCGGAGTAGGTGCGGGGAAGATATGAGGTATGTGATATCCAGGTTGCCAGGCCCCTATCGATCAACCAGTAATAGAGACGTGACCAGGAAGAGTGGACAGTGGAGTAACAAGATCCCTGACGAGTGAGTGGGCAGTGTGCTCTCCAGGGGTCTACCAGGTCCTGCTCTTCGATAATATTTTTTAATGCTAGGTGTGCAGCAGTGTAGTGGTGTGGTTGTGGATGTGATCTATCTAGGTGCGGGTAGATGGTAACGTTAAAATCCCCCCCCCCATATCAAGTGTGTAGTGCCAATGTCCTGAATTTTGCCCCATAATATCCGAAAGAATTCCGGATCATCTGTGTTCGGGCCATAACAAGACGCCAGCGTGATAGTTTGCGCTAAGAGCCTATCCCACAAAAGAGTGCATCGGCCCTGTGGGTCTGCGTAGGAGCCGATGGGGGTGTATGGGAGGGTATGCTTTATAAGGATCGCGGTCCCTCGAGAATAAGAGGAGTAGCACGAGAAGCCTCTGTGGCCTGCCCAACGAGTAGCAAAGGAGGGGGATGCGCGAGGAGGCAAATGGGTCTCTTGAAGCATGGCATAGTGGATGTCGTGGCGGTCCAGATACGCAAGAATATGTCGGCGTTTGCGGGGGTCCCCCAACCCGCGCACATTCCAGGTCAAAAAGTTATATTTGAGTGCGTTAGGACGGGACTCCATCGTGTGTTCAGTGAGTTACAATGTCGTGCGTGTCAACGTGTCATTGTGTGTCGCATCAGCATCCTATCGCAGTAGCTTAAAACAGTACTTAAAAAGAGCATAAAAACATTTCCCAATCCCGCCCACCACCCACACCAGCAATCCCAACCTGCCGTGACATTTACGCCCCCCTCCCAACCCGTCTCAAACGATTTAGTCCCAACAGGGGACCTTGCAATAAACTAAATCCCATTTCACTAGGTAGAAAAGTGTAGGGTTCACCTGGTGGGCAGCTGCCAGAGGGCGACCAGGTGCTCCTCGGGGAGGCGAGGGTGTTCGAGGGTAGCGGTGGTAGTCCGGCATGGCGAGGGTTCGGTGTAGACCACAGTTTTTGTCAGTGTTGGCCCATGGATAGAGGGCGGGATGCTCACAAAGTTGCAAGAGCACGATGTCTGCTGCTAGCTTTCCTGATGCGTATCCAAGATAAGGAGTTCCAGTCAGGCACATGCATCTCGCAGTTTCTTCCTCGGGGAGTTGTGGCCCGATAAGGACAGAAGTGCTAGCGCCTGATCAGCAATGGTATGCCTATGGCAGTACCCTTTAGGGTCTATGTGGACTAGTGAACACGGGGAGGTAGTACAGTGTCAATATGGTACGGAGCCAATAAGAGGTGAGTCGCCGGTGCGTGCGTATGAAGCGGCTAGATCCGACAGCCTGTCTTGGCGATGTAGGAGTGCCCTGGGGTCAGCAGAAAGGCCCGGCAGCAGAGGCAGGGGTTCTCGTGTCCATAATGTGTGAAGCTATTCAATGTCAGATGCGCCTCTGTGTTCGTCTTCCTGGTTTCTCGGGGATGACCGGCCTTCCGGTGGTTTAGGTATAGTCTTGATGAAGTCCTGAGCATGTTGAGGGTTGGTGAAGAAGTGTTGACTACCCTGGGAGGTTATCTTTAGGCGGGCCGGGAATAACATAGCATATGGGATGTTGAGCTGTTGGAGTTTCTTCTTGACTTGGAGGAACTTCCGCCTCTGCTCCTGCACGGCCATGGTGAAGTCGGGATAGATAGAGATCTCCATGCCCTCATAGTTGAGGAGTCCCTTTTCCATGGAGAGCCGGAGGGCCGTATCCCTGTCGCGATAGTTTAATATCCTTGCTATGATGGGTCGCGGGGGGCCCCCGGAGGAGGGCGGCCCGCCAGCGAACGATGCGCCCTTTCCACCACGAGGACTGGTGAGAATGCCTCTCTGCCGAATAGGGTTATGAGCAGGCTTTCAACGTACGGCTCCATCTTCCCGGTGGCCGTTGACTCTGACACTCCCAGGATACGGAGGTTGTTCCTCCTCGAGCGGGATTCCAATTCTTCGTTTTTGGCAGCTATTACTTTCAACACTTTGTCAATGTCAAGGGTGCGACTGGTGGTAGCGCTGGCCATATCTTCAAGGTCGGATATGCGTCGTTCAGCCTCTGTGAGTCGGTCTTCATGTTTTTCAACTCTATGTGTAAGGCCATCCATTCTAGCCGACATAGAATCCATTTTGGACTCTATCGATGTGAGGCTCGACTGCATAACAAGCAGTAGTTCTTTCAGATCCGCCGTGGATGTTGCCGGAGCTTCTGCGTGGTCATCATCTGGCTCAGACTGAGAGCGGGAGGTCTTTCGGGTGTCAAAGGTAAGTTTCGGCTGTCTCCCGTCAGGTTTACCCATGGTCGGTCGGTTGACTAGTCCCCGACTGGGTCGAGGTCTGGGGGGGTCCACGTCTTTCTCCAGGTGGAGGTGGCTCGCGAATTATGGCGCAAAGCAGGAGCGTCGCTCGGTGTGCCAGCAGGGGGAAGTAGGCCTCGCGATCTCCGGTCGGTCCTCCCCGTGCGCGACCCCGGCGGTGTAGTCCCCGGATATCCAAAGCGGCAAGTCCCCCACGCAGCAGGCAGCAGCTGTCTCCACGCCCAGCAGTTGAGGAGGACAGTGTGTGGAGTGTTGGTTACAGGGATGGCCGCCGCGGCACACCAGCAGGCGCACCACAGCCCGCTGGGCCTGCACAGTGCCCCTACAGCCGCTGTACCAATTTTCCAGCTCTCAGTGTTATCAGTAGCGGAGTCACGGGGGTATATGGGCATTAATATCATCAAACCCTGGCACTCATATGTACAGTATCATAAGTATACAACTTTTATCAATAATAAAATATATCAACATTAAAATAGTTTTATTATTTTCTTGTAAAAACTCCAGCCAACACGTGTTTCGTCGCTCGGGACAAGACACCCGCGACTTCTTCAGGGCTTGATTTGACTGGCCCAATATTTCAAGCCTTCTGACTGGTTGTACTTCCGTCCCAGCCTTATTATGGCTGGGATATAGTATATATAAATGAAGGAAAGTTCCAACAATATCAAAAAAGAGCACGATTAAATCAAGCAACGTGCTTGAATCTTAGGCTGCGTATTCAACAGCCTGTTATTGATAAAAGTTGTATACTTATGATACTGTACATATGAGTGCCAGGGTTTGATGATATTAATGTTGTATAGACCTGTGTTCTGTACTGTGGGGGGTTGGATGATTACCTCCTCCCTGGGCACCTAATCATATACGTATTTAACCAAATAATACCGTTCAAAGAGAGCGCCATTACCACCCAGGGCACAATCATCCCAACGGGTATATGGGCAGTCAGTGGGTGATAACACACAGGCTCAGTGTGGCGCCCTCGCAGTTCTTCCTGGGTATGGCGTCTTCAGGGCAGAGTATGCAGGCTCTGGTGAAGGCGCACCCAACTCGCCGACTAGGCCGCAGGGAGGCCGGACTCCGTAGAGGAAGGTGTTGTCTTGGGATCCCCTCCTGGCGCGAGGTGCAGAGATTCACGCCGCAGCCCCCGGGTCACCGGGGGTCTCCACATGGGCCGGGGATCGCAGCGAAGGAGGGTAGGATTATACAGCGCCCCCGTGGCGCGGTCTCAACCGAGCAGGGACAGCAGGGGAGCACCCGCGGGGTCCAGGCAGCCCCGCAGCGCGCTCCGCACCGCCACAGTCTTCGCCCCTAGGGCCGCTGGTAGCGAGGCTCGGAGCACTCAGGCAAGGCGGTGCGCACGGCCCCCCCGCACCGGGACAGCGGAATAGGTCGAGACACGCAGGGGCCACAGCGGCACTCACCTCCGCCTCCGCCGAAAGGATCGCTCTGGTCCGCTCCAGGTGTCTCGTCCAGAACGGTCGCCACTCCACCCGGCAGCCAGCAGGGCCGCGGCAGTCACGTCAGCCGGCCGACCACGCCACGGCGGGCACTCGGCAAAGGAGCAGCAGCGCCCAGGCACACCCTGGACGTCAGCGGAGCGGGTGATGGGCGCGAATCATGCCGCTGCGCAGCCACAGGCGTCCGGTCTCAGCAGCCAGCTTCCTTCCCGTGCAGGTCAGTCCAGGCAGCGCGGCGTTCCGCCATTACAGGAAGCGCGGTCAGGGAGGGTCGGCGGTGAATTTCGCAGTCTGTAGAGTGCGGCCAGGTACTATTGTGGGCTCGCTATGGGTCTTGGAGGGTAGCGGGTCTTGGGGAGCAGCTGCCGTCGCATTATGTGCCAGGATGGTGAGGATTAATGCCGGATTATTCCCCCGAACTGCAAGAGCCTCACATCGGTGCGGCCATCTTGCTTGGCGCCCTCTAGCGCCCCCGCTCTTCAGTTCTTGCTTGCCATGTTGGCTTCTGTTCTCCTGTTGCCTTCTTTTGACTCCTGTTTTCTACTGTTTGCCTTTTCGTCTGTTTTCTTTTGCCTTTTCTCCTGTGGCCCTTTATCTTGAACCCCGTTTTCTCCTGTTTGGCTTTTCGTCTCTTTTCTTTTGCCTTTTCTCCTGTTGCCTTTTCTTCTACCCCCTGTTTTCTCCTGTTTGCCTTATTGTCTCTTTTCTTTTGCCTTTTCTCCTGACCCCTTTCTCCTTCCGCTCCCGATCACTTTGGCTGCCCATTTGCTGCCTCTCGCCAAGCCCTGCCCACCGACACCCAGCCCCCCTCCCTCCTTCCAGGAGCTACTTAATGGAGGCTGCAGCACAACCCCATTGAGCAGGTCCCAGACACATCTCTCCCTGGTGCTGCCTACCCTGCTGCTGCATCGCTCTTCCATCTTCACTTGCCGCATTGTCTTCTGTTCTCCTGTTGCCTTCTTTTGACCCCTGTTTTCTCCTGTTTGACTTTTCGTCTCTTTTCTTTTGCCTTTTCTCCTGTTGCCTTTTCTTTTGACCCCTGTTTTCTCCTCCTCTCTGATCGCCTTTGCCACCCATTTCCCGCCAATCCCCGCCCACTGCCCCTCCCTCCTCCCAGGACCTTCTTAATGGAGGGCACAGCACGACCCCATTGAGCAGGTCCCAGACCTAGCTCTCCCTCATGCTGCATCGCTCTTCCGCCCTCACTTGCCGTGTAGCCTTGTGTTCTCCTGTTGCTTTCTTTTGAACCCGGTTTTCTCCGGTTAGCCATTTCATCTCTTTTCTTTTGCCTTTTCTCCTGTTGCCCTTTCTTTTGACCCGTTTTCTCCTGTTTTTTTCTCCCGCTCCTCTCCTCATTGCTTTTGCAGCCTGTTTCCTGCCTCTTGCCAAGCCCCACCCACTGCCACTCAGCGTCCCCCTCCGCCCACGAAGTACTGAATGAAGGCCGCAGCGCAGCTGCGCGGCTGGTGCACCAAAGGTGCGCCAGAGGCAAGACCATCTTTGCCCGTCCGCGCCTTGACTATGGCAAGTGCCAGGACCCATGGCTTCCAGCCCACCTGCAGATACGGTGCTGCCATCCTCTGTGCCCTGATCACCTGACCCCCCAGCGAACACTGCTGCATCGCACACTACAGTAGGACCGTTTTCTTGTGCCAGCTGCACCTTCTCCAGCACTAGCACACCCACCATCATGCAGCAGAGCTCCATGTCGACCTCTTGCCATACCACACCAGAAGTGACCCACCTACTCCACTATTTACTCCTCAACACGCACTCTATATGCAAGCCCTCCACCGAGTTATGGGACCTCATCGTCACCCTCACACCCGACATTGCCTTTCTCACTGAGACCTGATTCAACCCTTCATCCGCCTGACACTGCCTCATCAGTTCCCAACAGATATAAAATCGATCACCAGGACCGCATCAACAAGCCAGGAGGATGAATAGCCCTCATCCACAAAGAGACCACACAGTGCACCACCACCCCATGGAACACCTCAACTTCAAGCTCCACATAGACAACAAAACAACCATCAGAGGCACCTTTGCATACCTACTCCCGGGCCCACGCTCCAGCTTCTGCAACACCATTGCAGACTTCAATGCTCCCCTCGCCCTGGACTTCAAGGACCAAATCTTCCTCGGGGACCTCAACTTCCACCTCGACGACCCCAATAACACCACCGCCCACCTGCTCCACAATATAATCAGCCTCGGACTTACCCAAATCATCAGCAACCCCACGCACACCGCAGGACACATGCTGGACCCCAACTTCACCTCTAGCAACTGCGTCAAATACAGCCATGTCACAGAACTCACATGGACCGACCGCTCCATTGTCCACTTCAGCATCTCCAGCCCCCGCACCACCACCACAAAGATGGCCAGTGCCCCCCACCACAGCTGCAGCAAAATTTCAGTGACCTGCTGGATGGTCATCCTCAACACCTCCAACCCAGCTGCTGCCACCAACCTGGAACAGGGAATTAAGAACTTCAACACCTGGATCACCAACTGCGCCAACAGCATCAACCCCATCAAGAGCAACAAACACAGAAGATCCTCCAAAAGGCCAACTGGTACACCCAAGAATTCAGAACAGTGAAACGTGACAACAAACAACTGGAGAGGAGATGGCACACCAGCAAAGACACCTCCGACAGGACAGCCTTCAAGGCCTCCCTCAAACCCTACCACTACCTGCTGAGGGTAACAAAGAAGACAGCCCTAGCCGCACGCATTGAAACCAGTGCCAACAACAGCAATGATGGAGCAAGAACTCACAATGAGACTTGCTCGGAAGCAATCCTCTCACAGTATTAATCTATTAATATTTGTAATGTTCGTACTAACAATTGCACACACGAATACAAGTAGAAGTGAAGCTTGCCTATGTGTTTAAACTAACAAATAATGCTTGTCTGTTCTAAAATGGCCGCTAAAGCGCGGGAAACTTTATTGCGCATGTGTCAACCATATCACGTGGTGTGACGTCTTTCTTTGCTTGGTGGGAAATTCTTGCTTCTGCGCAGTGTGTATTAAAATGGCTGCTTAATGTTTTCACGTGCTACAGCTTGCTCATATGTTGCAATTAAACTGTGGTATTCTAACGCTATTAATGCGGGATAGAATTTATATTTAAATGGGAATAGAGTAGAAAGAGTGGGTATACAGTGAAACAATTTATTTGTGATTTTAATATTCTCTTCTTTGACTTTTATTAGTTCATAAACAAAGCCTGGGGGTAGTTGAACTGAAGCTCAACAGACAATGGTTCTGCGCATGTGTCCTGCATGGCTGCCCAGAGAAAAGGATGAAGTCAACCTGGACGTCGTCCAAGGCCGTGACCTGATGGCCAACACTGTTGTACCCATGATGTCCCTACTGAAAAGAAACTATATAAACAATGTATAAACTTTGTCGTGAGACGGGTGGGAAATAAAGCAAATGTATTAATTGTGATGGGCGGTATTTTAAAACAATGGGCTTAAAGAAATTGAACTAAATCGATATGGTGTGAGGATCAACCCCCTGTCCCCGTCCAATCAGAAGTAGTGGGCCCATAGTTTTGCAACATTAATGGGAGGTACATGGGCGTAGAAGGGTATAACAGATATAGAATTAGCAAATTAGTTAGGAGATGCTAGACTAGACGCTGACAGACACAGACGAACAGGCGTTGGCATTAGGACGCATGAGCTCCAGAGAGACGAGCTGATCGATTGCAGACTGAACCGCTGTCCAGAGAGGTCCTGAGGAGGGGGTGGCGGATTCCACTAGAAGGAAGAGACGGGAGAATCGAGGAGAAGCGAAGTATCAGAGAGGGGAACGACGCAGGCGTCGTTGATAGAGAGGTCACCTGTCCTGTCCTGAACCTGGAGGAGGTCTTTGCTCTTCATCCTTCCTGGGTCCTATTTTTCCAACTCCTTGGCCAAGGGGTTTGGTTCTCGCACCTTTAGGTAAATATAAATGCAACCCTTAGTTGCGCTGCTGTCTCTATCTTCTTCTTTCTGAGGGACCGTCATTGATCGATAATTGATTATTACTATGCTTCTTCCTTGATATGCGATCAAGTATCATGCAATTCTGTACTTTACTCTGCTAAATCTTTAGATAAACATTTTAAAACTTCCTGACTCAGTGATTATTTCAGGATTATGAATTATAATGAATGTCACTCATTTTAAACTTCCCAATTAATAAGGGGTCCATCGGTAAGTCATTACTCTTCAATCAGAAAGGTAATTGGTAGCAGGGATTTGATAAAGAGTACAACTGACCCACCAGCGGAAAGTGCTAGCATAGTATGAATGTATGGGCCCAAGTGAGTATTTGGTGAATGAATGCTCGTTGCTAGTAACTCGCTGGAACAGTTTTCTGGCTAGCAGAGGATGGTTATGGTTCTACTTTGTTAATTGGGTAATGAGAATTATACCTTTATGAACTAACATCCGTTATTGTTTAAAAGTTTGTTTTATGTTGTCTGGAAAATCCCCGGGGAAGAATAGCGGGTGGTAAGTGGAAGCCATACTGCAGTGAGGTTATCTGTCAGGCAGAAATAGTACTGAAAAGTTAAGTAGGGCTATCAGTACTTGTTAGGGAATCTATGCGTGTGAGTAATAGCAAAAGGAATATGCTGGTGAAAATTTGATGTTATATCACCTAGAATGGGTAACATTGAAGAAGTAACAGGTATTTCTGAAGCTTACGTGAAGAGTAAACGGAAGGGTTTTACTCGTAGTGTATGTTTAGTAAACGGAAAGGTTTTACTAAGGCTGAGAGAAACTATCTTTTCCAATTTAGAGAAACTGGCACGATAGCGAATGTTTTATGTTGTTACTGAATTTTAATAAGAAGCATAGAGAAAATAAAAGTTTTGCGTACGATTTTGTAAAGGGAGGGTCAGTTGCCGGAGAGGGAACTGACGTCACAAACGCCGCGCTGGGATTGGTTGAAACCGCGGGCGTGGAACGACTCTTGTAAAGGAGGGGTCAGTAGTCAGGAGTAGTACTGACGTCACAGGTACCGCGCTGGGATTGGTCGAAACAGCGAGGGGCAGAAAAGCGCAGATTGTAAAGGAGGGGTTGGCAGACAAACGTCACAAAAAAGGCCACGCTAGGATTGGTTCAGAGACAAAAGTTAGCTGGAATTTGATTGGTTGTTACCATAGAAGTCGAAATCCTAGTGGATAGTGGAGATTGCATGTTAAAACGTGATCCAACTTTAATAGGAATTCGTCCGGATAGGAGATTCCTAGGCTTTGCAGAATATAATTTTATACACCGAGATTTGCCAAAAATGTACGGAGAAAAGAGGAAAATGTCATTTCTACAAAAGATTAAGAATTATTTTAAAAAGGATAAACCAATCAAAACTAGAGAAGGAATTATTATTCCACCAGCTAAAACGCCCGCTTCATTCATGATGATGGAGAGAGGTTATCATACTTGCGTATGGTTAGAAAATTGGATAGAATATACCAAAAATGATGGAATATTAGCATTTCCCGAGAATGGTACTTTCAATGGGAGAATTCTTCAAAATTTGAGATTGAGGATGAATGACTTAGAACCCGACCGATCCAGGAGTAATAGGGGTTATCGGGGATTTTTCCCTAGATACCAAAATGAGTCAAGGGACGGTCAGATGAAACAGTGGAGAAGAGCGATGCTTACAGAGGGTCTGTAGCCAATATTAATGGCAGAAGAATCGTTAGGGAGCAAATGCACAGAAAAGACCAAACACTTGACTAGATTTGGAGATTCCGAAGATGAATTTATGGAAGAAATATTAAAGAACCCGCCACCATATCAGGAAGGGACAAGTGGATGCACCCCAAGTGCACCCCTGTTAAGAACACCATTGGTACCGCAAGTATTGCATAATCCCCCAGTTAGTAGGGTACTTCACGATAAGGAAAAGGAAGCCATAGATAAAAACAGAGCAGAATTAATACAGAAAGTAACACAATTGAGTGCTCATCCTGATTCACTAACCATACCTGTAACAATTGGTCCAGTGGTTCCCTTATATGGTGACAAAGTAAGTTATCCGAAACCATTAGCGATGCCCACACCTGTAGAAATCCCAAAACCAAATCCTGTAATAATTGATGATCAATTTAGTGATTGTGAATCTATGATATCCTTAATGGATTTGCCTATTCGAGGGTCTATAAATAGTACCCCTAGAAGAATAACACCTGGTTGCTCCAAAGATGTAAACATAGTAACTTCATCAGGAACCAAAAGTGCCACAGTAGTTACACCAGAAGATTTAGAAAGGTGGGCACAAGGATCAGACAAACAGAGTTCACCTCCAAAAATCATGGACATCTACAAATTAAAAGTCGAATTAGAAGAAATGATAGCAGGAAATGTAGGGGTAGATCATCTAAATACTTACGATGAAGAAGAACTATTGTTCGTATGCAGAAGTATCACAAGAAATGTAAAAATATTTCATGAAAAATTATCAGATTTAGCTTTGCAGATGGGAATTGAAATAGGGAAGTCAAAAGTGTTACAGAAACCCTATAGAGCAGATTTTTCTGACAAAGATTTAGAAAACATGAATGCCTCTGGTTGAAAATTACAAGTAAAGGAATTAATGACAGTCTTACAGAAATGGGGAGACCTAGAAAAATGGAAAATTAGATGGACAAAGAAAAAGGAAGAGGCACTATACAGTAGAACCACTTCTGAATATTTAATGAAGGAAACCGGGAAAGCAGATCAAATGTACCCGATGCGAGAAGTTCCAGGAGGGAGATATGTACATGTCCCATGGAGCAGACAGGATATTTTGTCATTTACAAATGATTTTCCAAAGTTGAGAGAAAAGCCAATTGAATGGTACAAGCAGGTTGAGAGGTTTGTAAAAGTGTCAAAGGTATTATTGAAAGACTTGGATGGTCTGTTTGACATAGTGGTACCTGCCGATTTATGGACCGATTGTAAAATCACAGTCGATTGGCCAAGTGAAGAGTATCCTAGAGATCCAAAGACAGGTGCCCCATCGAGTGATGTAATGAAAAAGTATCACCAGGTAATAACTTACTTGAAAGGGAAAATAGCACCAAAGGAAACAGATTGGGTGAAAATAGACAGAACAACCCAAGAAGCCAGTGAATCGGTACATGCCTACTACGAACGTTTATTGCAGGTATTCAAACAGTATAGTGGATTTGAGGATATTGGAGATAAAAACATGAGTCAGTTTGTTTACCGATTTGTTTATGGGTTTAAAGCCAGAGATTTGTCAGATGATTAAGCAGCACATGTTGTGCTGGCAAGGGAAACCAATTGATGAGATTTTGAAATATGCCAAATATTGTGGAGATGACATTGAGGATAGGCACAAGAAACTGCAAGAGAAGGTGATGTGGGCACAAGTGAAAATGGCTGAGCGACAGGGAATTAATTTGGATAATCCAAATGAAATTCAACTAAAAGATTCTGGAACGAATGGTTCCACTGGGAATGGTGGGAAAATGAGCGGACGAATGAGTAGAGAAGAGGCTAAAAAGAAATTTCCTTGTCATGGATGCGGAAAATTGGGGCATTGGAAGGATGAATGTAAAAAGATACGGAATAATAATGGCCCAAATCAAAATTTAAATCCACAGACGCAGAATGACTGACAGCAGGGTGTAAATCCTCAGAGTCAGTTGCCACCTGCACCTATACTGGGTAATGTAAGCAGAGCAAAGCACGGTACAGACGTCGGATATCAAGGAGGAAGTGGTAAGAATGATTATGTAACCTCACAATTTCTTTTACAGGACGACTTTTGTCCATATAGTCAATGACGGTGCCTAGGAGAGGGGGAGAAGGAGTGCGTACTTGGCGCATCCTTACCGGTAGATCAGTCAGGTCCATATGTCGAAGGGAATATGAAAGGTAATGATATTACTTTCCTTTTGGACACTGGTGCTACCAGGTCTACTGTGAGAACAGCAGACATCCCAGACCTTCCTCTCTCTGGAGAAGCTATCCAAGTTGTGGGTGTAGCTAATCGAAAGATTAGAACACCTCTTACTGAACCAATGGAAGTAAAAATTGGACATTTTAAAGAAATGCATCAATTCGTAGTGTGAGATTCCAGTCCAGTAAATTTATTGGGCCGAGATTTGTTGTGTAAAATGAACTGCACAATTTTCTGCACACCGGATGGTGTGGCAGTTCAGACCCCGGATGAAGACCATGTATATAAATTTATGATTGCAAAGCAAGGTACAGAAGTAGATGAGATGTTCTCTTTGATAACAAAAGACGAGTTGCCAGAAGAATTAAAAACTACAGTAAATTCCATGGTATGGGATTTCACGGGAAAGGAAGTAGGACTTATGGCCAAAATAGACCCAGTTAAAATTACTGTAAAGGAAGGTGCAATTTTCCCAAATACCAGACAGTACAAAATGAGTGCAGAAGTAAAGGCAGGAGTCATTGAAGAAATCAACCGAATGGTAAAACAAGACATACTAAAAGAAGTAATGAGTAGCCCTTGTAACTCACCAATAATGGGTTTGAAGAAACCTAGTGGAAAGTATAGGATTGTTCAAGACCTGCGAAAAATAAATAAGATTGTGGAACCTTGTTGTCCTATAGTGCCAAATCCTGCAGTAATTCTATACCAGATTCCTTGGAGTGCAGGATGGTTTACTGTGATTGATTTATGCCAAGCATTCTTTTCAATACCATTGCACCCAGATAGTCAGTATCTTTTTTCATTTAAATTTGAGAACAAAGTCTATGTATGGAATCGTGTTCCTCAGGGGTACACGGAAAGTCCTTCCATCTTTAATCAAATATTGAAAAAGTGCCTAGAGAAACTAGTGATGCCAGGAAGTTCAGTCTTAGTACAGTATATAGATGATTTATTGGTGACATCTAACACCAGAGAGGACTGTGTTGTGACTCCATTGCATTATTAAATCATTTAGCTGAAGAAGGGCATAAAGTTTCACCTGAAAAGTTGCAGTTCTGTACAATAGCAGTTAAATATCTAGGACACCAGATTGAGAGGGGAAAAAGAAGAATAACCTCTGAAAGAGTAAAATTAATCAAGAAAATGCAAATGCCTGTCTCCCAACGAGAAGTGAGAATGTTCCTTGGAATAGTAGGTTATTGTCGACAATGGATACTAGGGTTTTCCTTGCTAGCAAAGCCATTAATTCAATTGACGAAAAAGAAGGCAAAGGACCCAGTTGAATGGGATGATGAGAGTGCAGGAGCTTTTGTAAAATTGAGAAACGCTTTATGTGCAGCACCTGCCTTAGGCATGCCTGATTATTAAAGAAATTTCGCATTATTCTGTCATGAGAGAGAAAATTGTGCACTTTCAGTCCTAACCCAGAGACATGGTTTGGACAGACGTCCTATAGCATATTTTTCTGCTACATTAGACCCAGTGGCAGCCGCATTGCCAGGCTGCTTAAAAGCAGTAGCGGCTACATGTCTGAGCATTGAACAAAGTGAACCAATTGTAATGGGACATCCTGTTAAAGTGTTCGTTCCACATTCGGTTGTGATTCTGTTGACAAGAACCCGAACTCAGCATCTTACTCCTAGTCGGCTGACTAAATATGAGAGAATAATCTTAGGTGCTGAAAATGTGACTATTGTAAGGTGCACAATAGTAAATCCTGCTACCTTACTACCAGACCCATATCATGAGGAAGTCAACGATGATGACGAGGAACATGATTGTTTGCAAGTCACAGAATTGTGCACAAAATCACGTCCTGACATACAGGAACTACCCCTCAGGGAGCCAGACAGGGAGCTGTTTGTTGATGGTTCATGCCAAAGGCATGAAGACGGTAAACTAACTGCAGCATATGCAGTATGTGAATTAACTGGAATAGTCGAAGCATCCTATTTACCAAGAGTAAAATCTGCACAAGTAGCTGAAATAATTTCTTTAATAAAAGCCTGCAAAATTGGGAAGAACCAGAAAGTAACTATATTTACAGATAGCCAATATGGTTACGGGGTTGTGCATGATTTTGGCCAATTATGGATGCAGAGGGATTTCATGACTTCTTCAGGATCCCCCATTAAAAATGGACAGTTCGTAAAAGAACTACTGGAAGCAATACAATCACCAAAAGAATTGGCTGTGGTGAAATGTGCCGCACACCAGTCAGGAGATGACTGGGTGGTAGTCGGTAACAGATATGCAGATTTGGTGGCTAAACACTGTGCCAAAAACAGGTTGTCAGTCAATAAAAGGGTTGAAAGAATGGGAATCAGCTGCCAACTTATGCTGTATGCACCTCCTGAAACATGGAATGATGTGAAACGATTACAAGATGATGCTGATGAGAGTGAAAGAAATGCATGGATTAAAATGGGATGTTCTCAAAGGGCAGACGACGATGTATGGATTTATGCCGATGGTAGACCAGTCATGCCCGACTGTCTGATTTCACAAATGGCCAGAATGTATCATGGAGACACACATGTAGGGAGAGATGCAATGATTAGGCTCTTCAGACAAAATTGGTACAATCCAAGGTTTAGGGCTGTAGCAGAGAGCCTTTGTCAGAGATGTTTAACTTGCCAAATGCATAATCCAGGAAGAAAAACAATAATTGGTTTTGGGAAAATAGGAAAGGCAGAGGGTCCATTTGTGAGATTGCAGCTTGATTTTATTCAGTTACCACCATGTAGAGGACTGAAATATGTACTTGTCATAGTGTGTCTGTTTTCAAAGTGGGTGGAGGCTTACCCTACCAGGAGGAATGACAGTATTACAGTCGCAAAGTTGTTGCTACGAGAACTCATTCCTAGATTTGGTTTCCTAGTAACTTTGGAATCAGATAGAGGAGGGCACTTCAACAATGATGTGATTAGAATAATCTGTGAAGCATTCCAAATTGAGCAAAAATTGCACTGTGCATATCGTCCAGAGGCTTCTGGAGTGGTTGAACAAATGAATGGCACAATAAAATCCAGACTGGCAAAGATGTGTGCATCAACATCGTTAGATTGGCCGGATGCATTGCCACTTGTTTTAATGGGACTCAGAAGCATTCCTGACAGAAATACTGGATTGAGTCCGCACGAAATAATCATGGGAAGAGCAATGAGACAAGCACATGTACCTACAAATAAACTGCTGAATATAACTGATGATATGGTTCTGGATTATTGCAAAGGATTGGCTGACCTAGTGCGTTCTGTCTCTCACCAGGTTGGGGAAGACGCAGTTTCTAGGCAGCCTGAGCAAGAGCATGATCTGAATCCCGGAGACTGGGTGGTTGTGAAGAATCACACGAGAGAAACGTGTCTATCACCCAGGTGGGGCGAACCTTGTCAGGTTATACTAGTTACGAACACAGCAGTGAAATGTGCAGGATTGCCTAATTGGATTCATGTAAGCCACACCAAAAGAGTACCAGACCCTGAAGAAGAAAATCCTCAGACAGCATCGATAACTGAGGAAGCTGAAGGTTGCCCAGCTGAAGAATCTCAGGTAGAGAGATTCGAGAGAAGCTGAAGAAGAACAACCGAGCACAAGTCAGGACTGGATACCGGTGGTGGAAATACCTGAAGTCTACCACAGAACAAGAAGTCAAGCAAATTTAGAAGAAATTGAAGAAGATCAGACAGGTGAAGAAGAAGCAGCTCAGGAAGAAGAAGAAGAAACAATAAGAGAACCTCTGAGCAGGATCAGATAGGGAGAGGAAATTGGGCTCAAATCAACAATGAATCAACAAATTGTGAGCAGGGACAGACAGGCTTAGAAGAACGCGGTCAGGCTGCAGAAGTACAAAGTGCAATAAGCCCTGATCAGAATCAGTTAGACCTAGGAAAATACATTCAAACAGAAGACCTCGAAAGTCACGAGCATAAAGACGTAACCCTGAACAAGATCAGTTATTGGAAACTCACAGTGGAGCAGCTGAAAAGAAACCAATAAGACCTGAAAAAGAACAAATAGCAGAAGAAACTGAAATTGAAGAAAACCAAACTGTGCCACAACCTGAAAATAAACGAACTACTGAAGAAGAAATAAAGAGTAAAGAGACAGTGCAAACAAAGAAAACTAGGAAAGGTGATCATTGGCCTAGTGTCAATAAAAGAGTAAAATACCACATAACAACCAGAAGTGAAGATCCAGAACAAGTAAACAAAGTGACAAGCCAAACGGGACAAGAAAGTGGAGCTGAAAAACGAAGAAGCAAAAGACTGAAACTGGTAAACAATAAATTTAAAGGTCCTGATTGGACTTATATTATCCTTGAAGACTACGAGAGCTCAGAATCAAGTGAAAGTGGTGACGAAGGAACCAGTGCGGAACTGACTTATGAAAAAGAAATAAAACCACCTTGATAACGCAAAAAGACTTGAAATATAGATAAGAAGAGAAATCTTCCTTGTCAAAATGCCTGACGACAGAGTTTCTGGGAGACCAAAACGGAAATGTTGTAAAAGATGCTGTGCTATATGCATATGCAGTCTAGTAGTGGTGCTTGTAGTATGGTTAGTTCTGATCATAGCAATTCCCTACCTTCTGATTATGGATAAAAAGATTAACAACGAAACGAAGGGAAGGATAGATAACTTGAAAAGTGATAGAGTAAAATTAGAGGGAGAAGATGAACCAGAATTTCATCATGAAGTAACAGATAACGACACTAGTTTGAATGTTTTCACAAAATTATTGTTTCAATATGTAGATACCATGGAAGTTAGTAATTGTTATGTCTGTATGAAGTTACCCGAATCAGTAGCAGAAGGGTTAACATATCATCACTTGCCATTAACCTATGGCATATCATGTAGTGTATTGACTAGTTTATTTTATAGAACAGGGAGACTTCAGTATTATTATTCAAACATAGATGTGATATTTTCTGAGGTTCCAATTCGAAAGAATATGAATCCAGTGCTTAGTAGTCAAGATGCACAGTTTATGGGAGAATTTTTCTTAACAATGAAATCGATAGATATAACACATGCACATAGAAGCAATCTAACATGTTCGTTACATGAAGAAGAAAAGATATTTTTGAATTTAGTAGAAAATAGAAGACAAGATTTTCAAAAGAAAGCTTCTGAGCATAAGGCTCATCTGCCACCTTGGGCTGAGAAAGAGGGTAGTTACACACCTGGCAAGGCTCAAGCTGCTATGGCTCTGGATTTTGTAAAAACAGGGAAAATTTGTCTACATAGGTTAAAGACTGATTATAACAATGTTTTCATCGGTACCAGTGAATGTGAACATAATTTCTTAATTCTTGGAGGTTGGGGACTCAAAGGAGGAACAGATTCAGTTTTTCCTGGAATCTATTATGTGTGTGGGAATAAGGCTTACTTTAGGCTTCCTGCACGGTGGTATGGAAGTTGTTATTTTGGAATAGTATTTCCAAAGATATACCAAGTAAAAAGAAACACTGGGAGCGATGAAAATGAATGGTGAATTAACACGTAGTAAAAGAGCTAGTTTTTCTGAAATTGTAGGTGATATATTTGGTGCATTGATACCTTCAGTGGGAGTAATTCTGAACTCAAGGAAGAATATGTAAATTATCTACAGTGGTTGATCGTTTATCAACGGATACTGCTGGAGGCTTTCTAATGATTAATGCGGAAATGGTTGCGATTAGATCTATGGTTATGCAAAATCGACTTGCTCTTGACATTATTCTAGCAAAAGAGGGCGGAGTCTGTAAATTATTGAAGACGAAACATTGTTGCACTTACATACCTGACAAAAGTGCAGAAATTGGAACGTATATACAGAATATAACCAAACTTGAGAAGGAACTAAAACCACTGGAAGTTGATAGTGTATGGGAAAGATTGACAAATAGTATTACGTCAATTGGTACCTGGTTTGCTAATGTAGGGAAAGGACTTATAGGTAAAATATTAGTACCCTTAGCAGGGATAGCAATAATAGTATTGTCAATAATAATATGGTGCAAATGTTGTAGAAAGAATGAATCATATAGTGTGACAGGAAAAGGAAAGAAACGAAAGTTTGACGAAATTGAACTAGAAGATCTGAAAAGTGAATTATACAAGAAACTGAAAGGAGATGTGAAAAATAGAAAGTGTAAAAATGAAACTGAGAAAAATGTATGCTAAAAGTTGGCATCTGGTTGTGGGTAATATTTGATGGCTCAGAAACGCCATCAGAGAGGGGATTGATGGAGCAAGAACTCACAATGAGACTTGCTCGGAAGCAATCCTCTCACAGTATTAATCTATTAATATTTGTAATGTTCGTACTAACAATTGCACACACGAATACAAGTAGAAGTGAAGCTTGCCTATGTGTTTAAACTAACAAATAACGCTTGTCTGTTCTAAAATGGCCGCTAAAGCGCGGGAAACTTTATTGCGCATGTGTCAACCATATCACGTGGTGTGACGTCTTTCTTTGCTTGGTGGGAAATTCTTGCTTCTGCGCAGTGTGTATTAAAATGGCTGCTTAATGTTTTCACGTGCTACAGCTTGCTCACATGTTGCAATTAAACTGTGGTATTCTAACGCTATTAATGCGGGATAGAATTTATATTTAAATGGGAATAGAGTAGAAAGAGTGGGTATACAGTGAAACAATTTATTTGTGATTTTAATATTTCTCTTCTTTGACTTTTATTAGTTCATAAACAAAGCCTGGGGGTAGTTGAACTGAAGCTCAAGAGACAATGGTTCTGCGCATGCGTCCTGCATGGCTGCCCAGAGAAAAGGATGAAGTCAACCTGGACGTCGGCCAAGGCCGTGACCTGATGGCCAACACTGTTGTACCCATGATGTCCCTACTGAAAAGAAACAATTTATATAAACAATGTATAAACTTTGTCGTGAGACGGGTGGGAAATAAAGCAAATGTATTAATTGTGATGGGCGGTATTTTAAAACAATGGGCTTAAAGAAATTGAACTAAATCGATATGGTGTGAGGATCAACCCCCTGTCCCCGTCCAATCAGAAGTAGTGGGCCCATATTTTTGCAACATTAATGGGAGGTACATGGGCGTAGAAGGGTATAACAGATATAGAATTAGCAAATTAGTTAGGAGATGCTAGACTAGACGCTGACAGACACAGACGAACAGGCGTTGGCATTAGGACGCATGAGCTCCAGAGAGACGAGCTGATCGATTGCAGACTGAACCGCTGTCCAGAGAGGTCCTGAGGAGGGGGCGGCGGATTCCACTAGAAGGAAGAGACGGGAGAATCGAGGAGAGGCGAAGTATCAGAGAGGGGAACGACGCAGGCGTCGTTGATAGAGAGGTCACCTGTCCTGTCCTGAACCTGGAGGAGGTCTTTGCTCTTCATCCTTCCTGGGTCCTATTTCTCCAACTCCTTGGCCAAGGGGTTTGGTTCTCGCACCTTTAGGTAAATAAAAATGCAACCCTTAGTTGCGCTGCTGTCTCTATCTTCTTCTTTCTGAGGGACCGTCATCGATCGATAATTGATTGTTACTATGCTTCATCCTTGATATGCGATTAAGTATCATGCAATTCTGTACTTTACTCTGCTAAATCTTTAGATAAACATTTTAAAACTTCCTGACTCAGTGATTATTTCAGGATTATGAATTATAATGAATGTCACTCATTTTAAACTTCCCAATTAATAAGGGGTCCATCGGTAAGTCATTACTCTTCAATCAGAAAGGTAATTGTAGCAGGGATTTGATAAAGAGTACAACTGACCCACAAGCGGAAATTGCTAGCATAGTATGAATGTATGGGCCCAAGTGAGTATTTGGTGTATGAATGCTCGTTGCTAGTAACTCGCTGGATCAGCAAGGAACTATTCAACATTGTTAAGGAGTTCTCCAACCTCGCAGCCAGCAAAAACAACATCACCCCCTCACAAGAGCTCTGCGAAAACCTTGCCACCTTCTTCCATGACAAGATCGCAACCATATACAGAAACTTCGAACCCCAACCCACACCCACGGACTTCCTTAACCAATACGCACTCACCGCAACCAACACGGACCATGGACTGACTGCCTGGAACCAGCTCTCCACCCAGGTCACCACCTCCATTATGAAATCCATCCACTCTGGAGCTCCCACAGACCCATGCCTGCACCACATCTTCAACCTTGGAAGCCACAGGATTGGCCAGGAACTCATCACCCTGCTCAACACCTCAGTCACCAGTGCAACATTTCCAGATGTCTGGAAACACGCCAAAGTCAGACAACTACTTAAAAAACCCTCCTCCTCCGACCCCAGCGAACTCAAAAACTACTGACCAATCTCCTTGCTCCCGTTCCCGACCAAGGTACTCCAAAAGACTATCAACAGGCAACTCGCAAAACATCTAGAGCAGAACTAGCTGTTCGAAGCCTCCCAGTCCGGTTTCTGCAGCAATCACAGCACCAAGATCGCCCTGATCGCTGCCACCAACAACATCCGAACCCAACTGAGGAGAAACAGTGGCTCTGATCCTCCTCGATCTCTTGGCAGCCTTCGCACCACATGCTGATCGAAAGTCTCCACCACTTCGGCATCCAAGGGGACACACTTAGATGGATTACCTTCTTTCTCACCGGAAGGACACAGATGGTCTGCTTACTACCTTTTAATTCCAAACCCAAGGATATCATCTGCGGTGTCCCTCAGGGCTCATCCCTCAGCCCTACTCTTTTCAACACCTACATGACCCCACTGGCCAACATCATCGGAGGACACGGTCTCAACATAATATCCAACGCAGACGACACCCAACTCACCCTCTCCCTCATCGATGACCTTACAAATGCCTGAAGCTTAACACAGACAAGGCGGAAGTACTGATCTTCAGCAACAGCAGCAATCCCTGGAATGACTACTGGTGGCCTCCAGACCTAGAGCCCACACCCACCCCGCACACCATGCTAGAAATCTCTGAATCATCATTGATAACAAGCTCACCATGAAATCACAGACCAACGCCGTCTTCTCCGCCTGCTTCCTAACTCTGCGCATGCGACGGAGAATATTTAAATGGCTACCGCTGCACATGAGATGCACTGCGACATAAGCCCTCATCACCAGCCAACTGAACTATGGCAATGCTCTCTACATAGGAATCACCACACAACTCCTACAGAGACTTCAAACCATACAGAACGCCACTGCCAGACTCATCCTCGACCTCCCTCGGCAAACTCACATCACACCTCACCTCATGCAACTCCACTGACTCCCAGTACTGAAGAGATGCCAATTCAAGCTGCTGACCCATGCACACAAAGCACTACACAACCAAGGACCCACCTACATAAATCACTGCCTCAACTTCCACCAACTGTCTAGAAGATTAGGCTCTGCTTCCCTATCACTCGCCACATGCCCCGCATCCACTGAAGCAGACGTGGAGGATGCTCCTTCTCCTACATCGCAGCAAAGACCTGGAAAAGTGTCCCCATGCAGCTCCGGACCATCATCTCACTTCTGGAATTCCGAAGGTCCTTCCACACCTCACTGTTCGAATAAGCCCTCCGGGACCTGCAAGTGCCTTGATGCCCTACTGGGTGATTAGCAGCACTATATAAATCCTGATTGATATATATATGTGTGTGTATATATGTCAAAAGAATACCCATGCAGGCATAGAGTGACGCATAAATTATGCAAAAAAGAAGAAGAGAACTCTGGGTACTTCTCAAGTTTAGGTGGAAGGCAGCTTCTGTATAGAACACCCTCAACACCAGCGACACTCTAGATTTCATCACCTCAAATGTCTGCTTTTCTAGCAAAGTTTTTAAGCATGGGATTAGCAAAGTGCTATCCACACAGAGATAGAAAGGGACAAAGTCTTTTGCCATTTGTACAGCAAAGTCTTTAAACATATGAATAGCACAGTGCTATCCACGCCAAGCTGTTAAATGACAAAAGCCATTTACCACTCTAGGCACAGTATTACAGCTTTGGACTGGTAAAATACCATCCAAGCCAACCTGAAATGAATAAAAGCAACCCCTGACACGTGTTTCGCTGTCATTACAGCTCTTCAGAGAGGTTTAGCTTTGTCCAGACACAAGGGAGCACCCAGTATAAGTCAAAAGAATACCTTTGCAGGCATAGAGTGATGCATAAATTATGCAAAAAAGAAGAAGAGAACTCTGGGTAGTTCTCAAGTTTAGGTGGAAGGCAGCTTCTGTATAGAGCACCCTCAAAACCAGCGACACTCTAGATTTGCTCACCTCAAATGTCTACTTTTGTATCAAAGTTTTTAAGCATGGGATTAGCAAAGTGCTATCCACGCCGAGATAGAAAGGGACAAAGTCTTTTGCCATTTGTACAGCAAAGTCTTTAAGCATAGGAATAGCACAGTGCTGGGTGCTCCCTTGTGTCTGGACAAAGCTAAACCTCTCTGAAGAGCTGTAATGACATGCTTAAAGACTTTGCTGTGAGTGGACAAATGGTGCATTTTCAAGCAAATTTGAGAAAGCAGGAAGGTTAATAAAGCAATTGTGAAAGTGCAGTTATTACATTAATAAAGAGATGTCACTTAACAACATAGGTAGCTGCTTATTCAATATAACCAAGGTCATGCCGCCCGCTGCTCTGAGCATACGTGTTCATGTTTCTAAAACTAAAATGCTGTAAAATATGTGTGTGATGTGCAGCCTCACATACAGTTGCACACTGTACTATCTGTGTAATGTGCTTAGTGCAGCAATACAGATATAAATACATAAGGAAGTCAGCCACACAGACTGAAAATCGTTCCCTTATATCTATCATGTGATTGGGGTAAGCAAGGTTCAGAGCTAACTGTGCACTAGTCTATTTGTAACCTGATTAGCGTAGGCAGGCAGGCTGCAAACACTGCAGGGTTTGTAGCATGTGATTGACGTAGACTAACACACACAGCATTATTTTTGCATCATGTTAGAATAAACGCAGCTTATCTATTACTATCATATTGTTAGTGTAAATACATCACTGTGCATCACGTGCTTAGTGCAGCAAGGCACATAGACATACTTAGTGCAGGCAACCACACATACTCAGTGCGGGCAACCTCACAGCATGTACACAGCTTGTTATTTGTACCCTGTGGTTACGGTAAGCAAACACATAGGTCACCCCAAGGGCAACCTGTTTGTAGCATGTGATTTGCATGTTTACTCCGACTCTGAAACCTCGCACACACACATTGGCTAGCTCTT
Source organism: Calotriton arnoldi (assembly GCA_963921515.1). NCBI lineage: Eukaryota > Metazoa > Chordata > Amphibia > Caudata > Salamandridae > Calotriton > Calotriton arnoldi. Next base: position 734,372 of record CAWUFW010003266.1, read on the forward strand.
GGCCCTCGATGTGCCGTCCCATGTCATTCTTACAAACTCCGACGTCCCCTTTACTTCCAACAGTGATGCGTGGTACCTCTTGTTCGAGTCGAGTTTGGGTTATATAAAACTGCAAACAAAAGTGCCCTACTGTCCCATTCAAAGCACAATAGTGCTGGAGTGCCATACTGCCTCATTCAAAGCACAGTGACGCTCGAGTGTGATACTGTCCCATTCAACACACAGTAGCACTGGAATGCACTAGAGTCCCAATCAAAGTCCACTAGAACCAGAGCTCTCAACTGTCCCATTCAAAGCACATTAGCCATGGAGAGCCCTACTGTCCCACTGACAGTACAGTGGCACTGATAATAAGCGCCTTACTTTCTGATTCAAATCATAGTAGCGCTGGAAAACTCAACTGTTCTACTCAAATCATTATAACCCTGGAGTGCCCTTCCGCCCTATTCGAAGCGCAGTTGCACTGGAGTCCTCTACTGTTCAATTCAAATACAGCAACCCTGGAGTGTCCTACTGTCTCCTTCAAAACGCAGTAGCTCTGGGGTGCCCTACTGTCCCACCAAAAGTACAACTGCACTGGTGAGAATTGCCCTACTGTCCCATTCAAAGCAAAGTAGCACTGGAGTGCCTAACTGCCCCACTGAAAGTACAAAAGCACTAATGAGAAATGCCCTTCTATCTCATGCACAGCTCTGTAGCGCTGGGAAGCCCTTGAGTTCCTTTCAAAGCACAGTAACGCAGGCGTGTATTAACTTCCCATTCAAAGCCCAGTATCACTTATTGCATTGTGCCATTCAAAGCACAGTAGTGCTTTAGTGTTCTACTGTCCCATTCAAAGCGCAGCGGGCTCTTAACAGAAACATTAGGCCACGCACTTTTTTTTTTAAACAAACGAAGCAACGTGCATCTGAATATAAAGACTCCAGGCCGTACAACATTCAAGGGATCACCTCACAGGAAAGGTAAAGATATATTGCTATTGGTCTACGAGTTTCCAGGAGAACGTCCAAAATAAAGAACAGTGCAACATAACTTTTGTAGAATACGAAAGATAAAAAAAGAAAATGAGGGAAAGTGGCCATTTTACACTGAGCATTACCCAGTGAGTGAGTGATACATTTATAAAGCGCAACTATTGCCGAGGAGTCTTGGCGCTGAGCTGTATTGAGAGTGGTAACTGGTATGTAGTGAGCAGGATTAGGTAGATTTAGCTGGAAACAGCCAGGTTTTGATCATTCTCCTACACAGAACTCTGTTAGGTTGTAGCCTGATTGAGATCGGCATTGTGTTCCAAAGCTTGGCTGCCCGGTAGGAGAGGGTTCTCTCTCCCCCCCCCCCCATCTAGCTCTACGGATTTTTGGGACCTGGACTAGTCCTTTATTGGTTGACCTGAGTTCAAGACGCGGGATATGCCAGCGAAAAAGTTGCTGAAGGTCCAGAGACCCTCCTCCATACAGTGCCTTATGCACAAAGCAAAGCGCGTTGAATTCGTTGCGCTTCTGGAACGGGAGCCAATGGAGCTCCCTGAGACTGTTAGAGATGGGGTGGTATTTTGGGATGTCTAGAAGCAGCTGAGCCGCAACATTTTGCAAGGCTTAAAGTTTCAACATTTGACCTTTGTCAATGCCTAGAAATAGCACATTGCAATAATCGATTCTGGAAAGGATCAGTGCTACTACCACCGTCTTGCGAAGGCCTTGAGGAATGAAGGGTAAGACTTTACGCAAAACCTTTACGAGGAAAAAACATGAGGAGGTCAGGGAATTACACTGGCCAGCAAAGTTTAGTTGATCATCGATCAGAATTCCTAGGTTTCTCGTCTTCCTAGTGGCTTCAGGGCACCGCCCGGCATTCGCTGGCCACCATGAGTGACTCCAAATGGATAGGCCTTTACCGAATTCCATCACCTCTGTTTTTTCGGTATTCAGTTTAAGGAAATTAGAATGCATCCATTCAATGATGTGTTTCATACAATTGTGGAACCTTTTCGCCGCTGTTTCCACATTTGAGGATATAGATATCCCTTTCTGCGTATCATCAGCGTACGAGATCAAAGCAAAGCCATTTGCTTTGATCAATCTAGCCAGAGGAGTCATGTAAATGTTAAACAAGGTCGGTGATAAGGCTGACCCCTGCGGGACTCCACATGGAAGGGAAAAGGCCTCAGAAGTCAGGTTACCCCAACACAACCTCTGTTCCCTGCCAGTGAGAAATTAAGTAAGTAGGGTTAGGGCCATCCCCCCCCACTCTTAGATTCTCCAGCCTGCGTATTAATACTTGGTGGTTGACAGTATCAAACGCTGCTGAAAGATCCAGTAAGATGAGTATGGCTCTCCCCCCACTATCAACTTGTTTGCGGATCTCCTCAGTGGCCAAGGCCAGGGCTGAATCCGTAGAGTGACGAGATCTAAAACCGTGTTGGGCGGAATCAAGGAGATCGTTGGATTCTAGGTAGCTGGTTAGCTGCTGATTGATAGATTTTTCTAAGATTTTTGCAGCCAGCGGTAAACAGGATATGGGTCGGTAGTTTTTTGCTTCAGTGGGCTCTAAGGAGGGTTTCTTCAATATGGGTCGTATGGATGCTTTCTTTCATGAGGAGGGGAAGGAGCCTGACAAACAGACATTATTTATGAGAGGGGTCAGGTATGTGCTTACCCTATCTGCAACCATATGGAGAATGTAAGGGGGACAGGGATCCGCCGGGGAGCCTGATTTCGTTACTTTTAGCAGTTTGCTTACAGTCTCATGCGTTAGTGGCGAGAAAACTGATAGTCGACAGGGGGAGGGGTCATCCAAGGTGGCACCCTCTATTCTCGTCCTGCTATCTGTATTAGAGGTATTTACTGCAAGCTCGTTGTATATCGTTTGGACCTTATTCTGAAAGAAGTTAGCCAACCTCTTACAGAATGCTTGATCTAGAGTAAATTGATTAGTTCGCTGCAGTTTGGAGAGAGTGGTAATGGTTTGTTCTCTTGACGAGCTTTTAGCGGCCTCTATTTTGGTGGTAAAATAATTTATTTTGGCGTGAATAATTGCTTCTTTATATTCTGGTAAAGCTAGCTTATAGTCCAATTTACCTCGCTCACTGTAATCCACTCTCCAGGCACGTTCTAGGCACCTACATTTACATTCAATAGTTTTAAGTTCTATGCTATACCATGGCGCCGAAGGTTGAGCTCTTCGTTGATTACTGGTCAGTTCTGGGGCCAGACAATTTACTGCAGATCTAATCCAATTGTCAAAATTGTCTGCAGCCTTATTATTATCTAGGGCTGGGCTAGGAGGGCCAATACCAAGAGCTTCCTCCAGGTTAGTTTTGGTGATTTTATGCCAAGATTGAGATTGAACCACTGTTGTTCTGCCACGGGATATCATTTTTCTTTCTGGACAGAGGAGTGTGAAAAACACCGCCTTATGGTCTGTCCATGTAAGTGGCAGAATTTTGTCTAACCCAATAAGGGGGTTATTCGTGAAGATGCCATCTAGTGTATGACCGGCATCGTGAGTGGGTCCAGAGCCTATCTGGGTCAAACCAAGACTTTCCATGTTGTCTAGCAGGGTGAAAGTATCTCCACTGTTCCCACACTCCAAATTAAAATTAAAATCACCAAGGGCAGTAAAGCTTTGGAACTCGAAGCAAGATTCCATGAGAGTATGCAGTGATCGAATGAAAGTGGCACGAGGCCCTGGTGGCCGGTATAGGAGCAGACCCGGGAAGCTGTGAATGTTATCAATTTTAATATTAAACACCACAGCTTCTGCGTCCGTCAGCTGGATAGGGTTGCAGGTGGCCTTAAAGCATGAGCGGTAGATAATAGCAATGCCACCTCCCCTATTATTTTCCCTGTCCATGCTGTACAGTTCATAGCTTATTGGCAGTGCCTCATTCCAATCTGGCTCGGACGTTTCCGTGTCCCAGGTTTCAGTCAAGAAAACCAGGTCAGGATTAGAAATCTGCATCAGGTGCTCGAACTCAAGTCTATGTTTAATTCGGGATCTGGTGTTCAGCAGGAAGCAGACAAGTGGCCTTTGCCCACATTCCTCATTGTTTATTTCCCTCCGACCAGGGGCGTGCGGGGGTTCCACTATACGAGGGGTTCCATCAGCACATCTAAGCTATTGTTGTCTCCTGACCTAGGTCTCAGATCAGTGGCCCCTAGGAGATTCGCTGCTGTATCGCTACATGGCACTGAGAAACCACAACCTTTACAGTAATAAGGGTCCCCCTTCTTCCCATCCCATAATGGGGAGTGACAGCCCTTACCTATATCCATGGCAAGTAGTTGGTCTCTTGTGTAGGTTTGGGGACAAAAACGGCCAGGGGTCCTGGCGCATGGTGCGTTCCGGGCGCAGACGGGCTTGCCTTCGGCACGCCGGCGCCGCGTCCGCTGCGCGGTTACGTCAGCATGCACTTTTATGCCCCACGTGACCCAAGAGCTAAAACGCTGACCTTATGGAGGCGGGCCCGCTCTTACATACGGGCACCGCAGGTCAGTTAGGCAGCGCGATTATGCGGCGGCGCTACAAGTGCAAAATCACAATTTTAAAATCGGATTCAGTCTAAAAAAGGTAAAGCGCCATTAAAAAGAGCCAAACTGAAAATACCAGTTTTCTAAAGACAGAGTTGTGCAGCGTGGTTAGCTTCACCACATCAGTCTACCTGTACACTCCATTACATTACATTACCCAGCACTGGCCCCGTCACTCCTGCCCCCTCCTCACTGTTGCCACGCTGCTACAGAACAGAAATGAGACCGTTATGGCCTCGTTTTATAAATCCTCAGGTGTCTCCCTGTCTCTCACATTTCACCTCCCTCGGAGGTCGTGTTCAGACTTAGACGGTGTTTAGGGGAGTTGACCACGAGACAAAGCACAGCCGCGTTTTTCCACATGACCAAAGCCTCTAACTCGTAGCAAGTGTTCAAGTGCCCAGTTCAATCCCGCAGTTCGAAAGCAGAGCAGTCATTTTTCACTTCACAAATACTTCAGAAGAAATCAGATGCAAAGCCCTCGTCACACACGCATGCAACACAACTTGCGAGTCATTGCAACTCAAAGACCCATGCTGAAGCAGAGGCTAAAAATATAAAGCAAAAAGCATTTTGTTTTACCTGGGACTCTAACCTAAGTGTAGCGTGTTCTGCTTGATGGTCATTTAGCCGCCAGTTGCAAAATGAAAAAGAATCAACGTGATATTACGACAACGGCAGTAGGGAGCCTGGGATGTCCCAGCACGTTATCGCTCAGATTGATAAGGCCACGCCTGGTATGCATTCATCTAAATGAATATTTGTATCGTAGCTCTTGCCTTCTCAACGAGCATGAATTTTTCAAGGTCAGTCTGTTCTCACTGTTTGTGGCTTCATAGTTAAAAGCTTGTTGCTGGTTCTTGCGCTAAAATGCCTCAGCAAATGCCGCTCATAACATTAGGACAAGTTTTCTGTGTGAGTCAAAGCAATTAAAACGTTGTGAAGCCTGTGTCATTTCAAGCACGAGCGCAACAAGAATGGCAACGCTAAAATATAAATGTGTTTTGAAGCGATGAGCAAGGTTGAGTTCTCATTGTCGCGCCCAGGCAGACATCACTCGCTGGAAAGCGCGGGAATTATCTCCAAACACGACAAATATCGCAGACTGACTTGCTCAAGCTAGGTTGAGAAATGTAGGCCGCTTCACATCCGCGTAACCATGTAATGGGAATAACCTGGTTTTAAAAAAAAATCCTTTGAAAGAACTTTAAAGAAAAAAAGGAGAAGCAGGGGAAGTATACCTATATGGTGGAGAGGTGTGGTGCAGCGGCCATGGCAGCTGACTTCGGAGCACAGGGTTCACGGCAGCTGACTTCGGAGCACAGGGTTCACGGTTCGATCCCCGGCTCCGGCGGCAGCTCAGCTCAGCACCATGTAACTCTGGGCAATAGCTCACTTAATTTCCACTCCGGCCCCCAGCGCCTTGAGACTAAGGGTGGGCGGCAAATTCCGTTCCACTTGCGAAATTTCGGCATTTCCGCGTTCCGCGCGGAACTGTCGAAACTTCCGCGATCCGCGGCGGAACGGAATTCGGGTGCATGAAGCACTTACAGATTTCAATAAAGCAGGTGCCCGAGTTGAAGCTCAAATTCTGTAACGCATTAATCAGCACAAAAAATTCGTGAGCAAGGGCGAGGCTCAGCAGGAGTGCTTTCTGCCCAGATTTACCGCCAAACATTAGCTGTAATCCCTGATGGAGGTCTTTGTATCCTTGATTTTCCCGAGCGCAATCCTCGTGCAGAATTCGTGAGCGTGGTTAAGCAGACGTGCCTTCTCTCCATTTCCAACGTGAAAAGTTAGCTGTAATCCTCGTGTAGTTCCTGTGACCAGGAGGTTCCTTCTCCTTGTCTGCCGCTGATGGGCAGCTTAATCAAAGGACCCCGGTGCTTTCGGGCGGTGGCAAAGTTACAGACACACAGGTCACTGGGGAAAATTCTTCAGGTCCTGTACGCAGCTGTAGTGTAGGAAAGGCACTATACATTTACCCAACGAGGTAGAACTTACTGATTAGCCAGTAGAAAGTACTCCAGCTGAGTAGAGGTATTGCACAAAACGGAGGCATCTTCGTGGATAAATATGCAGGGCAGGTGTGCAGAATTCGTGAGCGTTGTTAAGCAGATGTGCCGTCTCTCCATTTCCAACGTGAAAAGTTAGCTGTAATCCTTGATGGGGGCTGGCACGATGCTCCTGTCACAAAAATTAAACCTCAACAGGAAGCACCCACAGATATAAAGGGGCGCAGCAAAATCTCCGCGAGCACGCGAAATTCCGCGTGCTCGCAGAGATTTTTTGCCGTTTCGCGGAATTTTGCGGAACGCAATTCCGCAAATTCCGCCCACCCTTACTTGAGACCCGTAAGGGTGAGTAGCTGCGCTATATAAAAACGGACTTACTTACATTTTTTATATATTTGTCAGTCGCGGCCGGCATGACAGGCGGCTGGGGGGGATCGCGCGTGGGGGGGGGATTGCGCGTGGGGGGGTTAGGCAGGAGGGGTTTGTTTAATTAAAATAAAATAAAACGTACCTTCCCCCGCATCCCGCGTTGTCCTGCTGCCGCAGCTCTCCTCACGAAGCGGCCACCCACAGGCAGCCTCCATCCCCTTCCCTCCGCCATTCACAACGCTGCAATGGCAGCGCTGTGATTGGTGCGGACAGCGCCCAGCCGGGCGCCTAATGGGAGGGCATTTTCTCTATGTAGGCTGCATGCATTTTCTCTATGCAGCCTACATAGAGAAAAGGGAGAATGCGCATGACTGCTTTGGTTGGCCCCAGAGGGCCGACCAAACAGTCAGGGCCCACAACAGTGGGCTAGCCACGCCTACCGTGCTTTCCAACAGACCCGCCCACCTGCCCGCCCACAACCAGGCACTTCTGCTTTCTCGCAGTGCGAGAAGCAGAAACATAAAATGGTAGTTTTACCATTTTATGTTTCTGCTTCTCGCACTGCGAGAAAGCAGTGGGGCAACGACCCTCCGCCCTAACGGAGGAGCCGCCCCTGCCTGCAGCTAACCCCCGCTGCACACTGTTAAAGACCATACAAAGCTGAGGATGGGTGCAGTGAATTGTAGGATTGCTGTAAATGATCAAATAAAATCAGCAAAAAAAACCAAAGGTTAAAATGAAGATATGATTAACATTGGTTATAACACCTCAACATATGTTTAGAAAACAGTGAAAAGTTCACTTAAAAACTCAATTGAAATGAAGTTATGATTACGAATCAAAACAAAAAAACACAGAAATGTGCAAAGTATGGTTAGGTGCACAATCCAGAATTCGCACAACAGCCCGGCAAACCATTTTTATCCATACTTTGATATTTGCAGAGCACTCCTGTTACTAAAACATGCTGGGATTCATTCAAGAAACATCACACTGGAATCCCCGGGGGCACTACTTTTTTACAAATGTCTGGGGATTGTAGGTTTTCCTTGTGCCAGCCAAACAGTCCTAAATACTGCAGATATTACCTTTAGGAAGCCCCTGATCAAAAACATTTCTTAGTGTACAATGTGCAGATCCATATTCAAAGCCATTTAAATCCACATGCATCTGGTACCACCATGCTCAACAGACCAACAAAGTTGGGGGTCAGTTATTAGCAAGAACTCTGGAAGGGAATTATCAGGTTTAGAATTGTTTTTTAAAAATCTGATAAATGTCATGCTCGGCATGTTCTTCTGCTTAAACAATCACAGCAAGGGAGGTCTGCCTTCCAGTGATAGAACCCTTAAGATGTGCATATGTTACAAATATAATATTATGATATATTTCTATGAAGGCCAGTGGCCATACCTGTGACAACGTCAAATACCCTAAACCAGCATTTCATTTTTAGTTGCTTTCAAATTTACCCAAAGCACTGCACCTAACTTATCACGTATGGACACCCTGAACCCATAGAAAATCCTTACATGTATAGCAACCTTAGTCACGAGACCCAAGGAAAAGATGGGTGTCAACCAATGGCAGTGAAATGTTCCTGTATGAGGGAGACTGAAGGGAATTCATATGTTTTGAAAAGGAAATGTCAAAAATCTGCAGACATTTGGCATGTTCTACTGGCAAGCGAGGGCAGTCTGGTAGTCAGTTTGCACAACCTTAGGATGTGTAGATGCTAAAAATATATAGGTGTGGTATGTGTCCTTACAGACCAGGGATAATACTTGTGACAAAAAAAGGTACCCTAAACTGCCATTTCGCCTTCAGTGGTTTGGCAAATTTTCCAAATGCACTATGCCAGTTTATCACCTGTGTGCACCCCAAACCTATAGGAAACCCACATGTATCTGGTACCCCCTCATCTCAGGAGACCCATAACAACATAGATGAGAGTTATGCATTAGCAGGGAAATGCTCCTGCACGAAGGAGACTGAAGGGAATTATCACATTATGGAAAACAAATGCTAACAGTTTGACAAATTTTGTTTTCAGTGTGTTCTACTGGCCAGTGAGTCAGGAAATCAAAGATCTGGCTTGCACAAATAGATTCTTTAGGTCCTACCTACAGAATTACAACATACATAGTTTTCATATTTTCCACATATTCCAGCGTTTGATATATCATCAATTGAAATATCATCAAATGAACTGAGCATCATAAACAGTTATTCTGACATAATGTAGTATCTGTACTAATATTACAAAATTGACCGTGCAGAATACATTTTCTAGAAAAACACAAACATATTTGGTTTGCCAGACTCCAGACTTTCAGGGCAACATTTCCATAGCTGGTGTTCTTGATTTTACGTTTGTCCACTCTGAGAGTGAAAGGGTTAAAACCGTCTGTAAAAGGCAGAGAATCCTGAAGCTGTACTTTTTAAGGTGAAGCTAACAATGAGTACTGATTGGAATTATAATCTTTAAGGTTTGTTTACCTTTCATGAATGGTTTGCTGACAAACCAATCACCATGGTCATTGAAATTATGCAATTCTATGGCATTTACAGCATAATTATGTCTATTTCACAAATGGATGCCATTTAATGTGATGCTTAATTTTCAGATTTCTGCAAAAAAAAGTTGATTCTAGCTCAAATAGATCAAACTAATGCTGACATAAAATGTACTCCACGGTGCTGCATAATACGCCTTTTCATGTCGTGTTATTTAGATAACCTTGCAGCATAATTTGGTCCTGCGTTGATGCATAATTCCAGTGGCCTGACAATGGCAAAGATCTCCGGAGTGCTTTGTGGGGTGTCATCATGATAATGAAACCCCCATATTTCACAGGAAACCGTAAAAAAACAAAATCTTTATTTTCATTGGTTGCTGTGAAATATGAGTTTTATAGCACTGCATTATTGTCCTTGCCTGCGATACATATAGCATATAAAACGGATAACTGTGCAATATGGTCCCATATTGCCACTGAGGAATTCTGGTGACTTCAAACACTGCAAGGCTGAACGGCGAATGGTTTGGGAATGTCTAGAAAACACCTAGATGGCTATACGGAACCATACCACACGTTATCCGTTATGGTTTCATTTTGTATGAATGAGTGAATAAATGAATGAACATCCATTTATTAAGGGCAAGCAGCTGCTTCCCAGGAAAGCGCCCTGGCGCTAAGCTAGCCAGACAGAAGGACATGAGTACTTCTCTCTAAAAAGGAATGTTTATGATTGGATTTGAACGCATTTTCTGCATCAGTTTCCTGTAAGTTCCTAAGTAAAGAATTCCACAGCCTAACGCCCCGACACAGAAGGACCGTCCCCCCCGCTCTGGATTTCCGAAACAAAGGAGCGTGATTGTGTCTCTGGCTGGCAGAGCGAAGAGACCGGTCAGGTTCATAAGCTCTCTCTCTTTCCCGTAAAAACGAGAACCGTTTTTGTAGAGTTCTGTGGGTTCTGGTTAGAGCTTTGAATGTGATTCTGTGCCAAATCGGACGCCAGTGTAATTAACGTTTATTTTGGAGGATTTAGTTTGAAAAAGCGGTTTTCTTTGAAGTACTTTAGGTTTGTTTACCTTTCATGAAAAGATTGTAGATAAAAAATGGACAATGGTAAAGGCTCCGATATTTACAACATGACTATGGATTTACGGTATTTGCCTCAAAATTTTTAGATTTCCGATTTCACAAAAATGTACTTTCTAGCGCACACAAATGAAACCAATACTGCCTGAGAATCTGCCAGATGATTTAATTTTTTGTCGCACTTAATTTAGATAACCTTGCTTCATAAATCTAATAATTAGAACCTTACTCAAAAGAGTTCCTTTGCTAGGTTTGGTGTAAATCAGTTTCAGAGCTTTTGAGAAACTAGGATTAAAAAAACGTATTAGACCGGGCTTGGAAGTGTTAAAAATTAGAGATACCATGACAACATTTGGCAGACACTTAGCATGTGTTGCTTACGCTTGACATTTTAAGTTTCATCCAATTCGTAAATTGTAAGCGCCGCCATCCAGTTCTCAAAAGTCATGGGGACCCTCAGTCTTTTGGGCAGCTCGTACACCTCTTTGGACCCTTCGTTGGAGTGCAGCTCCCTTTGGAGGAGTTTGAACATCTCCACATATTCTCCTTCCAAATTTTTTCTTTAGTTGGCAACATTAAGTGAGCCCCTAATGGCTTCATCATCCCCATGCATGGCAGAAGTCTAATTTTCAGCTCCTTGCCATCCGGCCCAGCCTTAAGTCCTTCCCCTGTACCTGTAGCCGCAGCTTCCCCCACGTGCTCTGCACTGTCTGCCCCGCCATCCGCCAGACCTGTCGCCCCTGATTCAGTCTCCTTTGCCGGGCCACCCGCTGCAGTAAAACCTTCCCTGTCACTTTTTGTAGGGCCATCTACGGTCATGTCCATACCTACGCCAGCATCTGCCATGTACTTATCTTTTCGCAGCTGCACCCCGCTACTCCAGCTCCTCCTAATACCAGGGACCCATGCTCACCTCGTGGCCCTTACCTGGCTCCGAAGTCGGTACCGTGCAGGTGCTTGTAGGTGCTTGCCGCCTCGCCATTGGCCTACATGTTCCTGATGCCGCAATATGCCGGGCCTCTCCCATCTGTAACACACTGGAAAAGAACACAGTAGCGACACGTTCTCACACCTCACATTCCTCAAGGCTATACTCCCCTTAGTCCAACACTCACACCCCCTGTGGTGTCCTCTGTCCTAGCCCAGCTTGGGCCTACCTGCTCATAATGTTGTGACATTGTTGCAGTAGCTGATGCCATGGGCTGGCACCCGGTGGCCAGGGGGGGCCTTAAGGACCCCACCATACTGGTCTGCCGACACCACCAGTCTGTCTTCCGCTCTGAAGGAGCCGGAGGTCGTCCTGGGCCTACTTCTGGTGGCTGCGGCAGGGTCCCCCACTGACGTCCTGCCATCGCTTCACCACGGTGTCTGTGAGCCACACCCAGCTCTCCTGTGTCTGGAAAACCGCTGTGTTTCTCCACCTGAAAGAAAGAAGACAGGACTGCTGTGCTGGCACCCCTAGGCCCCCTGCATCTAACTCCAGTGCCTGTGACCACTATTGCTGCCCTCGTCTACTTTCCGAGCCGCCTAAGAGGTACTCCACCCCAGACCCCCCTTTCGCACCACCAAGCCCTACACCCCATTTGGCCCCCTCTGTCCCTTGATCATTGGACTTCACTCCTTCCTCTTTCCCGCTCCATTCCAACATGGATGCCACAAATGCTGAGGTCGGACCACCACCCCTATCTTGTCTAACTCAGCCTCAAGGTGTAGTGTAGTGGACGCCAACCCAGCCCCACAGTCCCTCCATGGCCCACCCTCAGACCAGCTTCCTTGAAGCCCCGGGGGAACCCTCTGAAGCCATTTCCAACAGCCCAGCCATGGGTCATTATCTGTGCTTGGAAACTCCCCCCCCCACCCTCTCATCTTGGCTCTGCATGCATGTGGTGCCCCGGCAAATTGCACAGGGGCTCCCACCCCACCTCCCATATCCATTCTTTTATCCAGCGCTTGTAATATAGCGGGAGGCTCTGTAGCAGCCTCCCGCAACTGCTCACTGCCTGGTATCATCAGAATGGGAGGCTCATTAAACACCTCCCACTTGTTCCGGGGCTCCTGGGGAGGAGGGAAGCACTGCTGCGGCCTCCCGCCCTCCCGACCACCTTCCTCTCGCAGCCCCATACATGCATCTGGGATGCGGCCAGGCCACATTCATGTCCCCAGAGGGAGGCGCCGCTTTGGCCAGCGCGGACGTCTCCCTTAAAATTGTTGTCTCGCCCCGGGTGCCTGTCCCCTTACGCGGCACTGAAGCAGGCTGCGGAGGTGTTGGAGTGGCTGGTTCCTTCGGTAAGCCCACCTCCTTCCGCACATTAGCCCCAGAACAGCCCGTGCCCTTACCTCATGCGACGCCGCCCGCATTTTGCGGGGCAGGCTATGATGGCCATGGCCACGCGGTTGGAGGCCCGCCACGCTGGCCTCGCCATGCCAGTCGCTTCTTCCCCGGCCACCAGCAAGTCCATACGGCCTGCTTGGTGCAACAGGTGAATAGCCTCCGTGACTTTCTCTGCGATTGATGCCATTTTCTTGCTCTACATTAAATCCGTAAACGCTAAGGAAATCATTTGAAACAATCTATCAGGGCTCCCTGCCACTAGCCACCAGAATCAAGATGGCGGCACGGAGACCAAATGTCTATGTCTATGTCTATATGGGGATATTTATAGAGCGCACTGCTACTCCAAGGAGTGTCCTGGCGCTAAAGCTGATGGGGGTAGCAGCGGGGAAGAAAGGTTAAGGGCATGAATAGAGCCAAGTTTTCAGCTTTTTTCGGAACAGAAGTGTAGATTCAATGTTTCTCAGATGGATGGGCATTTTGTTCCATAGGGAAGGTCCGAGGCAGGAGAGAGCCTTACTCCCAGACCTAGATTTTTTTAAACGGGGGATATTGGCCAGCAGCAGGTTGGAGGAACGGAGATTTCTTTGCGGGGCATAGAAAGAGATCCGACATTTGAGATACCCTGGTCCTGACCCGTATAGGGCTTTCTGGGTAACGAGCAGAGTCTTAAAAATTATTCTTTTCCTTACTGGGAGCCAATGGAGGCTCCACAGAAGGTGAGACACATGCGCGTTCCGAGGGAGCTCAAAGATGGTACGGGCTGCTGCATTCTGGACAAGCTGAAGCCTGTCCAGCAAATAGCGAGGCATGCCCAGATAGAGACCATTCCAGTAATCCAGCCTAGATATGATAAGAACTTGAATCACCTGTTGTCTGGCAGCTCTAGACAGAAAGAATAGAAATGTCCGCAGAAGACGCACCCGAGCAAAACAGGTGCCTACTACTGCTTTGACTTGGGCACGGAATGACAGTTGGTTATCCAATTTAAACCCCAGATTTTTCACCACCAGGTTATTAGCAGTGGGGGAAAAAGACCTGCAGCGGAGTCTCAGCACCCGTGCCAAAGAAGAGTAGCTCTGTCTTTCCTGCATTGCATTTCAACTGGTTCGCAGCCAGCCATCCGAAAACAGCAGAGACAAGAGCTAATTAGTATACCAGGACAAGGCTCGTTTTCCTTCCACGTAAACAGCAACTACGTGTCATCTGCGTAGGACACAATTTTGGCCCCCAGTGATTCAACCATCGCGGCCAGGGGTGTGAGGTAGATGTTAAACAGGGTCGGACTCAAGGCCGAACCCTGAGGGACCCCAACCTTCAGTGAGCGAGATGAAGCTGAATAGTGACGACACCAGACCTCCTGCCCCCTCCCCTCAAGAAAAGATGCCAGCCATTTCCAGGCCAAACCCTTAATGCCAGTAGCGTGGAGCCGAGTCAGGAGCATCCGGTGCGAGACCGTATCGAAAGCGGACGATAGATCTAGCAGGATCAGCAACGCACTCTCGCCTGCCTCCTGACTCAGCCGGATGGGATCCACCACTTCTAGCAGAGCGGTTTCCGTGCTGTGGTTAGGGCGAAAACCCGACTGGCTAGGGTGAAGTAGGCAATTCTTTTCAAAAAAGGATGATAGCTGCTGGTTCACATGTTTCTAAAGGATCTTCGAGAAGGCCGGGAGCAGGGAGATAGGCCTGTAGTTTGCAGGGTCAGAGGAATTCGCCTGGGCCTTTCTTAGCAGGGGAATAACCATAGCCTGTTTCCATTTAGTGGGGACCGTGGCAGATGAGAGGGAGGCAATTAATAGCTGGTTCATGGGTGAATTTATTGCCTCCGCTCCCAGTACCAGAATGGAAGCGGGAGCAGGGTCCAATGGAGAGCCGGATTTAAGGCATTTTAGGGCCCTTAAAGAGTCCTCCAGAGAGATGGGGTCGAAAAAGTTCAGGGAACATGCTTCCGTAGCAGAGGGTAGAATGTCATTGAGTATTCCCTGATAGTTAACCACCTCTAAGGCAGGACCTGATGCATCATGACCCACCTCAAGTGGAGGGAGGCTGGCCTGAATAGAATCTATTTTTTCCTGAAAGAATGAGGCGAGCGTCTCACATCATTCCTCAGAGGGCGGTTTCATATTGGAACCGGCTTCAGGCACAGAGAAGGATTTCCCAATTTTTAAAATTTCTCTAGAGTGATTGCCTGCCTTTAGGATTCCGGCCTCGAAATAGGATTTTTTAGCTATTTTAATTTCTTTATAATACTTCCCTAGCTCTGCTTTATAGTCTGCTTTGGCTACGGGACAATAATTTGTCCTCCATAGCCTCTCTTTACGTTTATAGGCTAATTTCGATTTTGTTTTTAAGGACGGGGTGAACCAAGGGCTTGGCACTTTTGACCGAAGCTGTTTGGTGACCCTTTCCGGAGCCAAAGATTGACAGGCGGACTCAATCCAGCCCTCAACCAGGCCTACATCAACACTAATCATGCCAGTCAGAGAGGGACTTGTGGCTTTAAGCTTTTTACTCAGTAAGTCCGAAATAATTTTTCCGAGGGCCCTAACAGTACGGGAAAGTTGCTCTGTTTGAGAGGGACATTACTGAGTTTTGGCCATCTGAACCTCAGCAAAAAATGAAGCCCCATAAATGTTCTAATTGGGCTACATTGGGCTCCGTTTTAGGTCTTTAATTCTTTGATTGACCTCATACAAGACACAAAAGATGCAGGCTCCCACTGCCGCTCAACGTCCCTCTTAGACTGGGTTAATTCAGTTGGAGTCAGGGATGTCTGGAGGCACCCGGATGTTCTTGAGTTTACTTTCTACTCTTATGCTCATAAGTCACACTCTACACTGGATTCTTTTTTTGTTGCAGCAGGAGATATTGGGTTGAAGAGGGTTGAAGCTAAACTACTGCCCCAATCCGTTTCAGAACATTCACCATTGGAGCTGATACTGGAGCACCCAGCTACATCAGGGGAGACGAGACAATGAAGGCTCAATCTTGGGTGGCTATTCAATGAGAAATTTTGACACTTTATTAGAGACGATATTGATCAATACCTAGAGTTGAACTCAGACCCTGAGACATCACACATAGTATTATGGGAGGCACTAAAAGCAGTCAGAAGAGGATAAAACATCTGACATCTGAGAGGCAGAAAGAAAGATATGAAAAAGGAAAAAACTTAGAACAACCAATAACCCAACTCTAACAGATGTGTCTGCAGTTTCCAGAAGCAGAGGCTATAAGCGAGCTATAAACTGCTAGGGCAGCCCTGAAACAACTACTATTGGATATAGCAAAATCAGCCTGGACTGCCACACAACACACACTCTACAAACACTACAATAAGGCAGGGAAACTGCTCTACTGGCTAGCTAACAAAGATGGAAGCTAGATTTCTACCAACAATCTATGACCTCAATGGAGACATGGAATTTACCTCATAGGAGATTGTGGTCTATACATATGCAAACCACCAGGGACACTAGAACGATAGTACCTGATCTTAAGGGATGAGATATTTTCAGAATGATGCACTTCCAACATATCAGACCTGGACCGTCCGCTGGTGGAAGCTGAGCTGGCAGAGGATATGTAGAGAATGGCTATAGGAAAGTCCCCATACCAAATGGGTTCCCCTTGGAGATTTTTTAAAAAAGTAATGCCTTCTGCCTACTTCCCTGCCTGCTGTCTATAGTTGAGGAAGCTCTTCAGACAAAAGAGCTGCCCAGAGACTTATGTTGCGCCACCATAGTAATTATCTCAAAACCAGATAAACCACTCACTGACTGCGCATCGTGTATAGACCGATCTACTAAATTAATGTAGAGGTGAAAACAGTGGCCAAAGCCCTAGCAAACAACCCTATGAAGGTAGTGTGCTCCCTGGTTAACAAGGATCAAAATGGGTTTATGACCAGACTGGGAACTAGGGATTGCATCCTCCGCCTGCAGGTGGTATTGACACACCAGGCAAGTTAGAGGATCCGACGGCTATAGCATTGCTAGATTTTCAAAAGACTTTGACTAGGTTGAGTTGCCATTCCTCGACAAGTCTTGGATGACATGAAGTTTAGTCCATATTTACAAGAGTGCATAAAGGTGTTCTGCTCCCCATGTGCAAAGGTACAGGTGAATGGAACGCATTCAAGGCTATTTACCTTATAGGCATTTCACTCTCTGGTAACCGGAAGATAGCGTGCAGCGCCAGGACACCCTCGGGTAACAGTTGCGCTTAAGAAATGTGAATAACATAACATATTTCAAATGGGACGAGGTACTCAACAGGGTTGTCCCTAGTCTCCTCTTTTGTTTGCTCTGACTGTGGAACCCCTGGCTGAGTGGGTAAGGCACAAAGTGTAGGTATGGGTTATTGGATGGGGTTGAGGGGTCGAAGATCACATCTCTTTGTACGCTGATGAAATGCTGCTCTTTATGTAGAAGCCGGACTTTACACTACCCAGATTTATGCAAATTCTGAAAGTGTATGGTGAGGCTTCAGGTCTTAGGGTTAACTGGGGTAATTCATGGGTGGTCCCATTAGTTGGTGAAGTGGAAAGCGCAGTTGCAGACATCTGAATACAGCACCTCTGCGCTCAAAAATCTGAATGCACAAGTCCATAAGGAGCAAGCTCCAGCTGAACATGATGGGACAGGGAGCTCTGTTCAAAATGATAGCCTTCCCGAAATATTATATACTTTGCAAAATTACCCCTAAAGGGTTCCCCTTATTTGTCTCTCCAATATCGAGTGCATGCTGAACAACTATACTTGGGCAGGGACCACGCATCAGTGTACAAGGCAAAGGGTTGTCTAAATAAAGCATACAATGGTCTGGGGAGCATGGTGGGAACACTTTGAAATGATTAAGCCTGGGTTAGGCTAACACCTGGCCTAGCTTAGATCCACCCACAAGGCTGAGTTTATGTAATGGTAATTCCAAGAGATAAAGTGACTAATGGAAATTGTATGATTCTAGGTTGGGATCACTGCCACTGTAGTTGTGCTGAGTTGGTAATGTTGAGGGTCACGTTTTTGTCAAATTTGTATTTACTTGTATGTGTATGTTAAGAAAATATAAATCATTAAACAGAAATTTTAAAAAAAGGTCAAGCGCACTGCATTTGGTGTGCTGGTTGTGGTTAAGGATGTCTTTTGTTTTATTTTATAACAATAACTTCACTTTAATCGTGCCTCATAAGTATAGCAAGCTTTGTCCCTAATCAGACAGAAGACTAGCTTTCTCCCTACAATACTCCAAACAATCTAGTAACAGAAACCTCTTCAAATGACTGGTTTTTTGGAAGGAGCACAATAGGTCCTCAGCTTGTGTCTCTTTCCCTCGCGCATCCTCCCCAGCTTTCCCCGGTGTATGTCATTTCGTGCTTTCCAATAATCGGAGTACTCAATAAATGAAAGAGGCAATCAAAAGTTTGTACATGGAGACAAAGCTTATGGTAAAGTACATATACATTTTTGTTATCCAACCAAAACAGAAAGGACAAAGCATTGCTCTCAACACATCATGGTCGGACACCTAAGACTGACTTCACTTCTTCAGCCAGGCTCTCAGGATTCTTGGTCTTTCAAAGCTTTTTCCATCTTGCTGGGAGGCGCATTCAGTGCACCTCTCATCCAGGCACTATCCATTGCTGCTGGAAGACTGACTCGCTCTAGCAATATACTAAAATGGAACTCATGGCTTACACACCTCAAAGCTCTGTGATATCACCTGAAGGTGGTAATAAGTGCTTTACAAAAAAACAGATATTTGGTTCCCCGGTGCCCAATGGATGTTACCCTCCCTGTGCACTCTATAGGAAACTTAGCCAGGGTGCACCAGTACTTAAGAGACTTATATTCAAGACTTGTTTAAGCATAGCATTGGCTCTCTCTACAACACAGTTTGAACTAAGTCTGAAAGGATGTGAGAACTGAAGGAGTCCTCCGACTTCAATAATTATCTCTGTTAATATTGTAGATGTATAAGCTGGCCCTTGATCCGGGTAATAAGCACATACTGCACCCATCACTTCCATATCAGCTGTAGGTCATGACAAACGAGTACTGAGAGCAGGATACCAACCCAGGGCATGGGCTAGGTTAGTCCTAGTGACTAGTGCCTGCCAGACATATTGGCAGGCAGCAGTAAATTGGCTTAAGGTCATGTCTGAAGTATAAAAGCTCTGAATTCTAGGTGCGCCGAGCTGGTTTTTTGTCCAAGACCACGAACTTCCAAGCATGTCTAACAGATGTATCAGACACAAAATCAGTTACAATTAACACATTAGAAATACATTTTAAGAAGATAGAGTGCTTGTCATGCAGCAAACCCTCCTCCTCTATCTGGACCTCTGATAGTTGGCCCAAGATAGAGGGTCCGTACCTATGCAGATGAAACAGTCTAGCAATAGTTCTGATGTGTTAAGGCCCCCTTAGTTTTCCAGCTTTAGGATGATCTGGTGCTGTCAGTATAGATGTAGTTCCTGTACAGCTACTAGCACCACTCACTTATATCACTCATTGCATGCATTCTAGCTCTTGACTTTGTAATCATCATCAGCTGTTTATATCTTACACAGTCATTAACTTAAAATATATCCACAGCTTCACTCAACACCACTCATTTACCCACAGATGCTCACATTGCCATGCATCCAAAATTACTCAAAAGTCCCCTCACACGGTTTATCGCTCAGTGTTCCTTACTTGCACATAATAGAACTACAGTCACATATATCTCCCTGATGCCACATACACACCGATCCTCAGAATGCCACCAACCTACTCAAACATCACTTAAACCACCCACCTGGCATAACAGCATTTGCTCAAACCACTATCAGTCACTTATATCTCTCACCAAAGCACCACCAATCACTGACTGCCAAAACTTGCCATAGCTTTTTACAATATCCCTTAATCACACCACCGTTCAACTGAAGCAGCACACACAGCCATGGAGAAAACTTAGTGTCTATTTTTAGGGACTCAACCTTATGTTACGTTATGTTATAGAGCCTTTATAAAGTGCAACATTCACCCTAGTGTCTCTCGGCGCTATTAGATCAAGAATAAGGAGAGTAGCGTTAAAGATGGATATACAATGCACCTATTTATCAAAAGCCTGCTTAAAGAGCCACATCTTTAGAGCTTTGTTAAATGGGGCCAATTCCGCGATTAAACGAACCTCTGCTGGGAGAGCATTCCATTCCTTGGTGGCAAGTATTGAGAATCTGCGTTCTCCTGTACTGTTTCTCAAAAATCTGGGCACCACTAGGAGGTTGGTGGATTCCAAGTGGAGAGTCCTTCCAGGTGAATATCTAACTATTTGGTTTCTTAAAAATTCTAGGGCTAGTCCCTTTATTGTCTGGGGCCAGTCCCTTTATTGTCTTGAAAATTAGCCAGCAAATTTAAAATTTGATCTGCTGTTTAAGTGGTAGCCAAAGAAGGATCTTCAGGTAGGGTGTAATCCAAGTTCTTTGGGGATAATCTGAAGATTAACCTGGCTGCAGCATTCTGAATCATGTGAAGACTTTTTTGTTTCACACTCAGGAAGGCCAAAATATATACTGTTGGCATAATCCAATTTTGCGCCAATGACGGCAACCATTATGGTCTTCATAGCTTCCACACAGAGAAATGGCTGGATCTTCTCGATAGTTCTCAAAATAAATACACATTTTGAGACAACTGCATTGATTTGAGGCTTAAAAGAAAGCTGCTGATCAACTACAACTTCAAGGCTCTTAACCGCTGACTTCGGGGTGGTAACATTTCCATTTCAAAAGGCCAGTAGGAGCAGGTCCACAGTGAGGGATTTTGCTTTAATACAACAATTTCAGACCGTTCCACATTCAATTTTAGAGGTTTGTGTCTCAATCACCTACTAATGAAGCACATCTTGATAATAAGTAGCTGCCTAACCACATAAGCATAGCGGTATTGTTCTGTTTGTAATACTATACTAAGACATGTAAAGCTTTCCTGCATAACTCATTGCACCACCAGGCCTGAAGTCAGAACTGCATGTTTCAGCTTCCCTGCAGCAACCGGTCCATGTATGTAACCCCATCCTTCCATCAGTATCTGACACACCTTTTGTATATCTGGTACTGGAAAGAGTGCGGAGGAGCCCGCTCATGTTTGGTTCTTATTTTGTTACACAGGCTAGTGAACAATGCTTTTTGAGGTACACAGAAGCTTACTGCGATTTGTCTCCTGTCTGCAATCGGGTGGAATTCATATAGTCATCTCTCATTTAGGCCACAGTTCAGCTGCTGTATTTATGAAAGATCATCAGAGAATGGCAATCTTCCTTCTCAGCCTGTTAATTAATAGCTCAGAAACAACATGGCAATGGAGCACACACAGTAATTTTGTTTGATTGCATTAGTCTTTTTTATAATGTTCTTTTCTTCCAGGAAGGGGTCTCAGGATGGGCTTGAAGAATGGTTCCTGTTTCATGTTTCCCACCCAGAAGAAAAAGGTATGTATCAGTGATGCAAAGCTTGAAGTTCTGTAAATTCATATTGCAAAGTCATTGAAATGAACAGTTCTATCAATATTACCCCTTGAAGGACTAGTTACCATGGCTAATGCAAGACATTTGGTCCCAAGATTTATGTCAACGTCAATTATGATTTTACAAAGGTCAGTGGGGTTTCTTATGGAAAAGCCGTTTCTGGGGTACTTCCTAAGAGAGTTATGGTGTAGTCTTCGTGAGAGGTGTGGTAATATTCTTATATATGGCAAATAGCTTATCCCGACTGTTCCTGTCCAAATGATTTGTGGGCTCCTTATTTTAGCTCTCCTTTCTCCCCTTTTGCACTGGGCACTTTCTGAATACCAGATAGTAATGTTATAACGTTGAACTGTAAACAGAAACACATTCTTAAGGTGAGACTTGGGGCCACTTTCTGCTTCTACAGGTTTGGAGTCCATCCTTGGGTTTGAACTGTCTTCCTTGTCCTCTGCCAGTCTGCCATTACCCCAAGGTGTTATTGGATGGGGCCCTTCTTTCATGTAGGTCTCTCTTGTATGTGATGGACATCTCTTTGTCCCAGCCTGGATCTCTTTAGTTCCAGGATCAGAGATGGTTGGGCTCATGCTCCTTCTGCAGGTGTCTCACCCTTGATTGGTGGCCCTTTGTGTGTATTTTGTTGTACAGCAACACAGCAGGCATTTGCCCTCAATGTTGCTAATGGTGATATGAAGATATCAGTGATGCCACTGATGATGCCATTTATGATGTTCTCTCGGACATCATGTGTAAAGACATCAGCAGTGTATTTTAAGGAGTTATTGATGTTATGTAGTTCACATTAACTCGCACATTTTAGTGGGTGTTTGGTTTTAGATATTGGAGTATAACAAAAATGTGTGTCAGGTCATGAGGAATGCAAAGGGGAAATTTATGGCAGCATGGTTCACCATAAATGGCGAGGTTCTGTGGTGTTTTTGGCTCACAGCCATAACAATCCATCAACTGACGTTTTTTTAAAGAATGCTCTTATTTAAGGTTTTTATATTTACAATCAAATACTAACAGTTTGCCATTGTACAGAATAGCAACACACATTTTATCTTCCACTACTCGATTACTTATGTTACTATCATATAGAAATATTTACTGGCCGTTCAATCAAAATATGAGATATAAATAATAAAAATGAAGTTTTTCATTAACTATTAGATAAGAGAAGAAAGGCAGCTGCTAGGGAAAGGAGAGCAGCTAATACAATTATCCCAATCCTTGTGGTCTAGCACAAAACCTATAATTCGGGCAAGCACCCTCAAACTCTGTAGGAGACTTTCTCTGGGCTTGCCAAAAACACCATAATGTTTAGCTGTGCATCTGCTGTAGGTTTCCTAATAATCTTTCAATGCCCAAGAAATTAGCACTTTGCGCATGCCACATTTCTCATTACCAACATTTTCTCACCATCTGTCACTCTCAATAGTTTACTCGTACATCCTACCATAGCTAAACATGTATCTACCTTAACCTACTTACCCAAAATCACTTCCATTCACTTCCTTCCATACAGCATAAACTTTGGAGTATGACCAAAACCTAAGTACCTTTCCAACCAACACGAGTATACAGCAGTCACACCTTGTGCATTTTTTTGGGTGACCAGTATACAGTGCTTCATTTGTAAAAGAAAAAATGCTGGTGCCCAAACTTCTCCGCAGAAATCCAACTAAAGGACTGTGTGCCGAATACCAAGGCTGCATAGCCTAGAATCCATCTCATGCCTCTTTAATTCAGTACTTGACACCCCTTGTGCATTCATCTCACTCTTGCATGTTCCTGCTTTCTCCCTTTGTGATGGTTTTTCTATCTCTGTTTTCCTCAGTATTTCTGATTTGTGCGATTTTCCTTCTCTTCATTTGGGAAATATCAGATGCTGGGAAAAAAAGTGCCGGTCCCCAAAAATAGGTACCAATGGCCACCACCTGATCAACATTAAGCATTGCCAGTATAGCCTAAAATGCATTGTTTGCTTCATCTAATAGATCTTGACATCCCAAACACAACTATAGATATTAGGAGTAATATTTAACCAATCATTCAAACTGATGTTATAATCTAGTTCTTCTCTCGATTTATCCAAGGGAATCTCAGTTTCAGTTCTGGTCATTTTACTAATTTTTGCCTCTGATACTTACATGTATAGTTTTCCCGAGTGTTGCAACAACATTTGTGCTTCCTTTAATGCTCTTAGAGTGAGAACTAACTAAAATTGGTTACCCAATCTGATTCTTCCTCAATAAGCAGAATCAGATATTTAAATTCTTCAAAGGTCTTAATCTCTTGAGGGGATAGAAAATTGGTCTTAAGTAAGCATATTAGCATATTTGTGTTGAAGCCACTGTTTAATCTCACTAGAAAATCTAACATTTGTATTACTTAAGAGAGGAGCTTCGCCATAAAGATATTGATGTACTTTTGAAAGTATTGTAGTGGGTGAGATAACACCACTAGCATGTTATTACCAGTCCTTCTAGATGCATGACGTTATATGCAGTTTACTTGAGTGCTTGTACTTACACTTAAAAGTGTTCCCCCTCTAATATGCGCAGAATTAGTACTGAACATCTCAGGACACGTGTTTCATAGTATTTGCCATTCCTCAGCACAGAGACCTCCTTTGTTCTGGGGATCTTAACATGCTGGTTTCAGTCAAGCACTTCTCCAAGCTCAGGTGCATCACAAATGGCTGGCTAGCCTCACTCAGCTCATACTAGCAGGAGCCTAACAATTTCGGTGAGTGAGAGCACACTGCTAACCTGGTTGCACTAGTCCTCCCAAGTGTACTGTGGCATGTGTAGTTCACTTTAGTGCTGATACTCACTATGAAAAGTGTACCCCATCAAATAGAAGCATAGCCACTGCTGGACATCTGTGGACATGTGTTTGGTAGTATCTCCCATTCACCAGCAGAGAGCAGTCCTTTTAAAAGTGTGGCTAAGCCTATGCATTCTTTTATGCCTTGTACAAGAGCTGGGAGGGATTTTTTAAATCTGGGCATTGCTTTGGCACATAGTTTT
This sequence comes from Calotriton arnoldi, assembly GCA_963921515.1. Taxonomy (NCBI): domain Eukaryota; kingdom Metazoa; phylum Chordata; class Amphibia; order Caudata; family Salamandridae; genus Calotriton; species Calotriton arnoldi. Next base: position 758,770 of record CAWUFW010003266.1, read on the forward strand.
GATCTTGCTTGTGTGTCTTACATGACATGTCTAATTCTACCCATAATGACATGACCTCTTCATTACCCTCCTCTCACTCTCTTGCCTGAACTACCACATTAACTGTTTGATATAAACTTAGATCTGGATTGTTAAAGCTAGCTTTATTTGATGGAGAGAAATGTTTGCATTTTGACTCTCTGCATATAATAAAAAGAAAGTTGTTTATTAGCTTGTCAATCCTTTCTCAACAAACTTGTGAAACTTTAATTGGTAATGCAATATCAGAAATGATATAATTTTTTTCGATTCGCTTTTCCCAAAATTGTAAGTGTCAGGAAATAGATCAGGAGGCATGGGTTACCACTAATAGAAAAGTAATCAGTTGCCCAAGAGAGAAGTTACATTTTAAACCAATAAGTAACAGAAGGTACATATTATGTAGTCTTTGCAATAGAGAAAGAGGGTTCGTGAGCTTAAACTAGTTACTTAAATTGTGTTATGCTTCAGTTTCAGGAAATCAGCTTCGTATCAAGAACCCAGATATCTTTGCAGTATATTCTTTTCTGTTGAAGTCAGATGCGGAATATCCAAGGCAGATAACTAAGATATCTTTTGTTTTCTGTAGATACCCGTTCCGACCTGAAGACATCAGTGTCCAGCAGAATGACGGGTCAGTGTTTATATCCAGTGCCTCGCTTTTCTCTCTTATCCCATTTCCCTTTACCTGTTTCTACTATTGTCGAACACACTTTATTGCCTCTGGCCAGAGGTGGATGCAGTGAGAGGTCGAAAAGTGCATAGCTTTCATTGGATCCAGAGCACAAAGTAAGCACAAAGTTAGAGGTTTCTGACAATGAGATGCACAATCCCCACCTAGGTTTAGCAAATCTTTTGCATCAGGGAATACACATTAGCTCCTATCGTTTTAGTGGCATCCATAAGACATGCATTTCCTAAGCATTTAAACGCATTTGTGGACCTTTTCATGGGGAAAATTAGCATTGTAACAGTCTTTTGATAAAGGCATCACTTCTGTTTTAGAGCAATTTATTTTAGAGCCTGGCAATTTACCACACTTTTTGACAAGATCTAATCAAAACCATATTGAATGTTCTACATGAGTATCATCTGCAAATATTATTTTATTCTATTCTTTGCTATATAATGTGATGCCTGTCATCCCAATAATCACGTTTGCCAATTATTCTAAAGCTAGTAAGAAAGCAGGGGTGCCAAAGGGTACCCTTTTTTAACACATCTATGTAATTTCAATTTATTTGAGACGATTTCATTGGTCATTAAACATGCCTATGCCAGTTTCACCTAATTAAAGACCTGCAGATATAGATTCCCAATTAGCTCAATCAAATGGTTTTCTGCATCAATTTAAATGTCTGAGATTAGTTCAGTCAGATCACCAGTTAAACACTGACAACTATTTAATAGCAGCCTTGCATTTTGTACTATTTTCCGCTCTTTAATAAACCCCATTTGTTGACAGTTTAGCATTTCTGGCATTGGGCATCTAATCTGATGGCCAATACTTTGGCAAAGTCCTTTTCATCACTGTTTTCATGAATGCAGGCCTGCCGTCCTCTACAAAATCATCTCTAGGTTGTTCCTTACCCGTTTATTACAGTAGTTAAAGCTATACAAAATGATTTATCTTAGACTGCCTTCACACATGTGGAATCGCGTATCTTTAAACACATGTCTAATCTTGGCAAAGAACTTGACAAGATTCCTTTTATAATGCTGGATAAAGCCTGATCTTAGTAGAAGGCCATAATATGCCTTGTTGAAAGTTTTTTTTAAGTAATACATTTGAATTATGTTTTGAAATACTTGAACTGAACACGTGCCTGGAAATTAGCTGTGCTTCTGCTTAAGTCCATTCTCATGGCCCTGGAGCCTGTTGGACTTCAGCCAAGCCTAGCAGGCTCTGGTTGCTAGGCGTGGCTGTAGACGATACCCTGCACTCAAAACACATGCTCCCAAAATCTACTGATAATAGATCTTGACCATATACTGCAAGATCTGAGGTGGCCAACGGCCACGCCCAATGGGCTTTGGTAACAGAGTGCACCCATCAGATGTTTACCCCCCACAGCACATCCTTCAACCATACCCAGCAGCATCTGGGCATATGGATTTAAAACAAGTCTCTATTTCCACTCTGAGCAAACAGATGTGGCAAAGGGAAAAGATTTGTGGCTTCACCCATGTCATTAAAGATGTCAATGGTGATGAGAGTAATGTCAACCGAGATGACAACAACGATTTCACTTGTGATGCCTCCTGTGTAGACAGATAAAGGCTACTGCAATTACACATAGCAACAATGCATACCCTTATAGCCATGACCTGTTGTTGGAAGGCTAGAGTAGCAGTTTCAACATACAGGCGTCCGTCAATAGACACACAATAAAACAAAGGTTGCCTTTCCAATTTTAAAAAACTGATGTAGAAAAGAGCAATAATTTATACTTTTTACAAATTATTTTCTTGCTGACCCCTGCAGAGTTGTTAGCTGGCCCCTCTCCACCCACCATTTATGCAAATGGGAGAGTAACGGGCAGCTAAGAGCCTTCAAATATCTTCAGTAGGCTCCCATCCTCCCTATTTTATCAGGAAGTTAGGAGATTCCGGATTAGATCTGCAAGCGCTAAGAGCAGCACAACTGTAGTTCCACTAACGCTCTAGTCATAACCTCACATGATGTCACAGTGTCATCACAAATGACATCATCACATATATCACATTCAATGCCATCAGTATTTTTTAATGCACCTGTTATAGGGTGGTGCACTGCTGCCTTGAATAGAATATATAAAGAAGAAAGCTACTAGCAATACATAAACTCAAAAAAACACTACTTCTAGTTCAAGGGATCCAGTACCACTGTCAACATACAGATGTTCTTGCAATGAGCAAGAGCAATGATTTGCAGCCTTAAAAATCTTTGAAAATCTTTATTTGGATTATTAAAAATAATCATAAAAGAATATTCGATCAAATAAATCGAAAAAATGTGTATGAGATATAAAACATAAATTCATTTAGAGGAAACATAAAAATTGAGATAATTTTTTTTAGGGAGGACCCTACAGCAGATATCACACAGGGGTCAGATAACATTTGGAGGTATAAAAAGGCTGGTCTATATTGATAAAAGCCCCTAGATTTAAGAATAGGCACCAGATACCTACGCCTGGGGGGATCATAATGCCTACAAATTAAAACCAGGTGCACCAGGGTCTGGGACGAGCTGTCACCGCAAGGACAAATAATTATGGTACTTAGATCATATTGCCCAAAATAGCAGAACGTACTTCCTCTAACTCGAACGTAATTGCCAAAGGGAACAGTGATGCCTCCTCTACAGGGGCCACTTGCCCTCCTAGTCCTAATGAAAAGATTGATTTAAAACGTACCACCCATTGTTTGGGGGAAATATTCAAACCAAGGCCATCTGGCTGAGTCAAAGAGAATTGCTTCCCATTTACTATCTCCCAAAAGCCCGTAGCGTCTCCAGAGTTGCAAGTAGAGACCAGGCACTCCAGAGTGACTCCTTTATGGCCTGCTTACTTCTTCTGATTTATAGCTTGTAGGCTGCTCTTGCGATGCTTTGTGGGTTTCACGGACCGGCGTTAAGAACTTCACGAAGTCGTCAGTTAGCATCCCGCACCTTTTATCAAACCACCCAGCTTTGTGAGTACTCCTGGGCCCAAATAGATCGAACATAGTTGCTTTTATAGAGTGATTGAGGAAGAGGCAGCTAGAGTGGCAGCAGAGGGAGTACCTATAATAAGTAACGAGTCCATGATCAAACTCAAATTTGAACAAACTAAGGTATTTAACAAGATGGAGATCAATATACTGCGCCATGTGATCCTAAGTCCCTTGTCTTTAGAAGACAGACCAGTTAGCCCGGGAGTAGCAACTAAACAACTACTAGCTGTTAACAACATCACAACCTCGATTGGGTTATGATCATTATAGCAAGTATCGTGAACCCACCTAGAATATACCAATTTTTCAAAAGCTTTCGATATAAAAACATAATCGAAAGTTGACCCAGACGACAAAAGTGGGTCATTGATTAGAGTGATTCCCCACAATATCCATCACATTTAAAAGACCCGCCTGGCCAAGGGCTTTATACAATCTTCTTCCCCTGTCGTCTGATGTTATGGAACACCTGGGTAGGTCACTGGGCAGAAAAGGGTCAGGCACAACAGGGTTCGAACCCAATTTGGCATTAAAATCGCCTCCCAGTATCACATTATAACAATTGAGTTTAGAGAGGGATCTGGGCTCAAGAACAGAAAACACCTGGAATAAGATCTCAATCTGAATCGCAGGGTCATAGACTGAATTGTAAAAGTTAACAAGAAAAAAGTTACTCACTAGACCAAACAACCCACAGGATCTGGATTCCCCTATTATTCATAGGAACGGGGATAACCTAGAGATTCTTGGAGATATGGACCATGGTAGCTAATCCGGCTCAAGCTATCTGGCCCTGTGAAATAGTGGCTGGGACGAAAAAGCACTCAAAACCGTCCCACATAATGGGCTCATAGACCCAGGTTTCTTGGAACTTAATCACATAAAAATGGGTGGAAAAATTAAGCCACTCACTTGGATCTGATGCCAGCGATATTCCAACAAAGGAGCCTTAGGGTACAGTCCTGTTTGGACATTACAATACTAGGGGAAGAAAGTACAGTTAATGTTGGTTTTCTCCCCATGTCTGTACTAGAAGGTGGGGAGTTTGGGAGTCAGTCAAAATGGTCCAGATCCGACAGGGGAAGAAATCTATTAGAGATGGGAATAGAAGATTTCTTAACGACCCGCACTGTTTGAGGGAGCCATGTCATGGGTCCTGGTTGTAAATGCCTATAAAAGAAGCCAAGTGGGAGAATATTTATGACCTCCTCCAAAGGGTGCTGCTTGTTAGTGCTTTGTATCAGTCGCCAGGCTAGGGTACCTGCAGTTAATTACCACGCAGTCTCCCCTCAAGTGTTTTTCTGCAGGGACCTCCCATCCAACCCTCCTCACAAATAGTATATCATTATATTCATTAATGTTAAGTCTAGAGTTACGGCACAACCAGTGACATACTTTGTTTTATAACTGAAGGGTGGTCTCCTCGGTGTTGGAGGTTAAGTGTGGGGCCCATCATCATACCAACATAGGAACAACAGTCTGGGGGAAGATTAAGGCAGGGCAGACTCTTATCTGCCTAGCCATACCCCCTATCTCCCGGGCAGAAATTTTTGAAAACAAGTTATTATAGTCCCCCGGAGGATGCCCCCACTCCCCCTCCATTTTAAAGGGCCACATTGTCTCCAGCAAATGGGGTAGACAGCTGTCAACATCTTCTTGTGGAGTGCGATGAATTAGTCTAACATTGTTTGCGGAGGAAGCCTTACCCCCATCCACAGGGCGATCAGAAGAGATTATTGGGACTGATGGAACTGAAGGGGCTTATCCTAAGTAAGGGTACCCAATGGTACTAGCAGATGGCTTGATTAAAGTTGAAACTGCGGTCTCCAAATACTGTAATCTGTCCACTAGAGGAGCAATACACTGAACTAAAACAGATTTAAACTTGTCCAAAGATGAGGTCCCAGTCAGGGGTTGGTGCATCACAAACTATCTGTTGGTCCTCAGGCAAATTATGCTTTCTTGGGTTACGAGGACAAGGTCTTCTATTAATTGTACTCTTGGGTTGATGCTTTCTTTTTGCTAAAGGGGCGCACTTGCTGCCATTTGAGACGTCTACGCTGTTATTCACTGCCAGTGGCTCCAAGTCTAAGAGCAATGTACTGGTGGGGGCAATCAGGCCCAAAGGACCAGGACATGATTGAAGGTTAGGTGGAAATAATGCAGGGGAACTGGAGCCCTCCCCTGTATTCGGGGATAGCCGCCTCTAAACCAGGACAATTTCCTTTGAGATCACACCCATCGCACTGGCTATGTAGGTATCCAAGGTCAGGTACCATTTGTTGGCTTTTTCTCAGGTCATTTTTTCTGGTTAATTTGTGCTTCCCCACGCTGCACACTTGTTGCAGCCCAAACAGTTCGGTTTGTTTGTCTAGGGATGCCACACTAAAAAACAACTTCACTCCCCCTAGCACAATAATTCTCACTGACCACTGTTGTCATGAAAACCAGGGGGGTGGCAAGGCCTCTTCTGGGCAATGACTGGCGAAGTTGCTGCAGGAGGGAAGCAGGCCTTTTAATGTGCCCGACCAACTCACAGTGCTCTCCTCGCCTCCTCACCACTGCAGGCACCCTGGAGCTTGTAGTCCACTTCTCCTGGGCTTTGAAACACAGCCCCCGACTTGTAGCTGCTGCTGTTTAGTGCACTAGCAATACATAAACTCAAAAAACACTACTTATAGTTCAAGGAATCCGGTACCACAGTCAACATTCAGATCTTCTTGCAATGAGCAAGAACAATTATTTGCAGCTTTTATGACCTCATCAACTATGTCAATGATGATATATGTGCAGTCACCTGCTATGGCATCAACATAATTTCTTAGATCATCTGTGTACAGCAATAACTAAGGAACGTGCAATTACCTTAAGCAACAATGTATAGCCTCATAAATATTAATGGCAATTGGAAGTCTGCAGTACTAGTGTCAATAGACTGAAGTCCTCACAATGGATGCATAGTGAAACAAAGTAGTGTTTTCAGTCAACAATGGAAAAGTAGAACAATTTGTGGCTTGAATCAGTGATGGCAATAGTAATACAATCTCAGATTTTCCCCGCAATATTATCACTCTCATTTAGGAAGTTCTGTCTATACAAATTAATAAGAATGCAGTCATTGGACTTAATAGCAAGCAATATCCTTCTAAGGTTTGTAGACCTAGCCTTGATCCTGGCCAAAAGGAGGATAGCGCGGACCTGGAAACTGGCAAGGGGACCCACAGTAGGGGACTGGAAACGAGACATGACACACTGGGCGGGCGAGGAGGGGAGAGCCCTGGCCAGGGAAGACGCGCGGGAGATTCGGCGACATCCCTTGGCAGACCTCTGGAAAGAGGTGCTGGAGATTTGGGGACATCCTGAGAGATACCAATCCCAATCGAGTGAAGACGAACCAGGCTCTGGATCAGAGAGTGGACATGAACAACCAACCTGAGTAGTGAGATAACTGGAGCCCCTACGGCCCTTATCCCCCCCCCACGCCACAAAACAAACCCCCCAAACTGATTACACCCGGGAGCAACTGGCTTCCGTACTAGATGGTGTGCCGCTATACGCAATCGAGGAGCAAGGGCCCTCCCACCTCCCGAACTGCCCCCGGGCTCTCCCCCTTTTCTCTACCCCTGAGGAAAAAACTACATTAAAGCACCACACTGCACAGTTATTATTTTATGTTTAATTCCATTTCACTTCACTGAATTGTACCGCCTGGGGCGTGACTATCTAGCAGCTCCCTTTCTCAGGACAGACTGCATACACTAGTAGATAGCTAATTGGGCACTGCACCGCTGTACACTCTGGTGCACCACACCTCACCAAAAATACACAATAGGGCCTAGCCTTACGGCAGCACCATCACCTGAAATATTAAAACTTAAAAAGGGGAAGCATACTGTGAAATGTACACTGAATAAGTTGGTGTAATACACAGTGCAACATTGATATAGCTTGTGTTAGACCTGGCATCCTTGGCGTGGGTCTCCCTTCCATTTTTTATGATGCCTCCTATGTTACCGATCCGTTTTGCTGGCGTTAGATGCTTTGGGCACTGTGCCACTGCTATTCAGTGCCACAGTGCGAGTGCTCCCTATGATAAATTGCGTGATGGATTAGTGACTCCATGATTGGATGATTGGTTTACTTGTCAGTCCCTAGTACAGTGCACTGAGTGTGCCCAGGGCTTGTAACTCCAATGCCGCTGGTGGGCTTGCAGCACTGGTTGTGCCACCCACAGAAGCGGCTTGTAAAATGTGCCTCAGGCCTGCCATTGCAGAGCCTGTGTGCAGCCTAGGGCTGCCATGTCGACTTGGTGAGTATACCCACTTACCAGTCCCTAAACCTTCCCTTTACTGCATGTTGGTCACCCCTAAAGTAGGCCCTAGGGCAGGGTGCATTGTAAGTACAAGGTAGGACATGCCCTGGTGTGTGTGGCATGTCCTAATAGTGAATTACAGCCATTTTCGTTTTTCACTATTGCAAGGCTACCTGCTCCCCATAGGCCAGAATGGGCAGACTGACTATTACACCTTATAGTCAGAACTGACCCAGGGAACATGGTAGAAAAACGAATTTAGTATGCCTGAACTCAGAATGATAAAATACATCTTTTAGTGAAGTTGGTTTTAACATTCTGTGTTTGAAAATACCACTTTTAGAAAGTGGGTATTTTCTTGCCTAAACTTCCAAGCCTGCCTCTGCTAGGTTGTGTATTCCTTGTCTGGAGATTGAGTGACAGGGGCTGGGGGTGGCTACCGGAGACAAGATGAGTCAGCACAGGGCTGAATAGAAAGATCTGCATCCAGAGTGGAGGGAGGAGTTGCACCTGGGTCTGAATAGGGCTGTGCCTGCCTTCCACAATGCTGGCTCCACCTCCTGCCGGGCGTCTGATGGCTCTGCCCCTCACTCACAAAGGAAAGAAGGAGTCAGAAAAACAAAGTGCTCCAGGACTGACCAGAACTGGTTTTGGACTAGGCAGAGGCCTCTCTGCCTTCAGAGAACAAAGGAAAACTGTGTATAAAAAGGGGACCCAGACCCCTAGGAAATTAGATCACTTTGGGAAAACAAGAAGAAACCTTTGCTGAGGAGCGGAACCAAGAAGGAACTGAGGAGAAGACTATCCCTAAGCTAGAGGGATCTGCCTGCAGTGGTTGCCTGACTGCCAAAGGAAGGAGAAAGGACTTTGTGTGCACTTTTATTCAACTTGTAAAGTATCTCCAAGGGCTTGAGAAAAGAGCTTGCCTCCTGCTGAAGTCTCAGGGACAACAGACTTCAACCACCAGCTCCCCAAGAATCCTTTGGAAGTGCCTGCTGCTGTTTTGGGCCTTCTGAAGGGACTGCGTGTCGCAAGGAGCTGGAAGCGCGACTCAAGAGGAAGAAGCGTGTCGCCGTCGCTGCTGCTGCCGTCGCAACTCCGAAGGAGGGTGTCGCCGCTGTAGCTGTCGTATTGCACCGCATCGAGAGAAGCGTCCCGCAACGAAGAGGAAGCGTGTCGCAGTCGGTGCTGCTGCCGTCGCAACTCCGAAGGAGGGTGTCGCCGCTGTAGCTGTCGCATTGCACCGCATCAAGAGCAGAGTCTCGCATCGAGGAAGAAGCGTGTCGCCGTCGCAGCCGCTGCCGTCGCAACTCCGAAGGAGGGTGTCGCCGCTGTAGCTGTCGTATTGCACCGCATCAAGAGAAGTGCCTCGCATCCACGGAGAAGCGTGCCGCCGTCGGAGCTGCTGCCGTCGCATCACGAAACAAGGGTGTCGCCGCTGCAGTTGTCGCATCGAGCGGAAGCGTCTCGCAACGTCGGAGAAGAGGGTCGCCGCCAAAGCTGTTGCCGTCGCATCGCTGAACAAGGGTGTCGCCGCTGCAGTTGACGCATCGAATCGAGACTTCTCGCAACCTCGGAGAAGCATGCCGCATCAAGAAGAACTTGACGTCTTTATTTCTTTGCACCAGAACTTTGTCGCATTTCCATCGCTGCAACATTGCTTGTTGTGGAAGCGTCCCGCATCGTAAGGTACATTGACTTAAAGTGTCGCATCTTAAGAACTGAACTGAACTAAGCTAAAACTACCATTTTAAGTACAGTATTGTGGATTTTTGTCGTTTATGGTCTTGTGTTAAAACTATATAAAGAATACTTATTTTTGATATAAACCTTGTGTGGTGTCCATCTGTAGTGTGTCACTAGATTACTGTATGTGTTCACAAATGCTTTACACACTGCCTCTGAGATAAGCCTGTCTGCTCGTGCCAAGCTACCAAGGGGGTGAGCAGGGGTTATTTTAGGAGTGTACCCCTTTACCCTGACTAGAGGCGAGGGTCCCTATTTGTCACAAGTACCTACCTGTGCCAACTAGAGACCCCCAATTCTAACATTGGTGGTCAGCGGTGGGGATTCTGGACTTGCATTTGTGACTCATGTACAGTGATTGGTGAACACTACTAGTGAGTGCAGACCAAAACGCGACCACATACTGTTGGTAGATTTTTTTTTCAGGACTTTCCATTTTTAGCCAAAGTTAGCCATCATGAAACCAGCATCCATAGCATCTGCTGATTTTGATTGGGAAGAGGAGAAACTAGAATGCTACAATGCAAAGCAGCTGAAGCACTTCTGCAAAAGATTTAATGTTGCAATTACCGGGCTCACCAGGAGGGAGGAGTTCTACAAGGCGCTGAGGGCCTGGGTAGAAGCAAGGAAAACCCCTGAGATTGAGGAAGGGGATAATAATGCAGATGTGCAGCTGGAAGGGCCATTGGGTCCAGGGGAAAGGAAGGCACCTTCCCCAGCAGGTAGCAGTGTTTCTGCCAAAGGTCTGTCCACAGAAGAGCTGGAGGACAGGGAGAGAAATAGGATGCATGAGTTGGAGCTGGCCAAAATGAATGGGCAATTGGAAATTAGGAAACTGGCCCTGGAAGAAAAGAGGATACAGCTTGAGCATGATAGAAGTTTGAGGGAGTTGGATTTGAAAGCTAGGAGCTTAGAAATTACTCCCTCTGGTGGCAGCACACCGTCAATGCCTGTGGAATCTAGAGTATATATTCCTAAAGATGTGGTCAAAGAGTTTTTTAAAATGATGACATTGGGCAGTGGTTCAAGGCCTATGAGGTAGCCATGTCTTCCCACCGGGTCCCTGAGAAGGATTGGGGAGCGGGGTTGTGGGGACGGTTCCTTAGTGAGGGGCGGGACACACTGCTAGATTTGCCTTCTGATGTCCATAATTCATATCGCCACATGAAGGATGCTTTAATGTCTAGGTATGGTTTAACTCCTGAATTGTATAGGCAGAGGTTCAGGGGTTGCACGAAGATAGAGAACAGTACCTGGGTTGAATATGTCACTTTTTTCTGCAGAGCATTGGATGGTTGGGTGAAGGGTAGCAAAGTTGATGATTTTCAGGGGCTCCTTGATTTGATTGCATGGGAGCACTTGTCAAGTAACTGTTTTCCAGAGCTACGCCAGCACCTGATAGATAGCAAGCTGACTATCCCTAGGAAGCTTGCTGAGGAGGCGGACCGCTGGGTCAGTACCAGGGTCCACAAGGGTCACATGGGAGACTCAGCCAAGGGTGGGCAGGGTCCCCAGCAGAAGAGTGGGGGGACAAGGGTAAACAGAGGGAGTTCCAAAGAAGGCCCCAAAGTAGTCCCCAAGGGAACCAAGGGAAAGGTTCCCAGCCTCCCCCCGAAACCCGCAGGGGCCCCGACAGGTCCACCTGTTCAAAGGGGACCCCTGAGATGCTACAAATGTGGGGACCTGGGTCATATAGCGAGTGATCCCAGGTGCCGCCAGTTTGGAAAGACCGCACCCCCTGGTGCAGCCCCCGGCAGATGGCTAGTGTAGCCCTGGGGGAGGAGATGGATGCCCCAGAGGGGTGGGGTCCCGCACAGATGTCCCTTGTCTCATTAGGAGACTGTGAGATGGTCCCCAAGACCCAGCTGCCTGATAACACTAAGAAATACAGGCAGTGGGTGACCATCAATGGCCATAGGGTGGAGGCTCTTAGAGATACAGGAGCCAGTGTGACAGCTGTCAAGTGTCACCTGGTGTCTCAAGAGCAGGTTGTCCCCAATGCATTCTATCCAGTTGTTGCCGCTGACAACACAGAGAGTCACTGCAAAGTGGCTCAGGTTCCCTTTGAGTGGGGGGGTCTCTGGTACTCTTCAGGTAGCTGTGAGGCCCGCCATGCCTGTTGACTGTTTGTTAGGGAACGACTTGGAGAGCTCACCTTGGGCGAAGGTGGAGCGAAGTGCTCATTTAGAGATGTTGGGTTTGCCTGACTGGGCGTGTGTGACCACCCGGTCCATGGCAGCAAGTAAAGGTGCTCAAGAGGACCTGGAGCCTGAGAGGGAGGCCCAGGTACCTGCCGTCACGAGAAGAGGCAGGGGGCGCGGGAAACCGGCCCCCGAAGTTCCCACGGTCCAGGAGGAGGCAGACCTTGAGGGGGATGCCCTGGAGCCTACAGGGGAACAGGTAGCTGAACTGGGGGACCTGCCTGAGCTGACCCATTGGCAGCAAGAAGGAGGACCCTCCAGGGAAGAATTCTGCAAGGAGCAGAAAGAATGCCCTTCTCTGGTGGGTCTGCGGCAACAGGCTGCAGACCAGGCAACAGGTGATCAGTCTGGGTCACATTGGGTCTATTGGGAGAATGATCTCCTGTATACTGAGCCTAAGGTTGCTGAGCCTGGGTCAGCCCGTGTGCTGGTGGTACCCCAGTGCCTCAGAGCCTTCCTACTGGGGCTGGCTCATGATGTTCCATTGGCAGGACATTTGGGGCAGGACATGACCTTTGAGAGGCTTGTCACCCACTTTTATTGGCCCCAAATGCGCAGGAGTTCAGACACTCACTGCAGGACATGTCAGACTTGCCAGGCAAGTGGAAAGAGTGGGAGGAAGCGCAAGGCTCCTCTCCAGCCATTCCCTGTAGTCAGCACCCCCTTTGAACGGGTGGGTATTGACATTGTGGGGCCACTGGACCCCAAGACAGCCATGGGCAACAGGTTCATCCTGGTCTTGGTGGACCATGCCACCCGGTACCCGGAAGCCATACCTCTGAGGACAGTGACGGCCCCCGTGGTGGGACGAGCACTGATGGGAATTTTCTCCCGAGTGGGATTCCCTAGCGAGGTAGTGTCTGACCGGGGGACCAACTTCATTTCCAAGTATATGAAGTCCCTGTGGCAGGAGTGTGGGGTAACCTACAAGTTTACCACTCCTTACCACCCACAAGGAAATGGATTGGTTGAAAGGTTCAACCGAACCCTCAAAGGCATGATTATGGGTCTTGAGGAACCTATGAGGCGTAAGTGGGACGTCCTCTTACCATGCCTGCTCTTTGCTTACCGTGAGGTGCCACAGAAATCTCTAGGGTTCAGTCCCTTTGAGCTTCTCTATGGACACCCAGTAAGAGGACCTCTAAGTTTGGTCAAAGAAGGCTGGGAGCAATCTCCCAGGAAACCTCCCCAGGATGTATACAGTTACATGCTGGCCTTTAGGAACCAAACTAGGCGATTCAGGCAACTCGCTGAGGCGAATCTGGAAGCCAGCCAGGAGGAGATGAAGCGGTGGTACGACCAGAATGCCACTCTGGTAGAGCTTCAGCCTGGTCAGAAAGTGTGGGTCATGGCCCCAGTGGAGCCCTGCGCGCTCCAGGATAAGTGGACCGGACCCTTTGAGGTTGTAGAGCGCAAAAGTCCGGTTACCTACTTGGTGGACTTGCGGTCTCCCAGGAACCCCTTGAGGGTCCTGCATGTCAACCGCCTGAAGCCCCACTTGGAGAGGTCCCAAGTGGGCATGCTCTTAGCGACAGATGCTGGGATGGAGGAGGAGACCGAGCCTCTTCCTGACCTCCTGTCAGCAACAGAGCAAGATGGGTCAGTGGATGGTGTCAACCTCTCTTCCACCCTGACCCCTGAGCAACAGAATGACTGCCGCCAGTTGCTGGGACAGTTTTCTGATCTGTTCTCCCTGGTTCCCGGTGTCACAGATTGGTGCATCCATGATGTGGACACTGGGGACAGTACACCTATGAAGCACAAATCTTACAGGGTGACTGACAGGGTGAGAGCTTGCATCAAGGAGGAGGTCTCCAAAATGCTTGCGTTAGGGGTGATTGAGTCCTCTAACAGTCCTTGGGCCAGCCCAGTGGTCTTGGTCCCAAAGGCTGCCGCACCGGGTGCCACACCAGAACTCCGGTTCTGTGTGGACTACCGAGGACTCAATTCAGTCACCAGGACTGACGCGCACCCCATCCCCAGAGCTGATGAGCTCATAGATCGGCTAGGGGCTGCACGGTACCTCAGCACGTTTGACTTAACGTCTGGGTACTGGCAGATCGCCTTGACTGATGGGGCAAGAGAGAGGTCAGCATTCTCCACCCCAGATGGGCACTACCAGTTCCGGGTGATGCCCTTTGGGATGAAGAATGCCCCTGCCACCTTCCAGAGGTTGGTCAACCAGGTGTTGGCTGGACTGGACTCGTTCAGTGCCGCCTACCTGGATGACATTGCGGTGTTCAGCGCCAGTTGGGAAGAACATCTGCGCCACCTCTGGGAAGGGTTGATGGCGCTGCGGAGGGCAGGCCTCACGATCAAGGCGAGTAAGTGCCAGATCGGGCAGGGTTCCGTGGTGTACTTGGGACACCAAGTGGGGAGCGGCCAGGTGGCGCCCCTACAACCCAAAATTGAAACCATCCTGAATTGGGAACCCCCAAAACCCAGACAGAGGTGAGAGCCTTCTTAGGACTCACGGGTTACTACAGGAGGTTTGTCAAGGGGTATGGCAGCATTGTTGCGCCCCTGACAGAGCTGACTTCCAAGAAGCAGCCCAGGAAAGTGATTTGGACTGACACCTGTCAGAAAGCTTTTGAGGCCCTGAAAACTGCCATGTGCACGGCGCCCGTGCTCCTGGCACCCAACTTCTCCAAAGAGTTCGTAGTACAAACAGACGCTTCAGAGCATGGTGTGGGGGCTGTTCTGTCACAGATGAATGAGGAGGGCCTAGATCAACCCGTAGCCTTCATCAGTAGGAGGTTACTACCACGGGAACAGAGGTGGAGTGCTATTGAGCGTGAGGCATTTGCTGTGGTCTGGGCACTGAAGAAGCTGAGACCATACCTGTTTGGGACTCACTTCCGGGTTCAGACAGACCACAGGCCCCTCAGATGGTTGATGCAGATGAGGGGTGAGAATCCAAAGCTGTTGAGGTGGTCCATTTCCCTACAGGGGATGGATTTCACGGTGGAACACCGCCCTGGTACAGAACACGCCAATGCTGATGGTCTGTCCAGATTTTTCCGCCTTAGTGAAGAGAACTCCCCTGAGGTAGGGTAGTTCTCCCCACATTTCAGCTGGAGGGGACACGTGTTAGACCTGGCATCCTTGGCGTGGGTCTCCCTTCCATTTTTTATGATGCCTCCTATGTTACCGATCCGTTTTGCTGGCGTTAGATGCTTTGGGCACTGTGCCACTGCTATTCAGTGCCACAGTGCGAGTGCTCCCTATGATAAATTGCGTGATGGATTAGTGACTCCATGATTGGATGATTGGTTTACTTGTCAGTCCCTAGTACAGTGCACTGAGTGTGCCCAGGGCTTGTAACTCCAATGCCGCTGGTGGGCTTGCAGCACTGGTTGTGCCACCCACAGAAGCGGCTTGTAAAATGTGCCTCAGGCCTGCCATTGCAGAGCCTGTGTGCAGCCTAGGGCTGCCATGTCGACTTGGTGAGTACACCCACTTACCAGTCCCTAAACCTTCCCTTTACTGCATGTTGGTCACCCCTAAAGTAGGCCCTAGGGCAGGGTGCATTGTAAGTACAAGGTAGGACATGCCCTGGTGTGTGTGGCATGTCCTAATAGTGAATTACAGCCATTTTCGTTTTTCACTATTGCAAGGCTACCTGCTCCCCATAGGCCAGAATGGGCAGACTGACTATTACACCTTATAGTCAGAACTGACCCAGGGAACATGGTAGAAAAACGAATTTAGTATGCCTGAACTCAGAATGATAAAATACATCTTTTAGTGAAGTTGGTTTTAACATTCTGTGTTTGAAAATACCACTTTTAGAAAGTGGGTATTTTCTTGCCTAAACTTCCAAGCCTGCCTCTGCTAGGTTGTGTATTCCTTGTCTGGAGATTGAGTGACAGGGGCTGGGGGTGGCTACCGGAGACAGGATGAGTCAGCACAGGGCTGAATAGAAAGATCTACATCCAGAGTGGAGGGAGGAGTTGCACCTGGGTCTGAATAGGGCTGTGCCTGCCTTCCACAATGCTGGCTCCACCTCCTGCCGGGCGTCTGATGGCTCTGCCCCTCACTCACAAAGGAAAGAAGGAGTCAGAAAAACAAAGTGCTCCAGGACTGACCAGAACTGGTTTTGGACTAGGCAGAGGCCTCTCTGCCTTCAGAGAACAAAGGAAAACTGTGTATAAAAAGGGGACCCAGACCCCTAGGAAATTAGATCACTTTGGGAAAACAAGAAGAAACCTTTGCTGAGGAGCGGAACCAAGAAGGAACTGAGGAGAAGACTATCCCTAAGCTAGAGGGATCTGCCTGCAGTGGTTGCCTGACTGCCAAAGGAAGGAGAAAGGACTTTGTGTGCACTTTTATTCAACTTGTAAAGTATCTCCAAGGGCTTGAGAAAAGAGCTTGCCTCCTGCTGAAGTCTCAGGGACAACAGACTTCAACCACCAGCTCCCCAAGAATCCTTTGGAAGTGCCTGCTGCTGTTTTGGGCCTTCTGAAGGGACTGCGTGTCGCAAGGAGCTGGAAGCGCGACTCAAGAGGAAGAAGCGTGTCGCCGTCGCTGCTGCAGCCGTCGCAACTCCGAAGGAGGGTGTCGCCGCTGTAGCTGTCGTATTGCACCGCATCGAGAGAAGCGTCCCGCAACGAAGAGGAAGCGTGTCGCCGTCGCTGCTGCTGCTGCCGTCGCAACTCCGAAGGAGGGTGTCGCCGCTGTAGCTGTCGCATTGCACCGCATCAAGAGAAGAGTCTCGCATCGAGGAAGAAGCGTGTCGCCGTCGCAGCCGCTGCCGTCGCAACTCCGAAGGAGGGTGTCGCCGCTGTAGCTGTCGCATTGCACCGCATCAAGAGAAGCGCCTCGCATCCACGGAGAAGCGTGCTGCCGTCGGAGCTGCTGCCGTCGCATCACGAAACAAGGGTGTCGCCGCTGCAGTTGTCGCATCGAGCGGAAGCGTCTCGCAACGTCGGAGAAGAGGGTCGCCGCCAAAGCTGTTGCCGTCGCATCGCTGAACAAGGGTGTCGCCGCTGCAGTTGACGCATCGAATCGAGACTTCTCGCAACCTCGGAGAAGCGTGCCGCATCAAGAAGAACTTGACGTCTTTATTTCTTTGCACCAGAACTTTGTCGCATTTCCATCGCTGCAACATTGCTTGTTGTGTAAGCGTCCCGCATCGTAAGGTACATTGACTTAAAGTGTCGCATCTTAAGAACTGAACTGAACTAAGCTAAAACTACCATTTTAAGTACAGTATTGTGGATTTTTGTCGTTTATGATCTTGTGTTAAAACTATATAAAGAATACTTATTTTTGATATAAACCTTGGGTGGTGTCCATCTGTAGTGTGTCACTAGATTACTGTATGTGTTCACAAATGCTTTACACACTGCCTCTGAGATAAGCCTGTCTGCTCGTGCCAAGCTACCAAGGGGGTGAGCAGGGGTTATTTTAGGAGTGTACCCCTTTACCCTGACTAGAGGCGAGGGTCCCTATTTGTCACAAGTACCTACCTGTGCCAACTAGAGACCCCCAATTCTAACAGCTTGCAACTCATGTAAAGTTATGAGCTGCCATACGTGAAGTTGATTAACCTAAATGTTAATAAAAATATGTTTGGAAAAAAAAGCAAGCCATATCTTTCTAGACATTAATTGCAGCCGGAAGACCGCAGTCCCTTCACTAAATACAGATGTCATTACAGGAGGTATAATATAACAACAAAGCAGTATTTCCAGTTAGTAAACAAATGTGGAAAAGAATAATAATTTGTGGCTTCAGCAATATCATCATTGATGTCAATTGCAATATGAAATGTCATCAATGTCATCATTTTAGATATTATCTGGCACTGTGTAAGATTGTGAGTGATGCACTGGTGGAAATGATGAATGTATAGCTCACCCAACTGGTGAATTTCAGTGTTAGAATGTTTTAGATCATAATCATGACAGCCCTTCAACTTAAAAACGTATTTTTTTAAATCCAGGAATTTGTTTTTAGATTTTTGCAGTCTATTGACAGTCACATGACATTTTCCCAACTAAGTCACTAGGGGCATAGGCCAAGTTTTTGCAATGTAGAAGTAATAACATAAAACACACACATACACGCACGCACACAGCCGCTCCTTATTATAAACCATTTTCACATATAAATCATGTAGTAATAACATATTAACTAACAATTTCTCTGTTTGGGCCATCATTCTATGTCAGGTGTTAATCCTGTATCAGGCTCAAACTCCTGTTTGGGTCCCAATGAGGAATATTTTCCAAAGAAATATTCCTAGAGACATAATTTAGTTCATTCAAATAATTTCATCAAATAAATCAAGAATAGACTTGAGTTTGTAAATTATGTCTAAATTAGCAAAAAAAAGGTTTCTGATGCTTGTCTCCAAGACATTAATGTATGGTAGTGGTGAAGCATATGTCATGCAGAGACTTACTGTAAAAGTAAGCAATGAATGTAATAGTGTAACTGCACAAGAGTTTACAACATTAGTTATAGATGCATCATCCACAGTGTCCGGAGGATGGAACGAGCATTATGTGCATATAGAGGACCGAAATATCGACATTTGTTTCCTGATTTGGCTTTACTTTGTAGTAATTAAGAGGTGGAAGCCATATTTTAATTACTGCTTGCACTTTTCTTTTTGTTTCTGATAACACATTCGGCAAATTTACACATTGCTTTGTTTATACAGATTTCTCTAGTCTAAATGTTGCACACAGTGCAATGTAGGTTTAGGTTTTACGACAACCTTTCATATTACAAAGTTAATTATGGTTAAGGATTTTTTTTTCTCAATGTAAGTAATTATATCTCTGAAATCTATAATTGACTTTTGTGGTTATGAAATCATTGTATTTATGCATTAACACACTGAGAGCCTGGTACATGGACGGGAAGGAATGATATTCAACGGTAGATTATGTACTGAAACAACATTTCCCTTCTTGGAAGTATAACTTGTTAACTCCCACTGTGAACACAACTTAAAAGACACCTTTCTGTTGTAACATTTTCTATTTGAAAATTTTCAGCTAAAGACATTCAATTTACAAAGCTTAGGATCACATTCACAAGGCTACTTGCACACCAAGTCAAAATGTTGGGATGCATATTACAGTATTACACATTAAAATCCAACATTGTTATTTACAAAGAGATATTGTGCTCACCCACAAACTTGCAAACGTGTGGCTATGCACAAAAGATGTGCACGTAGTGCCCCCACCTTGGTAACTGCCAGAAAAGTCCTTATGATAAAGACAGGAGTCCATCCTTTTTCAAGGTGGAAATGAGGAGGTAACACCTCCGAAATTGGTGGAATACAAGAAAAGGGTTTTTTGCATGTTAAAATGCGTTTTTCCTGCAAAGGAAAACGTACAATTATTAATTACATTTTTCCATTCAGAAATGTACTCCTGTTACGTCTCAGAATGCATATATGCTTACACATATGGATACTCCCAGAATACTTAGTATTTTCCAAGAAAGTCAGAAATTGCTTCAAACAAAGGAGAACCATATGTGTGCAAATTTCCAGGGGAATTGAATCATTTGATACTTTCAGAAGGCATGTGATCACTCCAGGTAACTAGTCTTGAATTGCAGCCAGTTATTCAAGACTTCACCAGAATGGTGGAGGTTAAGACAGTTCTACTTTACCCAGTATTCCATACTGTCGAGTCAGAGCCTCAAACTGGGAACAATGTAATGAGACAATATTTTCAGTTTCAGATACAGAGATGTAGCATACTGATACAGTGATAACGCAGATTGTGAATATACGTCCTCCAGTAGCTCAACCAAGACAGTATAGAACATATAAAGAAACTGATCATAGGGTTCCCTTTGCAACTGACATAATTTTATGTATGCCCTCATACTCCTTGAGAAGACCTTGCATATTATTTCAAATGTTATACAGTTTATGTTCAGAAATGTACCGACTTCAGTGGTGGCACAGGTTTAACTTACTAGAGCTAATAAATATGTTTATTATTGTGGTTCTACTCTGCTAGGTGAATTTCCTAAAAGTGTATTAAAATAAAAGTAAAATTAGCAAACAACAATATTTGTGAAGGATTTTGACACACAACTTAATTGAAGAGCAAGCCTTCAGTGCCTGGTATGAGCATCAAAATCCAATGCAACATGCAGCGGAGCATGTTACTAAAGTTAGAAAATAATTTCCAAAGTTTCATTAAAGAAACTGAGTGCCAAGAATATTTGACACATGGTCGCATGACTTCATTTGATTTATCATACCATTCAATTTCCACGCACCATTTAAAAATTATATAAAATAATGAATGACCTACAATAGGCTTGATTCACATAAAATTTACACATCTCTCCGTCACAGAGTTATGCCTACAATTATTTATACATTCATACACTTCTGAGGATTTAGAGGATTCACAAACCTCAGGAAATCTATACAAATCATAGATTTACAGCCATGCTCCTCTGCTTATATTTTCTACAGGAAATTATCAACATAGTGAAATGTCCACAGGAATAACTATTATGGAAATGTGTATTTAAACATTTCACATTTTAATTTTTGTCCCCCTAATCAGAAATGTGTTTTCCGCTTTGGGAAAAACTTTCCCTAAACCCCATGAAAATACAGAGACACTAGGAGTTTTTAAACACTCATTTTACAGATGCACTCCAGCACTAGAGTTAAGCATTGGGGGCTCCTCCGCTAAGGCGGAGGAGCGTCGCCCCACCGCTTTGCAGCAGTGAAATAAAGGAAACATAAAATGATAATAACTCGATGTTACTATCATTTTATGTTTTCCTGCTGTGGCAGCTTTGCGGGCGGGGCGGGGATGGGCTGCTCACACAGGAGCAGGGGGAGGAGTGGTTTGCCCACTCTAAGTGCGCATGAATGTTTGGCCGGCCGTCTCGGGCCGGCCAGTCATGTGCACTTTGCATGTTCTCCACCCAGGCTGCATTACAGCCTGGGTGGAGAACATGCCCAGGCTCCCACTGCCTGTCTGAGTGTCGAACCACAGTGCTCAGACCAATCACAACGCTACATTACAGGTTGTGATTGGCTATGGGGAGCCTGGGTGCTTCCTGATTCCTGTTCTGGCCAGGAGAGATGACGGAGGACAGACGCGGCAATCAGGTACGTTTTTTAAATAATTTTTTTAAACCCCCTCACCCCTCACTTCCCACCCCCCACCCACCCCTCTCCATGCCCCTGATCCATGACGGCCACCACTGGAGTTAAGTATGTGCTTTGGGTGGGAAAACTATTAGGAGCGTCTGTGAATACTAACAAAGTTAAAACTTTGTTGATAACCATCGCATTCCCGACACCCGCTCCCCTGGGGTCACTCGTGTATAACCCTTACCCTACACTTGCAAAAATGACAAATTTGCCATATTTCTGGACTCTCACTAGTTTCATATGAGCATAAATGTCAATGAGTCCAATTCTAGACACCAGGGTTTATAATTTGCCCTTGCATATGTCACCTTGTGCATCACTAAGGGTAACTTAGGAGTACAAAGTTTTGTTGTGTATCGAGCCAATTGTCTGTTCTGTCTTGGTTGGCAGACTATGGGATAAACTATTTTCTATACTAATTGATTAAAAAGTTACAGTTGTGTAAATTTAATTTCTATGAGAAAGTTCGAAAAAGTAGTTACCCACCAAGATGTTAACTTTGTCCCTCAGATTGTATTCCTTTTGCAGTAAAAACTTCAGACCGTTGTGGGGTGCAATGGTAAGATCTTCCTTCACCCCACTTTGCCCCCGCCTACTGGCAGCTTCCTCAAAACCTTTGGGATAATACACTAGATGATTAATCAATGTTCGTTTGGTTTTATTTTTGATTAAACTAACAACTGCCCCTTCTCCAACTGAGAACACTCAATTTCTTCTGAATTGTATCATCTGAGACCTTTAAAATATACACCAGATTTACATGACGCTTTTCATCAAAGTACAGCTTCCAAATTTAATTTTGTAAAATATTTTTTTAAGAAAAACACTGTATAGAAAACTGCAGCACTGCTCTACACAGTTTCACTGATCAAAGCGAAAATATAGAAATCAGATATTGAAATACCTAACACTCAATATGCAGAAAGAAATATTCGTAATGACACCTTTTGAATTAGATTATTTCTCCGAGTTTCAGTGTTTTTTCTCGTGTGATAAATACTATGAAGGTTTACCCTGGTTACTTGTGTATCTTTGTGACGTCCAGGTGTCTTGGAACAAAACACCAACATCCACAACTTGTTTTTTCGTTTTTTTTTATTTACAGGAGCCTAAAAATCTTTTTTCAGTTCTTACTTCCATGTACGGTAAGGCTTACTGACTCGGCTTCAGAAAACAAAACTTTTTGAAAGAGGAATGCAGAAATACCCCCACGCTAATGTAACTTGAATGGTTCTAATCAAATCGATGGTATTCTTTGCGCGCGCGGTCGGGGGGATATGTAGTAGCTTGAGTCAATGACCCTACGGCGGCAGGGGTATAATTTGAAGACTGAAATTTCCAGAGCATGCACCGTTAACCACGCCGAACCTGTTACGGCTCTGAAGGGAATTGTTTGGCTCGCATTAGATTTTCTACCGCGCAGCCATAAGTGATAAATGTACTGCTGTACTCACTGTCAAGTTAATCAATGCTGCCAAAGTTTTGTTGACCTAACTGTAATCCATAAAGTCAAAGCATTTTATCCATCCCTGTGACAACTCAGTCCACAGTGGGAAGAGCAAACCAGACTCTACCTAGAAGTGAAGACATTCCGCTAAATATCAACCTAAAACGAGCCTTCTCTAAAATGGGAGAGGCTAAAAGGAATGCAGTGAGAAGGTGAAAGACCTAGGAAATTGATATGCACATGAATATTAAATCCCAACTAAAGTGAAAATAACATTTTTAATTTTACAAGAAAAGAGAATGTTATTTCTTCATACAAAAAATACTTCTCTGTCCAATGTACTGGTAAACAGGGCTGTCTGTGCTCGTCCAGCTATCACACAGTCAGGTTTGAAATGGCTAATAATCCTGTAAATCATTTCCACTGAAAAATATATACGTCTAATTTGGACTCTTGTACATGAACTTCGGATATTAAGAAAACGTGACTAGATTCCACTATTCGGTGACTCGACGAGCCCACCCGTGCTGCTAAAAAACCCACAGGGTGCACACATGGGGTAAAGAAAAACGCGGAAATGTTGGTTTTTCGCATCCAGATGAGTGAAATTCGTGATTTTATGAAACAGACTGGAGACAACAGCTGAAAGTAACAATAGTGCACTCACTTCCAGCCTACATCGATCTTGCTAACGCCTATTTATGTGGAGATACTTCTGCGATCAGTGAGCAGCAAAAAAATTAAGAAACTAGAGGGATGTCCTGCCCATATATTGAAAGTGTTGGGGTTTTTAGAAGTTCTACATCTTTATTGGTACTGACTGCTCTACATTCTAACAGATGAAGTTGAGAGCATCATTTTTGTTACTGTGCCTCGACATAAATTGCCATATCCTTCGATTGAAACATACATACAGCATTCAGTGCAATAGACATGGCCAAGACAAGCAGAAAACAAGCATTTGCAATGCAATAGGTCTCGCATTTACATGAGTTTAAGCTATTGGCATTGTAAATGACAATGCTTTTATTTATGTTTCAAAAACTAAAACATAAAGAAAAGGCATTGTCATTTACAATGCCAATAGCTCAAACTCGCGTAAATGTGAGACCTGTTGCATTGCAAATGCTTGTTCCTAATTGAAACATATATTTTTCTTCCATGGTGTTAGAATGCTGTTCACATGGAGCACCTGCTCAGCTTAACAAGAAGCATTATAGGCAACAAATTAATTGAATGAATGAGAAACCAAATGGTGCAATCTGATTAAAAAAAAACGCCCTAATTAAAGAGATGATGATACCTACGAACAGGAACCAAGGCCATTGACTTCCTAGTACAATGGGTTGGGCTAACCCTGTCCTCCATTGCAATTAAGTCCACAGAACTGGACAATGTATTTTCCACTTTTGTGTGTTGCTGAATATGAATGAGGAAACACTGACGAAATGTTTGGCATGCACAATTATATGAGAACATTTTTATGAGTTTATAAGCAAAATTTATAAGCTATTGTGTATTTTTTAAGGATTAGCAGCTCATCATGTATTTACTTTCTAGATGAAGAGTCAGATTCTGTTGCTTGATACGTGCAAACATTGTATGTATGGATGGATGCAAGTACCTTGGTAAATATTAGAACTGGGCTAGTGTGAACCTGACTGGAAAGCAGTGGAGTGCTGTAAATGGTCAGGGCACGGAGGGGGTGGGGTGTGGGGGGGGATTGTTCATGGTTTTCCCCCCTTTTAATGTAGATGAGATTGTTCATTGAAAAAAAATGTGTATTGCATGCCTTTCAGAAATGAAGGAATATGTTTTTTAGCTGTGCCTCAACCATGGTTATCCATAAGCTTTCAATGTTTAGTCTTTCAGTGGGGGCCAAAATGATCTACAATTAACATACAAGTATGTCACTGAATCGAAAAATAGTAAAATGGCGGTTTGGTTGAAAGCTTTTGAAGAGAATCCAACTGTGACTGAAAATGAAGGTTTTGCAGCATTTTGCAGCATTTCGAACATTAAAATGTCACTCATATTTACTCTGAAATTATGAAAATGTCACACATAGCAATCTGAAACCTTGGCAGCTACGTCTACAGTTGATTCTAAAATGCCGCTGTCAGAGCCTGTACATGTGAATGGTTTCGTATGTATCTTCTTAAGATACAGTGCCGCCAGGTGGTGATGCGCTATAGCGCTGCGCGACTCACCTCAGAGCTGCGCGATCCCTTCAGCACCTGCTTGGTGAGGGCGATGACGTCAAAGCTACAGGTGTTCACCTTCTCGGTCAACAGTCCTTTTACTGACTGCCCGAAACGCGCCTTGCCCTCGGCGGTCGCCATCTTGGGAGCAGCGTCCTTCTCCATGATGGCGAACAGACCCGGAAGAATGACTGAAGGAAACGCGACATTGCGCAAAAGGCTCTGAAGCCCGCGAGCCGCCGTGCGTGTGCACATCTGCTGTCCGGCGCCGGGCGGCGTCAGTTGCGTGGCACATGGGCGGCGCATGGAGCGCGCGGCCGGAGGTGTCCGGGGCTCCCGTGAGCTGAGGGAGCCCCGTGTGTTGGAGAAGTCCGGCGGGAGCCCACCCCGCAGAGGGAAGTCCGGCGGGAGCCCACCCCGCCTTCGTGAATGCCGCATGGTGCGGCCGGAGCAAGATTCAGCGCTGAGTCCCCACAAGAGCCGGTGAGTGGGGTTGAGCGGGAGGCATGCTGGACGCCGCGCCTGGACAGGACATGTGCACGCGTATGGTGCGAGCAGGAGTTGTAAAAAGACGCGAGCCGTACGCGTGCACATCTCCTGTCTGTTAAGCTTGAGCACAGACAGTCGATGTGCACGCGTACGGCTTGCGGCGTTATTACAACTTCTGCTCGCACCATACGCGTGCACATCTCCTGTCCAGGACTTGCCGTACGCGTGCACCTGTCCTGTCCCGCATCGGAGCAAAAGTCGGCAACAATAGATCTCGCATAGCGAGCAGCGCTTTGCGCTGCATCGCTAGGCGAGACCTAAAAAGGAAAACTGAAAAAACTGAAAAAAAGGCGAAATAGCAAGCACTCACAGACAATTTCAGACATATGAAATATGAATGGCACTAGATTTTTCCTGCCGGGGGTCACCAGCCTCTGTGTTTTAGGCACTCAAGGCATTTATTTAGGCTCCAGAGCCTGATATGATTTCAGAGAATAAATTATGCGCCCTCACTCAGTCTCAATGACCATCCACTTCGCTACCATTTCCAAGTACCTGACACTTGTCCCTCCCAAAACAATCTTAACATTGGAGTCCTTGGGAAATGCAGAGAACAATGCAATTACTGCTGAAGAGGGCCAACATAACTTGACCGGTGAGTACTTATTAACCTTTACAGTGTGTGTGCGCATGATGACAAATGAACAGCATCAAGCGGGGCGGATCACATTTATCACAGGGCCGTCGTACGGCGGAGTTTTACTTGATACAACACTCCACACTCTCATTACTGAAATCCTGTGCCCTGTTCCCTTGAAAGAACAGCTTCAATAGAAGATCCTAGATCCGCCATGATAAACAAATGTTGATGTCACGAGGAATGGCAGATGACGAAGAGCGTCGCCATTGGAAGTTCCATAAGCATAATACATCCACCACGCCACTGTAAGTTTGTAGCAGGCTGGTATTTTTGATGTTTACTGATCCAACAGAATATGTCTTAGTATTTGGTCATATAATGCATAAGATTTGCAAGCCCCTTAGTTCTTTTGATGCCAGTATCACTTACAGAAGCTTCATACATAAGTGTGAATTCAATCACTTCTGCAGTGTATGCATTACCCCTTAACTGAATACTCCTTTTGTCAGTCCAATATGAGCGCAGGGCGTTTGCATTCTGAGACTGAACTAACATGGTAACAAACCTCTCTTTAGACTTATGTTTCACTCCTGTTTTTAATGCCTTTCTAATATCAGTAATAGACAGAGTAATTTATTTCTACAGTCAGGGAATCTGAGAGGCATATTTAGCAACAGCATTCAATTCCACTGCCATTGATTTTAAGTTGCTGCACTGTAGTTGCCAGAAACATGGTAACAATGAGGTCTTCTTAGACTTTATTCTGGTAAATTACACGACATGGCATACAAATAATTTTTAATGTGGCTCTTTCAGACTGGAAGAGCTACACCTGATGGCTTGGTGAGATCACTGAGTCAGAGTTCGCTCTAAAGGACTTTAAAAGGTATAAGTGGTGACAGACCTTCTAAGCATAAAGTCCTCCTATGTCCATGAATACAAATGGGATCCGAGACACTGAATGCTATTCTGAAGGGCATGCCCTCCGGATGCACAGATCATACACACCAACACCAGAGTTTGGAGCAGTTTTTACCATGGATTAACACAAGTTTAGAAACAACATTTCCAACTCCTCAGAAATCCCTCACCACCTTAGAGGAAGAGATAAGTGGGCAAGCAGTACATGCTTCAGATTGAGAGGAGTTCAAAAAATGCAAAAGGTCCATGTAAAGAAGGTGAAGCAGCCAGTATGATAGTTGGATTGGAACAATGAATACACAACATCAATGTCCCATCAATCATTTGTAGGCAAGGCAAAAATATTATATTAGTTGAGGATAGAAAAGCACCACTTCCCAGGAGTTAATTTGCTAAGAAAACCTTTTTTCTTAAGAGCCTGCAGCTGGTACTGCTGAATGCCAGAGATGGCAAACACCAAGCCTGCCTAGTCTAGATTCTATCTTGTATCTCTTTCTTTCACAACCCTATACTTTCTTCTCTTTATCTTTCTTTTGAAGGTTATTTTTCATTCCTGTTTTGTCCCTTTGTCACTGTTTTCCAATCTTTCTCTTGCTCTGGGACAAAGCTTTATGAGGAAAAATAATCGTGGTCCATAAAATCAGTGTCAGTGCACACCACCAATCACCAGCACAAATTAAGCACCAGCACAGATTGTGATTCCTCCACAACAAAGGATTGTTTAGGTCTTGGAAAAAAACCAAAGAGCAGAAAAGGTTACTCTACAACCGACTACTTATACATTTATAATCTGCAGAGCTCACCAAAACATAACATGAATTGCAGCTAAGGCTGCACAACCACGCCTGCGCCTCGAACTACTGGCACTGGAATCATTCCATACCGTATTCATCCTTTTCTCCAACCCAGTCAGTTGCCTGGATATCTGTTTCACTTTGATAAACATTAGTGAATTAACTACAAACAATGATGTAAATGTAGATTGCTTATTTTTAATCACCCTCGTACACAGTACTTAATCACCCTCGTACACAGTTCCTTCCAAACACTGCCAAGATTCCCCTTTTGCTGGCCTAACTTATTCAAAGTCTGAG
Source organism: Calotriton arnoldi (assembly GCA_963921515.1). Classification (NCBI taxonomy): domain Eukaryota; kingdom Metazoa; phylum Chordata; class Amphibia; order Caudata; family Salamandridae; genus Calotriton; species Calotriton arnoldi. The sequence goes on from CAWUFW010003266.1 coordinate 786,692, forward strand.
AGTTTCCGTACTAGCAACATTTAAAAGAGGCAGCAGAGCAACATCATCACCAGGAGATATGAATGAGCCTTCCGTTTGGAAAATACGAAATGTAATTAAATTTTAACCTACAGTCTATTCTATTCATAGATGTTTGGGAAAGTGCTAAACTGCGAGAAAAGTGGTGCTATCCCACTGTGCTGCATGTCTGGAAAACTAAGGTTGTAATTCATTACGGTCATTGAGACCATCTTGGAACAAAACAGGAATTAGTCACTATATTTAAACATGACTCAAAGGAAATTTGGCAAGGGCATTTGCTCATTTTTCAGTTTTCTTAACTTATGGCTTGAACCGCAGTCATTTTAGGTGACACCCATGCCCTCAGACACGGAGGTTCCAAACAGCATTCCTTTCAAGAAGATGGGATTCGAATTTTTAGTTTTAAGCGGAATCTCATGGGTCTAAAGTAATATATCTGAGTGCAAGTATGAGTGGGCACTGACTGCTACCGTGTAGTGAAATATTGGCAAGAAAATCACTTAAGGCTAGCAAGATGCATTAGAAGTAACAGCAACAGATAGTAAATGGTAATCTTAGGCTGTTTATGTGAGCATAACTCGAGACAAATACATATATATACATACATACATAGATATACATATACACACATATATTTATATATATACACATATATTTATATATATATTCCACAAGTCAAATCTTCCCCAAGATACAGATGATTCACGAGCCGCTCTGATCAGCATAGAAAGTGTTTATTTTCTGGCAGAAAGAATATATATATATATATATATATATATATATATATATATATATATATATATATATATATATATATATATATATATATATATATATATATATATATGCAAAGCTCCTTTCCACACCACAATCCGTGCACTGACGAGCGGGTGCCTCTTTAGCTCGGGGGTACGCCCGTGCTTAAAATCAACGCTCCGTAATTCGTGCCCAAATACGCACAAACTGATGCACTCGCGGAGGTGAGTTCATAAGATATATTTATTGAACTCCACAGCAAACACACACAGACGCGTTTCGGCAGTCGCCTTCGTCAGTATCAGGCGCGCCGGAAACGGTCACTATTTGACATCTCATTATGATAATGAAAGATGGACTTGTGCAAAGAAACTGTCAGCGCCATCTTAGCGTGGTATACAATACCATGAAACTGACCCGTTTACACTGTTAATCGTGATAAGTTAATCTTAAACAATACAATTCAATTCAATTCATATTATAACTGTGATCCCTTGTTAGATACAATTTTAAATATAAATATTTGTATTGGCAGTGAATGTTTTACACGATTTAGCCCTGTATGGGCCTTTTTAACCTGGAAGAGAAACTTTACCTCTTTAGACAACTGCGCCCTTATTGCACTATTTTATCATAGTGACCGTTTCCGGCGCGCCTGATACTGACGAAGGCGACTGCCGAAACTCGTCTGTTTGTGTTTGCTGCGGAGTTAAATAAATATATCTTATGAACTCACCCCCGCGAGTGCATCAGTATGTGCGTATTTGGGCACGAATTAAAGAGCGTTGATATATATATTAGTTGTGAACTAACCAAACGTCGTGACAAAGGTGCTAGGAGCACCGAAACGCATTGGCGTTGTTTATTCTGTCGAATAAATATCTTTAAGCAACCACCCTGGAGTGCCAAGGTTTTCCTGTATGTGAGGGAGGCGTCGGAGTGATTTAAATTGCAGCGCGCGGCGAAGCGCTGCTTGCTCGGCACCACCGGCGGTCAGGAAGCCCGTTTAGGCAAACTCACCGAAAGCAGGATATATATATATATATATATATATATATATATATATATATATATATATATATATATATATATATATATATATATATATATATATATATTCACTGAAAAAACCATAGGTTTCAGACACGTTATAGTTACAAATTAGCATTTAAAAAACCTTTGAAATTCACTGAAAAAACCATAGGTTTTAGGGACAGTTTTAGTTACTTGGACATTGCACTCGTACAAAACCCGTGAAATTCCCACGTTATAGTTAGTTCAGCTAACTATAACTCGCGCCCCGCAATGCACTGCTGATGACGTCACATATTACATCACTCATGACATGGTCAGTGACATCACTGATGACATCACTGATGACATCTCAAATGACATCACTGATGACATCATCCAGTGACTGTGTGTTTCTGTAAAGTTTAAATATTTTTAATATATATAGGAAAAGACGTATTGAAGAATGAGTGGGTGTGTAAGTGTCTGTATGGATGATTTAGTAGGTGCGTGACTTACTCTATAAGTGAGTGATTTAACGTATCTTACTGAATGCATGGGTTAGTGACTAAACTGGGTGAATGTCTGTATCCGTCTGTCTGTTGCTGTGTAAGTGGCTGCATGTGTTTGTGAATAGCTAAATGAGTGTCTATATGAGTTATTGAATGCTTGTCTGAGTATCTGTATGGGTTCCTTGAGTGTTTGTGTGGGAGGGGTGTGTGCAACTCTGTGCATAGATGTGTGAGTGGGTGATTCACTGGGTGGATGGTTTCAAGAGTGCATCTGTGATAGACTGTATGGGTGGGTAAGTGTGTGTAAGAGTGTGTTAGTGAGTGAATGTATGTCCCAGTGGTACATGTGTGAGTAACTACATATGTGAAAGGCAGTATATATGTGTGTTGGAGTATATAAATAGCTATAAGCAAGAGTGAGTGATTGTGATAGTGGCTGTATGGATGAGTGTGTGCTTGTATCAGTGATTGTATAAGAGCGTAACAATGTGCTACTATTTGTATGAGTAAGTGAGCTGGTGTGTGTATAACTGTATAGGTGATTAAATGGCAGTGTGTTTAATTATTTGCATGACTGACTAGGTGTGTGAGTATCTCTATGGATGAGTGGCGTTGTTTGAGTGTCTATATAGGAGTAAGAGTGCATATGATAGTCCTGTACTGAGTGACCGTAAGTATGAGTGACTGTACGGGTGAGTGAGTGGATGTGTGTGTGTGTAGACCTAAGAATCAGTGAGTGGGTATGTAGTTATTGGTGTTGGAGTGACTATGGTTTTGCGAATGGCAGTCTGTAATTTAGAGTGGGTGTATCAAAGGTTATATTAGGGTGTGAGGAGGTGCATCAGATTATCACGTGGATGATGTCATGAGTGATGTCATTTGAGATGTCATCAGTGATGTCATCAGTGATGTCACTGACCATGTCATGAGTGATGTAATATGTGACGTCATCAGCAGTGCATTGCGGGGGCGCGAGTTATAGTTAGCTGAACTAACTATAACGTGGGAATTTCACGGGTTTTGTACGAGTGCAATGTCCAAGTAACTAAAACTGTCCCTAAAACCTATGGTTTTTTCAGTGAATTTCAAAGGTTTTTTAAATGCTAATTTGTAACTATAACGTGTCTGAAACCTATGGTTTTTTCAGTGAATTTCAAAGGTTTTTTAAATGCTAATTTGTAACTATAACGTGTCTGAAACCTATGGTTTTTTCAGTGAATTTCAAAGGTTTTTTAAATGCTAATTTCTAACTATAACGTGCCTGAAACCTACGGTTTTTTCAGTGAATTTCAAAGGTTTTGTAAATGACAATTTTTAAATGTATTAATTGTTATATTAATTTTTTCATACTGATTTACTACATTTTTAGAAACAATTTTTTTTTACATATTTTATTTTTTAAATTACATTGTAATTACATTATACATTACATTACAAAAAATACTTTCTCAGAATGAATTACTTTAGTTTAAATACTTTGCAGATAGGCAATAGACTTTTAAGTACAGTAGTTACAGTTGTTGCAATGGGCAACACATTTTCAAACACAATGCAACATTCAGCTCAATGTGAATTTCTAGTTAAATGCAATTAGTTACTTTATGGATTACTTTTGTAACCACAGGACTGGATCCTAGATTCAGTCCTGGTACATCTCCTGTAAACAGTTGAGTAAAAGCGTTTTGGTTACAGTCGTGATTTTTAAGGAATATTATTGTATTTTAAAAGTTGACACTTAGAAACTTTTTCTCATAGAATCACCAATGTTATCCTATGGAAGGAAATTCACTTAGCAGGTAAAAACTGTTATCGTTACTTTTTCTTACTCAGTGTTGGATCCTGGATCCAGCACTGGTGCATCTCCTGTAAACAGTTGAAAGAATGCGTTTAAGTCATACAGGCGATTTTTAAGGAATATTTGTAGTTTGTGAAAATCAACACTTTGAAACTTTTTTGCTGAAAACCAGTCAATCTTAGCCTATGAAGGAAATTCAAGTTACCGGTAAGTACGGTTAAAATTACTTTTGAGGACCAGTACTGGGCTGAAAGATGCAGCACTGAGGTCTCTCCTGATAACAGGTGAGTAAATCGGAATTCGTATTTCGGCTGATTTTAGAGGAATATTTTAAAGTTCCAAAACTCCACACTTAGAAGAATTTCCAAGTGAAACCAGTCAATGTTAGCCTATGGAAGGAAATTCAAGTTACTGGTAAGTACGGTTAAAATTACTTTTCAGGACCAGTACTGGGCTGAAAGATGCAGCACTGAGGTCTCTCCTGATAACAGGTGAGTAAATCAGAATTCGGATTTCGGCTGATTTTAGAGGAATATTTGTATGTTTCAAAAATCAACACTTAGAAACTTTTTCAGCAAAAAGCAGGCAATGATATCCTATGGAAGGAAATTCAAGTTACTGGTAAGTACGGTTAAAATTACTTTTGAGGATCAGTACTGGGCTGAAAGATGCAGCACTGAGGTCTCTCCTGATAACAGGTGAGTAAATCGGAATTCGTATTTCGGCTGATTTTAGAGGAATATTTGCACAATGGTGAAGGGAGGGGGCGGGGCCTGAGGTGACATCTGTGCAAACGCGCCCCGTTGCGCGTTTTAATTTGGGGGATTAAGTCCCCTTGAATCCTGAGGGTCCCTAGGGGCCAACTAGCCCACCAGGAACCTCCAATATGCGCCAGGGGCTGCGTTGCAGAGACGTGTAGAGAGGCCACACCCTTTTACACCTCTCTGCAACGCAGCTCTGTGGCGCTTTCTGGATGTACCTGTTGGGCTAGTTGGCCCCAGGGACCCTCAGGATTGAAGGGATTTAATTCCCCATCTTAAAACGCGCCACGGGGCCGGTTTGCACACATGTCACCTGAAGCCCCGCCCCTCCCTTCACCACTGTGCAAATGCGCCCGTGGCGCGGTTTAAGTTGGGGGATTAAGTCCCCTTGAATCCTGAGGGTCCCCGGAGTCCAACTAGCCCACCATATACCTCCAAAAGCGCCACAGAGCTGCGTTGCAGAGAGGTGTAAAAGGGGTGTGGCCTCTCTACACGTCTCTGCAACGCAGCCCCTGGCGCATATTGGAGGTTCCAGGTGGGCTAGTTGGCCCCAGGGACCCCCAGTATTCAAGGTGAATCGTTCCCCTCTGCAAACGCGCCAGGGGCGCGTTTGCAGAGTGGTGAAGAAAGGGGCGGGGCCTGCGGGCCCGATCGTTTTTTAATTATTTTTTTTTTTGTCCCCTGAAGGGGGCTGTGTAGCCCCCTTCCTTTTTCCTGTTTTTATGCCCTGGGGACCCCATCCCCCAGGGCCTTACCCCTTTTTTTAATTTTTAATAAAAAAAAACGGGAAAGGGGCCGCGTGGCCCCCTTCCCTGGGCCTGTATTGGCCCCGGGACCCCATCCCCCGGGGCATGGACTTTTAATTTTTATTCTTTGGAGGGGGCTGCGTGGCCCCCCTCCTCTGGCCATTTAAGGCCCCGGGGACCCCATCCCCCGGGGCCGGCCTTTCCTTTTTTTTACATTTTTCATATTTGGGGAGGGGGCCGCGTGGCCCCCTCCTGGTCACTACTTGCCCCGGGGACCCCATCCCCCGGGGCTGGCCCTCTCCGTTGGGGACTGTGGGGGGTCCCCAATCCCCCACAGTCCCGCCGGCTCCCCACGTCCCTTGGGAGCCGGCATTGCTATTCCACTTGGGGAGCAGCTGACATGCTGCTCCCCATGTGGAAAAGCAATCGCTTTGAATATTGGAAGAGAGAGCAGGTTTCCCTGCTCTCTCTTCCAATATCCAAGCAGTTTGCTATGGCAGGACGGGAGCCGCGAGGCTCCGTCCTGCCATAGCAAACTACAGTGTCCCGGGGGTAGGCACCCCGGGACACTGCAGGAGCCGGCCCTGGGGGTGGTGGTCCCCAGGGCCATCAAGGGCTCCAGGAGGGGGGCCGCGCGGCCCCCTCCCTACATCAGCACAGCCCCGGGGAGGTGGTGGTCCCCGGGGCTTCGGGGGTCCAAAACGGACCCCCATTTTAATTTGTTAGTGCCCCGGGGAGGTGGCGGTCCCCGGGCGTGTGGGGGGCTGGAGCCCCCCACACAGGTTATTAAATTATTTTAAAAAAGCCCCGGGAGGTGGTGGTCCCCGGGGCTGCGGGAGGGCTCAGAGCCCTCCCGCACCATTTCTAAAAAGCCCCGGGGGTGGCGGTCCCCGGGGCTTGGGGGCCCTTTGAGGCCCCCACACATTAAATTATCCCCCCCCCACCATGCCCCCAGAACTTGGGCCACCCGGGGGCCAATTAACATTGAAGCGCGGAAGACCACGCTTCGATTTTTTTTTTTTTCGGCAGGATTCGCGCACCCTGAGCGCATCCTGCCGATTTTTTTTAAAAAAATGCTTTTTTGCCCAGGGGGTCCTTGTGGGACCCCTGAGCAGGCCTAGGGGTTAGGGTGTTTCTACCCTGCCCCCTTTGTGCGTTTTGCGCACTTGTTTCTTTTTTTCTCGGCGGGATACGCGCACCCTAAGCGCATCCCGCCGATTTAAAAAAATAAAAATCTTTTTCTGCCCAGGGGGTCCTTGTGGGACCCCTGAGCACACCTAGGGGTTAGGGTGTTTCTACCCTGCCCCCTTTTGCGCTTTGCGCACTTGTTTCTGTCCCTCGGTTCTACCGAGGGACAAAATGGCTGCCAACACTTCCTGAATCGGAATGTTGACAGCCAGCTGACAGCCAATTAGCATGCAGCTCGTGATCGGGACGGTGCGCGCAGGGTGCGCTGAGGGTACGCGTATCCGACGCGCCCATAGATATATATGTACTTTTACTTTTGATTTTCTCAGGAACTACTGAACGGATTTACACCATTTAAGCAAAAGGCACCATTCTGAACCAAGGGCTACCTCTTTGCCAAATTTGGTGTAATTCCGTTCAGCAGTTCGGGCTGTAGCTGCGACTAAAGGTTCCTATGGAAAAATGAATGGGGAAAACGCGTTTTGGGACCCCCTTTTTTCTCGGCCCCCGCTTCACGTATCACCCCGAGACTTTCAGGGTAGGAGCGGAGCGGAGCGCCCCAACAAGTTGGAAACTTTCACGAAGATTCGTCAACCGGCGCCAACGTTATTTCAAATAGAATGTCGCGGATTTCCTATGGATAATAGGTTGTAACTATAACTATCTACTGGCGACCGCCAGTAGATAATATATATATATATTCACTGAAAAAACCATAGGTTTCAGGGACGTTATAGTTAGAAATTAGCATTTAAAAAACCTTAGAAACTCACTGAAAAAAACCACAGGTTTCAGGGACGTTATAGTTAGTTGGACATTTCACTCGTACAAAACCAGAGAAATTCGGCCGTTATAGTTAGTTGAGCTAACTATAACTCGCGCCCCCGCAATGCACTGCTGATGACGTCACATATTACATCACTCATGTCATGGTCAGTGACATCACAGATGACATCACTGATGACATCACTGATGACATCATCCATGTGATAATCTGATGCACCTCCTCACACCCTAATATAACCTTTGATACACCCACTCTAAAATACAGACTACCATTTTCGAAACCAAAGACACACCAATACCCGTTACTACATACCCACTCACTGATTCCTAGGTCTACACACACATCTACTCATTCACCCATACAGTCACTCATACATGCAGTCACTCATCAATACAGCACTATCATATGCACTCATACACCCACTCACACACCGCCACTCACCCATAGAGTTACTTACACAGCTAGTCAGTCATGCAAAGAATCAATCACACTCCCATTTACTCACCTACACAGTTATACACATACTACCTCACTTATTTATACAGATACTAACACATACTTACTCTCCTATACAATCACTGACACAAGTACACACTCATCCATACAGCCACTCTCACAATCACTCACTCTCACATATAATCATTTATATACTCTAACACTCACATACACTGACCCGTTTGCGGTACCTTTCCAGTGCCCAGATTGCAACTTTCACATCTGCCCCATTAAACCACAATTGGTGTCATCCAGTTCAACCCTTGTCCCGAAAGGGCCACGCAGGAACAGATCAGTCCTATGTACCTTAATAAATGCACGCTCTCTTTGTAAACACGACTCCGAGTTTGCAATGTTTGTGGAGGCCCAAACTGTTGACTTAGCCTTCATTACCGAGACCTGGGCTAAGGCCTCATCAGACCCAGACCTAGCCATGGCTGTCCCCACTGGGTATACAATGTCTAAACAAGACCGGGTTGGAAAAAGGGGCGGTGGGCTGGCCATAATATTCCGAAGTAGTTGGAAAGGGACATTCATCACTCAAAACAATGTGTCAACTTTGGAATCCCTACTTTTCAAGATCTCAATAGATAACCGTTACACTTTTAACGGCCTACTATTTTATCGACCCCCTGGCCCTCGGGTAGACTTTTTAAACACCGTAGGTCAGTCCTTGGATGTGATATCCCAGTCGTCAGACTTTACACTCCTGGGTGACTTCAATTTACACCTTGAAGACCCATTAGACAGGGAAGCAGTACATTTTATTGATATCATGAACAGCCTAGGACTCACCCAGCAGGTGACTGGCAGTGCTCACTCTGGGGGACACCTGCTTGATGGAGTATTCTCCAATAATAATTTTTTACAATGTCTCCCATCTCTCCTGCTTATTTGGTCGGATCACAAAGCTGTTATGTTCTCTCTCTCCTTCCATCATCCTGGATCAGAGAAGCTGAGAAACAAACAGCCCAAAAGGGTCCGACCTTGGAACAAGATTGTAACCGAAACCCTACAAAGTTCCTTGGCTCAGAATCCACCCAAGATTAATAATAATCCGAATACAGCAGCAGTTGCCTTTGAGCAGTGACTCCGTAGCTCAATTGATCATATTCTACCTTAAAAATCCATTACTAATCATAGATTAAGACACACTGAACCCTGGTACTCTGAACTTCTCAGACTTCAAAAACAAAAATGTCGCCGCCTTGAAAGGAAATGGAGATCCCGCTATGATATTAATGATAGAATAGCCTATAAACAATCTTTGCTAGACTATAAAAAATTAATGTTTGAGGAGAAAACCCGCTATTTTACTACAGCCATAACAACAGCAAAAAACTCTTCGAAAGAACTTTTTAGCACAGTAAAAAAGCTAGCTAAATCCCCCGAAATGACAAATACACCGATAAGTCAGGCTTTCTGTAACTCCTTGGCCACTTTCTTTCAGGAAAAAGTCAGTTCAGTCTATAGTGGCTTTTCCACATCCTTGTCTCAATGTGCCGCTCCCTCCCTGTTTATGTCAGCCACTCCTAACATGACAAAGGAAGTCTCCTTAGCCACCCCAAAATCTATCTATCTCCCTGAACTATCTCTCTTTCCTTCACTGACCTCCGACCAGGTCACTAAACTTCTTCTGTCCACCAAATCTGGCTCCCCATTGGACCCTTGTCCCCCCAAAATCTTTCATCTTCTACCAGAAATAATTGCTTCTCATCTGTCTCCCATCTTTAACCAAATGTTCTCCACAGGCATATTTCCTACCAACTGGAAACTGGCATCCGTCCTCCCTCTTCTTAAAAAAGCAAATCTAGATGGGGCGGACCCTAATAACTATCGCCCGATCTCAAGACTCCCCCTGCCTGCAAAAATGGTTGAAAAAGCCATGAATGTACTATTATCGGACTACATTGAGAAACATGCCTTCTTGGATGCCACTCAGTTCGGCTTTAGAAAGCACCATAGCACGGAACTGGCACTGATTTCAGCATCCGAACAGATTAGGCAGACGGTCGATGCAGGGGGCAATGCAGCACTTGTGCTGCTTCACCTCTCTGCCGCATTCAACACTGTCAATCATAAAAAATTATTGGAATACCTGGAGAGGATAGGCATCAAAGGAAAGGCTCCTACTTTACTTAGATCGTTTTTGACTGGCCGAGAACAGTTTGTGGGTCTGTCTGAATTCAAATCGCCCAATTTGACACTGCCGTGTGGGGTTCCACAGGGATCATCACTGAGCCCCACCCTCTTTAACATATACGTTGCTCCTCTGGCAAGGCTAATTAGATTTATGGGTTTCTCTGTAATTTCTTATGCTGATGATACCCAGATTGAGGTTTCAGTGACAGGCTCGCCTTTAGACACAGCAGCACAGTTCTATACCTGCCTTCGCCAAGTTGGGGATTGGCTGGCCACTAATTGTTTGAAATTAAATTCCAGTAAAACTGAAGTCCTACTCTTTGGCAGCAACACTAATTTCTGGTCCCCTGCTTTGTGGCCTTCGGAGTTGGGCACACTACCTATTCCTACAAATAAGGTATAAAACCTGGGAGTCACTTTTGACTCCAAGCTCTCCTTCGAAGGCCACGTGAACCAGGTCACCTCTGTATCTTTCTACACATTAAAATTACTTAGAAAGATCCTTCCATTCATCCCTGTTAATTTACGTAAGCTGGTGATCTTGGCTCTCGTTTTGTCCAGAGCCGATTATTGCAACAGTCTTTTTATCAACCTCCGGACTAAATGTCTAACCAAATTACAGATTGTACAAAATGCTGCGGCGCGCTTTTTGCTGAACATTCCCAAGCACAAATCTGCCTCTGCGGCGCTAAAAGAGCTGCACTGGTTACCAGTGAAGAGACTATTGAGTTCAAGGCTCTCTGCCTAGCATTTAAAGCAACCCATGACATAGGACCTGTCTTTTTTAAGCAGAACTTTCAAATATACACTCCTGCGCGCCATCTACGCTCAGCTCACGCTCACAATCTGGTGACTCCCAGGTTCAGGAAAAGCTCCTGCGGTGGTAGAAGCTTTCTGGTCGGTACGACCAGACTCTGGAATTCTCTTCCCCAGAGGTTAAAAGACGAAACCCACTTGTTGGCCTTCAGGAAAGCGTTAAAGACTTGGCTCTTCAATCTCTGATTCTAAACTAAGACCCTACGGCATTTTTTTACATGATGAGCTAGCGCCTTGACACCTTCGGGTAATTGTATCGCGCTTTATAAATCATTCTTTCATTTAATTTCATTTGATATACTGCCTTTCACATATGTAGTTACTCACATGTACCACTGAGACATCCATTCACTCACCAACACAGCCATACACACACTCACCCACCCATACAGCCCCTCACAGACGCACTCTTGAACCCATACACCCAGTGAATCACCCACTCACACATCCATGCAGGGAGTCCCACACACCCCACCCCACCCACACAGACACTCAGGCACCCATACAGATTCTCAGACAACCAATCTATAACCCATAAAGACACTCATGTAGTTACTCACCAACCCATGCAGCTGCATACACACCAACTGACAGACTGATACAGACATTCACAGTTTAGTCACTAACCCATGCATTCAGTAAGACACGTTTAATCACTCACTTATATAGTCAGTCACGCACCTACTAAATCATCCATTCAGACACTCATACACCCACTCATTCTTCAATACACCATGGCCTATATATATATAAAACGTATTTAAACTTTACAGAAACACAGTCACTGGATGATATCATCAGTGATGTCATTTGAGATGTCATCAGTGATGTCACTGACCATGTCATGAGTGATGTAATATGTGACGTCATCAGCAGTGCATTGCGGGGGTGCGAGTTATAGTTAGCTCAACTAACTATAACGGACGATTTTCTCTGGTTTTGTATGAGTGAAATGTCCAACTAACTATAACGTCCCTGAAACCTGTGGTTTTTTCAGTGAATTTCTAAGGTTTTTTAAATGTTAATTTCGAACTATAACGTCCCTGAAACCTATGTTTTTTCCAGTGAAAAAAAAAATATATATATATATATATTCACTGAAAAAACCAGAGGTTTCAGAGACGTTATAGTTAGTTGGACATTTCACTCATACAAAACCTGAGAAATTCGGCCGTTATAGTTAATTCAGCTAACTATTACTCGCGCCCCCGCAATGCACTGCTGATGACGTCACATATTACATCACTCATGTCATGGTCAGTGACATCACAGATGACATCACTGATGACATCTCAAATGACATCACTGATGACATCACTGATGACATCATCCAGTGACTGTGTGTTTCTATAAAGTTTTAATATGTTTTATATATATGCCAAGGTGTATTGAAGAATGAGTGGGTGTATAAGTGTCTGGATGGAGGATTTAGTAGGTGCGTGACTGTATAAGTGAGTGATTAAATGTGTCTTACTGAATGCATGGCTTAGTGACTAAACTGTGTGAATGTCTGTATCAGTGTGTCTGTTGTTGTGTAAGCTGCTGCATAGGTTGGTGAGTAGCTACATGAGTCTCTATATGGGTTATTGATTGGTTGCCTGAGTATCTGTATGGGTGCCTGAGTGTTTGTGTGGGTGGGTGGGGGGGTGTGACTTTGTGCATAGATTTGTGAGTGGGTGATTCACTGGGTGTATGGGTTCAAGAGTGTGTCTGTGAAGGGCTGTATGGGTGAGTGAGTGTGCGTATGGCTGTGTTGGTGAGTGAATGGATGTCTCAGTGGTATATGTGTAAGTAACTACATATGTGAAAGGCAGTATATGTGAGTGTTAGAGAATATAAATGACGATATGTGAGAGTGAGTGATAGTGGCTGTTTGGATGAGTGTGTGCTTGTGTCAGTGATTGTATAAGAGAGTAAGTATGTGTTAGTATCTGTATGAATAGGTGAGGTGGTGTGTGTATAACTGTATAGGTGAGTAAATGGGAGTGTGATTGATTCTTTACATGACTGACTAGGTGTGTAAGTAACTGTATGGGTGAGTGGCGGTGTGTGAGTGTCTGTATAGGTGTATTAGTGCATATGATAGTGCTGTATTGATGAGTGACTGCATGTATGAGTGACTGTATGGGTGAATGAGTAGATGTGTGTGTAGACCTAGGAATCAGTGAGTGAGTATGTAGTAACTGGTGTTGGTGTGTCTATGGTTTCGAAAATGGTACTCTGTATTTTAGAGTGGGTGTATCAAAGGTTATATTCAGGTGTGAGGAGGTGCATCAGATTATCACGTGGATGATGTCATCAGTGATGTCATTTGAGATGTCATCAGTGATGTCATCAGTGACGTCACTGACCATGTCATGAATGATGTAATATGTGACGTCATCAGCAGTGCATTGCGGGGGCGCGAGTTATAGTTAGCTGAACTAACTATAACGGCTGAATTTCTCAGGTTTTGTATGAGTGAAATGTCCAACTAACTATAACGTCCCTGAAACCTCTGTTTTTTTCAGTGAATTTCTAAGGTTTTTTAAATGCTAATTTCTAACTATAACGTGCCTGAAACCTATGGTTTTTTCAGTGAATTTCAAAGGTTTTTTAACTGCTAATTTCTAACTATAACGTCCCTGAAACCTATGGTTTTTTCAGTGAATTTCAAAGGTTTTTTAAATGATAATTTCTAACTATGCCTACAGATGTAGGACATGTGAAGAAAGAGGAACAAAGGCACAGAAAGAAGCAAGACAAATGTAGAAAGAGGCAACAGAAGTCCAGAAAGACGAAGAAAAGTGGAGGAAGAAGCAAGAGATGTGCAGGAAGAAGCAAGAGATGTGCAGAAAGAACCAACAGAGGAACAGAAAGTCCTCCTGTGCACCCAACATTTTGCTGACGGGTTCTGGTGGTAACTGACTCTGACTAACCAGGCCTAGAGCCAGTGCTATGCTAAAAGACACTTAGAATACAGTGAAAACACCTACATACACTAGGGAACACTATGCGTTGGTGTACCCCTGTGATTAGCATGACCTCCTCTGTAAGGCCCTAGTACATAATAGGGCAGGGGGATTAAAACTACCTCTAAGTCAGAGGTGCAGAAAGATGCTTCTTTAAGTAGTAGTCACGTTTGCAGAGTGGTGGAGAAAGGGTGCTGGTCCTCTGACCAGCGCTCAGGAATTCTGCTGCGTAGGACTTACAGGAGGTACCAGGAGGGCTTCTTGGCCCCCAAACTCCCTCAGGACTAAATTGGACTTCATCCCCCATCTCGTAGTCTGCCAGGAGGCGCGTTTGCAGAGTGGTGGAGAAAGGGGGGCATGGGCTCCGAAGACGTTTTAGCAATCCCACTGTGTGGGGCTTACTGGAGGTAACAAGAGGGATAGTTGGCCCCCAAGGACATCCTTGGGGGCCAACTTCCTCTCCTATTACCTCCAGTAAGTCCCACACAGCAGCATTGGTAAGTACTCATACCAGGCCACGCCCCCTTTGCCCACCACTCTACAAACGCGCTTCCTGGCGCGCTCTTGGATGGGGATTGAAGTCCCCTTCGCTGCTGGGGGTCCTTTAGGGGCCAACTAGCCTACCTCTTACCTCCAGTAAGCCCCACGCAGTGGGATTGCTGAGAGGTAGACAAAGCCACGCCCCTTTCTCTACCACTCTGCAAACGCGCCCCTGGCACGTTGTTAGTTGGGGAATTAATTCCCCTTGAATACTGAGGGTCCCTGGGGCCAACTAGCCCACCAGGTACCTCCAATATGCGCCACAGAGCTGGATTGCAGAGAGGTGGTCCGAGGCCACGCCCCTTTTACACCACTCTGCAAACGCGCCTCTTGGCGCACTGCTGCTCGGGGGATGAAGTCCACTTGTGTCCTGAGGTCCTCAGGACACAAGAGGACCTCATCGCCCCACCAACAGTGCGCCAAGAAGCACGTTTGCAGAGTGGTGTAAAAAGGGCGTAGCCTCGGACCACCTCTCTGCAACGCAGCTCTGTGGCGCATATTGGAGGTACCTGGTGGGCTAGTTGGCCCCAGAGACCCTCATTATTCAAGGGGAATTAATTCCCCATCTAACAACGCGCCAGGGGGGCGCGTTTGCAGAGTGGTGGAGAAAGGGGGCGTGGCCTCCGGCGAGATGCCGGCATTTTTTTCTTCTTTTTTTAACAAGGGGGGCTGTGTGGCCCCCCTTTTTTTTTACTTTTTTGGGGCCCTGGGGACCCCATCCCCCAGGGCCTGACCCCTATTTATTTATTTTTTTTAAATTAAAAAATGGGAAGGGGGCCACGTGGCCCCCCTCCCGAGGCCAATTTCGGCCCCGGGGACCCCATCCCCCAGGGCATGACCAGACTTTTGTTATTTTTTTTTTTAAATAATTTATTTGGAGGGGGGCCGCGGGGCCCCCCTCCTCAGACCAATTCTGGCCCCGGAGACCCCATCCCCCGGGGCCGGCCTCTTCGTTTTTTTTTTATAATTAATGCGGAGGGGGGCCGCGTGGTCCCCCTCCCGGGCCAATTCTGGCCCCGGGTACCCCATCCCCCGGGGCCGGCCGTTTGCGTTGGGGACCGTGGGGGGAGCCCCAATACCCCCACGGTCCCGCTGGCTCCCCGCCTCCTGCGGGAGCCGGCATTGCTTTTGAGCAAGGGGAGCTCCCTTGCTCAAAAGCAAACCTGCTTTGCTTCATTGAAGCGAGAGCAGGTTTTCCTGCTCTCGCTTCAATGAAGCAAAGCAGAGTTTGCTATGGCAGGGCGGGAGCCGTGCTCCCGCCCTGCCATAGCAAACAGCAATGTCCCGGGGGTGGGCCCCCCGGGACATTGCAGGAGCCGGCCCTGGAGGGTGGCGGTCCCCAGGGCCATCAAGGGCTCCAGGAGGGGGGGCCGCGCGGCCCCCCTCCCCAGGTTTGCAAAGCCCCAGGGAGGTGGTGGTCCCCGGGGCCAGGGGTCCATAACGGACCCCCAAATTTGAATATTTGGTGCCCCGGGGAGGTGGTGGTCCACGGGGCGTGTTGGGGGACTCGAGCCCCCCCACACATTTATTTATTTAAAAAAACAGAGCCCCAGGGAGGTGGCGGTCCCCGGGGGGGCCGTGAGGCCCACCACACTTTTTGTACAATGCCCCGGGGAGGTAGCGGTCCCCGGGGCTGCGGGGGGGCCGCGTACCCCCGCACATCATAAATAATGCCCCGGGGAGGTGGCGATCCCCGGGGCTGCGGGGGCCCCCGCCACATAATTAAGCATGCCCCCGGGACCTGGCCCACCCGGGGGCTTAAATACAACGAAGCACGGGAGACCGCGCTTTGTTTTTTAGAAATTTTCTCGGCCGGAATTGCAACCCCAGCGCGAATTCTGCCGATTTTCTTTTTTTAAATGCTTTTTTTGGCCCTGGGGGTCCTTGTGGGACCCCCTGAGCAGGCCTAGCGGGTCAGGGTGTTTCTACCCTGCAGCCTTTTCTTGTTTTTCATCTTTTTTTCACCCTTTTTCTTGTGCACAAGATGGCTGCCAACACTTCCTGGTTTGGAGTGTTGGCAGCCAATCAGAGTGAAGCTCGTGCCTGGGACGGTTCGCGAACCCTCCTCGGTGCTCAGATATCGATATTTTTCTTTTTCTAACTTCTCTGAAACTACTGAACGGATTTACACCATTTAAAAAAAAGGTCTCTTTCTGAACCAACGGCTACCTTCTTGCCAAATTTGGTGTAATTCCGTTCAGCAGTTCGGGCTGCAGACTGTTCCAATTTTTCCTATGGAAATTAACATGGGGAAAACGTGTTTTGAGACCCTCTTTTTTTCTCGGCCCCACTTGACGAATCACCCCGAAACTTTCAAGACAGGAGCTGACCGGAGCGCCCCATTAGTTTTGAAAATTTTGCGAAGATTCGTCAACCGGCGCCAAAGATATTGGCAAAAGAACAAACGCTTTTTGAATAGAAACAAGGTCCTAACTATAACTACCTACTGGCGAACCGCCAGAGTGTGTGTGTATATGTGTATGTATATATATATATATATATATATATATATATATATATATATATATATATATATATATATATATATATATATATTCCATAGGAAAAGAGTTTTTTAACTTGCCTATATTTTTGGCATCATCTGATGAATCTTCATGAAATTTTCCCCAAAAGAGTGCCCCGATGATTCTTGTTGCATATGGAAAGTGTCGGGGTGATCTGTCAAGCGGGGGCCGAGAAAAGAGGGGGGTCAAAAAACGTGCTTTTACCATGTTAATTCCCATAGGATCTTTAGACATGGCTAAGCCAGAACTGCTGAACGGAATTACACCAAATCTGGCAGAAAGGTAGATATTGGTCCAGGGAAGTGCCTTTTTGTGATTTTCATGTAAATCCGTTCACTAGGTGCAGAGTTATTAAAAGAAATTCAAATTTGTATATATAGGGACGCAAAGGCTCTGCGAACCCTCCCGATCTCGGCTGAGATCTGATTAACTGCCAACACTTCAAACCAGGAAGTTTAGGCAGCCATCTTGGGACTCTGCTTGAGTCCCACAAAAAAAGGCACAAAAAAAAAGAGAAGGGGGCCGGGTAGGAATACCCTGACCTCCTAGGCCTCTTGGGGAATCACACAGGGACCCTGCAGAGCAAAAAAAAGCATTTAAAGAAATATTTTGCGGGAGCTGTGCTGAATCCGCGGCTCTCGCCACAAAAAAAATTATTAAGCCCCTGGGTGGGCCAGGGCCATGCAGTAGTAAATGGAGGAAAGAGATGGGGTGGATCTTGCGGACCCCCCGTGCTCCGAGGACCATCACCTCCCCGGGGCTAATTTAAAAGAAATGGGGGGGCCCGCGGATCCCCCGTAACCCGGGGACCACCACCTCCCTAGGCCTCATTTACTTGTTAAGGGGGGGCTCACGGACCTTACAGGGCCCAAGGACCACCACCTTCCCGGGACCAAATGTAGTTTTAAAATAGGAAGGGGGCCACATAGCCCCCTGCCAGGTTGTTCTTGGCCAGGGGACCGCCACCTCCCCGGGGCAGGCCCTACTGAATGAAAGGAGGGGGGAGAGCAGCCCCCCTCCTAGAGCCAATAATAGCTCAGGGCCGACTCCTGCTTTGTCCCGGAATGCCCATACCCGGGACATAGCTGTTTGCTGTGGCTTGGTGGGAGCTTTAAGCGCTCCCACCAAGACACAGCAAACACTCCACTTCCAGCAAGCGAGAGCGGAGAAATGCTCTCACTTGCTGGAAGTGGAGCATTCGTCTATTTCCCTGCCCGCTGACAAGCGAGCACGGATACAGACTAATTGCTATCAGATACAGGGATCTGCATGTTTAGCACCTCCCTGTGTCTGAGAGCAATTCCGACTCCCACAGGAGGCGCGGAGCCCGCAGGGACAGCGGGGGCCTTCAGGCTCCCCCCACAGTCCAGTAGCACACTGGACACCCAGGGATGGGGTACCCGGGGCCGATATCGGCCCGTAGAGGCGGTCGCCCCCCTCCCCTTTCAAAAATGATTTTAAAAAGAGGCCGGGCCCTGAGGAATGGGGTCCCAGTGGCCAATATTGGGCTACGGAGGAGGGCCATGTCGCCCCCCTCCCCTAATCATTTTTTTATTTTTTTTTACAAAGGCCGGGCCCTGGGGGACGGGGTCCCCAGGCTGAAATCGGCCTTCTTCCCCTAATAAAACGTTTCAAACACTGCTGGCCCCCAGGGGAAGTTGTCGGAGGCCCGCCCCCTTTCCCAACCACTCTGCAAAGGGGCCTCCTGGCGCACAATTTGTTGAGGGATAAAGTCCCCTTGGCTGGCAGGGGCCCTTGGGGGCCAAAAACCTCTCCTGTTACCTCCAGTAAGTCCCACACAGTGAAATTGCTGAGAGGTGATCCAAAGCCCCATCCCCCTTTCTCCACCACTATGCAAACGCGCGTCCTGGTGCACTACTATTTTGGGGATGAAGTCCCCTGAGTTGCTGATGGTCCTTGGTGGCCAACAGCCCCTCCTGTTACCTTCAGTAAGTCCCACACAGCGGGATTACTGAGAGCTTGTGGGAGGCCCGCCCCCTTTCTCCACCACTTTGCAAACGCACCTCCTGGTGCTCTACTGATTGGAGGATGAAGTCTCCTTTGCTGCTGAGGGTCCTTGGGGGCCAGCAACACTTTCTCTTACCTCCAGTAAGACCCACACAGTGGGATTGCTGAGAGCTTGTGGGAGGCCCGCCCCCGTTCTCCACCACTATGCAAACGCGCCTCCTGGTGCTCTACTGGTTAGAGGATGAAATCCCCTTGGCTGCTGAGGGTCCTGGGGGCCAACAACCCCTCCTGTTACCTCCAGTAATTCCCACACAGCGGGATTACTGAGAGATCGTCGGAGGCCCGCCGCCTTTCTCTACCAGTCTGCAAACGCGCCTCCTGGCGGACTACTTGTTGGGCGATGAAGTCCCTTTGAGGCCAAGAAGCCCTCCTGTTACCAGCACTAAGTCCCAAACAGCGGGATTGCTGAAAGCTGGTCAGAGGTCCCGTCCCCTTTCTCCACCACTCAGAAAACGCATCTAGTATTTTTTAAAAACATAGAAATTCACATTAAAAAACAAAGGTAACAGGGACGTTATAGTTAGGAAATAGAATTTAAAAAGTCTTAGAAATTCACTGAAAAAAAACAAAGGTTACAGGGACATTGTAGTTAGGAAATAGAATTATAAAAACCATAGAAATTCACTGAAAAAACCAAAGGTTATGGGGGTTATAGTTAGGCTCACATTTCACTCATACAAAACCATAGAATTTCAGCAGTTATAGTTACCTGAGCTAACTATAACTTACGCCCCCACAATGCACTGCTTATGACCTCACATATTATATCACTCATGACATGGTCAGTGACATCACTGATGACTTCTCAAATGCCATCACTGATGACAGCCCCCCTTTACTTTAAAAAAAACAAATTAACAGCCCTGGGAGATGGTGTCCCCAGGGCCTAATGTGGTTCGGGGAGGGGTGCAAAGCAGCCCCCCTCCTCTTTAAAATGTATATATGGCCCTAGGGGATGGGGTCCCCAATGCCTAATTAGGCTCGGGGAGGGGGCCACATAGCCCCCTCCCCTTTTATTTAAATTTCAGCTACGGGGTCTGGGGTCCCCAGGGCCATAATAGGCTTGAGGAGGGTCCCCTTTAAACTACAAAACAGTGTTCCCACCATTTTCCATGCTGATAGACAGCTGAACTTACCAAAGGGACACAAGCGTGTTTCCCACTAATTTTGATTGTGCATTCTTGATGCAGTGGATTGTGAGAACATCTCCACCAAACAAAGGAGCACTTACTTCATATAATTAAGTGGTGGCACCCTTGTTTGCTCGAAATGTAACTCTTCGTCTGTAGTCTCGACATCTTCTCTATAAGAGGATTCATGTTGTCACTGATTTCTGTATGAAGGAACAATCAATTTGCCAAAATTACACATATACATTGTCACAGGAGACATTACTTTGTTGTCCTTTATGCAGCTGGAGAGTAGAATATGCACTAGACAAAACCATAGGTTAAAGTAACGTTTTAGTTAGGTGTGATAAAAATATCTATTTTTCTTTTTTTTAAACCCTATAAATTTAAGAGCTTGTGGGTAGAAGGACAAGGAGGCATCGAATTTTACTCCAAGATTTCTTACCACTTCAACAGTGGCAGATGGGGAGGGACCGAATGAGGCCACCATTGGGCTGGAGCAAAAGAGTTTGACTTTCCAAGCAGCAGTTTTATCAGTATTACATTTTAAATGATTGGATTGCATCCACCGGATTACTTCATAAAGGCAGTTTTTAAAATTCAACTCAGAACCAATGGATGCTTTGTCCAGAGAGAAGATCTGCTGCGTATCATTCACATAAGAGGTGGTTTTGATTCCAGAGGAAGTAATCAAAGAAATCAAGGGGGTCATATAAATTTTAAATAATGCAGGTCTCAGAGATGAGCTCTGTGGAACACATGATGTCACTGTTCTTTTTGAGAATAATAAAGATCCTAACAAGACAGTTTGTCTGCGGTCTGTTCTAAAAGATTTAATCCAGGACAAGGCGTATTGAGAGATCCCACAGTCCTTGATACGTTGGAGCAGGAAATTGTGTGAGATGGTATCGAACGCAGCAGATAAGTCTAATAAGATCAAAACTGCATTATTTCCCACATCCAGAGGCAATTTCAAGGTGTCTGCGACTTCCAACAGGCCTGATTCAGTGCAGTGTCTTGGGCAAAAACTGGACTGCCGTGGATGAAGTAAATTTGTATCTTCTAAGAAGGCAGTTAATTCACCATTAACCACTTTTTCAGTGACACCATTTATGACATCAATAATCAATCAATCAGGATTTATAAAGCGCGGCTAATCACTCGATAGGGTATCCAGGCACTTACAGGTCCTGGGGGCTTATTCGACCAGCCAGGTCTTGAGGGCCATTCGGAGCTCTGGAAGTGAGGTGATGGACCAGAGGTGCGTGGGGAGGCTGTTCCAGGGCTTTGCTGCGATGTGGGAGAAGGAGCGTCCTCCACTTCTGGTTCGGTAGATGCAGGGAGTATAGGCAAGTGAAAAGGAGGCAGAGTGTAGTGTTCTTGATGGTTGGTGGAAGTTTAGGCAGTGGTAATGTAGGCGGGTCCTTGGTTGTGTAGAGCCTTGTGTGCATGGGTCAGCAGCTTGAATTGGCATCTCTTCTGTACAGGAAGCCAGTGGAGTTGCCTGAGGAGGGGTGCGATGTGGGTTAGTCGGAGAAGGCGAGGATGAGTCTGGCTGTGGCGTTCTGTATGGTCTGAAGTCTCTGTAGGAGGTGTGTGACGATTCCCACGTAGAGGGCGTTGCCGTAGTCCAGTCGGCTGGTGATGAGGGCCTGTGTAACGGTGCATCTCGTGTGTAGGGATAGTCACTTGAAGATCTTACTAGCATGCGCAGAGTGAGGAAGCAGGAGGAGGAGATAGCGTTGATCTGTGATTTCATAGTGAGCTTGTTGTCAATGATGATTCCAAGGTTTCTGGCGTGGTCGGAGGGAGTGGGTGCGGGTGCTAGGTCTGATGGCCACCAGGAGTCCTTCCACATGTTGCTGCTGTTGCCAAAGATCAGTACTCCCATCTTGCCTGTGTTCAGCTGCAGGCGGTTGTTCTTCATCCAGTCAGCGACGTTTGTAATGCATCTGTGGAAGTTGGTTCTGGTGGTGGTGGGGCCATCGGTAAGTGAAAGGATGAGTTGGGTGTCGTCTGCGTAGGAAATTATGTTGAGACCGTGGGATCTGACGATGTTGGCCAGCGGGGTCATATATGTGATGAAGAGCGTGGGACTGAGGGATGAGCCCTGGGGGACACCGCAGGTGATTTCCTGGGGTTCAGAGGTGAAAGGTGTGAGGTGGATCTTCTGGGTTCTTGGGGTGAGGAAGGAGGTGATCCATTTGAGCGCGTCCCCTTGGATGCCGATGTGGAGGACTCTTTCAATTAGCGTGTGGTGGGAAACAGTGTTAAAGGCTGCCGAGAGGATGAAGAGGATCAAAGCTGCTGTTTCTCGGATGTCGTCGATGGCTGCGATCAGGGAGGCTTCGGTGCTGTGATTGCCATGGAAGACAAATTGGGAAGCGTTGAGTAGCTGGTTCTGCTCCAGGTGTGTCATGAGTTGATTGCTGATAATCTTTTCCAGTATCTTTGCTGGGAATAGGAGCAGGGAGACTGGCCATTAGTTTTTGAGTTTGCTTGGGTCGGTGGAGGGTTTTTTGAGTAGTGATCTGATTTTGGCGTGTTTCCCGGTGTCGGAAAATGTTGCGGTGGTGATAGAGGTATTGAGTAGGTTGATGAGTTCCTGGCCGATCCTTTGGTTTGCGAGGTTTAAGATGTGGTGCAGGCATGGGTCTGTGGGAGCACCTGAGTGAATCAATTTCATGGTGGAGGTGGTGTCCTGGGTGGAGAGAATGCTCCAGGTGGTCATTGTGTGGTTCATGTCGGTTACGGTGATGGGGTATCTGTCGAGGAAGTCTGTAGGTGTGGGTTGGGGTTAGAAGTTTGTTTATATTTGCGATCTTGTCATGGAAGAAGTGGGCGAGGTTCTCGCACAGCTCCTGTAAGGCTGTAATGTTGTTTTCGCTGGCAGCCGGGTTGAAGAATTCCTTAACGATGTTGAAAAGTTCCTTAGTGTTGTTAACGTTGGTTTTGATGCGTTCGGCAACTGCTGTCTTTTTGTTGCCCTCAGCAGAGGGTGGTAGAGAGTGGGGAAGGTCTTGAAGGCTGCCCTGTCGAAGGTGTCCTTGCTGGCGCGCCATTTGCTCTCAAACTGTTGTTGTCTTGGTTCACTGTTCTGAGTTCTTGAGTGTACCAGCTGGTATTTTTGGAGGATTTTTTCTGGATGTTGCTTTTGATGGGGACGATGCTGTCTGCACAATTGGTGATCCAGGTGCTGAAGTTTTTCACTCCCTGTTTGAGGCTGGTGGCAGTAGCAGGATAGGAGGTGTTGAAGGCGTTCGCCCAGCTGGTCTCTGAGATTTTGTTCCACCTCCAGTGGGGGGCGTTGGTCATCTTGGGGGTGGCGGTGTAGGGGTTGGAGATGCTGAAGTGAATGATGGAGTGATCGGTCCATGTGAGTTCTGTGACATAGCAGTATTTAACATGGTTGGAGGAGAAAATTGGGTCCAGCATGTGTCCTGCGGTGTGTGTAGGGACGTGGATGATGTGGGTCAATACGAGGCTGCTCATACTGCTGAGGAGATGTGCAATGTTTTTGTCGTTGGGGGTCAGCGATGTGGAAATTTAGGTCACCGAGTAAGAGGTAGTCCTTGGAGTCTAGGGCTAGGGGCGCAATGAAGTCAGCGATGGTGTTGCAGAGGCTGGAGCGCGGACCTGGGGGTCAGTATGCAAGGGTGCCTCTGATGGTTGTCTTGCCGTCCATGTGGAGCCTGAATTTGAGATGTTCCTTTGGGGTGGTGGTGTTATCGGTGGTAGTGGTACACTGTATGGGCTCCTTGTTTGGATGATGGCTGTTCCTTCTCCCGGCTTGTTAGTGCGGTCCTGGTGAGTGATTTTATATCCGTTGGGGATCAATGTGGCAATGTCTGGGGCGGATGTGGGGTTGAGCCAGGTCTCAGTGAGAAAGACCATGTTGAGTGCAAGGGTGGCGATGTGGTCCCATAATTCAGTGGAATGCTTGCATACTGAACGTGTGTTGAGACTGCGCATGCGAGTTGGTGTTTTTGTTCAGGTGGTGTGTTCGGGTGGGGCTGGTCCATGGCCTAGTGTGTGTGCAGTAACAGGTGAGGTGGTAGTGGGTGCAGGTGAAAGATCCTTCTGTGGAGCATGGGTCAGCGCGGTGGTAGTGTTTGTTGTGGCGTAGAGGGTGAGGAGCTCGGCGATGGTCTATTCGCCAACGGGCTTGAGCTGCGGCCTGCACCAAGTAGGTTTTGGGGTGGGCTTGGCTTCTGTTAGTGGGAAGAACGGTGAGTGGGAAAACCCGGTCGTGAAAACCCCAGCGGGAAAACCCGGGCAACTGTGGTGTCACTGGATCAGTCTGGAACAAACAGTAACTGGAGAGCCATCTTGAATAGAAATTGCATTTAATTTGAAATGATCCTGTGATTGGCAAAATGACACCAAGAAAAATTTAGATTACATATAAAAGAGCAAAATCAATGAGACATGAAATGATGAGGAGCATGCCGACCACGAAGAAAAAACCTTGGCTAAAACCACAAGAGGGTTTCATTAAGTGCTCCTCATGTAAGGCTGTAGACATTGAGAGAGTGATTCCTCCATTCAGAATCCCTTCAATGGTAAGCAGTACAAAATCAGGGGTCACCTAAATTGTAAGACTGAATATACTGTTTATATCTTGGCCTTGCTCTAAGTTGTATGCTGGTAGTACCATCTTGCATAATTTACATAAATTTGTTTTACAACATATAAGGGTTATCAACAATAATGACTCCACTTACCCTATTGCTAGACACTTCCATTTGAAACATGGAGGGTATCCCAGTAAAATGAGGTTCAGTGTGATAGATCAAGTTAAGAAAAATAGGAGGGGAATTATTCCTAACATTACTCAACATGTATCCCCCCGGAACGTCCCTCCTTCCCACAAGCAGCCGCCTGACAATGCAAACCTCCACCAGTGGCCCCTCACAGCCTGCTGCCTCCCTCCCCGTAGCACGCCCACTGCCCAATGGGGCCGCATGCCTGCCCTCAATCAGTAGGGATGCACACTTGCATTGTCTTGTGTCACTGTTCATCGATGCACATGTGACATGATCACGAACGGCTTTAGTACGCCATAATTTGTATAACACGGACTGTAGAGCTTTCACGTTGTTGGATTGTTGTTCTCTCTTTCCTCTATCATTCTCCTAGCCTCCCCTTCCCCCTACTCCCTCCCTTTTCTCCCTGCACAGTAGGAGTCCACTGGTTCCATCCTACCTTCATTTCTGCAACCTGCGAAAAGTGCCTGTTATTGTAATGCTTAAAGTGTATCCTTACAATTTAATGTACATGCACCTTGCTTTACAATGCCAAACATGTACCATGTTACATTATTCTACGTATAAATGACATGGTATGGGCTCTATTGTTAACTGTTGTGCACTGCACTCTATAAAATCAATAAAAACAATTAGAAAAAAAAAAGAAATATAGGAAGGGAGGGAATAGGGAGATCGTAATGCGTAGACTGGAAATCAAGTCCATTCTGTCTTTTAATAGCAAGAAACCTTGGGGTCTGAATGTTGACGAAGAGATGTATGTTAATCTGTAGAATTTCTGGGTGGATTGCTATGTTCTCTTGTTTTGGTAAGCTGCCTTTGTGATTAAATGTTTTTAAATATATGTAACATTTATATTTTCTGTCCTTTTGTATTTTTCTCCCTCTCTTTTAGATATGGGAATATGAATTTATCATGGACATAAATGATAAATTTGTTGAAATAATGTGTACTTTTTGAAGAAGCTGAATTATGATTCATAGAAATATTTCAATGTTCAGTTGCAGAAAGTATTGGAAAACCTAGCCCACTTGGGCAAAATTGTGGTTAAAGAAATATACATTGAACTGTAATAGAAGTATAGTTATGGATATATGAGAATACCTGAATATGTTGATTATGGTAGGAATTTAATTATCATGTTTTTTTAAAACTATCGGTCACATTCTTTTTCTGAAGATTTTGTAATAGTCTGTCTTCTTTAGTTTTGAATCATGTGGAGATGCGATAGTATGTTGTTTATGTTGAACCTCCCACTTTTTTTCACATTATGGGTGTATTTCAATCGGTATTGTAATGTAACAGAGACCGAAACACGTTGATAGGTCCACACCTGCTGTCCAAATAAACATTTGAGCACCATTATACCGTCCTTTGAGTGCCTGCTCTTTCCTGGATCGGAGTGAAAGAGGTGCAGCATTAATTGGCCAGTGCGGCGGTACCACCAATGGCCAGGCACCGGCGGCATTCTGGAGTATCTGCCGTATGAAAAAAATATATATATATATATATATAGAGAGAGAGAATCCACGTCTGCAACAATCTCCTCCGTGGAGAAAAATCGAGCGTAGACCCAACTGCGTGCAATTATTTGATTTATTTCTCACAACAAATCCGCCATGACGCATTTCGGCCGAATGCTGGCCTTGATCACATGACAACGCTAAGAAAATGGCTCACCCAATTTAAAGTGCCAGTGCTTACAAACCTGATAATAGGCATAGACAACATACTTCACATAGTGCTAAATAACCGCATCAATGCATTATTCCATATGTATATATATATATATATATATATATATATATATATATACACACATTCTCATCATGAAATTATACAATAAACTTCAATACTATTGTTTCATGTCGCCCCGATTGATACTTGGTAAAATACCAATACCTTTCCCGGCTTAAATGCCTTGTATCCTTTACCATACACTTTTTTTGCCTTATATGTGTGGTTTGCCCCATCCTATTGTGCATTTACCCCTGCTTTTGAATGTTTCATTACTATTGCCATTTGCTCTCTTCGTCTTTGCACTTGACTGAACCAATCACGATATTTGGAAGTTTCTGGTCACCTCCAATTTGCATAGTATAAATACTAAAATGAGGTTTGCTTGCCAGAACCTAGTCCATTTATGAAATAATTAATTCAAATGTGCAAATTAGCAAATACTGGAAAAGTGACGAAGTGCTTTTAACTCCCTAAAGTGCATATCAATGCTAAAGTGCTGAGTGCTCAATGCTCATAACTACCTACAGCATTAATATTGAACTAAGTGTTACCAATTGCTCTGGCAGTAATGAAATGTAAAGTGCAAAATAGCAAAAAGGGAACCGGGGGTGGGGTAAATAAAGGGCGAGGGGGGGGAAAAACCATAAGGAATTTCCTAAATACTCTCAATACTATGGACAGCATCCATCTTAACATATTGTTCCAATGCTGCCCAATCCATATTATTAAAGTACCCGAATCGTGGGTCAGGTTCAAGGTTCTATTTGTACATATTTAATTTGCAGTAGATTCCCTCCTATATTCATAAATACATAAATAAATAAATATCCATATAAATATGTAATTACTAGGCAACTGTCTAAAATGAATAAATATGTACATAAAATCCTAAAATGTAAAAGATTTCACATGTTCAAATAGTAAAAAGACACTTGAAGCTGCCAGATAAAGGTTCACAAGGAGATGGTACATAGTTTCAAAGTTCCCCAAAATTGGGAATCTCAACAGTGGAAACGAGGATTTTACCTTCATTTTCAACACATTATTCAAACTAATTGCATTCGGACAATAGTGCAGTGGATAATTAAAACAACTAATAACTCAATTCATCATAAATATGTGTACAGGTCCTCACTCCTATTGAGGTCTCCCGGCTGTTTGGTATCAAGTTCTAATATGTAGCTAGTCTCAAGGCGTCTCAGCTTAGCTTCCCGGTTTCCACCTCTTTTCTGCAGTGGTATTGTGTCTATGACGTAGTACTTGAAATGCCTCAGGTCGCTATTATGACATTCTTTAAAATGTCTTGCCACCGGGTAGCTTGTATCGTTGTTAACTATAGCTTTTATATGCTGTAGTATTAATTTGTGAACGGCTAGCTTCGTACTGCCAATGTATTTTAATTTGCAGCTGCATTCTAATATGTATACTGCAAATTCAGACTTGCAGGTTAAATGATGTTTAATGCCCTGTATTTTAGTATTGAAAGCAGTTTGGAGCGAAGTTGTGTTTATGCCATATTGGCAGGCCTTACAGCTCGAGCATTTGAAGAAGCCCTTCCTTGGTGACAACCAACTTCCCCTGTCCTGGTCTTCTGGGCTACTTTTAACCAGCACATTGCCCATGGCTGTAGTTTTTCTATACTTAATGGCTGGTTTTGTTGGTAAAAGTTTGCCTATTGTGGGGTCTTCTAAGACTATAGGCCAATTACGCCTTATAATGGCCTCGAGTTGTTTTTTCTGCCTGGAATATGACAAGATCAGTCTAGTTGGTTCATTGGTCTCCTCCAGTGCCCCACTCGCTACTCCCCGGGACTTTACACTGTATTTCAACAAATCTTCTCTAGCTCGCTTGCTGGACCTGGTAATAGCCGCATCTATTATCTCAGTTCCATACCCTCTGGCCAGAAAACGTGCCCGACTTTCCAATTGCTTAGATCCAGTGTCTGCCTCATCACTACATATCCGTCTAATATATAGCATTTCCCCATATGGGATGCTATTAATAAGATGGGGAGGATGCGCACTGGATGCATGCAACACAGTATTGCCTGCTGTGGATTTACGATACAGCGATGTGGATAAATGGTTATTAACAATTTTGACCTGTACATCTAAAAACGTCACTTGTTCCTTACTGATGACTGATGTAAAATTTAAATTGACATCATTAATATTAATTTCAGTAATAAAATCCTCTGCACTCTGTTCATTGCCATACCACACAATGAATAAATCGTCAATGAATCTCAACCAGGAAATGACCCTAGAGTTGTAAACATGCTCAAATTCCTTTTTGAGGACCAGTTCCTCCCACCAGCCCATAAATAGACAGGCATAGCTGGGGGAGAAACTGGCCCCCATTGCTACCCTTTGAATTTGCTGGTACATTTAATTCTTGAATAAAAACATTGTTTTCCAAACAAAAAAGCAGCATACTAATTAACATTTTGTTATGCTGAGCATACTTGAGGGGTCTATTAGCCAGAAAATATTCCACAGCTCTACTACCGTCTTGGTTTCTAATACATGTATACAATGAGGAGACATCCAGGGCTATTAAAAGGTATTCAGGCTTCCATTGTATATCTCTGATCTTTCGAAGGAAGTCACATGTGTCCTTCACGTAGGACCTTAAGTTTTTGACATGGTCTTGCAAAAAGAAATCAATGTATCTTGACATATTTTCAAACGGCCCATCGCATGCTGCAATGATGGGCCTGCCAGGTGGTCTATGTATGTTCTTATGTACTTTTGGAACAAAATAGATCACCGGAATAATGGGATGTTCCTTCTTCAGGTATTTATAGTCTGCCATACTGAGAAGGCCCAAACTTTTCCATGCCAATAATTTTGCAAAAAATAGATCCTGCGTGCTTTTAAACTTTTGCGGTGAGCTCTTCCTATAGCATTCCTGATTATTAAGTTGACTGAATGCCTCCGACATGTAATCTTCCAAGGGCCATAGAACAATGTTCCCGCCCTTGTCCGAGTTCCTCATCACTACTTTTTTCTCCTTCTTAAGTTTGTCCATAAGTTGATAATATTTTCTCTCCTGGTTTGTGATTTTCGTTTTAGATGCATTTATGCCAATATTGAGTTTTTTAACCTGTGCCACCACTTGCTCACTAAAAACGTCAAGAGCATCACGAGGCATAATAGGTATAAATTTTGATTTGATTTTAAAGGGGGTCACAGGTTTGGCGCAGGTTTCCGGTATGGGTGACTCTACTCCTTGGTAGTCACTTTGATTCGTTTGGTCATCATTGGTAGTGGCCAAAATCACAATCTTGTTCCAATTCATGTAGGTCGCGTAGTAATCCATAGTCTGCCACAGTTAGATTTGAGAGGCCTGGGGTACTGTTGGATGCATGATGTTTTCGATTTGCCTGGGGTTGGTTTGTAATTGATGGTATTTTTTCAACTTTAATTTCCTAATAAATTTGTATATGTCTGCCCTGGTCTGGGTGTAATTAAAATTTGATTCCAGGCAGTACGACAATTCCAGCGATAAAAGTTGTTGTTCCGCCATGTTCAGATTGATGCCTGCTAAATTGATAATCGTGTTGGCACTGGCGGGGTCAGAGGGGCTTGAGGGGGGGTGAGAAATTCCTTCTACTTGCGTTTCCCCTGTCCTCGCCCCCGTTTCTTGGTTCCTTCGTTTTCTGCAGGCCTGCCTTCTCTCCCTTCTTCTCTGGGTATTCCTGTTTTTGCGGCCCGATGTTCCTCGGGCGCAGCGTTTCCCTTCTGCTTCTCCTTAAAAGATCCAACTCTTCCCCTAATGTCAGTCTGGTGGCGCTTTGGTCAGGCCTTGCCCTTGTGGCCTCTGTATCGGATTCACTTTCAAGCGCCGAACTAAGGTCGGACGCTGATGTGATCTCAACCTGTTGTTGATTTCGGTCCGTTTGATTGGGAACCTGCATCCGTTTGTTGGCATTGGCTGTTCTCATTGAATCATATTTGCGGGCAAAAGTAAAAATCTGCCTGTTGGCGTAGTCATCTCTATCCCTTCTAAATTTGTACGTTTTCCTCATTTAAATTTTTTACTCTTCTTTATGTAACCTCATCATCATTTCCCCATGCAACTTCTGTCTCATTTGGGAATCACCTTGTTGCTTGATTTCATCCTCAAGAGCGTCAATTCTTACTTGCAGATCAGCTCTGTCAATTTCCGCATATTTTACTAATATCTGTACAAGTTTGTGCGAGGACGCGAGATTGCACTCCGCCAATTCAGCCATCATCTGGGGGTTCGGCGTCTCGTAGCTGGGGGCAATCATTATCCTAAGGCCCCTAGGGATTCTCCCTACGTCCAGGTACCTTTGGAGTGACTTCGACTCCCACCATTTTGACTGCTCTTGACGCATGAGCTTCTCAAGCATACGAAAATTATCTTTTAATCCTTTCACCTTTCCACTCGTTTCGTCATTAGCACGTTGACTAGCGACTCGCGGTTCCGGAGGAGAGTCCGAAAACATTTCCTCTGCGGCGACTTCGCGGTTTCTTAGCGTGTCGGCAGACATTGTGAGTGTAATGTAAATAGGTTTTGTCCCGACGGGTCCTCCTTGCTCGTACAATACCGCTGGAGGTCCCTCGGGTGCACACCTCCCTACCTGCTTGTGACAATGTTATATTTAAAGTACCTTTCTCAGTAAACGTGGTGCGTTGCGTTTTCGTCTCCCGGGGTCTGTTCCTCTAAACAGCTTCCGCGAGTCAAACGCCGCTCCGTGCTGTCCACCAAATCCGGCACTCCTTTCAGGTCTACAGGGGGCTTCCGTACTTTCCGTTTCTGGAGAACTCCTTAATGCTCCCAGAATCCACAGCCACTGCCGCCCCGCGAACCGCTGACCAGAACCTGCCGGAAGCTCGACTTGCCTGCCTCGGAGCCAACTTGTGGGGAGGGGGTCCACTGAACAGGAGGAAGTCAACCCGGTAAATGTCGAGAATCCTCGTCTGCAACAATCTCCTCCGTGGAGAAAAAACTAGCGTAGACCCAACTGAGTGCAATTATTTGATTTATTTCTCACAACAAATCCGCCATGAAGCGTTTCGGCCGAATGCCGGCCTTGATCACATGACAACGCTAAGAAAATGGCTCACCCAATTTAAAGTGCCAGTGCTTGCAAACCTGATAATAGGCATAAACAACATACTTCACATAGTGTTAAATAACCGCATCAATGCATTATTCCATATGTAAATATATATATATATATATATATATATACACATTCTCATCATGAAATTATACAATAAACTTCAATACTATGGTTTCATGTCGCCCCGATTGATACTTGGTAAAATACCAATACCTTTCCCGATATATATGTATATTCACTGAAAAAACCACAGGTTTCAGGGAAGTTATAGTTAGAAATTAGCTTTTAAAAAACCTTAGATATTCACGGAAAAAAACAAAGGTTAGAGGGACGTTATAGTTAGTCTGACATTTGACTCGTACAAAACCAGAGAAATTCAGCTGTTATAGTTGGCTGAGGTAACTATAACTCGCGCCCCACAATGCACTGCTTATGATCTCATATATTACATCACTCATGACATGGTCAGTGACATCACTGATGACGTCACTGATGACATCTCAAATGAGGGGGCGCGAGTTATAGTTACCTCAGCTAACTATAACTGCTGAATTTCTCTGGTTTTGTACGAGTGAAATGTCAGACTAACTATAATGTCCCTCTAACCTTTGTTTTTTTCCGTGAATATCTAAGGTTTTGTAAATGCAAATTTTAAAGCAGATAGCCCCGGGATGGTCCCCGGGGTACCTGGGGCCAGCGCGGGTCCCGGGTGCCCGCACTGGCCCCCGTATCATTATTTGACATTGCCCCCCGGACCTGGCCCACCCGGGGGCTTAAAGGCTTAAAACATTTTCGGCGGGATTCGCGCACCCTACGCAACTCCTACCGAAAAGTTTTTAAAAAATGATTTTTTGGGCCCTGGGAGTCCCTGCGGGACCCCCTGAGCAGGCCTAGGTGGTCAGGGTGCCCTCTTTTCTTGTTTTTTATCCTTTTTTTTGTTAAACCTTTATTCTTGTGACTGGTTGGAACTGTTGGCAGCCAATCAGATCGCAGACTTGAGATATATGGATATCTGAGAAATGTTTACATTTCTCAGCAACTACTGAACGGATTTACACCATTTAACAAAAAGAGTGCTTTCTGTACCAAGAGCTACCTTTCTGCCAAATTTGGTGTAATTCCGTTCAGCAGTTCGGGCTGTCGCTGTGTCTAAAGTTTCCTATAGAAATTAACATGGAGAAAAGGCATTTTGGGACCCCCCTCCTTTTCTCGGCCCCTGCTTGACGAATCACCCCGAAACTTACAACACAGAAGCTGACCTGGCCGCCCCATTAGTTTTGAAAATTTTGTGAAGATTCGTCAAACGGCGCCAAAGATATTGGCAAAAGAAAAAACGCTTTTTGAATAGAAAAAAGGTTCTAACTATAATATGTGTCCATCAGGCCACTTGGCCGGTATCTGGTTAGACTCTGCTTTGTTCATTTTCACTGTTGGAGCCACTTGGCCATTAGTGATATTACCATTATGTTATATTTTTGGTAAGTGATTATTCAAAATTGCTTAGCAGTGCCACATGGCTGATACATCTTTTGCTGGGACATGTTCTATTAGGTGATGCCATTTGCTTGTCTGAGTATTACATCTCAAGCAGCTTCACGTTATATGTGGGATCCTTTTCACATCTGTGATATATAATACTTGTTTTTTACCTTGACGCAGATTGCATATTTCTTTGTCACTTGATATTTTTATTTTCAATTTGAATTTAGACAAATATTTGGTCTATACATACTATGAATTATCATTGATAGTCTCTCTTTGCATTTCCTCAAACTGTCGACAGTATGTTTTTTATGTTAATCACCCTGTTGGTTATATTTTTTGTGGTTGATTGGGTACAGTTTGTAAACTGGCCGCAACTAAGACCTTCTCAGGTTGAAACGTGTTGCCGCAATCAATTTCTTGAAATATAAGCACTGTGTGCGGTCCTTTGCTGTCCTTCTGAAGTGGGAGGCGCGATTGCTGTGATATATATATATATATACACACATATATATATTCCTCCAAAACCTGCTCTCGAAGTAGAAAACAGGACCAATGCAACTTGGAACACCTTCAGCAGATAATGTGATGGCTTGATTAACACATTAGCATCTTTGCGCAAACTTTCAAAAGGCATGCAGTGTTACTTTTCTGGTTGTGATCTTTTTATGTATATTTCCCATCTCCGTTTTAGCAAATCTTTTCCACTGATTCCTGTAAAATATCTATTGCATCAAAGCTGGTTCTTGGCACATGTTTGGATTTGCTTCCAAGTCCTGAAGATTCAATATAGTGGACATAAATTTCGATTTCATCCATCCAAGTTCCTGATGTTACCATACTTGTTTTCACTGTCAGATGGTACAAGCTGTGTAATTCCTCGGTGAAAATGACTTGTAATGTAGTAGGAAGTCTGATTTTAGATTTTTATTTAGAGTATTTCTGTGTTTAGGTTTTTATCAATTTGAGTTTTCTAGAGTATTTAAATATACCCACTCTTGTTTGTGCATAGTTAAAGTGTGATGCTTCTCAGTGTCCCAAATTTAGTATGTTAAGTTCCTGTGGGGTCAATTTATGATCAGACAGATTAATAACTGTGCATTCTTGAGTATCCCTCTCTTCATGGGGCTTATTTCAGTTTCCTTCCTTTGGTCTGGATGCAAGAGGTAGAGTTGTTTTTTTTTTTTTTTTTT
Organism: Calotriton arnoldi; assembly: GCA_963921515.1. Classification (NCBI taxonomy): domain Eukaryota; kingdom Metazoa; phylum Chordata; class Amphibia; order Caudata; family Salamandridae; genus Calotriton; species Calotriton arnoldi. The sequence continues at coordinate 821,172 of CAWUFW010003266.1, forward strand.
TACTCCTTCTGGCCTTCCTTTTGCTTCATTTTATTTTCTCTGCACCAGGTGAGGCTCATGTTTCCTCTTTTCCGGCATTTGATCATGTCTGAGGAAGCAAAATTTGTCCAAAAAGTACCCCTTCTGACATTTTCATCCTGTATTATTTCCATAAAATCCACACTTGTCAGTTTCTGTATTGAGGCCTTAGGTAGGGTCCAGCGATTTAGTTTAAAAAAAATTTGTTACACTCAAACAACGCTTATACATTAGGACTCAAATGATTACTTTCTGCATTCTTAATATCCTTTAGCAATAAGTAACACTCACTAAATTAATTCCGTTACAGAACTCAACAACCATCTTGACACTCTTTAGTTCATATTGCTCACTTTGCCACTGGATTCAAGATAGCCTGGCTGATGACGGCTGTAAGCCAGAAACCGGTCCCAGGATGCTTGTTTCCGGTTCAGGGAAGACATGGCTTGGCAGTTCGGGCTGGACTGTTCCCATGAGGCACAGGGTCAGACTGATTTGCATATGGCCATGTCTGAACTGGGGTGGCGGAGTGAGCTAAAGAATGATGATGGATTAAACCCAGATCAGTTGACTGGGGGTGAGTGCTTGCAATGTTCAACACTCCGTCCATCATCCCCTTTGGTTTTGCTATGTTCGCCCTAAGTTGGCAGGGTATGCCCAGACGTGGGTCCCTTGCTCACTTTGCCACTGGATTCAAGATAGCCTGGCTGATGACGGCTGTAAGCCAGAAACCGGTCCCAGGATGCTTGTTTCCGGTCCAGGGAAGACATGGCTTGGCAGTTCGGGCTGGACTGTTCCCATGAGGCACAGGGTCAGACTGATTTGCATATGGCCATGTCTGAACTGGGGTGGCGGAGTGAGCTAAAGAATGATGATGGATTAAACCCAGATCAGTTGACTGGGGGTGAGTGCTTGCAATGTTCAACACTCCGTCCATCATCCCCTTTAGTTTTGCTATGTTCGCCCTAAGTTGGCAGGGTATGCCCAACCGTGGGTCCCTTGCTCACTTTGCCACTGGATTCAAGATAGCCTGGCTGATGACGGCTGTAAGCCAGAAACCGGTCCCAGGATGCTTGTTTCCGGTCCAGGGAAGACATGGCTTGGCAGTTCGGGCTGGACTGTTCCCATGAGGCACAGGGTCAGACTGATTTGCATATGGCCATGTCTGAACTGGGGTGGCGGAGTGAGCTAAAGAATGATGATGGATTAAACCCAGATCAGTTGACTGGGGGTGAGTGCTTGCAATGTTCAACACTCCGTCCATCATCCCCTTTGGTTTTGCTATGTTCGCCCTAAGTTGGCAGGGTATGCCCAGACGTGGGTCCCTTGCTCACTTTGCCACTGGATTCAAGATAGCCTGGCTGATGATGGCTGCAAGCCAGAAACCGGTCCCAGGATGCTTGTTTCCGGTCCAGGGAAGACATGGCTTGGCAGTTCGGGCTGGACTGTTCCCATGAGGCACAGGGTCAGACTGATTTGCATATGGCCATGTCTGAACTGGGGTGGCGGAGTGAGCTAAAGAATGATGATGGATTAAACCCAGATCAGTTGACTGGGGGTGAGTGCTTGCAATGTTCAACACTCCGTCCATCATCCCCTTTGGTTTTGCCTTGATTAACACATTAGCATCTTTGCGCAAACTTTCAATAGGCATGCAGTGTTACTTTTCTGGTTGTGATCTTTTTATGTATATTTCCCATCTCCGTTTTAGCAAATCTTTTCCACTGATTCCTGTAAAATATCTATTGCATCAAAGCTGGTTCTTGGCACATGTTTGGATTTGCTTCCAAGTCCTGAAGATTCAATCAATCAAAGATCTTTATTTCGGCTAATCAGCCATAAAAGTACAATAAAAAATTTTAAAACAAACTTTTTTAGAGAAATTTAAGATTGGTTACACTTATGATCGGGATAATGAAAATAAAAAGAACATTTGTAAGACAAATATATAACAAATGGACATCATTACACCTCATCAATAAGAAATCAATCATCATCCCCAAATTCCAGGTCATCACCTAGGTTAAAACTAGACTATGAATCCTCTAATATCAAAAGTATTTAATATAGGTTAAAAACGATAAAAAGACTTGATAATGTCTAATCTTATAATAGTTTTAAAAAACAATTGAGGGAAGCTTTCCTAGATGAGAGAGGAAGCAAAATTTCTCTTTTTTTTTTTTTTTTAAACTTTGTGCAAATATGCTAATTTGTCTAAAAAGAAAGTGAAACTGGGTTATTTCCCAACTCTTGCGTCTTAATAATATTTCTCCGTATATTCCACATTGCATAGAGGTATCTTGAGGTGACAATTACAAATAGAGGCTGCAAGTCATATTTTAGAAGCCTGAACACTTCAACATAATGTCTAATCCCCAGGTTCCTACAAAGCTGGAGAATCCACTTAGACCTCGCATTCCTGTATGCGGGGCAAAAGAGGATAACATGAAGCTCAGTTTCTTCATTATAGGTACACCCCGGGCATTCTTGGATTCTAGCACCCTTCCATTTGTTGGTAAATGCACGTAACGGGAGCGTCCCATGCCTAAATTGTAAGTATAGTTTCCTAGCCATGGGGAAGTGGATACTATCCAGGACAGGCTCAAGAATGTATTGGTGTTTAATGTCCAAAAACCTGGACGTCAAGGAGGAAGAAGCTGAGCACTGAAAAATCAAGGCTAACTTGAAATTTTTAAAAGCAATTGTAAGAGATTTTTTTGGGATAGCCGAGCAGGTCACTTCAGGAGTTGTCCACATGTTAGCCCAACCCATTTGGTGGCACGTGTTCCTAATGTAAGTCAACCACGGTATGTTACCTGCTCCCAAGATAGACATAACATCCTGTAGTTCCTCCCTATATGGTTGTAGCTCGGGCGTACTCCAAAGGCGTCGCCAAAAATGGAGAGGACGAGAGGCAATTTGATCGGCTATTGGATTAATACCCAGGTCCATCCTTAATGGGGTTAAGGGAGTACTCATGGGAAGCCCTGTCAGCTGTCTGATGAAAGTATTCTCGGTTTTTGTAAGTAAATTTGTCGGGCAGTGGCCCCAAAGTTCAGCACCGTATAGTGAGGCTCCCCTCGCTTGGATTTTATAAATTTCTACTGGGGGAGCTAGTACTTTATGAGTGCAATTATTAAATACTTTTTGATTCCCCCTATTGACTGAGTCAATTTAAGATTAGCTCTCTTAACTTGAGTCCCCCACTCCATCTTGTCGTTGAGTGTGAGACCCAAGTAGTCAAAAATAGATACTCGCTCAAGTTGTCTACCATCCAAGCGAGGGTGCAGGCAATTTCTAGAATTAACTCCAAATACCATATATTTGGTCTTCTGGAGGTTAATCTCCAAGTCTCTTCTCTTACAGAAGAGACTAAATTCGTTCAAAACCCGCTGCATACCCATTGGCGACTTTGATAGTAGCAACGTGTCATCTGCAAACATTAGGGCTGGCATTTTGCGATTGGCTAGCCTTGGGGAATCGATCTCTTTAACTGAAAGCAAGGTTTTCACTAAACCGTTCAAGAAGAGGGAGAACAGGGTCGGAGCCAGGACACAACCCTGTCTCACCCCCTTCTCAACCGGAAATGGAGCTGACAGCTCCCCATGCTTGCCGTATCTAATCCTAGCATAAGTGCCTTCATGTAAGCGCTTCAGGAGATGACATAAATATACTGGGGCTCCCATATCGCGAAGAAGGGCCCATAGTTGATCGCGGGGGACCATGTCAAACGCGGATTTGAGATCCACAAAAGTTAAGTAAAGGGTACCACCACCCAGAATAACAGTTTTCCAATGGATCAACTGCAACCTGAATAACTGATCCATTGTTGATATTTTAGACCTAAATCCGGCTTGTAGTGGTGTTAAAACTGCCGTCTCATCCATCCAGGATTGCAGTCGACCCAAAAGAACACGAGCAAATAACTTTTGGCTGACATCAATGAGACTTATTGGTCTATAATTTGCTGGGTCTAATGGAGAGCCTTTTTTAAAAATGGGGATAATTTCTGCCCCTACCCATGTTGATGGAACAGCCATACCACACAAGATGGCATTAAATAGAGTTTGTAGATAGGGGGCCCAAACCACTTGTTCATTTCTAAAAAGATCACCAGGGATCCTGTCCAACCCTGGAGCCTTATTGGGAAGTAGTTTGGACAATGCCAATAAGACTTCTGCCAGTGTGCACAGAGGTGGGGGATGCTCTTTAGTGGCAATTTCATGGGAATCGAGGACCCTGCTATCTTGATCTCTATCTTTATCACTATCTTTAGATTTTGAATATAAAACTTTAAAATGGGATCTCCATACTTCCTCCCCCAAATTTGGTTCCAAAGCCGTATTACCTTCCAACTTCCCTGTTTTGACTAAGGTCCAAAAAGATCTCATGTCCCTTGATTCTAACGTCTTCTTAATCGCGTCCCATCTGTCAATTTCCCATTCTGCTTTTGCTGCCGCCAAAATATTTTTATAATGCGCTCTAGACTCCTTGATACCCAGACTGTTGCCTTCCCTGATCTTTAATGTCAGGGCGCATTTAGCTGCCCTGCACGCCTTGTTATACCAAGGATTTCTACCTTTCAATGCAGAAGTGGCAGGGCTCCTACCATTGTAAAAAAACTCAGCAAGGGTTGAAACTAGATCTTGATGATTCTTACCTAATGCCAAGAAGATTTCTAGAGGATCACTGTTTTCAAAATTTGAAAAAGCGGCAACTAGGTGTGGAATAATACAATTGTACATAGCAGCCATTTTTTCCGGGGCTTGCACAATTGTTGCCCAGCGTATTCTTCTGCCCCCTTCAATTGCTATTAAATTCAAGGGAGGTTGGTGCCTCACACCAAGGGCCCCTATGTTTTGTGGTTGCTCTAAGGTTAGGACCAGTGGGTTGTGATCGCTCTCACATCTAGATAAGACCGAAAAACTGCGAATTCTGTGCCATAACTCAACATCAACTAGGATATAATCAATTATGGAGCCCTGTCCGGGTTTCTCAAAAGTAAAGTTGCCCGGACTATCACAGGGAAAGCGACCATTGCATGCCCTAAGCGAGTGGCTAAGTGTCAAGGTATTCATTTGGAGGACAAGAGGGGTCCACCCTCTTATCTGGTAGGTGTTACATTCCGGAATTGACCAAACGGAGTCTTCCTCACTAGTGATGTTAGGAGTCATGCCAGAAAGAGGCTCAAAATGGCAATTAAAGTCACCTCCAATTATTACTTTAGTGGAGTTGGATATAGTGGGAAGAAATAGAAGAAGGGAATCTAGAGTAGGTGAAGTGAGCCCATGCCTCACCGGACGAGAGTAGATGTTAATAATGGCCAACTTAGGAAGATTTTCGATTGAAAGAAGGACACATAGAATATCTGGTGAGAACGTGTCTATCAACTTAATCGTACAACCTAGATGGGTACCGACCCAAGTACATAGGCCTCCAGATGGTCTCCCCCTGGGCCCCCGAACAGCTGGAATGGAGTAAGTAGCATACCCTACCCTATGCAGAGCTGTTGTGGCCCATGTTTCTTGGAAGAGACATACCCCATTGGATTCTACAAATTCTCCCCAGTCCGGGAGGTCCATTTTGGCGGCTAAACCCGCTATGTTCCAGGACAGAATTTTAAAACTCTGCTCAATATCTACAGGTCCTGGAGGTGTAATCAAAAGGTCCCTCTCTGTTAGCAGATCTTGATGTTGAGTCACTTCTTGACTCAAAAGGCTATTACCAATGGCCCTAGGTGGACTAGAGGGGGCACATAAGATGCTGGACCGTGAGGTGATTACCTGGTGTATTCCCGTAAAATGACCCGGGGAGCTAAGTTGTTTCCCGTTGCATAGTCATTAGGGACAGATGTGTCATTACTTAAACGCTCTAATCTCTCTTGGAGTTGGGGCTTGTGTCTACGGGTGCCTATGCAGGAATGTTGTGTGGAATGCATGGTTAGTCAATCAACCAAATCTAGGGGACTGTACCTATTACTAACAGGGATGGGAAAGAAAGGTGTTAAATTAGAAATCCATCCCCTACTTTGTACACTACTTGGCTGGGCCTTTGATTCCCATTTCTTATACACACTTCCTATTCTCTCTGGCAAGGGACTGGGAGGGTAAAAATAGCCCAAAGGAAGGGTCTGGATGGCACTACTCATCCCGCGTTGGCACCATTCGAAGATGTGCTGGGTCACCCGACTGTCTCTAAAATTGACCAACACACAGTCTCCCTTGATGTCTTTCTGTCTCTGTCCCACCCAGCCAACCCTACGTGTGAATAAAATTTCACTATGTGTATGAAGGGGAAGGGGTCTATTTTCATTAAGCCAATGAGTAACTTTGTTTTTTAGGTCTGGATAAGTCTCCACGTATCCTGGATCTAGCCTTGGAACACCTGCAAGCACGACAACATATGGGGTAGAAGCAGGAGGTAGGTCGATACATGGCAGTGATAAGTTGGAATCCCTTTGATTTAGTTGGAGTGAGTTATCTTTATTATTACTCTTGGTATTACTAAGTACATGGTCAGTTAATGGACCAAGTTTGTTTGTCGCCACCTTGGAGCCTCGTGTTCCATCAGTTGTATTTTGTATCCTGTGCTGAGGTGGATCAGAGCCCTGCTGTTGTTGAAGTGAAGAGATAGACTCTACACGGGCAGATGATTGGGCTAGAGATACTAATGGTGCTTGACCTATAACAGAAGGGGGCACGGTTGCTACAGATGGAATTTCTAGATTTGGATGAAGTTGGAGGGATCTTTCAGGGATCTGGATTTCTGGTAGCTTAGTGGCATGCCAAATGGCCTCGACTTTATTACCCCAAGACGTGACCAAGGAGGACAGCCTGTCAATACGTGTCAATACTAGTTCAAGCTCATATTTAATAAGTAGTTCAAAATGGGTTTTGAGCTCTTCGATCGAATTTTGGGCCCATGATGGCGCCTCCGTAAGGGTTTTGCTCCTGTCACTACGTACATTGGTTTTGGAGTTTTGAATGAGCGCCACCTCAGGTAGTAAGTACCCTTGTTTCCCTCCCTTTTGATTTTTATTTTTTCGGTATGGGCCCTTTTTTTTTTTAACAACCTCCCTTATAGGTGTTTTCTTAGGAGATTCCCTAACTAAGTCTGCTTGTGCAGACGGAGGTTCTATGATAAGTGGGGAATCTAGAAGTTGATGGGGATTTGGGGCAATAAGCTCCGAGTGGGCAGAGAACCTTGGAAGAGTCGGTGTTAAAGAGAGGCGTCTTTCAGTTCGTTCAATTTCACTAGAAACAACACCTAACGCATGCTGCAGCATTTTATCTATCGCTGTGGGTTTAGGTGTCAATGAACGAGTTTGGGTTTTCTGCCTAGTATTTGGCTTTGTTAAAGGGGCAGTGACCTTTCCCATGTTAATTTCACTTAAAGGGAAACCCAAATCCAATTTGCAGTGAACAGTTATGGACAAATATATGAGTACAGTAGAACCACGATTTGAGACAATGATTAAAGCTTGTCCTTACTTTTCTTTCAGTAGTCCTGTGGGCCCAGACGAAAACAATAGAACACTTAGATAGCATACATGAATGGACAGAAACTAAACACACATATCTGGGTAAATAACAGGGGGGTGGCCCGACCCGGCCTCGATCGGTCTCGGACGGGCTTAGACGGGCCCGCCCTTGGTCCGGGCTTCGTCCCGCGCGCATCCCGCGACGCGGTGGTAGAGGCTGCGCTATAAGCGCGTTGGACACGCCTCCCCCTCACTCGCGGCAGCTGCGTGATGGTGCGGTGCACTCTGGAGGTTGAAGTCCTCCCCCAGGTGTAGTGGTGGATTTCTAGAGCGTTGAGGAGCAGCACTGTAGCCCCTGGGACCCTCGTCCCACCAGGGGTCTACCTCCGTGAAAGGGGACAGGAGCAGCAGATGGACGGCAAAGGAAAAGAAAGAAAACAGCAGAAGTCACCCACGCCACGGGGTAGAGGCTGCGCTATAAGCGCGTTGGACACGCCTCCCCCTCACTCGCGGCAGCTGCGTGATGGTGCGGTGCACTCTGGAGGTTGAAGTCCTCCCCCAGGTGTAGTGGTGGATTTCTAGAGCGTTGAGGAGCAGCACTGTAGCCCCTGGGACCCTCGTCCCACCAGGGGTCTACCTCCGTGAAAGGGGACAGGAGCAGCAGATGGACGGCAAAGGAAAAGAAAAGAAAACAGCAGAAGTCACCCACGCCACGGGGGTAGAGGCTGCGCTATAAGCGCGTTGGACACGCCTCCCCCTCACTCGCGGCAGCTGCGTGATGGTGCGGTGCACTCTGGAGGTTGAAGTCCTCCCCCAGGTGTAGTGGTGGATTTCTAGAGCGTTGAGGAGCAGCACTGTAGCCCCTGGGACCCTCGTCCCACCAGGGGTCACGCGCACATCGATGTGCCTGCTGTCACTTAGTTAGCAATGCAAGCCACCCTGTGACAATGCGGTCGCCGTTATGATGGGTTCTGTGTGACTCCTGCAATAGTGTTTTGCTTCTATTCTGTTTGTTTACGAGGCGTTGAAAGGCGACGTCTTGTGAAGGCAGTGGGCGCGTCCTAAGTTTGCACCGACCCTCGGAGTGTGAAAATAAAGGTAGCCGCGGTTAGGCCTCAGTTCTCGGAGCCCTTTCCGGGGACGCTGGTCCCTGCGCACTGGCTGCACGTGCCGCTGGCTCTCGGTGCGTTTAAGGCACTGAAGATTCAATATAGTGGACATAAATTTCGATTTCATCCATCCAAGTTCCTGATGTTACCATACTTGTTTTCACTGTCAGATGGTACAAGCTGTGTAATTCCTCGGTGAAAATGACTTGTAATGTAGTAGGAAGTCTGATTTTAGATTTTTATTTAGAGTATTTCTGTGTTTAGGTTTTTATCAATTTGAGTTTTCTAGAGTACTTAAATATACCCACTCTTGTTTGTGCATAGTTAAAGTGTGATGCTTCTCAGTGTCCCAAATTTAGTATGTTAAGTTCCTGGGGGGTCAATTTGTGATCAGACAGATTAATAACTGTGCATTCTTGAGTATCCCTCTCTTCATGGGGCTTATTTCAGTTTCCCTCCCTTGGTCTGGATGCAGGAGGTAGAGTTGTTGTTTTTTGTTTGTTTTTTTTTTACTCCTTCTGGCCTTCTTTTTGCTTCATTTTATTTTCTCTGCACCAGGTGAGGCTCATGTTTCCTCTTTTCCGGCATTTGATCATGTCTGAGGAAGCAAAATTTGTCCAAAAAGTACCCCTTCTGACATTTTCATCCTGTATTATTTCCATAAAATCCACACTTGTCAGTTTCTGTATTGAGGCCTTAGGTAGGGTCCAGCGATTTAGTTTAAAAAAATGTGTTACACTCAAACAACGCTTATACATTAGGACTCAAATGATTACTTTCTGCATTCTTAATATCCTTTAGCAATAAGTAACACTCACTAAATTAATTCCGTTACAGAACTCAACAACCATCTTGACACTCTTTAGTTCATATTGCTTTGCATACTTCTATTCTGTTGACACTGATTCTTCTATTTTTATTTCATAATCTTTTGCCATTTCCTTTATCATATTCTCAGATCCCATCCCTTCATAAATGTGTACACCTTACCATGGATGTAATCTTGCATGTCACAAACAAACTATTTTCTTTTCTTTGATTTCAGCATCATATTTTTCCAAACTAATTTTCATCACTTTTTAAGATCCTTCATTTATGTCTAGTCATTCTCTTTCAGCTCTTCCAGCAACTGGGCTATCTATTATTTATCAATTTTTGCATATTTATCAAACTCGTTAGGCAAAGTAATGTAACGTCATTTGTGCTGCTCACACACACTCTATTACTTGGTGGGTGGTTTTTCATAACTGGGGATTGAAAATATTCTCAGGCCTCTAGTATTGCTATTCACATCTGCATACCACTGCACGGAGGGTGTTTTGCAGCATATATTTAGTTATTATTATGAAAGCCACATTAGCCATTCTAACCTGTAAAAGTGGTAATACGTTCTACTCATTTTTAATGTCAGTGTTGTTCTTAATACATTTTTGTTTCGTTATCACATGAGTTTGGAGACTTTGTCTGCATTCTAAATGTATATGGATAGGGGTAAGGAAAAATATATGTCACCAAAATGGCCCCCATACTTACACCTGTTTGAGAAAGGTCTGTAATTAAATAAATCAAAGGGAGGTCAAAATTTATAAACATATGTTTTAGTTAAAATAATAGGCTATGTAGAAGAAATTTTTTATTATAAGATATTTTAGAAAACTAATTTTTTAACTTTGTCACAGTAAAAAATAACGACATACAGTACCAGTGATGATAATACATTAAGGCGCATCTCCACCCAACCGTACACTGCAAGTGGTAGTGCCTTCATTGACAGACTCTTGTATTGGGATAACAATTGAATCATAGAAACTCTCTACCATGTACAGCTGAAGCATCAATTGCTGGGATAATGGCCCTATCTTGACAGCTCCAAAGACTAAATGACCACAGATGGGCAACTCTTCTCTACATCCCATTGGCTTATATACAAATTCTGTTTGCGCTATGTGTTTAACATTCCTATAGAGTCATTGCCAGTAATTCTGACACAGGGCAAATTTGGTTTTGAAAGTAAAAGTAAAAAGACAAACCCTTTGGGATTCCTCCATAAAACACTAAAATATATAAAGTTAAATCTGCTGGGGATATATGTCTCCTACTCTCAGAACATAAGAAATCAGTTTAGCTCTACTGGACATAAACAATTTGAGAAGATCTATGACAATTAAATGAATAATTACCTTATTTTGTACATTTGGGCATTCTAGTCCACAGTGTAGTAACAGACAAAAATATGTTCATGAGGATCTAGACAAGAAAACAGGAACTTTCAAAGCCTGCATATTCATTGTTCTTGGCCTCCTCCATTAGGTCTCTCTGCTGCACCTCCTGCTTCCCATTAACAATTCCTAAATGACTCCTAACTAAATTCAGTAACCTTACTTTCAAAAGATCTCAAATGAGAATGACCTAATTCTAAAACAAAGTTTCTGATCATTGGTATGTAAACTAAGTATGTAAGAAAAGTGTGCAAAGAAATGAGTCATAAAATAAGTCTTCATAATTTCAGCTGAATTTTATTAGTACTGATACCAATAAGATCAATTATCGAATTGTAAGTCAAATCTATTTTGAGTGAATTTAAAAACGAGTCTCAGGAATGGTTCATGTATGAATTGCATTTTTCAGGTGAGTTAGAAGAATGCGACCATATAGCAGAATGTGATATACAACAGTTTGTAAAGGGTGTAAATTACACCTTTGGGTCCCATAAGTGATTGCAGGAAGGAGAAAAAGTTTGTCGGCTGAGGGAGAGTGCAGTACTGAGGCTGTTAGTTTTGAAATGCAGGAAGGTTTGCACAGCACCCACTCCGCCTTCACTCCTAATGCATCAGCTCCAAATGCATTGTGTTTTTAGGTCTCGCATAGGCAGCGCTTGCGCGGTCTCTTCGAGACATGCTGTATTCAGTATAGGTACATTAAGCTCCACCCACTTTCCGCCCAACTTTTCAATTGGGTCCTGTCACTGTCCTTTGTAAATGGTGGCTTTTCATAGGTCAATAGGCTTAGTAGTCCCTCCTTAGTACCGCCCTGTCTCTTCTTGTGCCCTCCCATGAGGACACACCCTGTTACATGTGTTGCTACTCGGGCCCTTTTAATTACTGCCTCTGAGCACTATTTTGTTAAATGCATTGCTCCTGCCTGCTATCGTACACTCTCCCTTCATACTTTTACATTACTTGCTTTAAACTTTTACATTACTTGCATTTGACAAAACATGGCGACGAGCACTTTTCTTTTTTAAAAATTTGCAGCTACTACAACCCTCCCGATTACAAAACCCGCCCGCGCACTTTTCTTTTGTTTTATTCGCAGCCATAACAACCCTCCCGCTTACCAACCCGCCCTATTTTCGAGACTAAAGCCCGGCACCAATAATAGACGCTGAGCTTTCTCTTTTAAAAACATTCTCTCCCCGCTTTATGGACGGCCGCCGCGCTATGTGCAAATTAGTTGCTTTATCTTAAAGCAACCGCACTGTCCTCCGTCCAACAAGAAGCCAGCATTCTCACTGGGTCAGAGATTTGTTTAAAATAAAGGATTAACAGGTGCTGTGATATTTTTGCAGAGATAGAGGAAAATTGTAGATATTTCAGCAGGGAAAAAATTCAGGTGGATTTCAACCTCTTGTTGAATTTTGTTGATGTTGGGTTACAAAAAAACAGAACACAGCATTCGCTTAAATTGTATACATTAATGGTGTGTATTCATTCCCACAGCGTCCGTGCATACAACAAGCTGAACATACGTGCTTTAGATGGCATGATGGTCAAGACAAAAGGAATAATGGAGGATGGGGGGGTCTGCGCCCCCCCTTTTGAAAGCCCTGGACCTGAAGTCATTGTCCAGTGCTTTTGTGCACTATCAGGACGCCATGAGTACAAAGCTCCCCTTATGCTTATCAGGGGCTGTAGGGGCGCGGGTCCACAGCTGTTTGCACGAGTACTCCTTCTTTGTACGTTCTTCTTCCTGGAGTTCCCCTACATATTTGCTATGGCCCCCACGTCCATGTCTAACAGCCTTAGTGATTGGGTAATGTTTCCTCGTCACTTTGAGTGTGTGACAGGTGTAGCCATTTGTTTCAACGAACAGTGTACACAAACCTTTACTGTGGACATGAAACATGGTGGATCTGTATGTGAGAGAAGGCAGCTTTCCCCTTTGCATGGTCTCTCTCTCCATATGGGTTTCAGTAGTGGCTCATGTAGCCCTTGGCTCAGATATAAGCTGTTTTATGTTGCTCTTTTACGCAACCCACTCCTCCTCAAAGCTTTCAACTCATCTTCCCCAAGAAAGTGTATGAAAAAACACCTGAACTTGCGTACCAACTTGTTCTTCTCATGTCTGGCTTGGAACAGGAAAACAAATAACATCCTCCCAAGTGAGCCTTTACCTTGCAACGATGCCTGCAGCGAGGCAGACACCCAAAACGGGTGATGCTGAAGCATTTAAGGGTGCATTCCTTTTGATTAGCAATAGGCTTCTGGCCCAAACTGCCACAACTATGCATTCTTGTAAGAGCTGAACTCCAGCACTTGGAAGATGTACATTGAACTGTTCTGGATGGGCTGTTGGTGATTCCTGGGTCTTGAAAGCTGCACGCTGCCCGTTCCCGCATCCTTCAATCCTAGCCTGAACTGTGCCCAAAGTACCACTGCTTTACTCTTTCATTCCTCTGTGACAATCCACACTGTCAGCCATGGCGATCAGAGGAAGCTGACCAAGAGGGCTTAGAAGCCATCAAGGGACACATCACCAAGAGGCGCTGGGCAGCAATGACAAGAACATTCCAAGTACCGGGATAAGTATGTTCAAAGGCAAGGAGAGGTGACCTTGCCTGTGAACATACGTCCCTGCACCAACAAATGCCTTTTGCTTTGCCACTGCAGCATTCCCCAGAACCACAAGCTTGCACCTGGTGTGACTTGAGGACAGGCCCCAGCCTTTCTCCTGGATTCTGTGACAGTCCACTTGCACACCACTTGAGTCCCTAACACTGACAGGCTTTGGAGAGTTCGAGAAAGTCGCCTTTGAGTCCAAAAGGTCATGGACTGGAATCCAAGGTCCATTCATGAATCTTTGGTAAATAAATACCCTGTTTCGGGGTAATGCGGAATATAACGATGGTTCACCACCAAGAGAAATTGCCCAGGGACCGAAGAGCATTGGTCTTGTTTTGCTGTCACATGTAGTACCAGAGCTAGAGTTATCCCTAGGTCAGAGCACTCCTCACCCTCATAAGGAGATAGTCCAGGTCAATCTCTGTCCAGCAACAGAACTGAACTGTAAATCACAAAACAGGGTTCCACTCTCAAGATGATTTTCTTATTTTAATTACTTTTCAACTGTTTAAAGGAGAGACGTGAGATAATTACAACTCTTACATTTTAATGTTTAAAAAATGTGATTGAAGTGTTATTTCATATTGAATATTCATAGAGAGAGAGCGAGAGTTTGAGTGTGTGTGTGGGTTAGAAAGAGAGAATCACCTTTGCTCTACTGTATCTGACTCAATCTTATCACTGTGTCCCGTAGGTTAAGCCTTGCTCGTTCAACTTGTGTATTGTGTGCGTGTGTGTGTGTGTGTGTTGTGTGCATGTGCGTGTGTGAGAGTGACCTTTATTATACTTTGGTTTAAGACTTCACGGAGAATGAAGGAGACCATACAGGTCCATATTTCCCTTACAGGAGGTTTAGTCCCATGATATGCTGTCTTAACCTTGATTATGTTAAGTGGACCATAAAGCTACAAAGAGGTGACATGGAGGCTTCGACTCTTGCAGAACACTGTTGCACCAATGCTGGGTAAGTCTCTCTTTTTAAATATTTAAGCTTTATCGTGAACATTAGGTTTATAAGGATGTTCCACGTCTGATTCAAGCAGACTGTAATTGTCTTCAAAGCTTAGCAGTGTAAGGCTAAATATCGACTAACAATGTACATGATATAATCTCTCTGACCAGTTTGTGAAATAAAATAAAATAAAATCATGGTTTTTAAGCATCAAAACCCAAATCAAATCATGGTTTATAAAGCACAAGAACCCCAAAAGGGCACCTGGACACTATCATAAGTTTATGCTATATGAATTATTTAAACAGGCACATCTTCAGGAGCTGTTGAATATGTCTAAAGCCATCTGGCTCCACATTGTACTTGCAACGGATGGAAACAATTTTTCTCCTGCATTCTTCCTAATGGTCCTGTTCGATAATGGAAGCTGTTTCCCAGTAGATCTTGGGCTCTCTTGGGACAGAAGTGAGTAAAAAACTGTTTCAAATAGACTTCAGCATGCCCAGATAAAGAAGTGTGCATCCATTGAAGCATTTTAAATGTAATCGTAGAAGCCAAGGACAGCCAGTGCAAATTACACCTGCACTGCATATGTGTGGTGTTGGGAACATCAAAAACTGCTTGTATGACAGAGTTTAACTGGGTATGTAGAATATTGGCGTAAGCCTTCCAAGTTCCTGCCAACAAGGTGATGCCATATTCATTTTTGATCCGATAATCACTATTGCAGTGGTTGCACAGCAGCAGATATTTAGCATTTCATGGGAGTTTGAGGTATTAGTCAGAAAACCAAAGAGTCTGACATGTTCATCCATCGACATCCCAGCATTTTTATCCTGCCTTTGACCACAAACTCAGAATGAGCTCCCGCCTTCGCTGGACAGATTACTCTTATGACTTTAGTTAACCATGGTGCCACCTCTTCTACTATGTTGATGAAACCTCCTGCACTTAAGCGAGAAAAGAAACTTAAAACAATGAAGTCTTAGATCAACTTATTAGCAAGCAAAGATGCGCCTGTCAGCTAGCCATTGACTTACAATAGAAAATCTATTCATCTACCTATCACAATGTCCTGTTATCTGTAGCAGTCTCTTTAACACTATTACCTTTGAGCGCTCTTGGGAATAAGAAATCACAAAAATGCTGTACCCCAGATTATTTCAATGATATCTTTGCAAATTTCAAAGATGAAATGTGGAGAGGGTTACATTGTAAGGCTGGACATATTTTAACTTAAAGAAGCTGTTTTTTTCCTCCAGACGCAGTTCAAATGCTCAAAAGAAACTATTTTCTCTGACGTGTCACTAAAACCCCAGAGAGGGAGCCATGACTGAACTACAGACTGAGCAATTATTATCATTAGGACCACTCTATCTACCTCAAAAGCTGCACTAGCACCAGCCTTTCCCACCTTAGACAAGTCTTTCTCTTTCAGTGGGGCATTAGACAGTGGAGCAAACATAATTTTCAGTGTAGGGGTGCAGGAATTATGTTTTGTAGCCACAACTGAGAGCCACTATCATACTGTGAGGCTAGGGGTGCTGGAGCACCTCCAGTACTCCCATTTCTAGCTACCCTGAGCAAGTAACAAGAGTTCCACAGATGGTGGGTGTAGGAAGCTGGCTCTCTATAAAGTGTACTAAAAAGATGTACACTGGGCAGAGAGTCCAGTGGGACCCCAATAGGTTTACAGACGCAAAAGTAGAGAATACTAACACTCTTTTATGGTAGTGTGGGCGAGTAGTTAGGATTATCAGAGGGTAGTGCTAAGCATTTGTTGTACTCACAGAGGCAATAAATGACACGAACACTCAAAGAATAAATCCGAGACCAAATTAGAAAAATAACACTTCTTTTGGTCGAGCCTGGGCAGCGCATGCGCTGCTCTGCGAGGCAAGTTGTATTCAGGTATGGACTTGAATCTCTACCTACTCTCCGCCCATATTTTTCATTAGCTTGTGTCATTGTCCTTTAGAAGCTGTGGCTTTTCATTGGTCAATAGGCTTAGTCGTCCCTCCTTAGTACCGCCTTATCTCATTTTGTAACCTCCCATGAGGACACCCCCTGTTACATGTGTTGTTACTTGGTAGGCTTTAATTACAGCCTCCGAGCACCAGTTGCTTAAATGGTTTTCTCCTGTCTGCTGTTGTGGGCATGACAGCTCTCCCCTATTGCTTTAATTTTCTTTTTTTCGTAGCATGACACGCTCATACAGTGGCAGCCATGCCTTTGGTTTATTTGTGGCACCGAACACGGGTGCATGTTTTTAAAAAAATATTTATCAACTTTTTTTTTAAACTGCCCCTGCTGCACTTTCACTTTAATGGCGGCCGCGCCCTGTTCCTTAGACGAGCTGTGTCTAAGGAAAGGGGTGCAGCCGCCATTAAAGTGAAACTGCGGCCTGGGGCGCTTTTACAACCAAACATTTGCAATGGAATAGATATCGCATTTACAAGAGTTTCGTAAATGCGAGACCTATTGCATCGCAAATGCTTGTTTCGAATGTCTTCAGGCAGCCTCTTGCTGGAAGTGGCTGTACCATCCCTTGTTCTGGGGCTAGGTGTAGGGCAGTGAATTAGTGACTCCATTGCCATTTGAATCTGCATCTGTGTTTCCTCTCAGGCACACATGACCTAATTCATAAAGATAAGGTTTCAACCAAAGTCTGAAATGTACTTGTGCAGGATTTACTACTGTATGAGCAGAACATTTCTGACCTTTATGGAATTCTAAAACCATCCCAGAAGCACTCCTGGTAATCTGCGGCAGTCGCAGATTTACAGTAGTACACACATGCATCACATTTACTGATGCAGAATTACCACCATGTAGAACTTTCCGCATGCTAACATGTAATATAAACGTGCGTTTGGAAATTCACCTTTTATTTTTCGACTGAAAACGGGGTCCGTTATCCTTCAAGCACGTTAAACACATTTACTTCAAAACATGACAGGTGTACTTTTTATAAGCGTTTCTGGAAGGGGGGTGGGGGGGTTACTAATGCAAGGCACGTTACAATGCCCATTATCTTAAGAAATTGTGGTTGTTTGTCTTCTTTTACAGGTACAACTAGCCAAAAATCTTCCCCAACCCAAAATTTGCAAATGTAAAAGTTTGATCGTATAGGCAAGATATCAGTATTCGCAAATACAATTTCCTAGGTGCGAGGCGGTAATTTTGCAAATTTTGATTCTGTACTCTCAACAGACTCTTTTGTGCATCCACCAGAGTGCATTTGCATCTGCAAGTACCATAGAGGGGAAACTCTGGCCCCTCTTGCAATGCATCAGGTACTGCATTTTCTTGGGACATGCCTCCATCTGCTTTTCCTCCTATTAAGCCTTGCTCCCTCCCCCCGCCCCCCCTTCGACCCACGATCAGTCTGAAGGTACTCTAAAATGAACAAGTACAGAACACGTATCTACGATGCACCAGGGCACGTGGGAAAAAGACATGAGGTGAATGACTTTTAGCTGAAAATGCACCTTCTTGTATTTGTAAGGCCAAAAGGGCCAATGCACATTATGATCTCACTGCCTGTGAACTTGATTGTTGAAGTTGTTTACATGCCACATAACTTAAACTTCAATCTATTTTTCAACATTATTTTTTTTTACTTTGTACAAATGCCATTATACATTTAACAGGCTTGTTGTACAACAGTAAAATTCAAGTCTCATCAAAAAAGGGTGATGCAAGGTGGATGTAGGGGGACAAATGTTGCTCTCTAAATATGAACATGAATAGATGAGTATATCGATTCAACTAACAAAGTTACGAAATGCAGCAATCCATGAATGAGCAACACAAACGTGTATCTCTACACAGTTATTGTGCACTAAGCCCAGGCGTCTTTGGGATTTTTTAGTTTCTCAAGCCTTTTATTACGGGCAGGTACTGGCAGAAACATAATTTTGGTAGTCATAGATGGTGAATGCACACTGCTGAAGAGAGATACAATTTCCTGAATCCAAATGTGTGGAAGTGTCAGATGGAAGCATTGTGCTAGATACTACTGACTGTAGTACGATCTCTTGTGTCCTACTGCTGAGCACACCCAACGTGTGACATCCTGAGCCTTCTTGGGCCTCAGCTTGGCCCAAGAAGATGGGGTGTGAGAAAACCATTCTGACTGGCTGAACACAACTACTAATTCTGAATGGTCAAAAGGCAGCAAATCAGAAATGGTGGAACACAAATTAATGCATTACAAAATTTAATTGGAAAAACACTTCATTTGTACTGCTAGGGGACTGCTAAAAAGGACAGGTTCCACTCATTGAGCATTTCAGAAAAATGTTCGCCTACTGGTCATCGGTTCTAGGATATTCCCTGAGCTAGTGAGACAAAGTACATTTTTGTAACATGCACTTCCATCTGATCTGGCTATTCAATATCTGATCTTTTTCACTAGCATTTAATGTATTCAGCTTTGATTAGGCCTGGGAGAATGCTTAATATTGTCCTTGTAAGTGGACAAATTCACGGAATTTGACACTTTCTACAGAAGTGCAAAGTTCCTTAAGTTTGCCCCACACAGATAGTGAAATTCACAATGTCCCATCAAACAATGATGAGATATCAGGTTGCAGGGATGCGTTTTGTATGCCACACACCTCTACCTTTCTTCGATCCTAGGAGACTGCCGTAATCCCCTCCGGTGTACTTTCCCAGTACTTTAAATGGGCCGGCACTGTCCAGTACTGAATACCGGCACTTTTTTATTTTGAGAGGGAGAGTACATGCACTTCTCAAGAGAAAAGTAATACTTTTAATTGGAGAGTACCTGTATTTCTCAGAAACAAGCAGGTACTCTGGTACAGAGTACCTGCACTTCTATTTTTCCATTTCAAACACTGCCAGTACCAGAGATCCATATCAGAGACTTCAAGAATTGGGTATCCATCAAAGCAAGGCCGAAACAAGTTAGGAGGCTGCTGTTCTTGTCCCTACGGCAGGCATGAATTTTCCGGTGCAACGCTTGGCCTTTCTTCACCAGCTTTGTCTTTAGCAAAAACTTTTTAAAGTCGTACCCAGATGCGAGCAATTGGGCTTTGCAACTTTCTTGGGCCCTACTTTTTATCTTAAACTGTACTCCTTTAATCCTCAAGCCCATCATCTACTCTATCCGCAGTATGTTTTTTTTTTAACAAACTTTCAGTTTCAGGGAGACTGCTCTTTGCTCATTACCTAAAGCATTGATACTCAAAGTACGGCCCGGGGGCTGCTTGCGGTCCTCTTGACCTTTACATGCGCCCCCCCCTGGTGAGCAGCAGCACGAGCTGCTGTTTAGTTGCTGAGCTCTAATATTCAGAATTTAAAAAAAAAAAACGGACAAGCATTTATTAACCTGCAAATAAATGCTTGCCTGTTTATTTAACATTTCTTTAGACCTCCTTACACAATCCCTGATTCACCCAGGCCACCTACCGCCACCCTGCTGGCATCAGTGCGGCCCTCGGACACACAGCAGACCATACTTTGGGGCCCCTGGGCAAATGTTGGCGAGTACCCATGACCTAAAGCATACTGTTTTGCCACTATCTGAAGCAAATTTAGTGCTGAATGTGAAGAGGGTAACATGGCAAAAACAAAGGGGGAAATGTTCACTCAGTATGTGTACCTACACAGGTTGGTAACATTAGAAAAAAACTATTATGAAGTTCATGGGTTTCAACTATTCGCTAGGAAAACTGACCACAAGTTGATGTTCAACGTATAGATTACAGAGCCTCTACAGAATTAAACTATTAAGGTTTATAAGGGTATTGGTAGAAATTAGGCCTCTGGTTGGCAGAAGTATGCACCCTGTCCAAGCAGGAACCACAATCCTAGTCAGGGTAAGTCCCAACACACCTTAAATTATCCTGTGCTCACCCTCTGGTAGCTTGGCAGAGAGCAGTCAGGCTTAACTTTAGCGGCAATATGTAAAGTATTTGTGCAACACTTCAAACAGTAACACAGTGAAAACACCACAAAAAGACTGCACAACAGGTTAGAAAAACAGAAAATAATTTTACAAATAAAACAAGACCAAAACAACAAAAATCCAAAAAGTATAAGTCGCAATCTGAATTTTTAAAGAATAAACTGTAAAATAGCGCTTAGAAGCAATAAGCTCTTATTTGGGATATCTGGTCGCACCGGGCTGAGACAAAGTCAAAAGTTCAGGCCAACCGTGATGGAGCACGGGTCGGACACAGGGGCCCAGTTAGGTCTGCTGAACAAAAGTACCTTGATACGGGCTGTGTCGCTATCGAATAAGATGCGAGGTGCAGCCGAAGCGATGTGTCAGTGTCAAGCCATGCAGTGGATCAGATGCGTCGATTTTCTCCATGCAACGGTGGCGATGCGTCGGTTCCAAGGGCGATGTGCTGGTTCCGAAGGCGATGCGCCGCTCCAGGAAACGACAAAGATGCGCCAGTTCCGGTTCACGCAAAGGCGAAGATGCACCGGTTCTGAATCCTGCAACGGCGAAGATGCGCCAGTTCCGATGAGGAAGCTTGGGTTGGCTTGAAGAACCACCTTAGGTCTCAGTTCGAAGGGTCCAGGCCTGGGGTGGCACCACTTGGCAGGGCAGACTCGCATATGGCAGAGTCCAGGTGCAGATGCAGGTAAGATGGAAGTCTTTTATGTCCCTGAGACTTCAAATCAAGAGGCAAGCAAACAAGCTCTTGGAGTCACTCTGGGTTCAAGTGATGCAGGTCCAGTCCTTCTCACCCAGGCAGGAGAACAGCAGGCAGCATTGCAGAACAGCAAGGCAGAAGTCCAGCAAAGCAGCAGTCCAGCAGAGTGGCAGTCCTTTCAGCAGCACAGCAGTTCTTCTTCCTAGCTGAGCGTCTTCACAGGTCCAGAAGTGAGCTGAAATGTGGTGTCAGAGGCCCAGTACTTATACCCAGTTGTGCCTTTGAAGTGGGGGAGACTTCAAAGAAGGCTTTGGAGTACACAGAGGTCCTTCCTTCCTGCCCTAGCTCCAGACTCACTACAGGGGGGTATGCAGCCCTTTGTGTGTGAACAGTACATAGCCTATTCAGGTGTAAGTATGAGGCTGTGCCCAGCTCATTCCTCCCATCTCCCAGGATGGCCCATCAAGTCACACCTAAGCTTTTGCCTTTGTGTGTGGCTGTCTAGAGGGAATACATAAAGCCCAGATGTCACCCAACCCAGACTGAATATCATCTGATTGTATGCCTTTTCTCTCAAATTAATAAAACAATTTGAACTCAAAAAAGAAATCACCTCCAGGTCATGTCCTTAACATGGATAGCTCCTGACGTTTAAATGTCTGACCAAGACCATCTTTTCCTGAGCCAAATGACTTTCAAACCAGAACATAAGTATGCTGAAAATGGGATTTAATATTCTACAAATGCTAACCCATTGTCCTTACTTATTATCCTCCTTCTGATGAATGCCTTCATGGTATCCCACACAATGCATTCGGGTGCAGTCTTATTATTGATTGCACAGAATTTCTTGACCTCTTCTTTAAGGGTCTGTACCCACCCTTCCTCCTACAGAAATTGTTTATTTAACACCCATCGTTTAGGGCCCGGGGGCAATTTACTCACTTCAAGCTCAAGCCTGAGCATTGCATTATTGGAGAACCAATTAGGAATGGTAATTTGCGTTTTCTATTTAAGGGTTCGGGAGATTAAAAAGAAATCTAAGCGGGAGGAGGTACGGAACCTACCCGAGAAGCAAGTATATGTAGCTTCTGTGGGGCCTGCTGCCCTCCAAGGGTCAATTAAGGCAAGGATATCCTTAATGTTCCTAATAGTTCTCAAAGAGTTTGGTTTTGCCTGTTTTTTTGCTTTGACCGAGGAGTCTACTCTTGGATCCTGTAACACATTAAAATCTCCGCCAATAATCAGCCTCCCCGAATTTTGCATAAATGATTGGAACAAATTCACATATGGGGTAATGTTATCTTCCACCGGAGCATAAAAGCTAGCGAATGTAAAGGGTTTCCCCCCCAACTAAGCAACTAACCCAACACCAGCGACCCTCTTTATCACTCGCACTGTTAACCACTTCTTCCCCTAACCATTTCGATAAAAAAACAGCTGTGCCGCGATGAGCGGCTCGGGAGGACGAGAATCCTCTATATCCTGCCCAGTTTTTGAACATTGAAAATCCCGTGAGTTTTTTGGCTGGGATACGAGT
This sequence comes from Calotriton arnoldi, assembly GCA_963921515.1. Taxonomy (NCBI): domain Eukaryota; kingdom Metazoa; phylum Chordata; class Amphibia; order Caudata; family Salamandridae; genus Calotriton; species Calotriton arnoldi. Next base: position 843,744 of record CAWUFW010003266.1, read on the forward strand.
CTCCTGAATCAAGACGGCTGCCGGATTCTAAGCTAAGATCCAACTTTCAACTGCTCTACGTTTCTTAACATTATTGAGTCCATTTGCATTAAAGGACAGTACCTTCAGTGGAAAAGACATAATGATGTTCTACTAATGGCTGTTTGACTAAGACGGTGTCTTTTCAGACAAAAAAGCGATAGGCCTCCTCAATTTATCATCCCACCTTTAACTAACAGTAGACTAATAAAGGGGAGGGATCCTTGCTGTTGATTGGGCCCCCCTTGGGCAAAGCTAACATTCTGTTCTGCCTATTTTACCACATAAGCTAAATGGCTGTACACCTGGATCCATATTTATCATTCTTCCCATCCCTACCCTACACCTAACCCGTGCCCCCGCCACTCCACCCCTCCGCCCCCCACCCCTAAGTCGTGGTAAGTGGTGCGCCATCCCACTCACACCTGACATGCTGAGAATAGCCTCAAAGCTAAAAAACAAAAGTGGATTCTAGAACTAAAGGTACAACAAAGTTATGATAGATTTTTGAGGAACAATACTAGGGCTAATAAAAAAGCGTTTGATGTGGCCAGACAGACCATGAACGAAGCATACTATGCTAAGTGTGCTGCAGTGAGCCGGTTGCACTCTCAAAAAGTGTATGAAGAGAGCAACTTCACTGGTACATTTTTAGCATGGCAGGCACGGGAGCAAGAGGCCAAGAACCGAATAGAGGCCCTGAAATGCCCGATCACTGGAATAGTAAGTAGCAATTCAGAGAAAATAGGAGAAATTACGTTACACCACTATGGGCGGATTTATTCACAAAATCAGAAAATTGATAGAGTCTTTTTAGAAAGATTTTTAACAAATTGTGATATTTCAGTCTTATCTATAGAAGAGGGAGCTGATATGGTTCGACCCTTCTCTAAAGAGTAACTGTTGGAGGTCATTACGAATCTCCAGAACGGGAAAGCCTGTGGCCCAGATGGATTCCCGGGAGAGTTTTTAAAATCTTTCTCAGATGTCTTAATTGACCCTCTTTTATCTTTAGTCAATAGAATGCTACAGGGGGAGGACATACCACCCCCTCTTTTTTTAAAGGTAATGTTGTAAGTTTCCTGAAGAAAGATAAGGTCGCAGAAGATCCTAATTCATACCGGCTAATCAGACTACTAAATACAGATTATAAAATAGTGAGTAAACTGCTTGCAAATAGATTTAGCTCAATAGCCATAGATCTAATCCATTCTGACCAAAATGGCTCTTTAGCAGGGAGACAGCTTGGGACAAACACTCACTATTTGGCAGAAGCTTTGGATTATTTTGCAGTGAATAATGCACAAGCCCTAGTGTTTCTGCTAGACGTGGAAAAGACTTTTGACCTTGTGGTCTGGGAAACCCTATTTAAAATTCTGACCAGATTTGGTATTCCATCCCAGATCACAGGGCTTATATATAATTTGTATTGTAAAGCCGAAGCTGGTGTTATTATCAACTCAGTTGAAGTGGGACAAATAAATGTACTCCGCGGTACAAGGCAGGGGTGTCCACTGTCCCCCATTCTTTTCACCTTTTTTATCGAGCCTCTAGCAAGAGCAATTCGAGCAAATAAGAGTATCCAACCTCCACTCCCACAAATGTATAAGATTAAATTATACGCTGATGACATCATGCTAACTGTAGATAGTCGGAAGGAGACTCAAGAAAAGCTCTTCGAGATCTTTGCTCAATATGAGACACTAGGAGAGTACAGAATTAATAAGAGGAAGACAGAAATAATACTCTGCGGTTGTTCTCCCAAGGTCCTACTTTCAAACCTGGCTGTCTGTGTTAATTCTCAACCGAAACGATATCTAGGTATTAGGTTCTCTTCTAAAATTGAAGATTTGTATGATCTTAATTACTCTCCTCTTCTTACAAAGGTACAACACTTATTCTCTCGGTGGATCCCCCTCACTCTGACTATTCTAGGGAGAGTCTCCTTAATCAAAATGTCGGTCCTCCCTTTATTTAATTTCTTATTCTCCGCCATTCCGTGTGTTTTAACTACCTCTTTTTTTTTTAAAGCTGCTGAGTCCATGTTTTTATCTTTTATCTGGCAAAAAAAGCACCTAGAATAGCACTTAGCACTTTATATGAAACACGCGAGAACGGAGGGTTGGCGCTCCCTATTCTCAGAGATTATTACTATGCCTATTTTGCACAATATTTGTCTAGATTCAATACAAGGGTATTCAGGGGTCTTTTTGTAAATAACTTTACGCAGTTGATTTTTAAGGAGTTCAAAATTCGAGACGTACTAAAGATAACTCAACTACCCAAAAGAGTAAGTTATAAGAGCCTGAGGTGGCTCTTCCAGAAGCGAGGGGATTTTTACAGAAGATACTCCATTCTTCAGAATAACGTGGCGACACCCCTGGCTGCAGTTGATATGGGATCAGGGGTGAAACTTGCTCCTGGAATAGTTCAAAGGTGGGGTAAAGCAGGATACTGGAAAATATCGGACTTCCTTAGAGGAGATAGATGGCAAAACTTAGGGGAAGTGAGACAGTGTATACAAGATGACTTCCTCCTTTTGGGGTCATTTGGAATACTTAATAAAGTTCTAGAGGATCTAGATTTGGGCCAGATCCTTTAACACCAAGGAGGTGGCGTATGCTTTAAGTAGTAGTGGGGCTTTAAAAAGACCAGGGGAATGGAAGAGAATGCTTTTAACCTCTAAGGGCCCGCCATCCACCCAAAAAGTGATTAAAAATGGGATAAATATGAAAGCCTTGAAATAACAGATAAAATGTGGAAAGAAGTCAATATATTGAATTTTAGTGTTTTAAGAGGGGCCAGTTGACGATGGATGCTCTTCTTTTCTAAATGGCATTTATACAGGACCCCAGCCCTTTTAACACATATTAACCCCGCTCTTCCAGGTAATTGTCCCCGGTGTATAGGGCACTCCCCAGCAAACTGGACACATGTGATCAGCCACTGCTCATCTGTACAGGGATTCTGGACTGAAATATTCCTGTATCTTGTAAATGTCTGGAAGGTTAATTTGGCCCCAACTACTTGGCTTAGAGTCTTGGGGTACGACCCAGGACTGGGCCTGTCTGACAAGTGGGTAAAATTAGTATACACTGCAACAGCTGTAGCCCGATCCCTCGTACTTCAAAATTGGCGAACAAAGATAATTCCCTTAATGAAGGATTGGCTACAAAAAATGAGACGAGTTAGAGCAAGTGAGCGACAATATGCAATACGTACCGGGGGAGTCGAGAAATTTGAGAAACTTTGGGGACAATACTTCCAAGGGGAAGATATAGGAGTAGTGTAAAAACGTATCGATTAAACGACTTAAACTTTCCCCCACATCCTAATGCAGGCACTATATGAATTACTTTCTCTCACCTGGCTTTAAGTCAACTGCATTTATAATGATAGTTTTCTTTCATTAGACGTGACACTCTGTGTATTTATTGTATATATATTGTATCTATATAATATGAAATTATATATGTATGGAAGACTCCTATTTATAATTTGTGATGAAAGTTCACTATAAGCTATACCTATGATATTGTTACATCTGGATCCTAATAAAAAAATAAAACTAAAAAAAACATTGTCTTGGTACTGACAGAATTTCTATAAATGTAAAGCGGCAGAGTTTATCCTCATTTGAAGACATATGATGGCCCTTATATCGAAACCACCTTCTATACATTATTGTGTAAGTACTGACCTTCAAATAATTGTGCAAAATGGAATACAGAAATAGTACACATAAAATGTATGTAAAAAGTAGTCACTTGAGTGTAATTAAATAACAATTAAACAACTGTCTCTTAAAAGAACGACGTTGGCCACTTGAGGAAAAGGACATCTGCTTCCTTGTCCTGGGAGAGGTAAGCAGAGCAAAGCTAACTAGGGTCATGACCCTGCCCCTTTCTACACTTGAAACAATACTTGTAAAGGCAGCTTTTAACAGGTGCAGTTATGTAATACAATAATACAAAAGCACAGAGAACCCGTGAACAATTAGGTGAAATATCCATAAAAATGCCCGCAATCTGCAGTGTAATGGCAAAGCTTTAAACACTGATCATAGTGGAGCACTATGGCCCTATTCGGAGCAAAGAAAATGGGTTCTCTTCCCTCAATGTTGGGTAATATGAGATGGCCATAACTGAGACGCAGAGGCCCATCATGCCTCATTGCCCTGGTGCCACTGCACCTGCAGCCCTAATGATAGCTACGCCCTTGACTGAGCACTAAGTCAGCCATCTTCACATACAATATGCATGGAACTTGACCTGAGAAGACCCCTAGTGACTGGTGGACACACCTCCTTCATCATAGCAGAGACCTAGGGTATGCCTGTGGTCCTTCCACATAGATACATAAATAGCTCTGTGTTGCACACTATTCTTCCTTGTTTGTGAAAACTTGTATTGGTGCGTTCAACTGAAGTTATTTTAGAAGAATGTGCATAACAATTATTATTGGAATGGTGCCGTCCCACTATATAGAATTCCTTACATTAAAGTATACTTACATAGCGGCCATTACATCAACACCTACATTAACTATGAATACCACCACAGCTACATGTACTACGTTGACAGTGATGGGGTTAGGATAAGTGTTAGAAATTGGGCAACAATGAAGATACGAGTTAGTGTTAGGTTTAGAATAAACATGTGGGCTATGTATAAGGCTATGCTTAAAGATAGACTCAGAGTTAGAATGAAGGCAATAGGAACACAAAGAGTTAGACAAATGGTTAGGTTCAGGGGGTAGAGCAAGGTTAAAATTTAGGGTGGGCCACAGGTTTAAAATGAGTGCTGGGATTAACATTAGTTTTGGTGTTAGGGTAAAGCCTAGTGTTAAGCGTAAGATTAGGGTGGGGCATAGGAACAGTGAGAGTTAGGTGTAGGTTAAAGTCGGATTAAGGTGTTGTTAGGGTGGACATATATGTACTTTTTTGTTATAGGACCTAATTAAAACCTATACACATTTGCTTGATGTAGTGACAGTTTCCGTCAGTGTCACTGACTTCTGCGTAATGGTAGATGGCTGTAGTTGGACTCTGTGCTGCGACATATAACCAATGGTATTAAGTCAAATACTGAGTCCAGCTACACAGGATGCACAAGATGTCCTATGAATTGGGCACATTTACAACTGCTTTCTGGTGTTCCTGCGGTGAAAGTCACTTTAGCTTTACAACTTATTTTCAACCAGTTTCAAGAAGGGACCTGCTCCAGAGCTGCGCTTTGTGAATGTGTTTGGGTTCTCGAGATCAGGGGTGCAGTGCCCCGCGGCTTGCAAACCTTTGTGATGTGGGAAATGCATGCTGTTGCATATCATTTGCATTCATCGATATGGCTGTCTGTCTTCTGAATTTTATGCTAAACCTGGAACTAATTGCTCTCAATTAATCCACTTCACTTTGATAGCTTATTTATCAGATCAGGAGTGGGAGAATTAATGGCGCCCGGTCCGAGCAGGTTCCTTAATTGGAAACATGGCAGTGTTTAGCTCACTGCGTGCTCTGGCAATTAGGAACAATTTGGAAGGGTGTTTTTTTACTATTGTCTCCTTGATTAAATTTCCGTAAAGCAGACAAAACAAATGACAATACTGCTAACAGTATCGGCCCAGGCACAAACCCAGCAGCCGAATTACTTACCATGAGAAATGTGAACAACTCCCATCAATTCCACTGTTTTGTAACATTTATTTCACTGTAGCCCTGTCTCTTGTGGAGGAAAATGGCAATATTTCTTACCAAAGGCATCGCTCTGGCCCTGTCCCGAATACAATTATCCCTTCTCCAAATAAGCCAAATCAACAGAAGAAGAAATTATTTTTCTTGATTAAGCTCCCACATTTCCCTCGGGAGGGAGCAAAACAAACAATTAATCTTCCCTTATTTGTTCTCCGAAGGCCCCGCTTTCCTTAAGCGGGAGATGGCCTGGGCGCCCGTGGCAGGCAGTCGGCAGCAATTAGGCTTGAGGTGAAAATGAATGGACTCCAGTCAGAGGGCCCAATCTGCTGAGACTTTGCGCGGAGGGCAAGGTTACGCGGCTGAACTCCCCCGCCGCCGCCCCGCGATTGTTCAAAATTACTACTGGACCTCGGCATAATTAACAAGGCCGGCGAATTTACATCAGCCGAGTAATTGGAAAGAATTAGCAAGAGGTATATGTACATTAATCTTTACCGGTTACAAAGGGTTTAATGAAATTAAGCTCAGAGCAATGCTTCACGCTTGGCTGCCCTTCCGCAAAACTTTAATTTCACCTGTTAAAACGCTGAAGTAAAAAGGGAAAAGCACTGGACGTCAAACAAAACAAAGTAAACTACCTAAAAATCACAGCACGTACATTGGCGGCCTCTGAACCCAACTTTTGAGAACCGGAATATTCAGACTTGCTTATAAATGAACTTTATCGCCAATCAAAGATCTTTGGAAAGTGGTCTGGACTATATCATGATGTTGCATCCCCCCTCAAGCGCTCTAATGTAACCGAAAGGAGACATGGAGAATTTATAAAGCTTTCCAGTAACTAAATAATTTTACATTCCACAAGTAAGAGAGGGCTATGAAAAAAATGGGATTATTACTCGCTCTAGGAATAACTTTGAATATAAGGAGCTTTGTAAGACACCGTTTTATAGACATGTTTTTTTATAGAAATGCATCAAACCATAGTCCTATCCCTTCTCTACCTTTCCTCCCAGAGTCCTCTTTCCTTTCTAACCTGATCTCAGATATTTCACCAGCATACTAAAATTCACATTTTCCACTGCAAGCAAATGATTGGCTCCCATCACATGCCTTGTCACACTAATAATTAGCTAGCCACACAGACTGGCATCACAAAAATTAAAGAGAATAAAGGCAGGAAAATGTGGTGATTTCCGCCACCAGCAGTGTAAAAGCTCAAGTGCTTTCGCAGAGCTGCGGTCATGTCACTTCCCAACGGGCTTGAGCCAAGTGGTGGCCTCAGTAACTGTTGGCATTCCAGCCTCCCACAGAAAGGGCAATAGCCTTAGCCACACAGGCTGAAAGAGAGGCCTTGACCTGGAAAAATGATATCTTTAGTAGGACTCGCCTACAGACAGCTGTCTAATGTCGAAAGACCTATTGTGGGCCATACCAAATCTTACAGTGGGCTTTGGGCCAGCTAATTGCCCATCACTGGTTGGGTCTCATTTGCTTGCATCTTATTCAACAGTATTCCTTTATCTTCCTGTGTTTGGGCCTCTCCTGGAGTACAGCTTCTTTACCCTCCTTTTGATTGGATGACTTGTTCCTTCCACTGCTCACATTAAGGGAACCACGTTTTTATTTTTCTCCCAGCAGTCCATGACAATGTGTTTTCTTGCTCTCTACGTAGTGTGCTGCTTCCTTTCTCAAATACCTGCCCCCACAGCTCCCTCTGTGTTGCTCACTCCCTGCCACCACTGCTAGTCTATTGATTTTAGCACCCCTGTCTTTCTGACTTTTTATTTTTTATTTTCTCAGTCCTGCAATGGCTTCCTCCCCACTAGCTTCTTGACCCCTTTTGTAGTCCTCCTTCAAAAAAAGGTATATTTTTTTATTTTTGGGGTGCTTGTCAGCTCCCATTTGCTGCCAGTCTGCTCTATTTTTAAGAAGCGCTTTTGCACTTATCTAAATTAATTTTTTTATTCACCACTCCAAATAGTGGCGCTATCTTTGAACGGTAAATGCAAAAAAATGGAGGCCACGTCATGAAGCATGCCTACGTGTTCATGTCATCGCACTTTTTATTCCTCCTTGTTTTGTCGATGCTACACAGCTTGTTCTATGTTTTGCTTTCTTCTTCTATGCCTCGTTATCAGTTCATTATTTGCACACAGGTGAAAAAGTTTCACAGTACTGAAATAAATTACTTTTTTATATTGCCATTTTGTTTTGCCATTGTTTTTGAGTGGCATGTTTTATAATGATAGTACCGAATGAATACATTTACGTTTTGAAACTGCCTCTACAAGAGCAAACATGCCATTGTTATCCACTGGGTGGAAACTTTTAAGCAATAATAACTGTACACAAGAAAATGACAGAGATAGGGCAAAGAATCAATTATCAATGTCATCGCAGGATTGAAATTGGCACAGGGTATCCGATATTTCAAATTTCTGTTTTCAATAAAATGGCATGCTTGTCAATGTTAGTATTTGTCATTTATAGATACTAAACAATATTAGGCTGGATCCAGGTAAACCACACGAAAAAAAACAACTTTTCACTTAGTAGTAACCACCATAGCATAGTGACCGGTATAATGGCACAAAAATAGCATCACACGATGTTACATAGTGTCTATAGTGCATACTTTTCATTTACAAAGCTCTACGTGCTGTCAGGTGTCTCAGTTAACTGGTATGCGCTAGGCAGGTTTTGCTACATTTACCAACGTGCATGTGTAATATTGACGTGTGGTCCCAGTGTAAGGGTTGTAATATATGGTGATGGTTGTGCCCTTCAGAGTCGGGCCTGTAGCTCTGTGTCCATGTAAGGCGTTCTTGTGCTTTGTCAAAATTTGTGGCCATCAATACCAGTGCCAAGGTTTGTATAACTCAGTGCCAGATTATGCTAGCTATGCACATCTGTCCACAATGCTGGTGTGTATGTCTTGGCCACACATCAATGTGTTTATCTTTCTGCCCCAATATTAGTGTGGCCCTGCAGTCACTGTCACGGCCGCCTCGCCAGTGTGGCAATGTTTACGATTTCCTGTATGTCCATGTCACCGACTTCTCTTCAGTTTCTATGTCTTCTTGATACAGTTTTAGTGTCTTCTTGTCCTGGAATGAAAAGTCTGGATCTTTTTGTCCCCATGTACCTGTGTCTGTGCTCAGTGTCAGAGTTGTTGTCTATCCATATTCCTGTGACAACGACTTTCTTTTTTATGTATTTTTATTGTTTTTTTCTTATTTCACATAAACTGCAATAGACACAAACAATATTATCAACAGACAAGGATAATAAACATATTGGTCATTAAAGCGCTATCAGAAATCTCAAATGACCTCATATGATTATGAGTCCTGTAATCTACTTTTGGACCCTGTCACTGGCCCACACCGCTGTCTTGTTGACATCAACAGAGGCCAAGAACAAGAGCATTGTGCATGAATGTCAAGAAACTAAAACATTCTGCGCTTTCCTTCGGTAAACATAGTAACCAATGCTGGCTCCTAGTGCGAAAATAAGAATTAATTGAGATCACTGGATAAAATAATCAATTTAAGGCAAATTTTAGGGGTTTAAAAAACCTCATTCTAAGCCCAGTAACCTGAAAGTGGTGCCCAGTCTGCCAAGGGTGGTATCCAATACACTAACTGTGCTGCGTAATATGGCAGTGGCTTGCCCATCATTCCAAAATCTTGTGTCTATCTCCTCGCTGCCACCTTACCTCCTGGCCCCAAAGTGAGAAAAGACGGCCCCTGCTGCTGTCCCACTCTCTAAAGAGCGACCAGGGAGGCTGGAGGCTCTCGTGTGGGACCCCAAGTATAGGCAGGAGAGAGAAAGCCACCAACTACTCTTCTCTTGCTCTTGGCCAGCTCCCGCCTTTGCTACTCCAGTCTGGTTCTGGCTTAGCATGAACGAGACGAGCAGTTCTAACACAGGCCCAGTCCCTCAGTCTCCTGTGCAGTCAACAGAAGGTTGCTTAGAGGCTAGGGGAAGCTATCTGCAGGAAGAAGCCAGGGCGAACAAACAACCATGCCAGATCCCAACCATTCATGGCAACAGAATATCTTAAAAACTGACAGCACTCCATCTTGTGCAACCAGGGCTTGCACAGACAGCCACAGGCGGTCACATCTGTGCACCTAGGAAATCTCTGAATGAAGCCCCAGGTCAAACCTTTGCTGTTACCTCTTTGACCTCAGGATGGCTGCTCAGGCAGGTTCTTGCATGCCTCGTCTCCAGCTTGGAATACTCCCCTCCCAGCGGCACCCTCTGTTACCGCATCCTTGGGGAGGGGGTGGGAGGAGCCCTCAGCTGCATACTGCGGTAGAACCCTCCCATGCAGCTGGCTCCAGGCAGAATGGGTGCTTCAGAATGACCTCGGTAGGGGCGTAAGACAGGCCCTGCGATACAGGAGGGCCCCAACCCCATTAGGGACCCAATTCAGCCCAAGACCAATGAGGATCAGTGAGATATGGGAGACTCGGGGCCCCATCACTTTGCGTTATGACATTGGATGTAGGGTTGCAAAAACGTTAAACTGTGAATGCACAGACATGGAAAAAAATATGCAGAAATATCTCAAAGTAGTAATCTGTATTTGATGGACAGATGGGAGTAAACGTGTTCGGTGACTTTCAAACAGCTGCATAGGTCCCTGTAAAATGTGAGGCAATATTTTCAATCTACATGCAGACAAGCATGACATACAGTGTTTTTAAATCAGGAGAAAACGAAATGCAAACCAGTTTTTAACATAGCAATTAGCCATTTGGCTTTTACATCCATGCTCTGAGATGTCCTTTGCAAAATGTATTTGCAAAAAAACATACAATGGTGTAAAGAAGTACATTAGAACCTTAAGTATATCACTAACACCTTGGATTAAATAATTTAATTCAAAACAGTAAAGGAATACATTTTCGTCGGCTGGATAATAATAAAAAACACCCCACTGAGTTTCATTTTCTCCGCTCAACCGTAGAAATGTAGGTTATCCAACAAACGCCGTGTGCTGGGAGGGCCTGAGCGCTGCAGATAGAAGCCATGATGGATTTAAGTTATTAACAGATCAAAAAAAGATGGATGGCGCTCTGCTTTCCTTAATCTACATCATCATCTAGATCTATTTAAAGATACTTTGTGCACTAACAAACTTAGTTAAAGGCTTCGATAACATCAGCAGAATAATCTGCACCATTACACCGAGTCTGTATCAATCAATACATTCACTTGTACTGGGAAGGCACTGTTAGGCGCGCGCATTCCGGGCCATTAATATTATTTAACACACTCTTCCCAATCCATAACCAGGGCAACAAACGTTCTGTCTCCTTACGCCATAAGTCAACAGCACAGCTACCTTTTGATAGCATTTTGAGATATTTTACAGCAGGCAGATACAAGGTTATTAGCCAGCTATTTCAAGATATTTTGAGGAAAAGTCGTGGCAGAAAACCTGTAGAGCGTAATGAGGCCTATGGAGGGCATCCACCCACAGGAGGAAGCGAAGATTTTCATGCCTCCCAAGAATCTAAGATGGTGCTGAGTTACTCCTCTAGCATCAATGCACACATTTCAATCTCCTGCTAGATGGGGTTGGGTTTCTCGCTAATCCAAAGATTCGAAGGGGGCGGGAAGGTAAAAGGGAGAGTGAGGGGTTGAGGTGGGGTGGAGGCTCAGATGGATCAGAAAATCAGAAAAATATTTTTGAAGGCCTCCTATCAAACCCTTGCTGCGATGTTAACAAACGATGGTTTTGTTTTTAGGTGACTATCAAACTTCCATTTTTTGATGATTCATACTAGCACTATATAGATGAACAGAATGGATTATTAAGATTTTCATTAGGTCCAAAAATATTCCACCACGAATTTGGATGGTTAAAAGTAATACGTTATATATAATTTGACTGTCTCGTTGTAAATATTTTGGGATATAGGAATGCGTCATTTGTATATGCTATATTTATTTATACATTTAATAAAACTCGCTATCTTCCATAAAGAGCAAGTGGCCGATGTATATTGAAAAACAAGGAACATAATATCAATCAGAAAACAGTTCAAATCAAAACACGAATACAAATTTCAACATACATAATAGTATTTAGAATCAAAGTTGGATCACTCCACCAACCAATTTGTTGGTGCCAAAGAAAGGAGAAGCCAGTGAAGACAGGGACATTTGAGTAGTTTATAAAACGAGAGGCGGATGGGAGAACTGTAAATATGAAACGGGACCACAGTAGAGAAAGCCAAATTAAAATATATAAGACATAAGACTTGATGTATTTTTCTGGATCCCTGGAAGCCGGAGTTTCTTTGCCAGGTAAGTAGGTTTTCTCCATGTATGAACCTTGAAAGTCATGTTGGCCAATAAGGAAAGAAACCAATAGTGCAAAGAAAGCCATTGCAGTGAAATCATAGTGAGAGTGAAGTCAGACAGGTTTTTAGCATCCACCGCCAAACCCGGAGCAGCATTAAACAAAGGCTTCACCAATGCTTGCTTGGCAGTGAGTAAGCACGTACAGAGGGTATAGACCCCGCCTATCTTGGAAATCACCAGGGCTTGTATGCCGGAACTGAAATCAGCAAAGGAAATACAGTAGATGTAAATGTAGCAAAAAAGAGGAGTACATTTGGAAATTTGAGTTTTCAGATCAAGTGCAGAATCATTGATTACATTTCAACTCATAATATCTGAAAACCCCAGAGCCTCATTGGTCTTGGCGGAGGACCTGGGTGCCTGCTAACACAGTCCACAAATGGAGACCAGACAGCCACATACTTATGGTATGTGCCTAAGGCTAAGAGGGCCATCTTCTCTGCAATGAGAATATACCACATCTTAGGCCAGCATAGGTCCAGGAAGGGTGTATCTTGGGACTTCCATTTAAGGTATAAAAATAGTTTTGCTAGCCGCCACGAGGTTATCACATTGCAGCATGAAGAGTGTGGGTGCACATGTTCGATTGATCTGGATTCCCCAGCAGGATAGTCCATGGGAAAACGAACGTAGCGATGCCCTTTATCAAGAGCAACACAACATAACATGTACATTTGTAAAGTTCATGTTCACCCCTCTGGCATCCTGGGGCAGAAATAACATATATTTATTGTTACCTAATACAACAGTGCTTATTTCTAGTCATTGGAAGGATGAAAGCTTGAGTGGACCCACTGGAATTCAAACTTATGGCCATAATGTCAAACACAGATCGCTAAAGACGATGCATGACTCCAATGAGCCACGAGACCCATGGAGCTCATCACCCCTAGCATTGCATCCCTTCCAGCAGCTAATATCAATGGAGTGGTAATTTGTGTGCAGCCTTGCTGAAGCAATGTACCACCTAAACAACAATGTACAGACAATAAACGTATGCTGGCTACACGTGCAAGGGTTTTCAGAGTTCTACTCTAGATCTTTAGCCATTGCTCTGAAGGTCACTGTCTTACTTACCCCCATACTGCCAAATGCTAAATCGTCGAAACATTTCTCAAAGACAGTAAGGGTTCTACTACTATGCAACTGCACAGTGAGACGGGAAACCCAGTGACACAGTTGTGTGTAGCAGTACCATTTAGACTCACGAAAAGAGAATAACTGCGTACAAGACTTCCTTTCCATACACTTGAGACAAACCTTTAAGGCCACCCAAACCCCAGGCACGATATCTAACTTGCCATACACAGCTAATTTGCCAGCATCGTGCAGGATTGGTGAGAGTTAACAGGCAACAAATGGATTGATTTTAATAGCGAAATTGAAAGATTACTTGCATCTGAGGATGAAGAGCATCTTTCTGGGGCTCATGCCTTTTAGAAAGCCATTGGTCATGACGCAAAGGAAAAGGGGACATAGACTGTATAATCCTGATCCATTTTCTATCCAGCCTAGGACAGATCATTCCAGTGCAGTTCTCAAGTGTGCACCCAAGGAATAGCTATACAGGCCAGAGCTCCCAAGCCTCAATAAAGGTTCCCGCATGAGAACCACTTTGAAGATCGTTGGATGTTTACCATCCCATTCGAGGTTGCCTACCCAAGCAAATGATTGGTTTGATTATTTGTGGCAGGACATGTTAGGAAGTGATTGACCCAGCTAAATGTATATCAAGAGAAAATAAATAATTACTGGTAATTCCACCAAATCCACGAAATCCAGAGTGTGCCCTATCTATGCATTTTTGTGTAGAATTTTCCAGGATGATTGGGGCAATATGTTTACAGAGTATTTTGTTTTGTGTTTAGTCAAGGCAAACCAACAATGCAGGATTGCCTCATTCAGGGCTTTGTGTTTCTGTAATTTCGCCTTAAATTCAGGTACTATTACAATGGCATCACTCTGAACTCTGTGGGACTGTGGTGTTATTTCCTCTCATAAGGCATGTGATGTTGCCATAATATAGCACCCGTTTTGCTTGACAAGCATTAAGCGAGAGGCCCTGGACATGAAGGATTTCCCTATGGCCTGAGACAAAGGTTTTAAGGAGAGTGCAGAGATTAGGGATAGGATTGGACAACCTTGGTGAGTGCCCCATGCCAGACGTATTTTGGATGAAAAAAGTTTATTGCTATGTTTCTGTGTTGGTGGTTAACTGGCTGGCATTGGACTAATACATTTGGAGTCATAACTGATTTTCCGATAGATTCTGGGGCGAAGAAAATCTAGTCCATTTCGAGTTTGACACTGAGGGTCCACTAAGAATTTCAGAATTACCAGGGGAATCAGTTATTCAATGTAAGATTTCTTCAGTAACTCCTCATCTTTCCCGTACTTTTACAGAGAGATTTTGACTATTTTCAGCAGTTAAAATCTCCGTATGAAAACAAAGATCCATAGTGCTCCCATAGATCTCATAATTCCTATAGGGCCACTCGTAATGATGGCTTAAATGTATGTAGTGCCAATCCACGCGGTCAAATGCCTTTTTATTGCGAAGGGTCAGCAGAGCAAAAGGATTCCTTTACCTATTGGCTTAATATATTTTTGATTAACTTTATGAAACCAGTCTGACTCAGTATATTCAAGTGGGGCAAAAAAAACCTCCAAATGAGAGGTAAGGGAATACAAAATATTTTGCTATTATAATCTGGCAAGGCTCTTCAGCGTGAGAGCAGCAAAAATAAAGGTCTTTGTAAGTCTTCGTTATCAAGGTGATTTTGGATTTCGGCATGGTGGGAACAACCTGGACATATCAAGGGAGGCATTATTGAGCAAAACCAACAGAAACTGCTAGAACAGTGGTAAATATTTTATAGTAAAATGAGGGAGAGCAATTCAGGCTAGGAGGCCTGTTATTAGTAATATCCTTAATGAAAGAGCACACCTTGTCATGTGTAATAGGTTGTGCTAGGACACCTCTGTCCCCATGTGAGAGTGTTGGATGTGTGACCCCTTCAAAAACGAAGCCCGAGACTGTGACAAAGGGCATCCCAAGCCAATAAAACACTATAACAATCAAATACCAGACCTGTTTGGTGGTCTCCGTACTACGTGGGAGGCCTGGGTTGGTGCTCTGGAGGATGGGGACTGGAGGAAGGTGCTCTGTGGCTCCACGGGAGTTGGCAATTTCATCCCACCTCCATATGATCTAGGTAAATGTTCTCCACGCTACTTACTAGACGTCATTGAGACTGTGGAAAGCGGGCAAAATCCCGTCACCCTCTTGCAATAGATGTGGGCAGAAGAAGCTCACTTCTATCATGTGATCTGGTCATGCCCTGTTATACAGTAGTATTGCTCTCGACTTTTAGGTGTCTTGGCAGATGTGCTGGGAAAAGTAATTGAATGATCGCCATGGATTGGACTTCTGAGTGTTTTGGAAGACTTTGTGGGGAGGCGCTCTGAAAGATATCTTTTGGGGCTGGGTTCCCCACTATGGAAAAGAGACATTGCCCAGAACTGCAAGTCGAACACCGCCTTGGACTTGTTGGCTTGGCACAGAGCAATGGACTGGTGTTCCAAAATGGAGGAACCGGTGTGCAAAGCGAGGGATTGCCCTCAAAAGTATCACAAGATGTGGGGTCCTTGGTGGAAGCATTTTGGGCTTCAAGGCATGTAAGTGCATATGTTCATTTGCTCCTTTTTCCAGATGTCACAGCCGAGTGGTATGTTTTGTTTATTTGTTCACACATTTGCTCCTCATTTATGCAAAATCAATAAACATTTTTTTTTTTTTAAAACACTATAACAATCTGCACATGAAACAATCTTGCCAGATTCAGAGATCTGTAGTTTCCCTCTGAAGCCCTGAACCCTACCACTATAATTCCAAGCTTGTGTTCGACAAAGACTGTAGTCCAACAATCTACAGACCTTGTTCCTCTCATCACAGTACCTATGTTTGCTATACAAGAGGCAGCACCCCACATTTCAAGTAACACATGACAGGTGGCCTCTGACATGTCGTAGGAGTCAGAGTATGTGGAAGGAAGGTCTGGTTGCGCTCTTGATCAAGCAGCTAGAGCTTTTGCTCTAGGTTCAACCACCTGAAGGTAGTATCCTCCTAAAGTGGAAAGGAAGGAGCTATGAACTTGCCCCGGACCACAACCTTCGAGGCCTCGCACAGGGTCTCCTATTGTGTGTTCTGAGGTATATTAAGGGTGAAATATTCTGTAATCATGTCTGTGTTCTTCAATTACAATAGTGAGTCAGTCAATAGCTCAATGTGTGGGGGATGAGGTTTCATTCCATTATAACTGGGGAATTAGTAGAAAGCACCCAGTGACCTATTACAAGAAATGCATGGGTATCAGCCTTTCCTTGAATGACTGGAAAAAAATGCTAAAGAGTATCCCTGAAGAACAATGGAATAATGTGTGTGATGCCGCTCCTTGCTAAGTTGCTTTTCCACAGAATTGACCGAGCTGGGTATCTTAGTCATTAGAGCCTCTGGCGACATCTATGGGACTGTGGTGTGGGTTGTTCTCTTTTCCAGCTGTGAGTCCAGGACCGAGTTAAATCCCTATGCACTATAAGAATACGGTGGTAAAAACAGTCAGTCTGGGAAGCCTGGGAAGACAGACCCAAAAACTGGTCTGGAGTGTTATTCGTGCATTCAGTGCTTTAAACAAGACCTCCACAGAATTCACTAATGCATGGACAACCAGAAAACTCACTTACTTCAGTATCCTTACAGATTCTATGCACACTAAACCTTTTTTGGCCAGGAAGGTCACTCCTCAGCTTCGAAGAACAGCAGCTATGAAAACTATTGCAGAGAGCCCCTAAACCTCAATCGTGGTATCTTTAGTTAACTAGTTGATATTCTGAAAGAGAGTTATGTCCGTTGCATTTCATAGGGAATTTGAAGCCTGTATATTGATAATGATAAGCCTAACTACTGCTGTTCATGATTAAGTATTTCACAATGTGAATCTCCTGTGTTGACAGTGGGGTTAATGTGTTTTGTCCCCTGACGTTTGCAAACACCTCCCTATTCACAGCAATAAGAATCTGAAAGCATGCAAATCCCAGAGCACTGTACTGGATTTAAGACCCAAGCATTGGGGTTAGGAATGTGAAGAAGGGAATAATAAAAGGTAGACCATCTTTCACCACGTGATTTTCTTTTTCTCCAAAATTCCTCTACCTCCTCTCAATATGATCCTCTCATCAGGACAGAATCACAAATATTCAGTCCAATATGCACAGCCATGTGATAGGAATACAGTGCAAAACACGTATACTGTAAGAGGAAAACAATCAAACATCGAAAAAGAATCGACCATAAAAAGGGTCTCAAACATATACAAGGAGCTAGGAAAATGTCTACATTCAGTTGCATCGACCATGTGGGCATCAAACTTTAATCAGAGTCAACAGGGCAATAATCCACCACCTTCCTCTTACATTGATCACCTTGACACCATTTGATGGAGATTTAATTTCTGTCTTTTTCTGCTATGTGAAAACGAGAACTAGGAACATCTGAAAATGACAGTCTAATAACAGAAAATATGCGAGCAATAAGCTCTAGAGAGATATTCTCGAAACATCTTATTCAGGTTAGGGCAGAGCAGATTTAGGCTAGCTAAAGTACTGTCAGCCACCTGTCCAGAAAGTTAAAAGACATGAGAGCAGAGCAGAAGCAAATAACATATCAAGTCAGTGGCGGTTCCTCCTAAAGGGCGGATGAGCATCACCCCGCCTGCTACGAGCACAGCAGGTAAATGTATGTCTGGTCATTACCATTTATTATATGCAGTGGTGCTGCAGGTCGCGCTGTTCTAGTGAGAGTGTCAGGGCGTGGCTGAATCCTACTGATTGGCGGTAGCAGCAGGATGACTTGCCAGGTCTGCAGAGTGTGCATGTCGGATAGGCCTGTTGTCTTGCTACTTCACTTCACTTCAGACACACCAATCCCAGCGGTGTTAAACTGCTGCGGGATTGTAGACACAGGCCCCCAGCCTCAAAAGGAGCGCTATATGTTAGCCTGCTCAAACCAATCCCGGCGGTTCTCTCATACTGAAAACAGCATGAGAGCAGCTCCAGGATTGGTTAGATTTGTGCTGGCTATTTTCCATCGACAAAGCACGGACTCTGTAATGGCGAATCCAGACTAAGATTCCATTTGCAGGGAACAATTAGACTTCTTAGCTGCGAAGTGAACAGCAGATAGTCGGAGTTGTATGTGGCCTAAACCGAATCATCTGCAGCTGCCACCCTGCCAAGAAAATACCTGCGTAAATCAGTTATCGAAAATAAAACGCAGTTCTCAAGGTTAAAGTTTTGCTACGTTGCGACGTACTGCTCTAGACAGATGTGGATTGTTGCCACTCTGTTATAGGTGTCATACTGTGCAATCCGTTCCCGAGCTTCCCTCTCCACATGCTCTTTAATGTTATTTGTGAAATGGTGATATTGTTTAATTGGACCGGTGTACATTGCGTCATCAAAACAGGTCTTGCATGTGCAGCTTTCACGTGTCCATGCTGACAGAAGAGGAATGCCTGGTGCCTCTTCAGTGACACGAAAAGGAGCCCCGTCAAATAAATACATTATTGCTGTTGCTGAAGTTGGGTATGACGATTGGTAATTGAGTTAATGCTACCAAACGAGGCATGGGTGACAAGGGTTAATTTCTGATTAACGTAAATAAAGGTTCTAACCTGGCACCGGTATGGGTAACTGTTCTGCGGCCAATAGGAAACAATGCGATGTCTGTGTTAGCTTGCAGGTCAGGCCACGAAGTAATGACAAGGAGGTCAAGTGGCGGTGCGCAGGAGGGGCCGATATTGGTACTAATATTTTGGCAACTTTATACTTCCATCATGTGCACTGTCAAAGAAACACATTGGAATGCGTCATCATTGCTCTGTGCGCTCTGCAGAGAGGCCAACAATTGGATGACCAGGTATTCTGAACACCTTTTTGACTCGGTGACAGGCCCTTTGAGGAACTGGCACTTCCCTCACCTAAACTCCAGAGCTCATCTCTCAAGTGTGGTATGCAGGCGATTCAGTTCAAAGCATACACTGTACAAGAGTAATATGCTAAACAGACAACAAGCAAAACAACGTTTTATCAGCTTTCCTTTATAAATGAATACAAGAACAGTATTTTTGGACCATTTATCAAAAAAATAGTGCTGAAACTTGCATCTCCATACGGCAATTATTACAAATCTTCTGGGGGTAACCCTATGAAACGTCAGGCTCTCTTACGCATAAATAAATTATTTGGTCTTACGCCACACCACTTTCAAATTCCACCAGCCACCACTGAGGAACTTTCCTCAAAAACCAAGCCCGAAAAACACATTCAGGCAAAGCTATTACCCTAGTGTTCTGGCGGCGGCGCTGCATTCAAGATATTAATCATATAGAAAAACACTCGAAATAATTTTTGGTGCTAAAAATAAGTAACTACATGAGAAATATAATTTTTAAGGTTAAAAAGGGATGGAATTATAGGTTACATGGGAGCACACGGTTATGGTAGGGGACAGGGTAACACCAACAGAATCAGATTAAACTGTGGGCAGAATTCATTTTATCTCGGATTCAAATATAACTGTAACTCCTACTCCAGCTGCTTTACAGTGAGATCTCAGCACGCAGCAGCGTTAATGCACAGAAAGTCCACCATGAGTGTGGATGTAAATTTCAGCTCTCACATACTAAGAAGGGGGGGAAGAGGCAAAATTTCTCTCTACTCCGGCCTCCCCAATCACATAACTGTAACACACACGGAGGAGTAGTGAATAGTGATCAAAAGGTGGCACATGCTATGTGAAAATATACTGCCCTCACTCACAAAATTGTGACATGCTTCATCATTGGGCTTGCTTACAATACACCCCTGCGCAGACCAACGCCTGGGGTGGAGCAAAAGGGAGGGGAAGACAATACAAACATGAAAAATATATATATCAATATGCGTTGGGATCACCGGAAGAAAAGTGCAGTAAAGGTTAAAACTAGCTCAGTGGTGTCTCTGTTCAACAATTTATTCCTGGACCCACCGGCTAGGTCTAAAAACGTGTAGGATGGTGGTGATAGGAGAGATTTAAGAGTTGCTTCACCCCTCCTTACTGCCAAAAGTGTCGACATGTTTCTGCCGGGTTAAAAGTGCCAACAGTGTTGGGTCACACCGGCATTTCTCAGGACCATTCGGATCCCAAATTATGTATATACCCTCTGTACCCGAGTAGGGTTTCCTTGGAATCTGGTATTTCCAAGGGGAGGGTGCCCCTAAGTAACTCACACTCGATTATCTGTAGGGGAAAGCACAAAGAGAATGGAATAAAATTATTCGTGCTGGGGTCGCTAATGGGTGTCTGTATTCAGACACTCGTAGTTCCCTCTCATAGCTCTCACCACACAAGGTACACATGTTCCACCTAGATATGTTTGTTGACCCAATCGGTCTGGGAAATTATCTACACGTCCATTATAGAACATACAATACAGTCATGGGATAATACACCTATAGACAAACGCAGGAAATCGTTCTTAGCTGGATCGAAGTCAAATGCACTGTCGTTGCGCACACTCATGCTGCGCCGCGAAAAGCCCAACTCACCAAGTTCCATCAAAACAATGCTAAAATTGGCGAGTAATTGGGAGAGACTCCCTGTATTCAAACTCTGGGGAAGAATGGAGACATAGATAAAAAGGATTAATCAGTAGCATATAATGTCGTAATGACATGCAGGACCCGATGGTGGGTATTGATACAGTCGTGAGTTAAAACGAGTGAAAAGCAATGTATCTTCTTGGCTCTCTGTGTTGTAAAACAGCCTCTCGTTAATGCCCTGAAAATGTCAAGAACGTGATACGTACAGGCTTCCCGTTTAACAACTATCCTTCTGAAAAAATTGCACCGTGAAATACCTGATGGCAATGATAGGTGATACAGGTAACCCCCCCGAAATGATGCGATCTCTCGTAGCAATGCCATTCCCGCTATTGGGGCAATGTGCATCTAGTCGTGGCTCCGTCCCGCGGCACTCCCCCCCCACACACACAACTCCTTACTTCATCAAGGTAGGTGCTCTGCCAAGAAAATGTCCAGTTTTTGCCGTGAAGGTAGCGAGATGCAGATCTCTTGCTCTTCTCATAGCGGGAGGATTTCCGGTCACGTGACAGGCTTCGTATCACGTGGCCGTGTCATGTGATCGTGACGTATTACAGTTGTTACTGTGATGCTAAGAGCTCAATAGCCTAGCGCGTCTTCTTGCAATTCAATGGGAAAAACTTTATTTACTTCTAGTGTGTGTGTGCCCGGGGACATAACCGTAGGTGGAGTATGAATGTCCACCGTGTTACTAGGAGCTCAATAGCCTAGCGCGTAAATTTCAGCCAACATTCGTTGCAAGAGTGAATCTCCAGTAAGAGCAGGAATTAAATCATATAGTTCTGGTTGCTTTTTAAGGACGATTATGTATTAATAACAACGCACTGAAAGAGAGCGACATGAGTATTCAGAAAAGTTTTTTATTTCAAATGATCTTTATTCATTTATATGAAAGGAAGGAGAAGATCATCAAATAGAATCGTATGTATTAACAATTAGTGTACACACAGTAGGTGTGGCACATCACTTTTCACTAACTATTTATTTACCTCACATTTAGGTCACTTAGGAGTGGAACGCACAGGGCTGGTCCCTGTGTGGTCCTGAGGAAGAGCCTTGGGGAGGCTCGAAACATGTTGACCAATACTAGAGGCGTTTAACTCATCATGGTTACATTGTTCTCTAGTACCCCTGTTTTTAAATATACCGACTAGGAGCTAGAATAAAAAAATTTCACCCACTAGCCAGGTATTTTTAACATTTTTATTCTTCCACTCCAAAACACTGCACGACACATTTTTTCACGTAAGTGCTCCTACGTAATTTCGCAAGTCGAAGCACGACTCAATCCGCAGCGGATTGAGAGGACCCCAATGATGAAGCATGTCACCAAGGGGAAACCCTGGTGAGTGAGGGGACTCAAGAAGAACATTTTTCCTTCTCGTCTGAACAAGACTGTCTAATTCGACTTGAGTTGGGGTCTCACGTCACCCTAGCTAGGTTCCTAGTCTGGTATTCCGGTTTTTCTGTGTCTATTACTGAAAGGAGGGTGGACCTAGCTTTATATCCTCTACCTCCCCCCTATTTTTTGAGTGTGTCTGGAAGGGAATCCATATCTTTTCCAAGAGGGACATTCAGTCTTTCACTGTTGCCGTTAGTTGTACAGACATTGGTCCACCATGACACTAAGTCTGGGGGCCAGGAGCTTTCAATTTGTGTACGATTGTAAGTCTGGCCACCAGCAACTATTTCAAGATGAGTTTGCTCATGGTGGACGATACTGAGAATAACCCCTCTTCATCTGTCACTCCCGGTAATATCACCCAGGGATCAAGTGGCAACTAAATACTGGCTACTTCTTGAACATGTGACAGAACTTCATTCCCGAAGTCATGAATATACTGAAAAGACAATCACATATAAATGTGTGTGCCTTGTTCACCACATCCTCTCCAACAAAGATCTGATCCCCACATACTGCTCTTAATCTTACAGGTATCAGATACCATCATATCATTATTTTATATGCATTCACCTTGTATCTGGTGCATACGGAAGCCGAAGCCAACCTCTGCCAGGTCGAAATCTATGAGGTCTCAGATATCTCGCTCTGTCATTCAGATAGCCAACTCTTAACATGCCTATGTGAATTGTGGAAAGAAAACATTTCCAGCGTGAGGCCATCTTCTTTATCTTATCAACACACAAAAAACTGACCTGCAAGTATTGCTCCAAGCCTTGCCGTCTCTGATCCAGTACCTTCGGAACCCAGTTTCTCACATGTTTTGATGGAATTTCTGGCGTTCTGATAAATTTCTTCAGCTAAAAAGTTAAGAGAACATTTCAGTTTAATTATTACTGACAAAATAAGCAGTCAAATAGATCTATAACATGAAAACTGTGGAGGAAAAAATAAATGTAAGGTATGAGTGCATCTACATAATGGTATCATGTGGATAAAAGGAAATGGTGATTTGCAGAATATAATGAATTGCACCAACCAGACATAAATAAAGCCATTAAAATTCAACAGAAAGAAGAAAGTATTTCTTGGATGCTGAAAATATTTAACAAACACAGATTCCGTCTTACTGCTTCTGAATTTTTAGAGGTAACTGCATTTTCATAGTGCTGAATTTATGGAATTTGGTATTACCTAACCACAGTAACTTCCACACCTCAGAATAATGCTCGTTTCGAGCTGCAAAACGTGGAGTTTGCAGTATTTCCCCCACGCAAATTCTGCCAGTTTGTACCTATCAAAAATACTAGGACAATGATCGGTATCACTTCACCAGTTGTAATCCTAATTCAAGCAAAATCCAATTTGCACCCAAGTAGAGATTACTGCACCTCTGAGAACAAGGATGCTATTTTGGGGGAAGGGAAACAGAGTAGTAGAGTCTTCAGGTAATTGAACTATTCCCACAGAAAGATATTCTGTTTTCTATAAAAAGAACATGACCTGGTGCTCATCTCTCTTGCCTTTTCTCCTCATCTGTTTATCTTCACAGCATCAAGCTAACACTGAGCAGGTTTATATAGGAGTAGCTAAGAATCAGCCTTCTAGTGAGAGAACAAGCACACAATGTCGCCTCTGATATAATTATAGCTACTCAGAAGAGATTGACAACCAAACATAATCAGTAATATACTATTGAAAACTTACCACTGCACCACATCCACATACATAAGTAAATGTGACAGCACATACCTCGTGAATTGATAAATCTGGGAATACCTTGAAGAACTTAATGCAAGAGGGTATGGGTATTGGCATAATCCTGCCTAGCGTAGACTACATGAAATCAGCAGAGTGGAAACAATCCTCAGCTATCACTGGTCTTTGTAGTCAACACTCTACTTGCCAACTCGTGTGGCTAGGATTGTAGGTACAAGAAGGTCTCCTTCAGTATGGCTGATAAGTGTATATTGAATACCACACAATATATCTGTTAATGTGTTTCACATATCATACACTGCTTACACAATATTTTCAAAATGAAATGTGATTAAAACAAATCTGTATCAGCTACTCAGGGTCATCCCAGTATGCACTGATGTCATAAACCTTTACACATATTTAACACAAAAGGATGAGAAACCGTGAACTAAAAATGAGATCCATTGGTTATCATTTAAAATTCTAAAATGTACTCAGATAAGGTATCAATACATGTGAACTTTATATTACATGTTCTATACCTATGGTTTTGAAAAGAGCCACAAACACAATTATTGACACACTACAGAATTCACACTGTGACTTATCAAAAACAATCACAGAGAATTTATAAGTAACACGTTTGGGCATTATTAAGAACACAGCCACAAACAAGCATTTAGAGATGATCGGATGTGGGAGCTAAAGCTCGGGAAGTGTCAGGCAGGGGTGTCTAGAGAAGGCGTTCGTGCTTACGTTTATGAAAGACTATGTTTCAGATAGCCACGCGGGATGTTCAACAACGGATCATGGTTGGTATCACGACTGTTAACATTGTACAAGAGAACAATGACACACAATACTTTTCATGAAAAACAGAGCTGCTCCTGCAAGATCATCGTGCCTACTATGCTTCTGTGAGTTCTAGTTACTCTAGAGCATTCTCCACTTTTATTGCCCATCATTATACATGATTTTTGGTGCAGCATATCTCACTAACAGGAACATGGTATGCCTTAACCTCGAAAGGTAATTTGAACAGTTAGACTAACTGTGCCGCCCTTAAATGCTTTGGGGGGGACAACACCTATGTTTGCATAATTTTAGATTATATATATTATACTGCTCGCAGTTACACGTCTATGCATTAAAGAATGTTCCAGATGTCAAGGCAAATGTGTATAAGTTTCACTTACATACGAGCTGTGTTTAAAATAATTTTACATGCTTTTAAAAATGTAAGCTTTCCCATCACATTCCTACTCAAAGTAAAGAACACTGATGAAAATATCTAAAAGGAAAACTGTGCTTACCTTGACAAAATCACCAAGTTTATATTGTGCATACTTTAGAAACACTAGAGATAGTAAGCACAGACAGTACAAATCTGTAATAAAGAAAATAGGTGCTAAGCATTGGGTTCTCAGTTCTCTATGTGTATTGATACTTTGCTCCAGCAGTTAGTAAATCATGGTCTCTTCAGTGCTGAGCTGCCTCGATTAATAACCTGTGGAGGAAAGCCTCCCAGCAGGTCACAAACCGAGAGGGATACTTTGTTGTTGCATTTGGGGTGCCATCGGCTCCTTTGAGTCCAAGCCCTACACTGTGCCACCGTCTCAATCAAAACAGAAGAGTTTACACGGGCCGCTAGCCTTAGAAAAAGAGACTCTGGCGGCTGTCCAACTCTCTAGGATGCAGCAACTGCTCCTCGACTTACAGGATGCAGGCCATGGTTCTGATACATATATAAAAGTCATGTATTGTGGGTATGAGTCCTGTTCTCATGTGTGCTTTACAGAGCACTACAATCTCTGTGATAGACATAGCAGACAGACTAGGAGAACTATAACTGGCGCACAAGAAAGAGTATAGGAGCACCGCCGTCGCCCCCTCCCCATCACCCTCCAGCAATAGCGAAAAAAGATGCTGAAAGAGCAGTCTCGTGAAAAGCAAAAGAGATTCTGCCAAATGACTAAGGGTGGGCGTAGTTCGCTGGGTTGCGCTACGCGAAGTGGTAAAACAACACCGCCGCGCTACGCGGAGCTACGCGAGCAGCGTAGTGCGATAGGAAAATGCTGTTCGCGGTGATTGCACAGTGCCGGATGCTTGTCCGCACTGTGCAATCATTGCAAACGGCATCATGCACAGTACAAGCGGTCGTTTTCTGCCGCTCGAGTAGATTTTCACTCGAGCGGCAGCTTTCTCAACGCGAATGGGCAGTTTCTCATCGCGAGCGGTCGCGAGCATTCGCGACCACTCGCAATGAGAAACCTGACCCCCCCGCGTTGAGAAATCTTGCCGGGAGTTTTATTTTCCACGCTCGCCAACTTGATGTTGCCGATCGCAAACGAGGAAAAATCTCGCTGGGATGTTGATTTTGCTCGCTCGCAGTCGCCAACTTGACGTTGAGGAACGCGAGCGAGCAAAAATGTCCGCTACGCTACGTGTAGCGGATTTTCTCTGCACTCCGCGAGATCCTCGTAACGCGGAGTGCAGCAAACTCCGCGAGCGGAGCGTTTGTTCACCGCCCAGGGTTACAAATGACCCCATGACGTGTGCGGCGCTGTTGCTTAGTCAGGCCTTTTGGCAGACAGAGCTTTGCATGCTGGGGCTTGTACCTCTAGTTGGGAATCCAAAAATACATATCCCATTAGGCAAAACGCAGTTATCCAAACGTTCGCACTGCCCTAAGAAGACGTCGCTCCTGTCAGATAACCTCTGGACAGGTCTGGAAAGGATCCTATCCAAATTAGGGGTCAATATTAGAATGAAGCACTGTCCTTTATTAAACTGAACCCGCACCGCAGGAAACCAAACGTGTAGGCAAGCTCTCCAAAATCCTAAAAAATGCATACATTTACCCCCAAGGTGCACCAGTGCAGCCCCTGGTATTCCATCAGTCGCGCTCGCCCAGCTTTCCTCCCAGACGCTGAGACTGCTCGGGGAGGGTCGATCCAGAGACCACACACTTCCGAAAAACAAGACCGGATTTAGGATTAATAAGAAAGAATCTGAAAGATCTACAATAACTGAACCTTCAATATAGGCTTCTAGAATCACGCCCTTCACATATATAAAACACTATCTATCAGAAGCGTGCTCATTTAAGACATTATTTAAAGCAATATGCCCAAGGTCATGACATGTAGCTTATACAAAGGCTTTATGTTTAGCCAGCCAACCGCGCTGGAGCAATATAGAACAAATAAACAATCTGAACAGCGCATAAACTGTGCGGAAGCAGAGAATGATAAAGATTCTAGCGCCACAGTCGGCGGTGGCACTAGACATCCAGTCGGACTAATACTGGCTCCTGGGGGCTGTGAAGAGATTAATGCGCAGATTTCAACTCCCAAATGACTGACAAGTTTGCCTGTGTGGTTTTAAAGCATTTATATTTCATCTTTGAGCAGAAAAAAACCACATCAACGTAACAATGTCCTGCTCAGATTGATGTACACGTCCCCAGAAGGAATTCTCAAATAATCACTTTAGGTTCTAATGGTTTATGTGTTAAATTACAAGAACTGGTGCATTAAACAAAGCACCTTGATTTTCAGGTATGAGAACAATAATAAAACAGCAGTTTCCCCACAGACTTGTCAAGAGTACGGAAGAAGCTATGATGGCAGCGGCCGGGGTTCGTGACAGGCCTTGCAGGTGAGTAATGAACGACTCTCGATGCACGAAGACAAATCTGAGACAATACAAGTTTCGAGTAGGGTTCAGCTGCTCGCAAGATAAATCCCCCACTGCTGCCACTTTAACCGATGATTAACTATCCTGTCTGCTCCCTGCCCTGTGCAACACCCCCTCGATTGGAAAAGGCAGTTTAGAGATAGATGCTGTAACTTACTTCCATGTATACGTATACATATATATATGGGGGCCGGATATTCTCAGCTAGAGCGCAGGAGGATTATGTTCTAAGCCCAAGTACATTAAAATAGACGCCAATGGAAATAGGGGCTAAAATTACAAATGATGCAGATATTATATTTTTCAAATTGTCTTGCTTATTTTTTTGAGTCCTTTCATAATTTAAAAGAAATAATAGGAGGTAAAATTAGAAAAATAAAAATACAACGTGAGGATTTATAGAACTGCACTGGATTATTCAACCAAATTTTAATTTCAATTAATTCTAAACGTGGGAGTAGGGGTATTCTGCCCTAAGCGTTCATGTTAGCTCATAGAGTTAATATTCATATATTTATATTGTGCCTCATTCCGAATCATTCACGCAAGGAACCCTTTTCCCCCTTACTCTTCTACTTAATTTTTCTTTAACGTATATTTTTTGTTACTTTGCAAATACGAATTCATGTTTTTTTCATAAAGTACAATATACAATATCCTTATATTACATGGTGGCAGCATCAACGTTGTTATATAAGATGTCATATCATGCAAGCTGGTGTCATTTTCTGCAGTGTTCTGTTCCGAATACAAGCCATCCTTTTATTGCTGCCATCAAACATCCTTTTTAAAAACTCAATTAATTAACAAGAATTGGCAAAGCCAAAATATTTCACCTTTTCAACCTATTGGCAAGCCAATGTTGTGCAGCATCGTCCAAAAGTAAAGAAAAAAAGACACAATGGTGCAGTCACATCATTTCGCAGGCATGTACTTGAGTGATGACGCATGCAATGCATGCATTGCCATGCATGCATGCCCCTACGAAATGACACGGCACCATTTTTTTTATTTACCCATCCAAGAAGGTGGCTACCACTTAGATCAGTCAATACAAAAATTAAATATGACTGAAATGAAAACACTTTTAATAAGGCGGAGCAGCCCAGGCCCTCCAAAAAAATTCAAATGAAAAGATTAAAGGACCGCAGGGATGTGAACAGGAGGCGAGGGGGAGGAAGCAACAGGCAGTGGGAGGGGTGTTGGGAGTAATGGTGTCGCTTGAGGCTGGACCCGATAGGGAGGGAAAAAAAATAACAAAAAAGAAAAGCCAGGAAGGCGGAGGGGAAAGAAATGGACGAGCTTGGAAGGGTGTGTTGAGGGAGCAACAAGGAGCACCTATGAAGTGTGGATGTTTGGAAAGTAAGTAGCATATGTGAAGGAGAGAGCTACAAAACGTGACTTCTCAAGGAGTGCTGAAGGAAAAAGAAAAAAGACGTTCCCTCAATGTGAGCAGTGGAAGTATGCATGTCATCCAATCAAAAGGATTGTAAAGAGGACATGTTCCATAGGAGGGAAATTAACAAAAAGAGGAAGGAAAGCCATCAGATAAGAAGCAAGCAAATAAGAGTGACAGTAAATACAACCAGTGGTACGCAATGGGCGGGCTCTAAGCTCACTGCAAGTTTTTGGTATGCTCCACAAGAGGCTTTCACCTACAAACTGTTAAAACGTGTCTGGGGCAGGGGAAGTCACAGCTAAGAACAGCAAGTGGGGCACAGCGTTGCCTCTATGGCCATTAAGTGTAGAATAAATGTCACCATACTTCCTTCCTTCTGCTATTTAATTGTATCTAGTTTAAAAAAACAAAATTGCTGAAATGATTCTGGGCAAACCACTTCTTCTAACTCTGTCTCTATTATACAAAAAAATTATGTAAGTACATATATGTGATGCAAAATGGCAGTGTTATCCAGTTTTGTTCCAATTATATATCAACTCCTTTTAATGTCTTCGTTTCAGAAACCTAATCTGGTGTCACCTAGATATCTCTCATATACACAATTAATCTCTCTTTCTTATTACCTACAGCACCACATAGTTGATATGCTTTGGATTAAAAAATCTCACTCAAAATCCTCTTCTACAAGTATGACTAACAAGTGCACTGCTTTTTAATTCTATGTTTGTTTAGCAAATACATGTAGGAAGCATTGACTAACTGCCTTGAAAAATGACTGCAAAATCTTGCATATTTTGCCAAAGCATGACCAGACTTTCGCAAAGCTAACCTTTCACTCCAGAGTTTTCACTGAAGCAGCACTTTCGGGCTTGAAACTAGTATTTCTTCCTGAGAAAGGGAGAAGTGTTCCTTTAACATTGCCTAGGAGAGGCCTTTTAGCAGATACATTGCCAACTCAAATGTTCCATTGTGGCCAATGATTATTATTGAAAAGAGAAAGCAACAGTTATGGAATGTGGCTTAGCAGAAGACGGTCAGTCATAAACCAGAATCACAAGTGGCAAAATGGGTTAGTAAAACTCTTAATATACGACAAACTTTATCCAATCAGGACAGAGAGGTTTACTAGCCCAGATAAGAAATCGTGGGCTGGATTACTGTGAAAAGGATAGACTCAAAAAAAGACTCTGTCTTTGGAAGGGGCTGTAAAGGGAACTGGAACAAGCTGTAACCAGGCCAAGTCAAGACGTCAGCCAAGGAATAAATTGAGAAGGTGATAGAGGATGCTGGTTTGAACATGTCACTTAGTAACTCTGA
Organism: Calotriton arnoldi; assembly: GCA_963921515.1. NCBI lineage: Eukaryota > Metazoa > Chordata > Amphibia > Caudata > Salamandridae > Calotriton > Calotriton arnoldi. The sequence continues at coordinate 874,056 of CAWUFW010003266.1, forward strand.
GCATATGTGGGCTATTGGTCCAATGTCTTAAACGGAATACAGGCGGACCCTCGCTGGCAGTAACTAAGCATGCATTTACACAAGGGAACTCTTGGATGATACTACTGGCTGAATCAGGAGTTATATTACTTTGTCTGGGTCTATGAGGACATAAATATAGGTCTTAATATTTGCTGGTGTTGATTAGTTTTTAGGCCCAGTTTGACAGCACAATTGTCTTCAAGATGAACAAGTTACTTACCTTCAGTAAATCTTTATGGTGGATGCTCTATCAAACAGCAGATCCCTCACATTTACAATATCCAGTCACCAGACTCAAATGCAATTCTTCCGCACAATGACAGGTGGCACCATGTGGTTTGCCGTAGGCTTCGCACTGCTCTATTGCCCTGTTTACCCATCAGCAGAAAATCTGGTTGACTTCATCCACGTGCGCCTCCCTAAGCGCCACACTGATGCCAACCGTCCTACCAAGGAAGTCAGTAGTGTCCAGGCCAGTACGGATTAAGTACTTCACCACATCCTGTCCATCATGTATTGTCTGAGCCAGAGAAGCTCTGAGGTCCTCCAGGACTGCTGGCAAGATCTCATGTGCCACAGAGCATGCATGTAGCCGCCCAATAAACACATCTCATTTATGGACTTAAGGATTAGGCTTGCAGAAGAAAACATTTGCTTGCCCAAAACATCAGTTCTTTTGGATTCCCTACTTGGAGGAGTTGTTGGGGAGAAATTAGAACTGACCTACCTAGTTGAGTTCTGCACAATTAAGACTCCTCGATGTAGGGTGTTTCAAGGTCCAGAACCCCAGGTGCATCCCTATGCAAGCGAGATATCAGATGGCTGACATGAGGGCCAGAACAAGACTTGGACTATTTAACCATCAAGGTGTCAGTAAGCATGGTAGCAAGGACTCCAATAATATTGGTCCTGTTTAGAGGGCTTCTGTCAGAACAGGCCACCATTGCAAATGAGGCACTTTCTTCCATTTGTGAGCTCACTTGCGTTCTGCAAATCCAAGTATAATGATTAGTTACGCTTTTGTGATCTAGCAGCACAACATTGGTTGGGCTCAGGCCAACATTTGTTCAATGTCTGACATGGGCAACAGACCATACATCAGTGCTGGTGGAGTTAATACTGGTGGCATTTTTGGGGGAACTGGCATGGATCTCTAAATTGGTATGGAAGTCTGTCCCAGAGTTGATACAGGCCCGGTAACATGTCCCAAGGTGACAGACTGTATTGATAGATGCCCTTGCAACTCTGTGGGACCCGGAGGCACTCCAGGGAGGCAGAATCACACCAAAGATATGCAGCATAGCCTCCTTGAATCCTTGAAGGCCACTTTCTGTTGCTGCGATACTTGGAAAGTTGCCCAAGAGCGCATCAGGACCAGCTGAGGAATCAGTTTCGAAATCAGGGACTTTGAGGGAGTGCAATGTTTATCTTGACACCCTTGTGCCTCCTCTTTCAAGCTAGAGTGGCGGGTTGGAGTCGAGTCAAGCTTTGTCTTTTTATTTTTTAGTTTGGACTTTGACTTTGCAGAAGACTTTGAGCAGAATTGGATTGTTCGCAGGAATAGTCTTGTGACCAGGACCAAGACCGGTCCTGCGACTTGGAGATGGAGTGTGAAATCTTCTTGTGTTCAGTGATCTAAATCTTCAACTCCTCATCCTGGATCTCTTCCAGGAGCATAAGGGCTCACATGTAGCACAACTTAAGAGTCGTAACCAGAGCCCATGTACCAAAGACACATCTTGTTCGGGTCTGGTACTGACATCTGCTTCCTACAGTCTCACACAGTTTGAAGCCTGTATTTTTATTAGGGGATACGATTCCCTAGCACACTGTCGGCAAATTTTGCAGTTGTGGTAAAAATGACAAAGTTGGAAGAAAAGCTCCAGATCTGCATAAGAAGGTATAGAAAGAAAAGAACAAACATCAGTGCACAGGCGTGGCGCTTATGTGGGCTTCACTCCATTATGTCTGGCACAGTACAAAAAACTAAGCGAAGCCACACAACATCATCTGCCAGAGCAGGACAATTGTAGTTGAAATTCTCCAGATCCAGTTTTGTGCCTGGGGACATTCTAAAGTTGGGGTATCTGTGGTTAGAAGTATTCATCAGAACATTTTTAACAAAATCTTTTAATGATACATACAGGGGCCCTACTCACAAAGGTAAATTTACATGTAATTTTATATCTACTCCTGCAACTAGGACTAACGTTACAGTTTTTTGCTATTCACCATTTCCCAGTAAACAGTTACTCCTATTTTTTTTTTAAACAATTTTATTGGCATTTTATTATTTCAAATATGAGCACACATACAGTTATGGTAGTTACTCAAGTCTTTACAATCACTGGATACAATTTTCTGGTTCAAGTGGGAACTTTGAGATTTCAAGTTAAAAGGACCGGAGAATACAGTTGAACCATATATATTTTGTGGGATCGCGGGGTGTCTTCGTAAACTTGAGTGTTTGCTTAACAGATTGGTGTGTCAAGGGGATGTGAAGCCAGCTTGCTGAAAAGGAAGAACTTACCGACGTCTGTGCCTAACTAGGGTTTAGAACTTGGGGAATTCGGTCGGGCGACCTAGATTGCCTGCTTTATCCTTTATGGATAAAGAGATATACTTTGCTGCATGTTTTTGTGAACATAGGGGGGGTCAGGAGCTCCACCAGGAGCGTGCCAGTCATTGGGAATGCTGTTCAACTAGAGCATTGTGCGCTGCTTTGGTGTTTCGTTTTAAGGAGATATCGTCCAATCATAACTCTTGGCGCGATTAGGGATCGCTGTCGACCGCGGCCGTATGGTGTGAACCCTCAGGCATATTCAGGGGCGATGCTGGTTGGTGCGTGCTAGCCTCGCGTTGGTGAAACTGGTGCAATAGCATGGCCCACTCCATGGAGATGTGTCTTTTTCGTGTCCCCTGCACCTCCTCCCTCCTGATTGTGTCCTCCTCCGCCAAGCCCCACTTCTTGACTGCTCCCGCCCAAGCTGCTAAGCGGGGGGGCATTTGGGGCTCTCCAGTGCATCGTAATCCCTCTTTTTGCTAACAGAAGAGCTAGGGAGGTAAAGCATGGTTGGACTTTGAGGGTTTTGTGTCTACGGAAGAGCCCCAACCCGCTGGCTTCCCATGTGTCAATGTCTTGGAGTCCTGTTATTTCCTGTAATATCTCGTGTATAGCCCTCCAGTAGAGCTGCAGTATGGGGTACGACCAGAACATGTGGATAAATGTCGCGTCTATGGATGGGCACCTCTGGCACACCAATTGCGTGCCTGGGTTAAACACTGGAGCCTTGCTGGGGTAAGATAGGCGCGGTGTGATATGGAAAATTATATGTTTTTGAAGCGAGCATTTCTGAATACCTTCTTCGATACTCCAAGGCCCGTTCCTACTCCTTATCGTGAAATAGGAGACCTATCTCTTCTTCCCATTTCGATCGCAACGGGGCTAATGTGGTGGCAGTGAGGTCCCGGACTGTTTTATAAAGCCAAGTGATTAAATGCCTCCCTAGCCCCATGTGGAGAATTGCATGTAGGACTGGGTGCGTTGCTGGTTCCCCTTGGGTGAGATCCCATATGCGGTGACTGCTAAGGATTAGTTGCCTGTGCAACAAAAATTGCCCTGGGGGACGCCTGTCTCGTCCGAGAGGCGCTCAAACGACAGCAGTTGTCCCTCTTCGAACAGAGATCCAACTTCCAGAATGTTATGATCCGTCCAGGTGTGCATTGTGCGAGCAGTGTAAAACCCTTACTTTTTGGGTAGGCCGGCTAGTAGGTACAAGGGAGTATATAATGGGATATCACCAGAAATGCGGTGTATCCGCAACATGCATCCTTGCGCCACCTTTACCTGGATCGAGTGCAACGCCCTGAGTTGTGTGCCCGGAAGCAGTAGGCGACAGACGGCCTGTATCGACATGGGGCCCTCCTCTGTGGCAGTCTCTGCTAAGTGGCGCCCCACCATCCATCTAGACATCCACTGCACTTGCGATGCGTAGAAATAGGCCTCAAAGGATGGCGCCCCCAATCCCCCTCGATCTAACGGGAGCTGCAGTTTTGAGAGTGCGACTCTGCGACGCTTGTCACCCCATATAAGGGAGCTCAGTAGAGCGTTCAACTCATGAAAGAAGGAACGCGGGAGTGTTGGCGAAATAATAAAGAAATTGTGGTACTAGGATCATCTTGGCCAAGGCAATTCTGCAGATGGGCGCCAAGGTAAGAGCCTTCCAGAAATGTACCCGTGCCCTGGCTCCTATCAAGGCACGACGGTGGTTACCCTCAAAGAGGTCAGCCGAAGAGTGATAAAGTCTGATACCGAGGTACCTCGGGGCGCCAGTGCTCCATGTTATGCGAGAGGACCCAAATCCTATCTCCCGTGGGGGAAGGCTAGGAATTAGAGGGTATATAACAGACTTCGCCCAGTTGACTTTGAGCCCTGTTGCGGCCGCGAAGTCCGAGAGGATGTTTCCTATGGGGCTGAGATCGGATTCTATGTCCCTCACGTAAAGCAATAGGTTGTCCGCATACATTGATACTATATGGGTGGTTCCTGCAATTGGGATGCCCCATGCGTCCCCCTCCTGCCGTAAACGAATCGCTAGGGGTTCCATGGCCATGGCGAATAAGAGGGGGGAGAGGGGGCACCCCTGTCTGGTACCCCTCTCTACTGGGAAGGGCGAGGAAATATATTTGCCCCACCGTACTCTGGAGGTGAGTTTCTTATATAATAGTTTTATGTATGCTCTAAAAGTGGGGCCTCGGGATCGAGACTATAAGGGATTCGCGTAATGAGCCCGGCAGCTCCCCCCCCCTCCAGAGCTGCCGCATACATAGTAGTCAGTCGCGGCGCCAATTGAGTAATGAATGTATTATAGTATTCTAAGGGCAGGCCATCCAGCCCCTGGATTTTATTTCGGGCCAATGCACGGATCGCCTGTTTTACGTCAAATTGTGTAATTTCTGCTTCCAGAAGGTCCCCATCTTCGCTCGGTATTTGGGGTGTTGTAAGGGGTTCTAGAAATCGGGCCAGTGCCTCCCGACTGTCCCGCATGGGACATCGATAAAGCGTTGCGTAGTAGTCGCAGAAGAGCCGTAAAATGTCAGATTGAGATGTCGCGATTCCGCCTAAGGGGTCTCTAATTTCGGTAATTGGGCGGGTTTCTTGATGCTGGTGGGCTAACCAGGCTAAAAGTGTGCCGGATCTATCACCCTGTGCCTTTTAGCTGCGTATAGTATAAAGTTGTATCACCTCAAGTCCGCCAAACCCTCCTCATATACCGTTTTAGCCTCCGTGACTTGCACGTGAGTTGCCGTGCCTGCATTTTCTGCTTTGGTCAGCGATGCTGATTTAAGTTCCGCCCTTTCGAGACTTTTATCAAGTGTGTTGCGGACCCCAGATATTTGTCTGATGCAGGCTCCTCGCATCACCACCTTAAAAGCATCCCACTCTAGCATTCTGTTGGATGCTGTATCGGCGTTGTCCTCGAAGTATTCTACAATACTATTCTCATGATCGTGATGGAACACCGGATCCTCTAAGCATTTGCGCTGCAATTTCCAGGTTGGGACTGGCGGATGGGGCGGCCTCCATCTAAGAGTTAACAGGTGTGCATCATGATCGGAGATTACTCTCCCTAGATAGTCTGTGTGCTGGATTATGGGCAATAGCGTCTGCGAGCACAAGAACCGATCGAGCAGCACCCGCAGGCTATGGGGTACTGAATGGTAGGAGTATAGTTTAGCGGTTGGGTTTTGTGCCCGCCATGCATCTGTTAGGGTCCAGTGTTGTGCCCATAAGCTGAATCGCTCTGCGTGCGCTTGCGCGGGGGAACCCAAGCCTGGAGGATGCGATCGGTCTAAGGTCAGGTCTAGTACACAGTTATAGTCGCCCCCTCGCACCCACGATGCGTGCGTAAATTGTGGAAGAACTGTCGACAGTGAGTTCCAGAACTGTCCTTGGTCCGCGTTTGGGGCGTAAATACTACCTATTAACAAAGGTCGCCCGTCTAGTAGTCCTTCTAGGAATGCATATCTTCCCTCTCTGTCCACTACTCTGCGCGTTTCTTTAAACGGGACCCCAGGTCGAACCCATATCATCGCCCCCGGGTGAACGCGGAATAGGTAGTGGCGCAAAATGTACCCCGCCAGTGCTTCTGTATTCGGTCTAGCTCTTTTGAGGTGAGATGTGTTTCCTGCAGCAGTATGATCTGCGCCCCTTGCCGCTTCGCATATGAGTATACTGCATACCGCTTTCTTGCTGTGTGCATTCCCCTGACATTTAAGGTCAGGAAGCTAATATCTGTTGTGTTTAACATGGTTTCTTGTGAGTTCTAAGGAACCGAAAGGGGTAGACATGGAAAGTGTTGCACCCTGCCTCCGTCCCGATCCCCCCCCGCATGCTGGTCCAACATATTGAGGCGCCTGTCCCGAATGTGATTGTGTTCGTAAGGGTTTAAAGCAACTGGGGGATGCAACAGCTAACTTTGAGGAACCAGGTTCCAACATTTCGGACCCATCACAACTGGTGATACGTCCAAACTATATGTATCAATAGCGTTCTAATGTATTGTGGGGGGTGTGCTCTTCTGGTTCTCTGAGCCCGTAGCCTTTTACGGCCCATTTTGCTGTGTATGTTGGTCGTGAGTCTGGTATGTTTCGGGGTAATTGCTGACAATAGCGTTCGCTGTCACATTTCTGGCCGACGTTTCGGCGTATGTGACATGTGTGTGTGACCTAGGGGGAGAAAGAGTTACTCTGAAGTAGTTGGCCATGGCAGATCAATGCGTCTGTTGCCCGGGTTGGCACTGCAGTGTATGTGGCATGTGTGTGCATCACAAAGGGGGGAATAGGATTAATCCTAAGTACTTAGTCCTGTCAAATCAATGTGTTCGCCATCTGGGGGGTCACCAATGGAGGGGTTATCGATTCTTCACGGGAGACACTTGAATCCCTGGAGTTGTCCTCAGACGAGAAGATATGTGGGCCGTCCTCTCTGTCTGATGCCGCTGCAGTTATGTCCAATTTAGCTGCCGCCTGAATAGCCCTCCTGCGTTCTGCTATTTTTTCCTCGAGGTTGGGGGGCCCCGCTGCTGGACTGCGCCCCCTCTGTTCCTGCTTCTGATGGTCTCGTTTTCTCCGGGCTCCGCGGCCTCTCGACCTCCTCGAACTGCCTCCCATTGCGAGGCACTCTGAAGATTAGTCTCTGCCCAGTCAAACACCGCCTTCTGGTCCGTGAAAAATTTAGTGTCCCCATCGCTAATGATTCTGAGACGGGCTGGGAACAGCAGTGAGTATTGTATTCCTTATTGGCGGAGCATCTTCTTTGCTTCTATGAAAGTGGCCCTTTGTTGTTGCACTGCCTAGGAGTAGTCCGGAAAGATCATCACCCATTTATCGCCGACTTGAAGTGGACCGTGCTGCCTTGCCGCCCTCAGCACAGCATCCCTATCTCTGAAGTGAAGCAGCTTCAGGAGCAGCGGTCGCGGGGGCATCCGGGGGGGGCGGGGGATAGTCGGGCCGGGACCCTGTGGGCCCTCTCCACTGAGAAGAAAGGTGTGAGTTCAGCGTCCGGGGTGAATGATTTGAACCAGGTTTCGATATATCGTTCGGGATGGGAACCTTCTATTCCTTCCGGCAAGTTGATCACTCGGACATTGCTGCGGCGGGACCGACCCTTCAAATCGTCTGCCTTTTCCTCCAGCTTAGACACTCGAGTCTGGAGGCTCCGTATGCTGTCCTGGTGCACTCGAGTCAGCGGTTTCAGGTTGGTCAGAGTTTTTTCCCCCTCTGTTACTCTATCAGCCAATTTCCGATGATCATCGCGCAGTAAGCCAAGGTACGGGAGTATTCTATCGCTGCCAACACTCTGTCCAATTTGTCTGACATCGCTTGTGGTGTGGTAGTGCCTGATGCTTGAGTTTGATCTAGGTGTGTCAGGGACTGTTGCCGTGCCGAGACCGTTGCCTGTGGGCCATTAGTTTGGCGTTGCCGCCCCATGGTCACGTCCGCCTGGGGTGCCGCTATACCTAAAGAACAAGTTACTTACCTTCGGCGCTTTTTCTGGTGGATACAGTATCTGCCTGTGGATTTCTCACCTTTTGAATTACCCCTGCGCCAGCATTCCACGGAAACTTTTTTCTAGCTCTCCCACGTCGACGAGGACGTCATAATGGCACGGCTCTGCTCTCGACTCCATATGAAGTCACCGGAGCCACAGAAGACCTCATCGGCGTGCTGGCGTCAGTTCCACCCATTTTTTCCGTGCCTTCGAGGCGAACGGGCGGACCGACAACATAATTGGAGTATACACAGTATACAATATATATACATAAATACACACAGCATAAAGAAAAATGGGAAAAGCTAAAGAAACAAAGCATTTCCTAAACACCAATAGCAAGGCATTCAAAAGACATTGAGAAATAACCATGTCAAATAACAAAACAAAAAAACTCTTTTGGTATACGAAGGTGGACAACGGGGAGGAGGGTGGGACAGCGAGGAATCCACAGGCAGATACTGTATCCACCAGAAAAATCGTTACCGAAGGTAAGTAACTTGTTCTTCTGATGGATACATCTGCCTGTGGATTCCTCACCTTTTGAATTGAATCCCACAGCAGTCCCACTCCCGGAGGAGGGAGTCCACCTACTCATACCAAAAAGTCCTGCAGCACAGAGCGTGCAAAATGACCATTCCTCCTAACCTCGAATCCAAGCAGTAATGCTTCGCAAAGGTGTGGAGGGAGGCCCAAGTTGCTGCCTTACAAATGTCAACAACAGTAACAACCCTAGCCAAAGCAGAAGAAGAAGACTTAGCTCTGGTGGAATGAGCTCTTATACCTTCAGGCGGTTCCTTCTTGGCCAAGGCGTAGCAGATGTTAATGCACAAGATGATCCACCTGGAGAGTGTTCGCTTGTGGACAGCCTTGCCTTTCATTCGCCCAATGTAGCCCACGAAGAGCTGATCGTCCAGTCTCAGATCCTTGGTTCTGTCCAGATAGGAGCTGACAGCCCTCTTAGGATCCAGACGATGAAGTCTCTCCTCCTACTTGGAAGGGTGAGGGGGAGGATAGAAGGTAGGTAAGTTAATGGATTTCCCTAGATGGAAAGGAGTAACCACCTTAGGCAGGAAAGCAGCCCTGGTCCTGAGAACCATCTTTTCTGCATGAATGGTTAAAAACGGAGGTTTAGTACTAAGAGCCTGAAGTTCACTTACCCTCCTGGCCGAGGTAATAGCGATCAGAAAGACCGTTTTGAAAGAAAGAAGCCTCAACGGGCAACTATGAAGAGGCTCAAATGGAGAACCCATAAGGAAAGTGAGAACAAGATTTAAATCTCACTGAGGCATAATAAAGGGAATGGGAAGAAACCTATTGTTGAGGCCCTTAATGAACCTCATAACAACTGGAGATTTAAATAAAGATGGCTGGTCCGGCAAACAAAGGAAGCCGACAAGGCCGACAAATAACCCTTTACCGTGGCCACAGTACAACCCTGCTGATCCAAGGAAAGAGAGAAACTCCGCACATCAGACAAACGGGCCTTTAAAGGATCAATGGAAATCTCTCAACACCATTTCACAAATTTAGACCACCTGGGGGAATAAATAGATTTGGTGGAGAGTCTGCTGGACGATAAAAAAACGTCCACCACATCCGGCTGGAGAGAGAAAGAACTCAGGTTGCCCGTTCCATCTCCAGGCATGAAGGTGCAGGCTCTGGAGGTGTGGTTGTAGAACCTGCCCCTGCGACTGCGAGAGGAGATCTGCCCTTAGAGGGAGACGGAGCGGAGGGTGTGATAAGAGGTGAAGTAGATCTATGTACCACACCCTTCTTGGCCAATCCGGGGTGATCAATATGACTTGGGCCCGGTCTTGGCGAATCTTCCTCAGAACCCGAGGAATCAAGGGTATGGGAGGAAACACGTAAAGGAGCTGCGAACCCCATTCCAACTGTAACGCGTCCCCCAATGCTCCCTGCATCGGAAACTGGAGACTGAAGAATGACGGGCAGTGCGCGTTCTCTTGAGTGGCAAAGAGGTCCAACCGAGGGATGTGATGGACCACCTCTGGCCTCTGGATGAAGCCGCCACTCGTGATCGGCCATGAAACGCCGACTGAGACTGTCCGCGCGCACATTTAGCACTCCTGCCAGATGATTTGCCATCACACAAATCTGATGGTCCTGAGCCCAGGACCAGAGTCGCAGAGCCTCTCTGCAGAGATGATACGACCCTACTCCTCCCTGTTAGTTTATGTACCACATTGCAATAGTGTTGTCCGTCAGGACCTGATTCGACTGACCGCGAAGGGAGGGAAGAAAGGCCTTGAGAGCTAAACGTATCGCCCGCAATTCCAGAAGGTTGATATGAAACAACCTTTCCTCCGGAGACCAAAGACCCTTGATCTCCAGATCCCCCAGATGAGCACCCCAGCCCAGAGTGGAGGCATCCGTGATTACTGTGGCCACCGGAGGAGGAAGATGAAAGGGCTTCCCTTGCGACAGATTGCCCTCCACACTCCACCAAGATAGATCCGCTGCAGTGTCCCTGGAGATCCTGACCATCTCCCTGAGATCTCCGTAGTGCTGATACCATTGCCTGCGGAGGCACCACTGGAGTGCCCTCATGTGCCAGCGTGCATGGTTGACCAACAGAATGCAGGAAGCGAACAGACCGAGCAGGCATAGGACCTTCAGGACTGGAACAACCGCTCCATCGTGAAACAAAGGAATCATCTCTTGAATGTCGAGAATCCTCTGCGGAGGCGGGAAAGCTAGACACACAACCGTGTCCAGTACTGCCCCTATGAACAGGTTGCGCTGTGAGGGCACCAGGTGAGATTTGGGCACATTTATCAAGAAGCCCAAGTCGAACAACACCCGTGCTGTCACGTGCAGATGATGAAGCACCATCTCTGGTGACTTTGCTTTGAGCAGCCAGTCGTCCAGATAGGGAAAAACAGGAATCCCTGACTTCCTGAGATGAGCTGCCACCACCGCCATCACCTTCGTGAAGACCCGAGGCGCGGAATTAAGACCGAACGGAAGGACCGCAAACTGGTAGTGCTGAGCCCCTACAGTAAAAACGGAGATACTTCCTGTGCGACTTCAGGATGGGAATGTGAAAATATGCATCCTGCAAATCGATCGACACCATCCAGTCTTCTTGTTGCAGCGCCTGAAGAACCTGAGCTAGGGTCAACATCTTGAATTTCTCCTGTTTGAGGTAAAAATTCAAGACCTTGAGGTCCAGGATAGGTCTTAATCTGCCGTCCTTCTTGGGAATCAGGAAATACCGGGAGTAGCATCCCTGACCCCTTTCCTGCTCCAGGACCACCTCTATCGCACCTTTCTACAATAGGACAAGAACCTCCTGCTGCAGAAGCAGCAAATGGTCCTCTGAACACCAGCCCTGGCGAGGAGGGTAAGGAGGAGGAAACTCCCAGAAGGGACGGCGTACCCATTTTCCACAAGATTCAAAACCCAAAAGGTCTGAAGTGATAGATTTCCAATCTTGTAGAAAATGGGACACTCGACCCCCTACAGGACCAGCATGCTCCAAGATGGGGGATCTAGCGCTGCTTTCCTGTGGCACCGGTGGTGGGGGCAGGAGAGGAAGAAGAGGAGGAGGAGAGTTGACGGGATGCATCTCGCAGACGACCTCCGCCCTTTCCTCTGTAAGATCTGTACAGAGGATTCTGCTGCTGCTGCTGCCGAGGCTGCTGACGGCCACGAAAGGAAGCCGCTTTACCAAAACCACGGTACCTCTTATATCCAAAACCCCTGGTTTGGGACTGAAGACCCAATGACTTAGCAGTGGCCCTACTGTCTTCAAATCTCTGCAGCGCAGAATCAGCCTTTTCACCAAAAAGCTTGGATCCATCAAACGGTAGGTCAAGGAGAGGAGCCTGCACATCCGGCGAAAATCCAGAAGATCTGAGCCAAGCGTGCCTCCTGGTGGCACTAGAAGAACCCATCACCCTGGCCACCGAATCAGCAGTATCCAGACCAGACTGGATAACTTGACGAGCTGCAGCCTGCGTATCCGCCAGCACTTCTAAAAAGGAGCCACGATCACTGTCCGGTAGCTTGGGAGCCAACTGCTTGGCCGAATCCATTAGGGCGTGAATATACCTTCCCAACAAGCACGTAGCATTGGTGGACTTCAACGCCATACTTTAGGAAGAGAAGACCTTCTTGGCAGTCTGCTCCAATTTTTTAGAGTCTCTGTCTCCAGGAGCCTGAGGAAAAGATCCCGCCGATTGTTTAGAACAGGATGCCTGTACTACTAAACGTTCCGGAGAAGGATGAGCAGAAAGAAAAGCAGGATCACCAGGAGCAGGCCTGTACCTCCTTGCCACAGACCTTCAAACAGCAGGTGCAGAAAGGGGCTTCCGCCACACCTCAAGAATTGGCTTAGTTGAAGCCTCATTAAATGGCAAAAGAGGCTCAACCACAGCAGAAGGAGAATGTAAAACCTCTGTAAGAATATTTAGTCTGAACTCAGCAGCGGGCAATTGAAGGTCTAAAAGTTCAGCAGCCTTCCTAATAACAGCATGGTATGGTGCCACATCATGAGAAGGAGAGGCCTTTGGTGATGAAAGCTCCCGCTCCGGGGATGTGTCAAGACCACTCTCCTCCTGAAGGCCCTCAAACTCATCAACAGACTCTTCAATTTCACCTTCTTCAGCTTCCTCCCGCTGAAATTCTTCCTCTTCCAACAGCCTTTGGGCTTCTCTTCTGGACCTCAACTTCGGGACCGGCGTCGACGGCGCCAAGCGCAACGACGGAGACACCGGCGTCGATGGAACAGCCTCCGATGTAGGCAAAGGTGCCGACCGAAGTCGAGAGGAAGAAGGTCCACCAGACGGCGCCGGAGACTGAGTAAACGACGTCGAAAACCTCGGAGCTAGAAACTGCCAGGACGGCGCCGTCGGCATAAAGGGCACAAAGGGTGCCTGGGCATCTTGTTGTGGAGCACCCACATTAAATGCAAGCGGACCCACGGGGCCCGACGGCGCACCGGTAGGGTAAGCTGCTCTGGTAAACATGCCGTACATCGCATTAAGAAAATGCGAAGGATCCGACCCAGGTCCAGGAAAGGGTGGATAAGGAGCAGAGTCTGAATCCACTCGAGGCCGAGTAGGCGTCGGGGCCGTCGGACCAAAAACAGGTGAGGTCGCAGGCACTGGAGAAGATACTATAGGCTTCTGAGAATCTCTCGGCGCCGGAGATAACCTTGGAGCTGGAGAACCCCTCGGCGTCGGTGATTGCGCTCGGGAACCCCACGGCATCAGCGAGTGAGCCGGAGTTGCTTGAGGAGAAGGAGAAGGCGACGGCGAGATGAAGTCTTTAGTACGATGTCGCGAAGCCGGAGACATTGAAGCTCTATCCTTCGATGAACGACGCCGGGAACCATGCCTTCTCTTCTTTTGCTTCCTCGACTTCGAAGTATGCGAAGTCGACGACTTCGATTTTGACTTTGACCTCTTTCGGCCCCTCTTCTCCTTTATTGCCTTTGCCATAAAAAGCTTAGCCTCACGCTCCTTCAAAGCCTTCGGATTCATCTTCGACAGCTGGAGCAGCCTCCGACGTCCTGGTCCGAAGAAAGACACCACAAACAGTCTTCATGGGGGTCAGTGATAGACATATAACCCCCACACTCTCTGCAAGGCTTGAACCCCGACTTCTTCGATGTCGCCATAACACTGCTACACCAAAGGAAACAGCAGATAACAAAGTAACTGTGAAGAAAATTGAGAGTCCCAGAAAACCGTTACGCGTCGACGGCGCGGAAAAAAGGGAACTGACGTCAGCACGCCGACGAGGTCTTCTTGTGGCTCCGGTGACGTCATACGGAGTCGCGAGCGGAGCCGTGCCATTATGACATCCTCGTCGACGTGGGAGAGCAAGAAAAAAGTTTCCGTGGAATGCTGGCGCAGGGGTAATTCAAAAGGTGAGGAATCCACAGGCCGATGTATCCATCAGAAGGTTCTGTTCAGCTTCTAAACGGCCGCCTCTCTCTTGGAGGGGCCCAAAGGCTACCGGCCCCAAAGGCCACTGGTCAGTGGGGGAGAAATCACAGTCCTGATCTGCTGCTTGAGCTCGGTTTTGGCAGCACCCCGGTATTGCCCCCGCTGGTCACAGGCGAGTCCCAGATAATGTTCAAGAGCTTCCGGGTTCTAGTGTGGGCACTGCAGGCTGTCCTGTACGTGGCAAGGGGGTCGCAGGTGTCTTTTTGCGTTGCACTTTGTTTTGCTTCGGTCGCTGTGGCGGCACACAGAGGTCAATCCTCCGAGCTTCTGGCTGCCGCTTTGTTCCCGAGGGCAGTTTCTGTTAATATAGATGTTTTGTGCCTCCTCCTGGCATAGGTTTCGCCGTTTGTGGTGTCCAGAGGCTATCTCCTCGATCTTTACTGGGCAGGTGAGAGGGGAGCGCCTTTCCTGCAGAGCCCTCGCTCTTTGGCTCTAGTTACAATCCCCACCTCTCTGTTTGCGTCGGTCCTGCTGCCTATACTCTGTTGCTCACCTGTACTGCGCTCGTGTCGTGCTGTTTTTGTTGCGCCCTCGAGCTAGTGTTCTTTCCACACCCACTTTTATGAGGCAACTCTCATCATTTCTCTACCGCTGTGGTCGCGCTGCAAATGGCCACCATTTTGTGCTATTTCCTCGTAGTCCCCCCGATCGACTCAGGAGAGGCAGCCAGTGGGTATTGTCCTTCTTCGGGGGTTCCCAGGGGTTGAGTCCAGTTATGGCCCTGTAGTGCTGTCTGGGCCCCAGCTCCGGCGTCTCAGGTGATCCCTGCCGCGGTGGCAGGCTGCTTCTGGTGCCTTTATTCTTCAGCCCCCTTCCCCCCACACGGCTCCCTCACTCGTGGTGCCCGGCTGTTGTTGCTGTGTCTCACACTGAGCGATAAGAAGGGGGGTCTCTTCTCTTTGTGGCCGTCTAACTTTAGACTTGCGGCTATCTCACGCCTTAAGGCCTGCTTCGCGCCCACCACCCGGGCGCCGGCCGTCGTCTGCACCCAGGCCTCGTCTCAGGCCTGTCCCTCGTGTCACACGCTGCGGGCCCCAGGCTCTTCCAGGTCTTCGCCCCTCTTGGGGTCTGGTGTTGTCTATTTTTCTCCCCGCTGCGGCGCAGTCCAAGCCCCAGCGCAGGCGTCTGCAGCGGGGTATTGCTGTGGATGTCTTCACTCTTCCGGGTCCGCCAGGCAGCAGCCCCCACCCAGCAGGCACCCGATCGCTGTGTCCCAGAGCCTCCCAGCAGCGTAGGGGGCGCGCAGGCCAACTCTCGCGCCCCCCAAGTATGATGCCAGCCCGGGGGGTCCCGCCACGCCCGCAGAGCCCCCCGGCTGCTAGCGTTCACGGTGTCTGCCGCCCCCTCTTGCAGAGTCGCCACCGCCCACGGCGCTCAACTGCTGTGTTTATGTCCTGCGCCGGGCATTAGGGGGGGGGGGGCGCGTTTCCTTGGGGCTTACCGACTTTGCCTGGCCGGGTCTTCTTTTTTGGCCCGCGTCCCAGAGCCGCTCCTCGCCAGGGTGTCACGGTGGATTCAGGCTTGGGGCCGCTCTCAGCCCACCACGGGTCCCTGTAGGGCTCTGCTCCTCAGCCCTTCGGCACCATGACCTCGGCGACGGAGGCCGCCATTTTGCGCCGGGCCGCCTCTCGCTGTTTATTGGCGCGCCCCTCGGTGTTCGGCCTCGATTTTCAGCTTATGGCCACGCTGCTGTCGTCACCTTTGTCTAGGTGTCTTGTGGGGACGTTATCCAGCACCAACAACCAGGATGACTGCCGATGTGCTGGGCCAGTGGCCGGAGTTCTACACGAGCACGTCCGCCATCTTTGCCAGCGTAGCCACGCCCCCCCCAGTATACAGTTACTCCTAGGTGTAAAATTAAATGTCTCCACCGCCTGATGGAGCCTTGTAGAACAGGATTTACAAGTGTAAAGTTACTACTCATAACTTTTCACATGTAGTTAGAGCTCTCCCTATGCTAAAGTATAGGAACATTTCCTAAAGTTTATTACACTTAATTTGTTTTTAATAAACTTAATCTACAATAATTATATATATTTATTTTAAATCTAAAATTAATAAAATATGCTACATTACCTTAAATCTATATTTATTTAATTTTAAAAAATCCCACCAGCATGAATTTTTTTATATATTAACATTTATCAAAAGTTATGTATAGAATTAATTTAAATACTATTTCACAAATATTTTTAAATGTTATTACACTTTTAGTAGTAAAAAAATGAAATAATTTGTGTCATTATATAATTAATACAATATATTAATTATTCTATAACATATAATAGCACTAAACAAAATATATACATTAATTTTGCAGGGAAGGGTTTTGCAGTACTTGTGATGGGCCATGTGTGGTCCTAGATGTATACCAAGGCTGGGTTAGAGTACATTTAAGACTGTTTTAGGACTTTTGGCTGTAACTTTAGAAGTGCAGTATGTGAATAGCAATTGGCTTACGCTTGTGTGGGAGGGTGTTTTCTTTTTACATGTCTCTCCCTTAATGTCTCCTTACCACTCCCATTTAGGTGTAAGTATTCCCCATTTGACAGCCACTCCCCCGCCCCTACCACATTTACTATTAAAATGTAGGCCTACATGTGGGGAGAAAAGATAGATGAGGCGGAGTAGGAGATCTCTTGGGATCAGCATTTTGTAGAAGTTGGGTAGTATTACTGTAGTAATACTAAACATACTGGAAAAATCAGTTCGTGTATAGGCCCCATAGTGTGCTTTGTCTCCATCCAGAAGCATTTTCTCTCCCTCTCCTCATGCTATTTTCTGTTTGATGTATTCTCTTGGCTACTATGGAGTGCTTACATTGCAAAGGATGAGGGACTATTTTATATCTATACAGTACTCTGAATCATCACAAGTTAAACTATTTATCTCATAGATCCATTGTATAAGAAAGGAATACTTTTTGGGGGGGGGAGTATTTTGTTTACAGCAGCAGAATATTTTAGTCATAAATCAAATTGAAGCCGGACTTGCTTAGCCAAAGCTTGCTACATTTTTTAACTGATATTGTTGGATGAAAGTGTGACATACTATTTCGGGATCCTATTTGTTTCTAGTACAGTTGGGGAATTTGGTAAGACAGAAGAGAGAAGAATGACACCACAGGCGCCTAGTTAAGTACAGAAATACAAATGTGCTGAAAATCATTTCTGGATTGCTGATAAATATAGCCACACTGGAGTACACTATTAAAAAACTCATAAAGACTGTGGTCCACCTGTGTTTTGAATCTTTAGCACATTGGTAAACGGATTATGGGTGCAGGCAATGTTATTTACATGGTGTCATGGGAGAAGCCAGAAAATTAACATACCCTGCACTTTGAAATAAAGCTCTGATGGCTCCAAGCCAGCGAAGCGAGTGAGCCCAAACCACTGGCGTAGCTAAGCCTTAGGCTGCCCGTGGCGGCCTCTGCGTTTGCCGCCCGCGGCGGCCTGATGATCTGTTCGAAGAGTGGGGGAGTTTGGAGGGGGTAGCCATTCATGCGGCCGCAACAGCCGCAGGTAAGAGCGGGGGAGAGGTGGCCGGCCATCGCCACCAAAAGTCGTGCCGCCTGGGGCGGTCCGCCCCCACCGCTACCCCTAGCCACACCACTGGCCCAACCTAACCTAGAAGAGCTCCCTTGTCTTTTACATCTAAGCATTTATCCCTTCATCCTTTCACCCTTCCACCTACCAGCTGCTATCCACGATTTACCTTTTACATTCGGTCGACTTTTAATTCTTTCATCAATCATTCAGTTTTTCCCCAATCCATCCATCGAGTCATCCATCCATCCATTCTGCCATCCATCGATCCATCCACCCACTCTTCTATCCATCCATTCATCATCCACTCTGCCATTCATCCATACACCCTGCCAGCTACCTAACCATTCACCTATCCATCCACCTATCCCCTCCTCCATCTATCCTCTGTAATCTATCCATCCTTCCACTCTGCCATCCATCCATCCTCACATCCAACCATCCATTTATCCACTTTTCAATACATTCATCCTCTGCCATCCGTCCATCCTCTCTGCCAGCCATCCATCAATCCACCCAATGCTACACATTCATTTATCCATCCATTCTAAGATTCATACACCCATCCATCCACCCTGGCATCCATCATCCTCCATCCATCCACTCTGCCATCCATTCACTCATCCATCCATTCACTCATCATTTTACACACTCAGTCATCTATCCCTTTACTCTCTCATCCTTTCACCTGTCCATCTATCTATCCATCCATCCGATTACTCTGCCATCCTTTAACCGGTCCATTCACTCATCCATCCATCCATCCATCTACTCTGCCATCCTTTCACCCGTTCATCCAACTATCCACTCATCCATTCACTGCCATCTTTTCACCTGTCCATCCACCTATCCATTCATTCATCCATCTACTGACTCATTCATCCACCCACTCATATATCCATACTTCCTTCATTCTTTTCCTTCACCATTCCTTCCGTTAAATACTCCTTCCTTCTTTACCTTTTTTGTTTACCCATCTTTCGTTCTTCCTTGCTCCCGTTTGTTCTTCTACACTGTATTCCTTTATTGCATTAATTATAAGCTTTTGTCTGCCGAGTTGCAGAAAGAAGAGGAGAATAAAAGCCCCACCCTGCTGTAGCTGATAAAGCAGGGGTGGGGGAGAGCACGACACCCCTGCACGGTGTATAAATTGCGTTTCTCATTCAAATTCTGAAAGATGCCATTTAGCAAAGGACAATGAATGAAAAACTGGATGGAGCAACACCAAACGTGTATGAAAACAGAAGCCACTGACTTAAGTGTCACTTTTTTACTTGGCAAAAATCTGTGTACTGATCTTTGAAAACTTGATATATGTCAACTGGATTCACATACTGGTTCACAGATCAACCTCAAAATCTGAGCAAGCTACTTTAACAGGAAGCAGAATTTTTTTAGGCCTTGGTTCCCAGACAGCAACAGCTGTCGTGAAGCAAAAGATCTTTTGTGGGCTATTACAGGAACCTACGGTGGGCTTAGAGTGTGCCCGCAGCTTCAACTAGTTGGCTTTGCTGTCACTCTTTTATTGTTTCTTATTCAATGGCTTTACTTCATCTTGTTGTGTATGTCTCTCCCCTGGAGCATTTTTTAGGTCGAGCCTGAGCAGCTGCTCTGCGAGGCATGCTGTATTGAGTTATGGCAAAAAAGCTCTGCCCATTTCCCGTCCATTTCTTCAATTGGCTCCTGTTACTGTCCTTTCGAAATAGTTGATTTTCATTCATGAATAGGCTTAGTAGTCCCTCCTTGGTACCGCCTTGCCTGCATTTGTAACCTCCCATAATGACTGGACATTTTACTTGTATTGTTACACAGTCTGCTTTATCTAGTCGGTGAGAACTATTTTCTTTAATGATCTTCCCTTTTCCACCCACGACGTCACAGCACGCTGCCACCTTTTATTTTATTATTAGTCATGTATTTTTTTTATTTCCAGCGCGGTCTGCTTTAACTATAGCGCCCGCACTTATTTAATTATTTAATTTACGGTGCGGTCCGCTTTCACTTTAGCGGCTGTGTTTATTTATTTATTTAATTTACAGCACGGGCCGCTTTCACTGTAGCGGGCGCACTTATTTATTTAATTTACAGCACGACCGCTTTCACTTTAGTGGCCGCGCTACAAAAGCTTTCTTTATTTATTTATTTTTACACTTTGTGTAAAACCGCCCCATACGTGCTTTCACTTTAATGTTGGCCATGCCCCTTTCTTTGGACGCTGCTCACTGTAACCTGAAAACGGTGAGCAGCGTCTAAACAAAGGGGCGCGGCCACCATTAAAGTGGTCTTGCATTTGCGAGAGTTTGAACTATTAGCATTAGAAATGGCAATGCCTTTTATATATGTGTTGCTTTGAAAATCACATAAATAAAAGGCATTATCATTTACAATGCCAATAGCTTAAAATCTCGTAATTGCAATACCTATTGCATTGAAAATGCTTGTTTTCATTTTCGCTAAGCACTCCATAGGAGTGCATGTGGTTTTTAGCTGCCTTCCTTGTGTGCTTCTCCCCTGCCAAATACCCACCTCAGGCTCCGACTTGCTCTCTTCCTCATGTTCTGCTCTCTCTCTTGTGAGCTTCTACATCCTGCCTCCACGCTTCATGTTGCTCTTTCCCCTTTGTGCTGTTTTTCCTCTCCTCCTCCAACCTGACTCTATTTTATGCCCTCCAAACCTGCTCCCTGTTGCTTCCCCAATCCACTCCTCTGTTACTGCCCAAAACTTCATTTGCATTTAAAAAAAAGGACACTAAAAAGATTGCATTTTTTGTAGGGCTTGGCAACAGCCACTGGCTCCCGGGTTTGCCACTACAATATAAGCACCCATGCACTTCTTTATTTTTTTTTACCGATCTAAGTGATGTCTGCTCACGTCATTCTGTATGTGCGCAGATACTTGTTGACAAGTATGCTGTGACGTATGCACGCACCTATAAAATGACGCGACTGTCAACAGCGGTTGAGTCATCACACCTTTTTTCTTTTTTTATTGCTAATGCTGCACATAGTCACCAAAGAGCATTTTGCTATTTATTGATCCTGTACACTATCGGCAAAATGCATTGCCAAAGGCAAATGGTCTTAAAGATAAGTAACTATGTTGGGATTGTGAACCAAGACCCAGTCCAAGGTCACAGTTGTGAAATAAGGTTGTAAATTCATCAGGGTAGCTGGTGACCACGCTCCAACCCCAGGTGGGTCAAAGGACACCCCAAATGATCAAGAAATTGTTTTCATTTCTGAAACAAAAATAAACATATTTCTTGGCCAGCACGTCTGTGAATCGGGCCTCGCAAAATACATGTTTTCATACTTTTAGTCACCAAAACGGCTTCATGAGGTCTGAGAACTACACTTCCTGGTCATAGGACTAATAAATACTTATACAGTGCCACATACTGTGCAAAGGCAAAGTCAACAGCTATTGCCTCCTCTCAGTAGTGAGGTTAAGCTTTTAAGTGCTGTAGGCACAGGTAGTGGGCAAAGAGCAGTCATGGTTAGCTACGCAACCATAATTTTATGGCAAGACAGGAGGCTACCATTATGCAAAATATCTTTTATTCACTACCTCCAAGCAGCAAAAAAACTTCGAAGTTCCAAAATAAGATCATTGTATGACTCAAAGTAAATCAGAACATTTAGTCCATAAAACATCACAACATTCCGTCTCCTCCCTCTTTTGTTTGCTGTTTCTGAGCAGATAAGTATATCCTGATTTATTTAGAGTATGAGTGTTATATTTGAGAGTTTAAGGTAGTAAATCTGAAAAACAACCCAATGTATGGATTCTTTGAGAGAGAGTATGTTTGGGTGTTACTTAAGTGTCTAGTTTGGTAAGCGAACATTTTTCAGAATAATGAATTTTATTATCGGCTTGTTATTTTCGATAAAAGGTAAGTAGTTGGGATTTAGAAATGTGTATACGTTAAAATAGGTTAACAAAAACACCTTGGAAGACGATTTTATATTTATTTTTCACTTGTCAGGTTTCTGTTATGGCAATGATCGAGAAGTGTGGCATTTAACCCCTTCGATGCGCGTGACGAGCTCAGCTCGTCATGCTGCGCGGTAGCGCTGTGCGCATGACGAGCTGAGCTCGTCACGACCACACCCGCGATCGGAATGTCCAGCACATGAGCGGCTTTCCGATCGTGGTCAAGGGGTTAAAATGCAGCTCTTGCACTTCAAATAAACTAGTTGGCAAGTAAGGGCATTTTTTAATATGCGCATCCTTCAGCTATAAGAGGAGAGCAGGCGGCAATCGTTGTTATGGGTATGCACCACATTAGAGTGCGTTTCTGGAGGAGATTTGGCTTGTTTTAAGAAGTGCCTGAGAAATTAGAGGACAGAACCTTCCATTTGTTGTGCAAGTGGGATTTTCAGTCGAAAGGCTATTCTGACAGCAGTGGGATAGTGCCAAGGAGCGCATTTTTCCCCAGTTGACAGTTGAGGTGTATTTTAGAGGGAAACGCTTCTACATTACAGAACCTGAGTGTTGGTGAGGAATTTTAATAGTTTTAAGGAATTTATCAGTGCTTTTCAAAGTATATTAGCCAGCACATTAATTGCCAGCAGTAGTGCAGAGGAGCTGGACGTTAATGAGGAGAACAGAGTGAGGGAAATTTTAAGGAAAGAAATTAAGGAAACAGTTCAGGAAACTGTCAAATCTATTTTAAAAGATGGTAGGAAGAGAAGAGTTTTGGGTAATGAAGAAGAGGAGTTTTGGTCCTTATCTGATGAAGAGTACAGTGCAAACAGGAGTCCTGGATGTCAGTGTCTTAGAAAGAAAATACCTATATCAGTCGAGGAGGTGTCTGGTGTTTCTGGTTTGGACTTTGACTCTTGTCTTGCGTAGGTTTTCTTTTGTGAATCACATGGCCCAAGTCGTCTTATTGGCCAATTGAGTAGAAAGCTACAACACTTCCTTCCACTCCTGCTATATTTCTGTACTGCGTTGTGCCCACTGTATAGAGGGGCCGATATCAAATATGGTATAGTCTATAACTATGCAGTATATGAACCCCCACAAGGATACTTCAGTTTCTGTGAATTATTATCAACATTATGGTCCCAGACACATATCGAGGGGTTCTTGTGAATGATGGTAAAAAACAAGGCCAACAGGCAAATAGTTTGTAAATGTCACCAAAACCTAGATATGGCATTACTTGAGCATTGTACACTTACCAGTGATGTCTTTTTTATGTTTGTTTTATTGCATCATTTCTTTGGCATGGTAACATATACTTTTCAAAGAGGAAAATATTTATTAAACAGCAAATATTGAACAATATTATAGGGTGATCTTTAGAGTGTGGCAAATAGACTAGAAAACTCTACATAATGATACTTAATGGGTGGATTTTTAAAGGAGAACATGCTATTTTAAAGCATATTTTGTTTGCAGAAGTGAGGCTGATTGTTCTATATTTCATTGTTGTTTACAATGCAGAAGGTAGAATATTGGATAAATAACAACAAAGAAGAGTCTAGAATCTGTGTTTTGGTCATTCAGTGCGTTACCATACTTAGATACTAATTAACAGGTGTGAATGAAAGCGGACAGAGGAGCTACTTTTTTAAGTTTGCTGATGGTTTAAATAAAAAATTGGTGTAAATCATATCAACCACATGAACTATAAAAAATATTTCAGTATTTTGACCTGTCTACTATGCACAAAGTGGCGGTTCTTACTCTGATTGCAAGAAGGGTCTTGGGCCTGGTGCTCTATTACTGCAAATTTAGGAACATTGAGCATTTGTAGACTTTAGCACAGATTTTGATATGATTGATCTCTTAGTCTTGCGGAGGAAGCTATTATCGTAGGGGATACACAGAACCCTGGTCATCCTAGTTAGTGGCCTGTATTCAGACTCCTGGGTTGTGATAGTCCATTGGCCTCTGAACCAGGTTAGAAATGGTAGAGGTGTGTGGCAGGATTATGACATTGTCTCTGAACGGTTTAACATTTATATGTGAATCCTGAGTACAAGTTGATTAGCACTAATTATTTCTCAAAACTTTGGAAATAATGCATTCCCATCTTATTCTTATGAGGATGACATTGTGTTGTATGAGTTAATATCAGTCATTATGTAGCATGACATTTATATTGGCTACCTTTGCCCTGTAAATTGATTCGTAATCAATCACGCAATCACTCTAACAATGACATTTGGATGTCTTATTTGCAGCCAGAATTGGTATTTAGATTGGGAGCAAACGTTGTCTTGTGATAGAATGCACACATAAGGTTATTATCTCTAATAACATGGTAGCCTGGAGAAAGGAAAGCACAGTGAAAAAGGGACAGAATAAATAATTTAGGTGGTGCCTTGCTCGTATTTCATAAACTGTATGGCTCAACACTCAATTTTACTTTTTAGGAAAGCCTGTAGTGGGAAGATCATGCTATATCTTGTCTATGGTGCTTGACATGGTTGTCACTGTTGTCAGACTGGATTGAACCACCGGATGCCATATCTTGACGGAAGATTTTACATAAACACAAATCAACTACACTGAACCTTGTTCGCTTACAGTTGGAATTAAGTTCCTGCTGGGCCAAAGCACTGTGAGATATTTTAGTTTTTTTTAAGCTATCTAAAATAGCGTATTAGTCACTACTGGCCCTTTCATACAAAGTAAGAGATGTTCAATCTTGTTAATGTGACGTCTTGCATTTATGTAAGCTATGGCTAGAAAGCCTACAACTAAGCACACATTTATTTGATATTGGGATAAACCCATGTCAGTACTTATATGTTAAATAGGTCCTTTTGCACAAAAGACTACCTTCATTTGGACATTGACTGGCATGTACTTATGTTTTTTACCAGATTCAAATAGGGTTATGTGCTAATGCTGCGGATTGATCAGTCACAATGTAGGTTGTGTAGGCGTGGCTGTGAGACAACAGAGCATGTTTTGTTTGATTGTGTTGCACTAATGAGTATTAGGAACTCTACACTCACTCTTTTTTAATTGATCATTCTAATTTTAGTACCAATGAAAAGATTCAGGGACTGATTAATTCTATAGAGAAGAGTGGCTAAACAGGTCTAATAAAATTCAATTTTTTTTAATATAATGTTAGGTAAATATTGTGTGTTTTGGATGCATACATATTATGTGTTATCTGTTTTCTACCACTAAAAATCAATATAAATGACAACAGGTTTCATGGATTAATTTCTGTTTATTAGATGGGTTGAAATCACTGGTGGTTATGCAATAACCATAGCCAAAGTAGTAAAACACATTAAAAAAAAAGTTAAATGGAAGTAATGTTAAAGTTATGAACAAAAAAGTTAAAAACCCCTGCTTTCTCCCTTAATCAGTGTTTTCCTATCTCTCTGTTCCTCCATCTTTATACCTTTTCAGCCTTCTTCTCACTTTCTCTGGTTCAAAGTCTGATGATGAAAAATAAGTCCTAGTCCACAAAATAAGCACTGGTGACCTCCACTGTGACGCGATCATCTGCACACATTAAGCACTGTGTACAGCTACCTTAAAAACTTCTTAATGTGTTGCCAAGCTATTTTAAGTCTTTAGTCTGGCTCAAGCCTGACTACTGACGTCCAAAGATGCAAAACTCACCTCCTTCATCCGGCATTGGAAATCATGCTCTATCTCAATTCTTATGCTGCTTCAGGTAAATTCTGAATGTTCCACTAAAACGCTTCTCTGAATTTACAATTAGTTCTCAACTTTCCTGTCAGTGGTCTTCCTAACTGCATTGAGCCAGAGCCTTTTGGGGCGAAGCTGTCTATGGTGAGCTAAACAAATAATAAACAGAATGTGAGATTACAGGCATTTATCATAGGGTGTAAAACATTAATGAATCACTTCCATTTTCACAACAACATGAGAACAAGCATTACAGTAATTTGAAACAATCTTGTTTGTTTAAGCAGAATTCTTCCTTAAATACCTTCCGAGTCTGCAGGTCAGTTCTCCCTAGTCAATATTTTTCATATATTTTTGGCGCATGCCAGTTTCACTTCCCCTTCTTTTGTGTGGAGCATGGGCCAAGTACTGATTACTTCAATTTGATTAGTGTCTTTCCACTGCTCACGCTGCGACTGAGGTACTATTTTTCTTTCTTCTTTCCCTGTTGTGTTGCTTCTTCCCTCCCACCCCCACTGTCTGTGTTGCTTTTTACCTCCCATCCCATGGTCTGTATTGCTTCTTCCCTTCCACTTCCACTTGCCTTTGTTGCTTCTCCCCTCCCATCTCGAGTTGTTGTGTGGCTATTTCCATCCCACATCCACTTTCCGCCTTCCTGCTGTCTATGTTACTTCTTCTCTTCCACCTCCCCATAGTCTGTATTGCTTCTGAACCTCCCATGTCCTGTTGTCTGTGCTGCTTGTAACCCTCTCACCCCTCGTTGTCCATGTTGCTTGCTAGGAGACCTATTGGTTTTGCCAATTCTTGTTCGTCAATAGGTTGGCGGATATATGCGGACCAGTTTATCCCTAAAAAGATTTAAGCGAGTGGAGAGTTCTGCTCTAGCATGGCCAAAGTTATACTTTTTCCGGTATGCACATATCTTTCTAGGATTTAACCTGGAAACCTGCACCAGTCACAACTTTCCAGAAGTACTTACTAAAAAGTCTGTGGCGAGGTGCCACCTACTGACTCCCCCTCCCCGCCTTCTACAACAGATGAGATGCCGCCTTACCTGTCACCCTCTTCCCTCCTCTGTTTTCAGGCCCCTGCATATGACGGCCGCTGTCCCTTTAATTGCTCGCTTTCCCCGGTCTCCCGGCCCGATCACGTGGGTTGGTCAGCTGACGAAGGGTCTTCAAAACGGGACGAGACGGAGGAACGTTCGTTCGCGTTGGGGAGCCGTATGCCCGGAGAAGAGAAGCCTGAAGCGGATCTCCGAACCTTCCTAGTGAGTCCAGGACTTGGAGGACTCAGGACTTTCCCCGAGCCGAGCTGGAAACCGGAACCGAACAGAATACCGGAGTCAAGGAGACCGAAGGGGAGCCCATTGGTGACGAGGATAAGAGGGAGCCAGACCCGATCCGGTACCACGTTGAAGCCCGCCACGGCCCAGGAGGGTCGTGGCGTAGAAAGGTACGGAACCAGCTGGGGGCCGCTTGGGACAAGGGTAAGTCGGGTGTAAGGGACGCGCAGCCTGCTAGACCACGGTAGCCAGCCTCTCCCATGCGTTGCTGTTTCTAATTCCGCATAGCGTCACTGGTGTCGGTCGGGTGTTTGTGTTCCTTCACTCCCCTCCCCTAGCTACCTTTAAGCACCTCAAGCGTTTCCCTAAAAGCCTTTTCTTTTTCTTTCTGGGGTTTTTGTTCCTGTACACCGAGGCAAGGAGCGGAAGAACGGCTGTGAGGTAGTTCCCCCCGACACATCGAGTCAAGGAGAACCAGTAACTATATTCTCTGACGGAAGAGAGTTTACAAAACCCTGTGATAACTTTATTATTTGAATTACCCTTCTCTGACCCAACTGAATAAACCTCTGAGCTTGTTAAGACGTCCCTGTTTTTCCTGTCTTCTTCTCCTCTGAGCCACAAAGTCATATGACTTTCTTAAATATTGGTGTTTCCAAACTGTGTAATTTATGACAATCTCTCCTGATTAAACCGCATATTGTTTTTCTTTTTCTTTTATTTTCTCCACGTGAAAAATATTTTTTCAAATGGGGAAAACTCTTCCCCTGAGAATTTTGCAGGCGTTCCGTTCCCCTTTCCATTCTGGAAAGAGATTTAGTCCACCTCCTGGCTAGAACAAATCTCTGACCATGTCTAGGTTGGAAAAAAAGTTGGTGAATCCCCACAAAGTCACGTGTATCTGTGGAGTCGACAACATTTCAAGGTGTACTACGCTTTGGACTCCCGCACCTTGTGTGTCATCTGCTCCTACAAACTATTACGCATGCGAGGGGTAATATTCGACAGGTGTACAACAATTTACAACTTCCATGTATCCTCTTGTAAACACCTAAAATCCACTTTCGTGCTCATAACATAGACTAACAAGTCCAAATGACATTGTAAATCAGGTCATGATACTTAGTACTAGAAATTGGATAAAAAAAGGAAAACTGAAAGACAATAAATGTCTAATCCAAAATATCAAACATGTATACACGAATACAAAAAAATTAACCCAGCTGACTAAAATCGCAAAGAAGCATATTAAGAAATACATTAACCCCTTCGGTGCCCATGACGAGCTGGACTCGTCATGGCACACGGTGGGCGTGTGCTCATGACGAGTCCAGCTCGTCATGGCACCCACCCACGGGGGAAGCGCTGGCGCTCCCCCCATGGGTAGCCCATATGCACCCCCAGGCAGGGATGGCAGTGGAAGAGTTTCCGCTGCCACCCCCGACCCCCCTCCTCGGTGATCCTGTGACGTCAGCGTGCACAGCGAGCGCCAACGTCATCAGGAGAGAGGTGAGTTTTCTCTGCTCCAGTGGGGCGGGGGGAGGGGGGCATTTGGCGATGCCTTGAGGCATCGGGGGAGAGGAAAGAGTTTTTCCTCTCCCCTGATGTCTCAATGCAGGGCATTCCTGCTGCACGATCGCGCACAGCGTCGCGATCGTGCAGCAGGAATGCCCCACTAGACACCAGGGATGTCTTTTCTCATAAAAGGAAGCGACCCCTTGGGCAAGGGTCGCTTCCTTAGGGGGTTAATTTATTTGAAGACTTTTCTGCCCCCCTGGGGACAGATCGCCCGAATTTTGCGGCGTTTCTGGCCCCAGGGGGGGCAGAAAAGCCCACTAGAGCCAGGGATTTTATTAAAATTAAAAAGGAAGCGACCCCTTGGGCAAGGGTCGCTTCCAGGGGGCCAATTTTTTTTTTTAATGGGAATTGTTGTGGCCTTTCTGCCCCCGGGGGGGGCAGAAAACCCCACTAGACACCAGGGATGCATTTAAATGCATTTAAAATTTAAAAGGAAGCGACCCCTTGGGCAAGGGTCGCTTCCAGGGGGCCAATTTTTTTTAATGTTTATTCTGGCCCGTTTTTTTGCCAGAAAACCCCACTAGACACCAGGGAGGTATTTAAAATTTAAATGGAAGCGACCCCTTGGGCATGGGTCGCTTCCAGGGGACTGATGTATTGGTTATCTTTTTTTCTGCCCCCCCCCCCGGTGGCAGAGCGGCACGTTTTTGTGGCCTTTCTGCCCCCCGGGGGGGGGGGGCAGAAAACCCCACTTGGCATCAGGGATTTTGTTTTGTGTTTAAGGTGGTAAAATTTGGTTAATGTTTTTTCTGCCCCTTTTTTGGCCTTTCTGCCCTAGGCGGGAGGGGGAGGCAGAAATCCCTACTAGGCACCAGGGAGTTATTTCTTTTGCAAGGGGGGCACATTTCTGTCTGCTGTTTTCTGCCCCACCTGGGGGACAGATCGGCCTGGCAGACAACCTCACCCGATCCCTTGGGCAAGATCACCCCCATTTTTCTCAGCCCTATTTGAAGGCCCATCTGGCAGATTGACCATTTGGGTAGTGACATAGCGTGTTATAATGTTAATTGTTTTATTTCTTGTGAATTGCAATTGTAATGCTTTATTTCTCCCTTTTTGTTCTAGTGAAAGGCGTTTGCTCTTTAGACTGTTCCAGGTTGCGGTTTCGTTACTGGTGGTTCTGCTGTTTGTGTAGTTGCATGTGTTTGGTAAGAGACTTTTTTTGTGCAATGTAAATGTGTTTCATTTCCCTGCATGAATGTGTTTTTGCAAATGGTGTAATAATAGCAGTATGTTTGGCTTCTGTTTTTTGATTGTCAAAAACTTTTTGCATTTGTGCTCGATGTGTATTTTGTTGTCTTGTGAGTAATTGGTTTTGTTTTTTTCTTTCTAGTGGGATATCGTTGGTTTTTGCTGTGTCTCTGCAGAGTAGGTCCTGGTGAGTGTAGCTGTCTCTTGCAAGTGAATCGTATAGTTTTTGACTATATAGAACTTTGTGATAAAGGCACACATTTTTTTACTTACTTATTTTGCACAGTGTTGGTTGTTGTTGACTTGTTTGTGCAGTCTCCTTTCTGAGTAAGGATAATGGCTAGCCGCAGGATTACTGCTCAGCAGGTTGTTGGTATGCTTTTTGAGTCTTCCTCTGACCATGGTTCAGAGACTGACTCTGCATCTGAGGCAGAGGAGGGAGGGGAAGATTCAGGCAGTGAGTTTTCTCTCCACATGGAATCATCGGATGATGAAGCTACTCTCAGTGCGGATGAAGCTACTCTTAGTGCGGATGAAGGGCCTGTGTTAGAGGAGGACATTGATGTGCTGATAGTGCGGCAAGAGGCATCTGGGCTGCAGCCTGGGGCTGCAAGGCTTCCCGTTGGAAGTGATGACCTCTGGGTTGCCCCAGGCATGGTGCAACCGGCATTGCCAGTTTTACTGGTGTTCCAGGGTGTAGAGTGAATACAGAAAATTTGTTGCCAATACATTTTTTTCAGTTGTTTATGGACGATGTGTTTTTGGCAGAGATTGTTGAGCAGACTAATTTGTATGCCGAACAGTTTTTGAGGGACAACAGTGCCAGCCTTAGGCCCCACTCTAGAGCTACCCGGTGGACTCCCACAAATCTGGAAGCGATGAAGAAGTTCTTGGGTTTAACTTTTTTGATGGGCTTGCTAAGGAAGCCATCAATGTCTTCATATTGGTCTACTAGTCGCTTGATGGCAACGGCTATATTTCCGGCAGTCATGAGTCGTGATAGGTATTTGCTTCTGCTTCGGATGCTGCATTTTGTCGATAATGGTTTAGCGTTGCCACGAGATCACCTTGATTGTGACCGTCTTTTTAAGATTCGACCTGTCCTTGATCACTTTGTTGATCGTTTTTCTGAGATCTATGCTCCAGGGAAAGAAATAGCAGTGGATGAGTCTTTGGTGTTGTTCAAGGGCCGCTTGGTTTTTAGGCAATACATTCCTAGTAAGAGGGCACGCTATGAAATTAAGCTGTATATGCTGTGTGACAGTAGGACTGGATATGTCTCTAATTTCAGGGTGTACACCGGTAAGGAATCCAGGATTAACCCCCCTGGTTGTCTGTCCACTTTTGGAGTGACTGAGAAAATTGTGTGGGAACTTGGTAGAGGACTTTTTAACAAAGGCCACCATTTACATGTAGATAACTTCTACACTGGTGTGCGGTTGTTCAGGGAATTGGCCAAAGTGGACACCGTTGCTTGTGGCACAATCCGCTCTAACCGTAAAGGTTTCCCAAAAGAACTTGTTTGTCAAAAGCTTGTGCGGGGACAGTGCAGTGCGTTGCGTTGCGAGGAACTTCTAGCTGTGAAGTTTTCAGACAGGAGAGATGTCTACATGCTGACTACCATCCATGATGAAAGCACTTCACCTGTGACTGTTTGGGGTCAGGTTGCTGAAGCGCGCAAACCTGTGTGCATTTTAGACTATAATAGGCACATGGGTGGTGTTGATAGAGTAGATCAGAGGTTGGAACCTTACACTGCTCTTCGTAAGGCTTACATTTGGTATAAGAAGTTGGCTATCCATCTTTTCCACTTGGCAACCTTTAATGCTTTTGTTGTGTTCAAGGATTCTTGTCCTGAGTCAAAGATGACTTTTGCTAAGTTTCAGGAGTCTGTAATAGGCAGCCTTGTTGTAGTGGAACAGGCAAGTGTTCCTAGAGTTGGAGTGGTGGAGGATGTGGCTAGATTGAAAGATCGCCACTTTCCTGATCACATTCCTCCCACACCCTCAAAAGACTTTCCCACTAGATGTAGAGTCTGTTGGCGAAGAGGTATGCGGAAGGAGACTCGTATGTACTGCCCCGAGTGTCCTTCTAACCCTGGGCTGTGTGTGCCTGCTTGTTTTAGAACGTACCACACGCAATGAATGGTAAAGTGAACTGCCTGATTTTGTGTTAGTAGATTTGTATCTATTTGCAATTTGTTTGTGTTTTCTTTTTTGTATAAAAAAATCATAAATGTGATGGATGGCGGTGTGTGTAGGCTGGCGCTTGGCTGGAGGTGTGCGTGGACTGGCGCGTGGACTGGCGCTTGGCTGACGGTGTGCGTGGACTGGCGCTTGGCTGGCGGTGTGCGTGGACTGGTGCTTGGCTGGCGGCGTGCGTGGACTGGCGCTTGGCTGACGGTGTGCGTGGACTGGCGCTTGGCTGACGGTGTGCGTGGACTGGCGCTTGGCTGGCGGTGTGTGTGGACTGGCGCTTGGCTGGCAGTGTGCGTGGACTGGCGCTTGGCTGGCAGTGTGCGTGGACTGGCGCTTGGCTGGCGGTGTGCGTGGACTGGTGCTTGGCTGGCGGTGTGCGTGGACTGGCGCTTGGCTGGCGGTGTGGGTGGACTTGCGCTTGGCTGGCGGTGTGGGTGGAGTGGCGCTTGGCTGGCGGTGTGTGAGTAGTGACTTGCTGCTGGTCACTACACACACTGCTAGCCAAACGCCACTCCACGCAATCCGTGAGCTGGTGTGGTTGCTGTGTCAGGAATGTGGGCGTGTGAAAGTGATGGGCCCTTGAATGGCATTGTCTGGTGGTGTGAGTGTTGTAATGTGCTGGGCCCGCGGCTGGCGGTGTGAATGGTTTTGTATGTGTCACACGTATGAAAGGTGTATGAATGGCCTGTAAAGAGGTTGGTGCCTTGTCGTGGCTTTACAGCTCACGAGCTGTGAGTAAATGGTTCAGTTTCTCGTCCTTTCAATTATTAACAGTGCATTTCATTTTTGTGAAATCTCTGGTTAATACAACTGTATATACTGAACCATCACTCACCCTCGTGCCAAATCCAACCAGTATGTCTGTGTGCTTGAGGAATAGGTGGTTGTGCAGAAATATTTGTCTTTTCTGTCTTTCTCAAGCCGGGTGTACCTTGTCCCTTTTTATGACTGTTGTAATGTGTTGGTTTTGTGCCTGGTGGTGTGAATGGTCTTGTATCACGTATGAAAGGTGTGTGAATGGCCTGTAAAGCGGTTGGGGCCTTGACGTGGCTTTACAGCTCACGAGCTGCGAGTCACTGGTTCAGTTTTTTGTTCTTTCAATTATTGACAGTGCATCTCATTTTTGTGAACTCTCTTGTTAATAAAATGTTATATACTGAACCATCACTCACCCTCGTGCCAAATCCAACCAGTATGTCTGTGTGCTTGAGAAATAGATGGCTGTGCAGTATTCTTTGTCTTTTTTGTCTCTCTGCCAAGGTGTACATTCGATCTAAGAATAACCTACCAACTGTAGATATTGTCGTAAACTAAACACCCATGGGAGTACATGCTGCTGTCTCTCTTGTGGATCCCAACAAGTTATCTTACCCAGAATGTCCTGCAAACCTCAAATTGTGTCGGTCACATTTTTCTTGCATTATTGTGCCAACATTTTCACGCTGCAGACAGAAACAACAAATTTCCTACCCCTCCGCCTTTTTCCAAGTATCCCAATAGAAATGGTATCTCACTCGCATGGGTGGGTCACGGACCCAAGACAGGCAAGGGCCCAAAACGTATTGAGGCGACATCAAAATTGCCTATCACAAAACGACCTGGTTTTGCAAGGGGGGTCCCATGACTTTTTGGCCCGGGGCTCGGCGGCCACCTAGGGAAACCTACCAAACCCACAAATTTCTGAAAACTATACAGCCGGGGGATTCAAGGGAGGTATGGCTTGCGTGGATCCCCCAACGTTTTCTTACCCAGAATCCCCTGCAAACTTAAAATTTTGCTGAAAAAAATCACTTTTTTCACACATTTTTGTGTGGGAAAGTTGTGGCATCACCGGGCTGACACAAATTTCCTACCACCCAGCGTTCCCCCAGGTCTCCCGATAAAAATGGTGCCCCACTCGGGTGGGAGGCCCAAGTACCCGCGACAGGCAAGGGCCCAAAACGTAGTGAGGCGACGTCAAAATTGCCTATCTCAAAACCACCTGGTTTTGCAAGGGGGGTCACCTGGGTTTTTGGCCCCGTGCTCGGCGGTCATCTAGGGAAACCTACCAAACCCACACATCTCTGAAAACTAGACAGCCGGGGGCTTCCAGGGAGGTATGGCTTGCGTGGATCCCCCAACGTTTCCTTACCCAGAATCCCCTGCAAACCTCAATTTTAGCTGAAAAAAATGGGTGGCTGCCGAGCACCGGGCCAAAAACCCAGGGAACGCTGGGTTTTTGAGACCCGGGGGAACACTGGGTGGTAGGAAACTTGTGTCAGCCTGGTGATGCCACAACTTTCCCACGCAAAAATGTGTGAAAAAAGTGATTTTTTCAGCTAAATTTTAGGTTTGCAGGGGATTCTGGGTAAGGAAATGTTGGGGGATCCATGCAAGCCATACCTCCCTGGAATCCCCTGGGTGTCTAGCTTTCAGAAATGTGTGGGTTTGGTAGGTTTCCCTAGGTGCCGGCAGAGCTAGGGTTAAAAAACATTTATGCAGCTCCTCCAGGGTTAAAAAACTACAGCTAGGCACTTTGCCAAAAAAAGGTCATTTTTCACTGAGAAATTGAGGTGTGTCCACGTTGCGTTTTGTGCCATTTCCTGTCGCGGGCACTAGGCCTACCCACAGAAGTGAGGTACCATTTTTCTCGGAAGACTTTGGGGAACGCGGGGTGGGTGGAAATTTGTGGATCCACGTGGATTCCAGAACTTTCCACCACAGAAATGTGGGGAAAATGTGTTTTTTTGCCAATTTTTAGGTTTGCAAGGGATTCTGGGTAACAGAACCTGGTGGGAGGCAGTCAAGTCACCCCATCCTGGATTCCCCTGGGTGTCTAGTTTTCAAAAATGTATAGGTTTGCTAGGTTTCCCTAGGTGCCGGCAGAGCTATGGTTCAAAAACTACAGCTAGGCACTTTGCCAAAAAAGGGTCATTTTTCACTGCGAAATTGAGGTGTGTCCATGTTGCGTTTTGCGCCGTTTCCTGTCGCGGGCACTAGGCCGACCCACACAAGTGAGGTACCATTTTTCTCGGAAGACTTTGGGGAACGCAGGGTGGTGGAAATTTGTGGATCCACGCAAATTCCGGGAACTTTACACCACAGAAATGTGAGGAAAATGTGTTTTTTGGGACAACATTTTAGGTTTGCAAGGGATTAGGGGTAACATAACCTGGTGAGAGGCAGTCAAATCACCCCATCCTGGATTTCCCTGGGTGTCTAGTTTTCAAAAATGTATAGGTTTGCTAGGTTTCCCTAGGTGCCGGCAGAGCTAGGGTTCAAAAACTACAGCTAGGCACTTTGCAAAAAAAGGGTAATTTATCATTGTGAAAATGTGGTGTGTTCACGTTGGGTTTTGAGCCATTTCCTGTCGTGGACACTATGCCTACCCACACAAGTGAGGTACCATTTTTATCGGGAGACTTAGGGTAATTCAGATTTGTAAAGCAACTGTTATTACCTATTGACTTTCGATGCATATCTGCCTTCCAAATGAAAGACATTGTGTAAAAAGAAGTCATTTTAAAAAATGACCGATAATTCTCATGCTAGTATGAGTATTCCCAATTTCGGAAATGTGCAAATATCTACTGTTTCTAAACTCTATATTTTGTTCCCATTTCAGAAATACATAGGTGTCTTTCATACCGATTTTTCCATGTATACATTTTCCCACAATAATTGCTATATACCAGGTACATAATAAAAAGCCATTGCAAATTGCTGCTCAGTTTTTGACTCTGGGTTCGTTGGGTTCTTGTTGAACCTACAAGTCCTATATATCCCCACAACCAGTAAGGTCCAGCGGATGTAACGGTATATTGCTTTAAAAGAGCTGTCATAATTAGAAGAAGTTACAGGTGAAAACGTTGACACAAAAGGCTGTTTTTTTCAACTAATTTTCAATTTTTCCTATATTTAACTGTTAGTTTCTATAAAGAAACCTTGATGGATCTACACAAATGACCCCTTGCTGAATTCAGAATTTTGTCTACTTTTCTAAAATGTATAGCTTTCCAGGATCCATTATTGCTTTCATACCCATTTCTACCATTAACTGGAAGGAGGTTGAAAGCACAAAAAATAGCAAAAATAGGCTATGTCCCAGAAAAATGGCAAAACTGTGTAAAAAATGTTGGTTTTCTGACAAAAGTCTGTCATTCTCTAAAAGCTGGGAAAATGGTGATTTCAGCCCCACAAACCCTTTTTTGATACCATTTGCAGGGAAAAACCCAGACGCTTTCATTTGCAGCCCTTTTTTCCCCCCCCAAAAAAAATGTAGCTGTATTTTGGCTAATTTCTGGGAGCCCTCCAGGGGAATCCACAAACCCTGGGTAACTTTACAATCCCCATGATGTTGGAAGAAAGGACGCAAATTTGGCGTGGATACCTTATGTGGTCAAAAAGTTACAGGGGCCTTAGCGCGCACTACCCCAAATAGCCAAAAAAAGGCTTAGCACGGGGGGGGGGGGGGAGGCCTAGCAGCGAAGGGGTTAAACACAAAAACATCAACATTGGCAGCACATTAATGTGAAATAGTTATTTTAAATTAAGTGTACAAGAATTTTCAAAAGAATGTGAACAAGTCGGCCATGTGATTAATTTCACATAAGGTAAGGGGACTCCTAAAAACTACAACTTAAATACTTGAGTAGCTAAAGAGCTCGAAAAGTGCGAGTCGATATGCATACCTTGCTCTCTAGGCATACAGTACACCTTGGTATGCTACGGATTTAAAGCATTTAGACGGAAACGAAAAAGTACAGAAAAATATCTTACAGGCCAGACCTCTCTTTGTACCATAAATCTGTCAAGGTCATCAAGAACATTTTGAGAGAGAAGGTTTCAGACGGTTTACAAACTGCTTAGCTGCGGATCAGATATTTTGTGAATAGTCCCTCCCACATAACCTAAAATAATAATGTTGTTAAGGTCAATGTTCGAACCATTCACAAGAAATAATAGTTTGATATTGATATACTCGGTGTTATGTATAATTTGGTGCTGCTGTACATACTTTCCTCTCCTTCCGTACAACACGGCCTAGTGAAGGACAGCTTGGTGGTCACTGCTTTAAGGTTTTCCCAAGCATCACCTGAGGAAACCACTCCGCTGCTCTAGGAGGTGTAAACCACACTCTTCACCAATGAATGTGGCCCATGACCAGATCCTTTGGGAACCCAGAAGCTTTTGTGTTATGTCTACAGTCTATATTAAATTATAAAAGGGTCAGTGTCAAGCACCTTCAACGTGTCACGAGATTTGGTTCAAACTTCCACATGTCCACCCAGAATACTTTATTACTCTAGAGACAATTACATTTTCTAGCATTTCAGTTACTTTTACAGTCAAAAACTACCACATTCCTGGTCGAAATCCTCTGACAAATATTTCATGCATTCCTCAAAGGAGAATATTGCCTCCATGAAGGTGTGCTTTCATGCAGCTTATATATTATTGCAGTGAAATACCAAATAACGTTTGGTGCATGACACCGGCTCAACGTCGACACAGGGCAAGGCACTACACACGTAACTATGACGCAACGGCAGAGGAGCATCCCTTGCACAGCGTAGACTTCACGGATGCAGAACAATACTAAAGGGTAATAAAAACATTTGAAACCTCCATTACAAACCCAGGAGATCATAGGTAGCAAAGAGTTTATCAGAGGAACAAAACATTCTCCTAAGCACAAAATAACAATAGTGGGGAATTCCAAATATCTAGCTTGTGGCTGGTCCTTTCCCCCTTTGAAGGAAAATGTATGGAAAATCTCTTAAGCAATGTCAACGTCTAACACAGCATTAGTGATACAAATTAGTTCAACACTGAAACAATTTAAGGCTCTTTACCAAACAAATCACTGCAGTTCGCTCTCACAGCCTGCAGACATAATGGTCACAGACCAGGCCATCCACAACGAACAAAAAGGTATATTATATGGATGTAACAAAAGATATAAAAGTTGATACATTTAAGCAGAATAATCAATTGCAACAAGGTTATGAAGACATGCATCTTCTTTAGAGGTCTTATCCACAACTTTGACAACTAACATCAAGTTATCTGGGATACATTGATTTCTTCTTTGTAAATTACCTGGAATTGGCATCGGTCAGTACAATGTGAATCAAATGTGAATCCAAGGAGCGTGGCACCTACTCAACCCCAGCAGCAGGCCCATAGTATCTACCATCCAATCTGACCAATCAAAATAAAGTATTCATTGTAATAAGAAAACATATGCTCTTCCAACACCCTCCCCCCCCCCCCTCATACTCGGATACTCTTGAAACATGTAGATTTAGCCTCCAGAATAGGCATAGATTTAGTGCACTATGTACCTTAAACTGATATGTATGCAAAACCTCGAGTTATAAAATGCCAAATGGTTTCTACAGCACTGAAATTCATATTTTCTGAAGGGACAGGAGGGCTCTTTATAAATCTTTTCACCTTTATACAGCTGCTATTTCCTCTTTTCCCCCTTTACGCCACAGTTAATGAAGAGAAATAGTAATTTTTTTTTCAAGGACATATAAAACAATCTTTGCTTGTAAAATATAGCAACAAATGTTATTGTTGGTGTGAGTTTGCTTTCAGTGGTTTATGGTCCTGGAGATCTAATCCCAGGTAGATGGATATCCAGACCTTAGAGCGACCGCAGTTTTGTGTTTTGTCCTGCGGAGTAGATTGGCCTATACACAGTAGTCTACTCACCAAAAGATC
The DNA here is from genome assembly GCA_963921515.1 of Calotriton arnoldi. Lineage (NCBI taxonomy): Eukaryota > Metazoa > Chordata > Amphibia > Caudata > Salamandridae > Calotriton > Calotriton arnoldi. The sequence continues at coordinate 912,248 of CAWUFW010003266.1, forward strand.
ACTAGTACTGTTCATAGAGGTAGCACCATAAGCACCCACAAAAGCCCAACAACTGTAGGCGGACAGCCTTGTAATAGAAATAATGGTCTAGTGAGTGACAAAACGTCCACGTGAAGAAGAACAAACACATCAAGGAGAATAAGTTTGGTCAGGAGCTCAGAGTAGAGAAGCATCTCCAGGAATTGGCGAATTTAAAGGATAAGTGAGGCTTTTGGGGCAGTGCGGGTATTCTAGGATTGTCAAACAAGGAATTTACTAGAATTGTGAAACTGGGAGTGCAGAGAGATTCTGAAAACTGAGGCTGTAGAGGAGGTATTGTGAAACTGCAAATGGACTTGAATTCCTAGAGGCATAAGTGTACTTTATCAAAAACTACGATTTTGAAAGCTGAGACCATTGAGATTTTGTAAAGTGTTAGTTTTACTGTATATGTGCAAACTGGCAGTGCAGTGAATTGGAGTGTGCAAAGTGTTGTGCCTTTCTGTGGTGTTCCCCTGTGACTCAATGGCGGGCAGCATGGCTCGCGGGTAGTGGGGCGGGCGGGTCACGTGGTGGGGGATCGCAAAAGTAAGGGGGTTGCAGGGGGGCGCAATAAAAAAAAATATAAAAAATAAACTTACCTTGCCGCCGGGTCTTGCTTCTCTGCTACTGCTCTCCTCGTGGACCTCAAGGAACAGGAAGCAGGCCCCACTGACCAATCACAACGCAGCGTTGTGATTGGTTTTGAGCATCCTGGTTCGACGCTCAACCAGGGAATGGGGGCCTGGGCTTGTTCTCCACGCAGGTCGTAATGCAGCCTGCATGGAGAACGGGGAAAGTGCGCATGACTGGTTTGGGCAGCCCGAGAGGGCCAACCAAACAGTCATTGAGCACTTAGGAGTGGGCAAACCACTCCTCCTCTGCCCTGCTCCGAGAGCAGAGCAGCCCCACCCATCCGCCCGCCCGCAAACCAACACAAAGCATAAAATTATAATAATTATAATTTATTATCATTTTATGTTTCTTCTTCCTCGCACTGCTTAAAAGCAGTGGGGGCAACTCTCCTCCACCATAGTGGAGGAGCCGCCACTGCTGTGACTATTCATTTCAATTCCAACGTTACCTCTGCTGTCTCAGAAAGAAAACCTGCTTTTCTTGCTGACCCCTTTGCTGTGCAACTTTGGTTGCCTGTGAGGAAAATGAATGTCACAGATTCCTGAAGCTCCCATGCAGAGCTCGCCATGCTAATGCAGCTTGCTGCTGCTCACTCTTTAGCTTTGATGTGGGCTTCCACAAAGCCTGGTGGAGGCTCATGCAGCCAGTTATTTGTACCATCTAAGCTACCTACGCAGTGTTTAATTTCCCTTGGTCAAAAACGTCATTCCTATGTGTCTCTCTTCCTTGCGGCTAGCTGGTTTGCCGAACAAGGGTTAGAAAGATGGTCACCCCCTAAACATTAGAATACAATGAATGTTCTCACACGCACCTTACAAATAATGCCAATGGTTCCGAATTACACCTATTCACAATGCATAGAATTAGGGAAGCTTTAGCATCCCACATATCAATCCTTTACACAGGTTAACGTTCTGCTTGCGTGTATGTTCCTAAAAGAAGAGTATCACACATTTTATATAAACACTTCCTTGATTTTTCAAGTGCAACAGGAACTGCTTATATTTCTTGCTTTCTGCCTTCACTTTGATAATCCTCGTTTTCCTGCTACAGATGGACTCATCTTTGAGACTCTCCCATTGTTGCTAATTGTCTGAATCTTCTTCAGTGTAGCTTACCTTGCCAACAGTGGCCCTCTCCTGCTTATATGGGAGCACTAGAGTTCAGTCTGTTAAACCTTAAAAATAGCATCTCCTTTTCCACAGATCATTTCTTCTCATGCTTATGAATTTATAGTACCTGACGTGACCATGAGAAGCTCACATGAATTATAGAAAGATGAAAGATTACCTGACAGACCCTACATGGGCTCAGTCAGACCTTACCACAAATGTAACATGACACTAAGTTTGTCACACTAACAGTGTAATGTGAATCAGAATGAACTGAAATTATTAAACTGGGAGCATAAAGGGTTGTTCATTTATGATTAGCAAATTGGGTATAAAGAGAGTGACCAACAACGGGAGTGAATTGGAAAAGTGGGTGTTTATTTCTGAAACAGATTCTGTAACTGAAGTTTCGTGGGATTCTGAAAACTAGTAAGGAAGTGTGATGCTTAAACTGATGGTACAATGGTACTTAGCAAGAGTCCAATAGGTTTCTGAGATGTGGGAGTGAACCAGGATTGTTAAATTGGGGTGTGCAGACACTGTGACACTAATAGTATACCAGGATTAACAAATGTATACATATAATGTTCGAAAATATATATAAAAAAAAAAAAATAAACTCGATGGGGTCCCCATATTGCCTGTCAGGAGGCAGAGGGAAATACCATGGACAGTAACAGTATGTGGGAAAAGGGGGATGTTCAGGAAGGCGGGGCTTTCCCCAAGGTTCATCCTGTTTAAGCAGCCAATTCCAGCCAGTCCCGTAGTTCAAGACCTGACTGACAGGGGATGCACTGATGAAGGGTTTTTCTCTTTTCTCAGGTACCCTCCTGAGTTCACTACACCCACCAGAGGAGAAAGGGAATGATACTATTCCGCCTCTCAGGAATAGTGTAGGTAATCCACACACATGAAACCAGTCCTGCAACAGAGAGAGTACTAGTATTAGCCTTAACAACTGTCCAATGAGAACAAACATCATGAAGTACGGTTGTGTGAATTGAATATATGTATGGAATAAAAGAATCTCAAAGACCCAGTGCGACTCTGGCGTAGTCGCTTGACCCCCAAGAGTTCACATTTCGATTTTGAATGTACGTAGCATGCACAAACTATGACTGGCAGTAGGCTGCTACCGAGCTGCCAGGACTTGACAACATAAACATGGGTTTCCCTCAGCTTACCTATTGTCATGTCAAGCTTGCATGGACCCTACTGCTGTTGGTACTTCCTAACATGAAGCTGAGTGCTGTCCATTCCCTCATGGACAGGAGAAAGTCTAAAGGTGCTGCTGAAGGTCGGTCCTGCTGCTGCTGACCTTTGCCTCCATGGAAGCCATGTCCAACCCAAGGAGTCCATTGACATGTACAAAGCCCCTTAAATTACTATCTGCCCTAGGGGGCGTGGCCAGGCCACCGACCAAGATGGCCGTGTAGCACTGTAGCTCCGCCAGGCTCCCGTAATCTATGCCATATCATCATTCTTAAGGTATCATCCTGCCTGTGGAGTCGAATCAACAACAAGGAGATGGTGTTGGGCGAGGAGCTGTGAGTGCAGAGGAGGTAGGGGCGACCGAGCCATGAGGGCGGCGGCTGCGACTCCTCCATGTGTGGGCCGCGGCCGGCTGGTAGTGGCCCACGAGGTGCGGCCCGGCGGTGGGGCGGGGAGCTCCCGCCCCAGCGACCTGTAAGCGGCAGGAACACATCCCAGGAATATAGACGTGGAGAACCCCGGAGGAAGAGGCCCCGCTACGGCAGCCCAAGGACCTGAGGAGCCGGCGGAGTGAGGACGACCACGCCGAGCCGCAGGTAAGCCGTCCGTACTGCCCCCGGAGGCCCCGTGGTGACAGGGGCCGCGGGTAAACCTGGGGGACGGCCGCCCGGCTGCGCGCAGCGGCTCTAAAAGCTCCCGGGGCCAAACTCCTTGTTTGCTGCCAGCTCTCCGCCCCGCTTGGCAGGTCGCGCCTGCACCGGCGCTTCAGCAAATTCAGCGGGGAGGACGATGGCACTCACCCGAGGCTACGAAGCTGGGCGGGCCTGCGTCTCCGGCCTTTAAATACACTAAACAAAGCTGAACTGCCGGAGACCAAGGGTGAAAGTCGCGCCTTCCCCCTCAAGCACAGGGATAATTGTGAACACCACAAGGGCAGGAGGCGTGCAGACAAGTGACTCCAGTTGTTGAACCCAATGACATCTACGAGAACACAGATCACCCGCAGGCAGCTAAGCAAATCTAATGGGCTGAGGGGCACCCCTCTAGAGAAAGAGTAAACCAGCAAAAACCCTGAGAGGGCCGCTACTACAGGTGGCCAACATAGCGGAACGTCCCTCTCTGAGTCAGTGGCTGAGGCGGGAGGACCTTGGGACTGTGCTGCAGGGAGGCGCCTGGCCGCCGCCTAGTTTTCTGCACGCACCAGGGCGGCACACGGCGCTGCTGCGGGCCGGGCGATGGTCTGGGGGGCCCAAAGCAGAAGTGCCTGCAGTTTGAAAATTCAAGGGCCCCGTTGAAAACCCTGGTGCCATGGCTGAGAGCAGCGAAGCGGCGGGCCCTGCGGGGGACAGACACCCTTATGCTTGAGATTCGGGCGGGTTTATATGCCCTAGATGGGCGGTTCGACGTGCTGGAGAAACGACTGGATACACTAGGGGCACGACTGACACCAATGATAAACGGCTAGACCCAGTGGAGGGCAAGGTGTCCGACCTCGAAGACGGAACAGTACAATCGACAAAGAAGCTGGACCGTATGGAAAAACTACAGAAAACAATCGCAATGGGGCAGGCGCAGTAATATACGCATTTTAGGAGTCCCGGAGACCACAAACACAGGATGTTTAGACCTTTTCGTAGAAAAAATCCTAATGGACTTATTTGGCAAGGAATCCTTTACAACAACGTTTGTGGTGGAGAGGGCCCACCGGACACAAGGACTGTGACCTAACCCGGGGTGCCCCCAAGAGACCGCTCATCGCCCGGCTGCTGAACTGCCAGGATAGAGATAAGGCACTATGGATGGCCACAGGAAAGGGCCCCCCAAGCTGGCAAGGATCCTCGGGGTCTCTATACCCAGACTTCACCGTCATGGTGCAGGACGTCCACCACAAATACACGTGTGTCAAAGCCACTCTGCATGACCTGGGCCTCGCATATAGCATGATATACCCCGCTAGTCTTCGAATCATGGTGGATAGCAAGGCACGGCTATTTGACACCCAAACGGAGGTACAGGAATTCTGCCACTACTAATCTGGGGCTCGAGGAACACGCAGGAAGGAACCGCTGCGGGGGTCGCCCCCAGACAGTAACTCCGGACCCAGCACCGACCTCTTCTCCACTGAGTGAAGCCTTGATAGACAAATCACAGCTATAAATATTTAAAGGACACAACGTGATCAGACGCACAAGACCGACTCTGCATGGTGCCCTAAAGTTTTTTTTAAAAATGGCAAACACAATACATTCCTCCACTATACACTTGCGGGTAGCTGGCATGGCGTTGCCACCCCCTTAGTGTGGATTACACCTTTTTGAATTTAGAAAAGTAACTTGGAACTTTTACAACGCACAGTAATTTGGTTAAATGTTTGGGAAGTCCCTGCTATGTTTTCAGTAGGGATGGGCGGGGGGGGGAGGTAAAGGGAAATTTCGGGCTCAAATGGGAAAGTTGACAACGTTTATATGTTCTGGATACTGTTCTTGCCACACAGCAGTACTACTCACAGACAGCAGAATTCACGAGACATATCTCATGAGTGCCCACAATAGGATTCGACCTAACCTAGACTTAACACTAATTACCTGGAACGTCAGGGGACTAAACAATGCGTGCAAAGGCAAGCAAGTCCTACATTACTTGCAAAGACACCAGGCAGATATTGTCTTTTTGCAGGAGACACATCCCCCCCCCCCGCACCGTCGCTGGGATTCGCAGTCAAATGGGGTACACACCGATACTTTGCAGGCTATAACAATTACGACAGGGGGACGGCTATTCTAATACATAAACGAATACCATTCCAACCGTTAGCGGCTCGGGTAGACACTGAGTGTCGCTATCTTCTAGTGGTGGGCCGCCTAATGGGGCACACCATAGCCCTTATGAACGTTTATGCTCCCAACACTGACAGCCCGGAATTTTTTCACAACCTGCAGGCACAGCTAGACCGGTTACAGGCAGATTACATATGCATGGGGGGAGACTTCAACCTACTCCTAGACCCCAAACGTAATAGCACAGCCAAAACCCCAGACCTCAAGCCACGGGTGCGTCGCACACTGGCAGAGCTCTGCGATACAAACAATTTAGCGGATACCAGGAGACAAAGGCACCCAGCAGAAACCTCCTACCCACACTATGTGGCCCCCCATGACACATGGACACGTCTGGATTACTGGCTGCTCTCCTCTAACATAACGTCATGGTAACCAGAGATTCGCCATCTCCCCAGAACGCTCTCTGACCACTCCCCGGTTCTTCTTAAACTCTGCATACCTAAAGCAGGCGGAGTTGAAAGACAGCAGAGGTTCCTGGGGCTGGCACTTAGAGACAAGGTATTTTGATCCAAGCTGCGCGCAGCTATCGTAGAGTACTTTGACCTGAATAAAGGGTCGGTGTCGTCCTGGGCCACGCTATGAGAAGCCTTTAAGGCCTATGTGAGAGGGGTTTGCATTTCCAACCATGCAGGGATACAAAAAGAGTTGAGGCGCACACTCGTCCGACTCGAGGAACAACTTGTGGAGCTGGACTGGGAACAAACGTCCCAGGGCGCGCGGGCGACCTTACATAGCCGTGCAGCCTTGTTAGCAGAGTTTCGTGAAGCGGCAGACAGGGAAACGCATTTTTTAAGCAAATGCATTACTGCCAGGAAATACGGTGAAGGGGAGCGGCCAGGGCCTACACTTGCGCGATTACTTCAACCACCTAGGATCGAGCCATACACCACTTGTCTCCGAAATGGAGAAGGCAACCTAATAACAGACACACTAGCCATCCAAAACGAAATCCTTGCATGTTACGCGGACTTATATGCAACCCGGGTCACAGATGATGTAGAGGAGAGAACACAATACCTGGCGGAGATAGCAATGGTGTATCTAAGCTCCGCACACCAGCAATTCCTGGGTGAACCCTTCACAACGGAGGAAATAACCCAAGCAATTGACGCAATGGAGGGCATGAAGGCGCCGGGACTAGGCGGATACCCTGACATTTTCTATAAAACGTATAAGCACTTGCCAGCACCATATCTCCTTGAAGTTTATAAGGAAGCCCTGGAACACGGCATACTGCCCCCCACATTGCGGGAGGCGGTAATCATACTACTCAGTAAAACCGGGAAGGATTCAAAGCTGTGTGGATCATACAGGCCACTTTCACTATTGAATTTTGATAACAAGATTTTGGCCAAAATGATTGCCACGCTACTCTCCCTCTAGCTTGACCAAGTAATCGCACCAGCGCAATCGGGCTTCGTCCTGCACCTGTCAACGGCCCTGAACTTGTGTACGCTATTGGCGGTACTGCACAGGATTTCGCCTGAAGTGCCCGCCGTAGCAACACTGTTGAATACTGAAAAAGCATTCGACTCCCTGGAGTGGCAATTCCTGCTTGCCACACTACGTAAGATGGGAATGCCAAAGGGGTACATAGCGCTCATAACCTTGCTCTACAAGAATCCGGCTGGATAGGACTCTGACCACACCCACACCTTCTCCCTGCCGTGTGGCACAAGACAGGGGAGCCCGCTGTCGCCCCCATTGTTCATCATTGCGCTTGACCCATTGGTAAGGCACTTGCAGGAGCGCCACCTTCACAGGGGGTTACAGTTTAAGCCCAGTCCGCTGCTGATTACACTCTATGCGGATGACATCATCCTTTACATCCTCCCCCTAGCGAAAACCTGGCCCCTTTACTTGGAGAGGAGGTCCGCTATGGTACACTATCTGGGCTCCAAATTAATTGGAGTAAATCAGAGGCGTTCCTCTTGACGGCGGCGACTAGTAGCGTCCCCTATGAGTTTACACTGGCATGGTGTGACACGTCCGTAAAATATCTTGGGATACATATGCACAAGGATGTTGAGCAGATAGTAAAACTGAATTACGGACCAGCGTTGGCCAAGTTGAACATGCAGGTATAACGTTGGCTGAACCTCCCATTATCACTAGCCTGGCAAGTGGCTATTATTAAAATGGTAGTAATGCCCAAATTCCTGTATATGTTCCATAACATTCCCATTCTGCTCACCAATACATTCTTTAGCACGCTACGCACCACCCCCACACGCTTGGTTTGGGGGGCAGACAGCCCAGGGTCAGCTGGGAATCGCTGACCCTACCATATGAGCGTGGGGGTTTGGGGTCCCCAACTTTCAGCAATACTATTTGGCAACTCAGTGCAGTTTTTCACACCACTGGTACCACCCCGATGCACGGATCCCATATGCGAAACCGAAGGCAGACCTTGCCAACCCGACTCCTTTGGCCGTGCTGCTGCCAAATGGCCTGCCTAGAGACCCCAAAGACATTCAAACGGTATAGACGATAAGTTGGGCCTGGAAAAGACTGGCCCGATTAACTGGCAGCCGGCTGTACTCCTCAAACATTCCGCTGATTGGCAACCTGTGGCTGCCTATTACACAGGAAGTGCTGGTGCGCCGTACCCTCAGTAAATATTCACTCGCAACTATGGGCGATCTATTTCCGGGAAAGCATGTGTACTCGAGGACAGAGGACGCCAGGTTTCGAGGGGCTTCATACATGACCAGTTTATTCTGAAGCAGAATGCAGAGAGCCCTGAGGTCTCAGACGTACAGTTTCCCTCTGGAACCGGACAGTTTCCCCCCTTAACACAAATCATATCAGACACGGGTGGGGAGCACTTAGTATCCAAACTATACAAGACCTGTTTAAACCTGCTCCCGAATAATGACGCCAGGACTAGGGAGGCATGGGAACATGACCATGGTTGCCCAGTCCCAGTGGAACTATTGTTGTGAGCAGACAAGAAAGGTGTCCCTTAACCATAAACACAAGCTACTTCATTTCAAATTTCTACGGCGAGCTTGTTACCCCGGCCAAACAGCACACCGTAGACTCCACTCGCGCGCACACATGCCCCAAATGCCACGCGGCGAATGCAGATTTCGCACACCTGACATGGAACTGTGCCAAGATCAAACACTACTGGCTGGAGATATTTACTGCTTTGTCGCAAATGGTACACAGCACCATCACACCAACACCAGAAATGGCACTAATGGGCTATGTGTGTGAAGTCCCTAAATCCATTCGGCGTTTTGTTGCGATCACCCACCTGCTGGCCACACAGGAGATAGCGGTACACTTGGGTAGCAGACATACTCCTACACAAAAGGCATGGCTCAATAGCTTAATTTACTGCAACACCAATAGTGAATTATACGCTAACTTACAACCGATAACAACCAGGTCACGTGACAACTGGCAAACACTGCGACAGTACCTCATGGACATGGCAGATACCCACCACCCCCACTCTCATGGACACAGCCTATATATCTCCGACACACACAAATGAATGACGCTTAACTGGCTATAGCGGTGGGGAGGGGGGTGAAGCCTCAAGACAGCGGGACGGGGAAAGAGTTTATATGAAAAATGCAAAGCAAAAATCGTTTAGAAGGGCTGAGTATGTTAAATACGCAACAAGCATTGGATACAAGAGCACAATGCCTACGAATGTACCACACAAATATGTACCCATTGAATATGAAGCAAGAACAGTAATTTCTGTTGTTTATGAAAAAATGATAAATAAAGTTAAAAAAAAAATACTCTCTGCCCAAGGTCTACAAGTACAGGAGAGCTGTGTTGTATTTTTTGTCAGGGTAGAACACTCTCTTCCAGTAACAACTATCTGCTGTTTAGTTCTTTGTTGACCCTGTTGCTTTGACAGATGCCCAGCACTAGGTTGGCTTTTGAGCTGACTGGTTTAAAAGAGAAATAATTGGTCCAGAGCACGTTCGTGGTGCCTTTAGGCTTGAATGACTTTATGGCAATTTATTATGATAGTGATGGTGAATACCTTTTCAAAATTCAAAAAATTTGTGCCAAATAATGTCCTCTTTACCTCCCGCAGACTCTTTATGGGGCCCTCTGAGAGGAGACAAAAAAAATCCTTTTGTTTCCTCCATTCAAAGCTTTGTTGGATGCAGTCCATGATAAAGTAGCACAGTATGCCACCTCAGTTTGAACCCAGCAGTATGTAAATCAGTCTTGACCATGCTCCAATAAGAGAAGTCCAGCTCTAACTGCCATATCGGGTCCCCCCTCAACCAGATCTCAAGCAACCCAAGACTCGGTTCGACTGGGTTGGAGGCTCTTCAGCCATGTGTAACTCAGTTCCAGTGGCACCGTGAGCACAGGACCCCTGCCTGGGCATACCCGTGTTGCGGGGAAACTGTAATAATAAAAAAGACAAGACTCCTCCTGGCAAGACAAAAGCAAGTTTACTGTTGCGGCAGGGAGAGTAGCACAACTTCTTCACATTTAGTTTCCTCTCTAACATTCTCCCCTCTAGTAGATATCTCAACTACTGGTTCTAATCCTACATCTGTACTTGGCACTAGATGATATGTATTGCCCGGAGCATCTACTACTTGTATAGTTGTCCTAACTGTAAACATCCCTCCTGCCTTTGTACTGATCGTTCTACAGCATGCTATATTTACTTGAATACCACAACATATCAACAACAGCGTCACAAGAGCTGGAAATAAAACTTTTAACAGTCCTTACATCCAGGATGGTAGTAAAGCAAACCACCCACTACGCCAATTATTTGGGGCACCTCCCTCATCTACCACTTTCTTCTGTAAATTATGCAAAGTTTGTATAGCCTCTGACAAAGTTCCATTGTTCGCATCATTTGCCGGGATAGAAGTAGGACAAGCAGTTCCTGTCTTGGATCATAGCCCTCCTTCCATGGCCGTTATAAGGTCAAGTACATAACGATGCTGCATAGTCATCATTCTCATGGCACGCAGCTCTTCCTTTATGGCATTAAATCCATCTTTGGTGGTAGTGATGAATTTCAAAGTTCCCATTGAGTTATCTGCAGCCATTGAGCAGTTGTCTTTGCCTGTAAAAATTGCAAAATACTTCCAAAGAACAGCTGAGCATCATTAAAAAACCAGTACTCTAGGGAACATCTTTCCAAGTGGTAGTGCCATAATATCCTTCAGCTCCTCTCCTTCTGTGATGATGTAATAAAGTCGTAGGACAGCTCATGGGGTGTTCATGTAGAAATGACATATTTACTCCCGGAATTACCAAGGCAAGGGAGTGCAAGGTTACCAGTGTGCAGAGGCCATTCCAGTTCGCTGGTAACTGAGCGTTCAGTAGTTCTCCACACTGCTAATAATAGTCCATGAGGCTGGACGTGCCCCCCTGCATGTCGGCGTTATCTACTGTGGCACTGCAGTTGATATTCTGCCCTACATTAACAGTGTTGTTTCCTCCAAAACATAAAGAAACAGACATTTATCTCATGACTGTTGGATAGATAGCACAGTGAGTCCTCAAACTGTATCACGCAACATTATCATCCCATATACTTGCACACTTTTTTACTCCATCCTGACTAATATCAGTACCATTACATAAAGACATGGCCCTACAGGAAAATTCAATATCAGAATGCGATTGATCATGGGCATAAACTTATCCGGTAACTTTAAATCCTGGCCTACAAACACAATCTGAAGGTAAAGGATTTACTAAATAATTATTGTACTCAGTGGGTGAGCGTGTTACTCCTAAAAACCCTAAACCTAAGACCATATGTATCCATTCTGCAGTGTTAGGACAATCTGTTTTCTTCATTTGTGCCATCTCATCCTTAATGCCCTGCCTGTCTGTTAGGATATCTAAAACTTCTGCTAACGGGTCATATTTTGAAGCATTAACTAAAAACTATATTACCCTAACACATGTTGGATGCATTCGGGCCTTAATCCTACACAGGTAGAGATGTAAAAGACAAAGCTGTGCTTGGGGGTACTTCTTTAGTTGAGTGTAACCTATCTGATCCTGTGACATGAGGAATTTATGAGCACACAGAACACGACTTATTAGTGCTTTCTGATCCTATATCTGACATATGTTGGCACCACATATTATCTAACCGCCTAGTATGAATGTTATGAGACGCACTAGTATGAGTAGACAGTTTTCTTCGCAGGTGTGGGAACTTAGAACTAAAATATACATTACTATAAATACGCAATAGTAGAAATGATAGTTTCAAAAGGCAAAAAAGGAAAACAAAAACAAAAATACATGACGTTTGTTTTGCTGGATCAAAAAATTATCCAAAAGCAGAGGTGGAGGGGGGTATTTTTATGGTCACAATCTTCTTCCCCCCTCTTGTTCCATTTACATTGCAGGTGGTACTTGACGTGATGTCGGTTTCATCCGAACATCTGACAGGTGGATCCATGGCTTCCTGCCATCTACCTTGACAGCAGTGGGGGTGGCCATTTTCACAGTAAAAGGACTGTTGAATTTCGGGTCTTTTTATTCCCAGACAAAGTTTCTCACATGTACTTCGTCACCTATATGCACAATTGGAAGGTCGACCTCAGCGGTGGCACGCTTTTCCTTTGCTTACCTGTTTAGAAATGAACTTTACAGCTTTTGTTAGGTCAGAGAGATAGACATGTATTTCATCATTCAAAATTTCAGCTGTACTTTCTCCCTGTACCTTACATCTAGTGGCAGGTATTTGCGTTTTCATGAATCTCCCTGTCAATATCTGATGGGGTGTCAGGTGATGATCAGAACTAGGTGTGTTCCTAAGGGAGAATAGTGCTAATGGTAAGCAATACAAACACTTTTTATGCAACGTGGCGCATAGCTTGCTGATCTTAATCGCCAGTAAGCCGTTTATGCGCTCAACAATGCCATTGCTCTGGGAATGATAAACAGAAGAAGTTTATGCTGTATCCCTAACATTGTTGTGAGATGTGTAAATAGTGCATTAACAAAGTGCTTGCCGTTATCAGATCTTTTCCCTTCTGGAATTCCCCAGCGGGGAATCACCTCACGGATCAGAAACTTAGCAGCTTGCTTAGCATCACAGTGGACGCACTGTCTAGCTTCAACCCATCAAGAAAAAGGATAAACCACAACTATAAGACACCAACAGCTGTTGCACCTGTCTATCATATCCACAAAGTCTAGATGGAGAGCTTTAAAAGGACCTTGTGTTCGTCGTATAGTAGAATTTATCACCTTCAATGTGGAATTTTGAGAAAATTGTTGACAAACAGTACAATTATGAAGGTACATGGTAAGCATATCATGCAAATTGGGAATGAGCCAATCTTGTTGTATTTGATCTCTTAAGGTACGGGCTGGTAAATGCAATTGTTCAAGAGCTATCATAAGTAAAGCCTGAGGAAACACTAGTTTACCTGTAGATAATGGTCTATAGATTAAATCGTTCCCTGACTGGGAGCACCCTCTAGTCACCCATAACTGTTTCTCATGCAACAGTGCAGCTTCCTGTAACTCTTGAAGATGTAAATGCGCGGTCTCACCCTAATGAGGTGTAACATTATCTGTGGTAGTGTTTGATTCATACTCAGACGGCGGGGGAGTAGGGACATGTGAACATGATGACACAGATGGCGGTGTGCGCCTAGCTGCATCTTTAGCTGCCCAATCTGCTAATGCATTGCCTCGTGACTTAAAATCCTGTCTATTTGTACGGCTGCACATTTCACAATTGCCATTGCATGTGGTAAAGCAAGTACCTCTATTAAAGCCTCTAAGAGATTCCTATGTATAAGAGGACTCCCGTCTGATTTAAGGAAGCCTCTCCTGCTCTATCTCATAATGCTAGAATGTACAGTGGTAGTTATACAAGCCAAATCTGACTAGATTGTGATAACTATTCCTATTCCTTCTTTAAGAGCCGCTATCAAGGCTATCAGTTCTGCTGCTTGTGCAGAATAATGTGCTGGTAGTGTTAACTGCTCTACTATGTGGAGTGTGTCTGAAGAATCATGCTGTTGTGCCCGGACTACTGCCACACCTGTGTGTCTTACTCCTGTGTCATGGTCAATAGTAGAGGAACCATCAACAAAATAGAAAATGCTACCGGAATAGGATCCTCTGTTGCTTGACTAGATTCATTACAAGTGTACGTTGAACAGTCATGCGCATCACCCTCAAAGTCTAATATAGGATGAAAAAAAAGTGTAGCACAATTCACCGTATGCTACTTTACAACCTTCAAAGATGGTAATGACAGTATCACTTCGTATTCTGATACTCTCTGTGTAGCTAAAGTAGTCTTAGCCTTCTGAATAATAGCAAATACTGCATTTCTGCATAGAGTGTCAAAGGTGCTTCCATGACAATAGGGTTGCTTTTCTTTACTGCAAAGGCTGCAGTGGCGAGAGTTTGCTCACAAGGATAATGTCCTCATCACTGAATCAAACTGTTCATTAAAGTATGCAATAGGTTTGTGTCCTAAGGGATATTTTTGCTTAAGGACAGCTGTCATTACTTGACCATTGCAATGACAAAAGAGATAAAACTCCTTAGTGTAATCGGGAATCCCCAAAACTGGGGCGTTTGTTATCTCAGTCTTCAATTTTTGAAAAGTCTCCTTTATTTCTGGTGCCCACATTACCTTATCATTTCTGTCTTTCTCCTGTCTAGTAGAAGTTAGCACGGGTGCTATTAAAGTGTTCTACAGAGGGGGCGTGGCTTGCCGAGCAGCAAGATGGCCGCTCATTGAGAGGGCTCTGCTGGCCGCCATACAATCCTGAATCATCCTACCGGCTAGAGAGCTTGCAAACACCTATAAAGAGCGGAAAACTGGGCGCATAGGTGGCAGGAATCGGGTGCTGCGCGGAGTGCTGCGCAGGTCTTGCAGTTACTGACGTAAACATCTGAAAGCCGGAGCGGCGGTCCGGGACCTGCGGTGCGTCCTGAGAGGGCCGGCCTGCCTGGGCGCCGTGCCTGGCGTAGTAACAAAGCACACACACAGAAGCAAGGAGAAACAGCATAACCGGTCTGAGGGTGGTGCCCGTCACTGAATTCGCCCGGCCTGGATCTGCGCCGAGGTTCCGTGGGCCAGCACCTGGGGGCCGCCAGCACGAAGAATACGGCTCACCCCTGATCAACGGAGGATCGCAGCGGCGGAAGTCGTAAACAGCCGCGATACATCCACACGAGTTAGTGCAGGACCTGCGAACCCTGAGGTGAGCTGAGGCCCTCTGCGCCCTGACCACTTGCATAGCGTAAGGACACAGCCGGGTGCCCGGGGGAGGCCATTGCGGGACCAGGTGGGCTCCGACGTGGGCTGCGTCTGCCAGCGCCACTGAGGCCCTGCTCGGGCTGCGAGGGCCCCATGAGGATAATGTGGCTGTTGCCGAGGCAGGGATGTAGCGGCCAGTCTAAGAACATCTGAAACCCGGAGCTGTGCCTGGGGGAGGCTTGGGCGCGGAGCTGCTTTGATTCTGTTCACTCAACCTAAACCCTAAGCAACACACAAAGGGGCCGCAGCGAGTGGCCGAACAGAGACTGTGATTCCGACGTGATAGTCCCGAAGGAATTGGAGACTAGGCGCTGCCGCCCGAGGTCCCAAAACATGCACTGTGAAAATCGTGCGGCATTGGGGCCTGCGGCTGAAGCTGTGGCCCAGACCGCCTGGGTGAGACTCCAGGACATGAGATCATTGTTTTCTGGTCGGGGTCCCTGCTGAAGCCCTTCATTGTATACACGATTCCGCAAGAGCAGGGGGGGGGGCTGGCCTGCGGCACGGATTGGGGATTGTGAGGGTTGTGCTACTTGACCCCTCATTAGGGGAGAAATCACATTGCGCATTCAGTACTACCACAAGTTGCGCACAGTGGCGGAGACAGCCCTGAAAGGTACCGCAAACTTGGAGATACAAGGTTTCCCCCCCCCAAGCATACCTATAAGCGCGCAGACTATCCTTCTCACGCGATCTGAACCCCATTGGGCGATGTAAACGCTATGGGGAAACACAATACCAAACAGAAGAAGCTCCCATTCGAAAATAAAAGACTCACTCGCCAAATGGACACCAAGGCAGAAACTGACCCAGAGCTGAGCACCCAAGATGGAGCCGAAACGAGTGGAGAGGACCTTTGTTCCCTGTTGCTAGATATGAAATCTAGCCTAAAAACCATTGATAATAAGCTGGACATACTCACCTCTCAGCTAGACCAGGTCAAGAAGCAGGTGGACATTCACGAGACCCGACTAGACCTGCTAGACAGCCGCTCCACCGTAGCACACAAGTTTCAAATCGAAACCAAGGAGCAACTGCTCCATATGGACAAACTTCTCAACACCATCAGGGCCAAGAACAACGATTTGGAAGCCAGGTCACGCAGAAACAACCTCCGAATAACTGGCATCACCGGAGGAGACCCGGCATTCTGCCCTTAACCAAATCACCTACCAGCTATCGGGACACACTGCCCGGAACCCGTGAAGTAATCATCTGATTTTAGAACGTAGCGGTTCACCGCCCTTCAGATTCTACTTGCTCACACGGTTACTCGTCCTGATGATGGTCTCTAATTTATAGAGATCGAAACGCCGTCGACCTATTACAACCAAAACTTCAACTGTAAAAATTCACTTGAGTTTTGCTTATGTTGTCAATGTGATGTAATTTTAAGTCACCAGCACTTTTTCACCTTTTCACGCAACCTCACTCGATGTGTGAGCACCAGGACTAGATCCTAAAATACGTGTGGATGATATAACGTTTATGATGTAATAAATGTCTTGTCATCCCTACAACCTTGTGTCCCTCCATACGCTGTTTTTCTCCTCCTTCTCTCTTGTAACACGAGAGCTCAGACGAAAGCTTTATCTCGACTAAATAGTAGCTCTGGCTACCCGAGGACCATTCTGGCCTCATCTTGACCACTGTTCTTTAAAAACACATTCTAGAAACAACAGCGCTTTCCAAGATGAAGCTGTTTGTGGAAGATTTACTGCACGAGCTAAATGGCCCTGAGCTCTCAGTGATGTTCATAGTTGAGGGGGCCCATAGAGCGCTGGGGCCCAGACCCCCGGTCGGAGCTACGCCACGACCAATCCTAGCTCGTTTATTAAACTATCGTGACCGGGACACCATTCTGTGCCTGGCTAGGGAAAGAGGGAGCATCAACCATAAGGGCAACAACATCTCCCTATATCCGGACTTTACTCCTGCGGTCCAAGCAGCTAGACGGGAATTTGTGCCAATTAAACGCATTTTGAGGCAAGCTGACATATCGTAAGCACTGCTATACCCGGCCAAATTGAAGATAACCCACGAGAGATCAGTACACCACTTTACGGACGCTAAATCAGCCATGAAATTCGCCAAGCATATAGGTGGCAAGAAACGAGCAGTGAAGTCGACAGCAGGTGGCCCCTCGGATGCCGGACTCAGTGATAATGACTGACTTTGCAATGCTGTGCACTGCCAGGTATTATTAAGTACACACTAACTGAAAGAGTGGGCATCCCTTTGTCTTTTGCTTTTGAGGACCTGCAGCACCATCATGCAATTATAATATTCATATGGTTATAGGCCGAGACTGTCCCTAATGCACCACTTTTGTTGTCTGGTTAGTTAAGCTCTCGTACACTTGGGCGGCCACCCCGCCGCAAGGCAGGGCTGTACACCGGTGTAGTCATGCCCCCAGGGAGAACTCCCACCATTTGTCCCAAAACAGCCGTTTGGGACACAACTTGAGTTTGTTTGTTGGGGGAGGGATTTTGTGATCAACCTGTTTGGGGGGTTGGTGTGGGTGGGGGGAGGGATGGGATTGTTAATTTGGGTAGATGGGACAGCAAAATACCTTATCAGTCGATAGCAAGAAGCAACGTGTTTGGACCATCTAAGTGCCTTACTCAGAGTCTACTCCCACGATACTACTGGCTGACTGTGCATACAAGTACACATTTTAGCAGCTCAGCAAAACAAAGATTGCTATCTAAACTCTTAGACATCAAAGTCATCTCGCTATGACATCCTACAACCTTCTTACATGGAACATTAGGGGGCTATACAATAACCGCAAGACCAGACTTGTGCATTCCTACTTAGCCAGACACAAAAATCAACATATGCTTCATACAGGAAACACACTTAAATAGCACCTCAAACGCAAAGCTAAACAATAAGCGATGGGGCTCCATTTACTCCTCCATCTATTCTAACTTTGCCAGAGGGGTGTCCATATTAATTAGATGCGGAGTGGCCTGGTCAGAAACCGCGACACATGTTGACCCAGAAGGGAGATTTGTGATACTAGGCGGCAAGCTGGGCACATTGAAGGTAACCTTGGAGGCAATATATGGGCCGAACGTCGACATGCCAGATTCTTTCCATACAGTGTGGGCATAAATAAACACAGTGGGGAATGACACCATTATTTGGGGTGGCGACTTTAACGCATTGGTTGATGACAGCATGGACAGGAAGGGAGGGTCCCGAAAACTACATCTGAAATCTAACACAGCACTCAACACTATTATGGCAGATTGCAAACTGATGGACATTTGGCGGCAATGGCTCCCTGACACGACTGAAGGCACCTGCATCACAGCTCACCATAATGCCTGGTCAAGATTAGATTACTGGCTAGTGTCCCCAGATATAGCAGCCTGGACAACTGATATCAAACACCCAGCCAGGACTCTGTCGGACCACGCTCCTGTCCGATTACAGTTGACAATACCTGAGGGGCTGCCAAGAGTAACTAGCTGGAGGCTCCCCCCACATGCCCTCACAGATACGATCTTTCGGGAATAAATCAGGAGAGATATAGAAGAATATTTTGCTACTAATACAGGCACGGTACAAACGCAGGCTACTCTCTGGGAAGTCTTTAAGGCTGTTATACAAGGGAAATGAATATCCAGACAAGCAGGGGTACTGAAATCTATTATGCAATCCCTCAGAAAATTAGAAACCAACATCGGAGACCAGGAACTACAATATTATAGTACTGACGATGCTCAACTACTGGGAGCAATAAGGGAACAAATCTCAGAATACGAAGAGGAGGCACTGAGGGAGGTGAAATTTATGGGAAAATATGTTCAGGCCAGGCGGTACGGAGAAGGAGACCGGCCGAGCAGAACCCTAGCACACACGCTATGCACACCTAATAATGCCACGTTCATATCAGAGATCCTAAATGACAATCGTGAAGCAGTCAGGGGACCCCAGGAAATACTGGACCAATTCACAAAATTCTACACCACACTATACACTTCCTCTTCTTGCACCATATCTGCTGACCTGCTGGCCTATTTAGATTCCCTCGAGCTGCTGTGGATAGGCAATGGGCATAGGGCCTATTTAGATGAACCTTACACCGTAGAAGAAAATATAAAAGTAATAAATGGCCTCCCTTCTGACAAAGCCCGGGGCTCAGATGGCCTTACGGCTGCCTTTTACAAACGTTATGCAGACCCGATAGCGCCCCAACTCCTGGCACTGTATGGTGAGGCACAGGAAACTGGGATTTTTCCCCCAACAATGCGGGAAGCAATCATTTTGTCATTACTCAAGCCAGGCAAACCACCCAATGAGAGGGACTCGTATCGTCCCCTCTCTTTGATAAATACTGATACAAAAATCTATGCTAAATTACTAGCAAATAGAATGCAGCCCCTGCTTCCCCTGATCGCTAGGCCTGACCAGTCCGGCTTCATTCCGGCCAGATCTACGGTACACAACTTACGCACCTTCTTCACGGTGTTGCATTATTTAGACCCTAGCTCGCATGCCCTGGCGGCGCCTCTAGATGCCACCAAGGCCCTTGATTCATTGGAGTGGCAATATCTGTTCAATATATTAGCAAGACTGGGATTCAGCCCGACTTATATAAACCAGATAAAATTGTTGTATACATCTCCTACCGCCAGACTCAGATTAAATGGTTTAGTTTCCCCGCAGCTACTAATTACCCGCGGCACAAGGCAGGGATGTCCCATATCTCCCCTATTTGCCATTGCTATGGAGCTACTGGCGGCAAGACTTCAGCAGCACCATGCAGCCAGGGGACTGGGGTTCACTACTAGAGGGCTCATCATATCGCTATACTCGGATGATATAACCTTGTACATTAATAACCCAGCGGACAACTTGCATCCAGTGCTGCGGGAAATCCTAAAATTCGGGGGGCTGTCTGGTGTGCAGATAAATTGGGCAAAATCCGTCCTGTTGCCGCTAACGGCAGACACCATGCCCCGCCAGCTGGAGAACCCTCTTAAATGGGCGGACGGAACGGGACGCTACTTGGGAATCTGGCTGAGCCAAAATACACAAGAACTGTGGGATATGAATTATGGCAGGGCGGTGACATGGTTGGAGGGCAAAGTAGAGACTTGGTCTAGGTTACCACTGTCCCTGGCAGGACAAATTGCAATAGCTAAAATGATTATTCTGCCTAAATTTTTATATTTGTTCATAAATCTCCCACTCCCACTCACACAGGCCTTCTTCAAAACACTGCGCTCCTTATTGGTATCCTTGGTGTGGGCAGGGAAACAAGCCTGCGTATCATGGGAACTTCTGACACTTCCCTTGTCGCAAGGTGGACTGGGCACGCCGGACATCCCCCTATATGCCTATTGCGCACAAGCCCAGTTCCTCAATTACTGGATTCACCCCATCCCGTTTCAGCCACATGTCGCGGTGGAAACGGACAAAGCTGCAACGACCCCACTACAGGTTGCACTATATCAGCCATATAAACACCCACGAAACGAAATTGATACAGTGGAGACACTGCAATGGGGATGGGAAGGCCTGAGGAATAGAGCAAAGTTAGAGGTCCTATATGCCCCTTCCATGCCATTGGCACACAACCCTCACATACCCCCCCCCCCACTGGAAGACAAAGGGAATGTAATCCTAGCGCAAGGACTAGGTATGAATACATTTGCTGATTTATATCCTGAGAACACCTTTCGCCTGCCTCCAACAGAACAGGCAGGTGCTATGCCCTCCTTCTCAGAGCTGTTCTTATACTATCAGATACAGGTGGCATGCCGACAGGTGCACACCACATTCCCCAGCCCCCCGCCCACAATGCACGCACTTGAACATATAGTGTCGGGTCCTTCGCCGTGTAAGCTCATCACACGATTATACAACACCGTGCAGAATACTTTTCCAGTGACAATACCTAAAGCACTACAAGACTGGAACTCGGAAATCAACCCCCCACTCTCGGATGAGCAGTGGAAGTTCTGCTGGGGCCAATTACGGATGCTGTCTCCTAATTACGAGCTAACACTAATCCATTTCAAATTTCTGCATAGATTTTACAGAACCCCCACCCAGTTACATCATATGGGACTAAGGCCCGATGCTGGCTGCTGGAGATGTAGGGCCACACGAGCATCATTGTTACACCTAGCTTAGAACAGCCCTTCCATAGCGAAATACTGTGTAGACATATTCAATATGATCAGGGCGGTTCTGGGGACACCAACTGAACCCACACCACTGGTAGAAATATTAGGCTATGTGAAGGAGACCCCAGCGGGAACAAGGAAATTGCATGCCATGCTCCTGCTATTGGCAAAGCGCAGCGTGGCTATGCATTGGGGGAAACCCAACGGCCCGTCGGTTAGGAAATGGTTGCAGGAGGTCATTTACTGTCAGACCCAGCTCTCAATATTTTAGGAATTAATGCCCACAGCCTCCAGGCCAAAAGACATCTGGGGTCCAATACTAGATTGGATACGCACAAATCAATCTGAGGAGGAAAATGCACCCAGCCCGATACAACCGCAGTACGCACCTAGCCTCACGCTACTGTTCATTTGTGCTCTGAGCAATGAGAGGTACAAATAGATCCGGGATGGGAGAGTCAAAGCGGTAGAATACAACAGCTCTATTATAAGGCAAGAATACACTGTTAAGGTAATTATGTGTCGATGCTGCTTAGTAATCATATCTGTAATGCTGTCCTGTGTTTTAATCGTTAAGTTTGTTGTAAAGTTATAACTGCAATGCATGCCATTCAGTGGCGCCAAGCAAATTATGTAATCTGATATTGTATGTGGAAAAATGACAATGAACAAATAAATAAAAAAAATTGTACAAGAAACTTCTGCATTCCCTTAACAGTTTCTGGATCAGTCATTTGACGCATAGATGCTGCTCTCTCAGGAGTTACTCGTCGACCAGAAGCTGACAATAACTGTCATAGGTAATGGACCTCCTGCTGACAATACTGAACTTTGTCTTTCTCTACCTTGAATCCTCTCTGTGCGAGAGTAACCAAAAGAGATATAGTATCTTTCCTACACTGTTGTTCTGCAGGACTGCAAATTAATATGTCATCAACATATTGCAACAACGTACTGTCACACTGAAAGTCTGACAGGTCATTTTTCACCAATCTGTTGAAAATGCTAGGGGACTCACAATACATTTGAGGTAAATGAGGATACAAATACTGAGTCCTGCGATAGGACAGCACTGTCAAATAATGACTGGTTGGAT
Organism: Calotriton arnoldi; assembly: GCA_963921515.1. Lineage (NCBI taxonomy): Eukaryota > Metazoa > Chordata > Amphibia > Caudata > Salamandridae > Calotriton > Calotriton arnoldi. The sequence goes on from CAWUFW010003266.1 coordinate 934,567, forward strand.
AGAGAGGGATGCTAAAGAAAGCATTCTTGAAATCTAGGACAGAAAAATTTAGCATCCTGAGAAATGTTTGTCAAAATAATGGAAGGGTCGTGAACAATTGGGAATTCTGGTACCACTACATCGTTCGGGGGGGCAGGTCTTGAACCATACGCCAAGTATTACCCTTAGATTTCTTAACCGGGTAAAATAGGGGTATTACAAGAAGACACTCCTGAGTAAAAGACTCCTTCCTCTAGCAACACCTGTATAATAGGGGTGAGGCCCTCATCTGCTCCTTTGGAAAGAAATAAGGCCTACATCATGGGGACCCTTAGTCCACAAGGTGTCTGGTACTAGGGAGTTTCTGCTATTACTGTGTATAACGCTGTGGTAAATGCTTCTATATCAGTGGGTCGAGCTCTGATTTGATCTCCAGTAGAAGAATCTGCTGTTACAGCCATGATCCTGGAAGGTGGAACTCCAGGGGTAGAACAAATCATAGTACCATCAGGCTCAAAATGAATTGTCATGTTTAATTTAGCCATAAGATCTCTCCCCAATAGATTAGCTGGGGCAGCCGGAGAGAATAGCAAACAGCCGTCAATATACCTACCTCCTATTTCCATCTCCACTGGTTTAGTAAACGAACCCTCATTACCACCCCAGAGAATTCTTGTGGGTCCACTGATCTATTAGAAATAGGAAGGTCTCCCTCTCTAATATAAGATCGGGTTGTTCCCGTATCTATGAGGAATGTATACATCTTGTTATTGATAGCTACAGTCACAGTGCATTTCTCATCTGGTCTGTGCGTCACTGACAATACTGGACACATGGACATTCTCTGTGGGCACCTTCATTGCATATATCCTCCCACATAATTTATTTGTAAGGGGTTTCCTCCTCTCACAATAACACCTCCCTGTCCACTTTGAGGTGGAGTTGCCACTGGGGGTGCTTGGTAACTTTGCTTTGGCAGCATTTGTTGTACTTGAGGCATTACTGATAGCTACACATTTTGTGGTGGTGTCTGTGGAGCATATATGATTTGTGGGTTTGACTGTGGCTGCTCTACTGTATTCCCTGGCTGACTGTAAACCCTTGCCCTTCCATTTTGTTTATCCCATCTCTTAGTCCTGCAATCTTTATTGAAATGTCAATATCAATGACAATAATTACATGTTTGATCCATCCTCTGGGGACCTATCCTGCCCCTTCCTGTTTCTCCTCGTCCTCTTGTGCTATTTCCTTATGCCCTTACACCATCCTGCTGTTGTGGATTCTGTTGTTGGGCGGTCCCTGAGACTGATCCCACAGACATCACAGTTTCATCTGAGTGGTAGCTGCTAGTCCAGATCCTTCCGTTGCTCCCTTCTTTGCCAACTTTTGTTGCACGAACTTGGCTGCTGATTTCTGTCACCTCCTGCTTGTTCCTCTCTTTCTCCTGTTTCTTTTTACAAAAAATGGATTATATGTGCCTGTATCTCTGTCCAGGGTTTGGCTTCCAATGCCACTATATTATCAAGATTATCCTGCACATCAGAGGGTAAACCCTTTTTCACAACATTATAGAGCAACATGGCATTTCCGCCTGTTACGTCCCAATCCTGACCTACCACTTGAGTCCATTTTTCTTTCATCCTGCTAAGAAACTGAGCGGGTTCCGCATTCGGCTGCATTGATTGAGCCATGAGGTACCCAATGTCTGGCCTGTCAGGATACATTTTCATCAGGTGGTCCCAGACCACTGTCCAGACTAAGTTGAATGGAGAACCATCATACCTAGTCTCAGTGAGGGTAACATTTCTCACTCCAGCCTTATGGAAAACATTATATTCACAACATGAGCCTATTCTTACAAGCTTATGACTGTTAATCAAGATATTATAAATAGCCTCTTCTCACAGATACTTTGCACCAAATGAATAAAACTATTTCCCCGTGGTGACTGAACTCTGTCTTCACACATTTATCAAATCTTCTCTCAATCTTTTCTGAAGCCTGTGTCCTTAATCAGAGTATTGCACATAGTTTTTGTTTAAAGGACTGCACAATTTGTAAACAAATGAATGTTAGCCACCACTTTATGGTTGTAATCTTTGAAACAACCTAATTTTGCTGTACGTTAGGTGCCCTGAGTGGACTTCTACAGACTGCAGAGGTATCAGACAGTAAAAGACATACATCATGTCTAGAAACAGGCTGTGTCAATTATGTGAGGTAAGGCCCAGGGGACTGGAAAGTGCATCCTGAGTAACCTCCAAAACAGGAAGAGGTTGGACACTTTGGACAAAAGCCATTGGGTCGAAGACTCCATTCCAAGGTGCCATTGCCCTAAGAAAATGAGTCCCAAGATGGCGGAGACCATAGCAAAACACAGGGGCATCCCATTCCAACATTGTGGCAACCATATGCAGATTCACTGCACACTTTGGGAGGATGTTCTAGCATTTCCTCCTATAAATTTGCTTCTTGGAAAACAGGAAGTGCCTGATCACTTACTTACTTGGGCAAAAGGATGTGCTAGGCCTGTTATTTGGATACATTCTGCTTTTTTTCCTACCTCTGAATAAGGCACTATTTTTTCTCTTTTGGGATTTAACTGCAGTGGATCATAACTACTGATTTTCTCTTCTGCAGACTCCACATCTTGGGAGGCTGTCAGTTACACTGCATAACCTTCTGACATGGGCCAGATTTAATTAATGGCAAGAAGCATTTCTAGAGAGGGCGTCTCTATCTCTCCTTTTATATAATTTTGATGTGTGTTTTACCCTGCGGCCATTGTTGCCTTTGGCATATCCTTGTACATCACAAACGCCCTTTCACCGGGGCTGGTTCCGTGGCTCTAATCCCCATATTCAAGGTAGTTGAGGTCTGGGCATGGACTGACATGGGCTTCGTATGTCCTGCCATTTGATACTGGGTGGTCTCATATCCCCCTGGCAAGTATCTGGCTAAAGGTTACACCTACAGAATATTAAATGCAGTATTTGGTACACCTTTAACCAATGTTAAGACATTGTGCTCCTGGCATTCCTCAAGCTAAATGAAAATCGCTTTGCGTGAATTGCACCATTAAAAAACATGATAATCACAGGTAAAGCCATGTGAATTTAACTTTCACAGCTTAGCGCTGAGCTGCAGCTTTACTTCTGCTCCTAACTTGTGCTCTTATTTCATAACCAGTAAACCTTAAAGAGTGCTAGTTTTATAGGAGCAGCATACACATAAAATAAAAAATTGAAACGCCTTTTATGTAGTATGGTCCGTTTTTGTGCTCATCCTCTGAATCGATGCTCAAGACGAAGTAACTTCAGCCACAGATCCAGTCTGAGGCATTTTTAAGGGTTAAGTTTAATATTTTGTTATATTTTAAAACAAAGTTAATCAAGAAAGACAGCTGCGACATAAATACACAAACTGAAACCCACAAAAAAGTAAAGCTTTTTTAAAATAACCTAAACATTCCATTGGAGGGAACTTAAAAAGCTTGCAGATGCAATTGGGCAAGCCTCTGGAGTCCCAAACTCAACAGTGTTAAATCACGGCGAACCTTTCATCTGTTTCGGAAAAGCAGGAAGGTCACATGAAGAACTAACACTGAATGTGGGTCTAGAGGTAATTACTGAAGTTCGTCGCATGTCCTTCATAAGTGACGCTTTTTGAATTTCGAGATCGTGCAACAAGAATTCTGTTACCATGTTTTTGTGTTTAGGTCTCACCTACAGACAGCTTTTAGTGGTCTTGTAGAATGACTACTTTGGAAAATGCCAATACTTACAGTGTGCTTTTAAACAGCCCACTGCATGCCATCTGTTGGTATTCTTCTCATTTTCATTTTCTTGCTTCTAACTCTATCAGCTTTCCTTCCTATTTTGTGTTTGTCCTCCTTCACCACAGCTTCTTTACCATCATTTTGACTGGATTTCTTGTATCCTTCCACTACTTACATTCAGGGAACTACTTTTTTCTTTTGCGTTCAGCACTCCTCAGGTGTGCATGTGTTTTCTTGCTCTCTCCCACATGCTGGTTCCCCACTCAAATTCCTGCATCTTCCTCCATGTTGCTGCCCCTGTTTCATCACATTTGTTGCTTCCACGGCCCTCCCTGTCCTACTCATTTATTAGGTCGAAACCTACCAGACAGCACAGCTGTAGGGATTGCTAAAGACATCTTGGGGACATTAGGAAAGCTTCCCTGGGAATGCATTCCGCCCATTGCTTACCATTGGCTCTGTGCTTTGTAACTCACATTTCTGGCCTTCTATTTGCTGGCTTTATTTGTTTTAGGCTGTTCAGCTTGAGTTAATCCCTCCCATGGCACACATCCTATTTACTGTATTCTTCCACTGAGTGCCTGTTTTCAGTAAACAGGCCTTTAAATCTTGTTTTTATCTTGTCACATTTGCTGTGCACTCAAAAGCAGAGGTCAAATGTCATTCGAGGGAGCATATGAGAGGATTTATGTGACAATCTTGAAGACTTATTTCTAACACAACAAAATTTAAATGTCTGTAAATGAACTGTGTAGATATTTCATTATACTTCAGAATTCGGAAAGCACAAATGTAGCACAATTTTTTGTAATTTTGAAGTTTGGTGAAAGAAATATTTTAATACGATCAAAACAAATCAAAACGCTAGGTGATGACATTTCCTCACATTATAGTTTGTGCTCTGTATACGTTTATGTGTAAAACTGTATGTCCATGTAAATGCAATGGTCATTTAAATTGAAAATGTGTTGTCTGTAATGGCAGTGAGCGACCACACCATGCATACTCCACTTGACGCTACTGCACTCTATGCCACTCCACTCTGCAGCACCCCACTCTGCTCCACTGTGCACCACCACATGCTACTCTACTGCACTTTATGCCACTTAACTCTACGCCTCTCTACACTACTGTGCACCACTCTACTTTATGCAAATGCACTCTGAGCTACTCTAGACCACTGCACTCCACTCTATGCCACTCTATTCTGCAACACTAAACTCTACAATAATCCACACTAAGCCACTGCACTCTACCCTGCACCACTCCACTCTATGTCACTTCACTCTGCTCTGAAACAATCTACTCTACGCCACTCCACTCCATGCCACTGCACTCTACGCAACTGCACTGTATACCATTCTGCAGTGGATTAGTGTGCTGCAGAGTACTCTACTCTACTCTGCACCACTATACTCTAGACCACTACACTTTATGCCACTCTTCTCTACTCTGCACCACTCTATTCTTTGCCACTGCACTCTACAACACTCTACTCTGCACCACTCTATGCCAATGCACTCTACGCCACTCTAGTCAACTCTGCATCACTGCACTCTAGTCTACTCTGCACCATTCAAACCACGCCACTCCATTCTACGACTCTGCAACACTCCACTCTACGACACTCCACTCTACACTATTCTACTCTACGCCACTCCACGCCATTCTCCTCTATGCCACAAACTTTTAGCTAGGCTTAACGGCAGCCACACAGGTGTTCAACATGGCTAAAACACATTGGCAAAGTCAATAGCTCTTGCATAGGTAAGACCTATTGACTTAGCCAATGCTTTTACATTTAAAACCCTCCGATGCAGGTTGCTGCCACCCGATGCTCTAGCCACTAGTCAGTGATTCATTAAATCCACAATGCCCCCGCTCCTGCTGTATCATTTCCAACCTCGTCACTTTTAAAAAGTATTTTTGGAGGGCCCTGAAGCAGCCCCTTGCTATTTCCCCCTTTACAGTACTTTGTTTTATTACTTTACTGCTCCAAGATGGGCATCATCAATAAAGCAAACAAAACGGCTGCCACATCATCATATTTATATGTGCATGTGTCACCACACATCCATGCACATATAAACCATTTGTCAACACATATGCGCATACAATTTTTTAATAGATTCGAACCATAATTTTTGCTGATGCTGTCCAGCAAGGGAAATAATCATTCTGTTTTTCCTGTTCAAACAACTTCCACAAAAATAACTGGAAAAGCCAATAGATCTGTACTGGTGAAGCCAAAAGGCGAGGCGTATGAGTGTTGCCAAAACTTGCTTGGTTTTGTGGCTTCCCATTAGAAAAAGAAGCCCAACTACATAAGGCCAGAGGGATGTGTTCCAAGGAAGGCCTTCCACTCAGCACTCCACATAGGGTAGTAAGCAGCATACAAATGCCATAACATAATAAAATACATTAAATACACTATAATGAACTTTGATCCAAGGTCTGGGTTGGCCGAGGAAAAAGAGAATCAGTACAAAACAAACTGAATATCACAGAAATATGTGACGATTTTCTGGAGTGTTTGATCATAAATATAAGCCCTTTTCTGAAAAGAGGAGGGTGGGCGCAGTTGGAAATGGCCATGGCGCCCTTGACGAGAATAAGGGGGAGATGGAGACACTGCTGTGGTGGGACCTACGGGACTGAGTGAGGAGCGGCTTTAGCATATGCCAAGCGTATTTCCAGAAACACTAGGCTAAAATACGTTCAGTTTAACTATATACACATGACATACTTAACCTCATAGGTTACAGGTCATGTACGGGGGAGAGCGGAGGGCTTGCCCCAGATGCAAGACACTGGGGGAGGACATATACTAGATCATAAAACCTAGATCCCACAGAGATGGGAGCCCAGTGTGGGAAACTGCATACCTAATTAAGGTTCAGGCACTCAGGATTGTTTTATTTTGGTTTTTATTAGCCTAGTTTATGTTATTTACCTTTTATGTAATATGGCATTATGATGATAGGTCCTACAAATCCCCTTGGAGAGTCCATACATAGAGCAGTCCATGATAGTGGACAGGAGAGTGGGCAAGGACACTAACTAATTAAGTTGATGTCCATGAACATAGGTTAAATATGAGCTACGAGGGCGTGGCTTGAGGCGTCAAGATGGCGGTCGCACTCTAAGAGTGCTCCGGACCCCTCCGTCATCCGCCTCGCATCCTTTTGTCAGCGGCAGCTATCCGCTCTTCCTACCTGCCTGTGGTGGTTTCCTATGCAGAGGGGGCCACTCCGGTCCGTTTGGCTGGCGATTCTGGGCCCCCGGCGCCCAGTTCTGGACCTTCCCTTCTCGAGGCTCCGAGGCCGCAAGATGGCGGCCGCCGCCGAAGCCCAGCAGTAACTGCGGCGCCATTGCCTCGTGAAGCCACCGGTGCGGCACCACTTTCTGCCTGCGATCCTCTGCGGTGGCTGGCCTGGCTCCCGTGTGTTGCCCTGCCCGACTGGCGTTGCTCCGAGGTCGAGCCTTCGCCCCCGCGCCCTCTACGCCGGCAGCGCCGACATCTGTGGGCGAGGCTGGGGAGATCCGGACGCCTGCCCGACACCTGTGGGAGACCGGCGCGCAGGGAGCGCCTTCCGGAGCCGGAGCACCCTAGCTGAGGCAGTCCCGCTGATCCTTCCGGCGGGGACCGTTCTGCGGCCTGTGGCGAGGTGCCGGTGAGTGGGAACGACCCGGGGCTCGGCTACCTCGTCGGGTAGCGGTGCGGGGGCTGATATTGGTGCTCCGAGCCCCCCTCCCATCGCCGGCCTGCGCTGCTCTCGTCTGCGCTGCCGCCCCGGCGCAACCCTGCTGGCCACCTCCTGCACTCGGGGGGGCAGGCGTGGGAGGCCTGCTTCGCCATCCCCCACCTGGGGCGGTCTCTCTGGTGCGCCGGGGTCGCGAGGCTGAGGCCTTCGTTGCGGCCCATCAGCGAGAGTGACGCCTTTGTCCTGGAGGGCCCACCGGCGCTGAGTTCCCCTCCTCTGACACGTAGACTTTGCAGTGCCTGGCCCGGCTTCTCCGGCTGCCCCTGAGGTCAAGATCCGGCCCCCTACACTTGAGGTTCGGCGGCCCGGCCGCTCGGGGAGCTGCTGGTGGCGGCCATGAGAATTGCGCCCTGCGTCCTCCGGTGATCGGCCGGCGGCTCGGCTGGCGGCGCGACGTGCTGACAGAGGTGAGGGGCTCCGACGAATCCCCGTGCCCAGCCTGCCCTGTTGCTGACCTTCGAGGAGAGGGGGCCGGGATCGTGTCCCCCCCCTCCCATCTGTCCTGATGTGAGGTGGTGGGCTGGGGCCTGCCCTGTGTTGGCGCTGGCGGCCTGGACCGGCCTGTCTGCCATGGCTGGGACCGGACCCGCTGAGCGGCGCTAGTGGAGGCGGCAGAATCATCCGGTAGGTGGGGGCCGGGGTTCGGCTGTTGGGCCGGGCAGCGGCGCGGGTGTCAGTGTATGCCCCCCCCTCGGGCAGTTCCGTACATCATACCGCTCTCGGGGCTGTGAGGCTGGAAGGAGGGGTGCTGGAGGGCCGTGTGGAGGACTCTAAGGCCTGCGGGGCGGCCTGCTGGGCGGGCAGAGCTGGGCCCTTCCTCCCCGGACGCCTGCGGCCTGTGCTCTTGTGAGACCCTCCTACTGGGCCTGAAGATATCTCCATCCTCTGGTGTGTGGAGTGGGTGACCGGCTGTCGTATCGGGCAGCGAGGCGAATGGGGATGACATAGGGGCGCCCCCTCCCCCACTATCATCTACTGCTCCGGTCCCCTGGTGTGTCCCTTCTTCGGACGTGTGGTGTGGGGTCTGCGGGGCCGGGAGCGCGGCCTGGAGGGTTAACGGGACAGGGCCTGTCGTGCTCTGCGCCTTTGGGGTTGGGCCAACGTATTCGGCCATCTCTTCGGGTGGCACTCTGGGGCCCCCCCGCGTGATCCCCGAGTGACTGCCTGGCTCTCTCGTGCGCCGGCGGGGTCCCGGCCCCCTGGCAAGATTTCCGAGCCTGTGGTGGGTTCCTTCCATATACCTAAACCTTGTTACTCCACCGGCGATTGGAACTGCCGCCAGCCATGGGGAGAGACAGGGCCTCCAAATCCGCGCCAGCTCCTACGCAGACCAAAATGGACCGGTTCACTACCTCGGAACAGGTTCCCCCTGGAGGGGCTGATGGGGGCCTCCCCCCTCCCCTAGGGATCTCGACACCATCCTTCAGGCCATCAGTACCTCACAGGCGTCCGTTGAGGGGAAGATTGGGGAGGTCAAGGTGGACGTGTCCCTCCTCCGGCAGGACCTCCGTAATGCTACTGCGAGGCTGACTGAGGCTGAATCCCGTATATCCACCGCGGAAGACGACATTTCACAGCTGAAGGAACAAGTGGCCCACCTCAGCACTCACACTAAGGAGCTCCACCGGCGGGCCGAGGACGCTGAAAATCGTGTCCGCCGTAATAACCTCCGCCTGGTGGGGTTTCCCGAGGAGGCTGAGAAGGGACTGGCGGCCACCTTCGTCGAAGATTGGTTCACATCCTGGATGCCTAAGGACGCCCTCTCGTCCTGGTTCGTGGTGGAGAGAGCCCACAGGTCCCTGGCGCCCAGGCCTCCTCCAGGGGCTCCACCGCGCCCCATCATTCTAAAAGTTCTTAACTTTAAAGACCGGGACGCTATCCTGCGGGCGGCACGAGAGAGGGGGACACTCCAGTTCCAAAATCATACCATTATGGTATTCCCGGAGGTGCAAGAACTCCGGCGCTCCTACACAAATGTTAAACAAAAGCTGCGGGCCCTAGGCCTACAATATCAACTCCAATTTCCTGCGCGCTTACGTGTTATTTTCCAAGGCCAAACTCAGTTCTTTGATTCACCTCAGGCGGCATGGACATGGCTGACGGAGGAACGCCCTCTCCGACAGGAGAATGCCCCCGCCCTGGGGCCTGGGGGCTCCCAGCCCCGGGGGCCGGGGTTGCCGGGACGCCAGCGCCGAACACAATCTCGTAAAGGGCGCCAAACGCAGACAATACCTAGATCCTTGAGCATGGCAGCCCGGGGGTCCCGGGACTCCTCCAGCGGGTCGGGCTCTCCGCCACGCGGCAGGCACTGCTCTGCCGAGGACCGGACTGGACCGCCCTCGTCTCGGGTGGGCTCACCCAAACCAGATTCGGACCTTTCTCGTACTCCGACTCTTTGAGGGCCGGGTGGGCTTAGTGTGCCGTCCACTGACTACTGGGGCGGGTCGCTGCCACACTGGGGCTCTCTGCCACTGGTAGATTTACAAGTTGAACATTCAGTTCAGTTCTAATGCCGATCCATTGCTTATCCGATCTTCTGGAGGGGTCCTCCACGCACCCAAATACGAACGTTGTAGTTTGGTATTGTTCATATGGGGGGTCGACAGATGCTTCCGTTCTCGAAGTGTAGGGTGGGGGGAGAGGGGGAGGTTTGGGGAAGTTTTTCCTGTTATGTTTCTATTTTGTTTACCCTTTTGTTTCAGCAGCCACGAAATGACATATGTTTCCTATACAAGAAACGGGCATGCCCTTACTGCATGCGACGGCCCACACACGCTCACGCACCCCTGTCAGACTATGCACTCCACAGTAGTGACCTCCCGACCTGACTGCTAACATTACGCCTAGGGCATCTCTCCACGTGCTGTCGTGGAATGTTAATGGTCTTCTTGATCGACATAAGCGCACGGCGGTCTTGCGATATGCACAACGCCTCCATATAGACATCCTCATGCTTCAAGAAACACACCTCCTTGGGAATCAGTGTCCCTTCCTGGCGCGCTATGGATACGATAGAATATGGCACTCCGGCTTTTCTAGGGGCTCCCCGGGGTGGCAATTCTCCTGAGGCGCAATCTGCCCCTTGTCCTTTCCCAGGTGACTCACGACCCGCAGGGGTCCTTTGTATCAGTTTGCGGCTCCCTAGCTGGCTCCCCCATCAATCTGATTTCGGTCTATGCTCCCCCATCGATGCTCACGCCTACGCTCACCCATACCGCTGCTCTGATGAACAATATGCCACTGGGCATCACGATTGTGGGAGGCGATTTTACCGCTGTTTCCTCCCCGGCCCTTGACACCACAGGTCCTCCTTCCAACTTCCCGCAGAGCGCAAGCGAAGCAACTCCAGAACTGGTCCGAGTCAATGGGACTCTGTGATACATGGCGTATATGGCACCCCCACACCCTGCAATTTACACACACCTCCGCGGCCCACCACACACAGGCACGCATAGATGCGGTCTTTGTCTCTGCACCTGAATGCTCAGAGGTTGTAGATGTCCGCATCCTACCGCGAGGTATCTCTGACCACTCTCCAGTGCTTCTTAGTACAGGGACTCCCCCTCCTTCAGTCCGCCAAACATGGAGAATGAACGCTTGGTTCCTCCAAGACAAAGAATTTAAACAGGTGGTGGGGACGGAACTTAAGCATTACTTCCGCACCAACGACGGATCCGTGGCCTCGCCGGGTATCTTGTGGGAGGCCGGAAAGGCGACTATCCGGGGGTCGCGAAGGGACAGCTCAAGAGCCAAAGGCAGGTGCAAATGCAAGAAATTTCCTCAAGAGAAGCGCAGGCGCTTCGCTTGGAACGACTAGTATCTCTGTCTAATGATGCCGCCCAGGCCCGACAACTTGCTCATCTGCGGGACGAAATTAAGCAACTTTCTTTGGACGCTGCCAAGCTCTTATGGAGGTCGTCGGTAGCGCGAATCTATGGCTGGGGGGACAAGAACGGTACGATCCTGCACAGGCTAGCCACCTACCCCAGGGCGAGCCGCATTATCTCAGAAGTGGCGGATGAGGCAGGAACGGTGCACTGCGCCCCTACGGCGATGGCCAACACCTTTGCCACCTACTATCGATGTTTATATGCAGCACGTGTCCCTGCCCTCTCGCTTTCTGATCTCCTTGAACGGGGTAAGGTACGTCTTCCCTACCTGGAGGCGGCCGCCCAGAGGGATTTGGAATGACCCATTTCTTTGAAGGAAATCGAGGAGGCCATTTCCTCTGCCTCTGCGGGCAAGACCCCGGGCCCCGATGGCCTTCCCCAGGAATATTACGCGGCGTACCGCAAAATTTTAGTGCCCCGTCTGGCCGCTTTGTTTCGGGAGGCAGTGGAGAGGGGCTCCTTTCCGCCAGAAACTGATATTGCCACCATCGTGGTCCTCCCGAAATCCCAGCCCCCTTCGCGTCACTGTGCGGACTATCGTCCTATCTCGCTCCTCAATACGGAGATTAAGCTGTACGCCGCCATTCTGGCTCAACGTTTGAAGCCCTACTTGGCTTCCCTGGTCCACTCAGATCAGTGTGGCTTCATGCCTCAACGCGGGACCTGTCACTGCCTCCGGAGGCTGCAACTGGCTCTAGCCCACAGGCACTTGCTAACTCCGTACTTGGCTCTCCTGTCCATCGATTTCGAAAAGGCATTTGATTCGGTGAATTGGACGTATTTGCAGGATGTGCTGACCGAATTGGGTTTTGGGCCTCGATTTAGAGCTTTGATTCAGGTCCTTTACGCCCACCCGCGAGCGCGTGTACTGGTCAACGGTGTACTGTCAGAAGCCTTCCCTATTCACAGGGGCACTAGACAGGGATGTCCTCTCTCTCCATTGCTATTCGCCCTGGTTATGGAGCCCCTGGCCGCGCTGGTGCGGGCTGAGGACGGTATTCGTGGATGGGAGTGGCCGAGTGCGGAGGCGGACAAGATCGCACTTTATGCGGATGACGTTCTGATTTTCCTGGCCGATCCGGCCTCCTCGGGGTTACGGTGTCTCCAGACCCTAGAATACTTCGGGCAGGCCTCTGGGCTTAGACTGAACCCTGGGAAGTCCGTCCTGGTTCCACTGCACCTCTCTAGGGAATGTTACGAGTGGCAGTCCACCATTCCGCTACGGCGACAATCCTTTAAGTACTTGGGGCTGTGGATCACCCTCCTTCCCGAACTGGGCTGGGCGCTCAATGTTGCCCCAGTTGTCAAGAAGGCCAAGGAGGATCTCCATAAGTGGAAGACTCTTCCCCTTAACCCTTTGGGAAGGGTCGCCCTGTTTAAAATGATGATCCTCCCCAGATTTCTTTACGTCCTACAGAATACTCCCTTCTGCTTCCCCAGGTCTTGGTTCCGGGAGTTGGACAGTATTACCACCAAGTTCCTTTGGAATGGGGGTAGGGCACGCCTGGCTCTGTCTACTTGTCGGATCCCCTCCTTCGACGGGGGAATGGGGATGACACACCTATACCTTTACTTCCTGGCTGCGCGTCTCCTGGTGGTTCAAGATTTGTTCAACGGGGGCTGGTCCGATCCGGCCTACCGGCTCGAGCTGAGCGAGCTGGGACTACCCGCCATTCAAGCAATGCTGTACGGGAAGACCATCCCATCCCAGCTACCTGAAGTCACACGCTCCGTGTTCCTGGCCTGGCGGGCCTCATTGCGTCACACTGGGTGGACGCGTAGGCTCACTCGGTGTACACCCCTTTGGCAGGGGGCTTGGCTCCGGGAAGTTAGTGGGTTGCAGGGGTTTAAATCATGGGATCTCATTGGAATTACACAGCTGGGGGATGTATGGGCTACAGGCCACCTGCTTTCCTTTCCGGAGCTCCAAACCCGTTACTCCTTACACTCCTCTCAATTTTATAAGTATTTGCAGCTGAGGCATGCACTCCGGATGCACATTGCGGATGACACGCGGCTCCCCGAACACAGCCCTACAGAGGCGCAGACAATGCTGGGAGATTTAGGTAAAGGGGGCATTTCCCGCATATACCGCACCCTAGTCAACAATACTTCCACCTCCCTGGATAAGTTGAGGGACCAATGGGTGGAATTGGTGGGCCCCCTCGACGAGGTGGACTGGCGCGACGCCCTTATGGCACCCAAGACAGTCACCACTTCTGCTAAACTTAAGCTGATCCAACTTTACTACTTACACGCCGCTTACCTTACTCCCCTGCGCTTGCATCGAGCGGGGCTGCGTCCCGATGCGTCATGTGCGAGATGCACCCATGCCCCGGCTGACTTCTTCCATGTGGTTTGGTCCTGCCCCCAGCTGGAGAGATTTTGGGGGGCAATTGAGGGGGAGCTAACGGAGGTCCTGGGTTGGGAGGTTCCTCATGACCCACGGCACTTAATACTGGGAATCCTGGATGGGCTGGATGGGTCCCGGAATGACAAATTATTTTTCAATACAGCCATGATGGTGGCAAAGCGGGACATAGCGGCGGCATGGATAAATCCTGAACCGCCGGACATAGGGCGGTGGCGACAGGGGGTGGACTGGTGTGCGACCCAGGAGAGGGCCCTTTACGTGGCAAGAGGGTGCCCCAAGAAATATCAATGGGTGTGGGGGAAGTGGCTGGGTACGGTAGAAGGTTCGGAATGATTTGTTTCGCTATTTTTGTCTGTGCAGGTTTTATGGAGTGCGGAAATGTCAATGATTCAGGGTCCATCGTGTACTTGCTGATTTGTTTCATACGCTGTAAAACAATAAAAATTTGTTTATCAAAAAAATATGAGCTACATGAGACTGGATAACACCAACAATGTACTGTAATTATGATTCTATAATACAATTAGTGTTATCAAACGTGCTGTATTACAACTGTACTAATTCAGGGGCGGCTCCCCCGTAATGGCGGAGGAGCGTCGCCCCACAGCCCGCCCCAGCAGATGATAAATAAAATGATAATAACACAATGTTATTATCATTTTATTTATGCTGTCTGTCTGCGCCCCAATAAGTATAGAGCTGGCTGGGCATGTCAAGGAGGAGGAGTAGTGTGCAGTTATAAGTGTGCATGTGTGTTTGGCCGGCAGTAATAGGCCGGCGAAACACACATGCACACTTATGTTTCTCCAACCCAGCTGTGTTGCACAGCCGGGTTGGAGAAAAACCACAGGCTCCAATTCACTGTATGAGCAGCAAACAAGGCCGGTCAGACCAATCCTGGTGCTGCTCTCATGCTATGAGAGCAGCGTCTGGGTTGGGTGTGGAGCCTGTGCCCTGAGAGCCCATCCCCTTTCGGCCGGACGAGAGGAGCAGTGAGGCAGCCGTCAGCTGGAGCGGAGCGGGAGGTAAGTCTTTTATTTTGTTTACTTTTATATTGTATACACAAATGATGGTTCTTATGGAAAGGAAGCATCTGTGATATCCCCTAATTTAACCATGGCCTCCTTCCTACATCCCTGCTGTCTATGGTTGCTCGGCCACTTGTGACATGTCTCCCCTCCAGCCTTCATTTCTACAAACACTGCAAGGGTCCCCAAGTCGGGAGAATGTGGCATCACTTAAAGATGACACCCGGAGGTAATAAATACTAGACTGATTTCCCCTTAAGTGACAGATACACATTTTTCTGTTCTTTTGAAGGGTTATGGTTCCTGTGAGAACTAAGGACAAGAAAGAAGGTGCCAAAGTCCAAAGACAACACCAGGAATTAATTTACCTTTGTGTGA
This sequence comes from Calotriton arnoldi, assembly GCA_963921515.1. Classification (NCBI taxonomy): domain Eukaryota; kingdom Metazoa; phylum Chordata; class Amphibia; order Caudata; family Salamandridae; genus Calotriton; species Calotriton arnoldi. The sequence goes on from CAWUFW010003266.1 coordinate 949,758, forward strand.
CTTTGTGTAGTGGCTGAAGGTATTCCCTTAGGTCATCATGCTATTTATTAAAATTCCAATAATTTGAGGCTTCCTGTGGTGTCTCGCGTTTTACAGTGTGTTAAGCTACTTAATGTCCAAGTTCTTATCAAATGTGTCTGATTAAGGTCTGAATTGCTTGTATATGGATATATTTCACAGAACAGTTCTGCTAATTATTGCTGTAATTCTATTTCAACATGTTACTGTAGTTTACTAATTTATAACAGTGGTTGTTAACAGGGGTTCTGCGGACTCATTGGGTTCCGCGATGCCTACTGAATGGATCAGATTTTAAAATAAATAATATTAGCAGATTGTTAAAGTATCTATGCATAAAAAAGCAAAATGTTAACTTTAATATTTTTTAATTCTCTGTGAATGTGAAGGAACTGGCAAATTGGAGGGTAAAACTATGTTGGCATTTTTAGCTTCATTTGTGGAGGCAGAACAAGTACAGCAAAGAGAACCTAGCATGGATGATTGATGGCCCTAAATAAAACACTCGTAGGAGCTGACAAAAAGAGAATATTCATTAGAAGCAAAAAAAACAATATGCTACATTCTAGCATGTTGCTTCATCTTTTAGAAATAAGAGCACACTTTGAAAACCTCAAACTTGCCATTGCAATTTCTATTTTTGTATTTTGAGTTTTGTAGTTTTTGTTTGCGAATGAAATGAAATACTTCATAATTTGTGCACTTGTTTGATACATGCATGTTTCTGTATTTTTGTGTTTACGTTCAAATTGTAGAAAATTGTTTACAACGGGGTCGCCTGCTTCAAGTAGTGAATCAGTGGGGGTCCACTGATGTTCAAAGGCTAAGAACCGCTGATGTACACTTCGTTGTTGCTCACAACATTTTTGTGGGTTCTTTTTTTACCCTTATTTAAAGTGGCAACTTTTTACTTTAGCACCTAAAAAACATTATTCTGTGTTAGAAATGGGGTCTCTAGGTGGCGGAGGTATGCACCCTGTCCAAGTAGGGATCCACACTCTAGTCAGGGTAAGTGTAGTACACATTAAAGGTTTAGCTGTGCTCACCCTCTGGTAGCTTGGCATAAAGCAGTCAGGCTAAACTAAAGTATTTGTGCTCACACACAGTAACACAGTGAAAACACCACCAAAGTACTTCACACTAATTTAGAAAAATAGCCAATATTTATCCGAGTAAAACAAGACCAAAACGACAAAAGTACAACATACACAAGTCAAGATATACATTTTTAAAGATTAAATCAAAATGCAGTGCTTAGAAGTCAACAGCTCCAAATGGAACTATCTGGTTGCGCTTGACTGGGACAAAGCCAAAAGTTCAGTCTGACCGCGATGGAGCACGGGCCGGATACAGGGATCACGCAGACCCACTTAAGTACTTTGGATGCGTCTAAAATCGAAGACGATGCATGCCGCAGAGGAGGTGAGGCATCGCGGATGCAGGTGATGCACCTGTTCTTTAAGGCAGTGCAAGGTCATTGGCCGGGGACGATGCGTTGGGCAGAGGAAGTGATGTGTCGGTTGCTGGTGCGAGGCCTTGGTTCCTAAAGGCGATGTGGTGTCAAGGATGCATTGATGTCAACAGCGCGATGCCATATATGTCGAACCGCTGGGCTGAAGGCAATGCGTTGGTCAAAAGCCACACAGGGCTGGGGTTGTGTCGGAGTCGGAGCGGTGCGTCACAGGCTTCGGTGTAGCAGTGCTCGAGACTCACGCAACAGCGATTTTTCGGAGGCACTGCGGCAAAGTTGGAGCTGTGTTAAAGGTCGAGTTTGTTGAATCACACACTCGGCGAGCAATGTCCACAGCTTCGGTGAAAGCAGAGGCAATACGTCAGTTTTGCAGGGATGTGCTGGTTCCGAACTGAAGCTTTGGAGCCGATGTATCGGTTTCTTGGTTGCAGCACCACATTCACCTCTAAGGTCCCAGGGCTGTATTTGGCACCTATTGGCAGGGCCCAGAGCAGATGCTGGCAGCAAGATGCAGGTGAAGTCTTTGATTTACCCGAGACTTCAGCAACAGGAGGCAAGTTCAGTCAAGCCCTTGGAGAACTTCGAAAGCCGGATGCAGAGAGTAAAGTCCAGTCCTCTCACTCCCAGGCAAGTAGCAGCAGGCAGCAGGCCAACACAGCAAAGCAAGCAGCAAAACTGCAGTCCCTCCTGGCAGCACAACAGCTCTTCTTCCTGGCAGAATGTCCTCAGTCCAGAAGTGTTCTGAGTATTTGGTGTCAGAGGTCCAGTACTTATACCCATTTTCGCCTTTGAAGTAGGAAGACTTCAAAGAAAAGTCTTTATAGTGCACAAGACCCTGCCATTCCAGGCCCTGGCTCCAGACACACTACAGGGGGGTATGCAGCTCTTTGTGTGGGGGAAGGAAAAGCCCTATTCAAGTGCAAGTGTTAACTCCTCCCACCACTCTAGCTCAGGGAGGCTCATCAGCCTGGTGATGGGCCATCAGGATATGCAGTGCACACTTCAGCTCCCTTTGTGTATGACTGTCTAGAGTGAACAAAGCCCAACTGTCACCCAACCCAGACGTGTATTTTAGGGGCAGGCAGAGGCACAGAATGGTTAAGTAAGAAAATGCCAACTTCTAAAAGTGTCATTTTCAGACCTGCAATTTAAAAATCAATTTCACTAAAAGTTGTGTTTGTAAATTGTGAGTCCAGAGACACCAAACTCCACTTTTCTATCTGGTCCCAATTGGAAGTTACACTTGTAAAGTGTTTCAAGGCAGCACCAATGCTAACCTATGAGAGAGATAGCCTTGCTGTAGTGAAAAATTAATTTATCCGTTTTTCACTACCAGGACATGTAAAATTTAAGAGCACATGTCCTACCTTTTAAGTACACTGTACCCTGCCCATGGGGCTACCTTGGGCCTACCTTAGGGGTGCCTTACATGTAATAAAAGGGAAGGTTTGGGCCTGGCAAGTAGATGAACTTGCCAGGTAGACATGGCATTTGTAAAACTGTACAAAAAGGCTCTGCAGTGACAGGTCTAAGACATGTTAGAAGGGCTACTCATGTGGGTGGGACAAACAGGGCTGCAGGCCCACTAGTAGCATTTGATTTACAGGCCCTGGGCACAAGTAGTGCACTGTACTAGGGACTTAGCAAATCAAATATGCCAATCATGGAGAAACCAAATGCCATTACATTTTAGACACAGAGCACATGCACATTAGCACTAGTCATCAGTTGTAAAGAGCCCAGAGTCTTAAAACCAGCAAAAACGTAGTTCAGCACACAGTCAAAAACAGGAGGTCAGAAGCAAAAAGAAAGGGGAAACCTCGCCAAAAGATGGCAGGTCTAACATTCAGTCTTTTATTCTATGTGGCCTTGTTGTAGTCCTGCTTTCATAATAAATGTGCTAACTACCCCATTCCGGGGGGGGCGTGGCCGAGCCATCGACCAACATGGCCGCGCGGACTTGAAGCTCCGGCCGCCGATGCACACACGCGCCCAGTAATCGCGTGTTGGGTCCACCTTCACCGCTTCCAATACATCGGAGTGCGGTCTGAGCCTGCGGGGAGCGAGTTGAGCGCTGTGTGCGGCGCGGGCGCAGCGGTGCTGCATCCGCTCCGCTGGTCGGCTGACGGCGGAGTGCGGCCTACGATTCTTCCTGACCCTGCGCGGCGCCCTGGGTGGCGGGCGGCCGCTGCCGCTCTCGGGGACCGTGGTCTCCAGTTCAGCGGAGGCGCCCTGATCCTGCTTTCCGCCGCGTGGACGGACGCCTGCGGCTCCTCGGAGGCAGCCTCCTTAACGCCCGGTGAGTGAGGCCGCGGGGCTGGGCCTGGGCTGAAACATCTCTCGGCCGGCCGGCGCTCCCTGCCACGCACCGCGGCACCAACCCGGGGGGACTGTGGGCGGCCCAGTGCGTGCGACCAGTGCGGGGCTGATTACCGGAGGCTCCGGTTGCATTGCCCTGCTCTTCACCGCAAAATCGGATATTGGTGGCCCGCCGGCAGCAACTATCCCAGACACCCGGTGGGGGAGGCCGAAGGAGTGGGGGCCCGGATCGAGGCCCTTCTCGGCCGGCCACCACTTCCGGCCATGCACAGCCGTTTCACTGCGTGGGGCTGTGGGCGGCCCCGTACATACGACCGACGCTGGCCTGATCTCCCGCCTAGAGGCTCCCACCTTCCTGAGGCGCCCCGGCCTTGCCCTCCATTGCCTGCTCAGGCGCTTGTGGCCCATCGACAGTAGCCAACCCTGCTGTGGGGACGAGAGAGTGGGGGCTGAGCCTGGTCCGGGGCCCTTCTCGACCGGCCAACACTCCCGGCTGCCGCCGCCGCTTCAACCGGTGGGGCTGTGGGCAGCGCTGTGCGAGTGGTCCGCACTGTTGGGGTGATGGGGCGTGGGGACCCCAAACAGCGGAGGCTCACATTTGACCGGCAGGCCGACTCGGGCCGGACCTCGCACTCCCTGGACCGCTCGGAGGCCTCGGGCACAGCGGACCGCCAGCCCCCTGGAGAGGGAACGGCGGCCATTTTGGCAGAACTCAGGGCCGGCTTCCGGGGCATTGATGACCGCCTCGACACTCTCACCTCTCGCCTGGACAGGATGGGGGAACGCATCGACGGCCACCACACTCGCCTTGGCGAAGCAGAGCAGGGAATATCGGACCAGGAGGACCACCATCGGGAGGTGGCGCGTAGACTGGAGCGCGCAGAACATCTGTTGAAGGCCGTCACAATAAAAAACGAGAATCTGGAGGCCCGGTCTCGACGGAACAACGTCCGCATTGCGGGCCTGGCGGAAACCACCAACATGGGCCGACCGGAACCCTTTGTCGAGGGGCTGTTAAAGGAACTTTTTGGGACTCAGCACTTTTCCGCCACGTTTGTCGTGGAGAAGGCGCACCGTTCCCTGGGGCCTCGCCCGACGCCTGGGCACCCGCCGCGTCCCATTGTGGCGCGGTTACTTAACTACAGAGACAGGGACACCATTCTCCGCCTGGCGCGGGAGGCTGCCCCGGTGAAGTATCAGGGGTCGGTCCTCTCATTCTATCCGGATCACACGCAGATTGTGCAGGAGGCCCGGCGGAAGATCACCGAAGCAAAACGACCGCTCCGTGCCCTGGATCTCAAGTACGCAATGCTTTATCCCGCACGTCTCAGGGTGCTGGTGGATGGTAAGCCTCGATTCTTTGAGAACGCCCCTGATGTCCTGGCCTTTTGCAAGCAGCGGGTGAGTGAGTCACGACGCAGCCCGGCTCGTTCCTCGCGTCATTCCTCTCCGGACCATAACCTGGCCCCCAGTGCCGAACTGTTCACATCTGATTGACCTCTGTTGGGGGGGTTGTCGGGTATTTGAAGATCCTTTGTTTCCTGCGATGCTTTTGGCTGGACACCGTGTACCCCGTTGGCACTCTGTTGTTTGATCTCTGTGGCCATTCACTTCCTTTTGCTGATATTATTGGGCTTGTTTAGCTTGGAGGGGTGCGGGCCTGCTCTTGTTCACCGCACCTAGGTTTGCCTTGTTATTTGGTGGACTCACTGTTGCCTCAACTGTTCATTATCTCATTATCGGGGCTAATATTGCGGCTCTGTTTGCATTTATCGTTCTCTTTACTGTTTCTTAATGTGGGCATCGGCTGTCCGAGGCGTTGCCTCGCCCGGGATGACTCCGCATAATTGTATTGGGGGTTGTTGTTGATTTGTGGGTGTGGGTTTGTGGGGGGTGGGATCCGATTCTCGGAGCCTTCGGGCTCAGGTGTGGGTGGTGGGAGGGTGTTGGGGGTGGGGGGATTTGTGGGGTTTTTGTATGATTGTTCAGGATGTTTTGTGTTTTTATTTTATTGTTTTATTTTGTTTGGTTTTCCGTTATACCCGACTCTCTGTGACCTAGGAGAAATGTATCTTACCCCCTTTTCCTTGCAACATGGCGGTCGCCCCTTCAGTGTCCATTAACCTGCTCACCTGGAACGTCCGGGGCTAAATAACCCGAGGAAGTGTAAACTGGTGTTAGCCTATTTGAAGCGCCATGCAGTTCAGGTGGCCTTCTTGCAGGAAACCCACCTCCCTCCCCGCGGCTCCTCTCCTTTCGCCTCCTCCTGGGGCCCTCACAGGTTTTTCTCAAATTACAGTACCTACTCACGGGGGTGTGCACGTTAATACACAACTCTCTTCCTTTTACTCTGCACCACAGGGAAGAGGATCCCCAGGGGCGCTACCTGCTGGTCAAGGGCACACTATTGGGTCAAACGATACTTTTTTAAAACGTCTATGCCCCCAATACCGATGACCCGGACTTTTTCGCCCGCCTCCATACTCTGCTTCACCGCCATGACTACGACGTCCTTTATCTGGGTGGGGACTTCAATCTCTGGGTGGACAGTACCCTCGACTCTTCTAATCCACGGGCTAACCCGAAGGCTCGTTCCCTTGTGGTGCTCTCCGATTTGCTTTGCTCTTTGGAGTTGCGCGATATATGGCGCCAACATCATACGTCAACCCCCGGTTACACCTTCTACTCGGCCCCCACGCCACGCTTACTCGCATTGACTATCTTTTCGCCTCCGCGACCGGGTGCCGCTGGGTTGAAGGGGTAACTGTGTTACCCCGCATTTTGTCCGATCACTCCCCCCTGTTGGCACGGCTGGTGGTTCCTCACTCGGCGGGGTGGGAGCGCAGATGGTCCTTCCCGACCTCTGCTCTTCTGGACGAGGTTTTCCGAGCGGAGGTCCAAGAAGCTATCACGGAGTACTTTGCCCTGAACATTGGGTCGGTAGCGCACTATGCTACCCTGTGGGATGCCTTCAAGGCGTTCATAAGGGGGGTCATCATCTCTAAGCAGGCTGGGGTACTACGGTCTCTGCGCGGCAGCCTGGCTAGGGTGGAGGCCACTCTGGCCGTCCTAGATGAGTCTTCCCCCGATCCGCAAGTGCAGGCCCAACGTAACGCACTGTTGTTAGAATTCCACGACCAGGCTGACAGGGAGGCCACTCTCCTAGGTAAACATCATCTGGCAAGACGTTATGGAGAGGGTGAGCGCCCCGGCAGGACGCTGGCGCGTCTGGTGGGCCCCCCTAGAGGGGCTGGTCACATCACTTCCCTCGTGCGCGATGACGGGACTACTGCTACTTCGGATCGGGACATTGTGGCGGAGCTGGTGGCGTACTATCGTTCCCTCTACTCTACCACTTTGCCTGCTAATTTTTCGCAACACATTTCCTATTTGGAGGAGGTGGCCATGGTCTGGCTCACTGAAGGCCAGGCCGAGTTCCTGGCACATTCGTTTACGGTCGATGAAATTTCCCTGGCTATCGACGAACTCTCGGGCTCTAAAGCCCCTGGCCTTGATGGGCTTAATGGAGCGTTCTACAAGGCTTACAAAGAAACCCTGACGCCTCACCTCTTGGAGGTGTTTGCAGAAGCACTGGAGTCTGGCGTCCTCCCTCCTACCATGCGCGAAGCGGCTATATCTTTGTTATTAAAACCGGGAAAGGACCCTACGCATTGCTCATCTTACCGACCCATTTCCCTTATCAACTTTGATAATAAAATTCTTGCAAAAATGCTTTCCTCGCGTCTTTCCCTTTTACTCGACCAAATTTTATCTCCGGTGCAAGCCGGCTTTGTGCCACATCGCTCCACCGCTCTAAACCTCTGTACGGTCTTCTCAGTCATCAATCGCATCGAGCCCACAACGCCAGCCGCGGTCGCGCTATTGGACGCAGAGAAGGCCTTCGACTCTCTCGAATGGCCCTTTCTGATGGCTTCGCTCCGTAAACTAGGCCTTCCTCCTAACTTCCTTGCTTTGATCGCTCTTCTCTACTCATCCCCTTCAGCCCGATTGCGGGTCAACGGGTCTCTCTCCCTCCTATCCCCATCACGCGTGGCACACGTCAGGGCTGTCCACTGTCCCCGATCCTGTTTATTATCGCAATGGACCCTTTGGTCCGTCATCTTCAGGAGCAGCACCTGTTCCGTGGCTTGCAATTCCCTTCCGGTCCGCTTTTGATGTCTCTCTATGCGGACAACGTCCTGCTCTTTGTGCGCCATCCCCAATCCAATCTTCAGCCGGTCATGGATGAGATCGAACGTTTCGGCTTGGTTTCAGGCCTTAAGATTAATTGGGGGAAATCTGTTCTGTTTCCCATTACGGATGCTGCGGCGACAGACGTCACGGAATACCCCTTGCGCGTGGATCGGGAGACCACTAAATACCTCGGGGTGCACCTACATAGAGAAAAGGCCCAGGTCGTTCAATTGAACTACGGACCTGCCATTGAGCAGCTCTCGTTGCAAATCGAGGGATGGATACAGCTACCTCTCTCCATGGCCGGCCGTATCGCCCTCATAAAGATGAAGGTGCTCCCTCGTTTCTTGTATTTCTTTCGCACCATCCCCATTCCACTCACCAATGCGTTTTTTACTCATCTGCGCAGCCTTCTTATTCGACTGATCTGGGCTGGTCATAGGCCCAGAGTAGCCTGGGACACCCTCACCCTTCCGTATGCACGGGGGGGTTCGCAGTTCCGGATTTCCAACTGTACTTTTTGGTGGCCCAAGCGCAATATGCGCACCACTGGTTTCATCCTGATGCCAGGATACCTTATACGAAAACGGACCGGGAGCTGGCTGCCCGACCCCCCTGGCATCCCTGCTCCCGAAAGGGGTCCCTCTGAATCCACATGACATTCAGCCCCTGGCCACCACGTGTTGGGCTTGGCGTAAGTTGAACAGATTGTATGGGTCTGGCCCTCTTTACTCACCTGCACTCCAAATCGCAAATAATCCCTTTTTACCGCTTGCCACGGATAGAGGGGTGCTGGTCACCTTCGGCAAGTTAGGGCTTGACACTTTTGAGTCCCTTTTTCCGGATGGCCGGGCGCGGGGGCTAACCGAGTTGGCACAACTTCCCGGGCTCACTGGGGTAGACTTCTCTTAACTTGACCCGACTCCAGGGCACGCTGCGCACCACCTTCTCCACCTTTCCTGCTCCATACGAAGACTTTCCCCCACTCACTCTTCTTATATCGGACGACACGGGCTCACATTTGGTCACAAAACTCTATAAGGCAGTTATGACACTTAGAGGGGGGCGGGATGCTGGGGTCCGGCAACGCTGGCAAGCGGACCTTGGACACCCGCTGCACGACAAGGATTGGGCCTACTGTTTAGAACAAACCCACAGGGTGTCTCCCAATCACAGGCATAAATTGCTTCATTTTAAATTTATTCACCGGGTTTATCTTACCCCACTCCAACTGTCTAAATTTGATTCATCTAGGTCGGCGAACTGCCCAAAGTGTAATGCTCTGACTGCCGACTTTGCTCACATGTCCTGGTCCTGTCCCCACATTCTTCCATATTGGCAGGATGTCTTTGCTGAGCTATCACGAATCATAGACACACCGTTGGTACCCACCCCGGAGTTGGGATTGTTGGGCCTGGTCAAGCGGATTAAACTGTGTTACAGGCGATTTGTTGCGCTTGCCCTTCTTCTCGCCAAGCGGGAGACTGCCACACTCTTGGGGGCGAAGGCTCGCCCGACTAAATTGGCCTGGCAGCGAAGCATGCTATATTGCAATACTCAATCTGACATATATGCTTCACTCCAGCCTCCTACCTCTAGGCCGTGCGACATTTGGTGCATATACTGCACCTATCTCCAACGCGCACTTCCTGCATCACAGACTGTTTCCTCCCCCCCCACCCCTCTTCCGTAAATACCTGGTGCATGATTTGATCTCCTTATGCCTCCCGTGGGCTGTTGCCCCTCTTCAGGGCGGTCTAGTTGTGTGGCCGGCTCGGTCTTTTACCCGGGCCACAACCGCCGCTCCTGGTCTTTCCTGGGTACCTACATGGGATTATGCGTGAACTTCAGTTCTCCTACAGTGAGCGAGAGTATGTATCATTCCTTGGGTATGTCTATTTTTGCGAATTTTGTTTCATTTTGTCATGTTTCTGGATCTTATTGTTGTTCTGTGCACCCCCTTAATTCGTTGCCAAATGGCTTTGCTGTACATCTCATCATTTGCAAGGCTACAATCTGTGTTTTCGTCTGCCGGGGGTTGTGCCTATGTATTATGGGTTTTTTAAATTTGTTTATTTTTTCTTTTTGTGTATCCTGATATTGTTTGTTTCATTTTCAATAAAAAAAACTTTTAAAAAACTACCCCATTCCGAAGCGTATACAAAGGTTTGCTGGTAACCTGTACATGGGTGGGCTCCTGTCCTAGTCTGATATGCAACGTATATTTCAGGGACCTAAACCATCTTACATAGCCATACAAAATGCCTCCATCCTGGTCACCAAGGTCCAGGAAATTCTCCAAGTGAGTATTACACTGGCAAAATGGAAACACATACATGGAAGGCTGGGTTTCATACCCTGTACGTTTAATCACCTGTCACAGCAGCGCATAAGGATAATTGTCAACATGTGTTGGCTTAGTAAAAAAAAAGTTGAGTAACATCTACTTATTCGGAAACAAACATATTCGCCTACTTACTTCTCAGACAAGTCAAATGTGGCTTCCTCACACCCACACACATACCCAAAGCCCTCAACCCACTCGCCACATAACCATTCCCTCACCCTCACATTCTCCCACTCTCTGTCTCCTGAGACAGTTGCGAAGAGCATAAGTACAATGTTGAAGAATGATTTATTATTAAGTACATTGTAGATCTGAAGAATCCTCTTCTTGCTGTACCCATGAAGCAAGTAGCATAAAAGATCATCTAAGATTTACAATCAAAATAGGTATGATACCACAGATAAGGGCTGTAAATTTGATGACATAGGGGTCCAATACTGTTGTGTCCTGATGACTTCCCAAGTTCAGTGCCTGGCTATATGTTGCACGGCAGAAACATGTTATCTCTGTAGGTTAGACCCTAGAGTGTACTAATATCCCACAATATATATTTCTGATACTCCTTCCATTACAGAATTTTAACCGACGCCCATAGTCCATTATTTCCACACGTTCATAACTGCTCTTGCAATAGAACATAAGAGCCCACCCAGGATAAGTAGCCCTTGGCTAGGAGCAGACTCAATGATGAAGAATGCCACCTAACCGTGACCGAGAGTACAGTGTCCCTTAATAGAAGATTTCCACTATTCCAAAAATCTTTGCCTGGATAGCATGCATCATTAAACAAAATCAAAATCGAAAATAATCTTAGTATAACACCGGAGGGATCAGAATGTCTTTTGTCATAAATATGTATAAATGGGGGGCGGGATGCAATCTTGGCTAGTCCTAATTAAACTTTAGAAGGATTTCCCCTCACTCCCTCTTAGTAGTAGTATAGTACATACAAATATTTGGCCATTTCTTGAAAACCCTTCTGGAAAGCATAAGATTTCAGTGGTTGTGGGCCAGTGGCTATAGAGTACTTGGTAGTTTAAAAAGGATTTCAACGAGTACCCACAACTGTTCACCAACCGTTGGGCATATGGCTTTCCTTCCAACTCCAGAATCTTAATCCTTCAGTTTGCTAATAAGGTTCTCCAATTTCCCTTCCACTAGCTTCACAGCATTTTCAATATTGGATGGCCTTTACCTTAACTACTGTTGAACCGGAGTTGATTGCCTTACAGGGTTGAACCACCCCAAGACACTGCCCACTTTCTGGTGAAAGGAAAGTCAGCAGATCTGGGTTTCAGCAACTCCTCTGCATCCTGCACTTGCTGAAGAAGTGTTCCAACATAGATAGCCCCCGGAAATCTGCCCGCAGGTGGGTCAGATTAGTGCCCCGACCACCCAGCTCTTTTACCACTAATGCTCTGGTTCATCCTCCAGATAGGGGACTGTTAAAGCCAGAGATCTCGTAAAGGAAGATCATCTTGACACTCTGCCACCACAGCCTGGCTTGTTGGGGAAAGGATCTTTAGGGTTGCCCAGCAGGCAGAGGTACCGAAAGGCATTTCCTTCAATCTTCTCTGAGACAGGATCTCAATTAACCTCTCAGGAAACTTTCAGACAATACAATCACATTCCTACAAAACGCACCATTTGGAACACAACTCATTCTGCAGTCTGTCTCTGGCATAACTGCTAGACATTCAGTGTTAAGATACATTGTTGCGCTTCTTTCAGGGTCCGAACATTGCACCTACTGCAAATTTTCTTAGGATGTTACAATCACACTTACAGAGTAAGCAAAACAGCCCTGCATAGCGATTTCACTTTTTTTTTTTTTACGTCAAAATCTTTTTTCTTTGCTACGCAGATCTTTTTTTGTGTTGTTTGTTCTATTTTCTTTAGGTTGGAATTATCAACATACTTTTTCCATCATCTGTAGCAGTACACTATTCAATATCTATCTATTTTTCTTTAGGGCTATTACTCACTGTTGTGGCTTATTTTTCTAGTTCTCTAGGGATTGCCTCTCTAGGATGAATAGATTTTTGCTTATGAGAGATGACAAGAATGAGTGGAGTGAGCTTTTATATACATTTGTCGACAGCAGAGAATAAATCAAGCTAGAATGGTCAAACAGATAAGAAACAGAATCCATTCTCAAACCAGTGTAGTCTTTGCAAGTCTAGCTTAGATACCGTTCAGACAATCAAAGGTAAATAATTCCATGGATGGAGTGCATTATTTTTCTCTTGTACCATCCAAAAATAAACACATTTGATACTAGCAGCTCCATTCCTATAAGTATGAGAACGACCTCAGATACTGGTAAACAGCCATGTCTACTATATTGTCTCTGGTGAACAAAACACATTTCCTAAAGGTGAGATTGTGTTCTTTCAGTCAAATAACATTTATTTTTTTTTACACACCATGCTTACTTGAAAACCTTTTCCTTACCAGTAACCGTGTCTTATAATAGGTCTGCATAACAAATGACAGTTGGGAGGCCCGCTCCGTCCGAAATACAGCTGAACTATATTATTAGAGTATGCCTCTAAGGTGAACTACTGCCACTAAAGTGATACAGCTTGGTTCCAATGACACAGTGTCTGGTTATACCCATCCGCTTAGGGTGACACACTATGTCACTGGAACCAAACTATACCTGTCTGATGAGCCCTAACTACAGGCGAAATAGGTCCTGGCTTGCTTGTGTTACGGTTCAAGGAGGACCTGGACTGGAAGTGCGGCCTGTACAATTCCCCTTGGAGTAGAGTCAAGACTAATTTGCATATGGTTTTCTCCAAACTGAGGTGGCATGGTGTGCAAAATAGTGATGGACTGGGATGCAGGCCCAAGCAATTACGAGTGGCTGAGATTAATTCAAACATTACATCTATCACTTTTTTGTATACTTTAGTTCTTTTAAGATGGTAGCTGAACACTGGTGCCATGCGAAGGATAATCTTTCAGTTTTATTCGAGAGCCCAGCTTTAAGTCTGAAGTGCAGACTTAACGCTGTAAAATGTAAAATGATGCAGGGAAACGACTTTTATATTTACAGAGACTTTTATATTAACAGAGAAGTTCTGGGTGATTTCTGGCATATAACTTTGCCCCCTGCCCTAGATCTAGCACACACTGAGTTTGTCTAGTATTTGACAGGAGGTCTCTGTGCATGGGTTATTGGGTTATTATTTTATTGTACAGTTAATTAAAACCTTACAATTAATGAACTAAAAGAAAGTATTTAAAACATTTTCTTCTAAGATAATTCAATACAGATAACATTTATTTTTCATAGCAATTTCTAAAATTTATAAACATGACAAATTCATGTGAAAACAGGCGATTTTCCACTCTGTTAGCGGCACATTGCAATATCCAGAGCTACATCTTTTTATATTGTTCAATAATTTTAAAGAGAAGTGCATCTAACAAAAGAGCATAGTACATATTTTTAGACAATTTGCATTTGCGTAAGAAAGTGCAAATACAGAGCATTCCCTTTGAAATCAAAAGGTAAAAAAAATTTACATTTCATAATCATTTAGTAAAACTAGAAAAGGAAGCAAAATCATTTATAAAAAATGTCGTTACCCACGCCTCTGTGCATGGAAATACACTGTGGAAACTTTAGATTGTGTGGCTTGCCTGAAAAGTGGGATGCATGTCTAATAACAACAAGCATTGGCATAGCCAATAGGTCTCGCCTTTGGGACCTTATAAGTATTTAGTTATGCAGCACAATATCCTTGGTGCAACAACATCAACTGTTGCATGGCTAGACACTTATAAGGTCCCAAAGGCGAGACCTATTGGCTATGCCAATGCTTGTTTATAACGCAAGCTTCCTTGAGCTTGAAGAGATTTCCATATTGTGTTGGTCTCCCTAAAGTGGATGTTAATAAGAGGCTACATTGTGACAACAAAATATGGAACAGTGGCCTTCTGGCACAAGGGGTAGCAGAAAAGTGTGCCCTCTTGGGTTCTTCTATAGGTTGCAGTTTAGATGGCTAAGCCAGAGCGCTCACATTTCCAATTCCGTGGCTAAGTAGCTCATTCACTCCAGGTTTTCACTTTGCACTCTGGGATATGCAGTCCTGCTGTTCCAATTCTAAAATGAGGTCTATATTTATCAGAATGCGACAAAAGAACCTGGAACGGTCAAGCTACTCGAGGGCTTTAAGACCATCTCTGGTGGGTGTGACACATTCGCAAAAAACTTTAAGTGAATGTTATCTGGACTATACAAGTTCCAAGCAACAATAACATACATTGCATACATAACACATTTTACAGAGTGGAATCGTTGTCGCAAAACGGCTGTGCCCCATTTGAGATGAAAGTTCATTTCTAGCGTTTCCTCCATGGACGTTGCTGTTTCCAAGCATGGCGATATTACTAGCCGGTGGAATGGGGTTGGATTGACTTCAGAAGGACGAAAGGGTGAGCCGGTCCCGCAGACATTGAGACCCGTACCCAAAAGGTTACTCTCCACATCTCAGCAGCGAGCACTGGCTGAAGCTACTTCCCCGACCCAGGTCAGGAGGGCAGATTTCTGGTATAGAGGACATATTTCTGGTACACAGGAGGGCAGGATTCTGGCTCCAATCTTGCCACTTCCGGGTCAACAAACTACAAGGACAACAGGGTCAGCGGTGTGACGGGAAGCCGCTCTCTGAAACTTTCATTTCTAACTATTCATCCAAAAACGTGTGGCTGTTTTCTAAGAATATTTAGGATTACTTACACACGTGCAGCTTTCAGTAAGGGGTTGTCAATCTGCCATAATGGTATGGACATGGAGAGGGCTCCTAGACGGAAGCAGCTCAGTGCATCATCCTGCGCCTACTCTGGTAACTGAACACCTGTCCTGTGAGGTCAAGCTTTGCCGAAATTCAGGGGTTCAGTCAGAGTGATGATGGCAAGTGAGCACTGCGAGGCGGCGGAGGAATAAGATGCACTCAGAGGATGGTGAGTGCTGACTGGGTGGTGCTAGAAGAAGGTGCACTCAAGAGAATGGTGAGTGAGGACTGCGAGTCGTAGGAAGAATGTGCACTCAGAGAGGTTAGTGAGTGATGACTGGGTGGCACTAGAAGAATGTGCACTCAGAGAGGTTAGTGAGTTATGACTGGGTGGCGTTGGAAGAAGGTGCACTCAGAGAGAGGATGGTGAGTGTTGAGGATGGTGAGTGCTGACTGGGTGGCGTTGGAAGAAGGTGCACTGAAGAAAAGATGGTGAGTGAGGACTGCGAGTCGTAGGAAGAATGTGCACTCAGAGGTTAGTGAGTGATGACTGGGTGGCGCTAGAAGAAGGTGCACTCAAGAGAGGATGGTGAGTGAGGACTGCGAGTCGTAGGAAGAAGGTGCACTCAAGAGAGGATGGTGAGTGAGGACTTGGTGGCGTAGGAAGAAGGTGCACTCAGAGAGGTTAGTGAGTGATGACAGGGTGGCGCTAGAAGTATGTGCACTCAGAGAGGTTAGTGAGTGATGACTGGGTGGTGCTAGAAGAATGTGCACTCAGAGAGGATGGTGAGTGATGACTGGGTGGCGCTAGTAGAAGGTGCACTCAGAGAGAGGATGGTGAGTGAGGACTTGGTGGCGTAGAAAGAAGGTGCTCTCAGAGGATGGTGAGTGATGAGGATGGTGAGTGATGACTGGGTGGCGTAGGAAGAAGGTGCATTCAGAGAGAGGATGGTGAGTGATGAATGGGTGGGGTTAGCAGAATGTGAACTCAGAGTGAGTTGATTGTGAGTGATGGCTGGGTGGCATTAGAAGGAGGAGAGACATGGAATAGAAGGATGAGAGACACGGACTAAAAGGATGAGAGACACGGACTAAAAGGATGAGAGACACGGACTAAAAGGAGGAGAGACACGGACTAAAAGGAGGAGAGACACGGACTAAAAGGAGGAGAGACACGGACTAAAAGGAGGAGAGACACGGACTAAAAGGAGGAGAGACACGGGCTAAAAACACGGGCTAAAAGGAGGACAGACACGGGCTAAAAGGAGGACGGACTAAAAGGAGGACAGGCTCGGACTAAAAGGAGGACAGACGGACTAAAAGGAGGACAGACACGGACTAAAAGGAGGACAGACACGGAATACAAGGAGGACAGACACGGAATACAAGGAGGACAGACATGGAATACAAGGAGGACAGACATGGAATACAAGGAGAGTGCGTAGTATCAAAAGGGTGGCACACAAGAGAGAGACCTGAGGGCTACACGTACTAACTGCTGATTTTGGTATCGGACAAAGATTTTTATGGAGGCAGCGAGAAGCTGAGTGAGGAAGCCCCAGGAGGACGGGATAGAGAGCTATAGTGGAGAGTAGAGACGTGGACTGTGTAGCCTGTGAGTTCAGGATATAGCAGAACAAGGAGGCACCTTCAGCAGCTAACCATGCACGGTTTAGAAGGGAAACAAGCGCGCGCGCGCCTCGCGCTGAAAGTTAAAGCGACCGCGAGCAGGCAAATGCAAACAGCTCTTTTCAAGCACTCCTGCTTGTGCTGGCATCCACTTTGCGGGAGCGAGCAGCGGCGCGCGGGCCATCTGTTTTCAATTAGCGTGCTCGCTCCCGCAAGGTGGATGCCAGCACAAGCACGAGTGCTTGAAAAGGGCAGACCAATTTCTAAAGGTCATCTCCTAGAGCAGCGCATGCGCGCTGCCTAGGCGAGACCTAAAAAGGGAGTGTCCTAGGGTGGCAGCAACTCTTGGAGGCGGCAGATAGAAGGTGAGAAGTTGGAGTGTTGGAGTGTTGTCCGGACCCAAGGCACGTAATGAAGCAGGGCCCCTGCAGTTCACAAGGGTACATTAATGGATTAGTGGCTCATGCAGCTGAAAGGCAGTCTGGAACACTAGACATGCCCAGGTGGCATTACTGCTGGTGTATGTCACATCATCATGGTGAAAGGGAGCCACCCTGGGGGAAGATCATGTGAAGGTGACTTTGATCTACACTGGCTGGCCCTACTTTATGTGACTCACTAACATATAAGAGTGACCATATTGTGTTGGAGAAAGTAGATCAGGCAGGCTGAGAACATGAGAGCTAAGCTGAAACAAAACATTTTCAAAAGAGAATTCGAAAGAAACAAACATGAAATAAATACACTAGCCTTCAAAATAACTTCGAACATCTGATCAACAACAGAGGAAGAGGAAGCAATGATATCGCACAGAGAAGAAGCAAATTTGCAATAAATTTGGAGGGAGTGTGATAATTTTCCACAGTGGCTTCATGACTCTGAGAATCAAGAATAGGATGTAAAAAGAAACGGTAAAGGGAGGAAGAGTTATGACCAGATTCAAAGCCAATATATGCTTTGATGCTGGAAATGGCTTCCTGTTGAAGCAGACTGCCAGCTTAAAGCCTATTGTTCTAGCAAACACGATCAATTTCATTACCAGCCATTGGAACAAGCATTGTGCAAATGTAATGGTGATTTCAATTGAAAATGTGCAAATACAATGGTCAGTTCAATTGAAAATGTGTTGTCTTAATGGCAATGCACTACCACACCATGCATACTCCACTCTATGCCACTATATGCCACTCTACTCTAGTATACTCCACTCTACTCTAGTATACTCCACTCTACTCTAGTATATTCCACTCTACTCTAGTATATTCCACTCTACTCTTATCTACGCTGCTCTACAGTGTTCTACTCCACTCCTCTCCATTCTACGACACACTACTTTACTTCACTCAACGACACTCTACTCTACGGCACTACGCTCTATCCCACTCTACACTACGCCACACCACTCTAAGCCACTCCACTCTATGACAGTCTACGCAACCCTATGACACTTCACTCTAGGCCACTATACTCTACGACACTACAACACTCCACAACTCTCTATGCCACTCCACTCTTTGACATCCTATGCCACTCCACTCTACAACACTCTATGCCACTCCACCACACTCCACTCTAATACATGACTCTATGCCACTTTACGACACTCCACGACACTCCACACTACGCCAATCCACTCTATGACACTTTACTCCACTCTACGCTACGGTACTCTATGACACTCTACTCCAATCTGTGCAACTCTACACCACTCCACTCTATGACACACTACACCACTCTACGCCATTACCTCTAGGACACTCTATGCCACTCTACTCCATGACACTCCTCTCTACAACACTTTACTCCACCCTACGCCCCTCCACTCTACGATCCTCCACTCTACAACACTTTACTTCACTATACGCTACACCACTCTACGATAGTAAACTCTATCCCACTCCACTTTATGCCCCTCAACTCTACGCCCCTCCAGTCTCTGACACTCCACTCAACAACAATTTACTCCACTCTACGCCACTTCACTCTATGCAACTACACTGTACTCCACGCTATATCACTCCACAACACTCTATGCCCCTCCCCTCTATGACACTTCACTCTATTCTACGCCACTCCACGCAACTGTACGTCACCCTACTCTACTCCACTCCATGACACTCTGCAACACTTTATTCCACTCCACACCCCTCCACTCTATGCCATTCCACTCCTCTTTGCACTCCACAACACTCTATGCTACGCTATTCCACTCTATGCCCCTCCACTCTATGACACTTTACTCAACTCTATGCTATGCCACTCTACGACACTCCACTCTACAACACTCCTCGACACTCTATTCTACGCTACTTCGCCCTACTCCACTCTTCACGCCGCCACTCTAAGACACTTTACACCCCTCTGCGCTATGCTACTCCACTCTACGACACTCCACTCTACTCTAAGCAACTCCATGCGACTCTACTCCCCGCCACTCTACTCTATGCCATCCTACTCCACTCCATGACCTTCCACTCTACGACACTTTATTCTACTGCACGCTCCACTCTACGACCCTGTAATCCACTCTATGCTATGTCACTCCACTCTACTTCACTCCACAACACTCCATGATACTCTACTTTACGGCACTTTTTGCCCCTCCACTCTACGACACCCCCTCTATGCCACTCTACTCTACGACACTTTACTCCACTCCATGACACTTTATGACCCTGCACTCTAGTACATGCCACTCATGACACTTCACACTCTACACTACTCTACTCCACTTCTCTCCGTGACACTATACTCCTCTTTATACCAATCCACTCTAGTACACTCTATGCCCCTCCACTCTACACCCCTCCACTTTATGACTCTCTACTCCACTCTACATAACTCCCTCTATGCCACCTTACTCCACTTTACACCACTCCACAACAAACTACTCCATTCTACACCACTCCACGCCACTCTACAACATTCTACCCCACTCTGTGCCCCTCCACTCTAAGCCACTCTATACCACTCCACTCTACTCCACACCACTCTACTCCACACCACTACGCTCTACAACACTACGCTCTACAACACTCTACTCTACTCCACAACACTCCACACCACGATACTCCTCTCCACCCTACGCCACTCCACAACCCTACACTTCACTCTACGCCACTCCACTTTATGCCACTCCTCTCTATGACACTCCACTCCTTTCTCTTCTATGCCACTAACTTTTAGCCATGCGGAACAGCAGCCACGCTGGTGTACAACATGGCTAAAACACATTGGCAAAGCCAATAGCTCTTGCACAGGTGAGACCTATTGGCTTTGCCAATGCTTGTTCTCCCCATTGTGGCACTGCCAGATTGCAGCAGACGTTACCTCAATACCTCTACTCCTCTGCTAAGGAGAATGTTTTGGTCAGAGACTTGCCTTGTTTAGTCATTAAAGTCATTGTAGTTTCTGCAGTTATTTCACAGATTGCCAGGAGTGTTGCTTAGTCAGTAGAGATAGAACAATGCTATGATGGTCTTCAGTGAGGACTCTCACGTGGAGGGGCAGCTTACACAACAGGAATGGCTGATGGACAGTTTCACTAGGGTTCTAGGTTCTACCAAAGAATCCACTGATTGCAGAGCTGCCTTCTAGGTGCTTCAATTGGTTTAGTAGACAAAAAACAACATTACGACCAGTACGTTGTCCAAACAACTGGACAAGTGCAGTAAATTTCCCAAATGGGTTACAGACTATTAGGAAAAGGTGACAGACAATTATAAAAATGCCATGGCAAGAAACAATTCTCTTATACTCTCCTCTAAAATCGGAATGCAGATTTGAACTCCTCGATATAGAGACTACAGAAATATCACATTGACAAGCTCAAGGGAGCTTTTGTGAACAGAGAACAAGCACCAAACAACCTGGTAGAAAAAGGACACCAGTTCTTCTGTTGGAGGGCAATGCCACAGTGGAAAACTCTTTTGACCCAAATTTGGATTGTGACGACTAGTTATATTACTAGGAAACCTCATTTGACAAAAAGGACTAGTGTTATGGTGGTACAATTTGACTACAATGACCTTTACCCGAAAGGGAATCCAAAAAAGGAATCAAAGAGGTGCAATGTTCAGACCAGAAGATATTATCTAACCATTAACCTCTGACTGAATTCTGACAACCTACTTAGTGGTCTTCCTTACGAAAAACCTAGGCATGTCACTCGATATGCATACAGATGAAGGGTGCAAGACACAACATCAGGCACAAAGTGTTAACTCCAGAGAAAGAACTTGCGCTGACAACATCCTGTTCAGATCTTCAAGGTTCCAAAATAAATGTACTGATAAATCCTGGCGAACTTGCCAAGAAATGGCACTAGATTGATTTGTCCCACTCACAAAGATTTCGGACATGGTATTGAAATATAGAACCTCTGACACTGCAGTGAATCCAGAAAGTTTGGGCACAACACGTTATCTACCTCCTGAGAACACCAATTGCACCATTTCTATATATGTCACCAAGATTTGCTTTGGAAAGCATAAGGGTGCTGCCCATGTCAGAAATGGTTAAGAAGCTGCAGGCTTCTCTTTAGCACTTTTGTCAAAGTGATTGAGTGGTGAGTGTGTTCGCCTCCACTGTTCTCCACATAGTCAGATGTTGTAGGAATTCTCAGCTGGTGGCCACTTTGCATAAAATACTCAAAGGTTTCAGAGTAGTCCAAATTCTTTCAATCAGGGGCATGCTCACCATCATCCAGCACCTTCTACGCCATCAGACGTCACTGAGGAAGGAATAGGAATAGGAAAAAGAAGGCCAGGAATGTCTCCCTTTTTGGTAATTTAGGTAATGACTTGATCAAATCCCTCTAACAGTGGAGAAGGATGGTATGATTTGTACACAGCTGATCTAACATTCTCAACAATGGGTGGATGCTGAAGACCGTATAATGCGTCCAATTAAATTCTTTGGAACCCCCTGTCAGTCGTGGCACTTCCCCTTCACATTTTGGTTCTCTCTTTTTGACAAGAAAAGGTTTGCTCAGGAAGCTTCTTGGGTATTGAGAGGAAGGGCTTATTGATTGCTTTGAGTGAGATTCTGTACTTTGTGTACGGGAGCTTTCTTACCAACTCCTACTCCTTCCACAATGGCATGTGATCTCTGGCTAGTCATCAACCTAAGACAATTAAATGCATAGTTTCTATACGAACCTTTCAAGATACAGAACCAACCCTTTAGGATCTCTTGTTACCTCAGTACTGGCTGGAGAAATTAGATATAAAGGTACCTGTTCAATCTCATTTTTTCTACACAGTTGTTTTCTACAGTTCTGCACTTCAGTTTGCCCTCTGTCCTTTAGTGCTTTATAACGAGTTACTGAATCTTCTAGTGGTGAGTTTGAAGGCAGAGACATGTACTTGATCAATTGGAAGACGTGATTTTTATGTTGCAGAGCACAGAGGCTCTCAAGGCCCTTGGCCTTTTTATGTTCTGAAGTTCTGATTAACTGGAAGAAGTCGCACGTGAGCCTAACCTAGCATATGGACTTGCAGGGATTCACAGTAGCCATACCAGCATCTATCATATGCCTCCCTTTTCAAAAAATAGACTGTATAAAGAAGAAGTGAAGAATAGCAGTGAGACAAAAAAAAAATATCGGCTCCACGAGCTAACTCCGAGTGTGACTGAAATACAAAGAGACATGGAACAGATTTATCAGACCTTATAGAATACGATGCCAGCAGAAGAATCTACAGAATTTTTTGTTGAGCTAATGTTAATGTGGGCAAGCGGGCCAAAGGGGAATGTACATATAAATAGTATCAAACTGCATGTAATGAAATGTCTGTTGGGTGTGTGATCTGTTGCGGTCTCCTATTGATAAGGGACACTGTCTTCCAGTCCAGTACATATATTATTTGGGTGGCAAACAATCCAAACCTTTTCTGGGTCTGTTGAAGGATTCATGGAAGTACTGCCGGATCAGGGAGCTTATTATTTAGATGGAATATCTTCTGGTACTGGCCAATGCGGTGGCTGACTACTGGGCTACAGGGTAGCCGGATCTTCCGGAGACATTGTTACAATTAAGGTTCCCGGTTTTCCGGTTATATGGATTTTTACTCATGAATACAGACAGAAAACAATTTGTTTCTCTGTCTGCATTTATGTATAGAAACGGAAGAATACTGAAAAACACGCCCCCTTGCACTGTAGCTTAATTACTAGCAGAGGGCACAAATAAAAAAAAAGTATTGGAGGAATTATATGTACAAGTGTGAGGACCACTCTAAGGCAAGTTAATGGCAGTAATTACAGCTAAATGTTTGTAATGGAGCTCATCTGCATTTCTTTTCCCTAGCTGGCACCCATTTCTTGAATGGCCATGGCCTGAAGTAGAGTGAAGTTGTATGAAAAGTTGGGTTTTGAGTGGCCGCAGAGCATCCAGTTTTGAAAGAAAAGACATGTTTTAAATTGTTGCAATTCAATTGGCACGGACACTTTGCTAAACTCACTAGCCCAGCCCCACTGGCCTTTCTGCTGCCTCTGAATGTCAACTGAAAGGGTTTGTAAGTTGATGTGGGCTAGTCCAAACTTACATTAATGCACATTGTTTCAGGGAGGCCCGGAAGGGCTGGGGCGGCATGTGGCACAGCTCTCAACCATTCACAGCAGTATGGATGGTGAGAGCAAGATCAATCGAAATGTAATATTTAGAACTGACAAGCACATAATTTTCATTCTAAAATAACAAAAAGGATACTGATTTTACATGCACATCAAGATTTATGTGGCAGCTATTTGCCACTACATATAAAAGAATGCTACTCATTTTTATGAAACTTAAATATTTAAATGTGCAGTCAGCCTTGCTGGGTTTCAAATCTGTCTCCTGAAGGTGAAACTCTGTTATTAGCAGAATAGGGTCTGCCCAAGGATGTGCCCTAAACAGATTGGGCTCTCTTTCCAGATTGTCAACGATCTTAAACAATGGACATGTAAGTTAAGCACCTTCTCTTAAGGTCTTTAGTTAACGGATAGATTCAGTGTAAATCAAGTATGGGAGACTTGGCTTTTCATTCTTGACTAGGTAGATGCAACAAGTACCACTGAGGTACGTAATAGAAACACCTGTTATTTTCAATGTTATGGAATGGCACAATTACTTCAAACTCTTCATCGAAAGTTGTTCTTTGCTCGGGTGTGTTTCCAAGGAACATAAATGAAAGGATTTCGCCAAAGTGATGAGTCAAATTTACTTTCGTATGGAATGCCTAGTAGGGTGTACATTTATACAAAGTTATCTGGTGCAATTCTGTTCAGTAACGATATATATGTATGCCCTAAGGAATGTGTCGCTTTTTGCTAACTAAAAAAACTGACATCATGAATGTTGTTGAAGAAGAGTTCAACAAATACACAATGTGCAATATATCGTAAAGAAAGACCAGTGATATGACATACTGGCTTTCTCAGAAGCCGGAATGGCCAACGTTGTATAATTTAGCTTGAAACTCATGTCCGTACTACCATCATCTGGAAATGCAGGTTTTCCGTTGCCTTCATTTCATGAACAAATCATAAAGAGCCTCAATTCCTGTAAAGTCTTTAAAAATGCATATGCTACTATTTTAAAGTTTTCAAATGAGTATGGTGTTTCTTCATTTAGGGCCTGATGTACGACCTTTTTTCGCGGTCGCAAAGGAGATTTCAGCCCCTTTGCGACCACAAAATAGGTCAGCCCAATGTACCAACCCTATTTTGCGAGTCGCTAATCAATTAGCGACTCGCAAAATAGGGTTAGCGACTCGCTATTAGGAAGGGGCGTGCCAAGGGCGTCCCTTCCTAATAGCGACTCCAAAACCTATGTATGAATGTTTTGCGACCGCAATTGCAGTTGCAAAACACTCGCAGTTTCCACCCTTCTCAGAAGGGTGGTTAACCACTCGCAAACGGGAAGCGGTCCCCAGGGGACCCCTTCCCCTTTGGGAATGGATGCGCAAATATTTTTTAAGAGCAGGCATTTTCATTTTTCTTTTTTAAAAGCATCCTGTTTTCCTTTAAGGAAAACGGGATGCATTTAAAAAAAAAAAATACTGCTTTATTGACAAAGCAGTCCCAGATATGGTGGTCTGCTGACCCCAGTGACCCCAGCAGGCCACCATCCCTGGGAGTGCCAGCCATTCCCAATGGGGTCGCAAATTCCGACAACCTCATTAATATTCATGAGGCATGCAGTTTGCAACCCCATTGGGAATCGCAAACAGTGTCTGAGACACTGTTGTTCATTGGATTTTGTGACTCACAAATTGTGACTCACAATTTGTCGCAATTTGTGAGTCACAAATTCCAATGGTCGTACATCTGGCCCTTGATGCCCTTAAAAATATATTTAACTAGCTAACAATCAAATGCAAGTATGCATTATCTGTTTAAATAAATGTGGAAAACCACTACCTACAGCATCATTTTTCCCTGCAAACAAAATAAACGTGAACAAATGCAGATAAAATTACTAAAAAGTGAATATGGATAAATTACAGAAGGAAATGCCATAAACATAAATGCCATGAAATTGGGAGCCTTAGTTATAATGAAAGAATGTGTAGTTGTGTCTGTACCCCTTCACATGTTGGTTGCACCAGTGTTAGCTAAAATTATGGATAGGATGTATTGATGGGAGACAGCTGAGTGATTGGCAGCTGCTGAAAGAGGAGAGACAAGGGACAGGATGTGAGAATAAGCATGGGACTGCCTGGATATTGGTGTATAAAGTCAGGTGTTTGCTTTTAAAATACTATTGTAACTGCTGAGGATCATGTGACATATACACCCTTATAGTTTTAAAGTCTGCTTTTAAGTTTTACATTGAAGAAAGATGAGTCTAATACTTACCTCTGAACCTTTAATAGAATCTAGACTTTCTAATGCCTTAAGGTAGGGAATTACTATAATTAGGCAATGGGTCCTTTTGTATTGATCAATGGTTTCTTTAGCTATCTGACTTGCTGATTTAGAGCAGAGGCCATTATGTCCATCCAGAAATCTGACAATTTTGATTGCGGTGTTGGGGGCACTGAAACTGGGATGCAGATTTACGGTGTAACTTATTGTGTAGTTTACATTTAAATTTTAACAAGGAATAGTCTGTCCAAGGCATATCCTACAAGGATGTTAGAATGCATTATAATTAAAAATGAGCATTTATTGAAGGGAATGGGTCTATAGACCCAGCGGATAAAGCCCTGGTTGGCTAAGTATTCAGTGTACAGTTGCGCAAGAGCAAGGTGTTGTCCCACTGGATCCTAAACTACTTCTCATTCAGAGTTTCGGAGAGAAAGATATTGTAGGTGAGGGGACAGGCTTTCAAATTAATTCAAAAACACAGTACTATGTTGGTGGGTCGGCTGATAATGATTATTAGACTCGATTACTGTTCGAGGACTGTGTATCAAAAAGCAGGTACTCAAGAGGTTAAAGCAATGCAGTGTCCCTGGTTCAATATTACTGACACCATCAATGCATTTGGATTGAGTCTCTGAAGAGGTTCAGAATCCTGAAAGTTCAAACTTCTGGAGGCACAAGACAGAATTACCATGGTTGAGGGAGTAAGAGCGATGAGCCATGAGTGAGTTTGATAATTAGTCATGACTAAGATTACTCCACACTGTACTCAAGGTACATCGAAATAATAACATAAGAAACAAAATATACATGTAAAAAACTTTGATTTACAGGCCTGATATTTACCAAGAGCTGTGTGTGAGCAGAAATTTTCATTTTTTACATTCAAATGCATATTGCATTTGGCAATCGAATGTAAAAAAAACATCTCTCGAAATACTGCTTTATGGTTATTTTGGTCACCACCTGCACAGAGAAAAGAGGAGCCGGAAGGGAAATACGAGGCTGTGTGGTGCAGCAAGAGAAAAGGGTGGGGTGCAAAAGAGGAGGATGAGGTGAAGAGCACAAGACAAGGAGTACTAGGTGCAGAACAGGCATAAGAATAGAAGGACGAGCAAATGGAAGGAGTAGGTGCCAATGAGAAACAGTTGGTTTATGAATTGTTTTATGAGCAAGGTAGGTCGAACTAGAGCAGGAAAAGTATGAAAAAGGTGGACAGATAACATGTTTGAGACTACCATATATAACAAGCATTGGCATAGCCAATAGGTCTCGCCTTTGGGACCTTATAAGTATTTAGCCATGAAGCAGGTTATCCTGGGTGCTACAACATCTACTGTTCTTAAATTGTTTGATACATTTCACCTTCGGACGGATGGTTCTGAAACCCTAACTGCATATGAGGAGGAAAAGAAAACTCATTTTGTAAGAGGCTGTGAAGTGTACATCTTGCTCGGTGCAGGACGGCGCGACGATGGGTGCGTCAGATAGAGAGTCACATGGAATGGCGGAGAATGGGAGGAGACAGTAAATGGCAAAGGAAAAACGAACCGGGGACTGTGAGGAGGTGTGAGAATTGAGTGGGAGTAGAAGGGGCGAGACAAAAGAGGAATGCATCATAAGACAGATAAGGATAGATTGTACACTTCAAAAAGATCCTCATTGTTTTGTGAGACAGAACTGCATTGGTATAGATGGCAGCTTTGTAAGGTTGTGACAAATAAGAGGCCTAAACACTACTGTGCGTTTGGAGTGGGTGCAACACCTGGGAATGTCCAAGGCTGTGCTGGCACATGAATGCCCCTACATCCTGCCAAAAAGAGTCTTATTGTAATTTGGTGCTCTTGTAAAGCGATCTAGCGCCCATGGGTCAGCGGTGATACACAGAGCGGTGCAGCCCCTTTGTTGTGCGCTCTATACTATTGACAGCTTCTTCTCTCTGGGTATTTTAATACACACGGCGCCCCCTAGGCTGGTAAAGCGGGCCGATGCAGATTTGTTCCTCTTAGTTCTCTCTGCACAAACTCTGTGGATAAAGCGTCGTGCGAGGCGCTACACGAAGCACGTCGTTACTATTGCTACATGTCACGCCTCCGAAATGACAACTATTTTTGTGTACATTTTCCCCAGCCATTCCGCTTTTCCAGGCATTAGGTTGTGTTGCGAAAATAAAAGCTTTTGCCGATTGCTCCTCCCGCCGCAATCCCACATCCTTATGCCTGATGCATCTGCCTGAGTTGAAACCCACCCTCTGTGGATCTTTGGGCGCATGGTAATAACATTTTTATATAGCGCTTATAAGCCACTTCTGCCATTTTTAAGCTCTGTAATTATCAGACGGTATATTAACCAATGCAATACAGCTAATAAAGGGATCTAAAACTAAACGCCACAAGATTTATCAAATGATGTCCTGCTTGGACTGGTCGGTGAATTTAAATAAATTTTGCTGTTGGTAAAGCGCGCGCGTTCTTCTGTGTGCGTTATAAATTTGCGCCTCACTTGCACATCGAAGGAGCCATTTCAAACATGCGAGAACTTTCACACTGATATCAACACACAAGTGCGTGAACGAAACCCGCAGGAAGACCTGAACTGGAATGACTTACTTGTATGGAGGTTGTAGTAAATACTCTCTTTGAACTCTGTCCGATTTGTAATACTTGATTTTTGGTCGGCCCTTCATAGGGTCTGTAATTTATGTTCATTACGGGGCCATAGTGAAGGTAAGATTTTAATGTATAAATGCTTTTCAATGCTGGAAGGCTGTTCTGTACCAGTAAGATACACAAGTAGGCACGCTATACATTATTTGAACAAAAGACGGAAAGTGAAAAAACAGGGATGTGGCGCTGTGAGCAGCAGCAATTGGTCTCGAGTAAGGATTCACAGCGGGGACTGGATGTCAACATTCCTTCTCCTCTCAAGACGCGCGGACGCCATGATTTGATGTCTTAAATTAAAAGAGTTGGGTGAGCTGTGCACATAAGAGGCGCGGCCGCTTTGATACAATGTATAAAAAAAGCATTGGCAAAGACAGCAAGTCAAGCGGGTGCCAGTGGAAAAATTAAGCATGGCGCCCTGTTGTTCCTAATGCTGAAAGATTAGCGTTCGCCCGGGGGCGGGGCAGCATTGAGGAGCAAACTGCGGGGCTGCCTAAAAACTAAACAGAAGGGGCGCGGCCACTAAAGTTAAAGCTGCTGTGCTTGTAAAAATTAAATACAAATACAGATTAAAAGGAGCAAGCTTCACGAAAAATAAAGACAGACGGCCACTATCGTTACCACCTGGTACGCTGCCAAAATAAAACAAGCCCGCGAGTGCTGTCCGCGCGCGCTGCAAGGAATTTAAGGAATGCAGCTGGCACACTGCGTGCCACTGCTCGCTCCGCTCACTCCCGAGACCCATAGGCCATGGGAGTGAACGTTCAAAGAAAAGGCGGGACATACCCCTGCCTTTGGCCATTTGCGTGCTTTCATTTTTGAAAGCCACACGCAAAGGCCAATGGAATGTGTGGGAGGAGTCCGACCCACACGGAGAAGTCTCTTGGAAGTCTGGAGTGATTCCAAGAGGCCCTCTCCTAGAGCAACGCATGCGCGCTGCGCTAGGCTCGACCTAAAAAGGTGTGGTGTAAAAGGGGCCTTCCCTGTTTAAAAATGAATTTTGAAATTTGTAGAATCATAATGTTGACTATTATGAATGTTTTTTAAAACAATGTTGTCTTTTTGTTTATAACAACGTTTTGTGGATCAAGATCTTATTGCAGAAATAAGCATAATCTGCTGAGATTATGTCCTTGGTGTTTAATAATCATTTACTTGCTCCATGGGCAATTTCTATATCAATATGGCAAAAGATCCAGAGTTATATTTTAGAGGGATGCATACCTTTCAGGGGGTCGTTTAGAAATTTGGTGAACGTTTGGTTGTTGTAGCTTCTTGGGATCTGGTTTTGACCTCTACAGAGTAGCATGGTGGAATCTGCTTCATCTAGCAAAGAAGTGGACAGATATCTATATTCTCTGCATGTGATGGTTTCCACTTGTTGAATGTGCATGTGTTTCAATCACTGGGCCGGGATAACAGGAGGGGATGGAATCACTGCCGAAAGGAAGTGAACATAGTTGTGCAACAAAAGCAATTTGATGGGATTGTTTGACCTAGAACATCCAAATTAGTGAATATTTAATTTAACATGCACATTTGTTCCACACTTTGACCTTCAAGGGCACCTCATGGAGACAGTGACAGATAATGAACATTTATTTCTACCTAACTAAATGGTACTCTTTTTATTAACTTCCAGAGCAATGCAAAGCCGAGCGGAGCGGACGTGCCAGGAGTTGAACCTGAGACTACAAGGTGAAACACAGATTCCTGGAGTGTGAATATTAGTCCACTGAGCCACTGGATCCACCTACATAGCCTGCAGAGGTGCAGAGATGTAAAGCACTTCTCTAATGGTACAGTCTGTCAGAAGGCAAGAAATGCTACTCATCACTAGAAGGTGAACAGGAACCTTAGCCAAACAGTAGTTTCAGGGGTAATGGTTTTAACACTGCAAGTAAGAGTAAAGGATTATCTGCCCTAACAGCACAGTTTATACAATAGCTCATGTTACAGTCTACAGAAGAAACTACGACAGTGATGAAAGGATGAAAACCATATGACAAATCTAAATGATGAACAATGATAACTCAAATTATAACAGTGAACACATGATCTGTATTACATGACATGGTGGTAACACACATTCTCTTGAAAATTGACGGACGCCTTCCTACCCCACCATTAATCAAAACTGAACCATCTTGTTCTACAGCACTGCCTCTCAGAAGACAGAAGTCCTGCATTCAGGAGGACTCAGCTTTGGACACGTAAGACAGGGAGCGGTATCAGCAGTGGAACAGGGCTTAGCTGCTCAGTAAGGGCAGAGGCGGAGCTAGCGTGGTACTCAGCAGACAGCCAATAATATTTTGATGATGCGTAGCAGCAGCGGTCTTCTGCAAGCATCTGAGGAGACTACTTTCACATAAGCTATTAACAGGGATTCACGATATCTGGCGTAGGGTGCCTGTGGGACACATTGGGACTACAGTTACTAGACAAGGGCTCTTGGTTCTTCAAAGGGGGTTATGGTTATCTGAAATTCATTAGCAAACATCAACTACTCTGGTGCTATGTGTGTGAAGTTATAACCTTGGGGGCAGAGCACCTTCATTAGCATTTAGTTGACAAAGTTTCTACAGAGGAGCATATTCCACCTCAAAGTTGTGAAAAACAACAACACGACTATGCAAAGGCAGGCGCCAGATTGTGGAGAACATACCTTTTTATGAAGAGCGTGAAATTCACTGTATCTTTTTTCAACAAAATGTTTCCTTCCACTTACAAGCACCTCGATTTTAAATACCTGAAACATAAAAAAAGAAAAAAATATTTATCCTCAGCATTCATTCAGAAACCTCAGTTTTTTACCATGTTATATTTGTGACCATGATGTATCTCGATCCTTTAATTATGGCGGATGATGCAGAAAAAAAACTGTGGGCTCTGGAAGCCCAGGAGAACAACATTGATTAATGATGACTGACTAAACTCTGGCTTAACAAGTATGTTCAGCAAATATGGGAATAAGGGGTTGCTCTTTCAGCACGACCTTTGCTTTTAAACCACCACAATATGTCCTCATCATTCTATTATAGTTCTTTTTATTAAAAAAAAGTTATTCAAACGGCGTAGGCGGTAAAACAGGAAGATGTACAGTGTGTCTTCTGCGACGCAATGAATGCAAAGGGTGCAAGTGCAGGTTAATTTCCCTCTAACCTGCATATTCATCTCCAGCCTCAGCTGGGCGCGCGCTCCCTTGTCACTAGAGGGAGGAAGTGGCGCATGCCTCTTTTCTTAGCATGACGCGCATGACAGCTCGCGCTGCTGCTCCGGCCAGCAGCCTGCTAGAGGTTGAAAGGCCAGAGCAGGGAAACTACCCGCAAGCTCTCATTAGTGGCCTCTAACGTGACACTTCCTTGACTCCAAGGTCGCCGGGTCAGTGCCAAAAAACAGGTGTGCGACAATACAGCAAAGAGCTCTTAAGGCCAGGCAGAAGGCAAATGTGAAATGAAATTGGCTGTTGCATCGTTAATTGTGTAAAAAGGCGTGATAGATACTTCGTTTGCTGTACACATGATTTTCCCCTGTGTTCTAATTGATATTCGCAATCCGGCCAGCTAAGGATTTTAAAACTGTCCAATCCATACACTACAGAGTAATTAAATGCAAGTAAAGGACAGTTATGAAAAAAAGGACAGTAAACTAGGAACTTCTCGCAGGGCAACCGTGAAATGACAACGAAAAAAGTAGGACCTTATAAATCAGCATTGATAAAGTATTTGGATTCTTACCAGAGGTAGCGCTGCAGAGAAAACACGCACCCAATGTCAACGCAGGGACCGAGTCACAAAGACCCAGACAGCAGAGATGCGAGGAGTAGAGGGTCCAAAGGCAATAATGAATTTTTGGCCATATGCTTTCTCCCCCTTCCAGCAAAGTACCACATCTGCCTTTGTCTGCTGCATAACAAAGCTCTCTGATGCCTTCTGCGGGCGGCCCCTTACTATGGCTGCACCACCGGTTCTATGGACACAACAGTCCTCGGGTCTGGGCGGGAACATCACACATTTCTACCTCTAATAGATCGGCACAGATTTCAGACTTGCATGGAATTCCCGGCAGTACTTTTTGGAGAAAAAAAAAGAGCTATTGTGAATTACCAGGCGTGCTCACATTCGTAAACATTTACACAAATCTACAATTCTGTACGTGTTAATGTACAGTTGCATGGTTTAAGTTTTTATATTTGTTTCCCTGTGGAACTGCTCACAATCACGAGAGTTTGTGGGTGTCCAGATGATTTGTCACGTGCCCCGTACCAGTATGCCCACAATCAACCACTGTGAGCAGATTTACTCTCATAGAAAATTGTGCCACACTAGCAATGAATCCATTTACAAGTTCAAACCCACACCTTGTTAATCACTGGTGTGAATCTGCACTCGCAAATTATTACATTTTCTGTGCACCAACCTGCCACAAACATGATTAGATACAAACCTAAGTGAATAAAGGTCTAAAAGGGAAAAGAACCGACCTGCAGAGCATGTTCTATTTAGGATTTATTCTCTACACAGGGCAGTAACGTTAGAATTCCCCTGTATACATATACTAGATTAAATGGAAACGTAACTGATCAGCTTTTTTAGGCAACCTATTTTATATCTAATTCACTAAGGTGAAAGAGGAGATGGAGTGATTTTCCACTGTCACATAATGTGGTCAAATGGATGGGGTGGGATTAGAACTCAGGTCTCCTGGTTCCACCACAAACTGTGTAAATACTAGAATACATCTCCCACATAAAATAATTCATCAAAAGTGTCTCTGACGCCCCAATGTTTGCCAAACAAACTCTTGACAACGTCAATTATACTGCCTGTCTGAGGAAGGTGGGGTGTAAATAAGGAAACCGTTGATGTGAGCCATTTACCACCGAGTTGGGGGCCATTTAGTACAAGTTTGATTGGGCTCTTGTCACAAGTTAAATATGCTATAATCAGCAGTCGCGGCCAGCATGACTCGAGGGTGGGGGGAGGGGAGGCGGGGGGGGGGAGAGGGGAGGCGGGGGGGGGAGAGGAGGGGAGGCGGGGGGGGTAGAGGGGAGGCGGGGGGGGAGAGGGGGGGAGAGGGGGAGAGAGAGGGGGGAGAGGGGGGAGAGGGGGTCGCGCGGTGGGAAAGGCGGGACGGGTTTAATTTAAATTTTAAAAAACTTACCTTAACGGGTCCAGCGCCGCCTCAGCTCCTGGCCGGGACCTGCGTTTTCCTGCTGCACTCCTGAACAGGAAGCAGCCACAGACAGCCTCTTTCCCCTCCCCTAAGCCAATCACAACGCTGCAATGGCAGCGTTGTGATTGGTGGGGATGGCGCCCAGCCGGGCACCCATGGGGAGGCCATTTTCTCTATGTAGGCTGCATGCAGCCTATAACTAGTAAGGGGGACCCCCTCTAAGAGAGCTAAGGTCAGGGAGAAGAGGGGAACGCAACCAAGGGATATGTAACAAGCTCCCTCACGACCTATATTTCTTTGGTTTATGTGCACAACATCAGATAAGGGCTACACATATGATTTATACAATTTGACACTTTAGCCATATGATTTAATTGTCATCATTTTTTAATTATTTTTATTATTCAAAGGTACATATAAAAGATTTTTTCTTTTCCTTTTTTTATGAATACAAAACCATAAAAATATACATTTACATTTATGTGCAATATTTTTTATGCATGATTATACACTCTTAAACATTTGAGGAACAAATATAATATATGGTTCCAGACCCCAACACAAATATATATATAATCAGCTAACATCAATTCTCAAACTCACTCAATCGCAACCAAAACACATTCACACATCATCCAATATCAACCACTCTTCATATCTGGATCATGGGGAGACCTAGAACTAATTGGTCTCCACAGCCCTGTTGGTGATCTAAATTCAACAGGGTTTATCAGAAGGTCGACGCGCGTTTCGGTGGGTTGGAAACAAACGATGGACCACCTTCCTCAGGACCATGCCAAATAAGCTAACAACCAGACAAGAGGTACAATGATTGTTTTTTGTTGCACCTGCTAATTGAAAGAGGCCACGTTTGTTGACTTTCAACTACTAGTTATTTCTCCAGACTCAATCCTATATGTTCTTAATGAATACTCCATATATTTGAGTTCTGTACTTTATGAGAGATCTTCCTCGACGATGTGCGATTCACAGATTAATTGCTCCGTTGTTTTATTTCAAATATGCGGAGGGTAGTTACCATGATCGTCACTTAATATTGGCCCTCTCGGGGAATTCCCCCGGATGCAGGGCTGGGGGCTTGGGACTGTAACCCAAAACTTACCTTACAGGGTCCAGCGCCGCCTCAGCTCCTGGCCGGGTCCTGCGTTTTCCTGCTGCTCTCCTGAACGGGAAGCAGCCACAGACAGCCTCTTTCCCCTCCCCTAAGCCAATCACAACGCTGCAATGGCAGCGTTGTGATTGGTGGGGATGGCGCCCAGCCGGGCGCCCATGGGGAGGCCATTTTCTCTATGTAGGCTGCATGCAGCCTACATAGAGAAAAGGCAGAGTGCGCATGACTGGTTTGGTCGGCCCCAGAGGGCCGACCAAACAGTCAAGGCTCACAGCATTGGGCAAGCCACTCCTCCTCGACCCGAACACCCACCCGCCCCCAACCAGGCATACCCTTCTGTTTTCTCGCAGTGCCAGAAACAGAAACATAAAACGGTATTTAAAATACCATTTTATGTTTCTGCTTCTCGCACTGCGAGAAAGCAGTGGTGCGACGCTCCTCTGCCCTAATGGAGGAGCCGCCCCTGGTAATCAGTCTTAGGTTTGAAAAGCCTAGGTCGTGGCTACATGGGCAGTCTTAGCAAGGACACAGGTTGGTAGTGCCAGTGCCAAAACTTCTGCATAACTCTGGATCTTTGGGAGGACAGAATCAAACACAGGAACTTCCTTGGTTACTCGACAAGGAAGACATCTACGGGGAGCATGATCTAGGTGTCAGAGAAGTGAACTTGAAACACATCCCTCAAGTACTGAAAATCCACGTGAAACTGATGTATATTTCATATGACCCGCATTGCACATAATGGTCTCTGTGCCAAAGTATTTAGTCACAAAAATGTAGATGGAATTTCCGTGGTCCGGTACACAGTCTGAAATCTCTGCAGACAGGACACACGATGCTCACCATTTATCAGCTACAATGAAACTGTGACACTGCTGTTGTACACTTTCTCCAGAAGCATTAAGATGGAGGTCTAGGCCTGTAAAGCTCTGCCACTAAGGTACAGTCATCCTGATTCTTCAAAATGTTTGCAGGATCCCAAAGGAATTACTTTTACTTGAATTAGAACCGGCTCGCCTGAAGGTTATCAAAGATGGTCACTCGCAGATCTTTCACTCGGATCAGGCGGCAAAGCTAGCACTCTCTAGATGGCAGCAGCATCCTAAAGAATGATATGAGCGGAACGAACGCCATCTTTTCAAAGATGATCACCAGACACTTAAATCATGCCTCTCTGCTATCTCTGTCTGCTAAAAAGACATCAAGCACTTGCTAAATACAGCCGTAACTTCTG
The DNA here is from genome assembly GCA_963921515.1 of Calotriton arnoldi. NCBI lineage: Eukaryota > Metazoa > Chordata > Amphibia > Caudata > Salamandridae > Calotriton > Calotriton arnoldi. The sequence continues at coordinate 985,538 of CAWUFW010003266.1, forward strand.
AGTTTTCTTCTGATCTTCTTTTCCTCTCCCGACGCAAAGCTGCTTCTTTCCTTCTCACCTTTTGGGTTTTAACTCTGCATCACTTCTTATACAGTGGATACTTATTCAGGGGGGCTCTCGAGGGCCATGTTCCCTTACGGCTGTCAGTGATCGACAGCCGGGTCAGAGGAGTGATTTATTTTCTAGAACACTAGGAGGGTGGGTGGAGGGGTGCACGGGGTAAGGGGGGGTGGGCTCTCAGGGTGGCCTGCATGCAGGCCTCAGAGAGGTACTGGGGATTTAAAAACAAGGGGTACTAAAAGTTTCAGGTGAAAATGATTCCGTTGTTTCACAAACGCTTATTGTCTTTGGGTATTTCTTTACTTTTTTCCAAAGTTCTTTTTTTCTAAAATTCTCTAGGGGTCAATACGGAGGGGAATCGCAAAGAAGCACTGTAATTTGTTCTTTACAATTTTTTTGAATTTACTTATGCTCTATGATGGGGACAATTAGATGTATAGAATGGAATGTAGCTGGGTTGAATGCGGCAACTAAGCGCCAGCTGGTCAGGGAGGAGCTCAAACTTTATAAGCCTCATGTGGTACTCCTCACAGAAACACATTTGGCTTACAAGGACAGAGGCTTGCTAAAACAATTAGGTTTTGAAATAGGTGAATGTACACCACAGGGAGTAGCAATTAGAGGAGTAGCAATACTCAAATATAAACGGCTAGTCTGCAAGAGTCTTAAAACCTCCTCCGACCAACGAGGTAGATGGGTCACTGCACAAATGGAAATTTATGAGAAAAAGTATGTATTCTGTGAAGTATACGGCCCAAATATGGACGATCCTACTCTCTTCAACACTTTAATGCTGGAACTGCTGGATTGGCACGGGGACCTGATTATTATAGGGGACTTCAATTGTACATTAAATTACGATATTGCTTCTATTAATAGGTCGGCCTATCCGAGAATGCGGAGGGTTTGAAATTCAATCCGTGAAATGGCTCGGCTACATTGCTTGCTTGACGTATGGCGGACACTGCACCCCATGTTACCGGGATACACATAATACTCTGCCCCTCACAAGCAATATTCTAGAATAGATCTGGCCATGGTCAACAATAGCATTCTAACAACAGCCAAAATTGAGGTGTGTCCCCGGAAAACCTCAGACCATAATCCCATTCTGCTTAGTTTTCAACAGGAGCTGCAGATAAGACTAAGCGGCCTTTTTCATCTTCTAGACATTTGCTGAAGGACCCATAATTTATATCATTTACTCAAGTAGCTCTAACCAAGCTCTTACAGTCCAATGTGGGTACCGCCTCTCCTACTACAGTCTGGGATACAATGACGGCTTACATACGTGGCACCACTCAACAATATGTTTACCGCTTAAACAAAACCAACGAGAATAACGTAAGGTCATCTTGTATTGCATTAATACAATTAGAAATCCTTCATGCGGAGGAGCTTAGGCTTGGGGGGTTAAATCTAGACCAGCTATATGCCTCATTAATAGATATGCGCCTACTCATTGGCAGGATATTAAAAGAAAAGATCGCGGCCGCTTACAACAAGAACCGCTCTCTGCAATATGAATACGGGGACCAGATTGGGAAGATACTGGCGTACCAGGTGGCGGACAGGAAATTCAAAGGGCAGATAGATGCTATAAGGGGCAAAGATGGTAGGTTACACACTTCCCCCAACTTAATATCAGAGCAATTTACCCAATTTTACAGGAGACTTTATACTTCATCTTGTAACCTGGACAATACGGAACTCGAAGATTACTTAAAATGTTGTGACCTCCCACTTCTAGATAAAGACGCAGCTGACCTTCTTCATCAAGATATTACTAATGAAGAGATCACGACCGCTCTAGCCGCGTTGCCATCTGGCAAGGCCGCTGGGGATGATACCCTGCCAATTGAGTTTTATCAAATTTTCCAAACTTTTATCCTACCATTATTGAATGATGTCATACATCAGATAGGGGACCGAATGGAAGTGCCCAAATCGTGGGATATGACTAATATTGTTTTTTTTCTTAAAAAGGGAAAACCAGCTGACGATTGCGGGTCCTATCGTCCAATATCTCTTATTAACTCTGATGCTAAAATCTTTGCTAAGATACTGGCTAACCGTTTAGCGCCTCTTATGCCAGATTTAGTTTCCGACCAACAGCACGGATTCATTGTAGGCAGAGACAGCACGGCTCATGTTGATACAGCCATAGTAGCGTTCGATGTTGCTAATAGGACATCTTGCAATATGGGGATGGTCCTATTAGACGCTGAAAAAGCATTTGATCAAGTGGTATGGGAGGCACTATGGGCAATACTAACTGACAATGGACTACGAGGTCGATCTACTAAATGGGTCTGCGCACTATACACTAATCCGCAGGCTAAACTTATATATACTAATCTACACTCTGCCCCTTTTCAGATACATCGTGGCACTCGGCAGGGGTGCCCACTCTCCCCAATGCTGTTCGCATTATACATCGAGCGGTTCATAAAAGCACTTAATCGGAACACCCACATTGTTCCATTCAACATTGGGACACGCAAATTAAAAGTTATCGCCTATGCCGACGACATTGCAGTTTTCTCTCCTGATCTGGCAACTGCACTGGTCTCAATACAGGAGGAGGCTGAAAATTTTGGCCGATTCTCAGGGTATAAATTGAACCCTCACAAAACTCAAATTCTCCATAATTTAGATCCAGCTACACCTATAACGGGCGGTTGTACTACCACAACTTATTTGGGGGTACGGATCTCTCCTCTTGTCGAACAGGTATGGTAACTTATCTATGAGCCACTGCTGCATTCGGTCATCCAAATCCTAAAGAAATGGAATAAACTCCCGATAACTATAATTGGCAGATCTGCTGAAGTGTATGTTTCTTAATGTACTGGTTGTGATTTCATGTGCAAAATGAAAATAAAGTTTAAAAAAAAAAAAATATATATATATAATTGGCAGATGTAACATCATTAAAATGACTATTTTGCCTAAGTTTCTATACCTGTTTCGAGCTATCCCTCTCCGTGTCCCAAACTTCTTCTTCAAAAAACTGGAAGGTGCAATAAATAGCTTTATTTGGGGATATAAGCAAGCACGCCGCACAATTCAACTTCTTAAGTTCCCCTTCAAGCAAGGAGGACTCCAACTCCCCGAATTTAAACTATACTTTTGGGCGGCATTCGCGGGGCACCTCCAAAGTCTTCTAACTGACAAGAAACCATACTTCTGTTTTTTCTTCGCACTAGGTGCGGACAGCAATATGTTTCTCTATAGGATCAATGATCCTCACTATTACAAAAGAGTCCGATTTAAGACGGTTAGGGATATGGCACGTATATGGCATGAAATTCTTGATTACTGCTCACTGTCCTTTAAAGATCTAGCACAACACTCTTATTTCCAGCTTTGGAATAACCCTATCCTCCCGTAAGTATTTCATGATTCTATTGCTCGGCGGTGGGCAAACCACAGGATTGAACGGCTAGGTCAGCTCTACGATTCTGATGGCTTTCGTACTTTCGCGCCCTTACAATCTGCTCACAACCTCCTGCAACAATCTTTTTTTTAAATACTCACAACTAAGGGATTACTTTTTAAGACGACAACCGATACAAATACCACATTCTCACGATGTACTGACATGCTTGTTAAATCTTAAGCAGAAATTACGAATTAGTACAATGTATTCACGACTCTGTCAATACAGGAGTGATGATAACCAACGTCTAGCTGTCAAATGGAGTCAATTTTTAGGCATAACTACTACTGCCACAGAAATTGTCTCTGCTTTAGATATTTTAGGTAGCTCTATCCATTTTATCAGCTTAAAGCTGCAACAATTTTGAACTATTTGCATGCTATATTACACTCCTGAAAGGATTGGGAAATGGGCACAAAGGGCACAGGGGCGGGATGGGGGAGATGGGACACAATGCTTAAAATGCTGATTGGTCACAGCTAATATTGTCCATATGCTCTGCACCCGTCCCATGCGTGATACGTTCTGGGGGAAAGTAATACAATTTATTGCTCATCGCCTAGGCCGGGATTTTTTCACTAGTAACAAGGAGATTATGTTAGGTCTTAAAGAGAATGATGATTGAGGGTTAAGATCGTTCTTTTCTGTTGATTTAGTCGCCGCTCGTCTCTGCATTGCAAGAGCATGGATCTCGCCAAATTCCCAGGTTTTGCCTGAGTGGTGGGTCGTCATGAAAGATATATACAAGAGGGAACGCACATTGGCTAAAGTTAGAGGCACATGGTCCTTCCCTCTCTTATATGTATATTTTTATATGAGTAAGACTCAAGACGACTCTTTCTACTATTTTTGGCCGTTTATCTTTCTGTCTGTACTCTTGCTTATGCTTTTTTTTTTCCCCCTCTTCTCATTTGGAGTGGGATTACAATTTATATGTATGAAATTAAGGCTTTTTATTTCTTTGTACCCTTTGTGAAAACCAAATAATTTTTTTTTTTTTTAAAGAAATAGAACAGCCAAGGATAACTTGTACCAAGACTCTTTGGATAAAGCTGCATGCCCTCTGGCACTTTGGTGTGTTATGTGGGCCTCAGCCAGTGAAGTGACAAGCAGGGCAGATGTTATTACTTTTCACACCAATGCCAGAATAACTGGCAGGGGTCAGTGCGTTGTATTAGCTTCCTTCAGAATCCATGCCATTTGTCTGATGCATCAAAAAGTAACTGATTTTGTTACTCACAATGTGTAAGTGGTTAACACAGACACACACCTTGGTGGAAACAAATTCACACTTTCTTTTTGTTTTCCTGATCTCAAAGTTTATAGTGTATATACCCACACATATTACTGAAGCAGGAAAACAATGTTCCACAACAAAAATCTCACCCTCTTTAATTTATTTCCGCTGTAGGATCATTCTGCTTATTAGGACATTTTATCTGGTCCCAGGAGTGTTCGAAGAAGCATCTTTTACGTTGGCAATCCTTAATCCTCTCTAACACAGGATTTTATTTAGGCTTGAAGCTTATTATCTGATTTGGCCTCAAGCCCCGGCCATGTAAGTGGCATGTGCCTCGAAGGCGGTGCATTGTACAACCAGCCCTCTTCATTCAGAAACCATGTCCACTGGCTCAGATTTCGACATTGATTGCAGGGCCAGTTACCGAGATCCCAGCACTCAAGATGTTGGCGCGGGCCCTGGTGTCACAGGGTGAGGCGACTGAGTGACGGGCCTTCCCCACAGACACGCATTTGCATTTACAAAATTGGGTTCAGTCCCGCACTAATTAAACTGAGCTACTGCAGGCACCGAAACAACAACAATAGCAGGAAATTGGTTCAACTCGACAAAACTGCCAAAGTAAAGAGGAAAGAATAGAGGATAAAAATGAGAATGAGCAGGGGGAATTGTGTTCCCGTGTAACAATACTATCTAGCCTGTCCTTAACAGATAGTACTAAAACATATATGTGTGTAAATCAGTGGCGCTAAAAAGCGTGCTTACTAAATTAATATTGTCATAGTTAATTAAACATCTGAACCCGTAGATATGATAGAAACTATGACATAAGGCTGACCCCCTTGGGCAGTTGTTTCATAGATGAAAAAGTTTTAAGACAGCTACATGCTGAAATTCTTGCTCTGACATCACAAAAAAACAGCTTTCCATTGTGGGGTTGTGGGCACTGTAACTTCCCTCACTGTCTCCAAACGTCTATATATGCTGCTCCAAGCTATGTGATGTCCAAATATTATTTAAGCAAGCAGAAACAACGAGAGGTAACACCTTTTGCGACAAGTGTAGCTTGAACATAAGATGGAGCCGATAAGTGGCTTTTTAATATGCTCAAGGGAAAAGATAAAGATGGCTCCTCGGTAATGGTAGGTCTTTCAGCAATTTTATCAGTTGCACGTCGGTGTCAGTTTCATCCACGTTACGTAAATTACATGAAATTTCTAATACATGGACACTTAAGAGCCAAGTTGGAAAGCTGCACGACTGCCAATAGCGCTATGAAGCCATACAAATGGAAGAATGTACACGTTTCCAATGTAAATCTCCAAGGATTTAAATCTGGATAGCTTATTTCAGTATCATTGCTAGTGACTCCATACCACCAGGACTTCTACAGCGAGTTCGGTTGAAGGTTTTTCAGGAGATAGAGGAAGGTCGGAGAGGACAATTCTCTTATAGTCATTTCAATGGAGGTACTCAGCAGTTTTGCATGGACTTGTTCCTCTTCTAGGCAGACTCTGAAAGATGAGAATATAAACTATGGCCTCCTGAATATAACAAGCAGGCAAAGACAACAGGTTTCGCCATTTGGCTTTGCTAAAGAAGACCTAGTGACTTTCCACATTGCCAAAACAAAAGAAAAAGACGTGTGTCTACTGATGCAAATTAGCACAGTAAAAAAAAAAGAAAAAACATGATAAGCGTATGTCACATTCACATGATGAGGTCACCAGTGATGTCATTGATGCCGCTGACAGTTGCGGCTGGCATGACTCGCGGGTGGGGAGGGGTCGCGCTGAGGGGGCCGCACGGGTTCACGGGGGGGGGGGGAGAGGCGTGACAGGTTTAATTTAAATTTTAAAAAACGTACCTAACCGGGTCCCGCGCCGCCTCAGCTCCTGGCCGGGTCTCGCGTTTTTCTGCTGCCCTCTTGAACAGGAAGCAGCCACAGACAGCCTCCCTCCCCTCCCCTAAGCCAATCACAACGCTGCAATGGCAGCGTTGTGATTGGTGGGGACGGCGCCCAGCCGGGCGCCTATCGGGAGGCCATTTTCTCTATGTAGGCTGCCTACAGAGAGAAAAGGCAGAGTGCGCATGACTTGTTTGGTCGGCCCCAGAGGGCCGACCAAACAGCCAAGGCCCACAGCATTGGGCAAGCCACTCCACCCTTACCCGCCTGCCCCCAACCAGGCATACCCTTCTGTTTTCTCACTTTGCGAGAAGCAGAAACATAAAATGGTATTTAAAATACCATTTTATGTTTCTGCTTCTCGCACTGCGAGAAAGCAGTGGGGAGACGCTCCTCCGCCCTAAGGGAGGAGCCGCCCCTGAACATGTCATGAGTGATGTAATATGTGAGGTCAGATGCAGTGCACGGCAGGGCCGCACGTTATAGTTAGCTCAGTAAACTATAATTGGCTCTGCTTATGACCTCACAGATTGCATCACTCATGACAGGTTCAATTACATCATTGATGACATCACTGAAAACATCTCAAAAAAACATCATTGACGACAACACTGGGCATGGTGGGGTACAAGTTCTAGGTAGCTCAGTAAACTAGAACTGGTGAATTTCAGTCTTTTTTTAGTTTAAAATGTAATGTTTTACCTGACATTTTCATCTAACTATAATGTCACTTTAACCTTTGTTTTTTTCAGTGAATTTCTGAGGTTCTCTTTATTGTAAAGTAAGTGTTACGATTCCCGGCTTCGTCCGCTGTCAGACGCCGAGAGCGTCATGCGGAACTACAATGCCCGGCATGCTCCAGCCCTTCCGGGACACACGCAAGGTTTCCGGTTCAGGCGAAGAAAGGAACCGCTGATGCGCCAGCTGAGCGCAGATTATTTGGTGCTCGTGGAGGAGAGACGCCGGTTTCACGTCTCCTCGAAAGGGTCGGGTAAGGGTGCAGTGGCACCACCATTTTTCCCTTCTCTCATCCTTGGCTAAATCTGCAGGGCATTTCGGTTCGAGTGGGTGCAGGAACCTGCCGAGCCGGTTTAAAAGTGATGTCTGTTCCTTTTGGAGGTATATAAGGGTGAAGGAACACTTATATCGAATATTGTTTTGTTCTCTGGTGCTTGTACTCTTTTGCTGGAATTGCTGGATGGTTCTTTAAAGCACAGACAAGTATGTTGGTGATTTAAGATTGAAAGTGACAACATTTGGGCATATACTTTTACCGATCCTTGAGGCAGTAGCCTACCACGTTAAAATTGCTCTGGAATACTGTCATAGCCTGCTCATGTTCCGACCAGTTACTACTTGGGATGTTCTGCAAACTGGAGGAAATTGTCAATAGAAAGTCTGAAGTAAAAGTACTATACAACGAAAGTTAACGTGACATGTTTGTCAAACAGTGAATTCATTTAAGCTTATTATTTATATGTTTCATGCCTAGCTATTTAAAGGGACTTTCTGGGAGTGAAGTCCACACCCTGTGAGGAGTGTAAAGGCAATTCATATGGTATGTAGGGAAATCAAACAAAGACTGTTTGTGACTATGGTAAATGACTATTTGGGATTAACATTATGTCTGTTCCATAGATACAGTGTTTTATGCAGCTCTACCGGATCTAGAACAAGGATGTTCAAAACTCTTTTCCAATGATTATCGTGTTTCATGAAGAGAGGTTCCTGTTATGTTCTTTTACAGGTACTGTCTATTGCTTAGAGAGTATAGAAAGAAAACACTGAGAGCTGTATGTTTGCCAGGCCTAAAATAGTAATTGCATGTTCTTCTATTTTAAGATTTCGCTCCCTGCTGTTCCCTTCCTTTCCTTCCCTCGCTTGATCTGATCAAGATTCTGTGCTATTATAGTAAACGGAATTGAGACGATCAAGAGGTGGACCCAATTGTGCATCGCTCCAATCCCGAGGTACAGGACTACAGATGACAGTAAGATATTATAACCGTACCCAACTATAACATCACATCACTTTAACCTTTGTTTTTTTCTTCAGTGAAATATAATATCTATATTACCTCCTGGCAACCGCCAGTAGGTAGTTATAGTTAGGACCATGTTTCCATAAGAAAAGCGTTTTTAACTTGCCTATTTGGCGCCATTTGACGAATCTTCACAATTTATTTATTTTTTTAAAGTGCGCCGGTGATTCTTGTTGCACATGGAACATTTCAGGGACCGAGAAAAAAGCAGGGACCGAGAAAAAAGGGGGTAAAAAAAGTGTTTTTCCAATGTTAATTTCCATAGAGATTTTTAGACACAACTACAGCCCGAATCGCTGGACAGAATTATACCAAATTTGGCAGAAAGGAAGCTCTTTCCCTAGAAATAACACTTTTTGTTATTTAGTGTAAATCCATCCAGTGGTTTTTGAGAAATGTGAAAAACAACAAATTTGTAGATATAGGGACACAAATCCTCCGAGGATCCAACAGCCCCCGTGCTGAAATGTGATTGGCTGTCAACACTTCAACCAGGAAGTGTTACTAGCCACCTTGGGACTCTGCTTCACCGAGTCCCCCCCCAACCCCCAAAAAAAGAAGGGGACAGGGATACACTGACCCCCTAGGTTTCTTAGGAGGGGGTTCCGCAGTGACCCTGCCTGGGACAAAAAGCATTTTTCGGTGGGAGTCGCACTGAATCCCTGCTGGGAAAAGAAAAAAAAAAAAAAAAGAAGAAGCGCGGGCTCCCGCGCTTCTCTAATGTGTAGAGAACACAGGTCCCGGGGCATGAGGGTATTCTGTTAATGACGGACGGGGGCACACAGGGCCCCCGCCTACGGCTATTTTGAGCCCCAGGGACCATCCCCGTGGAAAAGTAGTGAAGTAAAGCTAGAACGAAAAGTTGCCGCGAGTAAGTCTGTATACGCTTCAGAAATACAAAAAACGTTCCACTAGATGCCTCTGTGGCCTTTCAAATGTTTACCATTTTTGTAGCGGAAGTAGCACTCTCATCTTGTTTACTGGTGCCACTGCAGGCGCCTTTCTGTCTGAAGAACGACGTGTTCATTCTGTGTGGCTTAATTTGACAATAGTCTGATGTAGCCAAGTCTTCTCACCCTTCCGCACAAAGTAAAACAATGGTACTAAACACATACTTTATCAAATATTTTCAACTTGCTGATAAAGGGAAAGCTTTTTTTTTGCACTGCATTCTTTAGATAAACACATTTTATCACATGTGTGTGTTTTACAGTGTATCTAGCAGAATAACGTAACACCACTGGGTCTCAGTGCCCCCTTACCACTGGCTATAATGATGCCAGGGTGTGCATGAGATTCACACACTCTGTGCTGACCTGCTCACGATCTATCGGGGGTCATATCTGAATACACAGGGGACACGCTCTTACCTGGTGCTGCAGGCCGGGGTCACTCCTGCTTCTGGCTTCCTGAGCGTGAGAGAATAAGTGGGCAAAAATCACACTAAACTGGCAGGAATATTTCATATTTTTAAATTGTAAAACAGTCACTTTTAAAAGTTTGTCGAGTGCAGCCATGACCATTGCTGACAATGGAATTCCATGCTGGTTCTCAGAGCATTGCAAATGATTATTGGACAGACAAACAACACGCAATGGAGCTTTAAACACATATACACACACATATATGTATATAAACACACACACATATATATATACATTCATATACACATACACACATATACATACATACATATACATACAAACATACATACATACATACATTCATACATACATGCATATACATATATAATCTACTGGCAGTCACTAGTAGGTAGTTATAGTTAGGACCAAAGTTTCATAGGAAAAGCGTTTTTTGTTTTGACAATAACTTTGGTGCCATTTGATGAATCTCCATGAAAATTTCACAAACGTCCCCTTTTTGGTTCAGCTGCTCTGTTGAAAGTTTCAGGGTTATCCATAAAGCGGGGGCCGAGAAAAAGGGGGGTCCCAAAACGCATTTTCCCCATTTCAAGTCTATGGGGATTTTTCATTTTTTGAACACGATTACAGACCTTACTGCTGAACAGAATTACATCAGATTTGGCAGAAAGAGATGTTGGTCCAGAAAGTGTGCTTTTGTGATTTGGTGTAAATCCGTTCAGTAGCTTTTGAGATCTCCAACTTAAAAAAATATAGACATCTGGGGACGCAAGTCCTTATAGTGGACTCTCGGATCCTACTGAAATTTGATTGGCTGGCAACACTTTAACCAGGAAGTGTTGTTAGCCATCTTAGGACTTGGCTTGTAGTTAAAAGTAAAGAAAAGGGGGCAGGGTAGGAATACCCTGACCCCCCAGATATGGGGGGGGGATCCCTCCGGGACTCAGCCGGGGGTAAAAAGCATTAAAAAAAAATTGACAGACTCACGGGTGGATCCACGAATCTGCGTCAACGCTTTTTAAAAAAAAGGAAGCGCGGGCTCCCGCGCTTGCTTTAGGATAACCCCCGGGTGGGCCAGGCCCCGGGGGCACATGATAAAAATAGGAGGGGGGCGCACAGGGCCCCCCTACTAGTGCTATTCAAAGCACTGGGGACTGACACCTCCCCAGGGCAGTAAGTTAATTATATGCGGGGGAGCCTTGTGGCTCCACCGCTGCCCTGGGGAATGCCACCTCCCTGGGGCACAAATGTGAAATTAAAATAATGCAGGAGAGGCCCTAAGGCCTCCCCCACAGCCCAGGGGACCGCCACCTCCCCGGGGCAGTAAGTTAATTATATGAGGGGAGCCTCATGGCTCCCCTGCTCCCCTGCTGACCCGGGGACCACCACCTCCCCAGGGCACAAATGTGAAGTTAAAATAACGCGGGGGAGGCCCTATGGCCTCCCCCGCAGCACCAGGGACTGCCACCTCCCCAGGGCAAGTCTTTTAAAAATAAATATGGGAGCCACGCGGTCCCCACACCCCGAGGACCACCACCACCCCGGGACTAAAGTTAACAAAGGAGGGGGTCATATGCCCCCCCTCATGGAGACCTAGATGGCCCAGGGGACCACCACCACCCTGGGCCGGTTCCAGCAATGTCCTGGTGGTCCCACCCCAGAGACGTTGCAGTTTGCTATGGTGTAACGGGAGCACTGCTCCTGCCAAATCATAGCAAACACTCTGCTTTCAGCAAGCGAGAGCAAAAATGCTCTCGCTTGCTGAAAGCAGAGCATGTCTGTTTCCCTGCCCGCTGTGAAGCTAGCAGGGAAACAGACATTGCTTTGGGATCCACGGAGCTGCATATTTGCAGCTCCCTGGGTCTCAAAGCAATGCCGGCTTCCGCAGGAGGAGGGGAGCCAGCAGGGACCGCGGGGGCCTTGAGGCTCCCCTGCGGTCCCATTGGTGAGTGTGTGCCCTAGAGACTACCACTTTAAATGGCCAATCCCTGGAGGAAGGGGTCGGCGGGGTTCAATTCGGCCCGAGGAGGGGGGCAGCACAGCCCCCCTCCACCATCTGTAAAAGTCCGGGCGCCAGGGGTTGGGGCCCCCGGGGCCGCGTGGTTCCCCTCCCCTCTTTTACAAAAATAATAATAAGCAAAACGGCCAGGCCCCGGGTGATGGGGTCCGCGGGGCCGAAAATTGGCCTAGGAGGGAGGCCCCCCTCCCTTTAATAAATAAAAAAAATAAAAAGAAAAGAAAGGCCGGGTGCCAGGGGATGGGGTTCCTGGGGCCAAAATAGGCCCAGGTAAAAGGGGCCATGCGGCCCCCCACCCTTCCAAAAATTGATTTTTCTTTCTTAAAAAAGCCGGCAACTTGCTGGAGGCCCACCCCCTTTCTCCACCTCCCTGCAAAGGCGCCTCCTGGCGCGCTGCTGGTTGGGAGATGAAGTCCCCTTGGCTGCTGAAGGTTCTTAGGGGCCAACAAGACCACCTGTTCCCTCCAGTAAGCCCCACATAGTGGGATTGCTAAGAGGTGGTCGGAAGCCACACCCTCTTTCTCCACCACTCTGCAAACGCGCCTCTTGGCACACTGCTGGTGGAGGGGATGAGGTCCCCTTGCCTCCTGAGGGCCTCAGGTCTAAGGTGGACTTTATCCCCAAGCAGCAGTGCGCCAGGAGGCGCATTTGCAGAGTGGTGGAGAAAGGGTGTGTGGCCTCCTACCAGTTCTCAGCAATCCTGCTGTGCGGGACTTACTAGAAGTAACAGGAGGGGTAGTTGGCCCCCAAGAATGCCCTTGGGGGCCAACTACCCCTTCTGTTATCTCCAATAAGTCCCACACAGCGGGATTGCTAAGAGGCCTTCAGAGGCCACACCCCCTTTCTCCACCACTCTACAAACGCGGCTCGTGGCGCACAACTGGTTGGGGGACGAAGTCCACTTTACTCCTGAGGGACCTTGGGGGCCCAAGTAGCCCTCCCGGTACCTCCTGTAAGTCTGACACAGCGGGATTCCTGAAAGCTGGTCGGAGGCCCAGTTCCCTTTCTACACCACTCTGCAAATGTGACTACTGGTTAAACAAGCATTTGCAATGCAATTGGTCTCACATTTACGAGAGTTTGAGCTGTTGGCATTGTAAATGACAATAGCTTAATATCTCGCAAATGCGAGACCTATTGCATTGCAAATATTTTTTGTTGTTTGCAAGCGCCCAATGCTGCACTTTCACGTTAATAGAGGCCGTGCCCCCTTCTTTAGATGAGCCGCGTCTAAAGAAAGGGGCGCGGCCGCATTTAAAGTGAAATGGGGCGCTTTTACAACAACAACAAAAAAAGCATTTGTTTGTCAAGTTGACACCGCAAGCTGCTCCTAGAGGTCCCTAGTGAGCATCATAAACTTTTGGTCATATATGGTACTGCACCCTGGAGAAGATATGGTAAATCCACCCTACCCATAATGCATTGCATGCAAGACAGTACCATGAGTCCATTGAAATAGCTATGTCCATATATACAATTAGTAGCTTTGAAATGTGACAAAAGAATTATTATATTAATTCCGGATTAGGTTGTACTCTATGTGGAGCTGATGAAGGGAAATTTATAGAAGGTCTAATATAAATGTGAGATGTGCTAGCGAGTAAAGTAACCCCTGCCAACCAAGTTTAGGACCAAGTGAGTGTCCTGTCTGAAGGCCTTTCAAGAAAACAGTGCCTTGAGGCTGTAGTTAAAACCTAGGGCGTAACAACTCATGTAACAGGGGGTGTCCTCATGGGAGGTTACAAGAAGAGACATGGCGGTACTAAGGAGGGACTACTAAGCCTAATGACCAATGAAAAGCCAACATTTACAAAGGACAGGGACATGAGCCAATTAAAAAGATGGGCGGAAAGTAGGCGGAGCTTTATGCCCATATCCTGAACACAGCATGTCTCGAAGAGACAGCGCTTGCGCTGCCTAGGCAAGACCTAAAAACCATAGAAATTCACTGAAAAAAACAAAAGTTACAGAGACGTTACAGTTAGGCTCAGGTTTCACTTGTACAAAGTGGCATGGAGCGGGAACGCCTAGGTCTACCGGAGTGGTGAACCCTTTGATGTAAGTGTGACTATAAAGGACATCACCCCCTCCCTGACCGATGTAGTGGTATCCCCTAAAGTTTAGAGTCTTCACCGTGAACAGGTTTTGAAAGGTTGCCAGGTAGGATTTACCTTAGGTACTATGGTGTGTGATAATATTCCCCTAGTAGCGTATATATCTGTTTAAGCCCAGTGGCTAAGCAAAGATAGGGATCCTGCAGCCCGGACGAATGCCCCAGACCAGTTAAGCTTTCTAGTGGGCAGAAACATGTTGGCGATTACCAGACGGGTCTGAACCACTGTGCTATAGATACCCGCCAAGTGATTTGTTTTTAACTATACCCAAAGTACTCACGAATAAATGTGACAACCGAGGAACTTTGAGATATTTTTAGAGTATCTGGACCCCGTTTCTATCCAGTACGTTTTATGTAAGAACTCCCTCGTTCCGCCGAGTCTTCATGGAGGTCTGAGTCCCCCCTGGTAGCACCATCTTACCAGGGTGGGGAGAGGATGTCTATGATGAAGCATGACGCTAATACATGTGTGAGACATCTCCTTCCATTAAGGAAGGCCTCCCTCATGTGACACTCAAACCTTTTTCTATTTAGTACCTCGGACGGAGTCTTGTTTGTGTATCCGCGATACTGGCACCCTGCTTTTTGAGTTAACTATTTCATGTACAGGAGGAACGCGTGGGTGCTCTCTCCTCCCCCTCTCCCTTTGTGATATGGGTTCACTCATACAAAACCAGAGAAATTCAACAGTTCTAGTTAGCTGAGCTAACTATAACTCGCGCCCCCTCAATGCAATGTTTATGACCTCACATATTACATCCCTCATGACATGGTCAGTGACATCACTGATGACATCACGGATGACATCATCCACAGAATCTGACACACCCACTCACACTCCAATATAACATTTCATACACCCACTCCAACTTCCACACTATCATTCTTAAAACCATTGACACACCCATACCAGTACTTACACACTCACTCACTGATTCATAGGTCTACACACACACCCATTCACCCATACAGACACTCATACACCAACTCACTCACTAATACAGCCACTGATATAACCACTCATACACCCATACAGCCACGCACACACTGTCAGTAATCCCTAGAGCTACTCACGCACCTACTCACTCACCCCTTGAGTCAATCACACAGCCACTTACTTACCTATATAGTTATGCACACACCCACTCACTTCAGGCGTTAGGCTAACGCATTTCAGTGTGGTGGTCCGCATCACTGCACTGAAATGCAAAGTCACGCATACTAGGTACAGCACCTGAGGGCTGTGAAGTCCTAGCGCTGCTAATCATGCACCATTAATGCTGATTGAAACTAAAGCTGGAGTGGCAGCACACCATGCACGCTGCTCCCAGCAGGCTTGGGGGCTGGCTGAGCTGCTCTGCAGCTCTAACTGCTACATTGTAACAGTAGGATTCACCCACCATAAATGATTCATTACATCATGATGACTGACGTCAGAAGAGAGAATGGCAGCGCCAGCGGGTGGCTGCAGTTCATGAAATGAATTTGTGGGAGGTTGCAGCCTGTGGCAGTGCCAGCACTGCTCTCACCAAAGTAACATTTGCCTAAAAGAATGAGAACGATACCCTCGACCGGACAGGACCCAACCCCATGGACTGTGGTGCCCGCTGAGCCCAGAGCATACCACTGAGCTGCTGAGCCTGAGAGTCTGAATCGTGCCCAGTCAGCCGCCGGTTGTAAAGTAAGTGAGTCAGTGGCTGAAGTGAGGTACCTCTCACTCTGCTGCTGCTTTTAATAACACTTGGCTTTCTATAAGTTACAATAGCGCTTAGCACGTGTTCATTTTTAGCTGCCTCTGCCCTGCTGTGTGGCGTTACAGCTGAAAACCTGCAGCCTGTCACACAAACAAAGTCTCAGTCTGTCCAGTAGATTTTAGTACCTCGCTGCACAACATACTATTCGCAGCGCTAAACGTTTGGTCTGGTCAGGGTGAGCTGTTGTGACCGACTCTGTGGTGCCGGTCCAGCAAATTACTTTAACAGCGCCACAGCGGTGACACTGGTCAGTAGAGCCTGGTGTAACACTGTGACAGCCTGCTTGTGTGATTTTTGCCACTGGCTGCGCTGGTAGTGGTGCGCCGACCGAGGCTGACCGCTCGGAGTATTATGGTTTGAGTTGGGGAGATTTTAAATAATACAGCGCCCTGGATGGCTGTGACCTATGCGAGTCAGCTGGGAATTCTCATAAGTGACGGTTTTCTTTTATGTTCATTTATTAGTGAACTGCATGAAACATACTGCAGTCATGAAGTGTGTGATACATTCAAAAGTGAAGACAGTTTAGTATTCAGCCTCTCACGACTGATCTCGCAGTTCTGTGGTAATGTACCCATCTGCTTTTGGACATTTACTGGCCTTAGTGAGGGGCACTAACCTCATGTCAGCCACTATCCCACGCCCGCCGAGACATATATACATACACATACATATATGTTCCCCTAGCGGACTAATGGATTCAGTGGCCCACGAGGGCCCCCCCGACACTGCCTGCAGCAGCCTCGGAGTGCCAGGTACATGGAGCTGATAGCCCACCCGTTGCAGGTAACATGGCAGCCCTGCAGTGATTGCGGTGGCCGCGAACGCCCAAGTATCTCTGCCCTGCGGGGTACTGTTGGCTCCTCCCAGGGCCGGACTGGCCATAGCGGGCACCGGGCGTTTCCCCGGTAGGCCGCTAGGGTGGGGGCCGGTTTTGGGCCCCTGGGGACCGTTTTTGTTACCGGGGGTCGGCAATATCGGTCCCCTGTAACAAAATCGGCCGAAACCGGCCGTCGCAAACTGCTCGGCTGCACTCCCTCTCACCCCAGGGGGTGCCAGCTGAGCAGTTTGCCAGGGCCGGTTTCTGTTCCCAGTCCGGCCCTGGTTCCTCCTCGCCCCAGGTGAAGTGAACGTGTAGGTGAGTTGTGTCGACGGCACCTTTGACCCGGGATGACCGCACTGAGAGACGGGGCGGAGTCTGCTACAGTGGTGCTGCTGCCTTATTAGTCGCCTGGAGGCCTCACTTCCCCATCCCTTTTGGGACTCGCTGGCTGTGGAGGCTCATCAGAGGTGCTGACGCTTGTGTAGCCATAGAGTGCACCCTTCAATGACTTGTTCTTGGCTCTGAGAGCCTGGCTATCCTCAGCTCATCCCTTGCTATACCTTGTGAAAAGGCTCCTGCTGCCCGGTCGCACTTGTAACCTCTGGGGATCGAGTTGGGATATTTGCTGCCGATTGTGGTCCTTTTGGTACCCTCCTGGCATGCTTCATCACTGGATAACCAGCCCGTAGGGGTGGTGTCATCACTTGGGGTGCATCTGGTTGGACCTGTAGCTGAGTAGTGGTCTATGGTTGCATTGCTTTCCGGCACTTCCTGGGCCCGCATTTGAGTGATCTTGGTGCACACACAGAGAGCTAAAGATGACGCAACCGTGAGCAACCCCCAACAGGGGGATCAAGCAGGCACTGGCGGTGGGGATATGGAACTCATGGATGATGAGTTTGAGAAATATTTGGCCACCACTGACGCTTCTGGGGAATGCCTGAAGGACAAGATTGACTCTTTGTCTGTGGACCTGAGCCTTTTTCGTGAGGATTCTCTGAAGGTCTCGTTGAGGGTCACTACCTTAGAGGGTACGGTGTAGACTGTCACCAGCTGTTAAGTCTGTGGACCATCGCATCACGGCTCTGGAGGTACAGAACCCGGCACCTGATTGCTTGCCTGGACGATCAGGAGGGGCGGGCCAGTTGCAATAATGTCCGTATTGTGGAGCTGCCTAAATGTGTTGATGGTCACTCCCTGTTGGCTTATCTGGAAGCTGGGTTCCAGGAGGTGGTAGCCCCGGAAGGCCTATCCAGGTTCTTTGCCTTGGACCGTGCGCATAGGGTACCGGTGCAGATAAACTTGCCCTGTGGCCAGACGAGTATGGTGGTGGCCTGCCTCCTGCATATTCAGGATAGGGAATATCTCCTACAACAGGTGTCTCTGTACCCTGAGTTCACTCTCCAGGTTCAGATGCAGATGGCGTCCTTCCTAGCAGTGAAGAAGAAGCTCTGTAACATGGGTCTGCTCCACTCCGCTTTTCCCTGCTTGACCGTGCGTCCAGACTGAGGATACAGTACTTTTTTTCACAGATGAGTCTGTGGCTTGGGACTGGATTGAACTTTTTGATAAGGCCACTGTGCGATCTGAGATTCCAGAACTGAAATGACCTGCGCCCAAGGCGCTAACCATCCTGATGCAGGGGGCGTCCCACCCTACTAAAACGTAGTTGACCTTGGAGCTGTCGAGGGCACTTGAAACTGTTGCCTCTCTGGGGGCTGGCGAAGGCTTCTCTCAACACCCATCCCCAGAAATCCGCTTCACTGCTTCGGACTCTATTACCCCTGGTCTTGAAAATACTCTACAGTGGAGTCACCCCGGGTCTGTGGACGACTTGGTCTGAGGCACCTCATCGGGCATCCTGTTGATGTGTTGTATTCTTTCTAAATAGTATTCTGTGGGTAGATTGGTTGTGAGGCTGGTTTCTCCTGTGCTGATTTCTTTCCTCGTGTTTAGGTGAACTGAGGAGGGTTTGGGTGGGGGGTGGCGGGTTTGCATGAAATGTTCTACTAATCTGTTTTATTCCTTGAGTTTTGGTTAACCACCTCTAGCTGGCAGCTCTTTCGCAACATAGAGATTTCCGTTATGGATCTACTTGGCCTTCTGGTCCTTAGTTGGTTCCTGAATGGACCCTGTCTGGTGTGTTGTTTGGACAGGATGGTTGTATGTCCCGGTCCTTGGGGTGGTGTTGGGGAATTTGTTGGTTTATGGTATTGTGCTTTGTTTTGCATTTTATTCCTCCTATTTTGGCAGAGGAGCGTATGAAACTGTGGAACTGTGTGTCTGGTGTTAAATGCTCACGAGTAATGTGCGAGGTCTCTCTTCCCCCTCTAAGAGCTATAATGTACTGTCTTATTTGAAACATAGAGGAGTGCATATTGCGTTCCTCCAGGAGAACCATCTTATAGAGGTTGAGAGCCGAACCCTTCGGGGACGCTGGCGGGGTCAACGCAATGCTACTTCTTACTTTGCCTTCTCACAGGGCGCTCTTATTTGGATCAGGCCTGGGGTTCCCTTACGGTAGCACAGAGCAGCTATTAATCCTGAAGGTTGCTATGTCTTGGTGTTGGGATGTTTAGATGGTAAGGATATTGTGCTATTGAATGTTTATGCTCCAAACGTGGACCAGCCATTGTTCCTCACCAGTTTGGCCCCTTTGTTTTTGCTAATGGTCCCCTATTAGAGTGTGCTGGGTGGTGACTTTAACTGCGTAGTGGATTTGGGTTTTATAGGTCGCACCCGCCCCACCATGGTGCACCTGTGGGCAGGCTGACAGAGGCCGTACGCTCCTGGTCTGGACAGGGAGAGCTGTTGGACTGCTGGCGGGTGAGAAACCAGGTGGCCGTGTATACTTATACCAATCTGGCCTTCATGATCTCGAGGTTCGGCTTGACAGGCTTTATACATGCAGGGTGCTCTACTGCAGTGTAGTGAGGGTGGAGTATTTAGCGAAGACTTACTGTGATCATTCTCTCATGTTGGGTCATTTCTAATGGTCCTGGCCTGAGTGCGGATGTCACAGAGCAAGAGGTAGGTGGGATGATTAAGGAAATGGCGAGCGGTAAGGTGCCTGGCTTCGATAGTTTACCGAGTTTTACACAGCGTTAATTGCTGACCTTGTCCCTAGGATTGAGACCCTTTTCAATGATTCTCGGTAGCATGGATTGCTTCTGTCCTCACTGCAAGAGGCTGCTGTTGTGTAGCTTCCGAAGAAGAATAAGGCCCCCTCCCCCCTTCTTGATTCTTACTGCCCCCTCTCCATGCTCAATGCCGATTACAAGATTTTGAGTACGATTTTAGCAAACCGTTTGCTCCCCCATATGTGTCCTCTGGTTTATCCTGACCAGGATGGCTTTATTCCCATGTGTAGCACTACACCTAATATTCGTCAATTGTTTCTGGCATTAGGCCGGCGAGAACAGCTGCCGGCAGGGGTACTGGTCATTTCGGTGGACATTTGGAAAGCCTTCGACTCACTCAGTTGGGAGTTTCTCTATGCTACCCTGTTTGGCATGGGCCTGGGCATACCCTTTGTCAAGTGGACAAAGCTCCTTTACACTGGTCCCTTAGCTAGGATGGTATTGGCTTCCCTGATCTCAAAAGCATTTGCAGTTGAGCGGGGTACCCGTCCGGGTAGCCCCTTATTGCTACTGCTGTTTGCACTGGCCATGCCACTGTTAGCTCGCATGGTCCATCAGGGCCTTCATTACCAGGGGTTGTGCCATACTTCTGATTGCACATATCTTTCTCTGTAGGCAGATGACATGTTGCTGTACTTGAGGGGAAATATCAGTGACCTCGGGGGAGCGGTGGCAGAGTTGTTGGAGTTTGGTGGTTGCTCAGGACTGGAGGTCAATTGGAATGAATCCTGTGTCTATCCCCTACGGGGTGATATGCTTGAGCGTGGACCTGTTCCCATGGCTCCAATGTTACGATGGGTGTGGCATGCGGTTCGGTATTTGAGGGTGGCTATCTACTGCTCCCCCGAATTGTTGTATGAGAGGAATATCTGTCGAGGGATTGCTGGGGTGCGGCATTTGGTTGTCTTGTGGACTACGCTGCCATTGTCAGTGAGTGGACAGGTGGCAGTTTTAAAGATGATTATTCTGCTCTGTCTCCTTTATTTGTTTG
Organism: Calotriton arnoldi; assembly: GCA_963921515.1. Lineage (NCBI taxonomy): Eukaryota > Metazoa > Chordata > Amphibia > Caudata > Salamandridae > Calotriton > Calotriton arnoldi. The sequence continues at coordinate 1,006,450 of CAWUFW010003266.1, forward strand.
CAGCCCTTCCGCTGGAGCTGCCCCAATATTATTTGGAGGAATTGGATGGCTTATTGCTGTCACTATACTAGGGCACAACATGTTGCCACATTGCACTTTGGAAACTGCGCCTACCAGTCACTGAGCAGGGTCTAGCGGCATCCGATCTTGAGTTATATTATTTGGCAGCGCAGCTCCAGTGGGTGGCTCACTGGTGGTCTTGGCTGTGGGAGGGCGTGGGTATCCGTGAGGGTGGCTCTCCATCTACAGATTCGTTAGCTGGTATTCTGCTGAGGCCGATGCCCGCTTTCGGGGTTCAGACCTCGAATGCCTTGATCAAGACGGCCAACTGTGTCTGGGCTCGTGCGCGGCGGACCCGGACTCGAATCCCATATACCAGTGAACTTCCCCCTCTGGTGGTTAGACGCTGGGGGCACCTGAGGGGTTAGTTTGGACTCCGCGAGTGATCAGTGGCCGGGGTCACGGTCCTGGGAGATCTTTTTGCAGGACAGCAATTGTGTTCTTTCTCGGACCTCCAGGAGTCTTATGATCTCCTGGTGGGTAATTGTTTACTTCTTGGCTCCTTGACTCGCAAAATATGCGAATGGTGAGGCGCTGGTGTTGCGGAACCACCGGAGAATGAGTGTCTGCGCCATCTTTTCCTTATTAAAAGGTGGACGAAAGCGGTCATGCTGCTTTATAGGGCCTTGTTGGAGGGGGCACAGGCGGCTCGCACAGCCCTTCGGTTGCGATGGGAGGAGGACCTAGGGTGCCTATCAATGACGAGTCCTGGAGGAGGATCCTAGAATCTGGCCCTAAAGTATCCAGAAACGCCTGCTTCAAATGTATTCAATTTTCTATTTACACAGGGCCTATTTGACTCCCCGGCGCATTCACGCCATGTTCCCTGCTGCGACTTCAGAATGTCCTCGGGCGCTGTGGAGGATGCTGGCTTCTTCCATATGGTCTGGTCATGCCCCATTTCGCTACCCTACTGGACGGCGGTACTCCAGGTGGTTCGGGGGGGGGGGGTCAAGGAAAGGGACATCATGCTTAGTCCCCAGTTGTATGTCAACAAAAGAGGGAAGGGGGGACCAGGAGCTGGTTAAAGGTCCAGTGCCTGTGCTCCTAGAATAAAGTGTAAATGCACAAAGGAGGACACTGTTCCTAAGTACCCGCACCTCACGTCTGCCCGTAGGTGTAGACGAGCCGGCACCCGAAGCTTTATCCCGGTAAGGTGCGGGCCACCCACGTTCTTAGCCTTCTGGAGTACTTCTCCTGGCATTTTAGGCCTCTTATCAGGTAGCAGTTTCAACTATTTAGTTGTAGCCCACCGGTACTAGCCTTTAGGTTGGGCCTGCCCTGAATACCGTGGAGGGTGACCACCTTCCACGCACTTAAATTTCTTGATCCTCTGTGCACTTTGACTCCTCACGTGCACCACATAACACCACAATACACACCTGGTCCTGAAGAAGCGCCACGGATCCTACGGGATAACAGAGGCGCGAAACATGTTGACCTTGACCTTTTTGAGTTACCCAGGCACATTATGCCTCATAGGTAACATTTAACCTACGGGTTTTTTATTTTGACACGGGTTCCGTCTTATTAAAATTAGATCTTTTTGTAATCCTTAGTCATTTTTAATCACTACACACACTTGCACTTTCCTCATTTAGGACTCCCTCCACACTCTCGCATGCACCAAACAGCGGTCCGCAGAAGATCTCCAACAAAGTGACCCTTCGGGGGACCCGTTGGGCATTGCAGCGCCGGCCCAACGAGGAGCAACCGCCCGATGATGAAGCATGACATCCTTCGGGGTGTGTGAGGGCAACAAGGAACAGACTTGTTCTTCTCTTACATTTTGGGAGTCCAAGGCCTAGTTTATTTATCTATTAACTTTACTTATTTCCCCCCTTCTGCCCCCTTTTCTCTTTTTCTTTTTCCTCTCAGGAGATAGCAAAACTTTGCATACCTCCTTAGGAACAGTGTCCTCCTTTGTGCATTTAGTCCCCAGTTGTGCCTTTTGGGCCTACATGAGCGGACAGCATCTAGGAAAACCACTGACAAGGGTCTGGACCTGGTTTTGATCCTGGACAACAGACAACTGACTAGGAGTTCGAAATCTGTCCGAGGCCCAGATGTGTACAGATGGTGGTTGGAGTTAGTGAAATGGGTGGGCTGTGAAAGGGAGGCAATTTATTAAGAAGAGGCTAACAGAGCGAGGAGAGTGCCGATCAAACCTGCATGGGATGCCATACTGTTGGCGTGTCCCCGTGTGGACTGCAGTGGCCTTATAGTTCTGGACGAGCCCCTTTCGGACACATCCTGACCCGCCTCTGAAGCACGAGCAGCAGGGGGGAGGTGGGGGGGGGGGGTTGATTTGGGGAATCTCCCCTTAGATGCCCCTGGGTCTTGCTGTATTTTGGTTTCGTTTTTCTCCTTTTCAGTGGGCCTTGTGTAGGGTGACCAGATTCTCAAAACAAAAAACGGGGACAGGTCATAGACATAGAAGTAGGACTACGGTTTGCAGTAACCATCGACATAAAAGTAGGACTATTTGACAGCTGTCATAGACATAGAAAAAGGACTACAATGACAGCTCCCTCCACAGACCGAGATGAAGCATTACAGACGACAAATCTGAGGTCTTTTATTGGCAGTAACCATTAATTCCGTTGAAACAGACTTTGCCTCAACATTTGCTATAGTAGGTGACCACCCTTGCCTACAGTCTGTCTCTCTCTCTCTTAGTAAGACAGTCATTCTCAGTCAGTCAGTCTCAGTCAGTCAGTCAGTCATTCTCAGTCAGTCAGTCATTCTCAGTCAGTCAGTCTCAGTCAGTCAGTCAGTCAGTCAGTCAGTCAGTTTCAGTCAGCCAGCCAGTCTCAGTCAGTCAGTCAGCCTCAGTCAGCCAGTCTCAGTCAGTCAGTCTCAGTCAGTCTGTCTCAGTCAATCTCTGTCAGTCAATCTCTGTCAGTCAATCTCTGTCAGTCAATCTCTGTCAGTCAATCTCTGTCAGTCAATCTCTGTCAGTCAATCTCTGTCAGTCAGTCTGTCAGTGTCAGTCAGTCTGTCAGTCAGTCTCAGTCAGTCTGTCTGTCTCCCCTCCCTCTCTCTCTCTCCACTTTTTCTCTCTCTCCTCTCTCTCTCTCCACTCTCCCTCTCTCCCCTCTCTCCCCTCTCTCCCCTCTCTCCCCTCGCTCTCTGGGGGGCCATGGGTACATTACCTGAAAGGTTCGTGGGCCGCCAAGAAAGGCCTGCCGGGCCGCTGGCGGCCCGTGGGCCGTGCTATGAGTACCAACGGTGTAGAGGAAGATGTGGGTAGGAGGTGGTATTGCATCATAGTTTCATTTTTATAGCGCTTTATACCGTGACGAGGTGCTGAAGCAGTAAGAATATGGTAACCTAGGTAGAGGATGTTGTATTTGTAGGAGTTGTTGAGTTTCATAGCTCCTCGCAAGGTGTGTGAAGCACTACATAGTAGCTACTACAATACAATATTCAGTGTGAGTTGTTTAATTAATGAGGGATTGAAAGTGACTGAGACTCAGGAGACCAGATGTGATCTGCGAGTGTCTGTGGTCTGCTATTTGGAGCGGAACTGAAGTAATATATATGAGTGTCGGTAATCTGGGGTGGAGAGATGCAACTAACCCTTCCCACCAAGACATAGGGAATTTCAAACATCCAGAGCCAAGAAATTGAAATATTAAAGGATTCTAAGTCAAATCTCGTTCCTCTGGTGTTCTCTCATCTAACAAGAACTACCATTTTTTTAGGAAAAAAACACATCACCACTAAAACAAAAAAAAAACCAGAGTGTACAGTCTATAGGTGCTGCTGCAATATGCAAAGTGACATAATTGGCAGGAGCTTTGATTCAGCGGCTAAGCTGCCGACAATGCAACTTGGGAATTTGAGTTTGAAGGTGGCCTCAGCTATTGAGTGAATATCACTGCATGACTTTGTCTCCCTGTGACTAAAATTGTAGGTAAATGTACCTGTGTAATTTAAAGATGGTCATACCAACTGGATAAACACGATCTTGTATCGTCTCCAACAACCTCAATAACATCCTCCCAAAAAAAGCCATTCTCTACTTAATACAAAGTCTGGAGGACACAGCACCTGCAAACCGTGTTTCACTAAATCCCCATCTGTTGCTGCTCAGATGTGCTGACAAGGGCCCAGGGCTGAGCAGCAGCACGGCAGTGGCGTGCGGCTGGTTACTTTAAGAAACGTTTGGATTGGAACCTCATTATTTTTGTTAAGGTAGTTCAGTGGGTTACAGTCCCTGCTGCAAGGATCACTGTTTTGGTCTCCAGAATTGTAAGAATTGGGATCACTCGCCACATGGCATTCAAGACAGACATTTATGCCCCACTTTAAAACATCACCAGCTACCACTGCATTTCTCAGAGATATTAATTGGCATTGGGCCGAAAGGGGGGCTTGAAAGGGCTAGGGACCCCTCGAAGTGTTGCCCCAACCACTTTTGCTCCGCAGGGGCCTGCGTTACACCCCTGTACGTTTTATTTTTTTTAGCTTTTTCACCACAGCGCCATGTACTTTAGTAAACAAGGACTGTTATGTGAAAAAGATGCGTTGTCATTAAGGGGTTGTGGTCTTTTGTTTTAGAAACAGTGCGTTTATTATTTGATTTTAGGAAAGAAAGCCTGGCTGGTTTGGGTTTCTTTTGTAACCCTGCAGTTTGTTATTCCACAACAGTGATGGGAAAGCGGTGAATAGTCAATTTCTGAAAAGCGTATTTTTACCAATAGTCCTGCTTGGTGGCTCAAAAGTAACTACCTCCAGTGGCGTGCAGCCTTTACAGCACTTACCTAAGTGACATCACACAGTAAGCAGTGCAATCAACCGGAACAATAATGAAAAACCGGGACATTTAGGTGTTTAACCCGGACACTGTTCGAAAACCGGGACATTTGATTCACTTGGAGAAAAGTGTCGGGACACGGGGTCACTTCTCCAAAAACGGGGACCGTCCGGGGAAAACCGGGACGTCTGGTCACCCTAGCCTTGTGGTTGTTGGGCAGACCCCTGGTTCTCTCCCATTGGGGATGTAGTGTTGCAACTCTGTTGTCATGTAGGTTTCCTAACTTTGGGACCCCAGGGTTCTCCGTGTCCTGAGGATGCCTCCTTGTTAAGCACACTATTATTGTTTCCATGAACCGCTACACCTTACATTTCTTTTTTTTCTGCCAATTTGTGTTTTTTTTCCCTCTATGCCTTGCCCATCGTCATTTATTTTATTGTATGCCGACTTGTTTTGAAGATTTCAAATGCTAATAAAAATATATATATTTTCAAGTAGATGGTTGTCCTGAAGGTGCTGGGTGCTCCTCTGTGTATGACCCTTTGTCCAAGTTGGTAGAATTACTGCAACCCATATATGAGCCTGTAGCACACTTCTTAACAACATTGTGCAAAGAATTCCAAAGCTTATTTTATATTTTTAAATAACTGAGTCTTTGATTCAGATGGGATTTTCTCAAAATCATGCACAATGTTAAGTAAGTTCTTAAGCCAATATTCTTTTCACTCTAGCAAAATGTACCATGAGCTTCTTCAAGGCTGTTCAAATAAGAAGATAAAAGATGAGACAAACACAGAGTAAATATTTATCTTACATAGCTCCATAAATCACAGTTACAGACTGATGCAAATCTATTTTATTCTCGATTTATACCCAGGTGGATTCAATTGCAGGATACAAGATGGTGAGATCAAATTTAAGGCATGGTTGCACATACAGAAAAATCATGCATTTAGCAAGACTCAAAAAGGTACAATTTGGGGGGCGTGTCCAGGAGGTCCGACATGGCGGACGCTTCCTAGACGAGCTCCGTGGGCTCGTACGACATCCTATATTGATCCTGCTCATCCGCATTTGGATCGGCCATCTCCAGCCCTCCCTCACCTTGCCGGACACATTGAGGTGAAGTAGGAGGTTCAGGCCGCGGCGATCGTGCTGAACAACCCCTGGATCGGAGTCCTCGTGTTGAACGCAGCGGGGCTGCTGCGGCTCCGAGAATCACTGGCGCCGGGACCCGCCCACCGCCTCCGGTGATCGCGGTGAGTGGCGTGGTAATCCCTGTCGCCCCGGGCGCCAATTGGGGAGTGATTCCACTGCGGGGGCCGGCTGGATTGGCGTTGGCGGTGTCCCACGATCGGGGGATCCCGCGGCGTCAGGATCGGGCCGTGCTCCGACCCCTCGGCCTGACGGCTATCTTGGAGACCCGGTGTGCGCGCCGCGGCTCGCGGCAGTGAGGAGGCACTACGGGGACCTAGCTTATGCCAACGCTGGGTCCCCCTTTTGTGAGAAGCGATCCTGCGTCCAGTCGGCGGCCACACAGGACACCGATCGGTCTACGGACCCCCTGCGGCGGGGCGGAGTCCATGCGGCGGTGGTAGATTGGTGGCAGCTGTCAGCGCAGACCTCTGACAACGCAGTGGTGAGTGCGCCGGGCCCCCCGGGGGGGTCATTAGATGCGGGCAGGGTGCGGTTGGGGCCAGCCTGGAGCAGAGAAAGGGGTGGGAGCCCTTTCCCCTCCCCCCCATCAAGCACTTGCCCTTGGACCCCTTTGATGCCCCATACAACCCCCACCCCTCATGTTGCCGGTGGGTTATTAACTCTGTGCAGCGTGGGGCTGCAGGTTTAAAAGCTGCTTGTGTTTGCAGAAGGGTCCCCCTAGGTGGGGCCCCCCCCCTCCCTTGTACAAAACCCGGGACTGTGTTGATGAGTGTCCACCTGCTGGGCTGAAGATCCCCGTTGGCATTGACAAGTAACTCCCGTGGGGGAGGGCCGGCGGAACATTCCCTGGGACGCTGTGATGGGCACTCCACGGGGGGCCTGCGTAAAGACCGGGCGGATGGGTGACACCCACTAGGGGGACGCGGAGGCACCTGTGCGCGGAAGCGGCCAGGCAAGGCATGGTGCGGCTTGGGTGTGGATTGCCTCTGGGCCTGTCTTCCCGCCCAACAGTTACGGATTGGGGGATCGGACGTCCTGTCGTGTGTCTGCTGGGGCTGTGGATCTGTGACCAAACATACCCCGTGGCGCCATACCCTCCATCGCTTGGCTGCTACCCACTCACCTGCAGCACAATGACCAGGTACAAAGTGTCGAAGCAGAGTACTCTGGATCGATATGCGGGCTCTGGGGCACACGCACTGGAGATGTCGAGCCAGGTCCCGGACAACGCGGTCTTCATGGCGGCAAAAACCCAGTCCCGCGAGGCACTCGGGGCCAAGATCGGAGAGGTGGGATCTGATGTTGCCCTTATCCGTTAGGTCCTGCGTAAAGCGGTGGATAGGATTACCGAGGCTGAAACACGCATTTCCACCGTGGAGGACACAACTGCATCCCTCAAGGCGCGAGTGACCTCGCTGGAATCTATCACGAAGGGGCAGGCGATCAGGGCGGAAGATGCAGAGGGTAGGGCACGACGAAATAACCTTCGATTCGTAGGCTTTCCGGAGGGATACGAAGGCAACAACATGGAGCAGTTCCTTGCGGGCTGGATCGCGAGCTGGATTCCCCAGACAGCGTTGTCGCAGTGCTTCATTATTGAGCGTGCGCATCGTGCCCTGATGCAAAAACCACCGCCGGGGGCCCGTCATTGCGAGACTCTTGAACTTCCACGACCGTGATGCTATCCTTGCACAGGCCAGGTTGGCCGGCAAACTCCACTTCGAGTCTCACCATATCCTGATCTTCCCGGACTATACACGCATGGTGCAGCAACGACGCCAGTCTTTTACTGCTGCCAAAGCCAGACTGCGGGACCTAAAGATCCAATATGCCCTGCTTTTTCTGGCAAGGTTGCGAGTCATCTACAAGTCACGTACTCATTTTTTCGATACTCCGGAAGAGGTCTTCGCCTGGACGGATGAGAAGCAGAGCCATAAGCCGCATACTCCACCGCAATTTGATTCCGAATCCTCGTCCGGAGAGACCACGCGGCAGACGGTCAAACCTAAGGCAAAACCCATTCGTAGATCGCGACGCCGCTCCAAATCTCGGAGCGTCTCAGAATAACGAATAGCAGAGGATCGACGAGCCCCGTCACCAACATGAATGGCGTCTGGGGAACTTTCATCGTAATGGTTGCAGTGCGGATGATATTTGCCTTGTTACGGGCCTACGTGAGGCCTACCCCCCCCTATAACTCTTCTCTCAGTATCTGAGAACTCTCTTTATGTTTGGGGACAGTTCTTTTGGGACTTCTTGGTATGGGGTTGGGCCCTGCTCCCGTTGGGGCAGCGGCGTGACACTTACCGCGACAGATGCTTCAGCGGTTATGAGGTATTGGGTGGGGTGGGTGGGGGAGGGGTTGGGTTTGTTAAATATTGTTGATTACACTGTGTCTTTTTCACCTTTTAATGTGGTCTGTATCCCCTGTGACAGCCCGAAATTCTTCCATTTCTTTAGATGCCCTGCCCTGTAATAGACCCGGCAGATAGGCTCCAGGTGGTTAGTTGGAATGTACGGGGGGCGTTAAATAAGATCAAACGGGGTGCGGTCCTACGACAGGCCAATTGTGCCTCAGCTGATGTTCTCCTACTACAGGAGACTCATCTTAGGGGCACCAAGGTGCTGTGCCTTGCTCGCTTTGGCTATATACAAGTCTATCATGCGGGGTTCACTAGGGGCTCCAGAGGGGTGGCCATCCTCATTCACCGCCGAGTTCCCTATGTTCACTCTAAAACGTGGACTGACCCCCAGGGTAGATACATTTTTGTATTAGGGACATTGACCGGGGAGGCCATTCTCCTGGGCAGCGTATATGCACCCCCCCCACTCTCAGACTCGTTTGTAGAGCGACTGACGACATTACTGATAGAGATGCCTATGGGCCTCTCCATCATAGGTGGAGACTGGAATGATGTGGCAAATGGTGCGCAGGACAGGTGGAGGTCACGCACGGCACCCGAGGTACCTAGGAATACGCGCCTGCATACACTAGTGGGGGATATGGGGTGGTTGGACACTTGGAGATACCTACATCCAGGCACATATGGCTACACGTACTATTCGGCCGTCCATGACTCTTTCTCCAGGATAGATTATTTATTCATACCACACTCCTATTATTTCCGAATTGTTGCGACTGATATCCTACCTAGAGGCCTATCGGATCACTCTCCAGTGGCCTTAACACTGCGCTTAGAGGTGGCACGCCCTCCTTTTCGATGACGCCTGTCTCCATGGCATCTCCAGGACCCGCAATACACGTCCCACCTGCATCAGGCTCTCACGACATATTTCACTGAAAATTCGGGCACGGTGGACTCTCCGGCTATACTCTGGGAGGCTATGAAGCCCACCATCAGGGGGGTGGACATTGCATACTGTGCCGCTCAACGGAAGAAACGCAGGGAGGCCCTGCTCCAGACTGAGGCCCAGATCGTGCAATTAGATCAGGAATGTAGAGGCGAGCACGGTGGATCCACCCGCCGCCAGCTGCTTCTGCTCCAACAAACCTATGCTGACACGCTGCGCGACGAAGCCAGACAGGCTTGGCTGGCATCCCGCAGTAGAATTTATCAATGGGGGGACAAATCCAGCTCTCTTCTGCACCGCTTGTGCCAGCGCGCTCTCCGCCCAGTGAGCATACCGGGGATTCTAGATGGGGATGGCCAAACACTTACAGACCCTACACAAATCACTGCTAGTTTTGCGACATACTATACGGAGCTCTATGCGCCCAGAGATGATCTCCCGGAACCCCGATTCAGCAATACCTCGATGACTTGACTCCCAAGGCCATTTCGGACGCTGTGAGGGGGGACTTGGATGCCCCGCTGACGGTGGACGAGCCGAGTGCGGCACTGGTCGACCTACGGTCCGGGAAGGCACGGGCCCAAACGGTTTCCCCCGTGAATTTTTTTAATCATTTCAGACTCAATTCCTCCCTCACTATTTGGGAGCGATACATGCGGCCCTTGATGACGGGAAGCTTCCTCCGGATTGGCGGCATGCTGAAATTGCTGTCTTCCCCAAGCCGGGCCGGCCCCCAGACCAATACTCCTCGTATCGCCCTATTTCTTTGTTAAATATTGAGGCAAAACTGTTGGCCAAAGCATTGGCCAAACGTGTTCTCCCGCATATGCCAGAACTGGTTAATCCGGACCAGGCCGGCTTTATGCCCCAGCGGGCTACCCGCCACAACATCCGACGGGTGCATAATGCGATTGCGGCCATTGATCATTTCGAGGGCCCGTCAGCCCTGCTCTTAGCAGATATCGACAGGGCATTCGACTCGCTGGGATGGACGTATCTGTTTGCTCTCTTGCAGCGTTTGAACTTTGGCCCCCGACTTCTGTCGTATATTAAACTCCTATATACTGACCTTTCGGCCTCTGTCCGAATAGCTGGTGCAGTCTCTGCTCCCTTCCCTATAGGACGCGGTACCCGTTAGGGTTGCCCCCTCTCCCCATATTTATTTGCCTTAGCTATGGAGCCGTTGGCCACATGGGTTCGTATCGATGCCCAGGTTAAGGGCTTTGAATGGCCCGGGGGGTTCTCGGATCGGATCGCTCTCTATGCTGACGACGTCCTATTTTTTCTTACGGATCCGCATCGGACGGAATTGCGTATACTCCGCATAATGCAGATATTCGGCCAGCATACTGGCCTGTTTATGAATGCTAAGAAATCTATACTGTGGCCGATACGTGGGGGCCCGGCCATGGGCGCCTGGATGACGGAGGTGACGCTGGCTACCACTGGTTTGAAGTACCTTGGGGTATACATCTCGGACACTCAATAGATTTCATGGGAAAAGAATATTGCCCCCATTTGGACGCGCACTCAGGCACAGATGGAGTCGTGGTCGCGTATGCCCCTCTCTATACTGGGCAGATCAGCTAATTTCAAAATGGTATCCCTTCCTCGTCTCCTTTACCAACTACAGAATCACCCTTTCCAGATAGCGCCCTCCTGGTTTCGTCAGCTGAACTCCAGGCTAAGTCGCTTTTTGTGGCACGATCAAGAGGCTAGGGTGTCCCTTAAGACATGTTTTCAATCGACCTATTGCGGGGGTATCGCGACCCCCGATATCCAATCATACCATGCAGCCTCCCACCTTTTAGTCCTAAACGACTGGTGGTTCGGTGTTAGCAATGACCCGGCATATCGGGTAGAGAAATGGTTGATGGGGGACAAGGTGCCGCACCGGTTGCTCTACACGCAGAGGGAGCAACGCAAGCTACCGCCTGCAACTCGAGTTGTCTTTGGTGTGTGGACCGACTCGCTGCGTCGGGTGAGGTGGCTGAGGCGATTGACAGGAGAGACCCCTCTCTGGCAGAGTGGCCTCATGCCACAGGTAACCGCGCTGGAAGGATTTAAGCAATGGGACGCTATAGGTATATCTACCCTGGGTGACGTTATGCATGGTACCACGTTGAAATCGTTTCAAGACCTCCGACTTGAATACGACATGCCACATGCTCAATTTTACAAGTATCTGCAGCTGAGACATGCCCTTTCCCCATATATTGCTCGCCTAGACTCCCCGAATTCAACCCTATTGAGGCTAAAGTGGTTATGGGGGATTTGGGGGATCATAAAACCGCAAAGATTTACCAAACGCTAGTGACAAATCTCTCCACGACACTAGATCCCCTTCGTGAGAAATGGCAGACAGACTTGGGCTCCCTGGACTGTGACGACTGGAGAGAAGCCCTTGAGTCCCCGAGATATGCAGCGATTGCATCCCGTCTTAGGCTTATTCAATTCAAATATTTACACCGCACCTATTTCACTAGATACCGGCTCTGGAGGGCGGGATTGATCAACTCTCCCAGGTGTCTAAGATGTGAGGCCAAGGAGGTGATGGAGCAGTAAAAATAAAAAAATTTAACCCCTAACAAATTATATAATTAATTAATTAAAAATGTTCGTTAAATGTATTAATCAACATTGTATATGTGGGAATGGTAATATGCTAATGTACGTGCTAAATAATCTACTAATGAATGTCCGTGTGTCTAATCATAACGTAAGAATAAAAAGCGTACTAAATAAAATAAATGCATGTTTGTGCTTCATAGAAATAAAATGTGTCGTTGCAAAAACAATAGTGATGGTAAGTAAGGAGCAGCTTAAATGTCGCTTTTTGCTAGGTAACAACTAATTGGGGTACGTAGACGGGAGGGAAACGAAAGGGATATTTTTCTCTATTTTAATTATGTTTTATTTGCCTCAAATTAGTGCTTCTAAAGTAGAACCGAGTGGCGAGATAAAATGGCCGCCAGTGGGAAGATGTGCGCAGGCGCAAGGGGACACGTGATACGGGATGAGATTGAAGAAATCTGGCGCCGCGTGATGTCTCTGAGAGGCTAGGATGCAAGAAATGGTCAAGGCTGGTGTGACCTAATTGAACTGATAGTGTGCCGTGAGGATCAGGAGAGAGTCCGTGGGAAAGGAGCCCAAGAGAAAGGACAATGACTGCGGAGTTCTTGAATGTGTCAAAAGAAGATACAAATGAACTGATCGAATCGGATGGAAATGTTTAAGCGTATGGGAAAGGAAATGATCCAAGGACCCTTGAATCCAAGAGAACTTGATTAAAGAATGAATAAGCTGACATGTATGGACCAATGAGAGAAAAGCGTGATATTAATGTTGCAACAGTTAGTTAGCAAAGTTAGAATTGGGGTATAAGAGGGCCTACTCTTAGTGGGAGGGGGTCAGTTCCAGTCGCGGTTGCAGTCACAGTCAGTTGCAGTTCGAGAGTCGTGGTTGCAGTAGAGGAGACGGGTTGCAGGTAGCTGATGCTGACGAGCTGAAGTTGCTGTTGCTGTCTTAACTTTACAGTTGAGTATGAGAATCAGGCTATTTCTAATTCCAAAGTTAGGTTAGAAATCATTAGGCTAAATTAGGAAGCTAGGCAGGTAACTAAGGTTTTTGGCTTCATGACAAAATTTCCTTTCTGCAATAAATTGATTATGCTTAATAAAATTGTGAATTTAAAAATGAATAATTGAATAAAGTATTAAATCTTTTCATGCTTTTAAAATTATATAAAATTTAAGATTCTTTAAACCCAAAATGACTCAGTGGTTATTTTCCTAAATGATTGTGACATGAGTAATTGGTTGATTGTGATTCAGCTGGTCTTAATCACTATGAACTAATTTCTTAAATGAATGATTCATCGACAAAACAATGAGCAGGAATATCTTAAGAAATAATTAAAAGAAAGTGACAAATTAAGGTAAATAGATATCCTTGCTCTTCCAGCGGTACACAAAATGGTGTTCTCCATTTAGTTCTCATGCTTCTCCTAGGAGTACGGAATTTCATAAAGGTGTAAAAGGAAATCCAGGAGTGTGTGTGTGTGTGTGTGTTTAGGCGATGTTTATGGGCCCCATCGTCATGTGGATATGAGAAATATAGTTTGCCCCTGGATGACCTATAAGTAACCTGGGAGGAGGATAGGTTTTATTGTACGCGCTGCATCAGATTTCTTGGTAGCAGAGTTATGGTTTTCTATAGATTAGTTTAGTGATTATTGTTTATTGATTATTGATTATTTGATGACTAACACTATATGTTGAGTCGCGTTATGTTATATGTAAGTTTTCACGCTTCTGGGATGTAGGAAGTGGAACACGTGTGGCAAGAGAAGTCACATGGAATTTGGTACATGGTCTGAATTCATTTTGGTTATAACACAGGTTGTGTTATGTTAGGGATTTCGGTGTGAAAAGTGTGTAAATGAAATAGCAAATCACGTTTACTTGTGAAACTTTGGCCTTAATTCTCAGGAGCCTAGTCTCCACATGTGTCTTATCCCCAGAGAAACGAGTAAATTGTTTGTTTGAAAGAAGGGTAAGGTAGAGGGAAGTGCTACTTTATCGGCGAAAGCAAATAATTCTGTGGTAGGGTAGAGGTAAGCGCTGCCTACTGGAAAAACAGGATTCTTGTGTAAAAGGACAAAGCTGTCACTTTGTTTAGCGAATCAGACTATGGAATTGTTTATTTGTTGTAACTAACGAAGAAAACTGTAAAAAGAAAAATTGCCGATAAATTTTGTAAAGGAGGGGTAAAGAGTAGAAGTGACGTGGAAAAGTGCCGCGCTAGGATTGGTCAGTGCACTAGTCACGTGAATACAGAGCAGGAGTGACGTAGAAAAGTGCCGCGCTAGGATTGGTTGGTTCGCGGACGGTGGAAATTGTTCTGATTGGTACGTTAGTGTGAATCGCGCTGTAATTGGACGAAGTTCCGTACACAGAAACAGCGTTAGAGTAAAGAGAAAACAAATAGAAAACATGCCATATTACGAGTATGAAAGGGAGAGAACGTCATGGACGACGAAATTGAAGAATTTCTTTAAGAAAGACAAAAAGGTTGTGACTAGAGAGGGACAAGTAATTCCTCCACCGAAATCAGCAGCTTCACATATGATGCTGAAATATGGATATCATACGTGCATATGGTTGGATAATTGGGTAAAATATACAAAGAATGATGGAGCATTGGCTTTTCCTGAAAATGGTTCTTTTAATGTAGCGATTTTACGGAATTTAAAAGAAAAGATGCTTAAATTGGAACCTAGACCTAGACCGACACAGTTTGAGGCTTTAACAGAATGGGAAGATGAGATGTACGAGAAAGAAAGATTCAGAGGTATGAAAGGTTATGAGTTCGTGCCCGGAAGAATGTGGGGAATGAATCATGAGGACAGAATAAAACGATGGAGATGTGCTAACATGACAGGAGGTTTGTTTCCAGCTTTTACAGTTGAGGAAGGGACTAAGAAAAACGGACTGAGAAAAAGAAACATTTAGAGAGAGAAAAGTATATGCATGAGAGCGAAACGGATGACGAGTTGCTGGAAGATATATTAAGTAAAAATCCACCTCCATATCAGCAGAATTCTACAGTGGTGACACCAAATGCGCCACCAATAGAAGCTATGCGAAATGAAAGTCCAGAAAGAAGACAAGAAATAAATAGGTCACAAGAACAAATAAGAACTTCCCAAATTGAGGGAATAGAAAATGATAGTGCAAGAGAATTGGCAAGGACAACAAAAGAACTAACTGAGAAAATTAGAGAATTAACAAAGAATATGGAAGCAGTTACCGTACCCGTAACAATAGGTCCAGTAATACCAGTTTTCGAGAATCAGAAAATTGATGAACGATCTTTGGTGATTCCCTTGAGTTCGCAATTCCAAAGAGAAAAGGAAAGAATAGAAACAAGTCCAGGTACGAGCAATTTGACTAGTGCTTACAGACCAAGTCCACCTGAAAATTTAACAGTGAATGAGTGTAGCGGTAGGAAAATGCCTATGGTAACTGAATCTGCCACGGTGACACCTGAAAAGAGTGGAAATTGGACAGAAATAAATAGTACTCCTATAGGTCCGACTCCTGATGAGTTAAATGAGTGGATAAAAGCTTTTAAAATAAAAGAAACGGAAGAAAAACCATTAGATGTGATCAGATTGAAGATTGACATGGAAGAATTAATTCTGGGAACGATTGGTACAGAAAAGATAAAGAATTATCAGGATGATGAAATAATGTTTCTGTGCAAAAGTATAACATGGAGGGCAAAGAATTTACATGACAAACTAGAAGAAGTGGCCGGTGAGATTGGAATAGATTTTGCAAAGGTAAAAACGTTGCAGAAACCATACAGAGTAGATTTTTGTGAAAAAGATATTGAAAATTTGAATACAGCAGGAAGGCTGACACAGATAAAAGAGTTGATTGTTTTGTTGAGAAAATGGGGTGATGTGGACAGATGGAAGGTTAGATGGACAAAGAAGAATGAGAAAAGCGTAGACAAAGGTTCATTGGCTTTTATGATAACAGAAAAGGAACATGTTGTTAAAGAGTACCCTATGAGAGAAACTCCAGGTGGTAGTTATGTGCATGTTCCCTGGACTAGGCAGGACATCCTGTCATTTACAAATGACTTTCCAAAGTTAAGAGAAAAGCCAGTTGAGTGGTACCGACAGGTAGAAAGGTTTGTAAAGGTCTCGAAAGTGTTGTGGATAGATTTGGATGGATTGTTTGACATAGTGGTACCAACGGATCTGTGGTCAGAATGTAAGATTACAGTTGACTGGCCAACTACAGAATATCCAAGAGATCCTAAGACAGGAGCTCCAGGACCAGATGTGATGAAGAAATACGATAAGGTGATTACCTTTTTGAAAAATAAGATTCCTCCAAAAGAAACAGATTGGGTTAAGATTGATAGAACTACACAGGAAAGCAAGGAGAGTGTACATGCATATTATGAGCGATTGTTGTTGGTTTTCAAACAGTATAGTGGTTATGAGGAATTAAGTGAAAAGGATATGAGTCATTTTGTATACCGATTTGTATTTGGCTTGAAACAAGAAATAAGTGATATGATTAAGCAACATATGATAAACTGGCAGAATGCAAGTGTAGATGAGGTGCTGAGGTATGCTAAGTATTGTAGTGATGAAATAGAGAGTAAACAGCGTAAGCTGAAAGAAAAAGCAATGTGGGCACAAGTGAAAGTGGCAGAAAAACAAGAAGCTCAATTGGATAATAATAATGGAAACGAATCAGGACAAAATAAGACGCGACCAAATATAGGTAAAGGAAAAGGACAAGTGAGTCTAGAAGAGGCAAAGAAGAAATGGCCATGTCATAATTGCGGAAAATTAGGGCATTGGAGAAATGAGTGTAAGTTCCCACCTAAACCTAATCCGGAACATCAATCATTAACTCCACAGGTGCAGAATGAGGTAGTTGTTCAACAAAATCAGGTGCCACAACCACCACTTCCCAACACTGTTAACCAGCAAAGATACAGTACAGAAACAGGATTCTACGGAGGAGAACAGGTAACACAGTTGCCGAGAGCAGCTAACATTTCCCAGTATTGGTTGCATCAGAGTGAGGATGACCCAGATGAAAGTTTCTGACGGTGCGCAAGAGAGGGGAAAGAGTGCGTGCTTGGCGCAACTCTAGAGGTAGATCAGTCTGGTCCCTTTGTGGATGGAGAAGTGAATGGAGCAAACGTAACATTCCTTGTCGATACTGGAGCTACCCGTTCTACTGTTAGGTCAGTGGAAATTCCGAACCTTCCTCTCTCAGGTGAATGCATCCAAGTGGTAGGAGTTGCCAATCAGCAGATTAAAACCCCACTTACTGAATTGGTAGAAGTAAAAATTGGTTCTTT
The DNA here is from genome assembly GCA_963921515.1 of Calotriton arnoldi. Taxonomy (NCBI): domain Eukaryota; kingdom Metazoa; phylum Chordata; class Amphibia; order Caudata; family Salamandridae; genus Calotriton; species Calotriton arnoldi. The sequence continues at coordinate 1,023,638 of CAWUFW010003266.1, forward strand.
TAGGAAAATGCATAAATTTGTAGTGTGCGATTGTAGTCCTGTAAATCTTCTAGGTCGTGACCTCTTGTGTAAAATGAATTGCACAATTTATTGTACACCAGATGGAATTGGTTTTCAGACTTCAGACGAAGATGCTTTGTATAAAGTAACTTTGATGAATCAGGAACCTGAAATGAATGGGTTGTTTCCTGCATTTGATGCAGGAAAACTTCCAGAAGAATTAAAAAGTACAGTGAAAGAAAGTGTGTGGGATTTTACAGGAGAAGACATCGGATTAATGAGAGAAGTTGATCCTGTAAAAGTGACAGTGAAAGAAGGGATAAGTTATCCAAACACGCCACAGTACAAATTAACTCCAGAAATAATTGAAGGAATAACTCCAGTGATAAATAAGATGATTGAACAGGGAATTCTGAAAGAAATCATGAGCAGTCCATGTAATTCACCTATTATGGGACTGAAAAAGCCAAATGGAACATACAGAATAGTACAGGATTTGAGAAAGATCAACAAAATAGTTGTACCATGCTGTCCAATAGTGCCAAACCCTGCAGTGATTCTATATCAAATTCCGCATGAAGCTGAGTGGTACACTGTGATAGATTTGTGTCATGCATTTTTCTCTATTCCTTTGCATCCAGATAGCCAGCCATTATTTGCATTCCGTTTTGGAGAGCGTATTTTGGCATGGTGCCGAATTCCTCAGGGGTATACAGAGAGCCCCTCAATTTTTAATCAGATTCTAAAGAAATCTCTGGAAGATTTAAAAATGCCAGAAAAATCAGTGATGGTGCAGTATATCGATGACCTATTGGTGGCATCGAAAACCAAAGAGGCATGTGTAAGTGACACAATTGCTTTACTGAACCATTTGGAGAAAAGAGGACATAAGGTGTCCCCTTCAAAATTACAGTTTTGTCAGAAAGAAGTCCAGTATTTAGGACATAAAATTGAGAAAGGAGTGCGGAAAATAGCGACAGAAAGAGTAAGAATGATTCAAGGAATGAGAGCACCAATGACTCAAAGAGAGGTAAGAATGTTTTTGGGAATGGTTGGATATTGTCGACAATGGATAAGTGGATTTTCTTTGATTGCAAAACCGTTACAAAAATTGACAAAGAAAGATGTAAAAGACCCTTTTGAGTTAAACAAAGAAGAAATGAAATCTTTCAAAGAATTGAAAAGGAAACTGTGTGAGGCCCCTGCATTAGGCATGCCTGATTATGAGAAAGATTTTGAGTTATACTGCAGTGAAAGAGATGGATGTGCATTTTCAGTACTAGTACAAAAACATGGCACCATGAAGAGGCCTATAGCTTACTTTTCAGCTGTTTTAGATCCTATAGCAAAGGCATTGCCTGGATGTTTGAAAGCAGTTGCTGCTACTTGTGTAAGTCTGGAACAAAGTGAAGGTATAGTGATGGGGTATCCACTGAGAGTATATGTTCCCCATTCAGTAGAAATTCTTTTGACAAGAACAAAAACACAGTACATGACACATAGTCGGCTGACTAAGTACGAAAAAGTCATCTTGAGTGCAGAAAATGTGACCATAGATAGATGCATAAATGTAAATCCTTCGACTTCATTGCCAGATGAAGAGAGTATAATTGAACAAGATGAAGTAGATCATGATTGTCTGAATGTGCTGGAATATTGCACAAATATTGCAAAACCAAGAGCTGACATAAAAGATGAACCGTTAAAGGAATCCGATTATGTCATGTTTGTAGATGGTTCATGTTTACGCACAAAGGAAGGAGTGTTAAGCGCAGCTTATGCAGTATGCACAGTGGCAACTGTAATGGAAGCGTCTTGTCTGAAAGGAGTTAGGTCTGCCCAAGTTGCGGAACTGATTGCTTTGATTCAAGCATGTAAATTGGGGAAAAATGTACGAATCACGATTGTGACCGATAGCCAATATGGTTTCGGCATCGTACATGATTTTGGCCAGATTTGGTCACAAAGAGGATTTTTGACATCTGCAGGAACACCTATCAGAAATGGAGATTATGTTAAAAAACTGCTTGAGGCGATACAGCTGCCTAAACAAATAGCTGTAGTGAAGTGCAAGGCGCATAAGAAAAACGAAGATTACATAGCGGTTGGCAATAATTATGCTGACGAGATCGCTAGATATTGTGCGGTAAACATGGCGTCCCTGAACAGAAATAGAGAAAGGGAGCATGTCTCTTGTCCTTTGCTTTTCACTAATGCAGTCGAAACATGGGATGAAGTAAGGCAGTTACAAGAAACAGCAAGAGATGAGGAAAAGGATTACTGGATTAAAGCAGGATGTAGAAGACAGGAAGATAATGGAGTGTGGGTATACAGAGATGAAAGACCAGTTATGCCTGATAGCATGATTGCAGACATGGCACGGATGTACCATGGACAAGCTCATATTGGGAGAGATGCAATGATCAGACTTTTTAGACAAACTTGGTATAATCCAAAATTCAGAGCCATTGCTGAAAGTCTTTGTCAAAGATGTCTTATTTGTCAACAATTTAACCCAGGAAGAAAAACAGTAGTGAGTCTAGGAACAATAGGACGAGAAGGAGGTCCATTCACAAGGATACAGATGGATTTTATTGAGATGCCCCCTAGTAACAGATTAAGATATGTTCTGGTGGTCGTCTGTTTGTTCTCTCGTTGGGTGGAGGCATACCCCACAAGAAGGAATGATGGAACAACAGTGGCAAAACTTATGCTACGAGAGTTCATTCCGAGGTATGGTTTTCCAGTCACAGTTGAGACAGATAGAGGAACACATTTTCAAAATGAGTTGATCCAATTGATTTGTGAAGCATTGAGTATTAAACAAAAACTACATTGTGCTTACAGACCAGAAGCTTCTGGGGTAGTAGAGCAGATAAATGGAACGATTAAAAACAGATTAGGAAAAATGTGTCAAGCTACAGGACTCAAATGGCCAGATGCACTGCCTCTTGTTCTGATGACCATCAGAAGCATCCCTGAAAAGAAAACGGGACTCAGTCCTCATGAAATGATCATGGGACGAGCAATGAGACAAGCCCACGTACCAGTCAACAAGTTATTGACAATAACTGATGATCTAATACTGGATTATTGCAAAGGACTGGCTGATGTGGTGCGTTCTGTGTTTCATCAGGTTGGACCGGATGCGACCACTCTTGAAAGAAAACCAGCCCACGACTTGAATCCAGGAGACTGGGTCCGTATTAAAGTCCACAGGAGAAGAAACTGTCTAGTTCCGCGTTGGGATGAGCCAAGACAGGTAATCCTAGTAACAACGACTGCTGTCAAGTGTGCAGGAGTAAAGAACTGGGTTCATGCCAGCCACACAATCAGAATTCCAGAACCTACAGATCGACATGTGAGTCGGCGTCTGGAAGTGTGGGATAAAAGTTTAACGGCGGGAACAACCAAGATAAAAGAAAGGGTGCCAGAACTTGAAGATCGACCTGAAAGTCGACATCTGGAGACCCCAACGGAAAACACCTCTAGAGAAGAAGAGGAACAAGAAGAAGAAGAAGAAGAAAGAAATTCAGAAGTTCCAGAACTTGAAGATCGACCTGTAAGTCGACATCTGGAAATATCTGACACAACTTCAGGATCTGATGATTCAGCTGCAAATTGGGAAGAATTCCGAAAGGGAACTTGGGGTTATAAACCAATTAGAGAAGAAACTGAGCAAGAAATTGAGTTAAATGAACAACCAAGTACAAGTTATGGTGGAAATCCTTCAGAAACAATATTAATAGATGAAGTAGGGAAAGAAGTACACAAAAAGTTAGAAAATCGAGAAGAACCCCGAGGAGCAATAGGGATAGATAGAGAAACAGGAGAACAGGGAAATTCAGAAGCAGATAAGGAGGAAAACACCAAATCGGAAGAACCCCGAGGAGGGACAGTGATAAGGGAAAACAAAAAGGAGAAGACAGATCCACCAGTAGGAGATGATGAAATTATAAGTTTCAAAATAAGAAACAATAGTGAGACAGTTGAAACAGAAACAGAAGAAAGTGGAGGAGAGGAAAAAGCAAAGACTGAATCAAGAAAAAGAAATTGGAGATCGGAAAGAGAAGAAAGAGAGGGTGAGGTCAAAAGGCCAAGAAAAGGAGATAATTGGCCCAACAGCTATGTAAGAAAATTGAGATATAGAATAATAAGAGCAGAAGATGAAGATGCTGAACAAGTAAATGAAGTAACAAGTCAAAAGGGACAAGAAAAACCCAGTGGAAAAAGATTACAAAAGTCCAAAAGGACAAGGAAAATAAATTCAAAATTTAAGTCACCTGAGTGGCTGTATATTGCACTAACAGATTACAAAGGAGAAGAAGAAAACACTCACGGAAACCAGAGACTGAGAAGTCGGATGGGAAAAGGTGAGATGCAACGAAACTGAAGTGAAGACTTAAAGTGCTTCTGCCGGACGTGACAATTTACTGGACGTGACAAATCACCGGATGTGACAACGAAAGAATTCTGGAGAGAATTAAAGAAAGTACTAAGCAAAGACTTTTTGGAAGCAGAGTGGCATCTAAGTCATTTCTGAGGTGTAGTGACACAATTTTCTGAAAATTTAACAAATAGAAAAAGAAAAATGGAAAATAATGAGAATAGAAGAAATAAATGTGATTTTATAAAGAGATGGTGCAAAATGTGCTGCTTTTGTACAGGGTTATTAATGACCATATGGATAGTATTAGCAATCACAATTCCTATTAGTGTAGCTGTGATAGAAGCAAAGAATGATACTAAACAAGAAAAAGAAACTAATATTAAAGAACAAGTTGTTTTAAGAAGTAGTGCAGAGTTGCATAAGGATAGGTCAGTAACAGATTTTTCAAAGAATGTTTTTACAAAGTTGTTGTATGAGTACGTAAAAACAATGGAAGTGAGAGATTGTTATGTTTGTATGCAATTGCCTGCATCAGTATCTGAAGGTGTGACTTATCATCACTTACCTTTGACTTATGGAATAACATGTAGTGTAATAGCAAGTTTATTTTATAAAACAGGTAGATTAGAATCTTATTATACTGATATAGATAAGATATTTGCAAACATTCCTGTAGTGCCAGAACTTAACAAAGTAAAACCAGCAAAGGTTTTAGGAGAATTCTTTTTAGAACATAGAAAATTAACGTTAGAAGAAATAGTTAGTAACAACCTTACCTGTGAGTTAAGGAAAGAAGAAAAAGTATTTCTAGACATGGTTGAGGAAAGAAGAATGAAATTTCAAAAAGAAGCAATAAAAGAGGAAGGAAAACGCTTATGGACGTTTGAGGAAGGAAATCATGAAGGGAAAAAGATAAATGCAGCAATGACATTAGATTGGCCGCAAACAGGAAAGTTGTGCATTAGGAGAAATAAGACAGTCTATGACAATTACTTTGTAGGTTCCAGTGTCTGCCATGACAATTATCAAATTCTGGGAGGTTGGGGATTCAAAGGTGGAAAAGATCCAATATTTCCAGGTATCTATTATATTTGTGGGAATAGAGCTTATTACAGGTTACCGGACCATTGGTATGGAACTTGCTATGTAGGCCTGGTCTTTCCAAAAATCTTTCACATGGACAGAGAAGAAAAGGGAACATACAAGATGATTAATAGATTTAAACGTAGAAAGAGGGAAAGTTTTTCAGAAATTGTAGGAGATATTTTTGGAGCATTGATACCAGCAGTGGGAATATCTTTGAATGCATTTAAAATTCGGAAGTTATCCACAGTAGTAGATCGTTTGTCTACAGATACTGCGGGAGGGTTCTTAATGGTAAATACCGAAATGGTTGCCATGAGAGCTATGGTGATGCAAAATCGGCTTGCCCTTGATATTCTTTTGGCAAAAGAGGGTGGAGTCTGTGGAATGTTAAAAGTCCAACATTGTTGTACTTACATTCCGGATAACAGTGAAAATATACAGAAGTATATTACAAATATTACAAGTCTGCACAAAGAATTAGTCCCACTGGAGGTTGAAAGTGTTTTGGGAAAACTTGGTAGAGGGTTTTCCTCAGTAGCAAATTGGTTAACTAGGATGAGTAAACTAGTAATAGGGAAAGTTATAATAGTAGCAACTATAGTGATATTGTTAGCAATGATATTGAAAATAGTAATAACATGTATAAAGAGAAAAGTAAGACAGAATAAGATAAGAAGAAATAACAGAATAATGCGAGAAAGAGAGAGAGAAATGGGTGAAATTGAGTTGGAGAAAATGAAAGAAAGCATGTATAAAGAGACTAAAAGGCAAGATGAAGAAGAGACAGAGATATGAATAACAGAAGGTAAAGGATGAAAGACATGCTGCCTGAAAAGAAGTATGACTTGGGTTTTATGTGGTGATTTAAAAATCACCAAAGGGGGGATTGATGGAGCAGTAAAAATAAAAAAATTTAACCCCTAACAAATTATATAATTAATTAATTAAAAATGTTCGCTAAATGTATTAATCAACATTGTATATGTGGGAATGGTAATATGCTAATGTACGTGCTAAATAATCTACTAATGAATGTCCGTGTGTCTAATCATAACGTAAGAATAAAAAGCGTACTAAATAAAATAAATGCATGTTTGTGCTTCATAGAAATAAAATGTGTCGTTGCAAAAACAATAGTGATGGTAAGTAAGGAGCAGCTTAAATGTCGCTTTTTGCTAGGTAACAACTAATTGGGGTACGTAGACGGGAGGGAAACGAAAGGGATATTTTTCTCTATTTTAATTATGTTTTATTTGCCTCAAATTAGTGCTTCTAAAGTAGAACCGAGTGGCGAGATAAAATGGCCGCCAGTGGGAAGATGTGCGCAGGCGCAAGGGGACACGTGATACGGGATGAGATTGAAGAAATCTGGCGCCGCGTGATGTCTCTGAGAGGCTAGGATGCAAGAAATGGTCAAGGCTGGTGTGACCTAATTGAACTGATAGTGTGCCGTGAGGATCAGGAGAGAGTCCGTGGGAAAGGAGCCCAAGAGAAAGGACAATGACTGCGGAGTTCTTGAATGTGTCAAAAGAAGATACAAATGAACTGATCGAATCGGATGGAAATGTTTAAGCGTATGGGAAAGGAAATGATCCAAGGACCCTTGAATCCAAGAGAACTTGATTAAAGAATGAATAAGCTGACATGTATGGACCAATGAGAGAAAAGCGTGATATTAATGTTGCAACAGTTAGTTAGCAAAGTTAGAATTGGGGTATAAGAGGGCCTACTCTTAGTGGGAGGGGTCAGTTCCAGTCGCGGTTGCAGTCACAGTCAGTTGCAGTTCGAGAGTCGTGGTTGCAGTAGAGGAGACGGGTTGCAGGTAGCTGATGCTGACGAGCTGAAGTTGCTGTTGCTGTCTTAACTTTACAGTTGAGTATGAGAATCAGGCTATTTCTAATTCCAAAGTTAGGTTAGAAATCATTAGGCTAAATTAGGAAGCTAGGCAGGTAACTAAGGTTTTTGGCTTCATGACAAAATTTCCTTTCTGCAATAAATTGATTATGCTTAATAAAATTGTGAATTTAAAAATGAATAATTGAATAAAGTATTAAATCTTTTCATGCTTTTAAAATTATATAAAATTTAAGATTCTTTAAACCCAAAATGACTCAGTGGTTATTTTCCTAAATGATTGTGACATGAGTAATTGGTTGATTGTGATTCAGCTGGTCTTAATCACTATGAACTAATTTCTTAAATGAATGATTCATCGACAAAACAATGAGCAGGAATATCTTAAGAAATAATTAAAAGAAAGTGACAAATTAAGGTAAATAGATATCCTTGCTCTTCCAGCGGTACACAAAATGGTGTTCTCCATTTAGTTCTCATGCTTCTCCTAGGAGTACGGAATTTCATAAAGGTGTAAAAGGAAATCCAGGAGTGTGTGTGTGTGTGTGTGTGTTTAGGCGATGTTTATGGGCCCCATCGTCATGTGGATATGAGAAATATAGTTTGCCCCTGGATGACCTATAAGTAACCTGGGAGGAGGATAGGTTTTATTGTACGCGCTGCATCAGAGGGTACACTATTGCATACTGTTTGGAGCTGCGATTCACTGAGTCGGTTCTGGAGGGGGGTTCTTCGGTGTCTATCTGAAGTGCTCGGCTGGGTTCTACCTCATTCGCCTAGGCTTGTTCTTATAAAATTGGGGGCAACGTTTATAAAAGGCATTTACTATTCTTGGGTCTTACCCTGGTCAAGAGGGATATTGCAAAGGCGTGGAAGGATCCGTTTTCACCCAAATTGAGTGCCTGGAGGGCAGGTCTCGACTGGTGTATGGGGCAGGAACAACCCATTTTTAAAGCGCGAGGCTGTCCTCAGAAGCACTTTAAAATATGGAAACGATGGGCGGACTAAAGGGGCCTTCTATTGGAACCACCTCCGCCACACCCTGCCGAAATCGAAAATGTATAGTGATGAAGCAGGCAGATTGGATGTACAGTTAGATATGATGTGGGTGGAGGGGCTGGAGGGGCATGACCGGGATATTGTTTTACAGGATATGACAGTGTTTTGAAATGTTTAGGGCTGTCGTTTTCGGGCCCGAATGGTTAAATTCTTTGTTTTACAGCAATTATGTAATAGTCACCTGCTCAATATTCAATATATGGATACGTGTGCTATAATACTTTTGCAATGTCTGCAATTACTATATCTGTTGACTCAATAAAAAGAGTTATGGAAAAAAAAAAAAAAAGGTACAATTTGGGTCATCCCAAGTGCAGTGGCAAATCGTTCTGATGTGTTACAAGTGGCACACAGCCAGAATCAGGAAGAGGACATAGGTGCTCAAATTCTTGATAACAGTATCTCCTAAATGGGTTTAACGGGCTAAGCCAAGTTTCCACTCAATAAAGTCCAAGATGATAGGTTGACGGTACCGCATATATTCGATGTGAATTGCACCTTTCAAGGGTGAGCCAATGAAAAGAGATAGGGATGGGACCTATATGATCAGTTATGGAGTGAGTTGAGGATAGCGCAGAGGTGACCAAATTATGTTCAGGTAGACCAACAAGAAAAGCATTGTCACTGCCATTGACTGTCATTGGCATTGATTAACAGACCTGTTAATGGCATATTCATCTGGACCTTGGAAGTGGCATAGGTGGTTTTGTTTGATTTCTGTGGTCTGCATATTGATGAAATATTACACTATTCCAAGGGACTAGTAGACATACAGTTTCATATACAATTTCAATGATATGATTAAAAAGACAGACTCCCCGTGGCACCATACCTGGTGCAGTAATAGTAATTGATTAGAAAAACTGCAACTTGACAATTTGGGAACCCCACAGAGGGTGGAGAGCTAGTTCGGGACCACTAAAAGCCATACAAGTAAAAAGAAGTGGTTGTATCAATTTTAGAGGAAGTTCTGAAGCTATGTTTTCAAGAGTCAGTTAGGATGTTTTGGAGTCTAGATGTTCCGCTCAGGATTTTACTGCTATATAAAAAACTTAAAACTCAAATCGGAAAAACAGCCATTAGTTATATTGTGAAGAACGACCAATGTGGGATTCGTAGAATTTCAGTGAATGGGACTTTTTTTTTTTAAACAGATGCTAGATCGGGATGATGGCAGTTAGAGGATGATCAGAGTTTTCAAGTGTAGGAGATATTTGAGGGTTGACAGCAGATTAAAACCATGCTTGGAAATAATTAGGGATGTACTGTTTTTAGAGGTTTTGAAAACAAGGAGAAGTGGCATTTAGGATGAGGGCCCAGTTTGCCTTTCTATTTTGTCTTGAGTATTTCAAGAGACTGATGAATTTGGAGTCTGCAATCATTTCACGTTGGTAGGCTCAATGTTGGTTGGTGTTTTCCTCTTGTGAGTACCATAAGGGAGAGACTTTAGCTCTAACATAAAAACAAAGAAGGGAGCATTTCCATAAAGTCCCATGGTATTGTGTTTAACCTGGTGGTGAATTCACCCATGTTGAACTCAGTAGTAAATTTGTCGATGTAAGGTTTGTGAGGCAAGGTGTTTGGCCAGATAAGCAGGACTTTGTTGAAGGTCGGCAACAAGAGCATACTTAAGAGGATGTGTGTGTATGTTAATGGATTTTGTGTTGGGTGAAAGAAAAAGCAGCAACAGGAGATTTGTGGAAGGGATTATAAAGTGATCTGACCAGAAACCTTCGAATAAGTGCTAGGTTTTTGGGTGAGGGAATTAAATCAGATATAATGATGGAATGGATGCAGTGTTGAGTGAAGTTCTAAAGGCGGCAGATGACCGAAAGTACTCTGGACTGGACTTAGGGTCACCTGGATGGTGGAGTCAAAGAGGAAGACATTTTGAGCATGATGTACTGACATTGTCATTGACAAAGATTAATACTTTGCCTCGTGGCTTCAGCCACATTTAAGTTGACAGACTCATCATAAGCTATTGTAACATGGTTCTTTAATTTCTGAAAAATTCTAATAGCTCAAGCCTATATACCGATCAGACAGTGTTATTACAGCTTGCCACTGCTTATTGGAGTCTTGCTTTTATTTCTGGTGGTTAGCGGTCTCCATCAATCCATCAGCTAAGTGAATGTTTTCACTGCAATGGTGCTCAGTCCTTGGGTGAACTACATTCTACACATACAATGAAAGTAGCTGCTTGAGGAGCTGAATGAGAGTATATATGAAGCCTTGAAATCTACAGCAGGATGCATTACGTAAGTTTGTAAGGCGCAACATGTAAGAGCAGGGATGCATCGATGATGTGCCAAGGCCTTGTGCCCACTGAAAGAGGCAGCAAGGAGCAGTGTTCAAAACAAATTAGTAAGAAGATATATGCTGTTAGCAGACGACACATGTGTAACTGCATTTCTCGGCTTTTCTGTTGCAGTTTTGAGAATTTTAGTAATCACCTTTCTGTTTCTGGAAGTAGATTTGTTTTAAATGCATTCTTTTAAAAATTAGCAATGCTGAGGCAGAAGAGTAAAAAGAACAGCAGATAAACAATGCGCACAATACGTTTTTCTTGTATTCTCGGAGTTGTGGATAATAAAGCACAAAAGACCCCTCCAATGCTATTGGGAAATGTCAAAGTCTGCCACCATCTATCAGGAGCATAAAAACTCCACATGCAAAAGTATTCCCACTACAACCATTGCATAATGAAGTAGAGAGAACATGCAATAAAAGGATGTAGTAGCAGAACAAACGTGCCTCTATCAGATGTGTGAAGAGGCATAAACCAAGCTGATTGCCCCAAAGCACCGGTACCAGAGATGGAGGGCTTGTGAGAGAGAGGGGATATGAAGAAAAACTGGCACGAGTGACCGGTACAAAACCAAGATAGCTTAAGAAGAGATGAGATAATCCAGTATGTTTGTCAACTCTTACAGACACCCATGTCGAACCTACTGGTCACCGGCGCATGTAAATGTGGGGCTTAGGCAGTCTTTCATTCTTTCAAGGTTGATAAAATAGATATTATTCAACTAGATAGTAAAAACGCCTATTCCTAAACGTCCAAGATAGAGAAATGTTAAATGTTATTTATATTTAGCTGAGATATTTATATCTGAAGATATGATCAACAATGACCTGTAGGGTAAGGTAAACTTGGAAACACGGACGGGCTCTGTGGACAGCATGCATCTTAGTGCCTGAATGGCAGACAGTTGTATCTTCACCAGAATCTTTGCTTTTAGCATAAGATGTATGGGAGGCATTATCCCCCTGGAAATGTGTGCCAGTCCAGAAGCGCATTCAAATGGGCTGGGGTGTAACACAGGCCCCTACCAGCGCAGGTGGGTCCAAACGGGCATTCCTCCCAGAGACCCCAACTCTTCAGGGGGGGGCCCATTCAGCCCAAAGTCAATGAATATCTGTGAGATAAAGGAGACTCGGGCCCCTCAACACATTTTGCAGGGGGGTCCCAACATTGTGCGTTAGGCCACTGCAAATGGAAGGGCACTTGGACTCCATGGCAGGGTATTGTGCAGCACTTTTTAAAGCAATTTCAACAGTTGCATTGTCAATGTTCCTATCGAAGAGACTCCTAATAAACACATTCATAAGACCCCTTTGAGTCAAATGCATTTTGTGGCCATCATGATTATAGCGGGGGCTGAAAATCTACATATTCGGTTCATATACCACAAATCTTGCAACTAAAACTAGACTTCTTTTTAAGGGGAGGGAGATGCCATTTTACACTTGCAGACGTGTTTCACGATTCCCAGTGGGGGTGATATGCTTGCACTGCCATACACGGCCCCAGATATATACGTTTCTGAAAGGAGGTCTGTCAACCAGCTGCTTGGTCCACAAACCTCAAAAATGTAATTTCGAGAGTTTGGCGCAAACTTATACCAGATTTAATTTACAAATATGTCAAAAATATTTAATTTCTTTTTCAAAAGCATCTCATATAAAAACATTGTTCTTACAATCATAATGTTCAGTAATGAGGTCAAGAAATATGCTCATACTAGTCATAGTATAAACGTCTATGGAGTTGTAGACCTTGTTGCTCTAATGTCTGTGCTGAGCCCAAGTTTAGTGCGGCCGAAGACTTTTGCCATCTTGACAATGCCTTAACACATGGCAGTTTGGGCTTGTTTGCAGTAAGGCAAATAGGAACTATTGAAAAGGTGAGTAGGGTTAGCACCAAGAACTTTTTACCTTAGGGAATGCCAGGAGTCACCCTCATCCACTAGCTGGTGCCAGGCATAAATATGGCACCATTTTCTGGACTTGCGGAAGATCAGAAAAGGACCTGACCTGCTGTCTGTGATCTAAGAGGAACCCCGAAGGACTGGTCCCGCCCCCTCTTGTAACCAGGACAAAGATTTGGACTCCAAGGGTCAGTTGGCAGACCTCCTTTGTGGCTACAGGGAGACAACAAGCTGCAATATGCGGTTTCCTGGAAATACCCAGCTGACAAGTGGCAACTGGACATTTTCTCGACTCTGCTGTTGGCCTCGGCCTGATGCCTGAAAGTCTCTAGGTGCCCTGCCCTGAAATCCTCGGACCTCAGAAGTGTACTTCTGTGGTTGATTGGGACTTAAAAGACTAAGGGCATCATTACGATTCCAGATGGTCGGACCACCAGCCGCTATTGCGGCGGTAGGGAGACCACCCAATGAGATTGCGGTGGTCCGAGTGCCGTATTTGGATATGACCACCGGACTGGCAGTAGGAAAGTCGGCCATCCTACTGTGGCAGCATGTCTCAGCCATTAAAATGGGCCAAAGCAGATACCGCCACAATGCAGCGCCTTCTGCACGTCCGTGCACCGTGTGCCATGCACCATGTTGTACATGGCACATGGTGCACGGAGGTAAGTGGGGGCACGACATGTGCCCCCTGGGACACTCTGCATTGGCCTAAGACGGCCGGGAGCCCTGTTTGGGGCTCCTTTGTACCCTTTCTGACAACCTTTTCATGGCGGGGTTCCCGCCATGAAAAGGCGGTCAGGGAGGGATATCATAATCTCAACGGCTGTGCCTGCCTCGGCACCGCCACCATTCAGGGACGCTGTTCCAACCGCTGCACCGTCAGGATCTATGATCCTGTCAGAGGCGGCGGTCTTGTGCGTCTCACCGCCAGTATCAAAATACGGCAGTCGGACCACCACCGATGGCCTGTCAACGGTCCGACCACCACTAACAGAATCAGGCCCTAAGTCAGAAGGTAAAATTTCTGACCAGGATGAACCTGATTGGAGAATGTGACCCATTGCGGTCAGCTTCAAATCGCACCTATGTCCCATTTTACCAGGCCATTGATTATCACTGTCACTTTGTGCTTTTTGGCACTATTTTTACTTATAACTTTAAAAATGTATATCTCTGGATTCCCTTATTGGACTTTGTTATTTGGAGTCATGTTGTTTATTTAAATATACTCTATTTTTCTAATTCGGTTAGATATTTTTATTGATTTGCATTTTGACTTCATTACTGTTTTAGTACTGCATAAATACCTTCCACATTGCCATAAGTTGAGTCGGTCTGCTTTGTGCCATTGCTACCAGGGGGTTGAGCTCAGATTAATTTAGTTACTTTAAGGGTTGTCTCTGACAAGAGCTGGGATTACTCCTTGAGGTGGGCAGTCGCCTGCCCCAAATAATCAATTTCTTACACTAATATTAAAAAACATAAGGTGTGCCATTAAAAACCATACATATTACCATGAAAAACTTCAGATAAAGGACTGTTAAGGCCTGGTCCAAACCCTAAAAAACACCACAATTTGCCACCTATAGTGAGCTACGCTGTAGAGCTCCCGCCAATGCAACACTCATGACCTCGCACATTGCACACACTACATAATCAATTAGATCACTGGTGATAACACATATCAAATGACCCTTTTCATAATGAACGACTTCACAAAAACTGCAAATGATTGCTTTTTGTTTGCGTATTTGCTCACCGCAATTGTAAATACAACCTTGCTTCTATATATGCATCCATTGCAAAGATATCTATATTTTCAAAAATTAGAGCCAAACGTTGTGCACAATAAGGAGGCAGAGATGCTGAGCCTGGGGCCTGGCTAAAGGCCGTGTCCTTCCCCCAGAGCCCCCATTCTAAGGCATATATGAAACAGCCACTGGTGTGTTTAGAGGCATAGTCACGTGATTGATATAGACGTGTTGGGGGGGGGAAAGGCACACTAGTGAATAGGACATGATACTGGGAACAAAAATGAGACACTGGTGTAGATGAAGTGAATCACGCACTGAAAAAATGAGAAACAGGAATGTTAGAAAGACACATTCGGGAAAATGAAGTATATATCTAGGAGATGACAGAAACATAATGGTGAGATTTCATACACGACATCTCAAGTTTTATAAAGAATAATCCGTAAAGCTCAGTGCTGCAAATGTAACAGTACATGGGGTTCTTGTACTTCCATGTTAAGGAACCAATGCCACACCCATATCACTTATACATTTTGCAATACATGGGACTCCCACATGTATGTTTGTGCTGTTTGCAAATAGCCTTTTACTTTTTTCTCGGGGAAACTCATCTCCTTCCTCACTACTTTCAAAACAGTAGGAGGCGGGAACTGCTATGAAGGATCTATGGCCCTGTTCTTTCAATCCAGCCCCTTTCGTGAGATACATGCCCTAAATGCAGAGATAATTT
Organism: Calotriton arnoldi; assembly: GCA_963921515.1. Taxonomy (NCBI): domain Eukaryota; kingdom Metazoa; phylum Chordata; class Amphibia; order Caudata; family Salamandridae; genus Calotriton; species Calotriton arnoldi. The sequence continues at coordinate 1,038,728 of CAWUFW010003266.1, forward strand.
CCCCTCCAATGCACTCAATCCATCAGTCCATAGACACTAATGCCCGCGCACGCCTAGTGAGCAATTCCGATTCATAGCGTGCTATAACCACAACAATCCGACAGAATGTTCCACCTATACACACAAGCTATCTGCAAGCCCCCGCCCACCCCTTCAGACCTGGCTGATAACTACTGCCCCCTAAAGGTCTGCTAGTGCCAAGCCAGCACAGTACAAATCCAAGTTTACGCACCACTTTCCCCTGTGCCATAGACGGTGCCATGCTATAGCTATTAATGCAAGACCAGACATCACACCAACTCACTGGCCAGATATGGAGCTAACCGTGATTTCGAGTTCCCACTCCGCCTCTGGCAGGCAGGATTAATGGCAATCCGATTTTTCTTTGAATTGCGTTTCTTTTCATTGTTTAACACTTTGTGCGACAAGAAAAGTAATCTTCTACCTTTCTGGTACACACTTTGTAAATGTATTGAAAGGAAAAGAGAAACTGAAGCTTTATTGAGCCTATCGGGGATCTTGTTACCAATTATCGATTTCCAAAGATAAACTTGATTCTTTTCAGAAACAACAATTGCCAGAACAAAGATGCGATGAGACTATCTGATCAATGAAATTTCGGTTGCATATGTGCGAGAATGGTAATGTAGTCTTTCTTACATGTTGTTACAATTTTAAGCAAAAGGAAATCTTTGAGTAATATGTTGATATATGGGGGGTGGCTGGACTTTCTTGAAATATTGGGTGGTGTAAACACCTGAACAAGTTCTGAAATAGTTATTAAGTTGTTTCCACAAGCAGGTTGAAAGAGAAGAAATGGGTTGAGTAAGAGACCATAGGTTAGTACTTTTATGACGGGACTGTTATTAAATATTTCTTTATTGTAAAATATATCTGTTTAAAAAATTAAAAGAAAAAGGAATTCAATCTGCATATAACCATGAGATGCCTGCGCGGTTCTGACATGCTCTTCTAACCAAGACATGCTACACATTTCTTAAAGCAGCTCTTTCTTTTTTATTTCTGTTTCACGTGTTTTTTGTCATTAAATCTCCTGAACCTGCTTTAGATAAGCCTGTTTGATTCCACCTAATTTAAAATCCATACCATTCCTACTCTGCCAATGGCGTGGGTACAGTGCTGTTGTAAGGACATTTTGTAATCAGTTCATTGAGCGAAACGTCAGAAGTGAAATATCTGCCACACTAGAGATACCAACATTGAAAGCACATTAGCATCCTAAATGTTTATCATGAAAACCCACGTAAATAGCAACAGTTACAGTTGTCCCCACATTAGAACCCTGGTAAAGAGTAGACATGGTGAATGTGATGTGATTGGCAGGCAACAATATTTAGTGGCTACATTTTGTGGGTTTTGCCTGGAATATCAGAATTAAAGTTAAGGATTTGGCAGACTCCTGATTAACATTTTACTCGATCTTCCCAAAAGTGACTATCGTAGAGCGGTCTGGCTTGGCTCTCTTTGTGGGTGTCAGTGTGGTCAGAGTCTGTTGTCAGCAAGTTAACCAGTACCTAGGACTCAGAACACAGTAACTTAACTTAGCTCATGGCAGGAAAGGCATGGAACCCAAAGGGTTTTCTGAAGATCTACTTTACCTACACAAACCTACCAAACGTTTTCTAAGTAGCCTGAAGTCCTGTAACAGAACACACAGTCAGATTCATTATTGGAGGTCTTTGCATAGCAGTGCATGACTTGCTTTAGCGCATCTCATTTACCCGCATTAGATGCCTGAACTCAGACATGTAACTGGCAGGACTCTTAGCAAGAAAACCAGCACACCCACAACCGGAGACCAAGTTAAGACATTTCATCCCTACTCTTGGACATGGGAAGACTCCAAACGGGAAAAATCCTTCATACAGAATCAACACTGACTTGCAAATGGCACATGTTTTAGGGAACCATGGGGCTTGCCAAAGTGCAGGAAACCTATTAAGCTGGGTCTACACTGGACTCTAAGATACTGCTGTACAGTACGGGGCAAACTAGTTACTTTGTGTCCTCACAAGACAAAATACTGATCAAGTGGTTTAAGGGAACTTTCCAAGTAGAAAACGTTAATGTGGGAGATATTGATCTGGAGAACCTTCCCTTCAACCACGTTTTCCAGTTCCCATCTATCTAGTTCCAAAAATCTACAGTATGTTTATATACTCTCTGCAATCTTGCAGATGTTCATACAAACAAAATTATGTGACACCGATAGCAACGAAATCAATATTTGAACCATTGAGTCTCAGAAGACCTATTCAAGGGCAACCTTCAACTAGAGGGTCTAGTCACCAGCTCAGCGTGTGTGGTAATTCCATGCCAATGACAGTGTTGCCCTTATTGGCATCCTTCCTGTAAACAAAAGAAAAGTAAAACAAATTATCTACTCTTTGTTGTTGTTCCTTCACTGTGCGGGGAGGCCTACAGTTTTTCAGCTTCAAAGGCACGACTTTCCTATGTAAGTTAGGCAAGTGGAGACTCGCTCCTTTGTGGCCAACCTGGCTAGTAGTAGCACGTTTTCAAGATTGGGGCCTCTTTCTTCTTCAGCATGTAACTTCATAGTTTTGTTATGGTTCTTTTCAGATAACAGACTCACTATGAAGACACCTAGGTCAATCATAAACCTTGGCATAAAATAACTATAGCATGCTGTTGTTTATTTCTTAACATCCAGGGAACTGGGCACGGGCAAGGCAACTGCATAGCCAAAGCAGCAGCAGCAACTAGGATCCAAAAATGAAACTAATTGCAATGGCCTTGTAGGTGTGATGGGGTTAAATATCAGTTCAGCAAATGAAAACATTCAATCTGGTTGCCAAAAAACATCTACTAGTAACCACATTTCAGGATCTGTATAGACTGCTAGAAAAGATGACGCAGAGGTTCGGCAAAAACAGCAGTAAAAGTGAAGAGCTTGTACACAGGATAATACTAGTCTAGCTATCGGTGTGTTTCCAGCTTTACTGTAGAGGATTCCAATTTGGCGTCATTCTTTTTAAAATAATTTTCAGATCTTAATGTGGTTCTTAATTGTTCCAAGTAGGAGCACAAGGTATCCCTCAGACTAATTAGTAATCAGTTTATGAACCTAAAAAGATCAAAAGCTAAATAGACTTAGGTGGTAATGTCTTGTAAAGGCAGACTAGACAAGGTTTCTAGATATACCCTTAGACAGTTGAGCAACAAAAACAAAATATAGTAGGAATTTCCGATCAGCACAATATTAAAGAAATACTTAATAATTTTGATCAAACAAGAATAATGGCTTTCCCATCTGTTACCATTGCTTTTCTATCTTGAAGTATGCACGTTTCCACAGTACCATCTCTTTTATAAATGTGTTAATGCCCCACCCGCCTCCATTCATTCTATGGCAGCTTATTTACACAAAACCTCCTCGGGTCTCTAATAGCGCGCAGTATTGTATAACAAAAAATGAAGGATTAGAGGATTACAGTCTCACTCAATCCCCAAACAGGGGGAAATCCCTTTCAGGACGAAAACCCTCACCCACCTTAGGTGGCATGTTTCATCATATGGGTTTCTCCTCCCAGTGGGAAACCTAGTCCCACTGAGGGCTACAACTCCCTCTCTGTGAGGTAGGAACTCTTGGATGTTTTATTTGAGTAATAGAAACCTATTTCGGACTACCTAGTGGGGGTAAAAAAACTTTTTATTCGCTTGCTCACACTGGTAGGGTTAAAAAGCAGTGCAATTAGCAGTATTGATTTAAAACTGCTATATATCATAAACGGTCGACATGTTTTCAGCCTGAGTGATCTTAATTAAGTATCTAGGCTTTCTTCAGGACCAGACTAGCTTTTTAACCCTACCAGTGTGAGCAAGCAAATAAAAGGTTTTTTGGCCCTCGCTAGGTAGTTTTAATCTCACCACTGCACATTCACGCATTTACTTCTGTTGCGCTGCGCCTTCACCACACCTGAGATTCACATATGGGATTTTAGCATCCGAAATAGGTTTCTATTACACAAATAAAACATCCCAGAGCTCCTACCTCACAGTGAGGGAGTTGTAGCCCTCAGTGGGACTAGGTTTCCCACTGGGAGGAGAAACCCATATGATGAAGCATGCCACCTATGGTGGGTGAGGGTTTTCGTCCTGAAAGGGATTTCCCCCTGTTTGGGGATTGAGTGAGACTGTGATCCTCTAATCCTTCATTTTTTGTTATACAATACTGCGCGCTATTAGAGACCCGAGGAGGCTTTGTGGTATAATTGTATTGTAGTAGGGGATATTCTCCTCGCAGGTCTATAAATTATCTCCCTTGGACCCTCTCCCCCCGTTTTTGTGTTAGCAGCTTATTTACACAGCCTAGTCATTACTCACTGTTATGGATGCTCAACAAAACCACTAATTCAATTCAGCTTTTCTTGACTCTCCATTTCCCCACTCCTCCAATGAAACTCATAATCCCAGCCTTGCATTTTTACGTTATAGTCACATAGCTAGAGAGGATCTGTCTCCTTGCTTTATTCAAAAATATTCCTCGGCTTCCTTGCTCCCCTCTTCTGTTCAACATACCACTATGTTCATCCATAGAAGAGAGTTTTTTTCTTTTTCATTAACTGCCCCAGCAACATGTTTGGATCATATATAATGCAGCACTCACTTGTATTGCCTTATTTTTCAGACTTCTAGGCTGAACTTCAAAGACTGGCTCGCTAAACCGAGCTCCCTCTCCCCCAATGCCCTTGTTTCATTGACACCCTTATCATTGTAATGCTTCGTCATTTCTCTGACCCCTAATAGTTTTCTTACAGCCTTCTCTAACCTTTCCTCACTTACATCTCCTTTCTTTCACCCAGTCTTTTATCCACAACTGTGCTTTTAACAAATCTTTTCTAATTGTGACATACTCTGAATCATCCTCTCTAGATAGGTCAAACTCAAAATCTACAACCTCTTCCGTTTCTGTCCACAAATTCCTCAGAACTCGTTGCCCCTGTGCTTGAAAAGTTGGGCACTCAAGGTGAATTGTAGTCGGTGGACTCCATTTTTTTTAGGGATTCCTTAAATGCAGCAATTGTTTGACATATTCAGCGAACAGTAAACATTATTCAGTTGGTATGCTCTTGATGGGCCTATGCTTTGTTTACTTAAGAAAAACAGGTTTTCAAGTTTTGTTTCCCAGGTGGTGGAGCTGGAACTAGAGGTGCTGGGAGAGCTCCTGTACCTCCAGCATCCTCGTATTGAAGGGCTTTGTTTGCTGATTTACACGGTGCTCTCTGAAATTAAGGTTTCACTGCACACACTATTAAAATAGATCCTTCTCCACCGCATCCTGTTTAATGACTTGGTTACTTGCCCATAAGGCCTGCTAGCCCAGGAGAAAGAACGATATAGTGAAATTAAAATGCATTAATTTATTTACAAAGGCAGGTACTGGTCTGCTTGTATAACTTGTCACGTGACTGGAACTCTTCGGTTACCAAAGAGAAGGACTTCAAAAGCAAGCAACCACTGCTCCACACAAAAACATCACCCAGGCACGCATTAAAGAACGCTGAACGGCACTTCTATGTCACGCAGCACATGCTACAACGAGAACAAATCTGCACATGAAACAATGAATATTCAATGGCGATTTATCAAGGCATACAAATGTAATCCTAAATGAACAATATCTGTGATCCACATTAAGTATACCATCTGCACGGGGCAAATAAATCACAAAAGTTTACGGGACAAAATATATTTCATGCTCAAGATGGATGTTTTCGCTCTCAGCGCTGATAGTAAGTGAAACTAGACCTTCGTACGAAGACGTCTTTGATTCGAAAAATCGTACGAAAAAGGAGACATCTTCTCCAGTTAAGTTGGTATATTTTTTCTTCGAGACATGCTTCCATCCACCAGTGAGAGTGACTGTGAGACTGCAGTATATATACATTCTTCAATCTAGTTCCCATTACGCAGCTATGCTCCGGAAGCACATAACCTCTTCCAAAGGTGCGCGCGAGGTGTCAGCGCTAGGCTCTGTGGTGTGTGGACGGGCCGGAGCGGACAGCGCTGCGGTATGAATCAATGTCGTTCTAAATGTGGAATCAGCATTTCCCGGCCCCTTCCACTCGGACATGGCATGGGGAAAAAGCCGTTTCAAGAGGTTTTGTATTGATTTTTGTCCCTTGAACAAAGAGCCCTTCTCGGTTACATTATACATCATAATCAGGTGATTTGTTCGAGCGCTTTAGGAATGGAACAATGGCCGCAAGAAAAGATGTTGACTTGCAAAAGGATGACTTCAAACTTGCTTCACAGTTTTTCTTGCTTTTCTTTTATAACAGATCGTTTTTCAAAAGTAAATGACACAAATTTCAATAACAGAATATTCGTTATTCAGTGACTCTTTATACTGACTGTCTTCCTTAAATGTCACAGCAATCGAGTCCTTACTTTCGGAATATGCCTGCGATCGTGTTTCTACTGTTCATCTTTCTGTTTTGTAGTAGAATTTGCTAGACAATGTATTCGCTGCGCTACATTGGTATCTGAAGCAGATATTCACTTTCAACGAGAAACAAGCATTTGCAATGGAATAGGTCTCGCATTTACGCGAGTTTGAGCTATTGGCATTGTTAATTACTATGCCTTTTATTTATGTTTTTAAAACATATATAAAAGGCATTGTCATTTACAATGCTAATAGCTCAAACTCTCGCAAATGCGAGACCTATTGCCTTGCAAATGCTTGTTTTAAATGCACTTCAACCACTAATCTTGGCCCTTGCATACTTTCTGAGCAGTCCGATCTCTAAAAACATCACTTACGATTGTTCAGATCTCTTTATATGCCAAATAAACGCATAATAAAAAAAAAATATATATATATATATATAAAAAATAAACACACACACAGCTTTTTATCAGCCCTCTTCATTGATTGAAGTCTCATCACATTTTGTTTCCCCCTACACAGGGTATAGCATGGGCAATGGGTCAGACTGCTAGCTTTATCCACTGGCTGACTTGCACAAAGAGTGATTGCAATTCGCCTGAACACATGTGCACAGCTGCATGACGAGATGTACATCTTAGTGCCATTTTTTTTGTAAATCACGTATACTCCAGTGAAAAAAGTTGCATACTTGTCAAGGCAAGACCTATTGCTTTGCCAGTGCTTGTTAAAATAACACTGGATTATATTCAACCTCTTCAGTTTCACAGGAAAATCAAACTTTTAGGAGGGAATTAAAAAAGAAGCTTATGAAAGCAGGGAAAGGGTGATGATGCTGTGACTTAATCTAGGCGCTACATTTTATTTAGGAGAACGTTGACAGCATGTTCTGCTAGGTTAAACTTTTCAGAGAACAAAATCCAAATATTTTCAAGGCCCAGGCACAATAACGGTAATTATTAGCAGATTTTTTTTTAAAACCTAGACCGACCACGAACATTAAGGTCTGTATGCAAATACCTAGTTTTAAGGATGAATATGTTATGTATATTCAGTGTCATGGGCATACCACCTATGGAACAAACTGTGTCCAAGCTTGAAGTCAAATAAGTTACCAAAAGATTAGAAAAACCCAGAATACCAACGTGCCAGGTTGATTTTCAAGCAGCAGAAGCAGCCCCGGAGAATCCCCCACTCCCATATTATCAGGAATCAGACCCATAAGCCCAACAGGGCTTGCAATTCTGATCCCTGACCAGGAGCAGCCACGTCTATTCCACATCATGAACGCTTCCACTGATCGGCAAACGTTTGTGAGGGAGCATTGTCGAGTTGGTAATACCCACCAGGAAGAGTCTCGTGCAGAAGAAAGACACTCATGACCTGGTCCTGCTAACAGTCACCCAACACTCCGACGCGGGCTGGAGGAGAAGCTTGTAAAAGCCATACAAAATCTCCGAACCCCGTTGCGCTATGGGGCATGGCTATCTAAATAAAATAAACAGTAATCCACATTACTTTCAACGCAGAGAACTCAATAAAGCTAGCCTTTTTCTTTACACCAACCAGCGCTTCCAATGTGGCTATGTGCCAAACTAGGGAGGTGGCAACTCAAAGGATCTATGAACAGGTGAATACATAAAGGAAAGATGGGGACATACCATTTAAGCACCTATGAGGTACACTTATCTGGTGTGTTGCTGGCACCAGATTAGGGTCAGATCATTGCAGTCATTACAACATAGGCCATTCTGCAGATTTTAGGTGGGCACCCCAGTGATGCACAATGGATCTGAAGGCTCATGCGGATCAGAATGACGTGATGTGGCTTGCTAAATGTTGAACCAAGCTGGAAATGAATAGGTGCCAGTGGCAAATTAAGTACCTTGGACATGAATTAAATCTGAGGTGACATAAAAAGCATTGGAGAGCGGGTTCTGGAACCCCTGCCCAAAGTTATCCGGAAGACCTATGGTGAAGACCAGAGAGGCACAGCGACCCACTTAACATTCTGATGGATATATATCTTTGCTGCCTCCTAATCAGTGTTCCCCGGACACTAGATCACCAGCCCAGCCTTCAGCAGGAGATCTAGGGATCCAGGATACTTATCAAAACATCTCAGCACCCATAACAAGTGCTTGAAATGGAAATGTAAAAGAGTAAGTACCCAATATTCCAGGGTACATTTTAGCTGCGTCGAAGTGCAGGTACCCTCCCTTTCATTTTAAAGATGTAAATGTATTGAGTTCCTGCCCATTTAAAGCACTGCTGCTTTAGCCTGCTGGGTTCAGCTCCCAGTGTATGCTATATGCAGTTAGATCCACTCTCTTTCACAATAGATTAGGCAAAGGCCCTTAAACACGAAAGTGCCACGTAATTTTCAAGTTAGGAGAACTGAAACCATTCTATTCCTTAAAAACACAATATAAAGAGCAGGAAACAATATGCAGGAAGGCCACCCTATTCCTTTGGAACTAAAACTCAGCAAAGGAGGCGCTCGAAATAGCCTTCTTGAGGTGCCAGTGAAATGCCTGTCAGTCCAGAATTCCTTGGCAACGCCCTCTTTCATGAATTTTGACCTATCCTCACAGGAGCCACTTCCCTACAGCTGCCCACATTTCCTAAAACTACATTTGAAAAGTACAGTATTTTGAAACAAGGCCTTTGGCAATCACCAGGAACGAGTTTCCTGATCATTACGTAGAAAAGCCCTCTTGCGACTCCGCAGATCTTGTGAAACACATTAAGGTGTTTACACAGTGGGCGTGGCTGCTCTCTGATGGTCAGCCCAGGTCACACCCAACAGCTACACAAGCGGAGCTCTCTTGTCTGCAGTTCTGAGGAAAGTTTCAAACTAGTGACTCCCGGGCAGGTAGAAGATTTTTACCTGCCTTAGTTTCGTCCAATTACGTACGGATTTTTAAGCACTACATCATTTAGGCGCTTCAGTAAAAACACATAATGAAGATAATCACCGAGTGGGTGGGAAATGCCAATTTCCGAGGCTAGGATGGTAGATACGAAGAAAAGTTGCAATTTAGCAGCCCCAAGAGCCCCTAGGGAAGCTATCTGTCAGTCTTCTTACGATGGACTCAGGAATTTTAAGCGTGTGAAGGAGAGCCTTAAGAATTCTTTTAGTTGGGATGTGGGGGGAGGGGACTTCAGAGCTGCCCGGATGGATGGTGGGTGGGGGGGTATCAATTTGACCCAGCAGGGTTCGCCCTGCAGCCTCCTGAAATGTAAGTTGAACGGTGTGCTGTTTGCTCAGCTCGAGACGAGGATTTTTACATTATGAAGCGCACAGGCTGTAACTTTCTCTCGGGCACCGACACCAAGCAGTCTAAACCCGGAGTGCAAACATGGCGCCGCTGACAGGGCAGCGGACAGAAGTTTACCGCGGAGGTCGGACAGGTGGGGCAAGGCCAACGGGGAGAGTGTTAAATAACCTATCAACCCCCTCGCCAACAACCGAAACCAGCCAACCATGGAGCTCGGATTATAACCACAGCATTAATATAACCCGCAAGGAACTAAAGGAAGATCGGAGAGAGAGAAAACAAGCGCGGCAGCGAATGCGCTGCAAATAAAAAAAAAAAAGTGAGAGGCAGGAAAAGGAACAGACGCTGGGCTGGGGAAATCGTACTTCTGTTCTTTGAATGCGTCGTAAAAGGGCTTTGCTCGGACACGCATCTCTGAAAAAACAAGCATTTGCAATGCAATAGGTCTCGCAATTACGCGAGTTTAAGCTATTGGCATTGTAAATGACAATGCCTTTTATTTATGTTTTTAAAACAAAAATAAAAGGCATTGTCATTTGCAATGTCGATAGCTCAAACTCGCGTAAATGCGAGACCTATTGCATTGCAAATGCTTGTTGTTACCGTGCATCTGTTTTTCTTTACTCTTGTTTAATTTCTCTAAATAGTTTTGTATTTCTGTAGCCCTGTTTCTGTTTACACTGTGTTTTGCACCCCTCTGTCTCAGTGTAACTGTGTATCATTGTATCTGTGTTTATTATTATTTTTGTGCCTCCTTGTCTTCTTATCTGGTTTTCTACTTATGCACCGCTGGGTGTCTGTACATGTGTACTGAACCTCGGCTTAACTTTGTCTATCTGTGCAGGACGTGTGCAGTGCCTGTCCTCAGGACAGTTTGCCCTCTCCTCACTCAGCCGAGTTCAAGGCTCTGCCCACCGTAGCCACCCCTGCCTCCACGCACCCCGCTTGGACTTTTAATCAGTGGCAGGACCGTGATAGCCGGGTTGAGGGAAGGGGCAGAGTTCGGGCGGTGGGTCTCAGCGAGGCGGAGACAAGTGCCTCGCTCTAACAGTGAGGTTTGGGATCTCCTGTCAGTCACCCTCCCCTCGCCCGGGGGCAGGTAACACGACCCTCAAAGGAGTCGGCATTAGTTCGGCTCAGGTGAACCGAGAACTAATTAGAGGAAGAGGTACCTGCCCAGAGCGCCCCTCAGGCTGGGGCTCCCACAGACGAGACGCACCAGCCTAGCATAATACGAACGAGCATACCATTGGGGTCACACTGCACCCATCTGAGGTAGCGGGGCTCACTCGGACAGGAAGGCAAGAACTACGCCTTGCCTAGACTCCAACCAGAGGCGCTAACACACGGACACATAGACGTGGCCTGGTGCTGGCAGACCTACCACCTCGGAACCGTGCAGCCAGGTGCCAACCAGGGCCTCAACGCTAGACCTGCGCATTACTTACTGTCTCCCCGTGCATTAAAAGAATGTGCAGTACGGCGCTCTAATGTCATCGTGCCATGTTCACCCTATACTTAACAAGTGGGAGACTCACTCGCAATGCAAAGTAATCCCACCGGCCCTCTCCAGATGTGCTTCGAGTAGGGTAAAGAGCCGACAAGAGACAGGCGTGGAAAAAATCTCTCTGCGGGGAGCAGCCCTGCCCTGTCCCAACTGCGAGCAACGAAAAACAAACACAGCGGGAACCGCGGCAGCGCCCCAGGGCAGCTGAGGCCGGGCTATCACACCGGGGACGGGAGTCCCACACATAAAGAAGAGCTCCGCGGTGCGTCCCTGGAGCCCAGCACCGGGCCTTACTTGCAGCCGTCCCCGGGCTCTCCGGGACCAGGCAGCGCGCAGTGCCCCCACCGCTTTGTTTGGGTTCTTCCCCTTCTCCGGGACGCGGCCCTCCGTGCACTTCCCCTCTGAGCCGTCCCGGCATCGGCTCCTTGTAACCCGATCCCCGCAGTTAACCCCCTTGACATCCACATGTGTATAAGTATTTCACAGTTGTACCGGCGAGGGCTGGCCTCCCACAACTTACACGTGAAATTTGAAACTAGTGAACATTCGCATCAGAAAGTGGGACAACATCTAACTTCTCAATACAACTTCTACAGTTACACAGATGGAGGAAATACGGCAGAAAGTGGCTACGGCTTAAACTTTGCTCAGAGTTGCTAGCGGTTAAAAGCTATGTAAAAAGTTGTTCAGACACACAGACTAACTCGTAAACATACATGCCCCCTATAGATAAGAAATTCAGTCACGACAGCCGGCAAGCAGACAATCCAGTCCGGATGGGCCGGACGAAAAGGAGACAGGGCGTAAACAAAAAAGCCTCAGTTTCAATCGGAGGCCACCGTTTTACATAAACGATGACGCCAGCCAATGAAAATGAGGGGCGGGGCTTGAAGTCCCCTTCTGAAATCTCCTCTATCACAATAGCCCTCGCAGAGCGAGCAGCGCATGCGCGCTGCAACGCTAGGCGAGACCTAAAAAGTGCTCACAGACATAATTGAAGGAGACCGTTTCACGCCGCCAGCACACGATCCAGTCCGGATGGGCTGGCCGAGAAGGAGACAGGGCGTTCACCAAGAAGCCTCGTTTCCAATGGGAGGCCAGCGTTTAACATAAATAATGACGCCGGCCAATGGAAAGGATGGGCGGGGCTTCAAGTCCCCTTCCGAAGTCTCCTCGACGACAATAGATCTTGCAGAGCGAGCAGCGCACGCGCTGCAACGCTAGGTAAGACCTAAAAAAGGGGACATAAAGAAGACAAGCGATAGGTTTTCTGTCTGAGACGGTAAGTATTGCTAGGCTCGTGTACATCCGATGGGCATTCTGCTAATAGAGTTTGCACCACTGAATTGGAACTCAGGGCCCTCCCCGCACGTGGCAAAAGATGCAAAAATGAAATTGGGAATATTAAAAGACCGTTCTAATACGAACAACGAGAAGCAGTCTGGCCGTCCAGAGATAACGATGAAGGGAACACGGGAGACGGGCCACGGGGCTCTGCTATGACTTCCACATGGATAAAATAGAAGTCGCATATAATAGACCTGCTATATTATTATTTTATTCCATGAGAGCATATTTCAAACACTGTTTATAAATGTGCACTGCACTGCGGTGGGCGAGCAGCGGCCTCCCACTGGCTATCCAGGCACAGGTGTGATTGCAGAAGTCTATGCTGGTAGGCCCTGCCAGCAGCCTCACTCTGGTGCTAGTGATGCATTTTCTAACTCCCTCCTTTTCTTCTGTGTAGTATTCCTCCCGTATCCTTAGCTCTGACTGGGGCGACTCACTCATCCACGCTGTTATCAACCCAGTCTCTTCTGAGACATGGCGGGAAAGGTAACAACAGTGTTTAATTTACTAAGTTTCACAATTCCATGTAGTGCTGCCTCACCTATGATAAACCCCTTTGACGTTTCTTAATCAGCCACTTCTAACCACCTCAACTCTGAATTAACAATTTCTTGCACCAACTTCTCAGGCTGCTATAACTAGGTTACAGTGAGAGATGTTATGGTATCAGGCATGCCTACCATTATCCCCACTTGAAAATTGCTACTTGAGAACTTTGTATCCACCTTACTAACCTTGGAACTACTTTCCACCTTGCCATGAAATAACCCTATCACCGTTTCAATGCACACTTATATTTACAGTTTAAGGAGTCACCAAAAGTGTTTTGTTATCTGGCCACACACAATTCTAGCACCACCACAGCCTAAAGACGCAGCCATGGTCAGTGCCAGGCATGTCTCTTGTACCTGGCAATCACGTTACCATGAAACGAGTTCTTGCATGCAGTGTTTACCAATGGAATGTAGGTTAACCTGCCTGTGCATAAACTGCAACTGCATACAAACAATTAACAGCGTTCATAGAATAAAACTCTTTTATGAGACATTCAAACAGGGCCCGCCCTGGTGGGAGCATAAAGATTACAGTCTACTCAAATGAGGCAGCAGCATTCCTACTATTGGATCTTTTTACCTCCTACAGTATCATTTATCATTCCACTTTGCTCCAGAGACTCACTTCTAGAGGAATACAATGTACTGTTCTTTGGTGGATTGCCTGCTTTCTCGCTAACATATCAATCATACTGTAATTGCATAATTTCTGCTCCTCTCTTTTTCTAATCAAAGGTCAGATCTCCCCAAGGATCCACCTCCCACCCCTTTTTAAAACATACTTTGCCAATTGACATAGTATGATTTAACAAGCATTGGAAATGCAATAGGTCTCGCATTTCCTTGAGTTAGAGCTATTGGCGTTGTAAATGACAACGTCTTTTACTTATGTGTTATGGAGTGTATGTATGTGGTGTATAGTGGAATTATGTGGTTTCATTGGAATTATGTGGCATGGTGTGCAGTGGAAATATGTGAATAGTAATTATGTGGTATTGAGTTACTTGAATTTTGTGGAGTGGGATTGTGTGTTATGGAGTGTAATTATGTGGAAGTGCATTTTCTGTTGTGGAGTGATATGTAGTGGTGTTTAGTTATGTGGTGTGCTGTTAATGTTTGTGCCATGATGTGGAATTTTGTGGTGTGCTGTGTAATTGTGTTGTTGAGTTGAATTATGTGGTTTGGTGTTGAAGTATGTGGTGTAGATTGGAAATGTGTGGAGTTGAATTGTGTGGCATGGAACTGTGTGGATAGCATTGCCTTTCTACTGACTAAAAGAAAAATATGTCACCACACAAGAACTGCTACAGGAACCAGGCTGGTTGCTACTATTTTCCAGTACCTCTATACTTGACTGATTATGAAGCAATTGGCAGTACAAGAAAAAGCTAGTATGACAGGTCAATGGGTGGGCTTTATTTGTGGGCATATTGGTCCTTTTTTTTACGGTTGATTTCCCCGATATCACCATTAACATTGCCAGCTGCAGGCATAAATGCACAGTCTCCCATACCTTGCAAAACACCTATAAAGAGAGTTTTTAAGTTCAAAACTACCCCCACATGGCCCACTTTTTTAGCTGATTGGCTATTGAGGGCCTCTTTCCTTTTAGTGCCCAGGCCTATTTGCTGTGTCAGACCAACCCAGGCCATACCTGGAAAATACTGGACAAGCTGCATGACCCCGTCAGTCAACAGTGCACGCGGAACTGCCTCTTAGCTTGTGAAAGAGTTATCTAGGCTGCTTGCATAGAGTAAATACTGTGTGCGCAGAAGTGCTAGGGAGACATGAACTGTGGCCCAGCTCTGAATTAGGCAATTTCAAAGGTTGTCTGCATGTATGGGGAGCTTAGAACGGCCACTCTATACTTCTACAGCAATGCCATTAGTAGGGGCAGAACTGGCACTGCCAGTGCCCCGTCTTCAAACACTTATGAAGAGCAGAAGTTGGGTGATCTCTGCAACGGTTGCAAATGAGTGTTTGTATGATTTCAGCTTTACCCAGTCCTCGAGTATTAACAGAATAATGCCCTTACCTGATCTCTGCAGCAGCCCCCGCACGTCCTTCTTCTCGGGCAGGCCAGAATAGGCCAGCCCCTGCACTCCAGGATGCTACGCAGCTTCTGGAAGCTGAGGGTGACCGGGTCCACCAGTTGCCCAGCCAGCACGCCCGTCTCGTACCAAGCTACGGCCTCCAGGAAGCGTGCCAGGGCGAAAAGCACCAAGAAATAAAGCAGCAGGAAGCAGAGCTTCAGCCACATCCTGCCGGTGGCCGGGGCCCTGGAGTGGGCTGGGGAACGGGGGCCGGTAGGGGGCTGAACTGAGACCTGCGGCAAAGAGTTTAGGTCTCCGGGGAGGCGCTCACTGAGCACCGCCCCCGCTCACCAGACCAGCGGAGGTTGTCACAGCGGCCCGAGCGCAGCTGTCAACAGCGCTGTCACTGTGGTCCGAGGGTACTGTCACTATGCCCCTTGGTTCTGCCCTCCACTCCCCAAGGGAGAGGGGGAGAGTGGCTGGACCGGGGGTCTTAGTGGAGGCCACCCCGAGGGAGCAGAACCCGGACAGTATGGGGCGGAGAGAAGGGAAGGTAGGCAGGGAAGGAGCTGGACCAGCAGATCGCAGCGCTGGGTCAGCTAAGCCATAAATTTATCCTCAGGAATTTAGTAGATAAGGGGGGGTACTTAAGCGTAGGCGCCGGGCACAGGGCCCTGTTTCTCCTGGGAATTTTCAAGAGAAGAGAGGTGCTGCTGCTGCAGAGTGTGAGGTGAGGGGGGAGGGGGTTCAGGGAGCAGTGGGCCTTCGGGGGGATGAGGTGCCGTTGCCTAGGGGAGAGGGTGGGAGAGATGTGTGGGGCAGCTGGCAGGGTATTAATATTACAACTGAAGTGGTTAATAAACGGCAAGAACGTTATGGGGCATTAATAAAGGGTTAAAGAAAAATTGTTACATTATATTTCTGGGTATTAAGTTATTCGTGTAACTCACCTTTCACCGATTTATTGGCCTGAGAGCGCACAGTGGCTCATATAGCGGAGGTCCCCACCAAAGGGTAGATTTCCTCCTCGAAGCACATTTGGTAAGGATGGGTGTGTTGGTGATAAAAAGCCACCAAGTGACGAAGGTCTGTAGAGGTCAGCGGGAGCTGCTTAATTGCAGATCTATGGTTGGTGCGGTGTTAAAATGCACGCAGTGACTGGCATTGTCGTTGCATAGACCTTCGTAATAAGTACAACAACAACAACAAAAATCAAACAAAAAAAAAAAAAAATTAAAAGACAGAATGAAATTCGGGTTCGGAGAAGTTAGCAGTAGGAGCAGACAGAATTCGAAAATGAAAGGAAGGCAACTGGAGAATGACAAGGAAGTTGTTCAGGGGAATAGGAGGTATGGGATAGTTGGGTGAAGGAAGCGGGGGCGATCAAATCGAAAGGAAGAGGGGATGAATTATGGGTTTGGGGAATCGAAAGTCTGAGTACTGCGTGAGAATGTGCGAGATGAGGTGTGATGGGGAGGGGGGTTGCAGGGGGTGGGCACGATCGGGTGGCTTTGAAGTGTTTGGGATGGGCGTTATCAAGTAGGTCATGTTCGCGCAAATACTGGGAAAGGGCATAGCGGCAATTTAACTAGCTGTGAAGAATGAGAAGCACTACAGAAGATTTAATGGAGGACGGCCGGAGTGTCGGCACGAATTTGGATAAGTGGGTAATAATGTGTGAAAGTCACACGGCACGTGAAGGGGTGCAGGAAGGTTGGTTGCAGGGGTAACGATTGTGAAGGAAGACCGTTTCTCGGACGGCAGGAGGCTCACTGTGGAGGTTGCGAAAAGGGGGATCGGGAGCACAATGTTATTAAAGCAGGCAAGATCGGGATCCCAGTGGGAGGCGACGGGCCTTGTGGGCAAAACTGTCGACTTTGGGCCAGTGGGATAAGTTGCGGATTTCGGTGTGGACTAGCATCCGGTGGTCCTTGGCAAGTTGTTCAATATCCTGGGGAACGGACTTTGTCCGGGTGTGACGCAACGGGTAGTCCTGGACCTGAGACAGACTCATACACATTGATTAGGGTTAGAGGGAGACGAAAGCGCGCCAGGGGGAGGGGTGGAGGGCAGAGGGCACTAATGTGGGCGGCTGGGGAAGAGGCAGCGTCGGGTCTCGTTACATGTTGAAGGGAGGGAGCCGGGGGCACAGACGAGGTGTTTGGCCGGGGGAGACGCACTGAGTGTCGGGGGGAGGGATTCAGTGTGGAGTCCGGTTGGAATTTCGGAATCCATTTGATGGGCGGACCGTCGGAGCGGGCGCGGATGGGAGCAGCGAGGGGGGGATGCAGAAGGCCCAGTTTGGGAGTGTGCGGGTTGGAATCAGGCGCAGGAGCGCATGGTTGTTGCGCAAAGCAGTGACAGTGAGTGGCAGGATATAAGGAGGGGGGGCAAGGTTCGGACCTACCGACGTTGGAGCAGGGGAGTAAAGTTTGGGTCTTGGCGTGGCTCAACAGTGCGGAGGTGGTGCGCACGGGGTGCAGGCAGGCTTCCCCCGCACCCCTCCCCACCCCCCTGGGTTCAAAGTGGGGAAGGAGGCTGTGGCCTGCGCCGTCTTTGGGGGTGCTCTTACAGGGACGCCGGCTGTTGGAGGGGGGGCTCCGCGGTGACACCTTCAGGTCAGTCCCGGGGGCATTGGGGCTCTGCCACGGGAGTGGCGGGGATTAGCGGTGTTGATGGCAGTGGCAGCCCAGTTTGATGCTCATGCAGGCCGGGGCGGACCTACGGGAGGGTCGGCCATCCGGCATGCTGTGCAGAGCACGAGCACGGTGGCGCCTTGATGTGGGGGGCGCAGATGAAGCTCTTTCGGCTTGCAAGGTAGTGGCTGCAAATAGGGTGCCGCCGTAATCCAACTGGTGCAGGGTATAATGTTTTGGTTGCCCCAGCTGGGTTTTTGCTGCGTCTGACACGGGGATACCTGTGGCACAGCACGATAGGGTGCAGGGGGGAGCGAAGATTGCATCGTCATCGGCTGGGGGGGGGGGAAGAGAGTTGTCGCCTAGTGGCTGGCACAATAGGGCGACAGGCCTGTGGTACAATGGAGCAGGGTTGTCGGTGCTCCGCCCTCGAGTTGACGGCCGGGCTGGCTTTGCTTCGCATGCGGAGTGGATTCGGGGACCCGCTGGTTTCCTCGGAGGGCGGGTGCGGGACCAGTATTTCTTCCCCGGCCTTTCATCCTTCCGAGGCTAATTAACTATGTACAGCTAGTCGCCAGTGGCCACGGGGCCTAGGGTGGCGCACGGGAGGGCTTCTCTGAGGAGGGATCAGTGGGCGCAGCGCAGGGAGAGATGCGGGCAGGCGGGAGGGGGTTTGCGCGGGTGGCTGTGGAGCGGACGGTCGCCGGGTGGGGGCGAGGCTCTTGTAGCTCCAACCCGAAGGGGGAGAGGATTCAGGGAGCCACGGGTCTCCTTCGATGGCGGTTCGAGGCCCAGTCTTCATGCCCTCAGCCTTTCATCCTTCTGAGGCCATGTTAGATGGGTTGCAATTCCGGTCAGCCGCGGTGCCTGCGGGCACTCAGGTGACATTGGCTGGGGGTCGGCCGAGGGTTGTTTGCGCAGGTGGTGCAGAGCGCTGTCACTGTGGTCCGAGGGTACTGTCACTATGCTCTAGGGGAGTAGTCACTGTGCTGCTGGGAAGCAGTCACTCTCTCTCTCTTCTATGACTGCAAAAAAGCTACTCTTTGTCTCCGTGTTGTTGTCTGTACTCGGTGTTCGGGAAGAACAGAAGACTTGTCCTTCGTCTATGTTTACTCACGAGGACACAGTTGTTGCCTGGCAGAACCAGAAGGGGAATCGAAACCCAAACGCGGGAATCGAAACCAGTGGTGCACGCGCACCACAGAGGAGCGGGGGGGGGCGAGGGAGCCTGTCTCTGTGACGCGCGCTGATGCGCATCCTAGACACGGACGGGAATGGGCGGAGCAAAGGCGGGACATGCGCCCGCCTTTGCCCAATTGCGTGCCGTTTTTTTTAAAAAACCGCACGCTACAGCCAATGCCAGGCTTTAGAAAGCTAACCACACGCACGAGCGTGTGGTTAGCTTTCTAAAGCCCTTTCTAGAGGTCTCGCGCTGCGCGAGCAGTGCTACGCACTGCAACGCTAGGCGCGAGACCTAAAAAGGACCTCCTCCTCCTTTTTGTAAACCATTTTTTTATTATCTTAGTTTGATCAACATAAAAGTCAATTCCATCAGTCTCATCGCTTCCTTTAATATCAACTGCGACAACTATGCCGATGACAAGTAAATTTAACTTGAGACACCATTACAAGTTGATTCTTGTGGCATTGGATTATGATTCCTAGCTGTTAACTACTGGATGCTACTGAATCGCCTCAAACGAAAGGCATTAAAAACAAGATTCTAGATTGGTAAAGGGCATACCAATAACCCTGTTCATCATCTGGCTGTAAGAGCTTGGCCCATCTTCTGACACATCAAACCAAGTAAGGAATGTTCCCCAAGTGAATCAAGTTATATGTGGAGCATTTTAATTGATGAAAAGCCTCTTTCGAGTTTTCCCTTCTCAAGCTTTCCCTTAAGGGTGACAAACCGCCATCAACCTAGCACTCTATACTGTATACAATATGCCGGTGTATGTACTTTGGAGCATCCCTCCAAGTGAACCAATAGCTATAGAGAATTTATAATGCAGCTGCAAGGCAAGTTCTTAACCTTATTATTCGAATTTTCATTTCCCCTGCCCTTCAGTCTCTATACTCGCTAATGGCTAGACGTATCACTTTCAGAGCAATGTGCACAGCTCATGATGTTACTGATGGCTCTTGACCTCCCTTCCTTCTCCACGTCTGTATATAGAACTAAATTGGCGAACTATCAAAATATCCGCTTAAAAATATTATTTGACATGAAAACAGTCCCTTTTCCTGGGCTGCAGCACAAGCTGCAGTAGAAAAAAGCACTTTCCGACCGCCGTGCTGGCGGTCTCATCATAATAGGGTGGGTGGGACCGGTAACTCATTGTCGGACGGTCTCCTGCCCGATGTGATGGCGGTCGGCGGTCCGCCATCGTAATTAGGGCCATTGTTTTTTTTGTATGTAATATCGTTTATAAGATTATTGTTGTATTTAACAATGTTTACTTTTATGAAGTTTTGTAACAAATATCAGTTTTTATTAATTTAATATATAATAGTATATTCATTTTAACTGCTAATATTGTTAGTATTAATGTTATAGGTTATTATAACCGTTCGTCATTTTAAATGTGTAATTCTTTTAAAATGAATTAGTTATATATAATGTAGTAGCGGCTTGTTGGGTTTGTAGGGGAAGAGAGTGGGAAGTTCATTAAATTATAACTTATTTAACTTGAATGTTAATAATTTTTTATTGTCAATTAGATATTTAATGTATTATTAATAATGTAAATTGCTTAACTGTTATCTATGTAAGTTACATATGTTGCGGCCACTTCTAGTTTGGTCAGGATATGAGATGGTGTTACTACCAGGCCTGAAAAAACAATCCAGAGGACAGCCCTGATTAAGATGCAAAATGTACCCGGTTCTCCGGAAGCATGCTCCAAGGTGTCACCTGGGCCTAATCTACCTGGATCCTGTACTCTGAAACAGAGTTCATTGGAGTGAGTGGTGCAACATGGAGTACAGCAGCGATTCAGGAAGAATTTGTGTAACCATGGCACTCCAGGCAGTGTGGGTTGTTGGGGTGAGGTTGCTTTAGGTTTGGAGTATAATGTTTTATGACCCTGTCGAAAAAGTGGTAATGAATGGATTGTGGTCAAACAGTGACTGAAGTTGCATGAACTT
Organism: Calotriton arnoldi; assembly: GCA_963921515.1. Classification (NCBI taxonomy): domain Eukaryota; kingdom Metazoa; phylum Chordata; class Amphibia; order Caudata; family Salamandridae; genus Calotriton; species Calotriton arnoldi. Next base: position 1,059,672 of record CAWUFW010003266.1, read on the forward strand.
TGGATTACTTTCATCAACACAGTCCCTATATGTACTACTGGACTCAGGCCAGCTGGAAGAAGTACCTAATTTCTGCTATGTGCTTACAAACCAAGCCTTTGGCAGGACTGTATGATTCCTGTGACTTTCTGCTGACTCTTTTTAAATGGTAGACCCTTCACTCCGATACAACTGCAGTGGTGAGATGAATTGTCAAAGACGTTTCACATTAGCTTAACCCTTCCCCACAAAGCGAACTATTAAAGTACTGGAATATTTAATGAGAGCCCTTTTAAGTATCCTTTTCAGAACCTATGGAGCTTTACCAAATGCGAGTGAAAACTGGACTGCAAAATGCAATGTTTGATCCCATTTTTTCAAAATGTTTCCTGCTGAGAGAGACGATCTCACTTGTTTTGCTCACTTGCTGCAATCTAGCTTTCAGCATTGCTCATACAGGCAGTAGGCAGTGCCAGTGAGGGAAATGGTTGGTGCACTGTGCAGAAGAGGCTTCAGAATTGCAAGACATCTGAATCATTTGTCACTTGAGGCTACATCTGTGGCACCAAGCATTTTACAACAAGCATTGGCATAGCCAATAGGTCTCGCCTTTGGGACCTTATAAGTGTTTAGCCATGCAACAGTTGATGTTGTTGCACCAAGGATATTGTGCTGCATAACTAAATACTTATAAGGTCCCAAAGGCGAGACCTATTGGCTATGCCAATGCTTGTTATTCATAAGCCATCCGGTCGCCACCCTCCATTCCCGATGTTCTAGTAGGCTGATGATGTTTAGTCTGATAAGCAAGAGGGACTGATCTGTAATCCTTCGCACTAGGTATCTAGCCTCAGAGAATCTATGCATCCTTGCCAGTGGGGTAAGGAAACAATCAAGCTTAGACAGCATATCGTGGGCACTTGAATAGGAGTAGTCTCTCTCCTGGCCATGGTATATTCGCCTGATGTCTCCGAGTCCCAGTGCCTGTGTAAACCCCTCTAGCTTCCCCACTGTCGTCTTGCATTCTGGCCTGGCACTCATCCTGTCCAGATGGGTTTACAAGACTAGGTTAGAGTCGCCGCCAGGTATTGTTAGGGCTTGGGGCATATCTGACAGGAAGTGCCCTAGTTCTGCAGTGTGACTGACTGTAGCCCCGGTGGGGCATAGACCTTCATCAGTATAATTTTCTCGCTCTCCTATTTGCCCTGCAGCGCTGTATAACAGCCTATCATATCCGACCGCGTCTGGGTAACATGGAGTGCCAGTGTGTTTTTAAGCAGAATTGCCACACCCCTGACCCTAATGTGTATTGCACGTGTTGCAGACCACCTTATAGCTGCCCCTACTCAGGCAGCAATGCTGGTTCTCAGTCTCTCAGCACAGTACCTGTAGTCCCATATCACACTCCCGTCTGGCCCCCCAAAGCACGGTTCCAGCGCTCTCAACCCCGAAAAGGGCTATGCGTGATCCCTGCGTGTGCAGACACAGATGCCAGTGCCTATGTGCCGGTTTCTGGTAACTTAAACAATGTCCTCCGTAGCTGCTCCTCCTCGCTTCCCGGCTCGGTACCTGCGCCTTCGGTTCCACTTGCCTCATCCTCCGATGTCAATGATCTTCATTTGTAATCTAGTACCTTGCTGCGCTCTTTGACCTCCATCACTGTTTTGACTTGCTCTGCATGCATTTGTGCCTTGGTTGCGGAGGCATTGTTTTTATAGCTGTTCCTTTCTCTCGATGGGGTCCTCTTCCAGCCAGAGTCTTTCTGCGGACGAGCATTTGGCACCGGCCATAGCCCCTGTTGTTTGAGTCAGTTCCATACCTCCTGTGCCGACATGAACTAGAGTTGCCAATGCCTTCTAGCAGTTTGGAGATAAACGAGTAACAACAAAACCTCAGACACTCCCTTTCAGCCCTTCGCTCCCATTCAGCCTCTGTTAGACACACCTTTTTCTTCCCCCATCTTTCTGAATCCTCCATCTGCATATCCCACACCTCGCTCTTTCCTCTTCACTCACTCCTCCTGATTGTACTCCCTTTCACCTCCTCCTCTCCAGCATCCCCCACACCACAACGCACCCACTCACCTATGAGCAGTGAATTTTCTTTTAAAGTTCTCCGTGTCAATATTTTAACAGTAGTGTACCTCCTTAAAACACTTTTGCATAGAATCACAATTACAGCTTGCACACACAGCCATTGCCCAGTGTTACCTAAAGAGAGGCCAGGGATTGGATAAGCATGTGTTCTGAACACCTTTATGACCCAATGATAGGCACTGTGAGAAACTAGTACTGCTTTTAGCCTCAATTCCAGTGCTCTAAATTGTGACCAGTTATAAGCACGCACCCACAACCCGAACTCCCAAAGACGCATACGATACAAGAGTAAGGGGGCATGGGGAAAAAAACTTCCAGTAAAAAACACTGATAAAGAATTTAAAATTTCATAAAACATGAAATGTAAAAGGAACTACAACGCAGATATGGATTACCGTAACATTTTTACAATCACAAGAAATTGATTTGTGTTTTACCTGGTATGTCTAGAAAATGGACTCGGGCCCAGGTGGGACCTGTTACAAGGTCACTATTTCATTTCTGGTGTGCCTGTGACCCAGAGGGACCCGACTCACTTAAAGCCCTGGTTATACCCACGGTATAACTCTGCATTAAGGAAACAGCAAATGTCACATGACATTCTCGGTTGTTTGCCTGAAAAGCTGCGCCAGGCCCACATTTCCAGGTGCACCTCTGGGAATGCTTGTGAATTCCCAAAATTCATAAGTTTATACCCAAGAGCGGGAATACTCCCGACACGAAGCTCGGGTCTGGAGCATCAGAGTCACCCAGTCAGTCCATTTCCCTGCATAACGCTAGACAACAATTCTAGGTCTTTCTCAAAAGCAGACGTAAATATGTCATTTGGAATGGGTAGAGCTTTACATCGCTATCGATTTAGCCTTTCCAAAATGTTTGCAACTTGAGCCTTGAAACTTACTTCAGTCGGAACCACCCTGGTGTATGTAATCTTCGAAATGCTTTATGAATTCCCTTATACTCGACGATAATTTACACCCGAGTTCACTAGCATGAGAAAACGAGACGGGCCACCCCCACGGGAGCCTGTCTTCAGGGAAACTGAAAGGAAACACTGGCGCATGGCGGCCGCGCGGTAAAAAAATAAACATGGGTGCGCGCGCACCACAGAGGAGCGGAGGGGGGGAGGAGGGAGCGCGGCAGCCTGCTCAGCTGACCAGACGCTCGTGCGTCATGGCTTTTGCCGGCATGTGTTTACAATTATCGCGCCCGCGTCTGGGCACGATAATTGGAACACATGTTTGCCGCGCGTACCCATCCCAAAAAGGCCAGCCACGACGCACGAGCGTTTTTGGGACTGCTTTTCAAACTCGCTTACAATAAGTCTTCGCCTCTAAGCAGCGCTTGCGCTATTCGAGGCTCGACCTAAAAACGAAAACTGCCATGCAGTTAACTGGCAAAGAACACCCTGTCCAGTGAGTGGGCTGCCTTTCCCCCCCAAAAAAAAGTCAAATGTAAACTTCACACTCAAACCAAATCCCATTTTAACCGACAGATATTTAACCTTTATACAGGGTCTGCACTCAAAGATGACTCACACAATGTAGAAGGAACATAAAACAAGCACTAACAAAGCCAACAGTTTTGTAATAGTGTATTCAAGGTGCGTTTCTGCATACCTTTTTAGGTCTTGCCTGGGGTTGTAGCGCAAAGCGCTGCTCGCTGGGCGAGAGATTTTGTAGGAGAGTAGATTTGAGAAGGGGGCTTGAAGCCCCGCCCCTCATTTTCATTGGCTGGCGTCACTGTTTATGCTAAACGGTGGCCTGCCATTGGAAATGAGGGTTTTTTGTTGACGCCCTTTCGCCTCCGATCCGGACTGGGTCGCCTGCTTTGCTGCTGTCGCAAAGCACTTTCTTATCTTTATGGGGCCATGTGTTTCTAATTAGACACACATGGCCCCATAAAGACAAGAGATCGATGCTTGTTTTCTCTTGCTGTGGTGAGCGCTGCCTGTGCTCAGACTCAGTGCCTAGAAGCCCTCGATGTTATTGGCTGGGAGAGGATGGGTCACTAAGTGTTTCTACGCTTCGTCAAGGGCAGAAGGCGCTATTAATAACACAATGTAAAACGTGAATTACGCAAAACTGTTTTGCTGCCCGGCACCATCGAAATACGGTCTGGAAGCCTCCACCCAGGGAACACTTGGTTGAGTCCGTGGTGTTAGAGGCCTTTGTCATTCCAGTCCCTTTCGATGGCCACGCCCCACGGATACCATTCAAAATACATCGTCACGGTCAGTGCGAATAATGGTGGTGCAGCATGGGCTAAGAGTCGTGTTCTCAAACCCAGATGAAAGACATGCCACTAATCTAAAGTACATCTCTGTGGCTTAATTCGGTGCATGTTGAGGCAAAACAAAATTGTGTTTTTCTTTTCTATCTGCCTTTTATAACGCACCATTAAAGAGCACCAACAAGCTGTACCAGAAGGTGTTTTGCAACCGGTATTGTTTTTTTCTTTCTATTTGCAAGCTCTTAGGTGCTGTTGACATTCCGGTGGCACGTGCTGTTTTCTGCACTGTAATAACCCTGCTCTGGCACTTGTCCTTCCGGTGGGTAGTACGAGCGCTGCCTGCCGACGGAAGATGCACCCAATAAGTTCTTCCTGATGGTGAGCGTGGCCCCACAAGTCTCCGTGGCTTGTAAACGCGCATATGACCATACTTAAACACTTCTGTGGGGGAAAAGAGATGGTTTTCGTTCAACCAAAACATTATTTTAACTTTCTTCCTCATAAAGCTATCTCCGCTCTAATGCAATTTAATGGGGAAATTAAATTCCCACCATATTTGTTCTGATTCTCCCCCTTAGGTGTTGGCCCACATTTGCATCTATGATAATAGATTGAAATCGATTTTCCTCCAAAGAGAAGCGTCTGCTTCTAAGGTTTGCAGCAGTGCTTGGTCAATTGTGGTGAGGTCATTAAACGGGTGTGAACCAAGAAGCCTTGACTTGAGGCATGCCTATGGAATTTATACATGTGAAATGGCATCCTGGATTTGACATATTCATAATTGGAGATCTCATTGAGCAAAGCATAATCAAAATCAGTAGGCTATTTTATTTAGCAGTTTAAATGGCTGCTGACACGACGCTGCTGACACGCCGCTGCTGACACGCCGCTGCTGACACGCCACTGCTGACACGCCACTGCTGACACGCCACTGCTGACACGCCACTGCTGACACACAACTGCTGACACATCGCTGTTGCCACACAGCTGCTGACACACAGCTGCTGACAACCCACTGCTGACACGCCACTGCTGACACGCCACTGCTGACACACCACTGCTGATACATCACTGCTGACCCCTTCTGTGCACCCCACTGCTGACACGCCACTGTTGTGCACCTCACTGCTGACACGCCACTGTTGTGCACCTCACTGCTGACACGCCACTGCTGACACGCCACTGCTGACACGCCACTGCTGTGCACTTCACTGCTGACACACCACTGCTGTGCACTTCACTGCTGACACACCACTGCTGACACACCACTGCTGACACCACTGCTGTGCGCCCCAGTGATTAAGGCAGAATTGAATGCAGCCAAATTTGGAAGAGGTGGGCATGCACAGCACAGACCCACGTCATCTGAAGGAGTCAGGGCAAGGAGGAGGGTGCAAGAACCTGCCAGCACAGCTACGATAGGAGGAACATTAGACAGGTGCATGAAAGACCAGGACGAAATCCATTTGATCCCAAAGCGGAGTCCCGCGGGCGGGGAATAAGAAGGTGGGTGCAACTAAAAGAAGTGGAGTAGGAGGAGGCAAGAGCTCTGATGTAAAGAAACAACTAGCTCCGTAGAGCAGATGGACGACAAGGGGTGCTACCGGGTGGACGAGGCTTTACAGAGCAGATTATGGCTGCTCGGCCCTCACTAAGGATAGTCGCAGGTGCAGGTAGAAGTGATGTTTGGCAAGGATTGTAGGGGAGAGGACATGGGAGAGTTATACTGAATAGAACAAGCATTGAAAATGCAATAGGTCTTGCCTTTGATTAAGTTAAGCCATTTGCTTTGCTAATGGTATTGTATAGCAAAGCAAATGGCTTTAACTTAATGAAAGGCGAGACCTAATGCATTTTTAATGCTTGTTTTAGGTGTTACCACATTTGAACTAGAGCTGTTGTCTTTGTCAATGATTGTTTTGTTATAAGCAGCTGGACTGAATGTCCTTATGCGTCCATGTGTGTTTTTTACGTGTGTCTGTGTAAACCATATGTTCATGTGTGGGGAAACTTGCATAAGATTCCTCACTAAAAAGTTAAAAAAGCCTGCTGCATGAAAAAAATAAAAATGGTATTGCTATCTGTGTTCAATGCACGTATGAGTGTATCCCTCCGAAAAATGGGCACTGCAGAGAGTGCCCATAGTGCAGTTGCTTTATGGAGGAAGAGTGAGTCGCTCACTTCCTCCGGCGACTAGATTGGTATTCAAGATCTAGAGAGATACTAGGAGGATGGGCTGGAACCTTCGCCTATTCAAAGAAATGCCATTATGGGTAGCAATGACACTGACGCACGTAGCGGCGTTATACGGGTTCCAGAAATGGGATGTCATAGGGATCATCAATCTGTGAGATCTGATGATAGAAACTGTGGTTAAGTCTTACTGGGAACTTCAATCTGAATATAATTTACATTGAACCCAATTCTTCATCCGCTACCTCCTACTGCAACATGCCCTATGCATCAGGACTGGATGAACTTTCAGACTTTAATCTGTTCCAGTGGCGGCTGCCACCTTTAGCGAGTGGAGAGCGGGAAAATGGGTGGTGGGTGTGTGGTTTCATAAAATAAAAACAATTAAGTAAATAAACTAAAAATGTACTTACCATGGTTGCTGCTGCGTCCTCCTTGCACCGGTCTTTTTCCCTCTTGACTCCAGGGCCCCAGCTAACTCTATTAACCAATCCTGGCACTGCCCTCGTGCTGTTAACCAGCATCAGAACAGCGCCAGGATTGATGGGAGTGGCCTTTATCAGTGCTCACAAGAGCCCTGGAGGGTTTTGCTTTCTCTAACTCAGCTGTCTTAAGACAGCTGGGTTAGAGAGGTTTAAAGTGTGCATATGTAGCTGGCTGTTGCAAGATTGCCAGCCAAAGAGACATGCACACTTTTAACAAGTGCAAAGGCATCCCACCCTCCTCCCTGCTGCTGCTGCCATACAGCAGGCCCCACCCCATCCTGACACTCCGTTCGTGACAGGGTGACAAAAAATAAAATGGTAATGAATTAACTTCATTATCATTATATTTTTCATCTCTGGGGGCATTTCAGGGGTGTGACGGTCCTCTGCTATGATGGAGGAGCCAACCCTGATCTCTTCCTTAGAAGCCAAACTGTTGCTGGGGGAGTTGGGGAACCATACAGAGACTCAGATATACCGATCCCTAATAAATAATATGGCAGACTCCTTCGATGGACTGCGTTCAGCTTAGAAGCGGGACCGGAGACCTCTCACAGATGAGGAGAGGGGGAGGCCAGGCACCCCCATGGAAGGCGGCTGTAGCAACCAGGTTTTGCCACATTCAGTTTAAGGGCCTTATTACGAGATTGGCGGTCTGAACCGCTGAACCAGTGGTGGGAGTCCGACCGCGGCGAGCTCAGCGGTCCAACCGCCTTATTATGAGATGGGCGGAGTGCATTCGCAAAGACCGTTGCTGAACTGCCGACACTGCCAGCACCCGCTGACCACCGGGATTGCGTTCGGGGAAAGGCATTTGCCAAAGGGCAGTATTGAAGAGTTCCACCGCCGTCCGTATTACAAGTTGGCTTTCCGACGAGCCAACCGCGGCGGTCCGAATGCCAGCTTCAAGTTGGCATAACGAAGAATTTGGGGTGCATACTCACCAATCTCCTGTTCTTCCAAGCAGAATTCGATGTGGATCCCTTTCTCTAGGTCCCCCTTCAAAGCAGCACCTTCACCCCGAAGAATACGACCCTGTTTGCGGCGTTCTACAGGTGAGTCCTTTTTGTAGCATATACCCATTGCTGGACTGGCCACATATGGGCCGGACTCCGGCAATGGGTAGGTGGTATTTTTCCACATGTATCATGCCTATGTGCACATTCGACATGTGCAGTTGAAATGTACACACATGCATTAATAGATACAGAAAACCATTGCCCACTGCCGCAGCCACACCCACACCGCGGCTCAGCGGTCAACTCGTAATACAGCAGTCTAAAGACTGCCAGCTCTCTGGGCTACTGGCGGCCGCAGACACGATTTTCAGGCAGTCGGACCGCCAAATTTGTAATCAGGCCATAAGTATCTACATAGGGTCTACCTCACGAGATGCAGATTGTGGAAAGTCGGCATGTTGGCTAATCCCTCCTACCACTGCTGTGCCATAGGAGACAGTGACTTACTACATACAGTATGGAATTGTAATAGAATTGTCCCTTATTGGGAGGCAGTACTGGAATGGAAGTCACAGCCGGACTCCAAATTGATTATACTACATTTAAAAAAAAGACATAGATGTTGATAGATACGAATTGGCTTTGATCTGATTCAGGTTGATGGTTGCGAAAAGAGTATTGGCCTGTAGATGGAAAGATGAAGATCCGGCTTCATTGGAGGAGTGGTGACATGGTGTTGATCAAAATATGAGACTGGAGAAACCCATATATACTGCTGGGGGTGCCCTCAAAAGTATGTTAAAATATGGAATCATGAGACCAATATTGTGAGATTATGGTCTACCCAATCAGATCCTCGATTACGATGCTGGATAAAGTATGTGGTTACAGGGACTAGAAGCCCGAACCATTTGGTTTGGAGGGAGACGCTGGGACGGATGATCAAAACAATGTTTTATTTGGCAGGGGAAATGGATGGGGGTGGTTAAGGCAAGTCTAATCACTCCTTATATTCTGTATGTCGCTGTTCTAACAAAATTAATAAAACGTGTTATTAAAAAAACCAATATAATGTGTGATACTTCATTGTAGACCTTTAAGGTGTAAAATAATCCCTCACGCATCGCAACACATAAAGACAGATTAATACATCAAACAGCCAACAGCAACAGGTGAGAGAAAAATACTCTTCTGGGCAGAGACAATGTCCACTGTATGTACATCTTAAAAAATTGGTAACAATAGCTATAACTTCACCTTTACTATCAAGCCAGACATAAAAAGGAAAAATAACTTTGATGACCACCATTTAAACTGGGAACAGTGTATCTCATGGGACAGGACGAAGGAGTAGGGGAGAGAATGTGGCGTTACAGCCAGAGCTTCCGACTTTGGAACTGGGGAGCCAGGTTTTAGTCTCTCATCGGCTCAACATCTGTGGTTCTGGGCAAATCACTTAATCTCCCCGTGCCTAAAAAAGAAAAATGCATGTGACCTTGTGTAATGCAACTGGTGCTCATGTAAAGTGCTCCAAAACCTTCGGTCGAGTTTGTGCTATACAGAACTACAAAAAAAAAAAAAAAAAAAGAGTTGTAGTTTCTTATGTAGAGCGACAATTAAAAAGCAAAAAAAAAAAAACAACATATCTAAATATCATTGGAATGCTGTAAAATTACTTCTCGTGATCTGCTGTAATACCTTCAACATAGAGGAATATACAGGAATGCTTTGGCGTTTCAGACAATTAAAACAAGGATTTGCTAGATGGAATAGGAGTGTGGGGAAGAGTTCACAGGAGTAAAACACAGATGCTGAGTGGGCTATAGTGGATAGAAGAATTTGAGACAGGCTCAGAAACTGTTTACTAAAATTGCATGGTTTCTATTCAGCCAGAACACATCAGATGAATTAATTTCACAACTTCATTAACAAAATTGTCCAGCTCTTGCTTGTAACTCGTGCTGCTCGTAGCCAAGCCAAACTCGAGGTGTTCTTTCTCAAGTCACATGTTTACATGGACTACTCTCAGCGAGGAGACCCCATGCAATGCAGATGCCACTGCGCATCAGCCATATGTTTGCCTTCTTGTACAGACAGTCCAAAACAGTTTTCCTGATTTCTTTCAACTTGAGATGTTGTCAATATATGGATTGTCTTGCTTTCTAATTTAGTGAAAAATCTAGTTTTCCATTAGTCTCTGCCTTTCTAATTTTCGGTACAGCTTTACTAAATGTAATTATTAAAGGCAGATTCAAGAAAGCAATTACTGGCATTCTGGCGTGTATCTCTGAGGTCTTAATAAGCCGCAGGGATTCGAAGAGCCAGGCAATGTGCAGAAAGATATGTCTTTCATTGGAAGTGAATGGGGACATGTAAGTTCATATTACAGGGGTGCAAGCTTGGAAGGCGCCGTCCCCCTGACAATAAAGATGCATCTTGGTGATCTACAGGGGACTGCAAGAGCAAATACCTCAGTCAGGCAGCAAGATCATATGGTGCAACGAAACGCCTACATTTTTCAGCCCAGATGAGCTCCACTTATGTGAGCTAAAACAAAACGACTCACTGCTGGATTTCAGCATTTAAAGACTTACTTACCAATAACATTTCAACGTAGAGGGGGGCTCTCATCAGTCTTATATCATCACAATACAGCAGGCTTAAGCCAAATGGAAAATGATTTAGCAATTTGTGGATGTAAAATACATCACTTTGGAGAGCTATTAAGTGTAGCCGAAATGCACAACCTAGACAAATGTAAAGAGATGTGTTTACCCCTCGGTCTTCCTCCATGTGCAACTACATTTGTTTTGTTCCACACGGTTCTTCGTGAAAAGAATGAATATAAAGAGATCTAAATATTTTTTTAACTACATGATCAATACTAGTTATCCCGGCAACAGCTTCCAAATAACACATTTAAAAGCCTTGTGAAGTGACATCAAAGAATCACTCGTTTGAATGAGCCACAAATGTTCCACAAAAGTGCTACACGATGCTGCCACTTACACAAATGCACACGGAAGGGGGAATGAGGGGTGCACTGGAAACGGGAACGAATATACCTGCCCTCATTTTGAATAAACATTAGTCTCGCCTGTTTTGAGGTAATAAGCAATAATAAAAGGAGGACAGAGAATACATAACCTTGCTACAGCTCCAGAACGTCCAGTTTTGCATGGGTCAGTTAGTCCTGAGACTTTACAAAAGAGCAGCGGCGGCGAGGGGCATGTAATCTACACCTACGTCGATCCCACTTTCGGCAGCGGAATCGTACCACCTCGCTGGTCAATTTTGCACTCATACTGCAGTTGTCTGCACGTCATGAGCTTCACACCTCAGGATCATACCAAGTGCTCCACTGACTTAGAAGAGTCGGTCTTGGTGATAGTGGTGGGACTTACAAATGTCCCTGAGATAATGGGGTGAATCTGAGGTAGGGTTTTCAGTTTGGGCTACAAGCAATGAAAAAGCCCGCGAAGACTGCAGGGGCGAGAGGAGCAGCACTGTCCCCAGTGCACCCAAGAAGATGCAGCAAGAGAGCTGTAGGGCCAGAAATGTTGCAGACCACAGAGTAGGCATCCTCAATGATGCCACATGAGTAGTTAAAGGTGATGCCCTTGGCAAATGACGAGGAGCTTGGATTTATTCAGAAAGCACAAGCAAGAGAGACATTTTGAGCAGATGTCCGAGACTTCATAGCAACATCAGTCTCTGTGCGAAAGCAAAGAGTGTGTTGGGGTTGTGATCGCAGAGAAATGGCCACTGGATGCTGCAGAGAGAGAGTCTTTGGACTGCGGAACAAAATGGAAAGTCTTCGAGGCACACAATTTAGATGTTGCTGTAGAATTTCACTCTGGTGAATAGCTGATCCCTGTGGGGGTGGGGTATGATGTTGGAAAATTACAACCTTGTACCTCAGCTTTATGATGAATCACCACAATTTAGGAATTACATTCAAACATTGTTAACTTTTACCTATACCTTGCATTAAAACATCTGAAATAACAAACATACACAGAGAACCCCTTTTAAGATAGCTCAGTGTATTAATCGCTCTTGTTGTGATCCGTGTTTGGCCAGCAGGTGGCCGATTTCTATCTTGGCACCACTAACTCAGCATTTTGTCCATAAACACCATTACACTGGGTATCATTGAATTGGGCAATAACCCGTGTTAAGTACAGCATTCGGAAACGGCAAAAGGAAACTTAGTAACAAGTGCTTTACAGAAACAATTTTCAACAAGCATTAGCAAAGCCAATATGTTTGGCACTGTCTGCAAGCGTTTTGGCTTAGTCAATGCTGGTTTTGTTTTGATATGTTTTTTGCTAAACTTTTTTAGGGAAGTTGCCGTACCATTGCCTATCTAAAAGATGAGGCAAAACGCAAAAATTATATTTTGGTCTCAAAAAGCACACATTGCCATAGTAGTCCCTGTCACTGAAGGGAACTACTTTGTGTGTTGATGTGCTCCTTGTAAAAAGGCAGAATGCAGTAATTTACTGTGAAGTTAGCCAATGGCTGAAGCATGCTGACAGACTGCCCCATGCTCTATGATACAGTGCGCAAAAGAAAAATGTGAATGACAATAAGTGGTTGATGGATGAAGAAGGCTGGCTAAAAGCCATATAAGATATAATATATACACATAATTCTAGCAAAATCAAAAGGCCTCGGTTAACACCAGACCTAAAAAGTAGACTATTTAGTACATCAGAAAAGATATTTAGGACTCGATTACGATGTCCGTCGGAGTTGCCTAGACCAACACCGTCACAGTCTTGGGGCTGACCGACCTCCGGTCCCGACACCATAATCACAATGCGACCGCACATGGTGCGGTCGCATACTTCCAATTCTCTATGGGAGCTTGTGCTAGGGCCGTAAACCGTCCGTAGCACAAGCTCCCATAGGGAAATGGACGATTGTGTTAATCCCTGCACCGCGTGGCAGGCACCTCAAGGTGTACCGCGTGGCAGCCACCTCAAGGTGTCTGCCACGGGGTGCATGGATTAACAGGGGAGCACCATAGGTGCCCCCTCGGCACCCAACCAGAGGCTGCAAGTAGAAGGGGGCCCTGCTAGGGGCCCCCAAACTCACTTTCCGACAGGCTTTTCATGTCGGAAAGCCTGTCGGAAACCGAGCATCGTAATCCCTTCGGCGGAAACGCCGTCCATAGAGATCACGGGCCGGTCTCCGACTGGCCGATGGGCTCCTTGAGCCCATTGGAATCTAGCCGGAATGACCGTCCGGTTTCAAATCCGACCACCTAGATTCAGTGCTTTAAATGGGGAAAAAAAAGTGCAGGTACTCATCAAATTGAGCTGTGATCTGGGGGCGTGGCAAAAGGGCGGGGCTAGGAGGCGGGGCAATGGGCGGGGCTAATGACACTTTAAAGGGCGCAAGAATTTTTTGGGGTGCGAATGACAAATTGCTTCAATCTGTAATATATTGTTGATACCCTTGCATTTACTAATTAAAATAAAAAAAGTGTTATTTTATTAACATGCAGAACCGCTTATCCTTATTACATCAGATTATACCAGTGCGTTGATAAGCATTTTTCGTTTAAAGTGATTGTTTTCAAACGTGAATTTAAAAACATGAATTCTTCCCTCCACCCTGACAACAATGCCAATATTGAACTTATGTTCATCCTCTTGAGCGGCCTGGGTTCCTATTAAACATGATCACTATAATTTATCAATCAAACACAGGGGAGGATTTTGTAAAGTGCATATCCTGAAATAATATTGAGAGGTTCTCCTATATGTGATAATGAAGTAAAAGGAGGAAAAGTATAAACAATTGCGTAGGATCACACAGTTTGGTTAAGTGGGGAAGCCAGGATTAATCCCAGATTTTCTGATTTCTGGTCAACTGCGCAATGTGAAACCACAAAACCTGGGATTAATCCTGGCTTCCCCACTTTACCAAATTGTGTGATCCTAGGCAAACAAAAATGTTAGTGAGAACCCTTGATATTCACTAATCCGCTGAACTCCACTTATGGTGTAAATTGGAGAGTTGTAAAGGGCAACAACGGAAGAGGATAGCTAAATGAGGTGGTCGTTCCCACTGAAACCTCTCTACATACAATTTCATCTCACTTACCTTCAGTAAAAAGCTCAAAATGCATCTGTTCTCTATAGTTTTTCTAGCCATTTTTATGTATTTTTTTTGGTCCCTACTGCCCTTCATGTCGGCAGCAGGACACCCAGCTAGTTAACAGCGTTATAAAAACTCAACTTAAACGGACCCTTCCTCCAGACAGTTATGCGCTTTGACAATTTGTAGTCCCCTTTAAAACTTTATTCAGTCAGACTCCCTTTTTACCCTTCCTGTTTTTTTTTTTTACTTTACTGCCCTATATTTGGCTGCTGGCATGTATGCCATTTTTAAATGGCACTCCACAATGCATGCATGCACTGTCAATTTCACAAATCTGATCTCTTGCACTTCAAGGCTTTCAAATTTTAGGATCTTTAATGGACGTTTTGGCAAGTTTAACCCCAGTTACTTGTGTCTTGGGTTTCACACCCAATTCTAAATTATTTTCCTTATATAAAGCAACTCTTTTGGTCACATTTCAACCATTAAAGTACGTGTGTACTTCACATGCTGAGCTTCATAGTCACACTATTTCTTACTACATCGCATAACACTGGCGTTATTTTATCCGTTCATGTGTAGAGAATTACCATCACCTTGACACTGGAATACTTAGCCATCTCTCAACTAGAACTTTTGGCACTTACTAGTGAATAAAAATTCCATTTGCGAAAGTTTAATAACCAACGCTAGTGGTTATAACTAACAATTTTCTTTGATTCACTAAGTGCCCGTCTATTCTTCAACCTAATGTTTATCTTTATTTTCGCCATCAGTTACGTGTATAATTTGGAGAATTGCTAACAAAGCATTCTGATTGCTGGTGCAGTATGCAGTGCTTACTGTTTTTACTAGTGATTAATAGTAATTAAGGCCTGTGATATTTCAATCAGAATGGTGCTTCCGAGTTTGCTAAACGCTTCCAGTCTTGAGAAAGACCATTCAAACTCAGAATGGGCAAAATATTAACACATTACAGCTGGATGGAATAAACACATATGTAACTATGGCTTTCATTTTCACCGAAAGCGGGCTTACTTAATTTTTCATCCCATAAAAACCCTCCAGAAGATCCGCCCTTGGAGAGAGGAGCAGGGCCAGCAGCGAGGACCGGAGCTAAACACAGCAGCAGAGGCAGAAACTGCAGGAAAGGAATTTATTAGATTCCTTTCGTTTTGTTCCTGCCTCTGCTGGAAAGCAGGATTGGATGGGCGTGGGCCCCTTGGAGAGATGTAATGCAGGGCACCGGGGTGAAGTGCAGCAGCCGCCCCTGCATTACACAAGCACACTAATTTGTTTCAGGCACGGAAGTTAGAAATAAATTAGTGTGCTTGTGTAATGAAAGGGCGGCTGCTGCACTTCACCCCGGTGCCCTGCATTACATCTCTCCAAGGGGCCCATCCAATCCTGCGTTCCAGCAGAGGCAGGAATAAAACAAATGGCGCGCAGGGTACTAACCGGAGAAGTTGATGAAGAGGGTTCCTCGCTGGGTCTGACTGGCGATGGCAAATCCCTTCACGTCACGATAGTGCTCTTCTGGGCTGGAAAGTGGTGATCCTGTGGCTCTGCTTTCCGTCCTGCGCTGGGGAAAACGAAACGGGAAAACCAGACTAAACTGGCCCTTTTAAAGGGCTTCCGATCTTTCCCGCGGAACGATTACCTGGCGGGTGACGTCAGACGTTGCTTGGCTGTGCGGCTTGTGCCACGTCACTACCGGTGTGAAATGGCCATGACCCGAAACGCCGACCTGCTTCCATGAGTACCGGTACTCTCCTTTGTAAGGAAAAAGTGCCGGTACTCTTGGAGGCAAAAAAAAGAAGTGCCGGTACTCAGTACCGGTGAGTACCGGCCCATTTAAAGCACTGCCTAGATTGTAATTAGGCAGTCGGAATTGAAAATGCGATGAGGCTCAGAAAGCCTCGGACCTGCGGTCAAAGGCTTTCTGGGCCTCATCGTAATAAGGCCCTTAGTGTGACAGGCACATTTAAGGCTTTTTTGGGCAACCTCTTAAAATCACTTTTGGTCACTTTTGCTAATCATGTTCTTTTTAAGTCATACACTGTATACTCATCATCCACCTGGTAAGTGTTTACAGCGAACAGGTTATATGAAACTAGTGATGTTCTTTAATTATTTTAAGAGTGTGGGTGTGTGTCATGTAATGCTCCCCAGCCTCGAGATCTGTATATTTTTGGGTAATTTATCAAGCGCACCAACACCCGAAAGCATCTTCATACTCATGGAGAACATGATTTGTTTAACTGGACATACAGTAAATCAGTAAAACAGGTGGGTTTTTACAAGTTATCGCAATCATGGGGTTTAACTTTTCAAGGTTAGCAGTAGGACCGAGCAAGACTTCCACGCATGGTTTTCTTTTTAAACCAAGAGGAGGTCCTTCTGTTATTGTATGTAGTCAACTTTTCTGCTAAAGACAGAGGTTTGGACAAATAGGCTGCTTAATATGGAAATCAACATACCTTAAAAATAATTATATGCTTGACTGGTTACTACTGAGAATGTCTGACATGGTCTACTCACTGCGGTTCCATTTCACTTGTGTAGGCCAAAATGAGGCCTATACATTTTTAGGTCTCGCGCCTAGCGTTGCAGTGCGCAGCCTGCTCGCGCAGCGAGCGACCTCATGTAGGGGGTTTAGAAACTGACCTAGGAATCGCACACGCTCGTGCGTGTGCTTTTCGTTTTTACCCCGGCTATTGGGCTTTGCGTGCGTCTTTATAAGAAAGACAGCCCGCAATTGGGCAAAGGCGGGCGCATGTCCCGCCTTTGCTCTGCCCATTCCCGTCCGTGTCTAGGACGCGCATCAGCGCGCGGCACAGACGACAGGCTCCCTCGCCCCCCCCGCTCCTCTGTGGTACGCGCGCACCACTGGTTTCGATTCCCGCGTTCGGCTGGGTTTCGATTCCGTGCTTGTTTATATTTACCTCCTCAGATCCGTACCGAGTTAGAGATGCAGATGGTTTGTAACCTGCGAGAGTTCAAGGAATTTATCGACAACGAGATGATCGTAATCCTCGGACAGATGGACAGCCCCACTGAAATATTTGACCACGTCTACCTGGTATGTTAGGAAATCTACTAACTCTGCATTATCTCCTTTATATTGTGCTAGGATTTCATCTCTTGAAAGCAGTGGCATACCCATTGAAACAGAACCCCCGTGTGCCCTACAACACTTGTACCACCCCCTTATTTATGAAAGTGTCCACTCGGATTGGTTGTCCTTCTCAGTCATCGACAATATTGTGATACCTCATTAAACTGCTGTCACTCATAGATCAAAATAAGTTATGTGAGTGGAAGTGATGTCGGCGCATTTCTTCATTTTCTGAAGCAGTGGCTCGCTTTTCTGAGAGCAGCTTCGAGGGTTCCTTTGGAAGAAACCTGTTGGGGCAGAAGGAGCCAGGTGCAAAGAAGTGAACTTTTGATTAATATTACTGATCGATGTAGGCAGCACTGTCTGGTTTGTAGGGAACTTAGGAAACAGCCCAGACACCGAGAGACAGTGAGTTGTTAGTCTTGTCACCGGCTCTGTTCAAGCACTTCTGTTTTTTCAGAGACAGATGGCCCCAATTAACTCTTCATCTCCGGTCTTTGCTTGTGTTGAGAGGATATTCCCGGTTCTGAATGCAACAATGAAATGTGCACAGCAAAAATGAATCCCCTGTGGAAGGAGCGGTTGCTCTTACCATTGAAAATCCCCTTTTGTCCTGTTCCGTTTAGTAACAAACTAGACGATCATCTCAAAATGATGAGATTTCCCTGTACGGCACTTTTCCATTGCACGTCGCTGCTACTGGGAATCCCGTGTGTTGCTTCCTGTTCATTCGGTACTCTTGGCAGCTTGTGGCTTTTCCATGGCCGAGGGCAAATTAGGGAGGTGGAAAATAAAGAAACATTCCACTGGTTCCCAAAATCATTACAGTTCTCTCCCACATGTGATGGTACATGCACCTGTGTGATAGAAGAGTGGGGCACTAGTCTCCATTAGTGTGTCACTTCCCTGGAATTTTGCATACACTTGTCCCCTCAATGAATGAAAAATCTCTGCTGTTGGCATGAAAGCAGTGTTCTTTTCACTACGCCCATGTCTTCCACCTCTACCTTTTATCTTGGTGGAGCTGCATAATTGATCAATGCAAGCTTATAAAACATCCACGTAGACAAAATGATAGTGTATCAATTATTCTATCCGTAGTGCTGTAAAAGTGTATTTTTATGAGCAGAAGCATCTTAAAAGGCATCTAAAAGAGTTTTGTGTGCATTTTCCTTAAAAAGCATTTTTCCACTTCCACATGCTAGGATAGACCCTAGTCAAGCATTGCACAAGTGCTCTTCCACATACTGTTGTGCCCTAAGCCTTAACCCCTACTTCTCCACCTTATTTCCAGATAATTAGATAGAAGTTTGTGGTTGCAGTTTCTGAAAGTACTCTTGTGTCAAAAATACAAAGGAAGATCTTTTGGAATTGTGTGTCCCCTGGATGCGAATGAGTTGTATGTCAGTTATCCAGTGAATTGCCTTTTTTTTCTCTCTCATTAGCATATTTTTCTAGTGATTATTTGGATTCATTTAGAATATAGATGTAGATGTTTTGCCAACCTAGCTATTTTAGCTCGCATCACTTTCTGTTATGGTTTTTGCTCTCATACTTTTCTGCCTATAAACTTGTGTCTACATGTGCTAGAATAGATAGTGATGTAAAAAGCCAGGATTGGCTGGCCATCACGCATCTGACTTTGAACAAAGTGAGGTATCTGTTCTACTGTCTCAGGCAAACACTGTTTTAGGGTCAGTAGTGTTGTCTATCTTAAACCACCCATTTTCCATGCACCTCAGTAATTCCAGGTACCAATTTAAATTGGATTAGGGGATGGAATGTTAAATTGTAAACAATGCGTCTGAATATTAACGTCCAGGACAGTGTGATGAAGTGGAGAAGAGAGGGATTTGTGTTCTCAATTAGCTGCTGGTTACCGCAGCAGTCTGTCTGACCTGGACACACCTTCTCCAGTCCTGTGCTTTTCATCTTTCAGGTGTTAGTCCAGCTGGTTCATTTTATCTGAACAAAGAGTAAAGCTCCCATAATGAATGAAGTTAAGTGGAGTCATCTAGTGTCCGTAGTGCTAGGGACGTAAGGGTAGCAAGATTGACAAACTACATTGTGATGGAAAGAGTGCCCCGCAGAGCGCTGGCATCTAGTGCAGCTTTTGTACGATAGGATCTGCGCTGATAGGGAACACAGCTGAGGATGTCCCTCAGCACTATTGCATCATCAAACATGGTGGCGCGGCAGGACTTGTGATGTCATTGTGGGTATTTAACACATCTGCAGTGGTGGCGACTCAAGCCTTTTTTAATCTGGCAGAATGTAGACAATCGACCCTCCCACCCTCTTTAAAGCTCTGAAACAATAGCATGTATAGTATAATTTGCCGCAGCTTACTAATCTGGTAGCATCAACAAGCCTTTTTAGGTCGAGCCTAGAGCCAGCGCGAATGCGCTGCTCTGCGAGGCTTATTGTAGAGGAGTAGGTGAATAGAAGCTCCGCCCACTCTCTCCCCATATTTGCTATTGGCTTGTCATTGTCCTAAATGCTGGCTTCTGATTCGTTGATAGGCTTGTTAGTCCCTTCTTAGTACCGCCTCCTCTTCATTTGTCACCTCCCATGGCGACTGGCCCCTTTACTTCAGTTGTTACACGGTACGTGTTTATTAGACTGTGAGCACTATTTCCTTTAATGAGGTTCTCCTACTGCAGGCACGACATGCTTTGGTGCCTTCTTTACTCCCCCCCACACCCCTCCCCTCCCGTTGTCCGTGCCTTCTCACCCATTTGTCCGTGCCTTCTTGCCTCCCCGCCCTCCCGTTGTCTGTGCCTTCTCACCCCGCCCGCCCTCCCGTTGTCGTGATGCCTACCATTTTCAAAGCAATAGGTCTCGCGTAAATGCGAGACCTATTGCATTGCAAATGCTTGTTTTTCCTACGATCATTATAACCTATGTTTTATCCATGACTACATTCAGGAAATTAAAACTCCTTCATTCGTGAACAGTGATAAGATATTTTTAAAATGTTGATCCAGTTTTTTACTTGGAATTATTATTCAGTCTCAGGGTAATTTGAACATCATTCACCAGCATGCGTGTAAATTACAAAGCTGAATGATTGGATAAGGGTTGCTAACGCCCAGGTGTGGATGTCAAATAATATGGGTGTAAAAAGAATCCTTGAGGAACTCCATATTTACTTCCATGAATATTTTGATGTACATTGGATAGTGAGAACGAACAGACCTTTCATTAAGGTAGAAAAGGAATCAAAGTCAACACTCTTCCTCCAGTTCCTTTAATTATCAGCTAATCAATCATTGACCATGGCCCATAGAAGTGAAGAATGCAGACAGTTCTAACAAGTCCAAAGCAACTACAGCTGCAATTCCTTTTCTCACGAACAGGGCCGAATCTATGGTGGTGCGGCCGGTGCAGCCACACCTGCCACGGACCTCGTGGAGCGGAAGGCATGTTTAAAAACAAGCATTGGCATAGCCAATAGGTCTCGCTTTTGGGACCTTATAAGTATTTAGTTATGCAGCACAATATCCTTGGTGCAACAACATCAACTGTTGCATGGGTAAACACTTATAAGGTCCCAAAAGCGAGACCTATTGGCTATGCCAATGCTTGTTTTCCTGGCTAACCTGGCCACATTCCATTCTGTCTGGCTAAATATTGACCGACATTGGGAGCAACTGTCTGGTTTACTGAGCTGAGCGCTAGGTGGCGATATTTGTGGAGATCTACAGGCTATGCGTTCGAATTCCAGAAAGAACAGTATCTGCCTAGTGGGGACGGGACACTCTGTATCAAAAAGTGATTAATAATAGTAATACCTATTTACAGGGTTAAAATGGCCGAGGTGCGGGATGAAGCGATCATTAAAACAAAGTTATTAATATTATGAGGAGTGTAGAGAAGCCTAAACAGCGTAAGGGGAGCATGCAGAGTTTAGAGTGAGCTAAAGAAAATACATCTTTATTCACAACTCGTTGCCAGGTTCATCGCATATTTATTGGCCTGAAATAGGCTCCATGTGGTTTCATCCCGTTTATGCATGGGGGAGTCTCTGGAGGGTAAAATAAACACTCACGCTCGGTACACTGTAAACCCGCTGCAGTGAAATTATTCCAGTTTTGGGCGGGTTTCAAAGTTAAATCCACCTCTCTCGGAAAAGCTTGCAAATCCCCCCCTGGTGGTTGCGTCCACTTTCCCCAGGTTGCATGAGACAGACACAACGCTGTGGCCTCCACAGAGAGTGTTCCATACACACAACCACTTGCTGTAGTGCTTTGTCCACTTGTAACAGAATCTGGAGAAGGCCTGGAGGGAAATGTCAACAGAGGAAAGAAAGCAAACGCAACCTGGGGGCTGGGTTCAGCCTGGAGTGCTGCTTCCGGGAAGGGCAATGTCCTTCTGGGGAAATAGGGCGCATTGTTTATGCAGAACAAACCCCTCTTTTTAAAGAGGTGATTAATCCCGTCAAAGGCAATTGCCACAAAATTAGCTAAATGAATTAATGAACATGAAAGAAAGCCCCACAGCTTATCGGCACAATGCCGGCGCTGTCTGGATGCCACAGTGAAAGACGGGCGCTCGGCCAACTGCCATCTCATTATGCGAGGAAGCTGCGCAAAAAAGTGCCGCAGGCATAGAAGTGTCCTGAAGAACTGCAAAGAAATACATTTCAAGCATGAAAATCAGGGTACTCTCTCCACAGCTGGGCAACGGGCACTGCCGTAAATGTACCGCTTACTACAAATGACTGAAAAGAACGGTGTCAGTTTTTGCATTGTCTCTTCGAACTTTCCAACGTTTTTGGCGCCCACTAGAGCCATTGCTTGTTACCCTGCAGCAATATTCAAGGTTACTGCAGTGTGACAGGCTGTTTAGTCGGGATTAGCGTCTTCTGGCGGTCCCGGGCAGCTATTTAGTAGAAGTCTTTTAACCTGGCAGCCTCCAATAGAGGGTTGGAGACGAATGATAACTAAACAGAAGCACGTCACACAAATCACCGTGCATAAAGCATGCCCCGGGTCAAAGAAAACGCAGCACTTGACCCACGCATTCTTTGAAACACTGGAGAATGCAAAAGTAGTAAAAAGAAAACGCTTAAGTAAACATGTCCCAACCATAACCGGCCTTGGATGTTATTTTCGTTCAGAGTTTGCGCACCGTGTGTAGTAGATGTGACACGTCAAACAGACGTGTACTATAAAAACACACTGCAAGGAAAAAAAAAAAGAGGACGATCATTGTTAGAAAAACCAGTGTATGCAGAGATTTAACTGCATCCTCTTTCAGATCCTGCAGCGCATTCACGAGGCAGTTTCACATCCTACAATGAGGAGCATGTGAGCAGCATTTCAAACAAGCAGCCTTTGTACACGCAGCACAGCGTGGCACTGACCCGTGCCGGATCAGAGAGGAGCGGGGGCGAGCGAGCGCGGCAGCGTGCTGAGCTGACCACACGCTCGTGCATCGTGCCTGAAACGTGCGGGTAACCGCACGGAAAAGGCCATTGTGCACGAGCATGTGGTCAGCTTTCAAAAGCCCACTACATAAAGTCTTCGCCAGAAGCAGCGCTTGCGCGCTACTCTAGGCTCGACCTAATAACACAGGTTTAAAAAGCACATGCCACAGAGTTCCTTGTGTGGCCAGCAGTTTTCAGGTAACAATAAAAATGTCAAGATAACTCTGGTGATTAATGCGCCTGCTGGAGCGAGACCTTTTGGCTAGTAGCAGTTTCCATTCATGACAAAGTAGCACAGAAGGTTAATATGCTTTCTGCAAGGAACGTGTACCACGCAAATCACCAAACTGTGTTTTTTGTGGATTGCTCAATAGATTACTGCCTTTGCCACAAAGATCCTTTTGTTACTAGCAGTTCATAAGTTATAACCCTAATTTAGTACCTTGAGCTATGAGCTGTCATCAAAGAGCAGCATGCAAACTGAATGGTATAGGTTAGAATGTTATGTTTTCCGCTAGACTTACTTTCTCCTAATGTTGCTTAAAAAGGGTTAATTTGGGCAGAAATACATTCTTATTAGTAAAGCCAACCACTGTGGTACGTTTTAAATCCTGAGTTTGTGCTTCTCCAGACCAAACACTCTTAAAATATACTGCCTACTAGTATCGGTTACATGCAACCCCTATCCCTTGTAATCCTCATTGTCTTATGTAACATTTCCTATAGACTGATTTACACACGTATGATTCATTTGCTCTGCATAATGTGAGTGTGAGGTAAAGTGCTCTGACACCCTACACTGGTATGCGTAGGGCTATAAAACAAATGAAATGCATGTGAGAGAGAGGCTATGGAGGTATGGGGGCATTGGTGGATCGTGGTAGTGAGGGAGTTCATGGAGAAGGAGGTTTTAGGGGGGCTCCAACAAAGATTGTGGCACTGGGCGCCACCAGCCGTAAAGCCGGCCCGGGTCACGAAGATGGATGGCTCTCAAATATAAACAGGGTTCTCAAGAAATTGATGACAAACCTAAATTACCCTGTGCAGCTTCCTGATTCCGACTGCTCCATTCTCTAATTCCTCTTCACTGGTTCGAGTCTCCAACTCACTCAAGGAACTTAAAACTAGACTGGAGAGTTGTTTCATGACGTTGGCACAAAAGAACAACTAAAGAGGTACATTGCATCAAAAATGTGACTAGGTCTGTTGCAATGTTATTTGATGCAGCTTAACTATCACCAGACAGCATCTTTGTACTGTACTCATTCACTAACTCTGGCTTGTGTTATTCACCCTCTCTTGCGATTGTGCTATATACAGCTTATATCATTTTGTACAACATTTCTAATAGAAACGTTAGTGCACTGATGTCAAATAAATAAATAAAACACAAGGGACCTCAAAATTAGTGTAAAGTTTAATTCATGGGTTGCGTCCAGCCAATGTATTTGCAATAGAGGCAATTCTATTGGTTGTTTCAGTTTGGTTGAAACAAGTTTCCTTCAAAAAAAGATATTTAATATTTTTAAGAGTCTGCGTTACCAAAGCAGCTACCTATTTCCAAATGGGGATGAGCACGTCTACCGGAGAACATGCTCTTAGATGTGTTAAAGACTGAGCTGTTGCATCTTCCAGTGAAATGGGAAATCAGGTTAAAGTGTGTCATGGAGTAAGTCTATTCTCTAAGATGACGTGGCGCTGCAAAGACCGTATTCCTACTATAATCTGTCTGAATTTTTATATTTCGTGTATTAAAAGTTCAGTTGTTCCATTACACAGATCGTGACATTTTTTAAGGTCCGGATCCGTAGCAGCTTTGAACACAGAAAATACTTCTTTAGATTTGTTTTGACTGGCTAAGATTTTTCTTCATAATAATCCTCTTTGGCTGCTTTGATATAGTCAATGTTAGTTTATTATCTAATAAGCGTGTTGCATCCAAATAATCCCTGCACCACATGCACTGTGATAGGTCTGTTTCCATTTTGTCTTCTATTATAGATGACAAAAACCACTACTTTGATCCTTGCTACTGTTTGGTGGCCCGAGGTCCGAAAAACTGGCACCTGACTACGGGAGGATGATAATTAATGTGAATCAGTTATTGCAGGAACAGTAGGTCTTTTTTGACTTCTCTATTGTGAATTGTTTTTCATCTTTGCACTCATTTTTATGCCTGGCGTGACCCAAGCCCTTAAGTTTCTAATACAATGACTGTACATACTTACACAGCATATGGCATGGGGCACAGAGCCAGCTGAGTGCAGCCACTGGCTTACTTGACAGAGATAGGGGAGAGAGAGAGCGAGGGAGATGGGGGTGGGGGGGTGGGGGAGGGGGGGAAGAGAGAGAGAGAAGGGTGCCTAAGGGTGTCCGTGTGTGTGTCTCAGTGGAGGCTAGCAGTTATAAAATATGGAGGCGCATGATGGTGCCAAACTCACCATAAAGCGGCACTTCTCCCTGGCATGATACTTATCCGCCGCGTCCATGAGCAGGAATGGAAGGACTTCCTTCCTGCTCAGTGGAACCCGAATGCAGCCAAACACGGAGCTGCTCTCATGCTGTTTTCAGCAGGAGAGCAGATCCAGGATTGCTGAGAGCAGGCTAATCCAACGCTCATTTTGAGGCTGGGGGCCTGTGCCAGCAATCCCCCAGCTGTTTCACAGCCCGGGGATTGCTGGGTCTACAATGTGCATGTCCGGCTGGTCATAGGTAGCCAGCCGGCCAACCCGACATGCGTGTGTGTGTGTGTGTGTGTGTGTGTCTCACAGTCACAAAGCACTGGCAAAGTCGAAAGGGTGGCAGTTTACGCCAGATCAATTGGCTTTGCCAATGATTGATTTTAATGAGAGTAGAGGGTGATGCTGCAGCATTTTCATTGTATTTACGATCAGAATAAAACGTATCCAACTCAAGTTTCTTCTGAAACATGTTTTACGTTTCCCCATATAAATCTGATACATAATCAGACTTTCCTACGCATTAATTACATTGCTCGTTACTGGCTGAAGCAAAAGCAGTTTCATATTAACAATCATGCGTCCTTGATCTTATCTCGAAAGGGTACTTCTGAGCAGTCTTTTGAACATTGCCAACTAGACCTGCTGATCTGACATTACTCATCAAGTCTTAACATCAACTCACGAAAGTGGAGTCAACTATTGAAATTGTACACCTTGTATGTAGTGTAGACATGTACTCATCTGTAGTAACGACAACTGTAAGTGTTTTGGATTCTATTCCATTTTTTGTTATTAATTACTATCTCTTTAGCCGTTTAAAAGATGAAAGGCTACAAGATGCACAGTTCATGGGTCACTCATGCACTCCTGAACCTCATCTGCTTATGATTTCTTCTCACTTGCTACTCAAAAGTGAGTAATCCAGTAGTAGTGTCAAGGTCGTGTCTCAGCTAGGGCTGCTGCATGAAGGCCAGATATATAACAGGTGTAAAATATTATCCTATGACTACATCCAACAATCAACATTGACTTTTCATGGGATTAAATTAACAAACATAGCAAGTAGGGAGAATGGTGACAATTTAGCTTAACCTATGTTTTGGGTAAGCATTAACGAGGAGCGCAACTGTGAAATTAAGCATGTGCTGATTAGATAGAATATAACGAGCCGCTGGGCCAAGAGAGGCTGTCCTACAAAACCCAGAAAAAGGGCATGCAATTGCAAAGAAGGGGTCTTTTGTGTATTAGCAAACATTCATCAGTACTGATGGTCATAGAGGACAGTATAAACGACACATGTAATGGGAATTGAATCCTTAGAAAGTTTCCATCCAGGTAAATTTCCATCAAAAATCACAAACATACCAAACGTTTAGGGGGATTCCTTTAGTATCATCTCCTTGAAAGATCAGCGCACATTTGGCATTTTTGGCATGGTTCTATTGCTCAGATCAGTGTTGATCATAGTAGGCAGGGTTAACTAAAATGGAAATCTCCCCAACAAAAACATATTAAAGCAGTCAACTCAGGAGCATTGAACTATTGATCAACTGTACGGGAAGCTGAGCCTCAATGAGCAATGCCACAGGCGTTCATATGAAAATTCAATTGCTCAAGTTCAACTAAATCTCAAGGAATATGAGCATTAACTTTGCCTGACTAGTTTAGCACTTATTGAGTGTGGCTATATCATCAGTCTAATCTTTTTAAGTAATCAACAGTCCATGCCATTTACCAACAAGTTTCCAACTTAGAAATAATTTTCAAGCCAAACTTGCCTCCTCACTCTGATCTCACATCATTCTTATGACAAATGTATCCAACAGTTCAGCCAACAACACAGCTGCTGCAAGGCAGACTCTCAATCAATAAATGACACAATTCAGTGGGTTTTCCTAGGCAAAGTAATTTAAACAAGCAGGCATTTATTTAGGCAGGTATAGTATACCAGATAACATAGTCACAGCATTTGTTGGTGGAGTATCGGGTCCTTGCTTGGATGCATTAGCTTGAAAGAAACATGTCAGCATGTTAATCTCCTTCCTAAGGAAGAGCTGAAGATAAGGAAGTAACATATACCACCCATGCTTATGAAAAACACAGACAAATTAATTGGAATAGTTTCATGGAGTTGAACAAGCAAATGTGGGATTGCAGCTCTGTTTGAAGAAAGACAGGGAGTATTTACAATGGGTAAGGTAAACAATGATCGACAGCTAGAGTGTGATTTAGTTGGATTATTGCTTCAGAAGAGTGGCCTGAAACAACTATTAATTTATCAATACCACTAATACCATCAAAAGGTGGATATTCAATGACAGTATTCTTTAAGATTACCCTGAGTAGCAGGACAAGCAACACCTTAGAAAACACAACTGTGGCCATACAAATATTGTGTATGCCCACCCCTCATCTTAGAGGTCAGCCTCATACTACAGAGTTCAGTGATGTCTCTGCCTTACATGTTTTAATGAAAATGAAAAAGATTAGTCAAGCCTAGAACCCAAGGATATGATGACAGGTCTTTTGGCTGCTTGATGAATATTACTCATGCGCTAATTTATGGCTACTAAGTGAATAGTTCTTCTTATCTGGAAATGTTCCTGGTAGAAATATCAGTGATGGTCTCTTAACTACCAGGGGCCATATGACAGAAGGTGCCCCATGGGGGCGAGCGTTTGCGCCCGCTTCGCGCACCCCCTGGGCACGTCGGTATTCCAAAAGGGGCCGCAGACACTTGTGCACCCCGTCTGTAATACTGAAAGCGCTGGCACACATGTAGCGCCAGCGCTTTCTCAAGAGGACATTCCCTCATTTGCATGGGGGCGTGGCTCCATGCAAATCGGGGATTCCCTTTGCCTCTGTGCCCGCATCGTATTATAGGCTGGGCGCAGAGGCAAAGAAGCTGTCAGGAGGCACACTGAAAGTGTGGCCCCTGATGGCAGCCATCTGGTGGGGGCCCCCAGAAATCCGATTGCAGGCGGATGCAGTCACTCACTGCACCCGCCTGCAAGGGGATCTCAGATCCCTCTTTAAAGTGCATGCGGGTTACACTTAGATACACTTAGGTACAGAGATGCATGGAGCAGTTTTTAAACAGCTGCTCCATATTTCTCTTGCATGCGCTGCCCCCAGGGCAGTGCATTCTGCATGTTAGGGCGCACTTTTGTACCTGGCACACCTGCTTAAAGATGCACCGTTGCGCAAACAGGAAAAGTGCACCCTATTTAGGTTAGGGCCCAGAAATAACAAAGAACATTTGAGCCATTTTTGAAGCTTTTGTATGTGAAATACAAAGCTATCTTGGCTATCACTTTGTGAAGCACCCATTTTACATTGGAAAATAAACTAGGCATCAGTGTCTTGTAACTAAAATGAAAACACAATACAATTTTTAATGGTGAAATGAGGATGTAACTGGAGGACCACCTTGTTGTGGGGAGTATGGGTATAATGCTCATTGCCATAGGGAGTTTGCTTCTTACTGATTCTCCATACCAAACATATTGTGACGCTTTTGCCCGAGTATGGCTTTCTATGTATACCTATAAAGCATCACCATCTCATGCAATGCCTATCTTAATATCACTAACAATGGCAACTTTGCTATAATATCAGAGAATGCCAACAGTTTATGTTGCACTAAAATTGCTTCACTGGGAAGTGATGCACACTTATTCACGAAACGTCAGGGATTCCTTCTCACCTACATAAATCAATCAATCTACTGGAACCAAACTAAACTTGTTCCATTTTATCTCAAGACCCAACACCAACCCACAGTTCTATACCAGCCCATAAGTCCAACCCACCATCAGAATAACTGTAATCAATTTCCTTGCATGTCTTCCTGATTATCATTAGTTTAGTGGAAAGACTTTGTTAGGTTTACTGTGGTGCGGCATCATTATGGACAGACTTATTTAATTATGTGTTGCAGTATTCCATTTTCTAAAATTCTGCTTAAAATGTAAAGGTCAAAAGTGATGGGTTGCAAGTCAATAACCTACCTGACAAGATGGGTTTTGAGACGGCTGGGATACTGAATTTAACTGCACTTAAACGAGTTGGTTTCTGAGGAGGCAACAGCACTGTTGACCAATTTGTGGTTGTGAAGACCCTGACTGGTAAAAACCTGCATGTCAAGGAAGGCCATGCTTATCACACCTTTTTCAATTGACTCTTTTGATCACTCATGTCTTAGGGCAAAGGTAGTAAAACTTCAAATACACAGAAGTCTCTACCCAGTTCATATTGCCCATGGGTGTACAACAAGCTTGAGAGCAATACAGTCTGGTGTAGAAACAGGTGCATTTAGATCTAACAAGATGGTACACAAATGGGGTTCCCTACCCTGTTTATTCCATTCTTTTCAGACTTTAATAGTGAAGGTCAAACTATGAAAACCACCACATCAGCCTCGGGGCTAATATACCAATGAATGCTGTTGTATGCAGAAAAAATGGCAGCAAGGAGCCAGACCCCGATAGGTATGCAAAACACTCTTTTATTGAGTACATAGTACTTTTGTGACAGGAAGCTCAGAATGGAATAAGTTGTCAATCATTGAGCGTATAAGCAAGGTGGATGAAACTGCAGTTTAGACCATCAAACTCTAGAACTACCCATCAATATATATATGTAGATTTATATAGTGCAACTTATCACCTGTGAGGGTATCCAGGCACAGCCCAGGGGCACAGGGAGATTAAGTGATATATCCAGTTTCACAGGATGTTGCGACGAAGCCGAGACTTGAACCCAGATCCCCAGCTACTGAGTCAGCAGCTCTGGCCGCTGCGCTACATCCTATCCTCAATGACATTTGAGAGCCCAAGGTGGCACACAGCACGCATAAAAATGGCAGCCTGTGTCCCAGTTAAACTTTAAGGAAGATAGACTAACTCTACCTCAATGAGTAAACCTTTTGATGCAAAAATGATATCCTCTTAGACGTACAGAAGCGACAAATTGAGTAGTACTAAAGTTGAGATCTTGCAAAAGGTGCAACAATGAAATTCGGAAAGAGCAGTAGAAGTTCACCAATGTACTCCTGTAAGTGTATAAAGGACAGGAACGGAACAACTATCCATTATAGGCAGGCTCAGAATAGCACAATTCTTTTAATATTATTTGGAGAAAAAAAATATGAAAGTACCAAAAAATATAAACATTGTTAATGTCATAAATGAGTAAAGGAACTACTCTAGATAAGACAGTTATTCCCTTTGTGAGAACGTGATGTCTTCCATCTTCCTGGTAGATGTGCAACCCACTTCAAAGTGTTGCAAGGGGGGATAATACATTTAGAGAGGGATTGTGCTACTGGTGAGAAATCACGCACATACCAAGCCTCAGAAGGTACAGACAAATAAATATGAAACGTGGGCTGGAGGAGAACAGCATAGTAAGGAATCATCAGGGCTGAGATGCTCCATCACGCAGTCTACAAAAATGTTCCTTAATTTAGAGTTATCAAAAAAGTGAAGTGAGATAAGGGTGCTTAAGTGATATTTTTGCCTGTGCAGCAAATTCAAAAATATAAAGTACTTCATGTATGTATATATATATATATATATATATATATATATATATATATATATATATATATATATATAATTATTCCGCTAAAGGTGTAAAGTAAGGAAGGACTGACAAAAGAACAACACTACTGCAAGCAAGGATGGCTCACAAAGCGAAAACCTGAGAGCATCTACTGACATGTGCAAAGAACCTCTCCCAAAAACATGTTGTCTGTGAAACAATGAAGATAAGTACTTTCTGAAACTCAAAACCGAGATAGTTATATATACAAGTCAACCTTTAAAGAGAATAACGTGTATCTCTTTCCTTCCTGGTTTCCTTTTAAGTGTTTTAGACCAACAGTTTGTAACCTTTAGACTTCTGTGGACCCCCACTAAATCACTACTGGATGCGGGGACCACTGCCTAAACAGTCTCTTTGATTTGAACCTCAAAAATAATACAGAAACGAGTACACATCAAACAAATACACAAATGATCACATATTTTAGGTCACAAACAAAAAATATGCAAAATCGAAATTTTAATGGCAATGTTTGATGTTTTTAAGTTTTAATTTTATTTCTAAAAGATAAAGCATTATGCTACACTCTGGCATATCACTTTGACTTTTCTGCTCCTAAAGCATGCTCTCTCTTTGTCAACACATGCCAGTTCTGCCACCAATCTTACATACTAGATTCGGTTTGCTGTACTTCTGCTGCTCCCACAAATCAAGGTAACAATACCAACTTGATTTTTAGCTCCCAACATCAAATTCACAGCATTTTAACACTTACATTTTTTTCCCCAATACACACAGGAGGAATACGTAAAACCCCTTTTACTTTAATACGCGAGAGGATGTAGCCTTAGGCTAGAGCAGTCGACTACGGAGCTGGGGAACCGGGTTCGAGTCTGGCAACGACGCTCAACATCCTGTGATTCTGGGCAAATCACTTAATCTCCCCGTGCCTAACAAAAATGAATGTGTCCATCTGTTACGAAACTGGTGCTCATGTAAAGCGCTCCGATACCCGATTTCTCGCGCTAGTTCGCGCTATATGAAACTCTAAAAAAATATATATATATAAACTAAAGATATGTCATACGATGATGTGGGTACACCAATTAGACGAGCAGCATTGTGTGTGTGTGTAAAACACAGCTACAAACACACCCTTCGAAAGGACACCCTTGTCTGTGCATCCTCGACAGAAGCGTGCCTGCACCCCACATGGAGTCAGACCATGTCACCTGTCATCTTCCTTTTCAGCAATCCCACTCTCCCCTTTTACCCCTTCAAGCGGGCGGCCCTCGAGAGCTGTCAAGCTACTAGTTTCTGACGCGCGCGCCCATCACTCGATGACACCTGACAGCAGTGAAAGGCCACAGAAAACTGCTTATTGATCAGAGCAAAACTGTTTGACGGAGCAGATGAGGCGGAATCGCTGAAAGGCGGCCGCGCTCAGGTGATGACATTTTGCTCTCCTGTATACAAGTGCTTAATGGAATACAACTTCATTATATCATGCCACTAGTGCTTAAATCATCGCACACCCCCGTCGGGCCGCTTTGTCTGCCGGCCGATGAAGACAATCTATTTGTACTGTTATCAATGTGTTACTAACCTGATTGGCTCGCGGACGCTTGCAAACTACTAGGTTATGTGTCTTTATAAATGGAAGACATGACACTGAAGTCTCAATCTTGACGGAATCTTTCAGAGTTGCCCTTCTTCCTCTCCATTTTTAAGATAAGTATCTGCCGCCTGCCAGGGAACACTTCAGGGGTAATTTGCACAGCAGCTTTTACATGAGTTCTGGATGTCTGTACCACTGAACATGCAAAGATGTTTAAACTTCCGGCAGCCTCGTTTGCGCAGTTCCGTGCTCTGCCACTATACTGCAAACTCGCCCGAAGCCTGGTGCTGGGCTGGCAATAGGGGGCTGCCATTTTGAAAGTCGGAAAAAAAGATGGGTAAAAGCTGCAATTAAGGCCTGGAAACCCTACCACAGACAATTCTTAATGTGAAACGAGCATTGGCAATCCAAACAGGTCTGGCTTCTAACAATCGTCCTCTTCAGTCACTCATGAGTTTAGGCACGCAAATCATCACACTTGCACTAGACATCCTTTTATCCCAACACTGACTCATTCTTGCACTTACACACTTTCCCATATGCAAAAAAACAGACACACAATCTCAACAAGCATATGCAGCATAAATTAAAAGAATAAAACACAAAGCAAGCGGCCCGGGTAAGACTGTCTGGGTAGGTGCGGGACGCTCTAAGAAAAAAAAAGGAAAGGAAAACGGAAAGACATTAAAGGGGACCTATAAAAAAACAAAAACATGGAAAACTAAGTGGTCCACCATCCAAGGTACTGAAACACACTCATTTTCAGGAGGATGTACACGTCGTCTGGCATAAGGTGTAACTCACAGGATAATAGAGCAGAAATGTGTAAACTCATTGCCCCATGCAATACGCGGTCATGTAGAAAAGCATAATGTGAATGACACTCAGACAGACATAAGAAGGCTGTCCCACTTACCTTCTGTATATGTGTATGGATGTAGAGTTTTTGTAGGTTTTTTTATTAGAATGGTCTGGCATACAATTACACCTGCTAGATCCTCTTAAGACGGTCCACTAAGGACGGTCACACTCCCTCCAAGGTTTATTGAAGGAATTAGCCAACACCAAAATCCTTGAGTACTATAGTAATCAGTGAGATTCCTTGTAACAAAATACTGTCTAAAGGCTTTAACACAGTGTAATAACAATTACCTTTAAAGGCCTAGTGGCTTTAACCTGTGATTCTCACAATAAATAAGTCAGGCCTACTGCCTTTGTTGTAATTTGTATACTACATAAGTCAGATCCAACTAAAGACTTTACCATATTTTAGGTAACACAAGGTCTGGTCCGGAAACCCGTCAGACACACAGACTTGTCACTTGTACCCATAAAACCTTCTTGCGCATCATCTCTTTAAAACCGTGCTAAAGTGGCAAAACAGTAAAAACGGGTTTCGCTGGGTAGTGTATGCTGGCAAATTGTTAAAACTGCTTTTGGAATCATGGATTTTGGATAAAAGAAACTTTGCTCCTGCGTACAGAAATTATTCGAGAGGGATATTTGAAGATCTATAAGTCTGGTCATCACAAATGTGTTACTTTTGAAATAATTTGAGTATGCCATTCATGTACAAAGCCAGAATTGCAGTGTGTATTTAGATACCAAATGAAGTATCAACCATCATTTAATTATTATATATAAAATTAATCCAATTTACATTAAAAAGGATCTCCAACTGGAGTACATACAAAACTGAGTGGTGCGCTTAATCAAGATCTACAAAAGACAGAATGCAAACCAAATGGTTGTGTTTAACAAATATCTCTTCAATACATTAACCAGGAAAGCAAGTAAATGAAGGTGCAGTGTTCAAAACGTGTGCAAAAAGGGGTGTAGGGGTGAGGGGACGTAGGACTATTTACAAGGGGAAGAAAAATATATACAGAAAAACAAGAACAATTCATTTTTTGTGAGGACAATTAATGGCCGCTTGTACATACAAGTATTTGTTTTGCATTCTGCCTTTCGTAGTTCTTTGATACCCATAGCAAACAGTCATCTATGCACTTAAACTGGGGACAATTGCTAATGTAAATTCTATTTTTTGAATGATGATGGATACGTTATTAATTTGGTTCCTGAATTCACATTGCAGTGCTGGCTTAGAAGCATACAGTAATGAATGATGTTTGTTTTCTACAAGATACTTTAATCTAGCTTAATAAGCTCTCAGGGTAGCCCTGAAAGCTGCCAGGTGATTGGCAGAAGCCGGTTTCACGCAAAGAAGTTGCTTAGGAATTCCTGTTGTGCTCCAGAATTCTCATTAATAACATATGGTTTAAGCAGAGCAAGCACACAAGCACTCTCAACTGTTTCCTAAACCAGCTTCAACCTGTCATCCTCCTGGACCAGATATGATGTATATCACTTATTTGGTCCTTTTTGCGTTTTCCCTATAGACAGCTATAGCAGTCTGTGGTAGATGCATTTACTCATACTTTACATGTACTCAGAATGGGATCGGAGTATGCTCCATGCTCATGACCTGGTGACTTTCTTATCTATTTCAGTTCCCTGCTCCTCACTTGATGGCTTTCCTCCAAACATTTGTGTTTATCTCGCTCCTGAAGTATTTGGGCTCACAAGGTTTTGGTTGAAGGAACTGTATCGTTTCATTGCTGACATTAGGGAAATATTTTTCCTTTTTCATGTTTCTACACCATCTATCTGTTAGCACTAATGCAAGTGTATGACCCTTCCTCTTACCTCTTGATTGTTCACATCTGGTTTCTCCCTCCCAACCTTCCCTCTTTCACCTGTGTGTGCTTTCCTCATTCTCTTTCTTGCTGGCCTTGCTCGAGCCCCTTACTCTTTTCCCAGTCTCCAAAGTCAGTGCTCCCTGCTTTCCTGCTCGTGTCTAGTTGACTCCCAGACCCTGCCCCTCCCCCCAAAGCTTGCTCTCTCTCCCCCTCTCTCTCCCTCCCTCCCACTTTTGCAGCCCATCCTGCCTTTCAACCCTGTCATTCCCTGTTATAACTCCTTTCGCTTCCCTCTCCCCCAGTCTCTGTCTCTTTCTTCATCTCGCTTTTAACTCCCCATACTCCCACCATTCTCTCTCTCTCTCTCTCTCTCTCTCTCTCTCTCTCTCCCTCTCCCTCTCCCTCTCCCTCTCCCTCTCTCCACTAGGTCTCTCTCTTGCTCTCCTAACCTACCGCCCGACCTTGCTTCCTGCCCATTGCCTCCCAAAATGTAACTAAGAACAAGCATTGGTTTAGAAGGCGAGAATGATTTGCATTGCCAGTGTTTGTTGATCCATAAAGTGGCAATCTAAACATGCACTGGAAAAGCCAAATTATTTACAAATCGAGTGCAAACAAGAACAATAACAAATGTGTTCTGAAAGGCATGGATGAGATAAAGAAACAAATGTGTGACAGAGTGTAATTTTCAGCAGTAAAGTAGCCGGGCATGAATTCCAATAGCGCTGGAAGTGTACACCCAAACGGCCAAAAGAAAAGAGTATAAAATACTGATCCAAGATGTGACTGACATTGTCTCAAGCCAATAGCTGAAAGCCGCTTAGTGTAAGTATAGCATACAATGAATTCGCCATGAATGACCATTGCACTTCAAACCTAAAAATAACTTACACCTATAGAATTCACTCTTAACCATACAGGCTCATCAATCAATACTACTTTCACCCGTTTTGAGCGGAATCTACGTACTTTTGTGGGCACAAACTTTTGAGTAAAAATAATATTATATTGGCCCAGGACATAAATGCCCTATGTCAAATTCAAATGGAAAGTGTACTGAGTGAAACAGTGTTTTATACACATTGATGTGACATTTGAAGATGGTACTTCTCTAGGAGTACTATCGCTCACCGCTGAGGGAGCTGAACACATGGTATGGATCTTTAGTCAGATTTAGAGCTGTTCAACTCCTTGTTTGAATTCAGACCTGTTTTCCTATGGATTCCTTTGCAAGCACAGGAAAGGCTGTCTTATACTTTCGTGGCTTGAAATCCAGCACTTGAATCCCAAGGGCAGTTGTGTTTCAACCTGAAAAAAGGAACCACTCTGATCTCTCAGATAAAGACTTAAGCGGTACCTTGATCTGCATGCATTCTATTGCTGCACGTCAGGAGCTTGACAAATAGATCACTGGATCCTCCCATCAGGAACAGTTTAACATCCCCAAAAATCAATGGCGGTGGCACTGTAATTCATGGTAAATTGCAGGTTGAAATTATTGCTATTGATCTTAGACACAAATTCAGTCACAGACTGCACATCTCCCTGTCGGATAACGAATAAATCATCAATAAATCTTGTCCGCAAGGCACCGTAAGGACAGAACTGTTCAAAATTATCACCCAAAATTCCTTTCTTCTCCACTTCAAATGTCTGCAAGTGTTGAGCGGGGGAGGAGTTTTGCCTGATCTGCTGTCCCTCTCGTTACAACAAGGAATTAATATAGAAGTAGTCATGAGTCAGTGAAAATAAAAACATATTCAGGAACACTTGCTTCGTGTTCCTTATTGGACCTTGTTTTAAAGAACAATAACAATGAGACAATATGCATTCAGAGGTAATGGGCAATACAATTAAATTGAGATTTTACAGGTAATCTTTCTTCTACGCCATCTTCACTGGAAATTAAATTGGTATTGTATCTTAAATAAGAAGGTATTTTACATTCTACTGGGAACAGGAATTAAACAATATATTCTGAAAGATTATGGAACCATTTCTGAAAATGATGGTATTTCATTTCAGTACCATCAAATCCTTGTTAATTTTATGCAAGGCACATATATGAGGGAGAACAAGGACCAATGCTATTACAAAATTGTATTCACAGGCGAGGGGGTTAAGGCATGTAAAGATTTGGGATTAGGATGGGGTCTACGGTTGATGATGTGTGTACCAAACAGGCCATGGGGCAGACTGCAGTTCGCGCTATAAACCTGGCGAGTATTCACACAAAAGGAATCTAGTTTACATTTGGAAGCATTC
Organism: Calotriton arnoldi; assembly: GCA_963921515.1. Lineage (NCBI taxonomy): Eukaryota > Metazoa > Chordata > Amphibia > Caudata > Salamandridae > Calotriton > Calotriton arnoldi. The sequence continues at coordinate 1,096,873 of CAWUFW010003266.1, forward strand.
AGCAAGCAAGAATATGAGCAGGGTAATGGTCACCTTGCTGATGCACCATTCTTCAACTAAACTTGTGCAAACAAGACCTGGAGTTAGAACGGCAAAGTATCGCTCCTTCAGCAGTGGTCGCAGACTTCCATCCCCTCTGGAAGATTCAACCAGCTCATTAGGTCGAGTCTAGCGCAGCGCGCATGCGATGCTCTAGGAGCGGGCCTCTTGGAATCACTCCAGACTTCCCAGAGACTTCTCCGTGTGGGTCGGACTCCTCCCACACATTCCATTGGCCTTTGCGTGTGGCTTTCAATAATGAAAGCACACAAATGGCCAAAGACTGGTACATGTCCATCCTTTCCTCTAAACGTTCACTTTCATGGCCTTTGGGTCTCTGGAGCGAGCAGCGGCGCGCAGGCTGGCAGATGGTCGTGGATCAGGTTACTAATTTACCATAGCGCGGTCGCTTTCACTTTCGCGGCCGCGCTTGTTATGGAAAGGGATGTCCTGGTCTCCGCTCACAGCTCCTGCTTCGGGCCTCCACCCGGGCACTAGTTACCACATGCTGTTACACTTAACACTTTCTTCACAAATCCCAGACACTGGTCTACATTCTTTGTGTGCTTCCTCAACTGCATTTTAAATGCAGTAATTTATACTCATTGTTGCAGGCACAACAGCTACGGACTTCCCTTGCCGCATTTCCCCAACCCTAATGGCATTATTTTTTTTTCATTTTAACTTCTATGTGTGCAGCTACAGACTTCCCCGAACACATTTACACAATTATTTTTTCTAGCTAGTGTTGCAGGCATCACAGCTACGTAACTCCCTCATTGTACCTTTGTGGGAATTTTTTTACACACCTCAGGCTCTAAGCGCTCTGTAGCACAATCTTTTTGTGCTTTACCCACTATAAGACATTTTCTTTACTGTTTCAAGTTTGGTTTTATGGCACTAGGGGTCTTAATGCACCTTTTCATACTTCAATGCTTCCCCAAATGTTATGCATTTGAGTGTGGAGCTACGGACTTCCCAAACTGTCTTCGGTGACTTTTTATTAGTCCCAGGATGCAATTGCACTGTGATACATGTACACCATATAACATTGTTTAATTATGTTACAGTGCGTACTGGCTCTTTAATGTTGTCACTGTAGACCCAAATTTAACTTTCTTTTTTAAAGAAACAGAGGTCTACGATACCGTATTTACAGGATCCTAATTTCTATTCAGTGTTGCAGGAACTAAGGCTATGGAATTTACCGACTGAATATCCCCCACCATAATGGAATTATTATTTTGTTTGCATACTACGGACCAATCAGTGCCACATAAGTACACGCCACATAATTACACTATACTAAATGCAACATAAATACATTCCACATTATACCACTCAGTGCCACATAATTACACGCCACATAATTACACTCTACTCAATGCAACATAAATACACTCCACATAATACCACTCAGTGCCACATAATTATATGTTACATAATTACACTGCACTCAATGCAACATGCACTCCACATAATACCAATCAGTGCCACATAATTACACGCCACATAATTACACTCTAATCAATGCAACATAAAAACATTCCACATAATACCATTCAGTGCCACATAATTACTCTACTCAATGCAACAGAAAAACACTCCACATAATACCACTCAGTGCCACATAATTACACACCACATAATTACGCTCTACTCAATGCAACATAAATACACTCCATATAATACCACTCAGTGCCACATAATTATATGCCACATAATTACACTGCACTCAATGCAACATGCACTCCACATAATACCAATCAGTGCCACATAATTACACGCCACATAATTACACTCTACTAAATGCAACATAAATACATTCTACACAATATCACTGTGCCACATAATTATATGCTACATAATTACACCATTCGATGCAACATACACTCCACATAATACCACTCAGTGCCACATAATTACACACCACATAATTACACTCTACTCAATGAAACAAATACACTCCACATAATACCACTCAGTGCCACGTAATAACACGCCACATAATTACTCTACTCAATGCAACATAAATACACTCCACATAATACCACTCAGTACCACATAATCACACGCCACATATTTACACTCTACTCAATGCAACATAAATACACTCCACATAATACCACTCAGTACCACATAATTACACGTCACAATCCCACTCTATTCAATGCAACATAAATACACTCCACATAATACCACTGTACCACATAATTACATGCCACATAATTACATTCTACTCAATGCAACATAAATACACTCCACAAAATACCACTCAGTGCGACATAGTTACACGCCACATCATTACACTCTACTCAATGCAACACAAAACATTCCCCATGATGCCACTCAGTGCCACATAATTACACTCTAATCAATGCAACATAAAACCACATAATACCATTCAGTGCCACATAATTACTCTACTCAATGCAATATAAAAACACTCCACATAATACCACTCAGTGCCACATAATTACACACCACATAATTACACTGCACTCAATGCAACATGCACTCCAGATAATACCAATCAGTGCCACATAATTACACGCCACATAATTACACTCTTCTCAATGCAACATAAATACCCTCCACATAATACCACTCAGTGCCACATAATTATATGCTACATAATTACACTGCACTCAATGCAACATACACTCCAAAAAATACCACTCGGTGCCACATAATTACACGCCACATAATTACACTCTACTGAATGCAACATACACTCCACATAATACCACTCAGTGCCACATAATTACACGCCACATAATTACACTCTACTCAATGCAACATAAATACACTCCACATAATACCACTCAGTACCACATAATTACACGTCACATAATTACACTCTACTCAATGCAACATAAATACACTCCACATACCACTCAGTACCACATAATTACAACCCACAATTACACTCTACTCAATGCAACATAAATACACTCCACATAATACCACTCAGTGACACATAATTACACGCCACATAATTACACTCTACTCAATGCAACATAAATACACTCCATATAATACCACTCAGTACCACATAATTACACGCCACATAATTGCACTCTACTCAATGCAACATAAATACACTCCACATAAATGCACTCTATGCCACATACCACCAATCAACATAAATGCACTCCACACCATGACACAATTTCACTAAGCATAATTTCACTCAACACCACAGTTCCAGGCCACACAATTCAACTCCACACATTTCCAATACACACCACATAATTACACACCAAACAACATATTTCAACTCCACAATCCACAACGAACCTCCAATCCACACCATATAGTGGCACCACCTGAGCACCAAACATCACTCACCAGCACCATTTTGCATCAGCGCACCACCTAAGCATCACCTAAACATCACCTAAGCATTACGTCAGTCTGCCCTCGGAATCTGGCATCTGTTGATTCTCCCCTAGTGTCCGTCCGCTGCTCGTGTTCTAATTAAATTACTGTTTTACAACCTCCACTCCCCCGTTATTTATGTCCCGCTCCCCCATAACAAAAAAAATTATAACAAACAAGCATGACAACAGGCAGGAAGAAGTTGCCAGCAGTGCAAGTACAAAAAAACTAGAAGACATTTTTTATGTTAAAATCTTTTTTTAATCAGGTTGTTCAGTTGTATATAATGTCGTCTTGGTTTGTATAAAGGTAACAAAAATGCTTAACACTTTTTATTATAACTTTTCAACATGATGCACAGCAGCCACAATGCTCTACAACATAGCCAAAAGTTCTGGCTAAACACATAAGGTCCCAAAGGCGAGACCTATTGGCTATGCCAATGCTTGTTTTTATCTTGGCAGAGCAGAAGGGACAGATAAATTAGTAAGGACAGACAGATGTGAAGAAATACTGCCACCATTCCAGGCTTTCGATTTGGTAAGACAAAGAAGAATGACGAGGGAAACACCACCCAATGTAAATGGACAACAGAGTAGTCTGCATGAAGTATGAAGTAAACAAGCATTGGCATAGCCAATAGGTCTCGCTTTTGGGACCTTATATGTATTTAGTTATGCAGCACAATATCCTTGGTGCAACAACATTAACTGTTGCATGGTTAAACACTTATAAGGTCCCAAAGGCGAGACCTATTGGCTATGCCAATGCTTGTTTACATTACTGCTGGCAACAGTGTCGGAAGCACGGAGGTGATCACTGCAAGTAATCTTGTATATGTTGACCATTTATGCAATCTTGACTGATGTGGTTACTACTACATCTCTAATAATATTAGCAGCTTCAAAGGATTTTCATTGAACATGGGAAGCTCTTTTCACAGAAAAGGTTGGAGATCCCTGGTCTAAACCATAAGAAAGCCGCCATGGAGATTAGCCATGAAAGCTCGTCACTGGCTTCCAGTGGATTCAAGATCCTATTCTGAATCTTTTGCACCATCCATAATAACTACTGAGAAAAAGGGACCGGAATTATTCCAAACTCGGGCCCCACAGTACACCCTGGCCAGGGGCAACCTGCATCTGAGCCATCCACAGTCAGTGGCTGAAGTACATTAAAAAAGTATGTGAACTTTGATGCAGCATGCAATGGGGGCAGGGTGAGTGAGCGTGGGGGCGTGATCAAAGGCGTGGCTAGAAAACAAAATATACAACAACTTTTTTCAGTCTTTCACCTTCAGATAACTACATATACAATAAAGCACAGCTTAAATGAAAATAAGATGTGAAATATGTTAATCAGTGGGAAATGCACTAGTGTACATTATGAAACCTCTATTAGTTAATGCACTGCACCAGAGAGCCACATCATTGAATCGGTTGGTAAAGTGAAGGATAGAGACTTGTGTATGTTTAGCATTACAGGGTCCCAGTCTGTGATGGAAAGAACTGTGAACATGTAAATTATCATTTTAAACTTGCATGACCCACCATATAAGATAGGCTGGTACAAAATGCCCAAAAGGAATTAGGATAAAAAGTGCTTCCAAAATATACCCAGATTGTATGCAGAGCAATTTTTTTTATAAATGGCTTTTAAAAGTACACACTTCACAGCTTAAACAGTAGCTCCCTTACCTCTCAAAAAGAATAAATGTGTGTCATGAGGAAGCAGTTTCTGTAACTGTCTTTTAAAAACACTCACTTCACAGCTCAGCTGGTAACTTCCTTGCAAAGCCGCTCAAAAAGAACTAATCTGTGTTATCAGGAAGCTTCAGGTGATTGATTCTATCAATTAAAGGCAATACCGTTTCCAAACATCCTTTACATTTGCAGATTGACCAGTTGCGTATATCTACATATCTTTCAGGCAAGCAGGCACCCTGGCAAGAAGGCTTGTTTAGCTGTCTGCCCCTACTGTGGGTTTCACAGCACAGGAGACTCCCTGCCTTACACTTCAGCAGGAGCATTTCAATTGTCGGAATTAACCGTTCCGGGACGGTTGTCTTTTCACAAGAAAGTAGGGGAACTGTTTACTTGAATCAAAAAAGTATGAGCAAGTCGTGCTCCTCAGATCCCGCCCACTGTCCACAGTCCTTCAAATGACAGAACTCTTTGAGTGAACAAGCCCTGGACCGTGGGACATCATGAGTGCCTGTATAGGAGCAGAACCAACCACTTCTGGTTCAGGAAACTCTTGAACACAGCGCTCTTTAAACAGCTGTTCGCCTGAACATGCAGCGACAACAGCACTGGCAGGGAAAGGCTAAATAGAGGTGCCTCTGTTTGTATTTGGTTGCAAGCTTCCTACCCTTGTCCTTTTCTGTGGTTTAGTGGTGCAACGCATGATGATAGTGCCCACAGTACTCCTGGATGGATAAGTAGGTTTCAGGCGAGATTCCGCTGTTTAGACTTAGTAAATGTAATTTCAAGTGATTTAACAAAAATAAAACAAAATAGTACAATCAAAAGTAAGAAAGATAAGTAACATGGTGTGAGCTCCAGTCATGGGAACACCTGGGGTAGACTCTTGTATGATTACTCATTTGTGACTTATTTTGTTTGAATATTGTTTAAAGTTCATGTTCCGGGCTTAGGCAACTTCAGAGCACCCAGAGTCACTTACTTGATAAGTACCTCAATACTTGATTTTCTATCGCTATCTAACTTGTTTTACCTTTGTTTCTCTTGCAAATACATCGAAACCAAGGTAGCGAATTTAGAAAGATGCAATTGGATTGTGTGTATCCTGTGTTCATCTTTTGTTCTTTCAGTGGAATGCAAATGTATTTCTCCCTCTGTACCCACATCACTCCTGTTTTAACAACTCTTAAACTGTTTCTTCTTATGCATCTCTTCTATACTATAAACTACATAAAAGAGAGGTGCACTGAGGCTCTCTGGGTCATTGCTCGTGCCTTTATAAATATTTGCAAGTAAATAAATCAATACATAAATAAACAAACAGTACATAAATAAATAAATACAATTGGGCCAGGTCGGCTGCTCTCTTTATCTACGATCTAGGTTAACAAGCCTGCGAGAGACCAGGCCTGCCCGTAAAGATAGGTGGCATCGCTGGAGCTGTTGCTGTTTTTTATGCCAGCCGATGTTGCTTTGACATGTCTGACATGAAGAGCTGGTACCACTCCCCAGAACCCTGACTGAAAACTGGTTTTAAAACCTTGGTCTCGGCTCTTTCCTGAACCTTGGTGGTTTGGTAGGTCTCAAGGCAGGTACAGGATGATCGAAGGTTGCATGGCTTGTGTCTGTATAGTCTCCTATGTGCCTCTTCAAACTCACCTCCTGTTGCTGAATCAGAGTAAAGGGTTATCTTAATTTCTTCATTGACCAGTGTTGAGGGCCTGATTCTGAAGCTGATGGGGCCGCCCATTACCCAAAAAGACTTATAAACTATGCTCAGGACTTTACGATGGGGTGGTCACACCTTTCCCAGTGAAGAAGTTGGGGTGACTTTTTCTGAATATTCAGTGATCTATAGATCTGATTCTTGGGTAGACCTGCGTAGGCTAGGTGGCATTATTCTAGGAGCAGAGGTGATGTCTACTTGATTGAATGGAGCTGGAAAGACATCTTCCTGAGCAGATCTCTCAGGTTGAACCTCAGTGTATTCTCACTATACCTTGCGGACACTCACCTTTCACCCAGCGGATGGACTCTTTATGGTCAGGCCCACTGCTGAAGGAGACGGAACAGGAGAACAAGTCTTCCTTGCAGACTTCAGGATTGCTGGCCATCCTGCCGGTCTCAGCAGACTCGAGCATCTTCCTTGAGGTTGTTTGGCATAGGGCAGAAGTACACAGATATGTCCCCTGCTGTCACACCAACGCAGATTGGACTCACATGGCTATCTCATCCGCCTTCATGAGGGCTTAGTACCATTAACTAGAGTCTTGAAACTATCTCGGGTGCCTTCACTGTAATTCAACAACATATACCATAAAGAGATAGCTCACCCACAGCCACCAAGAAACACTAGCACACAGGAGACGTGTACACTGATCCCCCACCGAGAAATACTAGCACACAGGAGACGTCTACACTGATCCCCCATGAGAAACAATAGCACACAGGAGACGTCCACACTGATCTCCCACCAAGAAACACTAGCACACAGGAGACGTCTACACTGATCCCCCACCGAGAAACACTAGTACACAGGAGACGTGTACACTGATCCCCCACCGAGAAACACTAGCACACAGGAGAAGTGTACACTGATCCCCCACTGAGAAACACTATCACACAGGAGACGTCTACACTGATCCCCCACCAAGAAACACTAGCACACATGACAGGAGACGTCTACACTGATCTCCCACTGAGAAACACTACCACAGGAGACGTGTACACTGATCCCCCACCGAGAAACACTAGCACACAGGAGACGTCTACACTGATCCCCCACCAAGAAACACTAGCACACAGGAGACGTGTACACTGATCCCCCACCGAGAAACACTAGCACACAGGAGACGTGTACACTGATCTCCCAACAAGAAATACAAGCACACAGGAGACGTCTACACTGATCTCCCAACAAGAAATACAAGCACACAGGAGACGTGTACACTGATCTCACACGCTGACCATACATATCAGACATACAAAGCGTTCTTACTAAAATTCACAGTGACACACTAGAACATACAAGGCTCACCCTGCCCCCCGCTGTCACGTCTCACCAGCACTTGCGCGCAACCCTAGCACGCTATGTTTGAGGCACTAACACAAGACTCCCATATTTTTCCTGCGTCACTAAAAAGAACAATAAGAGCTTTGAAGTAACCGAAAGTGATCAGAAAGCGCTATACAAAACACCTCAATAAACGCATGGATACGTAAAAATCACACCCTTACCTCTCTACCATCACATTCACAACATACAAAATTAGACACTGGGCGTCACTGTGACCCACTAGCACACACAACTCACACGTGCTGCATGCCTGGGTCATGTTGTCATAAACACGCACACTCATACAGATCATAAAGTTGCGTTACAAGCAAGCGGTATTAAAACAGCACACTTCAATACACACCGACGTCCCTGCGTGTCTGACACACAATTCCTCTCCCAAACACGGGCAACAGCAACATAGACAGGGCATTGCCTCGCCGGAGTCCCGCGCGCACAATGCCAGCAGGCTCAGCACTTAATGCAGTCACAGGGCAGCAGGTCTGGTCGTGACAGACCCACCTCCCGTGTCCTGTGGCGGGGGAGGAGCCGCCACCACCTCATATTGCATTTGAATGGGAATGCCCTGGGGAAGCCCTTTCCCCTCTGGTCGGAGAGGGGGCTGGCCCATAGTGGTGAGGAGCGGGCGCTCTTTACAGCCTTTTGCTAAGCTTCTTTCGGGTTCTCCGCCCATCGCTCCATGGCACTGAGATGAGAACTGTGCCTCCCTCCGCATAACCCTCTCCGCCCGCTCTATCTATGTGAGGGCCGCACTTCCAGTTCCAGCTCTGAGTACAAGCTGTAACTATAATAAAATAATGTAGGATTGTATCACTTCCTCGTGCATTCGGCACAAAAAGGATCACAAGGCAAAACGATCACATGGTCTTGCAAGACCAGGGTGGTGCAAGCTTCACTTCATTTCAGAAAACGCAACACACATGTTGCAACACCAAGAGGGAGACTTGTGTTTGCTTTTTGACTAACTTGTATCTTTAATGGAGAGAGAGTTCAGGATGCGCCAAGAATAGGAACTCTTTGCGTGAGGCGCATAAGGTTAAATGACTGTTCACACTACAGACATGCGCAATACACCAAAACACTGCAGGGATACACTCCACGTGCGAGGCACGCAGACAAAGTGCATCTAGGCATGCACACGTACAGAGAGCTCAATACACAAACATGCTCACTGAACACAAACACTTATTGTCATGGCACAAGCCCAAAAAAAGAGGAGGGAGTAACTAAGTTAGCATGCATGTCACATCAAGACATGTGACATCACTGCACGTGACATCAACTGTGATATCAAAGGAAGTGACATCACAGCATCTGTAAAATAATTTTGAAAAATGGGCCATTTAAACGGCTATTTGTGTAAATACTCACCCAGAACGATACAGCTGACATTCTTGCAGTACAAGCTCTTATATTTAAGGACTGAACAAAGTGAAAAGCTTGCTTCCAAATCGGAGTTTCTCTTGAATGCTTGCTAAGTGATAACAAGCCCTTTGCCTTTGTTTCCCCTCCTCTGCTCTAGCTCCTAGGTGTGAGACTGCAAATAGCTCCGAGACAAGATTGTACTCCACAAAAGGAGAACTGATGGCCTTCAAATCAGCCTTTTGTCTTGGGCCCAGCAGGAGGGGAAACAAGCATTGGCCGCGCGGCCGTGCGAGACGCGCTCTGTGGTGGGGGAGGGGGAAGGAGCGGGAGAGCAAGTGACGCGCGGCCGTGAAAGTGACACGGCCGCGCGGCCCCGAGAAGCGCTCTGTGGTGGGGGAGGGGGAGGAGCAAGTGAGAGGAAAGACATATGGCGCCTGGAGCATGCGAGGAATGCGCGTTACTCTGCGCGTACTCGCATGCTCTAGGCCAGCCAAAAGTTGTGGTCTCATTTCTGCAAGCCCACTACAAAATGTCTCGCCCAGAGCCAGCGCTGAAGCGCTGGCTTTCAGGGCGAGACCTAAAAATAAACAGGGGGGAGCAAAGGGTGGAAAATAATTATGGAAAAAAATGTTTTACTATCTCAATGTCTCAAAAGTCGATTAGAGGGTGATTTTAAATGGTTTAAACATGCATAGCCTGCCCGATACCGAAGCAGTAAAAGTCTTCAAAAGATGTATCACAATGTTTTAAAAGCACAAATCCAGTGAAACAAGAGAAACTAAAAAACGCTTTGCTTGCGGAAAAATGTATAGAACACGAAATTACTGTACCTAATATTAAGAAATGAAACAACACCATACAAAACTAAATGGTGCATGTTTTAGAATGGGTTCTAATGTAGGTATCTGAAACAAAACACACAAGAAAACCATTATGGAGTAATGCATGAAGAAATAAAGTATTTAGCATAGCAATGCAAATACAACTCTAATTTCTCTCTTTGTGCATTATTCCTTTACTTGACAGCAGTGCGGAAACAAGAAAATGGTACCTAGATAATGCTATAGTTTATTCTATGTTTCTACACATTCTGTACATTTTAAATGTCATTTGGGAGCGGAAAACGGACTTTCCATTCTCTATCTGTTGGTAAACAGACTTTCTTTATCCAATATAGATTTACGGCGTGCTTTGCATCTGTCCCTTACTCTGGATAGCTTTCTCGTCTATCTCAATGTTCTTCTCTTGATTTGATGGCTTTCCACTCTATTCTTGCGTTTATACCACCCAAGGACCTTTCCAGGTTCACTATGTTTTGACTGGATGACGGGTATCCTTCCACTGCTTAATTCACACTTAGCATTGCAGTGCCTATGGAGAAATATTTTCTCTCTCCCGTTCCTGCCCACACTCCACACTTTTTATTAAAATATGCTCTCCAGTGCATTCACACTCCCCGTGCCACATCAGCCTCCTGCACTGAATCAAAAGGCAGCCACCTTTAAATGGCTTTGAAACCATTTAAGCTGGCCATCTGTACAAACGCACTGGCCATCTTGGGACGATTCTTCTAAAAGCAAAACACTGCCGTGCAAACACACGAACCACAGCTATCTTGGGATGTTTTTTCTTTTTCTTTCAAAAAATCAATCCACGATGGCGGCAGCACTGACATACACTGCAATCATCTTAGAGAGAGAAACAAGCACTGGCAAAGCCAATAGGTGTTAAAGGTGAGACAATTAGATTTGCCAATGCTTGTTCATTTCTTACAAGATAATTCTTATAACAACAGATACATTATTGAGCAGACTGACTTTCTGGCATCATTTATAATTTATAGAAAACCTAGTGGGAGCGATAAACTGAAAAAACAAAGATTACATGGACGTTTTAGTCAGGCTCAGATTTCACCCATCCAGAAAAATTGAGCCGTTATAGTTACCTCAGCTAACTATGACTTTCGCCCCCGCAATGCACTGCTTACGACCTCACATGTTATATCACTGATGACATGGTCAGTGACATCACTGATGACATCTTCCAGTGAGTGTTAGTGTTTCGCAAACCTTTCATAGACTTAAAGATACATACTAAGCTACAGCATAAATTAAATTACTAGTCTTTCTGTGCTACTAATGAGCAATACGGTTTCTTACATATGTTGTATGAGTGGCTTTGTGACTGTCTGTATCAGAGTGTGAGTGGCTGTATGGGTCTATGAGTGGGTGCATGGGTCTATGAGTGGGTGCATACGTCTGTGAGTAGGTCTATGACTGGACGGGAGTCTTTGAGTGGGTCTGTGAGTGGGTGCATGAGTCTCTGAGTAGGTCTGTGAGTGGGTGCATGAGTCTCTGAGTAGGTCTGTGACTGGTTGCATGAGTCTCTGAGTGGATCTCTGAGTGGTTGTATGAGTCTCTGAGTGGGTCTGTGAGTGGGTGCATGAGTCTCTGAGTAGGTCTGTGACTGGTTGCATGAGTCTCTGAGTGGATCTCTGAGTGGTTGTATGAGTCTCTGAGTGGGTCTGTGAGTGGGTGCGTAAGTCTCTGAGTAGGTGGGTGAGTGAGTGTGTAAGTCTCTAAGTGGGTCTGTGAGTGTGTGCATGAGTGAGTAGGTCTGTGACTGGATGTGAGTCTTTGAGTGGGTGTGTGAGTCTGAGTGTGTCTGTGAGTGGGAGCGCAAGTCTCTGAGTGGGTCTGTGGCTGGGTGCATGAGTGGATTGGTGAGTGAGTGCATGAGTCTGACTGGGTTCATGAGTGTCTGAGTGGGTCTGTGACTGGGTGCATGAGTGTGTGAGTGTGTCTTTAAGTGGCTGTGTCAGTGGATGTATGGGTTGTGAGTGGGTGCATAAGTGTCTGATTGGGTCTGTGAGGGGGTGTATGTGTCTTAATGGATCTGTGAGTGGGTGCATGAGTCTCTCAATGGGTGGGTGAGTGGCTGTATTGGTCTGTGAGTGGGTGCATTAGTGTCTGAGTGGGTCTGTGAGTGGGTGTATCAGTGTGTGAGTGGGTCTGTCAGTGGGTGTGTGAGTGCCTGAGTGTGTGAGTGAGTCTCTAAGTGTACATATTGGGTGCGTGAGTATCTGAGTGGATCTCTGAGTGGGTACATCAGTCTCTGAGTGGGTGCATAAGTATCTGAGTGGATCTCTGAGTGGAAGCGTGAATCTCAGAGTGGGTCTGTGAGTGGGTGCATGAGTCTCTGAGTGGGTCTGTGAATGTATGTTTTCTACAAAAAATTCACTGATATTCACACCCACTCCCAGACCCATGCAGACACTGATACACCCACTCAGACATTCATGCACCCACTCACAGACCCATACATCCACTCACACTCCCATTAAGAGACGCATGCACCTACTCACAGACCCACCCAGACAAGTACACCCACTCACAGCCCCAATCAGACACTCTTGCACCCACTCACAGACCCATAGAGCCACTGACACTGCCACTCACACACCCACTCACACACCCAGTAAGACACTTATACAGCCACTCCCAGACCCATGCAGACACTCACACACCTGTTGAAACACTCTTGCACCCACTCACACACCCACTGAGACACTCATGCACTCACTCTCAAAGTTTACAGGTTACAGTTAGGAAATAAAATTTAAAAAACCTTTGAAATTCACTTAAAAATACCAAAGGCTACAGGGACATTTTAGTTAGGAAACAACATTATAAAAAAAAACATGGACATTCACTAAAAGAACAAAGGTTACAGGGACGTTATAGTTAAGAAATAGAATTTAAAAAAACGTAGAAAGTCACTGGAAAAAAACCAAAGGCTACGGGGACGTTATAGTTAGGCTCAAATTTCACTCGTACAAAACCAGTAAAATGTAGCAGTTATAGTTAGCTGAGCTAACTATAACTTACGCCCTCGCAATGCACTGCTTATGACCCACATATTACATCACTCATGATATGGTCAGTGACATCACTGATGACATCATCCACAGAACCACCAACACAACCTCTCATACACTAACTGACCTATTCATACAACCACTCACACCCCCACTTACTCATCCACAGAGCCAATCACACACCCACACCCACTCGCTCACAGCCACAGCCACTCACTTACCCATATACCTACTGACAGTCACCCACTCACCCATACACTCACTCAAACTGCCACTAACTCATCTATACAGCTACTACCACTTATTCACCCATACAGCTACTCCCACTTATTCAACATACAATCGCTCACACACCCACTCACACACGGATACACACAGTCACTCACATACTATATATGTTAGAAATAGTATCACTCAGTAGTACACAAAGTATACTAATTTGTCTTTTGTGGTACCTTGGTATATATGTTTAACACACAGAAACTTTTAGAAAACACTCAGAATCACTAGGGATGTCATTTGAGTTGTCACCAGTGAGGTCACTGACCATGTCATGAGTGATGTAATATGTGAGGTCATAAGCAATGCATTGCGGGGGGTGTAAATTATAGTTACCTCAGCTAACTATAACTGCCGAGTTTCACTGCTTTGTACGAGTGAAATTTTAGCCTAATTATAACGTCCCTGTAACCTTTGTGTTTTTTCCAGTGAATATAGATATATAAATGCTTCAGAAAAATAAAGAATCTTGAAGAGCAGTCTCATCTACTTGGATCTACACTTTTACCATGATGATAAAAAAATGGCAAACTAATAATTCAAATGTCTGTTACCTCTGCAAGGGTCAGCAGCATTTCCTTAAAAAACCCACGCAGCATTGTTAAATCAAGAAGGATATATTCGTTTAAAGCATTCGGGGAGGGTTTGAAAACAGTCATAATAGGTGGCACTGTACCCTTAATTTGCCACATTTCCACGAATGAAATAGATTTACACCTTTCAAAGCTCTTACTGGTTTCTTTTGCTTACTAGACAAGAAGATACATAAATCAACGAACCTATTCATTTATTAGAATATGATTAAAATTACAGAAAAAATAAAAACTGTGTTAACGAATTCATACTTCTACTGCTTGTCTTTTGCAAGGTCAAAGAAACAAACTGTATAAAAACAGTATGACCTGCAAACAGGAAGCAGGGTTTTCGCCTCTCAAACAAACAAAAACGCACAAATGTATCATAGAAAATAATTTTCAAATGGAATCTGGTCAATGAGCTGCTAAAATTTAATAAATATATAGAAATCACACAAAGGTTGCTTGGAATTACACACATTAAGTAGCTGTTTTGAACATAAACCTTGTTGACAAATGTCATTTTCTTTAGCTACTTTTTTGTGATGATAAAATCTAACATTTTACTACAGGAGAGAAAAAGAAGTGGATGATATACTTTTTCCTAACATTTTTGGCAGATTGTTGTTCATCTTCGTAAAAAACAAAGTTGAAACTTTCAAGGGGGCAGTTGCCCTTTTACCCTTTCTGAATGACTAAGAGAGCCCAGCTCACTGGTTAAGGCGTCAAAGGGACAGAAACTGACGCTTTTTGACAGGCCTCTGAACTGGGTAAATGCCTGGGCAGTTGCTCAAAGCATGCCTGTAGCACAAGGATTCCTTCCCTCCAGGTAGGCACACATGCTCAAGCAATTACTTGTTACAGTCAAGGTCTCTAAGGCAAAGTTAGGTGAAAAACTGAAGTCTCAATACACAGCACAAGAGATGGCACAAATTGCGCATTCTGTGGAAAGGTGTTGCGTTTGCAGAGGAAACCACTTAAGTCAATTTTGCGCAGTGAACACGGACTATTTTATACTACCCTGGCCATTTTATATTTCTAGAAAATAAAAGACGTGTTAGCTGGTTATAATATGGGCATATATGCTACAATTCTGGATTTTGCAAAAATAGAAAATACGAATTGTAAAGCATCTGATGTTGGAATGGGGCAAATAGATGCGGATACACAGGTAGAGAAAGTTGCCTTTGTTCCACATCAAGCCTACTACTATCACCATAGAAAATTCCCTTTCGATTGCAGCTCACAGTTTGTACTCACACAATGTGAATTCACCCTCATAAACTGGTTTTTCACTGATATTGTGTAATATTATTTGAGAATGCATTTCACATTTTGAGTCGAATTCCTATAGCCCGGCACCCAGTACATATTGTTTGGGGTATAGGACTATACGTTTTCATATTTACTTTGTCCAATGGACAAGTAAGCCAGAACCAACCTCCACAGCACAAACCCTTAGGCTGAAAGTGTACAGTATCACAGCATGGACTACCTAACACTAAGACGAGATTTGTATCCACATGTATAGATTTTTCTGAATTGCATATATGGTTAATTAATAATTAAGCCTTTGATATCAGGGAGAGTGTTCTAAGGAAATGCAGTGAGCTGTAAACTCAGCTTGCATTCCTGAATGTGCTTCCAATGGTATTTATGATGCTCCCAGAATGCACCTGACTAAGCAAATACAAAGCAAAGATTGGTGGTTGTCCACGTTCAAAATACAATGGACTAGAAAAAACAACTTGAAATAGTTTTGATAAACCTTAATTACTATTTCTCCGAGGCATCATTTAAGAAAACAAGTTTGACGCATGACAATACTTTAAAAATAGCTTAGCATTCAAAAAGGCGCGTAAATCAATTATGTATAGCATGAAAAAAATGATGGGCTTCACTCTTAAAGAATATCACAAAAGTGAACCCACAGGTCTATGATCTTTCGTTGTGCATATTTACAACTTTCAGGTATTCACAAGAGTTTGCATAAATAGTCCTGGAAACCATACTCCTAGCAAACATTTATTAATTCCATTGTAACTTGAGCAAATATACACAATTATATTTGCTGATTGATTGCATATTCACATTTTATTTTTGTCTCTTTTATTCAAGAGAAAATATTTTCACAGATGGAGAAACTCCATTCCCCAGCGGCGGCTCCTCTGCTAAGGTGGAGGAGCATCGCCCCACCTCTTCAACTGCAAGCAGAATACAAAAAACAAAATGATAATAACGTTCCGTTCTAGGCACACTGAACGACTATTATTTTGGTGCACAGATTGAGTAGGGGATGAGGAACCGACGAGTAACTTGACTGGTGGTGCAAACGGTCAACTCTACACAGCCACAGAAAGGGTCAGTGGCTCATAGACTGTACCAAAAAGTGAACCACTACCTGGTACTGGAGGAAACAGCACGGTGAACACCCAAAAACTGTCAACACAACAAGACCCAAACCGACACAGCAAAAAATAAAAAAAAACAGACCAAACCAAAAACCACCAGGAAGGGAAAAAGTCAACCGGCTTGTCATCCTGGGGGAGAATTAGGCCCAGGGATGGCAGCGGAGGCCACGAACATCTAACCCTCCTCTTCACCATGACCGCTTGGACGTGTACCTAATCACGGTTGTTTGTGTCTTTGTTTCTGTGGTAAATAGTCTAAGGTTAAAAAACAAATCCTCCCTGGACCAGCACCATTATGGATGGGTCTAGGAAACAACAACCCCGTCAAAGTCAAAGGAGAAATGGGCGAGGGGAATAACATCGAATAATCCAGCAGCGTCACAGAGGCAGCTGATTCGGCAGTCGTTTAGAGGATACTTACAAGCCATCACGCTATAGGGCCCTATCAGGACCCTTTTCGGCCTCAAATCAACAGAAATAAATGAAAATTCTCAAGTTGTTCTCACCTCAGAATGGTAGCTGCAGAGACAGTCCCATTTCAGATATTAGCATAATCTCCCTAGCAACTGACAGCTGCAGCGCGCTGGTTGGTTGAGATTAGATCCCTTTTTTTTTTTTTGGGGCAAACGTGAATTTTGTAGCCGTTTCGGGTATGGGAATTTAATTTACTGTATACTTTTATGCGTCTTTTTTTATTTATGACTCCCACTGTGAGGCAATAAAACGTGAAACAGGTTAGATAAATGACTGAAGTCATCTTATCCTGAAGACGTGATGTGCATGGAGCCCCTGTAATCACAGCGAAGAGGAACGCAAAGGCTGCCAGGGACATAGGGACGGGTGGTCTGCAAAGGAAATCAAGCAGGGACGGCATCGCCGCTGCCAGGTTCTGTGATTCTGGGCAAGTGACTTATCTCTCCTTGCCTAAAAAACAAGCAACAGAGCGGGAGGTGTGGGAAGGATGCCAACAACAACAGGGGAAGGACGGGGCGGGAGGGAAGATGCAATAAAATACGGGTGTTGAAGCTGAACACGCACCCACAGTGCAACATGAGCAGGAAAGAAATACAAAAATTGTCCACCAAACAAACAGATAAACAACCAAACCGTAAAGATACAGTACTTTGTCCCTGCTCTGTGGGAAGAAACAAAAGACAAAAAGGCGGGACAAAGAGGAAGGATTGACCATTAGCAAGCAAGGATTTTTAAAGGACACTGAAACAAACAAATAAACTGCGGTGGGCGGGTTTGAAGCCCACAAAGAAGTATATAGTAAAGTACATAAACAGGTTGCGAAAGCTCGACCTAAAAACGGTACAGTACTGTGTTCCCCATCAATAAAAATCAAGGATCAATCCACTTTAAATTTTACCTCGATGCCACTTCCCATAAAACACATGAAATAAATGTGCTATTCTTGGTTTCCATTGTCATTTGAAATTTATAGATACATAACTGTATGACAGCTCTTGAATATGTGCTGTGTTGTCATTGGTCTAGGAACAGCATAGTGAAACAAAGACAAATTATTTTAAAATTGCATGCATTTATTGAAATCAGCTCTACTCTTTTCAGCACTACGTCCTAACAATATACTTTAAAACAAATTCATAACTTACATTTTTTTTAAAAGAGTGCTAACACATAAATGTTGCTTTGCCGCTGCTGCTGGGGTGGGACTACATCGCCCAGCAGCCACCAAGGTTATTGCTCCCAGGAGAAGGGGAAATTCATCCGCCCATCGCTCATAAGCGCAAATTGAATCCAGTGGTGTGGGAAGCACCTGGGCGAAGACCGGGTCAAGAGGGCACGCCAAACCCCCGCCCCCTCCTTCCCCCCCTCCCTTGGAACTGACTCTCCTGTTGGCATCTGCCTTCTTCCTTTAGGCTATTTTTATAAAACCCCCTTTTTAGGTTGAGCCTAGAGTAGCGCGCAAGCGCTGCTTCTGGCGAACCATTATGTAGGGGGTTTTCAAAGCTGACCAGACGCTCGTGCGTCATGGCCTTTTTCGGGCGGTTACCCGCGCGGCCGACATCTGTTTCCCATTATCGTGCCCAGACGCGGGCGCGATAATTGGAAACACATGCCGGAAAAGGCCATGACGCACGAGCGTGTGGTCAGCTGAGCAGGCTGCCGCGCTCGCTCGCCCCCGCTCCTCCATTGTTGTCCTTGAAAGCGCTGCCGGCGTCGGATGCCAAAGTCTACACCCCATCCATCAGCAGGCCGCTGGCGAAAGGAGCGGTCTCTGGTTTAACGGAGGTAGGCGACATTTGTTTTGCTTTAACGTGAAAGCCGTCCCGCAGCTGCCCCGGCCTAATGACTGCAGCCCGTGTTTGTGTTCTCATTTATAGTTCCCGTTTCGGCCATGTGGAAGGCGTTATCTTACCAGCACGTTATAAAACCGTGAATTAAAACGTGGCCTGCGCTGATGTCTGCGGGTCTCTTGTTCGACTCCCTGAAAAGTGATGAATGTGTTCTTAATTGAAGCGGATTGTTTCTGCTCAGGCGAGGGGGTGGCAGTGGAAAGGGGGTGGGGGTGAAATAAATGCCAGGCCAACGGGTTACGCTCAGCCGTTAGAAAACGATGCATTTGAATTTCCATCATCGTACATAAAACATATTCCTGACTGCAGGTTATCAAGGTTACAGTAGACATTGACTGATGCGGCCATATGTACAAAAGTAAATTTTCTATCCAATACAGCTCATGGAGGCTCTAATAGCCAATGACAGTCTCCCTCAAATAGCCTTAGTGTTTCTTGGATAAGCCACGGGCATACTGCTCTTTCATAGATACCTCTTTAAATGAAGTCTTGTGGAGGGGGTGCTTTTTTTAATTTACAATGTGTACTTATGTGGGTGCGTGTGCGGCTGCCTGCCTTTTATCAGCACAGCGCCCGCTTCACGGGCGCCGGGCTTCATGTTTCATGAAGCTCAGCGGGCGCCGTGTTGCTAAAAGAACGCACGTCGCTGCTGCTTCAACTGCATGTAAATCTTTTTTTTCATCTACAGATGTCCACCGCTATGTTCTTCTTGTCTTTTACATAGTTTATTCTTGTTATTTGAGGGACGGGCTGTGGCAGGCACATTTTTATTTACTTTGCCAACATTTGATCAGCGCCATAACCCTCCATTAAACTTTAAGCTTGGCAGCCGCTCCTTTCTTTAGTTCTGTGGCCGCCATGCTTAAAGACAAAGCGTGTCGTGCCTCGCTGATGAAATATTGGCTAAGTAAATACAAATGTTACCAAACTTAATAGAGGTGGGCGGGCCGCACCAGTGCAGAACGCTGATAAAATGTTGCCCAAGTAAAAATGTTTTGCCAAAGTTAATAAATTACCACTACATAGTGTGTCCAGCAGCAGTGGTCCTTCCAGCCGCTTTCGTCCTAAACATATCGCACTCGGTTGTGTTAAAATGCACCCCTACACAACATATTCCATCATGGCGGCGGCACTTAGCCGAGTCCACTTTCAGTACCACATACTATGCCTCATTCCGGAAGTGCATTGTATATAACTAGTTAACATGCTCAGAATTACTGCCTTGCAAGGTGTTTTCAACTGTACTTTATGCCACACACTGGTTGCATCCTCTTCTGAATACAGCTACTCTGCATGCAGGTACGCGGCTAGTAGTCTCAGAAGTCTCAATCTCACCAGTAACCCTGCTCTGTCCTCCCTTTGGACACATTAGCCACTTAGGATCGCACCCTTACCATTCCCACTCATTTCAGTCCAATAGTACTCTTTACTCCAGTTAACTTATCCAGCCTCGTTTTTCCCCCATTTTGATTACACCTCCTTTATGGAATGCACTGCATGAAGTGGCTTTTAATAACTACCTTGCATGTCGCGTGTTCAGCGGTGTGAAACTGTGCATCCTATGGTTTTTAACTCGGCAAAATAAAATCTCAAACTTCCCTCCCAGAAGTGACTGGTTCCCCACACCCATATTATGTTTATTGTTCATCGCTTTGGTGCCCTCGTCTCATTTCCCTGGCACGAAAAAGCCAATGGCACATCGCTTTTTCTGTTCATATTAATGTCGACCTCAATTCCTCCTCATTAAGTGTCAAATCTTTCAATTGATTCAAATAAGTCACACAGCTGCAATCAGGCTTAAATGCCCCCACGTGGTGCTGTATAGCTGCCAAAAGGACACACTTCACATGTGACAGCATCAACTAGCACTGGGTGTCAGACAACAGCACACTGCATTCTGGGACATGCAGTTTTTCTTTTCAAACTGTTTGTGTAATTGCAGACTTAAAAGAAACAATTGTCACAGCTGTACATAAGGCCCACAACAGACTGCTCTGCTTCCAGGATTGGTTTATTTATAATTATTTATTTGCAGTTTTATATAGCGGGTTCTAGACTTGGAGGTGTCAGACCACTTT
The DNA here is from genome assembly GCA_963921515.1 of Calotriton arnoldi. NCBI lineage: Eukaryota > Metazoa > Chordata > Amphibia > Caudata > Salamandridae > Calotriton > Calotriton arnoldi. The sequence goes on from CAWUFW010003266.1 coordinate 1,117,981, forward strand.
ACAATAATAACACTAGGAATGTTCCAACAATAAGTGTATGATGTAAGGCTATTACGAGCTAGAATATGAGGTCATACCAAAGGCAATAGTGCTATGCAAATAGAATAACTCCTCTGTAAAAATAAAAGTAAAAAAAGTCATTTTTAATGCCAATAGCTCTAACTTTAAAAAATGCGAGACCGATTGCATTGCATGTGTTGTAGAATGCACCATTTTTGCATTTTGTTTCCCCAAATTTTCCCAAACCACCTTGTAGTGGCCAGGCTTGCTTGCTGCGCTAGCTCACTATGCATGGAATGGGGACTGGTCTGACAAACATTGCCAGGACTGCTTAGGGTTACCAGTCTGGCCCTGCTCAGACCACATTTCTTTTAAAGACTTCTCACTTTTTTCTTCCCGCTTAAAGCCTGCCCTTTTACAAAAAGTAAGCCATGATGTGAGCTGTTTTATGAGCAGTGGGAAGTTAGTAGGTGGAGGTACCCAACAGTGCTCTCTGCTGTGTGGGGAGCAGGGCCAGCCTTGGGCATGGGCGAGCTGTGCCCAGGCCCATGGTGCCAATATTCCAAGGGGCGCAGCAGGGAGCTGCCCTGACCTAATGTTATGCAAACATCTGCTCAGCCATCCCACTTGGTCTCCCTGGGGTCCCATTAAAGACTTTATAATCAGCCCTTAATGTACCTCAGCGGAATTATTTGGACCCCATGAACCCCCTGCCCTCTTCCTCCCATCTGTCTCACACTTCCCGCCCTCCCACCCCCCTCTTGCCGCCCCTCCCACCCCCGCGTCCACAACAAACATCGCATTTTCTTTCCCAGGGTGCTGTCCCGGTCAATCCGATTTAGGGCCGGTTGGTGACTCAGTAGCCTGATAAGGACAGTTGAGTACTTGAATAGTCAGGTTTTTTTTTTTTTGAGCTTGGGAAAAAGTAATACATAAGAACATTAACTTCACACTTGATTTTTCCCCGGTGTATGTGTGTGTCTTGACATAGTTTGCGCGGAGAGTGTGTAGAGAAAGACTTTCATAAACGCCCTACAGAGCTTATAAGAAGCATTGGCATAGCCAATAGGTCTCGCTTTTGGGACCTTATAAGTATTTAGTTATGCAGCACAATATCCTTGGTGCAACAACATCAACTGTTGCATGGCTAAACACTTATAAGGTCCCAAAGGCGAGACCTATTGGCTATGCCAATGCTTGTTTTTCTTTTGGGGCCTAACACTAAACAGGTTCCCTCTACTGTTCCTTTAAATGCCAGTTATAGGCCCACTCGTGAGAGGAGTATACCTACCTACAATAGATTTGCCCCATTGAGCGCTCTGTGTGATAATGATAGACTACCCTCCACTCTATGAGAGAATTCGCTCGGCTGCCAGAATGATCCTTTGCTGTGCTCGAGTACTTTGGGCATTCTTTCTCTCCTGAGTTGGAACATTGCTGGCCTTTCCAACAAAAGGGGGAATGAGGCCTTTGATAATCTTCTACATAGATTTAAACTAGTCTGCCTACAAGAAACGTGGGATACCAACACTAACTTTAACCTTGATGGTTATTCTTCTTGTTGTGTCTCCGCTACTCTTTCACTTCATGGGAGGGCAAGAGGTGGCCTTCTTACTTTGGTCTCCCTGACTCTAGGCTGTAAGATTAAAGTGTTACATACCAGCTCACCTGATATAGCTTCTCTTTTGTTGACATTTCTTAGTTTTCCTCGTTTACTTTTAATTGATATTTACAATGCCGTCCCAGAGTTAGGCAGCCAAGGTCAAGCACATGTCCTTAAAAAGATTTTTGTGAATTTGCCCAAGTCCATCTTAAAGATTAGTTTTATTGTCTGAGCTGGCAATGTTAATTTGCAGGTGTCTTCTAGGGTGCTTTTCGCAGCATTGTGCTATGGATCGTTCTTCTTTGGAGGCTACACATTTTTCACACACTTCCGCGGGGAACCTTATGAACCTGATTACGGCTGAGTTTAATTTATTTATTTTTTCTCCTCCTCCGGCCGAGATTCAAAGTGAAGTGTTTGTACCTACCTTTATAGGTAGAGGTGTTGCCAGTGTTATTAATTATGTTTTTGTTTCATCGTCTATCAATAATTTTTTGCTAGACTTCAAGGTGGTCTGGTATCCTCTGAGTGACCATATCCCTCTTACAGCTTATTTTAGCTGGGACTCTAATAAAGCATCTTCTAAGTGTTGTATTACGGATAATGCCATTTCGCATACTCACGCCTTAGATGGAAGAACGTCTTTCTTGATGTCTTTCTCTACAATCTGTTCCGAGATAGATATCTTCCTGAACAGCAATTATAGGTCCTGATTTTGTTTAAATCTTTTTACTAACATTTCGTTTTAAGCAACAACATTTGTTTAATGACATCGTACATATTAAAACACATTTGAGACCTACTGATGCTGGTACAGTGGCACTAGCGTGCATTTAGCATGGCGTGCATGAGGAAAGCAAGGATCCTATCTCACAGGGTCGCACGCCGGTGACGGTAAAATGACTGGATATGGCCATGTGGTATGTAACGCGCCTATGGTCTATACATGTTATGTCGCATATTTGAACAGTGGGAGTAGTAGGGTTCAACAAAATGAGGACAAAATAAGTCAATAGAGGGGAGGGATAACCGCATGTGATCTGTTGCTGTGGTGTATTACATCGGAGGACTATCTACTTGTAGTAGGTGCTGAATGTCGTTTGTATTAACTGGCTGATCAGTAATTGTGGAACTCTGCCCTACCTGTGTCTCCACGGAAGCGACTTCAGGTTGCGACATTTGGACCGCCTAGTCTCCCACCCCCACCTGGAAGTCCCCTGCGGGTGTATCTAGGCCCTGTAGATCGGTCACAATAGCCCCCCCAACTACTGGCTAGGGGAAACTTGCGAAGTCCCAGCAGGTCCTCCCTCTGCAGGGCCACGCCTTCCGCCCTGGCCCAGTTGAGCAATTAACGGTGCCAGGCTATTGCGTGTGGGGCCATCGGAGTTTTCCAACATTTATTGATTAGGCGCTTTGCTGTAACTAGGCCCAAGTCTAGAAATCTGGAGGTGGCCCTGTTTTTCTTGCCCCTCTTAAAGAGGTGCAAAATATATACCTCCCAATGATAAGGGATGTCACGCCCAGTGCAACGGGCCAAGGTGGTTGCTACGTCAGCCCAGAACTCTGCCAGGGCGGGGCAATGCCATAGCATGTGCAGTAGTTCAGCGTTGGGTAAACGGCACCTGAGGCAGACTGAGTCAGTGCGGTGAAAGTACTTATTAATCTGGGCTGGGGTGAGGTATGCCTGGTGTAGGATGAAGAACTGAATCTGGCAAAAGCGCTGACTACGAGGGACGCGCGTTGGATCCTCCAACATGGCCGTCGATTCCTTGTCCGAGAGGGCACGCCCCAGATCGTCCTCCCAGTGTTGTTTTAAGGGGGCCTGCGTAATCGCTGTATGTTGACGGAGGGACGACGCAAACCAATGGGTCAGGTGGCTCCCTTCCCCCATTATGTGTAAGTACTGGATCATATGGTGTGTGGGAGGTTCCGCGGTGAGGTAGCCACACCTGGATGATAGAGTGACTATGAGTGCACGGTGTAATAAGAAATGTCCCGGATGTAGGCCCTCCTCTGAAATAAGCTCTGCGTATGGGATGAGGGTACCATCGTGAAAGATCCCCTGTGTCGTGGATACCCGCTGTGTCCCAGCCGTGCAGTTCTGCTGCCGTGGTAGGTGAGCTTCCCCTTGGCGTTCCCAATAGGGGGATAGCAGGGGCGTATGGTGTGGTGCCACGAGTGATAAATCGGCTTCTGCTGTAACATTTGTATGCTATTGAGAGTAGTAAAGAGTTTGTATTCCTGGGCTTCGCACATGGGTGGAACATCTAAAGTAGAGTGTGATGTGATACGGGAGATTGTAGAGTGGCTGTGTCTGACAAATATTGAGAAGCTAGCCGTCTGGCTATCCATTGTAACTGAGCGGCTATAGTGCTCGAGGTTAGGCACTGCAAGTCCGCCCTGCTGTGTTGGTAAATAAAGCTTCTTCATGGAAACTCTATGCCTAGACGCCCCCCAGACAAAATCTCGGACAATTTTTTCCCATCTACAGAAAAAGGAAGGGGAGATGAAGATAGGTAGGGTAGTGAAATAGTAAAGAAGGCGAGGAAGGATCACCATCTTTGTGAGGACCACTCTGCCAGAGACAGCCAATGGGAGAGTTTCCCAGAAGGCCATCTGCGATTGAATAGCAGAGGTGGCTCTGGTGACATAACCCTCGAATAGGTCGGTTTTGTTCCGGTATATACGGATCCCCAAATATCTGAAGGTGTCAGTACACCATGGCACTGGGACCCCACCGAGTGAATACCCCGGGTCTAGGACGGCCAGAGAGAAAGGAAAAAGAATGGACTTCGCTGCATTGACACGTAGCCCTGACGCCGTAGCGAATAACGAAAGTGCTAAGTCTAAAGAGGGAGGGATGGAGTGGAGGTCTCTCGCATACAGCAGAATGTCGTCAGCATACAAAGAGATTGTGTGTATGCCGTCTCCCAGGGGTATACCCAAGTCCACACACAAGCAGATGTATGCCGCCTGTGGCTCTACTGCTAGAGAGAAAAGAAGGGGGGGATAACGGGCACCCTTGTCGGGTCCCGCGACCTACACTTATGGAGTCCGAGATATAGGGCCCTGTTTTAACACGGACCGCTGGGTGCTTGTACAGCAGCCTGACCATGCTAAGAAAGAAGGGGCCTATGCAGAACCTAGGTAAGGTCGCAAAGAGATAGTCCCATTCGAGAGAGTCGAAGGCTCTCTAGAGGTCAAGCACCACGCAGCCCAAGCGGGGCCAGTTCAGTGGGGCATATTCTGCCACTCTGAAGTAGCGGCGAAGGTTGAGAGCAGTGTTTCGGGCCGAGACAAACCCGTTTTGGTCCGAGTGCACCAAGGAGGGAATGTAGGGCGCCAGCCGGTTAGCGACGATCTTCGCCAATATTTTGTATTCTGTGTTTAAGATCGCTAGGGGTCTGTCTTTAAGACCCCGGGGCTGTGGGATCCTTGCCTGGTTTCAATAAGACGACTACATTAGCCATGCATAAAGAAGGTGGCAGGGCAGAGCTGTCTACTGCAGAGGTAAAGAGTGCATGCAGACGTGGCACAAGGACTTCTGCATAAGTCTTAAAAAATTCTGTAGGGAGTCCGTCTGGCCCAGGGGTGTTTTCCCCTATGCCAGTGACGACAGCGCTTACCGAACTTCATCTACTGTTAAGGGGGAGTCCAATGCTAGGTGCTGGTCAAGAGGTAGAGTAGGCAAATCAACAGAGTCCAGAAAAGCGCCTATTTGTTGGGAGTTCCCATGCGAACTGGAAGCGTAAAGCATAGAGTAATGTCTAGTCATGGCTGCGTGAATGTCCAGGTGTGTGTATCTCATTTGCCCTAGCTCGTCTCTTATAGAATGTATGTGATGATGTGGGTGTTCCTGTCTAATTAGGCATGCAAGTAGTTTACCTGCCTTATTGGGCGTTGCGTGGGTACGTGCTGAGTGAGCTAAGTAGTTGTGACAACGCAGCTTATCTAGGAGTTCTAACCGGTCCGCTTGCATAGTGTCCAATTGTGTTTTGGCTTCAGAGTGGGTGACAGACAATGATTCCCAGTGAAGGAGCTTCCGCTCAATAGCGGTCAGAGAGGCGTCCAGTTGCTTATGAATGCTCCATTTAAGACCCAGGCAGTGTCCCCTAGTCGCGACCTTAAAGGCCTCCCATTCTGTCAAGGGGGAGTCTGTGGAGCCGGCATTGTGCTCAAAATAATCGAGCAATGCCGTTTACAAGGAGCTGCGGAAAGCCTGATCCTCCAATGCTGCTGTTTGCATCCGCTAGGTTGGGATCGGGGGGGTTCTCGCTTCCCAAGTAAGCAGCATGGTCTGAGGGTTATGGTCTGAGTGTGTACGGCCCAGAAACCCAGTGTTTTGGATTAGGGGGGGCAGTGCTGCTGAGGTCAGTATGCGGTCCAGCCACACATGCAGGTTATGGACTGGTGAGTAGAAGGAATATATCCATAAGTCAGGATTGCACGCTCACCAGAAGGACTAGTGCCCCAGCCAGTTGCATAATGCTTGTGCGTTCAAAGAAGCTATAGTGCGGGTGAGGGGTGGGAAGGAACGATCAAGCGAGACGTCCAGGACCGAATTGAAATCCCCACCCAGGAGCCACGGGATATCCCTCCAGCGGGATAGCAATATGGATGTTCTGTGTTAGGGGCATAAATTGAGCCCAGAAGAAGGGACTGCCCATTAAGCTTACCCTTAAGGAAAATATAGTGTGCCGCAGGATCGGTCACCACCTCCTCCTCCAAGGGACCCCCGCCCTCACCCAGACAAAAACACCTCTAGCTAGGGAAGAGAAGTTAGTGCTGTACAGGTGTCCACGCCAGCGGCGTCGCAACCGGACAGCCTCTAGGCTCGTCAAGTGTGTCTCCTGGAGTAAAGCAATACCAGCCGACCTATGCTGCAAATACGCGCAAATAGAGAACCTGCGCACAGGAGTATGTATACCCCTTACGTTCCGGGTAATGATGTTAATGCTTGTCATGGGGACGGTGTGGATCCGTAAGACTCAGCCAGTGAAGCAGATTTACAATGTATGTGTGTACGATATGGCATCAGGTCACTAGGTAAGGCGATAACTCTGCGGGGAAAACCAAAAGTACTAGAGTTAAATCGTGAAACTTCATAAGAGCAAACCCCTAACAGGAGTTGACCAAAAGATGTGCCCAACCATGGCAACTAACACGTAGTCAGATGTTGACTCTGAGAGGGGGCGTGTAAGAGAGGAAAGGGACTAAGTAACCCATCCCGAACAGGTAACATTATGGAGTAGCATCAAAGTGTGGCACCGTGCATGTGTGGCGTGGCACGGGCACGTGGGGTGCCAGGGGGTGGGCATGGGGACCAATTGCGGATTATTGCAATAGCGCGTGTTATGTTAATGATGGAGGACTAATATGAGCAGTACTGTCAAATAATTGTGTCCCAGATCGGAGGTGTGACATCTGGAAGACGCGGCAAACCAGAGTCGGCGGACCATGCCGGTAAGGATTCGGCGTTCCCCCTGGACCTGAATGGTGATGCTGTAGAAACTGATGACGATCTCGCAGACTGGAGGGTTGACGCCACTTGCAACGCCTCTTGGCGTTCCGACTGGATCTGTTCTGGGTCTGGGGCATTAATTGCGATGCCCGCCATCGTGAGCCTCCGCCTCTACCCCTCCGATGACTAGGCCTGCCCCTTTTTTGCACCGGGGGGGGTCCTCTTGGGGCCTAGATGCAGTTGCCAATCAATTTTCCTCCAGCCAGTCCCAAGCCTCGGAGGGGAGTTGAAAAATCGAGTGTTGCCATTTCAGATTACCCGGAGACGAGCTGGAAAGAGCAGAGAGTAGCGTAGATCAAGGTTCCGCAGTTGACGCTTCACTGCCCGAAAGTGGCGCACCTCTTCTGCACCTGGGCAGTGTAGTCTGGGAAGAAGGAGACAGTGACATTCTGTACCTTGGGTCCTGGGTGCATCCCCACCTCTCTCAGTATTGCGTCCCTGTCGCGGAAATTTAATAGGCGAAACAGGAAGGGTCACGGGTTAGCCCTCGGAGGCGGCCTATGGGCGGGAACCTTGTGGGTGCGCTCAACCCCAAACTGAGGGGAAAGTGATCCTGGGGGAAGCAACTCTCTCAATAAGGTCTCTGTGTAACCTACCGGGTCCTGTTCCTCTGTCCCCTCAGGCAGGCCAATTACCTGCACATTATTACGGCGCGAACGACCCTCCGCATCATCTAACTTCTCTTCGAGGGTGCAGACACGGTCTAGCAGATCCTGTAGGGTCGCACTGTGGTTGCGAGATTTGGGCTGGAGGTCCGCAAGTGTGAGATCAGTGTCATGCACACGCTCAGCCAATTTCTGTTGGTCCGCCCGTAAAAGCGTAAAGTCAGATGTGATGCGGTCTATCCTGTTCTCAAGGGACGTGCGGGTCTGATCCAGCGCTGCGCCAATCTTTTCCACCGCTGCCAGTACTGAGTCCAGTTTAGCCGAGAGGTCAGGGCGACCGGGCTCCGGAGATTTCCCCGCACCCCTGGATGACCCCCCCCCTCGTGCCATGAGGCAGCATGTCCTGATGAGTGGCAGAGCAGAGACGGCCCATAACTAATTGCTGAGCATTGGGCATAGGGAGCAGTTTGTGTGCTGTTCTTGTCTGTGGCGGCTGCAAAGGGGTGAGGCGATTTCGTTGTTATCAACCCTGTGAGTTCCTCGCGAGTTTAGTCAAGTACCTTGGGTGCTGTTGCGCCGCCCCAAGTGGTTGCGTCCTGTGGACCGCGGATCTGCAGGTGAGTCCGAGCAGGTCAGAGACCACTCTGTCCCCCTAGGCCGAGGCTGGGCTCCACGAAGGGGGGCGAGGGAGGGGCTCTCGATCAACACCCTGCCCGATCCAGCCACGACCCGTGTTCAATGTGGCCCCCTTGTAGGTGTCACAGACTTTGTAGTGCAGCCTTGACGTGATGTGCATGGGAGTCTCACGGGGCTGCGGGGGGGGAGGGAGAAGAGAGTTATAGGTGGGCCCCGCTTAAGCTCAAGGGACGGCCCCAGCACCCTGTGATGTAGGCCTGTGACACAGGCGCCATTGGTGGAGCCAGCACATGAGACTGGGCTAGACCCTCCACACAGAGTGTCTCCAAAGGGAAAGTGGACTCAGGGAACAGGTTTTGGTCGCCGCCGCAGTAGTGCCTCAAGTGTTACAAAGGCTGTGAGTGAGGGAAGGGGGAACAGCCTGGGCCCGATGTGACCCCCGTGCTGACCCAGTTATGGGGATATTGTGGTTCCTTGTTGTCTGCGCGTCGCCAGGGGTGCGCCCACCAAGGGAGTCTAGGCCTGATCGCCCCCCGGGCCTCCCCACCCCTGGTCGTCAGAGTCTGTGATGCCCCAGAGGTTCCGCAAGCCACAGGTGGCAGGAGGAGGGACAGCTTGGGCCTGATACGACCCCCGTGCTGTCCCCAGCCGGTCGTTTGGCTCCCAAGGCAGTTGGGGACTCACCAGGTCGACACAGCTGCGACGCGCTTGCTCAGGGGGCCTGGGCCTGATCGACTCCCGGGCCCCTCCTCCCCCCAGCTGGCTACCGCTCACTTGCCCACCAGGCTCACCTGCAACTGTTTCGTTGTGCCTGGGTGCAGCAGGCCCACAAGGGCGGCTCCACTTCTGAGCAGCGGGGGACCACGATGCAGCCGATCGGGCCAGGGACCTGCAGCCTGAACGCACTCCTCCCGCTGGCGCCACAACTCCGGGCCTCCGATGCGTGGCAGCCCTGTCGCAGGCTTCAGACCGTTCGCCGGGCCTCTCCAATCTTTATTCAGGGCACGGATGCCCACCCAGGTTCCAGCAGGCGCCACGCCCAAAGTGCTGAGGAGCAAGAAACTCAGCTGCCACGCCCGCAGCGCCGGCCGGCGCACAGGAGAGGCGCGGGCCGGGTCCCGGGCTCCAGCGCGAGAAAGGCTGCACCTCCAGGAGCTCCACCGCCAGTGTGCCCACAGCCTCGGGGAGCCCACCGCTGGATGCAGTGGGTACCCCTTTACACTCATTGCCCCTGCAGCTTTGCAAATGCAGGTTTGATGCGGTGATGGTCAGGATAATCGGGGGATGGGACACAGAGCTCGATCAAAACGCGTCCGTCATCTTGGGTTCTTGGTCACGCCCCCACAGCAATTATAGGTCCTCATCACGTCAACTGATCATTTTTCGACACAATTGAGGTGTGAAACAGGTCGACCACAGAAAAGATCTAGATATACTGATTTGAACTTACATTACTAAGTATACCTCTACACTGAAGAGACTAGGGTCATTATGTCTCATAGTCTCTCACTCTGCTTTTAACCTCGACATAGACTCGGAACCCTATTGAATTGATAGCCCCACAAGTTCTATAGTCGATTTTTGTTCACATTTCTCCAATCTTCTTACCCAATGACTGGAAACACACTCAAACACCCAGTCACCCAAAGATCTCTGATAAAGCGCTCTCTCATGTGGCCCATAGGGCATTGCAGCGCCAGCCCAACGAGGAGCAAGCCTAATGATGAAGCATGCCACTTTTGGATGGGTGAGGGCACTTGCTCATATGAGCGCATGCTCCCAGTGACTACATAAAAACTCCACTGCGTCTGCCATAGTCCGTGTGGAACAGTTTACCCCTCGTTTTACGGTTCAAGATTAGAGGAGACTGTATACTGGACCATAAACCTCCTCGTCCTCCCATATATAGATGCATTTCTATGTAATCATCCAAGCAGATCAGCTATAAGAGGCCACTGTGATGTAGATCAGTACTTATTGTAATATAGTGGTATACCATGGGTGTGGTTGATACAGCCATAACTCTTAACCGGTTAACTGCTTAGAACGTTCCGCGCCAGTGCGGAACGTTCTATTAAGCGGGCGGGGCCGCGTCGGCCAACGGACGTGCGCAGCACTACCGAGGTAGTGCTCGCGACGGCCGTTGGCCGACAGAAGCACTTAACGGGTTAATATAGAGCACCCACAATTTCCACCGTGCACCATAGGATGTAGTACAAAAAAGCATAAATTGGAAGACTGCCTACCTAAAACCCAGAATACAGTCTCGGAGACCATCCCTTTTTCAGTGCTATTACAGTTAGGCTCCTCTCTGTAAGCTTCATATGACACTCTTCAGCCACTCCTCATTCTAGAATATCTCTCATTAGATAATTCAGTTATGAGTTTATATTACAATGACCAGCAAAATTTGACTGCAGACAGAACATAGTTTTCATCATTAGACTTCGACTCAGAACAAAAGAGAGAAATGCAGAAAAAAAGTAAAGAGGAAGAAGAAAAGGGATAACAGTGAGAAAGGGAATGTTAAAAAGAATCTGCACGAGTGAGCTAAAGGGGCAGGGAGCGTATGGTGGTGGATGAAAGAGGAATGATGTGGAATCAAGAATAGCAGCCTTGGTATTCCGCAATCTCGATATTTGGCAGCGTCTGAGAAAAACGGCCCTGGCTCTTATTCTTTTACAAGTTAGCCACTGATCTAGGGAAACAGAAGGTACTTCAACAGAGAAATAACTTTTTTACTGGAACAAACATTCAATCAAAGGAAAAGTTACCAGTTGGGTCGACCACAGTGAGTTAAGAAATGGGGTTTCAGAAGACCGTTAATTAAAACCAAGTGCCCTGAACTGCGACGTGCATGGCATGAAGCACAATGCCTGCTGTCACAGTTAAAATACCTATTTCCTCTCCGGCAATATCTTAAAGGTAGGGTGACCAGACGTCCCGGTTTTCCCCGGACGGTCCCTGTTTTCGGAGCAGTGTCCCCGTGTCCCGACACTTTGCTCCTAATTACAGAAATGTCCCGGTTTTTGTGCAGTGCCCGGGTTAAACGGAGAAATGTCCCGGTTTTTAAATAGTGCCTCGCACTGAAACACTATTTAAAAACCGGGACATTTCTCTGCTTACTTAGCACAGGTGCTGAGAGGGGTCTCTATTGGGATGTCCATTTTTGCCCTCAGGATGAAAAAACAATCTTACTGCTGCAGCAATACCACCCTTCACTGCCTTCAAAGAGACCCGTTATAGTTCTTTCACTGTCTCTTCATTCCAGAACTGAAGCATTTTCAATGTTATGTATAGCGAAGCCAAAGTTGTTGCTTATTTATCTTATGCAGCTCACAACAACTGACAAAGCGAATAGTCCTGGCTTGTTGTAGGTGTAATGTTACATGCATAGCTGCCAAGGTTTCAGATTTCTATGTGTGACATTTTCATAATTTCAGAATAATTATGAGTGACATTTTAACGACTATGAGTGGCACTTTCTTGCGAGCAAAATCAAGATATTAAAACGAGGGAAACTTATAAATATCAGATATAACATCCATTTGAGCAACTAGAAACTCTACGTTAGCTGCTGCAAAGCGTAAGAAATAATGGTTAAACAACTTTCATTTATACTCATGTCTAAGTAAATATACTTAAGATCGTACAAATATCAGGAAACTCCCTTGCAACATATTAAATCAAGGCTCTCTCTGCACACTAAGTCAGGAGCTGTGTTTTTTGTTTTTTTGGTTGTTTGTTTTTTGAGGCTTGTACCTTCAGCCTTTGCTGACTTATACTGGACCCTCTGGTTCCTCCCTCGTAATTAATGATGCTGCGCAGAGAGCATCACTCAGTCCAGGGCCTCTCTCCAAGGTGGGACTCAGCCGAAACAGGATGTGCGAGGCCCTGCTAACAACACTCTGGTGGCTACTGTTGTTGGATGGGCCAGCAGAGAAACAACAAAGATTGCCAGCCTTTGTGGTGGCCCCCCTCCTTCCCTGCAAACTAAAGTCAGAAGAACATCAGGACTCGGGGCCACCCTCTGATGTCACATGAGTGACCCTGTGCCTCTCTCCAAGGTGGGACCCAGCCCAAAAAAGATGTGCGAGGCCCTAACAACACTCTGGTGGCTACTGTTGTTGGATGGGCCAGCAGAAAAATCAACATAAAGATTGCCAGCCTTTGCGGTGCCCCCCTCCTTCCCAGCAAACTGAAGTCAGGAGAACATCAGGACTCGGGGCCACTCTCTGACGTCATGTGAGTGACCCGGCCCAACAGGGAACCTATGTCAGAGAGGCCCCAACAACATAAAACACACTTCACGCGGCGCCAGTCTTGCAACCCATTTCACCGTTTTGAGTAACACCGCAGGCGCTGCAGCTGCCTGATCGCGCGCTGCCATTGGCACCCAGGCTTAAAACTTAAACTTACTTGGGCTGTAACACACTCTGCCAAGGCTGGCCAGGCTGCAGGCACTGGTAGGCTCAGGCCGCGAGCCACTGCGTGCCCCGGCAATTCGAGTTTGCTGCTCAATCCGCGCCTCCAGGCCGTGTTGTCCAGGCTGTGCAGTGAGTCATACTTTGCAATCCACAGGGAGCCATAAGTGTCATTAAGTAAGGATATCACACCGTGCAATTAGCGGGTCACCCGGGTGACGGTCACTGAAACCTCGACGTCCCTCTCGGCTAAGTCTGTGTCACACATAGGATTTGTCTGTAATTCTTCATCTGTGTCTGTGGAGGCGGCTGTCATTTTAGTCCCTTTTCCATGTCTATGACAGCTGTCAAATAGTCCTACTTTTATGTCGACCGTTACTGCAAACTGTAGTCCTACTTCTATGTCTATGAACTGTCCCCGTTTTTTGTTTTGAGAATCTGGTCACCCTACTTAAAGGAGAAGAAGCTCTTTCATTCTGGAAACACATTGGCTGAGAGTGGCAAATCCCTCTGAAATTCTAACACTTCTCTGGAACACATTGACAACTCTGTTGTGCTTTGGCACAAGCACAAAGTGTCCCCAACAATCTAGATAAATCTTGCTCCCCAAAACACAACGAAAATGCTTACACATGAGACAATGTTATGCCCTATAAGATACTATTTATAAATCAATGGTCAGGGGCGGCTCCACCGTAATGGTGGAGGAGCGTCACCCCACTGCCAGCAGGTGATAAATAAAACATTATTATTATTGTTTTATTTATCTCTGTCTGAGCTGCTTATGTTTGTAGTCCGAAGCAGATGGAGTGAGAGGGGCGGGCCGAGCCATTGCAGGGAGTAGTGTGCACTTATAAGTGTGCATGTCAGTTTGGCCGGCCGTCTTTGGCCGGCTAAACAGACATGCGCACTTATGTTTCTCCAAACCGGCTGTGTTCCACAGCCGGGTTGGAGAAATGCCACAGGCTCCCAGGCACTGTCTGAGCGACAAACCAGGCCTCTCGGACCAATTCTGGCGCTGCTCTCATGCTAGTTATAGCATAGAGCAGCGTCTGGATTGGGTGGGGAGCCTGTGCTTTCAGGCCCATCCATTTCAGGAAGGAGAGGAGCAGGAGCAACGAGGCAGTCAGCAGCGGGAGCGGAGCAGCAGGTAAATGATTTTATATATATTTTTTACTTCCCAACACCCGCGCCGCCCTACCAGTTTTGATTGGCGACAGCCGCCACTGACAACGGTTCCATTGGCTTAGACTTCAACAAATCTGAAATTAATAATGAATGATTTGGAAAGTACTAAATACATAACAGGTAGTTGGACAACCTGCGTGAAAGCAAAAATACTTTATACTGAATCAAACAACAGTGAAGATCGAACACGAGGATTTTTTGCGCAGCAGCACGTTCTTGCAGCCAACTTCAAGGGCCTGTACCTAGTCCACAAGTCCCTTCACACCACTGGTCTATGTTCGCTATTTCAGACATTGGTGGTTGAAAGTCTTTGAATGGTTTAGAGATTCAAATGTCTCAGCAATAGCGGCTGCATTGTGGAATGCTCCTCGCCATCATTTACAACAGGATAATGACTGGCTCTTACAGAAGCAACTAAAGACGTGGTCGTTCCCTAAACCATAGCCACAGAAATATTTTACCCGATGAGTCTTACCACCAATAGGCCTTTATGCAACTGAGAACTCCATAAAACATAGCACAACTGTAGCCTGAATGCACGATTGACCCACTTTTGTTATAGAACATTAAGATTGAAAATTCCTAGACTCCATTTGCACTTGATCTGTTTTACTAATGACATATTTCAGTGAATAACGGACCAGAAGTGCTGCACAACACACTGGGTTTTCTTTTTTAAAATATGCTGTGGCGGGATCACCACCAACAATCTCCCCCTCCTGTCATCAAATTTGTGTAAGAGAATACTCTTCTCGTTAAAAAAAACATATGGGCTAGTAGTGCTTCGAACATTCACTATTTTGAAAGTTTGCAGTGAATAAGGTAGAGGGAATCCCGATTTTCCACCTAAAACAGACTCTAAAATCAATCTCTGTAACTCGCCAGTGAGCATGGCTTCATTTCCACATCACTCTCTTGTGGATCACCATCAACAGGCATCACTGCCTCTAGACCATGGGTACTCACAAACTTTCTCTCGGGGGCCAAATTTACAGTGTGGTTTGTGGCCGAGAGCCGCACCGGTGTGGGCGGGGTCATTGGGGGCGGGGGCGGGGCTAGAGCAAAACAAAACTGACCATGAGGTGGAACACAGGCCCCTGCAGCGGACGCCTTCGTCCACTGAGCCACCGGACCCGGCATACACATCTCTCTCTCTCTCTGTCTCCCTCCCTCTCTCTGTCTCTCTCCCTCTCTCTGTCTCTCTCCCTCTCTCTCTCCCTCTCTCTGTCTCTCTCTCCCTCTCTCTGTCTCCCTCCCTCTCTCTCCCTCTCTCTCTCTCCCTCTCTCTGTCTCCCTCCCTCCCTCTCTCTGTCTCTCTCTCTCTCCCTACCTCTCTCTCTCTCTCTCTCCCTCTCTCCCTCCCTCTCTGTCTCCCTCCCTCTCTCCCTCTCTCTCCCTGTCTCCCTCCCTCTCTCTCCCTGTCTCCCTCCCTCTCTCTCTCCCTCCCTCTCCCCCTCCCTCTCTCTCCGTCTGTCTCCCTCCCTCTCTCTCTCCCTCCCTCTCCCCCTCCCTCTCTCTCCGTCTGTCTCCCTCCCTCTCTCTCGGTCTGTCTCCGTCTGTCGCCCTCCGTCTGTCGCCCTCCGTCTGTCGCCCTCCGTCTGTCGCCCTCCGTCTGTCGCCCTCTGTCTGTCGCCCTCCGTCTGTCGCCCTCCGTCTGTCGCCCTCTGTCTGTCGCCCTCTGTCTGTCGCCCTCTGTCTGTCGCCCTCTGTCTGTCGCCCTCTGTCTGTCGCCCTCCTCCCTCTGCCTGTCGCCCTCCTCCCTCTGTCTCTGTCTCCCTCCCTCTCTCTCCCTGTCTCCCTCCCTCTCTCTCCCTGTCTCCCTCCCTCTCTCTCCCTGTCTCCCTCCCTCTCTCTCCCTGTCTCCCTCCCTCTCTCTCCCTGTCTCCCTCCCTCTCTCTCCGTCTGTCTCCCTCCCTCTCTCTCCGTCTGTCGCCCTCCGTCTGTCGCCCTCCGTCTGTCGCCCTCCGTCTGTCGCCCTCTGCCTGTCGCCCTCTGCCTGTCGCCCTCCTCCCTCTGTCGCCCTCCTCCATCTGTCTCCCTCTGTCTCTCTGTCTCCCTCCCTCTGTCTCTCTGTCTCCCTCCCTCTGTCTCCCTCTCTCTCTGTCTCCCTCTTTCTGTGTCTCCCTCTGTCTCTCTCTCTCTCGCCCTCTCTCTCCCTCCCTCCCTGTGCCTCCCTCTCTCTCTCTCTCTGTCTCCCTCCCTCTGTCTCCCTCCCTCGGTCGCCCTCCCTCGGTCGCCCTCCCTCGGTCGCCCTCCCTCGGTCGCCCTCCTCCCTCTGTCCCTCTGTCTCCCTCTGTCTCCCTGTCTCCCTCCCTCTCTCTCCCTGTCTCCCTCCCTCTCTCTCCCTGTCTCCCTCCCTCTCCCTGTCTCCCTCCCTCTCTCTCCCTGTCTCCCTCCCTCTCCCTGTCTCCCTCCCTCTCTCTCCGTCTGTCTCCCTCCCTCTCTCTCCGTCTGTCTCCCTCCCTCTCTCTCCGTCTGTCTCCCTCCCTCTCTCTCCGTCTGTCTCCCTCCCTCTCTCTCCGTCTGTCTTATTCCCTCTCTCTCCCTCCCTCTCTCTCCGTCTGTCGCCCTCCGTCTGTCGCCCTCCGTCTGTCGCCCTCCGTCTGTCGCCCTCCGTCTGTCGCCCTCCGTCTGTCGCCCTCCTCCCTCTGCCTGTCGCCCTCCTCCCTCTGTCTCCCTCGGTCTCTCTGTCTCCCTCCCTCTCTCTCCCTGTCTCCCTCCCTCTCTCAGTCTGTCTCCCTCCCTCTCTCTCCGTCTGTCTCCCTCCCTCTCCCTCCGTCTGTCTCCCTCCCTCTCTCTCCGTCTGTCGCCCTCCGTCTGTCGCCCTCCTCCCTCCGTCTGTCGCCCTCCTCCCTCTGCCTGTCGCCCTCATCCCTCTGTCTCCCTCTGTCTCTCTGTCTCCCTCCCTCTGTGTCTCCCTCTGTCTCCCTCCCTCTGTGTCTCCCTCTGTCTCCCTCTCTCTGTGTCTCCCTCTGTCTCTCTCCCTGTGTCTCCCTCCCTCTCTCTCTCTCTGTCTCCCTCCCTCTCTCTCTCTCTGTCTCCCTCCCTCTGTCGCCCTCCCTCTGTCTCCCTCCCTCTGTCGCCCTCCCTCTGTCGCCCTCCCTCTGTCGCCCTCCCTCTGTCGCCCTCCCTCTGTCGCCCTCCCTCTGTCTCTCTGTCTCCCTCCCTCTCCGTCTGTCTCCCTCCCTCTCTCTCCATCTGTCTCCCTCCCTCTCTCTCCATCTGTCTCCCTCCCTCTCTCTCCGTCTGTCTCCCTCTGTCTCTCTCCGTCTCCCTCCCTCTGTCTCTCTCCGTCTCCCTCCCTCTGTCTCTCTCCGTCTCCCTCCCTCTGTCTCTCTCCGTCTCCCTCCCTCTGTCTCTCTCTGTCTCCCTCCCTCTGTCTCCCTCCCTCTGTCTCCCTCCCTCTGTCTCCCTCCCTCTGTCTCCCTCCCTCTGTCTCCCTCTGTCGCCCTCTCTCTGTCGCCCTCTCTCTGTCGCCCTCTCTCTGTCGCCCTCTCTCTGTCGCCCTCTCTCTGTCGCCCTCTCTCTGTCGCCCTCTCTCTGTCGCCCTCTCTCTGTCGCCCTCTCTCTGTCGCCGCCCTCTCTCTGTCGCCCTCTCTCTGTCGCCCTCTCTCTGTATCCCTCTCTCTCTGTATCCCTCTCTCTCTGTATCCCTCTCTCTCTGTATCCCTCTCTCTCTGTATCCCTCTCTCTCTGTATCCCTCTCTCTCTGTATCCCTCTCTCTCTGTATCCCTCTCTCTCTGTATCCCTCTCTCTCTGTATCCCTCTCTCTCTGTATCCCTCTCTGTCTGTATCCCTCTCCGTCTCCCTCCCAGACCTGAGCTCCCTGGCCTTGGCTCAACTCTCTGACTACAGGCTGGCGGGAAACATCACATCACAGGCTCTTAACGCACACCTCACCCGGCTCTCACTCCCTGCTGCCCTCGGTCACCCTCTGCCATCTCACCCGGCTCTCACTCCCTGCTGCCCTCCGTCACCTCACCCGGCTCTCACTCCCTGCAACCCTCTGTCACCTTACCCGGCTCTCACTCCCTGCAACCCTCTGCCATCTCACCCGGCTCTCACTCCCTGCTGCCCTCCGTCAACTCATCCGGCTCTCACTCCCTGCTGCCCTCCGTCACCCTCTGCCATCTCACCCGGCTCTCACTCCCTGCTGCCCTCCGTCACCTCACCCGGCTCTCACTCCCTGCTGCCCTCCGTCACCTCACCCGGCTCTCACTCCCTGCTGCCCTCTGTCACCTCACCCGGCTCTCACTCCCTGCTGCACTCCGTCACCTCACCCGGCTCTCACTCCCTGCTGCCCTCTGTAACCTTCTGCCATCTCACCCGGCTCTCACTCCCTGCTGCCCTCCATCACCTCACCCGGCTCTCACTCCCTGCTGCCCTCCATCACCTCACCCGGCTCTCACTCCCTGCTGCCCTCTGTAACCTTCTGCCATCTCACCCGGCTCTCACTCCCTGCTGCCCTCCATCACCTCACTCGGCTCTCACTCCCTGCTGCCCTCTGTAACCTTCTGCCATCTCACCCGGCTCTCACTCCCTGCTGCCCTCCGTCACCTCATCCGGCTCTCACTCCCTGCTGCCCTCTGTCACCCTCTGCCATCTCACCCGGCTCTCACTCCCTGCTGCCCTCCGTCACCTCACCCGGCTCTCACTCCCTGCTGCCCTCCGTCACCTCACCCGGCTCTCACTCCCTGCCCTCTGTCACCCTCTGTCAACTTACCCGGCTCTCACTCCCTGCTGCCCTCCGGCACCTCACCCGGCTCTCACTTCCTGCAACCCTCTGTCACCTCACCCGGCTCTCACTCCCTGCTGCACTCCGTCACCTCACCCGGCTCTCACTCCCTGCTGCCCTCTGTAACCTTCTGCCATCTCACCCGGCTCTCACTCCCTGCTGCCCTCCATCACCTCACCCGGCTCTCACTCCCTGCTGCCCTCTGTAACCTTCTGCCATCTCACCCGGCTCTCACTCCCTGCTGCCCTCTGTAACCTTCTGCCATCTCACCCGGCTCTCACTCCCTGCTGCCCTCCATCACCTCACCCGGCTCTCACTCCCTGCTGCCCTCCGTCACCTCACCCGGCTCTCACACCCTGCTGTCCTCTATCATTCTCTGTCACCTCACCCCGCGTGTGTGGCAGCCGGGGCTGAGACAGCTTCCCGGGCGCACACACACAGCCGCACCTGAGTACTTCACAGGTCTTTAAAAGACCATTTGCATGATAACGAGGCTTTGTTGTATTTCACCTCTTCTTAGCGCCCCTGCAGCTCTACTCGGACTATCGCTGGAATCGTCTGGCCCCCATAGAGCAGAGTCTGTGTTTGCTGACACTCTGTAAAAAAAAAAAAGAAAACCACAGGTACGATGTCTGCAAGGTCCGCGGGCCGCCAAGGAAGGCTTGCCGGGCCGCTGGCGGCCCGCGGGCCGTACTATGAGTACCCGTGCTCTAGACATTGTGCGAAGAATGTAGTGCTGCTAAAAGCGCACGGGGAATTCCAGAAGCCAGTGTGTTCTTAGAAAGCAAAGGATTCGGTTTAGGTTTGAAGAATTTATATGCCTTCCAACGTAATTAACCCCGGGCGGAGACCTCCTCTCCGCCCACGGAGATTTGCCTTCTCCGCGGCAAATCTCTGCACACTCCGCAGCGGAGCGGAGTTGGCCAGCCCCCACCTCCACCCCCCTATTAAGAAGTAAGTTTACAGGAATTAAAAATAAACTTAAAACCACTTACCTCTTTACTGCGGCGTCCCCGGGCTGCCCTCCTCCTCTTCCTCGCCGTACCGGTAATGCTTAAGAAAACAGGCTTACCTGTAGGTGGGTCCCTAGATTGGTAGTGGGACAAGATTCATTTCAAGACACCACTTCTTCTTCGACCGTCTGGGCACTCTGGACTTCGTTCGACTTTGCTCTGGGCTCTGAGACTGCAACTAGGAAGACTCCAGCTGCTCCTGGTCTCGTCATCCTGCAAGTCTGCTACAACGTCTGTGCTCCATACAGAAACCTTCCAAGGACTGTGGACATCCAAGACACCTGAAGGAATCTCCCTTGAAGTGAAGGAGTCACTTCCCTGCATCCGCAGGGACCGCAACAAAGCTGACCGGTCTGCTGATCCCGAGCTCCCAAGGACTCCGAAAGGCTCAGCAACACAGGTCATAGTTCTTCACATCCCTCGAGGTCTGCCCAGTCCTCTCACCAAGTTTGAGGCCAGTATTCCTCGTCGGAGCCGCAGGAACTGAACCCCTGTGCACCGCATCGCCTTGCCGTTGCAAAGGCTTATAGGCTTCCTTCCTCCAAGATCTTCGGGCTCCAAGTAGCCCCAACCTCAAGCATCTCCTGTGACCAAGATCTTCGTCCTCACTGCATCCTGTGCACCGTGGGCCTGCATCTTTGGTGAGCTGCTCGAGGTCCTCTTGCGACTCCAGTGCCTCCCCCTGTGGGTCCTCTTGAGGTTATTCTTTGATTTTTGCGGGCTCCCCTGATTGCTCGGGGCCTGCCCTGACTCCCCTGCTTGTGGTGAGTCACCTGGACCTTGCTGGTCCCGACACTGCACCTTCTTCGCTTTTCACGTTGGTTGCAGTTGCCAAGGCTTGTTAGTGCTCCCGACGGACTCCGAACCCTCAACTCTCGACATCCGACGTGGGACAGCTAGTGAACAGCTCCTGGTCTTCCACAGCATTGGCTGGTCCTCACAGCTGCAGCTCGAAGGTCACCGTCATCTCTCCTGCAACACCCGACATCGGTGGGCATTCGTCTTTCATGCCTCCTGGTCACTACTGAGTGGCATAGACTCTGTCCCCTCTGCTTGCAGGTACTTCTCATCTTGAATCCACCGTTGGGTTCCACCGGACACTTTCGCCTTCCCCAGCAGTGACATCTTCCTGAAGTCCTCCAATGAGTTCGACGGCGGTTTCCGATGCCACTTCACACCTATGCACCCGGCTTCCCTGGTGTAGGTATCCTGGTTCCTAGGGTATCCACGGATGGGGTGGCTCTCCAACCTTCTGTCTTTCACTGGGTTTCTTCAAGGTCCACTGGGAATGGTCCTTCTTCTTTAAAATTGCAACCGCAACTTACCCGTTGACTTGTATTGAGTACGCAGTCGTGTTCCCACACTGCACACAACCTCTGTGGGGCTCCTAGATACTCACCTTGGGTGGTTCCTTGGGTCCCCGGCACTTCTACGTCTTCTGGGTATAGTCTTGACTCGAGTCGTGATTCGCATACCACTATTTTAGTATATGGTTTGGTCTCCCCCTGGCGACCACTGTGTATTCGTGCTACTTACCTGTGTCTATTACAAAGTATTGTGTGCATTGTGTATATCTCCGGGTAGGAGATATCTGAATGTGTTAGTGAGTGTCTTATAATAAATACATATTTTTATAAATACACTGTGTGGTTCTTTTTCACTAAATCTATACCAATAAGATTATGTTCTGGTAAAACAAGATGTTTTACACTCCTTCTGGACTAAGCCTGAAGGCTGCTCTCCGCAGCTACCACTTAAAGAGTTTTCTAAAGTAGTCTAAGCCCACTAAAATCCCCATAAGGGATGTCTGGATTAGTGCAGGGTGCCCACTTACATAAGTGTGCACCATATAGTGAGCCAGCTTCTCACAGGCTACTAATAACCCCTGACATCACCATCCTATTTTTTCATTTTAATCCTGGCTGGGTAGTCCAGGAATAAAGCATAACAGCGGATATACCCGAGCTAGTTTTAGATTTCACAATCTGCACAATGATGTTTTGATCCCTTTAATTTAATTTGATTTAACTTTATGTTTGTATTGTCTTCCCCTTCACTTTCCTCCACCCCAGGCGTTGGTCTGCGCAGGGGATTTGTCAGCAAGCCCTATGATGAAGCATGCCACAAATTGTGGGTGAGGGAAGTTTTTACGCATCTAGCACATGCCGCTAAAATTAGAGAAGTGTGCAACCAAACCTTCCTACCTCTCTTTTGTGTGTGTAGAGTAGAGAGGCACATAGTGGAGTAGAGTGGTGTGGAGTCGAGTATAGTGCCTTGAAGTAAAGTGGCTTGGAGTAGAGTGGCCTGGTATAGGGTATAGTGAAGAGGCAAAGAATGGAGTGGCGTAGAGTGGAGTGGTGCAGAATTGATTGGCATAGAATGAAATGGTGTGGTGCAGAGTGAAGTGGTGTAGAGTGGAGTGGCGCAGAGTGGAGTGGCATAAAGTGGCGTAGAGCGTAGTGGCATAAAGTGGCACAGAGTAGAGTGGAGTAGAGTGCTGTATTGTGGCATTGAGTGGAGTGGCGTAAAGTGGCTTAGAGTAGAGTGGAGTAGAGTGGAGTGGAGTGGCACCAAGTAAAGTGGAATAGAGTGGTATGGTGCAGAGTAAAGTGGCGAAGAGTAAGCAGGATAAAGTGATGTGGAGTGGCTTAGAGTAAAGTGATGTACAGTGAAATGGAGTGGCGTAGAGTAGCATGGTGGAGAGTGTCGTAGAGTGGCATTGTGTCGAGTGGCCTAGAGTAGAATGGCCTAGAGTGGCATGGACTGGCTTAGACTGGAGTAGATTGGTGTAGAGTATAGTTGAGTAGTGTGGCATAGAGTAGAGTCGCGTAGAGTACAGTGGGGTGGAGTGACAGAGTGGCATAGAGTAGAGTGGCGTTGTATAGAGTGGCGTAGAGCAGAGTAGAATGGTGTAGCAGAGTGAAGTGGAGTGACGTAAAGCAGAGTGGAGTGGCAGAGTAGAGTGGTGTAGAGAGGAGTGGCGTTGCATGGAGTGGCGTAGAGGGGAGGCAGAGAGTTAAGTGGCCTAGAGTTAAGTGATGTAGAGTGGCATTGGGCGGAGTGGCATAGAGTAGAATGGTGTGGAGTGGCGTAGAGCAGAGTGGAGTGGAATACATTAGAGTGGCATACAGTTGAGTGGCATAGAGTGGAGTGGCTTAGAGCAGAGTGGCATGGAGTGGTGTAGAATGGTACACAGTGGAGTGGTGTAGAGTGGCGTAGCGTAGAGTGGCACAGAGTAGTACAGTTGTGGGAGTAAGTAACTAAAGCGTCAAAAGAAATGGCAGATAGGGTGAAAGCAACTTAAACAGAAAGTTGTATGCCTGTGTTAAAAGTTGGAAAGCACATTGCACATCCAGGAATAACACTGAAGCACTCATACAATTAAAAAAATAGCGTGGTTGCAAAAGACGAGGAAGAACACATGTACTTGGTCCATGCTCCAGCAAGGAGCTAGCACAAGAAGGAAGGGAAGCCTACAGAAGCTAAGCAGTCGAAAGATTTCAAATGAGAGAGACAACGAAAACTACTAATGGTATGCTGTAGGTGGGTTGTAAGCCCAATGAATTGTAAACAATACGTCTCATAGCACAGCACATGCTCTGTGACCTAAAAAGTGCCTCATGCATTCCATGGAAAGCACTTACTGCAAGGTGGAATGATAGACCAAATAGCCAATAGCATGAGGTGGGGGAAAAGTTCTCCTCTGGGTGGAGCTAGCTTGCAAAAAAAAAAAACCATACGAGCAAGAACCTACAGGCCCTAAATCAGAGATTCTGATTCTAGGTCACCATGAAGAAGCAGTTTAGATGGAAGCAGGCACGCAAAGGTCATTAGGCTGAAAGGGCTTCAGCCCCCCACCGTCGTGTTTCGTAGCCCAGGCTGAAGCTGTGTGGGTGTCTGTCCCAGGGAAAGCCTGGGCGAAGTACAGCTGCAGAAGAGTGTGTCAGAATAAACATTTTCTTTTCTCTGACAGACAGCTTATCTTGGTGCTCGCAGTGTGCTCAAAAGAGGGGGGGGAGGTCACAGGTGATTCACAACACCCACGACAAAAACCCCACTGTGTGGGTTCTAATTGTGCAAGGCAGTGTGCTTTACTGATCACCCTTTGTTTTAAAGAGAGAGAATGCCCGCCCGTTAACACTGGTATGCGGTATTGTATCTGCACTTTAAGGGCAATCTCTGCCATCTTCCTGTGCTTCCAAGCAAACAAGCCAGAAATCCCAAATTGTCTTGATTTGTAATTGCATTTATATAGTGCTTACTACTCCTGTGAAGGGTAATAAGTGCTAAATAAATGGTAAAAAGCGAAGAAAATGGTTTTTTTTGTTTTTTACATGTAATGACTATCCAGCAGTACAGACTCTTCTGGGGATGGGGGAATTTGTGCTTTGGGTTGTAAAAGTGCCAAGCACTGACTAAAACATAGGAACATGCAAAGTTATGTTGGCAAAATAGAGGTGGGGTGGGGTGGGGTGGAAGGATAGCAAAGAGGGCCTGTTGGTAGCAGTCCCAATCCTCTGGGTAAAATGTTCCTGGCTACCTGTCGCATTTTATTTGTGTAGTTTTAAATACAGCAAACCCAGACCAAAGGCATGAGTATGCTTTACATGAGCACCAAATGACATTACACAAAATCAGGTGTGTTTTTTTTAGGCATAGGGAGATTAAGTGATTTGCCCAGGATCAAACGATGTTGAGCTGACGCTGGGATTCAAACCTTGTCCCCCAGTTCCAAAGTTGGCAGCTCAGGCCGATAGGCCACATCTCGTCAGTTGGTATTGGCGTCGGTGCCAGCTGGTGATCTTTGAAAGTGGTCGGGTGTAATACCGTCCAGGAGTTTACCCGCTTTTTTTCAAAATTTGCCTCAAACATACTCATTTCCACTCACATTTAGACCCAGATTAAAAACCAATTTGCACTGGGTTTGCATCACAAAGGGTGATTCAAACCTGCGCAAAATGTTATTTTTAAATTTACTTTCCAGTGCAAATCCTGTTTTGCACTGGAAAGTTGCCTGAAAGTACACAAAGCAGTGCAAATCTCTGCTTTGTGTCACTCTGCGTCAAGGGGGCATTCCATGGGTCGTACACAGGCTTTCCCATGCAATCACCCATGTTTTTTTTTTTACATAAAACCTTATCTACTAACAACAGCAGACAGTGCTTTGGGTCAAAAAATAAACGCCACTTGAAAGCGTATTGGACTGTACAACACAAATCTGAAGTACATAAACTTTAAAAGCAAGTCAAAGCATAGTATTTTGGGGGAAGGGCACCCTTCCAGTACAAAACCTATGCTAGACACCTTTGCACTATGGCACAAAGGTGTGTGTAAGGCGCTCAGTAGCCTAATTGTGTGCCAGTGCTAGGGAGAGAGCAGGATGGTGCCACATCTTTGTAGTTATTGTGCTTTCCTGCTCTCTCACGCAACACAGCAACTTTGGGTGCTGCGCTGCATTGTGTAACATTTTTGATAATCTGGGCCTTAGTGTCTTTTCCTTCATTCACTCTAACTCACATTCTCTCACTTGCTTATTCTCACTCAAACTCGCTGTTACTCACACACAAACAT
This sequence comes from Calotriton arnoldi, assembly GCA_963921515.1. Classification (NCBI taxonomy): domain Eukaryota; kingdom Metazoa; phylum Chordata; class Amphibia; order Caudata; family Salamandridae; genus Calotriton; species Calotriton arnoldi. Next base: position 1,143,278 of record CAWUFW010003266.1, read on the forward strand.
ACTCCTACTCAGTGACTCTCATTCTCACTTACTAACACACTTACACACACTAACTCTGGGCCCTGGTGCAACTGCACCTGCTGCACCATTGATAGCTACATCCACAATACACTTCCACTTTCTCTCACAACCTCCAATAAATAACACGTTGTAACACACTCATTTTCCTTCACTCACTCCCTCGTACTCACTTTCACTTATTCATGCACACTCCCATTGACATGCTCAAACACACACACTTTCACTCAATCCCATTAACTCTCAATCACTCACAAATACACTTACAAACAGATACACAAACACATAGAGAAATAACATTTTTGTTTTATTTACCTGGCTTACTTACCTGGCATCTTGGAGGCTCCATGGCAGAAGCAAAGCAGAAATCTGGTGCGGGGCATTGGAGCCAGCAACCATGATTCTCAAAGGGGATCCAGATGGAGCAGCAAGGGCAGGATTGAAAGGGGGAAAACCCGCCTCAGCTTCTTGATAGGACTGGAAGCACAGGCCTATAAGAAGCTGAGCTACAACTGGGTATCCTGCCCCTGCTGCACTTTGTGGCTTTTCATTGGCATCAGAGATGCACTGATGTGCACCTTGACAGCCCCATTTTAGCAGATATACTGTGCTGCCAGAGGCATTTGCAGTATGTATACTAAATAAAATGGATTGTGCCTGTATTAGGGGATCGTAGTTTAACTACGCCCCTCAGATATCTCTCAGTCCACCTCCCAGAAGGTGCTGGTGTGCTTCTTGCTCTTTTTTGTTTGGTGGACAGACACACGATAAAGAGGTGGATCAGAATGATGCTGTGGATAGACAGCACATGGCATTTCTACCACAAAAGCTTTTTGCCACAGCAGCATGGTTTTCCCCTGATTCCTCTGCCCTCGTGTGTTCTACCTCTTGATCATCCTTACCATCTCTACAAGTAGCAGTTGGTGGTTGGATAACCTTACGCAAAAGGGAGACAGTTCCTGCTCCAAATCCAAGACACATTCACATCTCAAAGGATCCAAACCGGTAGTGTAGTCCCGTGGGTTAACGCACCTACTTCGGAGACATAGTCCACCTGACTCCCCTCTTATCAGAGTCCACTCTTTTAAGGCTCAAACTTGGTGCTCAGAGATAAGAGCTCAAAATGTTATGTTTTTTCTTTAACTTTGCTTTTCTGCTCAGACCCACTCTTTCCTGCCCGTGTGCTACAGTGCAGTTTAACTTCTATCGCATTGCCCTGTAGGTAGTCACCTTGACCTCAGCACTATTCATCCTGCCCTATGTCCCTCCTGTCCCTCTCTCCACATGTTACTGCCTTCTCTCCCATTCCCGGTCATCCTCCCCTTTCATTTTTCTCAACCTGCACCTTTCCACCCCATACATTCCACTTTTGTATCATTCCGTAATAAACATTATCTCCTTGTCGCAGCCTGATCTTCCCTGCTCTTTTTAAATTTCCTGACTACAAATGTAGACCAAAAGCACATAACAAAATGACATAAAAGCAATGAACATCAAGAAGATGTTCACAACAAATCGCACTCTAGGAACAATGAGGGTGTTACATTGAGAGGGTATAAGAAGACAGGGTAAATAGAGATTAGCACCAGGTGTCCAAACTCTTGCAGCGCAAATTCAATTAAAAAAAGCACCACTCAAATGGGTAAAGTCTGCTTGGTATCAAGAAGCTCATTTCAGTGCCTATTTTATTAAGAAGAGAAAGTTGGTTGTTCTTCTTGAGATAGGCTGAACACTTAGAAGGCATGAAGTCCACAGAGAAAAGTAGGTTCTTGTGCATACAATACAGAGAGAGTGGAGCTCTGCCACAAACAGACCTAATCATCTTGTAGAGCTAAACATACTCCTCTACAGATAGAGCTGAGCTCCAGCACAGATGCAGCCAAGTCCCTGCATACATAGTGTCGAACACATGCATACATTGAGCAGAGACCATATACCCATAGGTAATTTCTTTCATTGAGCTGGTGCTGAGTTCCTGTCTATGCAGTACTGCGAACCTGGGCAGACAGAGCTGAGCTCTTCCAAGTTTGCAGCTGAGCTTCATTGCAGACAGTGATGAGCCCCTGTGTAGACATAGATCGTGATGAGCCAGTAGAGTTGAGCTCTTTCAGCATTCATTCCTATATTGTAAAACCGGAGGTTCTGTGGGAACTGAGAATATTCTGTGGGAGTATCACACATCTCTCACCCAAGTTAATCTTCCTGATAGGGAATGAGGAGGAGAAGGTGGGAGGGAGGATGACAGTGAGAGAGAAGGGAGTGAGCGAAGGAGAGAGAGAGAGAGAGAGAGAGAGAGAAGGGAGTGAGAAAAGGAGAGAGAGAGAGAGAGAGAGAGAGAAGGGAGTGATCGAAGGAGAGAGAGAGAGAGAGAGAGAGAGACAAGGTAGATAGTAGTGAAAGAAAATTAAGCATTTGTGCAAATATGGACAGAAAGGTAAGAAAGAAATGAGCAGAGTGTGACTGAGATGGAAAAGAACACAGAAGCAGTGTGACACAGGAGACACCAGAGTGAGAGATGTATGAACAACACCACAACAATAATGCTAATGCAAACTTTATGTTATGTTAAGGATATTTGTAAAGTGCACAGCTCACTCTGGAGAGTATCCTGGTGCTGAGAAAGCAGGGGTTATGTCGGCTGTAACTGCGACTTGTCCTGGTGAAGAGTTGTGTTTTCAGTTTCTTGCGGAGCTCAAGTACTGAGGAGGCATCTCAAATGTGTAGGGGTAGGTTGTTCCAGGCTTTGGGTACAAGGTAGGGGAAAGCTGGTTCTTTGTATGTGGGGGTTGTGTGCGTGCAGGATTCTGGCTGAGCAGAAGTGTCAGGTGAGTGTGTTGCGTGTGGGTTAGTGAATGGGGAGTCAGTGGAGGTCTTTGTCGGAGTGGGGTGATGTGAACACGGGGGAAAGCCTAAGTGTGAGTCTGGCTGGTGGGTTTTTTATGGTCTGAAGGCTTCTAGCAGTTAGGCAGTGATTCCGACAGAGTGTGTTGCCATAGTCCAGCTTGCTGGTGATGAGAGCCTGGGTGACCATTCTGCATGTGTTGACTGGAAGCCATTTGAAGATTACAATAAGCATTTTGAGAGTGTGGAAGCAGGAGGCGGTGACTACCACGACTAAAGCAAACTTTACAGCATATTTCTCCCATTCCTTTTTCTCCCTTCTTAAGAAGTCTGCCTTTCACTGTGTCACTGGGCAGTGCTGTTTGTGAATGGTGCAGATACCAATCTCAAAAGAAACATTTTGGTCACCAACACACATTTTTCTTTTAGCCAATAAAGCACCGGGTTGGAGTGAAGGTGTTGCACATGTGACAGATCCACTTGGCAGTTATGTTTTAGAATTGTAAAGGGTGGTCTAAACAATTTTTAAATTGTGTTTCACATGGAACATCAAATGTAAACCCTTCACATACTTCAGTATGTGGAGTTTGGCCTTTTATATACTCACTTCCCTGGCGTGGTTGAAGCAGGCAAATCCCAAAGTGAGTGAATGGAGGAGTAAAGCATAAAGCTTGTGAGGCAGGTCAGCTTTAAGGGTGCATTAAGTAGGATTTCTTGCAAGAGCCTCTATTAGTGCATGTGCGCTAATCGTTAATGTGTGGCTTGGTGGCACCACAAACAAAGGGAAGGACATGGTGCCCTCAAATCATGGTCCCCTCAGTGGACAAAAGCTCTGCTTACTCCCCTATACTGCTAGCTGTACCTTCCATTTTCCTATGAGAGAGCACCAGGCATTAGTTTAGGTGAAGGAACATTAGCTCCGCACTGACTGAGGGGGCAGGCGTTGTGCACTGGCTGGAACTACAGGAACCCTTTGAGAAGGGTGTGGCATGGTTATGGGCATACCCACACTTTCCCACACATAGGTCTACTCCCAGGTCTACTTCTGGCTATCTCAGTGTAATCCTGCAGGAGTGTCTTATGCGGTCTATGCTCACCATAACAAGAATGAATGCAATTTATACATGGATTCAGCTCACTAATATGGCTGCCAGGACTACTTCCGATGATGTATTTATGTTGAAGCATGCACACATTTAAATCTGTGCATCTTTTTCCAACCTTCCTTCATTTGGAGAGAAATAAACAGTGACTGAGTGCAAGTTAGGTGCAAGTGTGTATTTTATTGAATTAATTTAGAGCTAACAAAATGGGAACTGGCTGTATAGTTGTAATTTACATTATAGCCTCATTGCTCTAACAGCAGTGTTTAGCCATTTTAAATAAGTATTGCAGGGTCAAACACTGAAAAAACATTCATCAACCATTTGAACACTACCTGAGATGACAGAAAATAAAACATTAAAAAAGATACTCATCCCCACAACGATCTCTGCTCCACACTGATGGGTACAATGGAAATTATTGAGACATCATTATATCTTCAATGTAAGGTATGGTGCAGCAGCCAGAGCGGCTGACTCCAGAGCATGGGGGTTCACGGTTCGATCCCCGGCGCTGGCGGCAACTCAGCTCAGCATCATGTGACTCTGGGCAGTAGCTCACTTAATCTCCCTGACGGCCCCCAGCACCTTGAAACCAGGGGGTGAAATGTTCGCACTTTACACGTAGGACTTATTATTATTCAAGTAAAAATGCCTGTATTACATGTTTTGGTGCTTTTATTGCTTAAATAGCAGTGGTGTTAAACTCGCATATTTTTAAGGAACTGTGAAATATGGAAAATATTTCACGGTTACATGTGAAATGCATATTTTGTGACCACTGTGCAAAGGTTTTACATTGTCCAGGCTACTATAATTATTCAGCTTGAAGGACCAAGGTTTTTGAAATTATGCGACAAAAAATGCAAATTATGGGGCACTTTGTCTGGTGGTATTATTTTCATCAGTTTGAGCTGTAAACAACACTTTTGGTGAAATCTGCATATATGGGAAACTATGTGGCAAATTCAGTAAATCCATAATTATGCTATAAACGCTGCAGCCATAGAATCGCATAAATCCAGTGAGCTCACCACTGCCTATTGTTTTATCAAGAATTCCTTTGCCACAGGTAAACAAAGCCTCAACATTTTAATAGCAGTCAATGCCCATTGTTAGCTGCACTTTGAATATACCAGCTTATAATATAAAAAAAAACACGCAACAAGTACCTTGTCATTGCCATCTCAGACATCTGGTGACTTTTACAAACTACAAGCTCAAAGATATCACCAGAACCCCTCAATGGTAATGTTGGACCAGATTGCACAGTTACCCATTATGCATGCTCTGTATGTACTTAACTTTAAACCACTGTCTATATGCAAATAGATAAACCTCAACCTTACAGAAGAGACAACTCATTTAGATGCTACACATATATAAAACATAAATACCAAAATAATTTGCATTTGGTCCACTCACTAGACAGCATGAGGAATACGGCCCAATGGCTATGTCAAAACATCGACAGAACAAGAGTGTTCACAATGAGTGTTGAAATTGAATGTTTGAGGCTTTTTTGAAAGTTCTAGTCATCAACTAAGGAAGGAGATGTGGTCTAGAGGCTGAGCTGTCAATCTGAGAACCTTGATTTGAATACAGCTTGGCATTGACTGAAAATGTTGTAGTTCTGGGAAAACACTTAATCACAATGTGCCTAAAATGTAAAGGTGTGAGATACTAGTATAGGTGTTTGTGTAACAAAAAGATATAAGCCACCACTTGATGAATACAATCATGCCTCATTTTCCATCACCTCCCATAACAGGCAACGCTCTGTTGCTCTCGGGTTAGGTCCTTGCTATAGAAATACCAACATGTGCATGCTTTTACATTTTGAACAGATACCCAGCTTATTATTCTCTGTGGATACCCCCTTCCTTTTGAGCTGTTGGTGAGCCCACTTCATTTTGTGACAGCTAGAAAGAAGCTCCCATGATTTTCTTTATCCCGGTTTATTCTTCACACCTGAAGTGTACTTCTCAATGCCTGTGGGAGTACTTTTTGGTAACATTCCCCCACACACATCTGCTTGTTCCCTGGAAGCAAGTTGTTACCATGCAGTTCATGCTACGTTTAATCAGAAAATACACTCTTCCAGTAAGCCTTCAGTGCTTTCGTTTCTGACATGCACACGACTTGCTTGGTACCAACCATCTTGCAGACATCCGATGCTCCCAGGTCTGGTGGACACTCTGAGGTCCAGCAGTGCTTGGTGTCTCAGGGGAATGCATTGGCGAAGACAAAAGATCTGGCTCTAATGTGCTACTGCAGGAAAGAACAGGCATGGACATGTCTTTTCTATGCGTTAACACATTAAACCTGAACCTATTGACCTTCCAAACATGTATTCTAATGCGGTCTTGGTTCCCCGTGTGCAAAATGGTAGCCCCCACCAATACCCCCCCGCACCCCTCCACCAGCGTTTGGTTCTAGTTGCGCCCCTGGATGGAATAGACAACTTTCACAGCACCCAATATTTATTCCAGCACCAAATGCGTCTATATGTTTGGTGTGGTATTTTCTCTTTCTGAAACAGTTTAAAATTTCTTACCACAAACAAAACTTGCCTTCAGTAATTGAGAGGGGAACTTTTAAATAAAAGCCCATGTTCTAAAGGCCCAGGCAAATGATGGGGTGGTTGGTACCAGAACGGAGCTTCAATTCCGTCATGATTCATGACGGCGGTTCAACCTTTGTTTGTTAGATGGAATCTTTTTTCTCCTCAGTGAAACCAACTACGGTAATGTATACTAGAAGACGGGCTTTTTCTTCTTTTGAATAACATCTGAAGTGTTTCTGGAATAAAATGTGACTTTTTTCAAATGCACTGCGCTTATAGAACATACTTGTTAATCAGGGTCTGTTCTCAAACGATATCCCCATTTGTAACTTCATTTTCTTTCAGTATACATAAAGTATCTCGAGTAATTTGTATTATTCATATTTTTTTTTTTTTTTATACCAGGACACACTTTTGTGTTAGTGTAAATGGCTTCGGATTGTCGCACGAGCCCCGAAGCTAGTCATGCCCGTGTAGCACGAAATGCACACACTGACCCCTACTGGCGTGTACCACGCAAGGCGCGACTCGAATGCGGAAATATACGAATTCGTTCAGGTTAATCGTGTACGATCTTCTGCTCGAATCAATCATTGTCCTTTTACCAGTTGCATATGTAAAGGCTCTTGCGTTGCAGACTCCAGTCATAAGTGTCTTTACAAAAGCAAACACATCAAGCAGCCTTTGATTCATTACACGATTCTAGGGAGATTGTAAAGGTTGAGAGGGGCCCTGCGCGCTCTTTGCTTTCACCAGGTCAGTGTTGTGCACAGAGGCCAATAGGACATAGGGGGTTAATGTAAATGTGGTTGAGTTATATGTAACCTGTGAGTCACAGGATCCAATACCGGAGGTTGGCTGTCACTTCCTTCCTTAAGAAATTGCTAAAATTATTTTTACAGAGTAAGGTGACAGTAACTTGGGGTGTTCTGAAACTATAAGATGGTGGCAGTAAGCACTATAGAAATTATTTATTATAATTAAATAGTTGTTACGTTGGAATAAGGTACATATCTGCGATACTTTGGCTTTTAATGCAGTGGAGAGAACAGACCTTGAATTGACTGTCTTATTGGGAAATGAGGCTATTCCTCGAGTGGATGGTGCCAAGGAAAGGCCAGAAGGGCTGGACAGAATCAGTCGTATGTCAAGCTCCATATGGGCCAGTTTACCTAGAGTCAGGCAGCGGTGCTTCGATGAGTCAGAGGAAGTAAAGGCCTGTTTCAACTACTGTTTTAAGAGGGGTTGTACAGTGGAGATAGGGGCGTAGCATCAGGGGGTGTGTATTTGGGGTGATACCCCCTAAATAAATGCATTCTTGGGTTGTTAGTTGGGTCTGGGGGGGTGGAGTCTGGTCAGCCATGTTTGTGTCAGATTTTTGCATCCTACACCAAGAATAAAAGACAAAACAGTGACCTTTGATGTAAAGCAGCACAGAAAGATGCATCTGCTGCCTCAATTTCAAAATGTTAAACCAGATAACTAGGAATCAATACCGGCTTTCCTACTTGTCCAAACTATGTGATCCTAGGCAAACATTTTATTTTACAGAGCCTCCTTTTCTTTTATTATCACATATGAGAGCATTTTTAATACTGGAGTTCAGGATGAGGGCTGGATAAGCACCCATCATGTTTGATTTAATAGACTATAATGTTCCTCTATCTATAATAAGAATCTAGACAACGTTTAGGGCTTACATGACTACGGACTTGCCTCTTAGTTAACTAATGGCATTGTCATTGGGAGGCGAGCCATTACTATGCAATAATATAATCTGATGAACGGAGGTGAAATGCTTCCGCATGTTAAAGAAATACACTTTTTTGAATTTTGAAGAGACTATCATATTTTTACATTGATTGTTGTACGATATACATGCCAAAATTTTTATGGCTAGGCTCTGCTCTCCCTATTAATTTGCGGGCACACGCACCTCGACTTGCAACTTGGGCTTAGTACATTGAGTTATTAGTCACTTGATAAAATGGTCAGTAGAAGGCAAGGACTGGCTACATGCACCAATTTCACAACTCTACCCTTAAGGTTCCTCATAGCAGATACAAATAAGATTGCAATCAGTGAAAATACATTTAAAATAAGTGATCCTAGGGCAGGGACTCCAACCGCTGTGTTGTACATGACCGTAGTCATGTGGACCCAGGGAGAACGATCATGCCCTGGTGGGATGGGCAGGAGTGTAGCTTCATTCAGGGGTTTTGGGATGTGGCATTCTTGGCCTGGTAGTTGGCTCTGGGGTCCCGGAGTGTGTTCGCTATGCTTGAGTCTGTTTTCCTTGTGGGTCCCATTTCACTATGAGCTTTTAACGTGTTCAGTTTTTTGAAGCAGAAGCATACAATTATAGTGACAAGAACAGTAAATCTGCACCCATGGAAGTATTTTCGAATTCACAAGCATTGGCAGAATTCGGCTTGGAAAGCTGCGCCAGGCTCCGGTTTTCGGGCATAGACTGACAATCCAGCACCCGGGATGAACGCTTGTATATAGTCTACCCAGTGGCAATTGCTCGGGGCAGCACGCCAACCCATCGTTTTTCGTCCGCTGTGCCACTCTAGACAGGGCCCACCAAATGGAAATCAGTGCTGACCTTGTTCCTAATGGAGTCCATCCCGAACCTTGGTCATCTCAACCCCCCCAATTCCCCCACCCCGCAGACGGCGGCAGACCACTGTTTTTTTAGTTGGGAAATTTGAGAAAGAGTAAGTACAATCGAAAAGGGATCATAATATGCGTGTATGTGCAACTGTGCAAGAAAGAACGTTTAATAATGTGCATTAATACGCGAGTACCTGAAAAGGTAGAGGGAAGGGAAAGGGGGTTGTTATGAGAATGGGAACTAAACAGTTCCACAGGAGCGCAGATGAGCAGTGCTCTGTGAAGTCACACTGGTCACAGCTCTGCTCTTGGCCGCCCTCAGCTGCTGTAGGGTTCTCACGTGTTGCGCCAAGTGTTTCCTACTGCGTAGCCTTTCATTAACTGAGCAGCGCACTTCCTCAATTGATGAAAGAAACTCTGCCCTGTGTGTATAAACAAACAACCACTTCCCAGTTCCAGGGATTACCTGGGAGCAGACAGACTTCCTGGTGTGCGTCGCCCGTGCAAGGGAGCTTAACAGATGAGCTGTTGTTTTAACTGGGACAATATATTCTTGAACTCAAACCTTTAATGATTCGTTATTGGTCTAATTCACATTTCATCTCGTATAACAAAATAAACTGTTTCTCAACTGCACGGGCGGCTATGTTTTCTATACCAAAATTCAGCAGTCCGGAACCGAGAGCTATTTGTCTCTGGCTGGCTGAGAGAGGGGAGGTCAAGTGAGGTCAGCACCTGAGCAGAGCTTCGATTGCATTCAGACCCTAATGTTACACGGAGGGGGCGCTCTGACGTCAAATTACCATAGTTTAATAGTAATTTATAGCCTGGACACAATTTTGTGTAGTACATTTGTTTGGCAAACTGTATTATTACAGAGGTTTTCCGTACCAGTCACTCATTGTTAGGGGCTGTCCCAGCCGTGTGTTCATTTGTCAGTCAGCCTCTTAACAAGCCCCTTGCCTCCTCCCGAACTCCCGCTTCCAAGAAACCTGGCTAGCCCAGTTTTATTATCACGTGTTCCCAAGTTTTTATCTCGTGCCTATCACAACAGATCTGTGCAACTACTTCCCACTAAAAATAACGCACTAGAAAAACATAAGTGACAAGTACTCGACTGTATGCGATATAATTACTTAACAATTGGCTAGCTCTAGTTGAAAATAGAAATCGTTTATTCCCGAATATAGTCTCAAACAGCAACCTCCCAGAGGTTTACCTTTTTATGATTCCAAACTCTGGTCATCGACACAGGCACAATCGCCACTTAATTAAATTTGCAGCACTTCACTGGAACTATATCTTTAAATGTATTCATTTTTTTAATTTCAGACCATTGCTATAGCATGGGCCTACCTCAAGGAGCAGAGTGGAGCGTTACAAATTGTATTCCGTACTATACATAAAAAAGTACTGTTTGTGGAGTCCAGATGAGCGCAGATGACAGACACATTGTGACGGTAAGTAACCGTGCAAACCTTTAATTTCGGCAGCACCTCCTACAGTTAGAGTTATTTTTCATGAGTTGTCACTTCCAGGTACATATGAACTGATTAGCACAGAATCTATAATCTGATTCGTAAAGCACCAGAAGCAGAATTAAGAACCCAGATCGGTGGGTTACAAACCCAGCCCAGAGGCCTGTGGTTAGCCACTAAGGCAAGGAAGTTTTACAAAATCGACTAAATACAAATTTTATCTATTTTTTGCTTCAAAATACTAAATCTATCTAGTAGAGGAACGGAATTCAGGCAGTTTGGCAAAAAATGAGCACCTCCTTAGCACCCAAATTACAGATATGCCCCTCCTTTTTGAAAAGCTTCATTGGTAGTTTTTGAGGTGGCAAATTTTTTTCCAAATTTCAGCAGTTTCAAAACAGATTGATGTTACAATATTGTGACTCATGAGAGTAATATGAACATAAAACCTATCCTAACCCACTGCCACAGAGACAGACAACCCAAAATGGTGTGAGAGGCAGAGACATAGGGTCACATGTAGAACGGTAATACTTTGCAATTACCAAATAGCAAATTTTTGCGATTCGCTATTTGGTAACCGCAAACACCCATGTACAAAATTGTCTGTGACATATTTTGTGATTCCCAGTGGGTCGCATAAAGACCTACCTCATGAAAATTAACTAGGAATCGGTTTGACCCATTGGGAATTGTTAAAATCACAGGAATGGGGGCCTGCTTGGGTCAGCAGACCACCATGTAGGAAGGGATGCCCTAAACACACCCCTTTCTAATACCGAACTGCAAACCCAATTTGCGAATCAGTAATAGGTTACCGAATTGCAAATAGGGCTTGTACATGCAAATAAGCTTTTTGCATTTTCTAACGGATCGGTTCTGCAAGTTGGCCCATTTGCGACCACAAAAAGCCTTTGTACATGTGGCCCTAAGATTACCTCTCTCAGTACAGAAACATAAAAGGTGCAGGGATTATGCAACAAGTGCAGCAAAGGTAAATCACATAGGAGTTTGGAACTGTGAAGGAAAGATGGCATGGAGAACAGGATGTGTGGTAGTTATAGGGATGCTTCATGGAACAGCCATGGGATATGTGGCATTTCTGTAGCATGTTGGTTGAAACACAGCACTTGCTGGGACAGGAATGTCTTCTGCACAGAGTGCAGGCATGTTACCCTGCCCCAAGATCCCGACTGCATGTGTTATCGGGTATCCTGATTTTATTTTTGGCCCTGGCTTCACACCAGTCTTGCATGTATGCAGAGGAATACCACTGTCCTTGATATGCAAGGTCCAGGGCCTGTCCTCTGACCTGAAGGGGCATAGTGCAGAGAGGACTACTGTCACTGTCCTTGGTGTAGTGCATAAAGCGTTGGTTACAGCATACCGCATTTTGTGATTGATGGTGTGACCAGACCTTTTTTTAATCCGAGTCAACTGAGAGCGTAGCCTACTGGTCCTCTCATTTAAAGTTCCGCTGTTATGTAACTGCCCAGAACCTTGCGCTGACATTGTGTGTGTGTATGTCAAGTGTATGTGAATGTGTAGAATGCATCTCTGTATCTATGAGACCACTGAAGCCAGTGGGGATTATTTTGGGTGCAGCTTGTTTAGAATGGCACAAGAAGGAGGATGAGGGCCGGTTTCCAAGACAGTGGAAGGGTAATGGCTGAATTCCTGTGGCTGAATTCCTGTGGCGATCCAGACACTGAAGTGAGAAGGATAGAGACAGTGCTTCCATTAAAAATTCCAAGAAGACTGTTAGCCGGGGTTGCTGATTAGTTCTTCCTGAGTACTGCCTTTTTGTGGACGGCAGGGACGAAGGGTGGCACTGCAGCTTATGTTGTGCAAGGTGAGGAAGCTTCTGAGTCAGGTCTGCCCTTCGGCCTAAGTGTGATTACAGCTTCAGAGAGCCTGATGATAGCCAGGTGCAGAAACAAAATATTCATTGTGCTTATGTTGTAGGTGCACCCGTTTAGAGACAGATTCAGTGCTACCTGCTGTGAGAAGCATCACTTTACACAAAGTTGTGTCTGGAGAGCAGCCCGAGGACACCTGAAAAAGGACCACACAGAACCATTCTGAAGTTCGAAACAGTGGATCTACATGCCATGTCTAGAAAGTGTGTATAAAAGTGGGACACAAACGACCCCACCATGTTTCCAGTTCTTCATGACAAAGTAACGAATTACTACGCAGTGCTCTGACTGCTGTGTGACCATTAATGGTCTCTACCGGACGGCCAGTCTCCCAGAGGTGAGTGGACATCACCTGAAATTTGCACAATCTTTTGAGGAGCAAAGGGTGTGCCTAGAAGCCTGTCTGCCTGCTGAGAGAGGGAAGGAGCCTCCCGTACTCTGAAAAAGGAAAGACTGTCCAGGAGGACAATCCCAGTGTATGCCTTGTCTGAGAAACACACAGAGGAAGGAGACTGCTTGAGAGCGAAGTCGGGAGTTAGCCATGCTACAGGGGGTCTCCCAGTGTTTCTGCAGTTCTCAGCGACAACCGCAAAAGTTTAAGCGTTTCCACTGATCAATCAGTCTTGGCTGCAAATGCCTCGATGCACTGATTGATTTGGTCAGGATAGCAACTATTTCAATGCATTCACCAACCTGCAACATAGCAGAAACTGCTTTGCTGAACACCCACACTGTAGTGCCAGTACCTGCAAATCAACACCAGATCAACCCAGGTGGCTATGTTAAAGCAGGCACAGACCTTGCCCTTCCTGCACGGTCTTTAAACAGCGTCTGCCTCAGACCTAAAACAGTATTACCATGAAATCAGAGCCACTGGGTTGGCCAGAGCATGGTGCCCTTCTCCCAAACTATTCTGAGGTTGCAGTCCTCAGAGCCTTTACCTCTTGCATGCAGACAGTGGCGGCTCGCAGAGGGAGTGCTGCGGGTGGTGGCGATGCAGCGAGCGCAAGGTAAATAGTTGTATTTATTTATTTACTTACCTTACTCCTGCCCGTCGTATGTCAGACTCCACTACCCACTACCCACCACCCAGACCCTCCCCCGCCCCACCGCCCCGCAGCACTCCCTCTGCGAGCCGCCACTGCATGCAGACCCTGTGCGTATCTCACAGAATGCCCAGAAATAGCACAGAATCATCCATGACCTCACGATCTTGCATTCTCCATATTTGCAAGCTTTGACTTTTGTAATGTGTTTTTCATGAAGTGTTTGATGGTACTGTCCTGGAGACAGAAGCATTTGTGTCCACCGGAGTATTACACATGCAGGAGCGGTGCAACCACACCTATAGTTCTGTCTGCGTAGTCTTTAAACAAAAAGGCATCTTTAATACCATTTGAAATAATGATTTTATGCGATTTGTGATTCTGTTTTCTCAGTCATTTCTTTCAGTTAACAAATGGTCATCAACTCCAAATTGTGAGTAATTTACAAAATATTGAAACAAATTGAACTCTTAGATGTCCCAGTTTAGGTTTTCAGTGTGTACTACAGTAAATAATGAAAATCTCCCCCATCAAAGTTAGAGAGTGACAGACTGTTAATCTTCACTTCACTGTTTTTAATAGAATCTTATGACAATTGGTCTTTAATGTTAAATCACTAGCAGCAAAGAAATACAGAATACATAATATGGATGAAAGAAAACTCAGTACAATACATCAAAATGGAGGTCAGCATTACAGTGTCTCGATGACTTCAGAGCTAAGCCACCAATCAGTAGCGATCCTTTAATATAACCATCTCTGCAGAGCACCAATCCTCCTTTACATTGCAACTGAAGGATGACCCTAATGAACTTGTTAGAAAATAAACAGAAGCAAATAGTTTTTTAAAGTTTGTAAGGGCCAATTAAGTCGAAACCCCAACTTTAAAAGTAAACCGCAAAGAAACGATCACTGTAAGAACATCTTCTTCGGTAAGAAAGTGTATTGCAGCTAAACTGGAAGAGAGGGGAGAGGAGTTGGCCTAACGGCTAGGGCGGTCGACCTCAAATCTGGGGAACCGGGTTCGAGTCTTGGCAAGGACGCGCAACACCCTGTGATTCTGGGCAAATCACTTAATATCCCCGTGCCTAACATAATTGAATGCGTCCTCATGTATCGCAAATGGTGCTCGTGTAAAGCGCTCCGATACTCAATACCTTTGGGACAAGTTCGTGCTATATAAAACACCGTTAAAAAATTTTTTTTAAAAAGGAAACATAATTGTGATGAAGGGAGAGGTAGGAGAGATAATCTTCACCTCCGTGTCTTTAATAGAATCCAAAACATCTGATACTATAATGGAGAAGCCTTCCATTCCATTACAAGACAGGAGGCTCGATAATGATAATCAATCCCCAGTTCCACACACCAGCTAACCCAAGTTGCCCAGGCATATTTATAAACTGATTGAGTTAAAGGAGCCCAGGAATCATGGATAACCAACAATATGTCCGATGAAAGTCATGGGACATGCCAGGCTGACCTGAAATCTTCCATTCTATACGATGTAGATGGCCTTGGAGAATCAAATCATAAGGTTGTCCCCGAGGATCTGTGACCAAAAGGGTAAAGAAGAAAGAATCTTTGGAAAATCTAGAGAAAGTTCTAGAAGTTGAGGGAACCACACTTGAGCTAGCCAAAAGGGTGATTTTGGGGTGTAGAGACCAATTGCTCTTCTCCTGCAGAAACCTGAAACCTCAATCTGACACTGAGTTGGAAAGCCCCAGGAGATACTCTACCGTAGCTAGATCTCCTAGACCAGAGGCGGCTCCTCTGTTGGAGCGGAGGTGCGTCGCCCTCTTAAATTACTCCCAAAGCCCCAGAGATGAAAAATAAAATGGTAAATCATTACCATTTTATTTTCATCCCACCGTCCCAAACAGATCGTCTGGACGGGGGCAGGGCCGCAGCTGAGGGACAGCAGCAGGGAGGAGGGTGGACTGCCTATGCACTGTTTAAAGTGTGTATGTCTTTTTGGCTGGCCGTCTTGCGACGGCCAGCCACACATGCGCACTTTACACTCTCGAACCCAGCTGTCATAAGACAGCCCTCCAGAGCGCTGAGGAGCGCCGAGTGAGGCCACTCCCTCAATCAGGGTGCTGCTCTCGTTGTTGGAGAGCCGCACCAGGATTGGTCAAGGGAGTTTCCTGGTGGCCGGGATGCAGATGAAGAAAGAAGTTGAAGATGTCCATTGCTTCTCGGTAGGAGTTTCATTTTATTTATTTTTAATTTTATTCAGACTCGCTCGCGCTCTCCCCCCTCCCAACCCACCCCCCCCCGCATAGATGCCAGCCCTCACTGTCCTAGAGACTTGGATATGATTCATCCTAGTTTGTTTATATATCGGACAGCAGAAATGTTGTCCATATAGATGAGAATGCATCAATTTATGGTGGAAGGAGCTAAACATTATACAGTGAAGGAACTGACGAGCAATTCTAAGCAATGAATGACTGTGTTTCTTCTAAAGACCAAATTTTTCCTGTGAAAAGCTGTCCGCATCTTGCCCCAGAGTTTATCTTGCTGGTGTCTGACTATCACAATATCTGGGGCCAAGCCAAAAATGGATTTTCCATTCCAGGCCTCCATCTGGGAGAGACACCACTTCAACTCCTCCCTCGGCTCTAGGAATAGGGAAATTAATGCGGAGTAAGGTAGACCTCTGCAAAAATGAAGAGCTTTTCGGTACTGCATTGCTCAGTATTAAAGCTGAGAAGAAAAGATTGCTTGAATGGATCCCACAAAAGGCCAACTATCCTCGAACCCGTTTAATTTTAAGATTGATCGAATCTTTTTCTTTATTAATTTGATTCTCTTGAATGGGAGAAAGAGAGCCGACTTCTGGGATTCTTTTGTAAAACCTAGAAACTGAATGATTTGGGAAGAAATCAAAGGCAATTTCTTTTGATTTATCACAAAACCTAGCCCCTGCAGAAGGGAAACTACCCATTGTATTTGCATATGTAACAACTGCTTGGGATTGGCCATCAATATGTCATCTAGTTCTATCAATAATCTTTTTCTGTGTAATCCTGGCAGCAAAACAATTCGTTTGAAAATCTTGGCAATATATCAAGAAGCTGAGAAGAGACTGAAAGGCAGTGATTTGAACTGGAATTTCTCTCCATCCAAAATGAATTGTAGAAAATGTGCTTGAGATGGATAAATTAGGACTGCCAGATAAGCACGTTTTACATTCATCTTTCCCAACCAATCTGCCGGTTGTAGGGAATCTCTTAATCAGTGAATCGATTAAGAATCCATTTCATTTTAAAAGGTCTGTAAAGAACAAAACTTGTTTAATAGTTTAAGGTTTATGGCAGGGCAATAACATTTATCCGCTATGCAAACTTAAGAGATTGCTGAGTAAACCTTGAGTGTGCAGGAGTACTTTCTAAATTGTATCTTTGTAAAGTAAATCATTAACTTCTTAAGCTATCAATTCTTTTATATAACAGTGAAACTCACTTGACGAGGAGGCATTAACTGAATTAGATCAGAGTAAAACTCTATCTTATATACCTGAATCATTTGCAACACCCATCGATCTGACATAATTAGCCTCCAACTGTGCAGAAAGAGAGCGAGTCTGGCACCCAACATTTTCAGGGGGAAAAATCTTTAAGGTGATGAGACTTACATATATTGTCACATACTCGACCCCTGCCTTGTTGGTTCCTTCCCAAGCCTCAAGAAATCTACTTACCCATTTGCTACGGCAAATCATATTTTATCAGTGCGAGCTATTTCGTGCTCTGTTCATTCAGAAAGTGAACAAGCAATAAAGACGCCTTTAAATCTTGGTCTTTACCTTGTCACATTTGCTGTGGGTTCAAAGACAGAGTTCAAATGCAAGCTTATGTCTTTCTACAAATTGCTGCTTATTTTATCCTGGAGATTGGCGTTTACTTTTCTTTCTTTGACAGCAAAGTTGGGTATTTCTTAAAGTGAACCGTCTGATAATCATGCTGGGCACACATTTCAATAGCTTGCAAATGAACGGTACAAATATTTCAAAATATATTTCAGTAGTTAGGAGACCAGTTTTTGTAATTTTAAAGTGAGATGGAAACAAAGATTGTAATAGGATCAAAACAAATCAGAATACTTGGTGATGTGCAAATATTAAAGATTTCTACACATTATTAATTTGTTTTTCTCCTTTTTAAGTATGTGCCAAACACTGAAAATATATAGCAGTAAGAAAAATAATGTTAGCAATAGGCACCTACTAATGCTAGCTCACTAGACTGACTGAAAACATGTCCACGTTGTATCAAACTACTGTAAACGGTTGTTTCGTGAAAGCTTATGAACAGGAACAATGTTTCGGAGAGAGAAGCAGCATCAAAAGCAAGAAGACGTCTGAGGGGCCAACCGCCGCCCCGACTGACCGGAAGTGCGCTACAATATAACACCACACGTCTGTCGGAGAGCAAGTATAGGATGAAATGGGCGGGCGTTATAAACAAAAGAGACACGAGTCGCTCTTTTGCACCTATGCAAGCTGAAAACAGCACTTCGGAGACAGCATGAACTTCTACTATATACAAGAAACAATTATCACCATAGCTAAAAGCATGAGTAAAATTAAACACAGAATGCAGCGTTGTGATTGGTCTGAACGCCGTGGCTCGGTGCTCAGACAGGAAATGGAAGCCTGGGCATGTTCCCCACCCAGGCTGTAATACAAGCTGGGTGGAGAACATGCAAAGTGCGCATGACTGTTTGGGCGGCCCAAGACGGCCGGCCAAACTGTCATGGGCACTTAGAAAGTGCCACCACTCCTCCCGCCTGCGCTGCCCAGCCTAGCCCCACAAAACTGCCTCAGCACGGAAAAATAAAATGATAAAAACCTCACGTTATTATAATTTTATTTTTCCTTTTTTGCAGGACAAAGGCAGTGGGGCGACGCTCCTCCGCCTTAGCGGAGAAGTTTCCCCTGCTATTCACCAAGACTCAAGCATTCCGATAGTGACAGAGTCATTATAGAAATAATCTCTACTGAAGGCTGTATTAACTACATTTTGTTCTGATATTAAATCTGATATTGTATTAAACTTTTGGAGTAAGACCTTCATTTGACTCTGTTAACCTGTAGATGTTTGTCAGCAGGAAATTAGCACTAGAGGAAAGAGTCCTCTTTTTCACATAATCCTGTCCATGGCTCCATCATAAAAAAAAAATATTTGCAAGTACAGAGCAATAATATTCCTACCCTTCCATGAAGCTTCCTGAAATGACTCCACTTAAGATGCTACAACTACCCACCGATCCCGAGGACACATTCTATGGTATGTCCAAGATTCTAGACTATTGGTGATGAACAGGTAGCACGATCAGAGCTAGCAACTGGGACATTTCCACCAGTAAAAGTTTACATCTCATATTCTAACAGATCCCACAGTGCATAGCTATGCTCTGGTTTACCCCTTGCGCAGCAGTAGCATTATTGTACTTATTTATTAAATGTTATGTTGTTTGTTCAAAAACCTTCTTGGATCAGTCTTCGTTTGACTCTTTTATTTATTGTTCTAAGTGTTCTCTTCTTGACTGTAAAGTTATTGATTTAAGAAACAATTTTCAATTCTCAATGCTTCTCCAGTAAAAAGATGACCTCATGTGATGGCAAATAACGGGGCGGTACCCCTCAGAATAAGATGAGGCAGTGTGCCGGACACCTCCTTTGGATACCCAGGAGATGTGCCGCTGATATCCAGGTGCAGACTAATCAGAACCAATTGCTTCTAACTAGTCTAGGGCCAGTGCACATCCCTGTGTGCTTCAGAGGTGCGGTTGGGGTTTTTGCTTCATATTAAGCAAGAAGGTTGCAGTTGTTTAAGCTATTGGCATTGTAAATGACAATGCCTTTTATTTATCTGTTTTAAAAACAACACATAAATAAATGGCAATGTCGTATACAACGCCAATAGCTCAAACTCTCATAAATGCGAGACCTATTGCTTTGCAAATGCTTGTTGAATAAATCCTCTGTAGCGTGTGGCTAGGTTCTGCATTGTCCTTGGGATTTTTTGCACTCATTTGAGATAGCGGTTTTCTGGGGTCGGAAGCCTGGGAACAGGAGCCCCACACAAACTCTGAAACTTGCTGTAGGGAGGCCCGGGGACAATATACAGCCAGCTCCGTCTCCAGGGGGAGGGGAAAAAATAAACAGAATAAACTGTCGGTGTCTGAACATTTGCAACGCGTGAATTCCACAGAGGTACAAGGATGGGAAAAAACAACAATTAAATATTAACACATTCGCATGGAGGCCAGACTAGTACTAGAGAAGAGGGGGCTGAAAGGCCTGCTCTTCGGCACGACAGCGGCCGGAAGTGTGTTCCTGTCAGAGGAATGCTTGTTAATCAGAGCCAGTCTGTTAAAAATAACAAGAGGCAATGATCTGACAGTTTTGGCAACAGATTACTTGACACGGTTTTGATTGTCTCTCGGATGAAATCAGCATTTTAACATCGCCTTAGAAATCAATTGATGTCAGCAGAAATTCTGGGATGCTGCGCTGCGGGCGCGAACACCACACAGCTAATCAATGCGGGAAGTCAGGTGAGAAAAATAAATGATGCAAAGAACCGAGTTGTCAACAGCAAAATAATTTCGCCCACTGAGAAGCAGAGCATGAACAAGATATACAAATGTCCAGTTTTTCCAGGAAGGATGTGTGCTTCTCGTGTCAAAATGCGCTTTCTAATTCTCCCTGTCAAGGCCGGGGCACTTCTACGCTGACCTAAAGTCATGCCTGCTTTCGTAATACCAAAACCCAACCAGCAGGGAAGCGTAAACTCTTTATTCTACACTCCATTGGGTAATTACTGATTAAAGGTATTGATTGTTCCACTCTGCCTACTTGCTATTCCCCATTTTCAGTCCTTAAATGGATGATGAAAACGTTTCTGAATATGGAAATCCTTCTGTGCAGGTCGGAAGACGGATTGCAAATGGGGGTGTCTGGGGGAATATCCTCACGTCCTGTTCTCCCCCCAGGCGCTTCAGGCAGTTGGACTCAGCAGTGGAGAACGGGAGCCGATTGGCTTGGGCAGGGGAGGGGCTAAAGGGGGTTTGAGAAGGCCTCTCCTAGCACACGTTTGGCCAGATGAGGGCAGGGGCCAAGAACATACGCTTGCTCCAGAGGAAATAGGTGGTCTTGGCACTGTGAGCAGCCCAGCACAGAGTGCCCTTACGAAACGTGCAGCATGGGGCTGGGGTAAGGGGGGAATGAGAGTAGGAGGAGTGAAGCCCTGCTGGATAAAGGTGGAGTGAAGGCCTGCAGGGTAAGGGAGGAGTGAAGGCCTGCTGGGTAAGCGAGGAGTGAAGGCCTGCTGGGTAAGGAAGGAGTGAAGGCCTGCTGGGTAAGCGAGGAGTGAAAGCGTGCTGGGTAAGGAAGGAGTAAAGGCCTGCTGGGTAAGGAAGGAGTGAAGCCCTGCTGGGTAAGGAAGGAGTGAAGCCCTGCTGGGTAAGGGAGGAGTGAAGCCCTGCTGGGTAAGGGAGGAGTGAAGCCCTGCTGGGTAAGGGAGGAGTGAAGCCCTGCTGGGTAAGGGAGGAGTGAAGCCCTGCTGGGTAAGGGAGGAGTGAAGCCCTGCTGGGTAAGGGAGGAGTGAAGCCCTGCTGGGTAAGGGAGGAGTGAAGCCCTGCTGGGTAAGGGAGGAGTGAAGCCCTGCTGGGTAAGGGAGGAGTGAAGCCCTGCTGGGTAAGGGAGGAGTGAAGCCCTGCTGGGTAAGGGAGGAGAGAAGGTCTGCTGGGTAAGGGAGGCGAGAAGGCCTGCTGGGTAAGGGAGGAGTGAAGGCCTGCTGGGTAAGGGAGGAGTGAAGGCCTGCTGGGTAAGGGAGGAGTGAAGGCCTGCTGGGTAAGGGAGGAGAGAAGGCCTGCTGGGTAAGGGAGGAGAGAAGGTCTGCTGGGTAATGGAGGAGTGAAGGCCTGCTGGGTAAGGGAGGAATGGCAAGTGATTAGCGAACCCTGAACAGGCTGGAAAGAAGTCTGCAGGGGGAAGAAGGGAGGTGGCAAGGCAGGGATGGGGAGGCCTAGGAAGGGGTGCATGGACTGTGGGATAGGAACTGTAAGGGGGAAATGGCAGAGATGGGCGGTGGTGGGTGGAGGGGGATGTAGAGTCTAAAAGAGGGCATTATAGGTCTGTGATGGCCCAAGGCGAGTCAGGGGGCACAAGCTCACAAGGCACTTATATCTGGAACACAAGAAGCAGCTCAGTAGCAGCTGCTACTGTGGTCAGTCCGAAGAGAGGGACAGGTCTGTGGTGGGCTGCTCGACAGCAGCACAGGAGTAGTCAGACAATGGGGGTATGGGTGAAAGTGAGCGGCCAGTAACCAGTGCGTGGCAACAGAAGTGGGACAAGAATGTATTATGATTAGAATGCAGAGAGGGGAGTCATGGTGGGCGAAGGCCGGAGAAAGTGGAAGTGAGAGAAGAATGAGGACAGGGAGAGGACATTCAAAGTGGGAATAGAAATGCCAGTAGGTCGCCACCATTGGACTGGGGGGAGCGCCGGGGGGGCACAGGGTTAACAGGCAAGTGTTTGGTGATTTTCAGAGTCCAGGGGCCAGAGCGCACATGGGGGCCAAAAAGTTGGGAATGCGGCAGCAAATGGGAAGGTACAGCTTCAGGGTGCAAGGACGGCTCACCTTCATCAGGGCAAACTGGAGAAGCACACATGGGAGGGAGAACAGGAGTATGAAAGTGCACAGTGTGTGGGGTGGGACAGCTGACAATAGAATAAACTCAGGCTTAGGGACGTAGCTAGAAAAAGTTGGATTGTTGGAGGCTGGGGACTTGAAGGAGAAGGGGTCGGACGGGAAAGGGACAGCGAAGACAGGGCAAAAGCAGACACAAGGGGAGGAGAGGCAGCAAAACGGGAGTAGGAAAAGGCCAGCGGTGAGCAGACATTGGAAGAAAATGGCACCTACATAGGTATGACAAAACCGTTTGGCACATTTAATAACAGCTACAAAAGAAAAGATATGGAAAGGAGAGTGTGTGGTTGTTTTTAAGCTTTTATGCAGGATGGTTAAGGCAAAGGAAGGATCAAAGAGGAAAAATGGGAGTTGGCAAGGAGGCCGAAGGTGCCAATTGTCATAAGAAACGGGACGATGGTGTTTCTTATATATGCAAGTGCATACTGTGAGAATCATCCAGAGCTGCATGTTTTTTTTTAACATATTTTGTCATGTTATACAGAAGGCGCATGCATATTTTGGTACATTAGCGTGGGTCAGATATGATGAGGAGTTTAGGGCAAGGATGTCAGAGGACGAGGAGGTGCTATGTGGTGAACTAGATCAGCATATGTGGTTGAAATTGATGGTGCCTGCAAGGCCAGCACCAGGGGCCCATACTGCAGCGAATTGCTGATGGGGGGCTCAGTGTCATGTGCACTCTGAGATGCTTAACACATTTCTGCAATGGGTGTTCATAGCGGCGTCAGGTTCTGATAAGGTCCCAGAGCTAGATTTCTTTTTCACAGCCAAGTCGATTTTGGGAAAGTGCGGGGAGACCCTGGATGTTTTGCAGTCAATTGGTGACCTGGGGGTGCTCTGGTATGCGAAAAAAAATGGGAATGCCCAGTACTTGTAGGACTTTTTTTTTTGCAGACCCCTAATTGAATTCAGCAAAAATGGAGGTACTGTTGACCAATGAGAATCTGGAGGTTTTGCTGCAGTTGGTGGAAAATGGAGGGTCGGTAGACAGTTTAGAACTAAGGAACTTGCAGTGTCTGTTTGGATACTTGAATGTTGCATGTGGAGTGGTTACAGAAGGGAGGACACTTTCCAGGAGAATCGGCTTGGCAATGTGCTGTGCAGAAAACTCACATCCTAAGGTAGGGTTGAGGGTTGCAGTAAAAGTAGACTTGAAAGTGTGGGGAGCACTTGTTAGACATTTTAATTAAGTATTGATCTAGGATCTGGGAGATGAGGTGGGGTGGAGGGTGCAAATTTAGTCAGATGCTGTGGGGACCGGAGGTTGTCATTGGCAGGAGAAATGAGTGATTGACGGGAAAAATGAGTGCGGAGGTTTGCAGCATAGCATTTTCATGCATTTTTACCCTTGGAGTTAACTTTAATGCTGGGGGGGTCAGTGTTGGCAAGCAAGCATTTTAACATGGAAGTGGTAGAGATAGTTAACAGGCAGACATCTAGGAATGAGAGGGTGCTGAGATTATGGAGGTTCCTTCTATTGGGGTGATTAACACAGCATGTGATGGAGGTAGAAAAGGAAACCGTGAATGCGCCATCTCATTTACAGTGGCAGAGGCTGTGTGGGCTGGCACTGGAGGCGGAGCGGATGAAGACAAGAATGCCAGCTGCATTACTGGAGCTGGGCGAGCGAGGATTCTGTAACCAATAGAAAGGCTGTTAGAAGAACCTACGTGGAGAGTGCACAGGCAGGCGTAGGAGTTACTAGGGATTGAAGCATCAAGGAGCAGAAATGTGTGTTGTGAAAGGGCAGGAAAGAGGGAAGATGTTATGTTGCAGATTATGGAATAAAAGGTTTATCATCGGTGACCATTGCAGATAAATTGGCAGGGTGGCTTTTTATGGTAATTCTTTCAGGAATTATGAGCCGTCAGCTGGGAGCATTACGCATAGAATATAGAGGGCTGTGAAAAAAGAGGGCAGAGCAAAGTGAGGAATCCCACAAAGTTGAATTATTGATGAATATGTTGGGGGCTCTGGGGATGTGTGAGTGAGCGAGTAAGAAGCAGCGATGTTTGGTTTGTGCAAGGTGTGGATTATTTGGGAGTGTTTTGTGTGAGTGAGTGAGCGAGTAGCAGCGATGTTTGATTTGTGCAAGGTGTGGATTATTTGGGAGTGTTTAGTGAGTGAGCGAGTAAGAAGCAGCGATGTTTGTTTGGTTTGTGCAAGGTGTGGATGTTTTGGGGGTACGTATGGTGTCGGAATTGCTACAGAGGGCAAGGCAGGCAGGGGTGTTGATGACAACGGTGCATCAGAGGGAGCACAGTCTCCTCATTGAAAGGGCAAAGAGGTATGTTTAGTTTGAGCAGTTTATGAGGACGCAGGGTGGGATTGTGGTGGAGATTTTTAGACACTGGCAACAAGGTAATGCTGAGAAGTTTTCAGCGGGTGAATGTATTGCGGATGGGCTTTGGAAGGCTGGATTTGCAACTAAATTAGTTTGGAATTCCTTTGTTTAGGAGAGGTGAGCCTCCTAAGTCGAGTTACCTGGAGTTTTTTTGAGGGGAAAGTATGATGTACTGGTAGAGGGAGGTCAGTGTGCATGCGTAAATACCAGTGCCTGTGGTAGGATTGTTGGGGATAGGAAATTGGTCTTTGGGGGAGGCAATGCCTTAACATGTATTTCTCTTGTTTGCTATGCAGATTGTGCAACAGTTCCACAGGATAGCAGAATGACGGTGTGGATTTCCAGACTTCCATTCGTTAAGTGGCCAGCCTATCAAGCAGAGAAGTGATCTTTTGGCAGACAGTTGGTGTAGAGTGTGGAGAGGGTGAGAGTAGGCTGTGAGGAAAAGGGAAGAAAGGGCCGGTTATTGCCCATTTTGATCCAGTTGCAGGATAGGAAGGGTTGTCAGATTGGCTAGTTGTGCATTTAGGCGAGAATGATTTGGGCAGTTGCCAGGGGTGGTGATCCTTAAAAAGATGAACAGCGATTTGAGAGAGCTGATGAGGGACCACTGGCTCAGGACAGCATAGTACGAACAGAGTTGGCACCATGAAGTTCTTGGCACGGGGCAGTAAGGGCTGGTGGTGCTGGAGAGGGTGGGTAGGAAGATAAATAGAGACATTCCCGTGTTTTACAAGTTGGAAGGCTTTCGTTCGCTGGTGCACAAGGACATCAATTATGAACATTACGAGATATTTATGGAGAATGGGATTCACTGAAATAAGTAAGAAGTTGTACTTGCTTGCTGTTTGGGAACAAGTTGTGAAATTGTTAAGAGAGTAGCTGTCGATTAGTGGTTTACCTTGGTAGATGGGAGAAGGCACTGGGGGTGGGGCAGGAAAACATATTTGAAAGGGGTTTCCTGGGTGGCACAGTTAGGGGCAAGAAGAAGGATGATGGAAGAGTTGGCTAGGCGTCAGAATAGGCGAACCAGTTGTGAAGGGAAAAAGGACAATGCAGTGTTGAGCTGTCAGGCTCTAAATGTTTAGAGAAGACAAAAGTCCTTGGGAGAGGATAGGAACAGACAGAGATGATGGGGAGCCTGTTAGGTGTTTCGACAAGGGGAAAGAAGGAGGATTATGGGTGGGGAAATTAGTGATGCTGAGGCAGGGTTCATTTAGTTGTGAGGCATTATGTCAGGGTAAAATTTCAGAAGTGCGACCTGTTCTCATTAAAGCAGCCTTCTACACACTATAAGAGTCCGTCGTGTCTGCTCAAGGTTCCTATGGGTGTGCCTTGGGGAGATGGGCTTGTCCTGTACTACCTTCGGACCCTTTTGATGGTTGGAATGGGATGGTAGGAGAACGGGGTAGCCAATTGGTTGGGTAGGAGTAGGGAAGGGTTTAGAAGAGTTTTGTGTTTATATTTTTTTATATAATTTTGAGAAGCATATCAAACATCGACAGATAACAGCACAGAGAGCACCCAAATACCTGATAATGCAAACAGTTCTTCAGTTTCACAAGTCTACAAGAGTAAAGCAAACAATGACTTGAACAGTGAGTCGTCGACGTTCAAGAATAAAAGGTAGCCAGTAACGTACAGCAGAACCGAGAGGAGGAAAAGGCAGAAAAGAGAGCCCAAAAATTAGAGATAGCAACACTATATTGTCTAACAGTCCACAGGGCCCCAATCTTAACTCGGGGAGTGTGCTTAGACAAAAGGCACAATATGCAAAACAGTATGCCAGGGTTATAAGTCAAACAAGGGTGTACATCACATGGACATGTGCTCCAGCCGTGATCATCAGGTAGTGGTGGGATGGGTTAGGATCCAACACTGTATCCTATCGGAGGAAGAATCTCCAGATGCCTCTGAAAATGTGCTCTTGGTCGTTCAACCTGCTGTGGTGTCCCCAGTCTCAAGCCAATCCTCCAAAGTAGGTGCAGCAGGGGATGCCCACCTACGTAGGAGGCATAGTTTAGAAGCGGCTAGAGCAGAGTCCATCCATTAATTTTCGTGATTAGTGAAGTCCGAGATCCCTTGGGTATCATGTAGAACCAAGAGGGTAAGAGGGAAGTCGTAGCCCTCCCACATTGTTTGTCCGATTCCTGACTAGGCGAGTTGGATTGAAGGGCATGACCACAGGATATGGAGAATGTCACAGCCAGCCTGCTGACAACATCCGCAGTCAGACAAGAGTGCCACTTTGGCCTTATGGAGTTTAGCAGGTGATTAATGCCAATCCTAAAGGGTATTGAAGTAACTGAACTTCATTCTAACTTCCCTGAGGGCTCTGTCATGTGTTTTCATGAATTGGGACCAATCCAGTGGGGAGTATTTAACTTGAAGACGTTCCTTCCATCTACTTTGAAGGAGATGTTCTAAAGGTTCAGAAAAGAGTTTCAATATAAGGCAGAAACTATTTTTAGAGTGGCCCCATTGCACTAGATAGGAGTGAAATGAGGAAGGGGTATGGGTCCATTCAGATGCTCATCGCTGAGAGTGAAAGCAGTGCCCGATATTGGAGTCGGACCTCAGCAAGTGACAGTCATTGGCAAGATCGGTAAAGGACATAACCAATCTCTCCTTCAGTAAATGCCTTACTTCTGAGATGCCTTTGCACTTCCAGTACGGCCAACACGGGGGACTGGTCGATGGTAATAGCAGAATTGTGGCATACCAATGCTATGAGATGAAAGAAACCGTCTTCCTTCAACAAAGTGTGTGTTGACTTCCAGATGGCATTAATTTCTACCAACATCAGACTTTTAGGATCTTGCGAGGCTAGGGGGCTGGCATACATAATAGAGAATCTCTCTGTACTGTTATGTAACTATCTTTCAATTTTAGCCCACCTGGGCATTTCTTTATGCAAGCTAAAGTGGTAAGTCATTTGCGACAGGTGTTGCGCCCTGTAATAAGTTCTGAAGTGGGGCAATCGAAGACCACTAGATGTTGTTGCTGCCTATAGCTTGTCAGAAGTTAGTCTCGGAGTGGTGGGGCTCCAAACATATTTACAGACTGCAGAATAACTTTAGTAGAATTCCAGCTTGAATTTTTTAATGGAAGCATATTGAAGAGGTAGTTCAACCTGGGGCCGTGACCATTTTGACAGTCTGGACACTGCCCCAAAGAGACAATTGGTCGGCTGAACATTTAGTAAAATTAATTTTTGCTCTTTCGAGCAGGGCTAAAAGATTGTCTTTGATCATAGCAGTAAATTAACTGCTCAGCCAGAATACCCAAGTACTTCAGTCCCTTTGGTATCCATTTAGCCGGTATATGAAGTAGAAAGTCCCTTGAAGTGTGGGGTGTCAAAGGCATAGTTTCCGTCTTATTCAAGTTTATTCCATATCCTGAAAAACAGGAAAAGTTATCAACGATGTCGATGAGGGCCAGTATGGAAGTTACAGACTTGCTCAGAGTCCGGAGCAAGTCGTCCATATAGAACAGCAATTTCAGTTCAACAGCCAGGGTGTTCACTCCTGCCACTTGTGCTGAGGTTCTGATAGTCACTGTCAACAACTTCAGGGCAAGCAGGAAGAAAAGCGGTGACAATGGACAACCCTGCCTCAAGTGATGGAAATTGGACAGAAAGGAGGCCATTGCAGTTGATCTGCACTATTGTGGTACTATAGAGCCAGCAGACCATTTGGATGAAATTCTGACAGATACCAAATCTGGACATAGTACAGAAGAGCTAAGATCATTCGACACAGTCAAATGCGTTTTCAGCGTTGAGAGAGAGAGAGGTTTGTAGCCTTTGCAGGATCTGGTGGACCAGAGCAGCTGGGACAGGGTCCGCATGTGGTTGAGGATCTATAGGGTACAATGCCGACCTGGTTATTATGTATCAGTAAGTGAATGACCTTGCTGAGTCTAGTTGCCAAAGTTTTGGCCAGAATCGTCATATCACAGTTCAATCGCAAAATAGGACCATAACTGGCACAAAGTAGTGTGTTCCTACTCTGTTTGGGGTGAGCGAGATATACGCTCTATTAAATCCAGGTCGTAAAGAGCCTTGGCTTTGTCCTCAAGGAACATCCAAGTAAGAATATGGACTATTTGCGCCTGTGCTGTTTTATAAAATTCTAAAGTAAAATAGTCTTCGGAGGGCGTTTTCCCCATAGCTATAGCTTTTATTGCCTCTGTAACTTACTCTTCAGTTGGGTCCTTTTCCAGCTCCTCCGGAAAATGGTCAGGAAGGGTAGGCATGCAGATTCGTGACATGAATGCATCTTCATGGGTGGTGCCCTCCAGATACTCCAATGTGTAGAGCGCCAAGTAGAAAGAAGTAAACTCTTGCATAATATCCAAGGGTTTGGTGAGAATCTGACCGGAGGCCTTACGAACGACCGGTATAGTGGACTGGGCTTCTCTCCATTTCAGTTGCATCGCCAACATCCACCCCACTTTCTCGCTGTGTTCAATAGTGTTCTGTTTAATGCGAGAGAGAACTTTCTCTGCCCCCAGAGTATAGACACAGTTGAGTTCGAACTTCTTGGTTATCAAGCCTCTCAAGTGATCTGGGGTAGCATGGACACGGAAGTCATCCTGTAGGGCCTTCAGGTCAGTTTCTTTGTTTCGACAGTAGACATCGCCATGCTGGAATCTCTTATTAGCATCCCACGCAAGTAAGACTTCCACCCCATGGACAGAAATTGCTTAGATTCAGTTGTGGGCACATTAAGATCTAGATGGTCATCAGAAAGGGCTAGGAGTCTTCTCTTCTGGAGTTTTGAGTCATATGTTATTTAGTCTCCACGTACGGGCCCTGGGGAGTGTCCGTTGTAGGTCCAGGGAGAGCAGAACAAGAGCATGATCGGCTATGGCACCCACTCTAATCGCACAGGTTTTAATCTTCGACAGAGCCACAGTATTTGTTAAGTAGATTCCAATCTGGATTCTGAACCATACGCCGGGGAGAGGTAGGTATACTCTTTATTTATAGGATGCAGTAAATTCTAGACGTCATGAAGTGAGTGATCCAGCATGAGATCACACAGAATGGCTCTGTCATTTTCTCTTATAATATCAGGTCGTCCAGTTTTATCGATGAAAGGGTCCAGACTGGGTTCCAGTCGCCCTCTACAATAATTTTATGTGTTACAAATTTCGTCAGAAACCGGTTAATAATCGAAAACCAGGCCCGCTTATATCCCGTGGAGGGATAAACAGACCCAAGGATCACAGTTTGGATAGAGACCCTTATGCAGGCAAAAACATATTGGCCATTGCTGCCAGACCACGTTTTTTTTTTACTTGCACTGGCAACTGTTTGTGAAACAGTATGGCTACTCCATTCTTCGTGAGAGTTGTCATTGGATTCTGTTCTGAGACAGGTGGCGCATTCGAACCTGAAGAGAATAGGACCTTGCCAACTCAGTCCCACTTTAGTTTGGAAAATTCTGCAGGGTTGAGATATATTTCCTTCATGAGGCCGAGATCAGGTTTCTTGTAACCCAAAAAAGTTTGAGTCTTTTTACGTTTGATGTAATGGGTCATAAGGTTTAATCTAATAAGACTAGATTGCCATGTTCACTGTGGGATGTTGTGCCATGCTGTACCTTCCATCTGGACCAAATGTGGTGAAACTGAATCTGATCCATAGAGAACAATAATATTGGAAGGGTAAGGGCTGAGGAGCTATATAACCTACAGAGTCAAGCAGTGGCGGCTCCTCCGCTAAGGCAGAGGAGCGTCGCCTCACTGCTGCAAAGCAGTGACAGAAAGAACAAATACAATGATAATCACTTGAGGTTATTATCATTGTATTTGTTCCTGCTGTGCAGCTTTGCAGGGCCGGCGGGCTGCTCTGCTCTGAGAGCAGGGCAGGGGAGGTGAGGAGTGGTTTTCCCACTCCAAGTGCGCAATGACTGTTTGGCCGGCCCCAGAGGGCCGTCCAAACCGTCATGCGCACTCCGTATGTTCTCCATGCAGGCTGCATTACAGCCTGCGTGGAGAACATGCCCAGGCCCCTATTTCCTGGCTGAGCGCAGAACCACGGCGCTCAGACGAATCACAAAGCTGCATTGCAGCATTGTGATTGACTTAGGGGAGGGAGCATGGCTGCTTCCTGTTCCAGCCCCCGAGGGGAGAGACAGACTACGTGGGGGAGAGCCGCGAGATGGTACGTTTTTTTCTTTTTACATCCCACCCGTCCCCGTCCCCGCCCACTCGCCCCGCCACTCCCGATCCGTGCCGGCCGCTACTGGAGTCAAGTCAATACAGACGAGACAGCATTTGCCCCAAAGAGCCTTTCAGAAAGGTAACCAAGTAAACTTTTGTGCTGGTAGTAACAGTCACCTATAAACAGTGCCACCCAAAAAGAAGGATATGGTGAGCAGGGCCACAACAATCTAAAGAGTTCAAGTAGGAAAATGAACCCTTGGGCTGGCTAAGTAACATTGAGCGCCTTTTAATCACAGCTCACAGCTTATGGAGGTCCTTGATTTGTCTCTGTCCGGAGAGCGGTTCTCCTGCCTGTGGTCTCTATCAGAGTCTCTCCTCCTACTAGAAGGCTCTGAAGGTTGTGATGCACCAGACTGAAGTGGGAAGTGTCCATGTGCTGTTGTCGTGTCTCCACGCTTTCCAGCCAGAGTTCCAGTTCTGCCAGATTGCGAAATTCTTTGGTCATATCATTTACAGTGACTTTCATGATTGCTGGCTCCAACAAACCATAACGTGAATTCAGTTTTGTATGTGTGGAACGTAGGCCTAGGAAATGTTTCTTAAGTATGTTTTTCTCACAAGAAAGGTCCGCTGAGAAAGTAATTTTATAGCTGTTGAACTGGTACAGGCCATGCTTCCTGGTCTTGGAGAGAATTGCCCTCACTTGTTGGTGTTGGAGGCCGCAAGCAAAAATCGGGTGAGGCGCCTATCAAGTGGTAACAGAGCGTTTGGTGGTCCTATGAGCCCATTGCATGTCCAATGGGTAGAGGAGGGCAAACCCAAATTGGGATTGAAAGTTTGAAGGAAGAGTGGAACATCTTCAGTGTCTTCAGTCTCTGGGACACCAAAGATATGAATGTTATTCCTGCAACTGTGATGTAAATCCACGAGTTTCTTCTGGGTGTGCCACAGTTCCGTACTCCATGTCATGGTTTCCATCACCTTCAGATCTAGGTCATCTTTTATCCAGTTCGTGGGATCCATCGGCTGCCGCAGTAGTCATGTCTCCCTTCAACAGTTTAAGTGTGTTATTCGTCTCAGTAAAGGAATGTGCCTCTGTGGCTATCAATACCTGGATGGCTTTCGATTCTGCTATGATGGAATCTAGGGTCATTTCTGATGTCACCATTATGGGAGGGGCAGGCAGCTTTTTTCCTGTAGTCTCAGCGAAAGTCAATTGTCTGACCGCTTTCGTACTGAACAGGAGAGCAAAGCACGCCTATGTAATGCCTAGGATCCAACAAAATCGACCACACTAATAGGGAACCGAAAGTAGTGCCCACTGGATGGCAGCAATGAGAAAGATTAGGCCACGATGATTATGTGCGTTGTAGAAAGAAGGGAAGGATCATACAGCGCTCGGAGTTCTTCCCAATCCAAGATGGAGGCCGCCTGAAATCTCTCCCTTGGGCTTCGGAAGTCAGGCAAGGGGAGGGAAGGGTATGGGGCATGATATCCCCTACTGCCAGGGAATATGCAAGGCAGGCAGTGGCACAGCAAATGTGTAAAGAGATGTCATGTGAGAGATGGCTTTACGTCAATGACTCGAATGGCAGCACCAGTGGAAGGGCCAGACAGGTACTGGCAGGAGCAGAATGGCACTAGGATGGTTTATCTATGTTGCGATGCTCAAGCCCGTTGTATAAGGCCGCAGGGACGTTGGTGCCGAGGACACGTAACCGGGGTCTCAAGGCTGCTGCCCACCAGTCATGTTGCGGTCCCAGTTTATAACAGTTAAAATGGAATAGAGGCCGTTCGGTTTAGCGCAGATAGAGGGTGAGAGAAGGGTTTAGTAGGCTCCTAAGCTGCGTGAGCTAGCTCTTGGGGGAAGATTGGGTGGGGAACAATGTTGAGCCATGAAGCTCTGAAAGTTTAGAGAAGATGAAGGTCCTATGAAAGGATAGGGACAAGCAAAATGATAGGATGACTCATAGGTTTCGACACATTGTTTTGAGGTGGGGAAAAGGTTGACTGTATTAATGTGAAAGAGCTCACATAGTTGTGAGGCATTTTTCCAGGTTAAAGTTTAAGGAGTGTAAATCGTTCTGATTAAAGCAGACATTTACACTCCATAAGAAAGTCTGCATGTTTGCGCAGTGCCACCAAAAGGTAGTTTTAAAAGTCTCCAGCTTTTTGTGATGCAATTCATGCTTTTCGTCTTAATCATAAAGCACCCTTTTATTTATACATTGTTTGAATTAGATGTATTCTGCACGATCTCTTGGTTTTATTCTCCATACCCACCGTACAGCTGAGGCGGAAGAGGCACAGACTCTCTCACCGCAGTCAGCGCCCTAAACACTTTTTTCCACGCTGCAGCTCTCGCCTACAATTGGGGGAAAACAGTGATGGCCGAGGAGGAAAAGTCACCATTTTCTATTTTACAAAGACAGACTGCCAAAGTGGAGGTCCTTCTTTAGTAAAAAACAAAATGAATGTCCCTAAGCACTGGGAATGTACTGCCAGCACACGAGAGGGAAGAGGTGAGGTAGGCTGTGGATGTCTTCTGTCCAGGACCACCATGCTTGACATGGTGGTTTTAGATATATTGGGCACGAGGAGGAATGGCGTTAAACGGTACCCTCTGAATAGGTCAGGTACACCGATGTCATTCCCAGTAGCACTGGGTTCACCAAAGAGTATTTCCACCCGCAGCAGCTGGTCCACCATCAGGAGAACTGGGCTCACCCATCCTCTAAATGCGGCAGAGGAAACAAGAGGCAGGCAGGTGGGACGAATGGGAGTATTTTTTTTTAACAAGAGTTGTTTTTCCACCCATGTCTAAATCAGGCAGTATGCTGTTTTTCTTACCAGCTCTTTACCCTCCATAACTATTAATTGCTTGGTGTTACTGTCAATCAGCAATGGAACAATCTGGCTCCTACAAACTATGCGCTGCATGTTGAAATCTGCATTTCCCTTAGGGGCTCATTACCAACACGTTCTGCAATTGTACATTAAGTTTATGATTTCTGAAAATTTGACTTAGTGACGCAGTTTTCAAATATTAAGTCACGTGATTGGAATTTCGGGTATTTTCTGATGCTACATTCCACCTACAACTACTCAAACCCTCAAGTTTAGGGCATTTGCATTGTTGTAAGAATGGAATTAGAAGTGGGAAAATGGGTACCCCCAAGGGAGGGGCAGAGGGTGATCTGTGGAATCTTTTGAATACCCAGCTTGTCAGAACTTTATGGGTGTTAAACCAAACTTAACTTGAATTGCCCATTTACTGATTTATCCTGCTGCTCTGAATAACCGCTTATATAAATCATAGTTGTATTTTATCAGATTTATTCTGTGAAATGGATGCCCACTGATGCAGCTAGGATTCCTTGATAACCCTCTTTTTTGTCCTTCAACGACTGAATGTATTTTGTTTAATTGTGTTGAAGAGGAGAATTATCATGCAGCCGGCAATACATTCATATGTGAGATCTGGCCTTTGTTGAAACCCTGTTACTGTGTCACATGTCCACTAGACGCCCCCCTCCCCCGCCCCACACGGTCCCAACATAAGAAGAAGGCCTACCTCCCAGGTGCGGACACCCTCCAGATACCTTAACCATCTTTCCATGAATCCGGTTATCAAGGGTTTGCGTTGCAGAATAAAGGATTGTGCAGAAGATTAGGCTAGTACAAGGAAACGCTCGGTATTCAGCCATAATATATTTTTTTTTTATTTCACAGAAATAAACGGTTTAACCCGAGTAACACACTTGGTACTGTTCACCTACTACGTTTTATAGAACAGACTGAAAGAATTCTTTGCAACAAAAAAAAACCAGACACTGTTGGTATGCGAACTATGGCAGTCTAACTCTATTCCCCCTAGTCTATCCCTCTACCGGGAGAATAGGTAGTGGTTAAAAAAGAGCGTGCAACGGACACCCTACCACATCAAGGGAGATGGATGCAACTGGCAGACATCTAAAAATGTTTATTCTCTTATGAGTAAGGGGTTTTAAGCCCTCTATATGCAAAGTTCTGCTTTTAAGGTGAAAAGCTGATTAGAATTGGCCACCTTTTTCTAAAAAATGCTCTCAGCTCGATGCACTGCATTGAAAATAGGAGTCGACCTCACGTTGGAGGAATGGATCGGTGTATGGACTTCTGTTCTGCGGCAGAGAAACGTGCGTAAAAAGCTTGCGGGGTACAGAAGAAACACGCTCAATAGTGGAGCTCATGGTGGTATCATTTTAATGAGGGGATGTCACGCTCTAGTCTAGTCCCCTTTTGTGTTTAGCTGTCACCATAACACCAATCTGTGTACATAACAATACTGTGCTCTGTTATTCTGCTAAGTGCTGTAATCATTGTGACATGCCTGTATGACTCGTTCCCTCTTTCTTTCTTTATATTATTTCGTTGTAACACCTCACATGTATTTAAAAAAAATGTTTATAAAAAAAGTAGGGGCCGAACTTTCTTCCTGGGTCCAAGTGCAATAACAATAAGGTGTTGTGGGTACAATGCTTCAGATACAGTTGCGTTGCAAATATATACCAAAATAGAATGGCACCCAATGGACCTTGGAAGGGTGAAAGGCCGGGTTGGCCTTGCTAGAAATCAAACTTATAATGACTTGCAAGTCACTACTATAGATACCAGAGGAATGCTGAACTCACTGGCACAGCTTCCTTCCAAACGTCTCACTTTCTAACTCTCTAATGATGTCAGCATGGCATGCACAGCTAAATATACAAAACAAGTAGAAGCAACTCTAGTACTCTACATAGGAAATGCTCCAAACGATTGCGCTGAAGTTCGAGTAACAAAAATTACCCACTGTAAACTAGAAAAGTGTTATTACGCAAGAAGTACGCAAACTTAAGGCAGTCCTTTTATTCTATCCTGAAGCAGAGCCTAATTGAAGAAGATCTGGTTGGGTGAATAAATAAGATGGGTCTGCTGAAAAACAACGATACGAAAGAGAAGTGACACCATGTGTATTCCTTTTGTACGCAGGCTGTTTGGCTAGCACCAGCAGCGCCGGTGCCACACAAGGTGACGGGCACAGATACCACACACAATCTACACGGTTCACATTCTCGGCTTCCCCTAAGAAAAGCGTCAGAATCTATTAAAATTACTGGCCGCTGATAGCAACAGCGACATGACAAATCACAGGCCAAGAGGCAAGATACCGCCGAATGTATCGCGGCCTACGGGGGCCAGGCCCATTTGCAAGCAAATGATATTGTGCGGATCTGGCCTGCCCCGCGCGCATGACAAACTGATGCAATTTCAGCCGTGGCGCGCGGGACTCCGCGCCAGATGCCACTGACGCAGGCTGGGTTTACTCTGCCGAACTGTGCCGAGCTCCCAGATTGGGATCGCCAGGGGTCTTAAAGGGCGTCTCCTGACAAGCCACGAATAATTGCAGTCCACTCACCCCACTGTACTCGATTATTCTGCACTCCTTATCTCCAGGGTCCGGGCACACGCAAAGAGGCAGAGGGGCTTGCTTGGTGCGTGACCACCACGGAAACAAAGCAGCGTCCCTTTGTGATATAACTAGGAGAAGGCCCGGGGCGCGCAACCTTTTTTTATCAGCCCTGTTTTATACTTTTAAGGGAAAAATTAACTTCTGAGTTTTGGTGAGCTGAACTGGGATCAGGCATCCCAGCAAGTTCATGTGCCCTGCAGTTTAGGTCACTGATACAGCTATCTAGAACCTGTTGTAAAAACTCATCTGAAACATGTGACGTTAAAATCAAAGTCCTGCTGCTAAAAGCTATAATCTGGAATGTTCTGGCGCTGGGATTTTAAACTGAGCAGAGTTTGCCGAATTGGTTTACCAGTAGCGGAGATTGCCTCAACCCGCCTCATGTCAGTGGCGCGCTCGCAACTTTGCATTTTATGCACAACAAGCTGAATATACTGCGTACTGTTCTGTACGAGAGGCTGTGTGCCTACGCCTCCCACACTCAAGCAGCCTAGAAGAATTCACTGCTTCCAAGTAGACATAACGTACCAAGCTTGTCTTTCTCTGCTCTCAGTTCAACAAAAAATGCAAAGAATGTCAGAGGTCTGTCACCCGTTCAGTATTCTAAAATAGGCTAAAAACGACTTGCTTGAGAACAGGGGCCATTTGATGTTTTAAAAAAGCCACCGACATATTTATTAAACAGGACAATTACTAAAAGGCGTTTCCTAGATATGGGGGACCTAGGCCATGCGTGGGTGTTCAATGTAGGTTCAGGGCTGGATCTATACCAGATTTCCATAACAACCAGTACGACATAGAGCTTTATTTAGAGTTATTGAATTTTTTAATAATTATTTTATGATTATTTTATTAGAATACTAGTTCACACCATGAGGTGCCCGAAGCACAATATCAGAAGTGTAGCAGGGCAGGGGAGGCTCCTCCATAATGGCAGAGGAGCGTCGCCCCACTTGTCAGAGTCAAGTCACCGAAAAATAAAATTATCATTTTATTTTCCGCTGACTGACCGATCCGATGCCAGTGTAGGGCAGGGAAGCCCGTACCATAGCAGGGGGAAGAGTGATGGCTACTGTAAAGTGTGCTTGTCGGCTTGGACGTCCGTTTTAGGCCAGCCAAACAGACATGCGCACTTAGGTTTCTCCAACCAAGCTGTGTTGCACAGCCGGGTTGGAGAAACAGCCCAGACTCCCAGGCACTGTCAGAGCGGCAAACCAGGCCTCTCAGACCAATCCTGGTGGTGCTCTCATGCTAGGGATAGAATGAGAGCAGCACCAGGATTGGGTGGGGAGCCTGTGCCCCAGTGACTGCCTGGAGGAGAGCCAGAGAACAGCACTAAGGCGGCCGGCGTCGACAGGTACGTTTTTAAAAATTATTTATTATTCCCCTAATCCCCCGTCCCCTCCACTTTACATATGCGGCAGCCGCCACAGTAGCATGCTACACCAGGAGGGAATGATTGGCTGAAAGTGTGTTGTAAGGATGTTTTCTAATTAGCAACGATATCATTGTGGAAAGCATTTAGGTGTTGTGTGTGAATGCCAAGAGAGGTGCTCTTATCATGTACTCGTTTGCAGAGCTTAAAAGTTTGATGGTTGGAAGACAAGTAAGAGACAGATCATGCACAGTTTACATTAGTCAGTTATTATGAGTCGAAGATACCAAGTTAAATCATGGCAAGATTATGAATGCTTTACAACATTCAGTTGCAGTGATGGAAGGCACATCTCTTCTCTTCAGCCATGGCATGTCCTCTTTGTATTGATCTACAAGGGTTGATTGTGGCTCTCTGAATATGAAGGCATGTCCTATGGCTGTTGTTGATTGCAGATTGCCATGATATGTCAGTTCTACGGATCCAATAGGGGGTACAGAAGCAAACCACTGTTCCCCCTGGTTACAGACACTGCATCCAGTATAGGCGATCTATCAGTCCTGCTAGGAGAAGAAGTCACATCCAAGGACTCACTCTACTGCTTGAAGTCAGCTGAGATGGTTCTCAATTGCATTAGTTACTTTAACTTAGAACAGACCTAGTTGCTCTGTCTGTCTTTACAGCACTCTTAAGCGGAGTGTGCTGTTCTAGTTGTATAAGTTGTTTGAATTTGTAATAGCAGGATGCCTCTTTTGTCCTACATCCTTAGTTTTTTTAAGAGCTAGGTCTTTATTTCCCTCATTAACGTCAGATGGTCTTGAATGCACTGTATCTTGGCCCCCAATCCTTTCTTAGGTTTTACAGACAGAGCAGAGAGTCAATGGCATTATTCCAGTCAGCCCTTGCAGTACTCTTGAGCAGAGTGTTCTGTTCTGACCACATCCGTAGACCGGCTGTGTGCTGCCAGGACACTGGCTTGCTTCTGCATCTGTGTTCAGGTGGAGCCTGCTCTTTACCTGCTTCCTGAAATTTAGATGGTCTTAAAATTCGAACCACTCAATTGATAATCTTGCGAGTTTTTCTTCCAGAAACACTCAAGAGGACCCCTTTTCTCTCTCAGCTGTTCTCTTTCATGGACACCCGGGGTAACGGGAAGATTTGTGCGGATGTAACAGTGTGCTAAAATTACCAGAGGAGGTAATGCTTTAAAGCTCAATCTATTGCTTTAATTACTTCAGTTTAAAATTCACTGTTCTTAATTTTTATGTGGTTTTGGTTTGTTTAGAGTTTAAAGCTTTGTTCCACTATTACGATACCTTCTTTTTTTAATCTCTTTTGCCACCCTACCTTCTGTGGGTGTTAAGTAGTGCCGGACCAGAAGCTCCAGCCCCAACTGTGCACTCATGACCTGGGTATTAATTTTTGCCACTCCGCCCCCCTCAGGGATTCATATTCCACTTTCTAGTTTGTTTAGGCTCCATCTTGCGAGGAACTAGGAAGCAGTGTAGAGGCCATGTGGTCAGCCCATCTGGGCTACGTAAGGCACATTTCAGCACGTCTGCGCAGTGGGCCTGCTGAAGAGTGGCGGCTCCTACGCTAAGGCGGAGAAGCATTGCCCCACTAAATGTAAAAGGAAAACTAAAATGATAAAATCTTAACATTAATAAAGTTACGTTATTATCATTCTATTTTTCTGCAAGGAGCCCGAGCCAGGTTAGAGCAGGGCTGGGCTGTGTCACATGGAGAGGGAGGAGGAGTGGTATAATGTGCAATTAAGTGCGCATGACGTTTTGGCCGGCCGTCTTGGGCCGGCCATACCATCATGCACACTTAGCATGTTCTCCACCCAGCTGTATTGCACAGCCGGGTGGAGAACATACACAGGGTCCTAGTCCCTGTCTAAACGCCGAACCACAGCGCTTAGACCAATCACGACGCTGCTGTTATGCTAGTGACAGCAGTGTCGTAATTGGCTAGGGGAGCATGTGTGCTTCTGTGCTGCCGGGAGAAGAGGACAGAGGAGAGGCGGTGGCCCTTCAGGTAAGGGAAATTTTATCATTATTTTTTTTTTAATTGAGCCCCTCCCCCACCCTACCACTACATTTCCAAAGTGGCAACCACTGGTGCGGAAGGCATGTTAAAGGCAAGCCCACATGTGGCAGTACACACCCAGATGCAACCTGCAATGCCACAAGTTCCTCGCAAAATCGTCATGTCACCAGCCTCAAGGTCAGGTCCTCCTTGATTTGCTGGCCTCGTACGAGACAGTGGCACATCAAACTATGCTTGTCCGACTCTCTACAATCAATATTGCCAATGGGGTGCTTGCCTCTTATTTGACAGACAGATCTCAAGTTTCTTTTCGTCCCCTTTACAGATCTTCACCCAAGCTTATCACTCATGGCGTCCCACAAGGATGCTCCCTCAGTCTCACAATGTTCATTGTGTAATGTGTATGTTTCTCCTTAACCAATCTCATTCGATCATTCAGTCTTACCTTTAAGAACCATGCCGGCTACATTAGGATTCTGATCCACCTCAATTCAGCAGTGATGGTATAATAATAATACCACTTGTAGAGCAAATGGCTACTTCAACGAAGTGTCCCAGCACTAGGATAATAATTATGGAAAGAAAAGATGCACACTAAACTGGGAGGAGCTTAAACAGATATGAAAAGCCAAATTTTCAGCTTTTTCCTAAAGATCCTTTCAGAGGGGGCTAGCCGAAGTTCCAAGGGTAACGAGTTCCAGATTTTTGGTGTCAGCTGTCTAAAAGCACAACCACCAATTCTGGCTCTGAAAGATAAGGAGTGATTATAGACTGAAGATAGGCCGGACCCTGAAAAGAAAGAGCCTTATACAAATAGCAGAGAGCCTTAAAAGTAATTCTCTGTTTCACCAGCAGCCAATGCAGTTTCTTCAATGCAGGGCTATTAGAAGTGCGTCTAGGAAGTACAAGAAGCATCCTAGCTGCCACGCTCTGGATCCGTTGAAGCCTGTTCAACCGCGCTTGGGAAACACCCAAGTAAAGAACATTACAGTAGTCCAATCTGGATATAACTTGTGCCTAGATTACCGTTTTGTGGGTGGAATCAGGCAGGAGATGGAGGCTTTAGTTGAGAGACCTCAACAACCTGAAACAGTTTCCTGCGAGAGTATTAATCTGGGCATCAAAAGAAAACTTCTCATTAAACCAGATGCCTAGATTCTTCACATTAATTTTGGTCCTTAACTATCTCCTAAGTCAACGGGCCACCAGGCATTGGACTAGATGTTAAGATGCTTGCCCAATACCAGGACCTCAGTCATCCAGATAGCAACCTCTGACAAACACGCACAGAGAGAAGAGGTCATGAGCCCACTGTTCTGAGATATGGTGATGACCAATTGTGTGTCATCAGCATACAAAATAATGGTACAGCCATATCGCTCAATGACCTCAGCCAGAGGGCTGACAAACATTAAAAAGGGTTGGACTCAATGAGGAGCCCTGTGGCACTCCTTGCTGCAGACAGCAAGCCATCAACTGAAAAGGTTTTTTTGAGACCTGAAAAGTGTGTCCCTGTAGAAATGAGGCCAGCCAACGCAGGGCTTTGCCCCCAATACCACTGTTCCAGAGCCGCTTGACCAGAATATTATGGGATACGGTGTCAAATGCAGCACTGAGCTCAAGCATGAGAATAGCCACAGTGTCTCACATGCAATTCTGATTTCCTGCCTCTCTACAGAAGTCCGTTGGATGCAACTAAATTTACTCACAACCAACAATGACAAAATTGAGATTTTGATCATGGGCAAAGACCCAAGCATTTGCTCTAACAAATGGTGAATTGCAGACCTAGTCCCTTCCCTTTCTCGAGTGGCCTCCGATAGGAATTTAGGTTTTCTTTTTGATGACTCGCTTTCTTTATCCCCCCAGATTAGTCGAGTCCCCTTTACTTGTTTTCAGCATATTTGTTTGTTTCACAAAATCACTCAGCTCCTGCATTTATCAGCCTGACAAACCATGGTCCAGGTGATCATCCTCTGCCGCTTGAACTACTGTAACACTCTCTTGTTCGGTCTACCTGAATCTTCAATCACCAGACTTTCACATATTTAAAAAGCACTGGTCTTGGTTCATTTTTAGTTGTCTCATCACTCTCATCTCTCAACCTTACATTGTGTCCTTGCATTGGCTCCTGTTCCTCTGTCACATAAAATTCAAAGCCCTCTGCTAAGTCCACCATGTTTTCCATCTGTCTGGCCCTAAATTTCTTCGACACAAGTTAATTAATTTTGCCACCATACATTCTCTACGATCATTCTCTAGTCATCTCCTTGCTGTCCACAAGATCTACCATAATCAATTAGGCAGCTGTTCCTTCTTTTTTTTGGTAGGCAGAGCCTGGAACGATCTTACCCTAAATCTCCGTCTGATTGATAATCATCTGGCCTTTTGTAAGGTCTGAAAAACCTATCTTTTTATATCAGGTTTCTAGAATTTGCTTCTCCAGCTTTTTCTCCTAGCTTCATTACCTATTTAAGCACTAGGATGCCCTTATATGGATAATAGTGTGCTTTATAAATCCATTGACAAAACATACCACCACTGTATACTGATATGAAGTT
Source organism: Calotriton arnoldi (assembly GCA_963921515.1). Taxonomy (NCBI): domain Eukaryota; kingdom Metazoa; phylum Chordata; class Amphibia; order Caudata; family Salamandridae; genus Calotriton; species Calotriton arnoldi. The sequence goes on from CAWUFW010003266.1 coordinate 1,185,588, forward strand.
ACAAGTTGAGTGAGTCTACCAAAAGCTCTGAGGCCTGACATGAAACGTACAAATAAGGCAAAGTTGCTGCCCCGCATACTCCGGCCTCAGATGTCCCTCCAAAGTATTAAGCTGAGACCCAACAGTTAAGGTGATGCAGTCATCCGTGCAAAGGAGGAATGGGCAGGAGTTCACCATCGATACATAGCCAGGGATGCACTGACACAGGAAAGGATCACACTCTGCAGACTTATGGCTGGAAACCCATCGTGCGAGAGGAGCATGAAACCTTCAGTAAAGGGAAATATTATCAGCGTTGAGTCTTACAAGGCACACTTTCAAACCTTCATGATTAAATTGCCCAATAACCGTGATGCTCTGCTTATTAGGACAGCCCAGTTAGTCATGAGAGGCATATATTTGGCCCACTTCATTTATTTTGCATTTTTATAAATCACGAGATGTCAGTGCGCTACACAAAGTACAACTTCGGAGAAGAGTAATCCCTTTACAGAGAATCCATATAAATTATAGTGAATTATATAATAACGGAAGTAAGGAAAACTAATGAATTCAAAGATTCTAAGAATTTCTTGCAGCATCTCTCCCTCTGATTGGTGGAGGATGCTTGTGCTCCAAACTAGGACCATAGGACATAAAAAGAAACCAAGGTGTGTTCCAGGGGCACTCTGGCACCGGCACCACTTCACTTTTATCTACTATGTAGTCTCCGGAGTCAGCAGATGGTCGCTTTACTTCTGACTTAACTGGTAATGCCCAGCTCTTCTGAGTGAAGAGAAACACTTATGTTACCTTCTATTGAACAAGCTGGGCTGAGGAGGCATGCCTACCGATGGGACACCCCTGTGACATGAGCATTTTAAAACAAATCAGATATAGCTACAGTAATCTGGCGCACTCATCTTAGAGTTCCTGCTGCAGAATCTTTTTATTGTATTGTTATTGCTCCATTTTGCCTGTACTGGGGATTCCCCAGTTTGTCTTTGGCTGGTCAGTATCAACAGAGTGGTATGATTTTGACAGAACTGCTACTGCGCGCACACCAGTAAAGGCTTTATAAATATTTTTTTAGGTCTGGCATGGAGACAGTTTTAGATGTCATGCTAAATACATAGAGGGTCCTTGCGTCAGCTATCTTTATCCTCTGGCCTGTTCAAATGCCATTCCCATGTTTCTTCCGTCCACCACAGCATGCGGCTGGGGCAATGGCTCACACCAGTTTTGCCTACTCACATAGGCACATCTGCCTAAAAAGAAGTCTACTTCAGTGCCAGGCCTGGTGCTAATACTTTACTGATACTTTTTCTTTCCATTCTTTATCCCCTTTTCAATTGTTTTAGGCGCTCCTGGGTATTTAAACAACCTTCTGGTTAGAGTACTTCGAAATAAATAGTACCTTTTGTGTGCACCTAAATGAATGATATTTTCCTTTGATGTGCATTAAAACTAAAAAGCGTGAGTCCTGTGCTCACTGTGCCACAGGACTCAAAATGACCTCACTGACGAGGCCGCCCAGGTGGGGTCCGGTTGCCAGTGTTCCCTCTCACAGGGAACCTGGCTGGACTTTTCTTATTGGAGCAAGACAAAGCCCGAGTTGCAATCGGTCATGAGTGGCACAGTGGAGGAAAAAACAATGGAATGCGGCTTGAATCATTTCCAGTTTCAGAGACTTACAGCATGCATTCCAATCTCCACCTCTGTGTTTCAAGATAAATTAGAAATATACCTACATTGTCTGTCAGTTTTGTAGACCATTTTGTTCTCGCTAGCTTTTAACAACTGCTGATGGAACAAGATCGAGGGTGAAAAGGATCTAGGGTTAGGTGGAGAACAAAGTGAGAGGAGAGTGGGAATAGTGATGGCAGGTAAAGGAATAAAGAGGAGCAAGAGAACCGGCTGGGCCATCTACTCTCTTTGTTTTCCTGCCTGATTACTTACTGAAGCAACTTAAGTCACTTCAGTTTTTCAATATTCCTGATAAGCTGGAGGTATAGGAAGGGAGGGTCTAAGTGGCAGAGATGGTTTGGAGGAACAGAAAGGGCAAGGACAGGAGCGTGGGCAGAAAATGGCCTGGCCCACCAGGCGGACTTCTCTCCCTCTAAGTTCCTTCACTCTAATATCACTTCTAAAATGACAAGGAGAGAAATGGGAGTGAATAGGCAGTAGTGGAGGGGCAGCTGATTGGGGAGAGATGAATGCACACAGCAAGCATATGAGCAATAACGCACTATTTTATAGCACTGGGTGTATAAAAATAGTCCTAATAACATATGAGCTATTACAGCATACTTCACACACAGCATGAAAACTTTATTTCACAAGTCACAATTATATATTGTTTTACAGAAGCATGCAATTATAATTGGCACACACAGTTATGAGTCTTAGCAGACCTCTACATTTAAACCTTGGGTGATTGAGAGCTTCTATGGATTTCTTGAAGTATAATTTTGCGCATTTCTTTTGGGTTTTCAGATATGCCCCTGAGGAAGGGACACTGACGTCCCGAAATGCATCGGGCATGAAATTGAACATGATTATCACAATGTATATAATGTAATGCTTTGAAGTTCTATTTATGCTAAACTGTGTTTGCATAGAACTTATCATTTTGAGTGCATTGGTACAGAATTAATACATGCAATGTGAATGTATTCTGAAATATTATCAAGAATATCAATGAATAACAAGTATTCAAATGGAATAAATAGCAAAGATTGTTAAATTATTAGTTAAGAAAATTGTTTCATTTCTGAATGTGAATAGTGCGCAGCGTAACCAAGTCTGTGAACTTGTTATAAACTACTAGTTTGAGAATACGTGTGTTGACAGCACATGTAGCATTGCAGCACCATTATTATAAGATACGTTAATTAAGCAGTGCATACGAATAGGAGAAGAATTCAAGAGTGCACCCCCAAAACTCCGAATCGACTATAAACCGGAGACACATGCAGTCAAGGACACAGCTCTTCCTCCTGCTGTCCCTCCTCCTCTGATGACCGAATACACAGAGGTGTTGTCATTACTTCCAAATTCCACTGTCATGGTCGTCATCATTGTCTGTTTAGAGAGACTGTTGGGCCCTGCTCCCGTGTATACTAAGAGTCCCATCATATGTGTGTATTTTTTTTTTTTCTTTTTTTACAGAGGAGCTTTAGTTATTACTGAACAAATACATTAAAGTATTTCTGTGCATGTGATATTAATCAAAGTGATGACAAATGAACATGCTGTGATGTACTTGCTCGTCCATTATACAGGTAAATGCATCCCAAAAATATCTTTAAAAAAATAGAGAATGAACAGGAGGATCTAACGGTGCCTCATTTCCATCATTCCTCGTTCCTTCTCCCATGATGGTGTTGCAGCGGCGGTGAGTGCCACGGCGCTGTGGTCCGATGCGATACCCCCGAACTTGTTTTCACTCTCCGAGCCAGGGGAGGCGCGCCCTCCTGGTCCCCGCTGCTGCCTCCCTTCTTCCTGGTCTGCTTCCTGGGCGCACGAGACGACTTCACTGCTGTAGCCCTGAGTGCTTCTCCATGACGACCCGAATGAGATCGGTGATCTCCAGCCTTTCCTCCCTCATCGATCCTCAGGCTGCCTCCCTCTTCCAGTCCTGTTCCGTGCAGTCGGCGTCTTTTGCTGCTTTTTTTGGATTGAATTCTTTGTTTTATCTTCAAGCCCGCCATCTTGTGATGAACTGACCGGTGTCCCTATCCTGGGTCCTCCATCTTGGCGGCTTCGACTGATCCTCGGTCTGGAGCATGCCGTTGGTTTTTCTCCTTGTGTGGCCTGATGGCCCTTTGCCTTCATGTCGACCCCACCCTGACTCGCCTACACCCCTCTCATTGTGTTTAGTCTCCATGAGGCTCTCTTTTACACCCACCCTAGGACCCGCTCCATTTCCTATGCGATCCGTCGTATTGAGGGAGCCTGGCTCTGGATGTTTGTGTTTTTTGGACCCCAAACCGGTTCGTTGACTCTTCATCTCTGTTCTTTTTTGCTTTCCGTGTTTCCCCCTGAATTTCTATCTTCCGTTGCCGGTCTATCTGACCTGATAGTTTTTCCAGCCCCTTGATTCTCCCCCACTTCCTTCTATTCTCCTTGGACTTGTTCTATGTGTTTTTGCTATGTTCTATTTTATTGATGTAACTTTGTAACTATATTTTTTTGTTCCTCATGTAAAGCGCTCCGATACCTCCGGGTCTAGCCAACGCTATATAAAACTCTTCAAATAAATAAATAAACGTAACGAACACAATTGTGAATATTGTGATATAAACCTAAAAAGACACTGATAGGAAATAAGCAGTTTTCATTTCTTGCCTGCTGCAATACTGTGGACTACACGTGCTCAACCACCGTCTAGCCACTTATATTATAAATGATGGGGCTTAACGTGTACTCCATCGTCATGATTAGGATTAACTTGCAACTAAGGAAAAATAAACACACCTCATTTTATCCCCACTGTCTTTTTACCAGTAACATCCTACCACACCATTATTAACATTCCAAAAAAACAAAAACAGCCCTGTGCTCAACATAAATAATCTTTTTAGTGAAAAACAACAAATTGATATCAATTTTCATAATGCATCCTACAAAACTTCTTATCTGGCCCTTCCCTAAATATGGCACCTTTTTTGTTTTTGCTACTACTTCAGCCAGTTCCCATGTAGATCCTCACTAGATGTTCCCCTCCTTCCAATACCTACATTTGCCTTCATGATAGGTAAATGATATTATAACCGCTGAAACCTATGGGCAATTGAGCACCTTCAATACAAAGAACAGCACTGACATCAAAGGGCAACCAAGGGCAGTTATGCTCTAGTATAACATGAGATGGCATTACCGAGATCATGGCTGGCACAGCAGCTCATGTGGCAATCTGATGGTATTACAATACCAAATATTCCTCAAATCTCATGGCCTAGTATCGCCCCTCTGGCTTGGTGGGTGCAATGGAATATGCAATTTATTTGGGTGGTTACACGAGTGTGCCGTCCATTACTCCAAAAGCTCGATGCTATCCAAGGCATTTTGAGCAGGTGTCAGATTGTGGGACTTTCTCAGAACAGCAGATTGGTCAAATGAGTTATATGCTTGGCGCATCTTATTGCAAACCAACTGTTCAAGCCTCCATGAGGGTAGCTAATATTCTTTCAAATGCCATTCTACGAGCCTGCGAGCTTGCCCTAAAATGAAGATTTTCCCAACTACACAGAGATGAAATATATCAATTTTATTAAAGATGTAGAAACTGCTATTATCTGTCTGTTGTCATGACTGTGGCTCATGACCTCACTGGCCCTGCCTGACATGCTTTTCATTTCTCAGCTTCAGCCCCCGTGCCAAGAACTATGAAAGCAATCCTGGGAGGATCAAAGAACAAAAGAAAATAGTGGCTTGACTGTTCAGAGCTTTTCAGAAGCTCTATTGTTGTCCTTTTTTCGTATTACAATATTGGAGATGCATCATCAAAAAAGGCCTTCATGCAAGCAGTGCGAGCCTAAATAAAACCACTGCATCATAGTTGGCGAGATTGGAAGTATTAATTTTGTTTGCAGTTCTCGAGATTTGCGGAAAGTGTAATATGCGTCTTTTATTAATTGACTGCCGGCTCTGATAAAGAAAGCATGGCATGATACTTGCATATATGTTTTCTATTAAAATGGAGTTTCTAATACGAAATAATTCGCAACTTTCATTTGCATTTAGCGTGGCTGATGAGGCCGCCGTAGAGTGCCAACGACAACTATGCGATTGCCCCAACTGAGATGGTACGCTAGCCTAGCTGGAAAGTGCGAGAACCTTTGTAGGACTTGTTGTGCTGAACTTGAGAGTTCTCTAAACATTTGCGTTGAGTTTAGAAAAGAAACATTTATCTAATAACTTTTTTATTTGTCCCTGTCATAATTCCAATTAAACAGATACATCTGGTCTCATTTGCTAGACATATGTACTTTTTATGGCGATATGCTGCAATCTAAAACTGATTATTTTAATTCGAGTCTTGCTTGTCTAGTGAACTAGTTTAGAATCAACTAAAGCATAAAGCCGGGACCAATCTGTTTTCGTTCACAGTGCAGAAAATTAATCCCTGCCAGTGATAACATGTTGGGTATCCAGTCAACATTTTTTATGGGCTGGATTGGACAGCTGTCCACCCTCTCACACATGCCAACTTACTCATAAATGGCATGCTGGCGCTGCCTCACAATGTAAACAAATTATGAAGTATTTGCCATATAAGACTAATTTTGGGTTTATTATGGTCATAAAACATACCAGTGAGTTTCGGTGGCATGTGTTAGACACAGTGGTGTTCAGCAGCATGCTAACATCCATATTATGTCTGCAGAATATCTCAGTGCACAAACAAAAGTAGCTACAACTTTAAGATCTCAAACTCCTGCTAAACCCAGAAAATCCAAAGCGGGCATCAAAACCATCAACAACTGGTTCACTAAGCAACTCATAAAGGTGAGGCATACCAAACAGACGCTGGAATTACAATATCATAAGTCCCAATCTGAAAAAGATAAAAGGCACAGAATGAGACAAACATATGTGTGAGGTACACAATCACCCAAAATAATTTCGACATCTACCAGGAATTTACTTACTCAACCTTAAAAATCAACCCATGATTATCTCAGCAACAGCCCTAAAACCTCATCTTCTTTGAATCTAAAATTGCCAAAATACTTTATTCCATCATGAGATTGTCTTAGAAAATCTCACCTAGGTACCTACAATCCACCTTGACCTCGATCAAACGTCTGGTATCTACATAGATCCTCAACCTGGCCCTCAAACCAAGAGCTTCCAACACACCGTCTGTTCCACGCTCAGCCACATACCTCAAACAGCTCACCCCGTGCTGATGAATAGATGACCTGATCAACTCCTCACTCTTTTCAGGTACTCTTCACTACACTCAGAGATATGTCATCATCACTCCTCTCCTGAAAAAAATACCCAATGACCTAAAAACTGCCAGCCTCTTCCTTACCGCCCTTCCCTCAACAAAATCATGGAAAGGGAAGCAACAAGGCAACTTCAGGAGCACAGGTATTTCCAGATCGGAACTTGGATGTGATCAATTATTCCCTACTAGTTGGAGCCAAAAGTTAGAATTTAAACAATCGAATCTTCCACATGCCCAGTGACGTGGGCCCATCTCAATGCTCTTCCCTCGTTTGTCTTTGTTTCAACATCAACATATGCACCATTGCAGCATTACCAGCCAAACTTGCACATATAACCTGACAATACTCAAATCAGACTACACTTTAAAAACAGAACAAACAATCCCACAAACATCTCCATGTGCCTGGGCCATGTATTCCACCACATGAAGGGCAGCTTCCTGTTCAAGAACATTGCCAAGAGAATTGTAGGCCTAGCAAATGGTGGTGCAGGAGTCTTAGAATCTCAGCACACTAGTATTTCTGATTGTACTGATATTAGATCCTAAGTCCTGTTCATGCAACACTATCTGACTGGTTTACTCCACTTGGAATAGCTCCACCGTCCTCATCAAAAGAGGAACATTGGATTCTCGTTAAAATGAACATCACCTTTACCCTCCAAATAAACACTGTGATAAAGGGTGTGAAAAGTAGCTTTCCCTTCCATGCAAAAGTCTCCCACTCAGCTCAGAATCAGAAACAAGGGTTGTGCTGAAGGACATGGTTACACACCCCTCCTGATTGTATGATCACTTTTCCTTCAATCTGATCACCTACCTGTCACCACTATGAAGTTAAGGTAATAAAACATGTAGCATCATGCAGTACACCTCAATAGAGAATTCTTTTAAAAAAAAAAAGTTTATCCTCATCTCACTAAAAAGCGTCTGCAGTACCTTGTAAAGCCGTCCTTCCGACCTGTACGCCCCACGGCCACGGCTTTCGCTTTGGTCTGTTAGCCAGTGCAGACCCGCACCTTTGTTGGTACCGTGGTGTAATCATTGGACCGTGTGGGGTTGATTCAGTCCCAAGTCTCTACACCATGAGATAAAGTCCGACCAAATATCAGGGCAATTTTCCTTCGCTGCTCCCTGATCCAGACGGGCCGTTTTGGTCTGCCCCCTAACAATATGTGGCGCAGCTGGTGGCCACAAGATATGCATCCCCCGCTAAACTCGGTCAGAGAAGTTAAAAACTTGGGGGTGAAAATGGATGACACCCTCAACATGAAATCTCAGATCCAAGCGGTAATGGGACAATGTTTCGGCCTCCTAAGAATGCTGAAGCAGTTTCTACCTCTTCTTTCGGTTCCCCACAGGAAAACAGTGGTTCAGGCCCTGATCGGATCCAGACTGGATTATGTAAACATTCTTTACTTGGGTCTACCAGAGTATTTACTTACTCGTCTTCAGGTGGTTCAAAACGCCGCAGCCAGGGCGATACTTCTACTTGGCCCGACAACGCGGATGTCTCTCCACCTTAAATCTCTCCACTGGCTCCCGATCCGTAAGAGGATCTTTTTCAAAGCCCTTGTTCTGGCCTTCAAGGCACTTCACGACTCTGGAGCGCCTTACTTAAGGAAGAGAGTCCAATTCTATCTTCCTCGGCGCTCCTTAAGATCCGCATCCCAGTCGTTGGTACTGACCCCTGTGTTCCGCCGATCCCGTATAGGCGGTCGATCATACCAGGTTCAAGTCGCCAAAATGTGGAACTGTTTGCCGCTTAATCTACGACAGATGCAAGAGCTCCTCCCTTTTAGGAGATCTCTGAAAACTTGGCTGTTCCAGCAGTAGCCTTTGCGCCATCACTTCCAATTCAGCCCCCTCACCAAACTAGCGCCGGGACACTCTGTCGAGTAGCTGTGCGCTCTATAAATACCCTCATAACATAACATAACAGTAGCTGCTTTTACCCAATCTTCCAACCTAGGGGGTAGGGGATCTCTCCATTTAATACATATTTCTCTCCGGGCTATCAGGATAAGATAGAGCAATAGGCCTCTGTGTGAATGTTTCAGCAACTTACTGCTCCTGCCATCTTCGCCAAATAACACAAGTGTCACATTCAAGGTAACTTCCCTGCCGAAGATCCCACTGATGGCATTCTCGATTCCCTTCCAGTAGCCTCTCAATTTTGGGCATTCAAAAAACATGTGAAGATCATTTGCTTCTATATAATCGCATCTTGGACACTTGGGAGGGGGAGATGGAGCAAACTTTGCTATCTTTGCTGGGGTCCAATACAAACGGTTGCTAATGAAAAAATGATTTCTTTTCAGGTTGGCCGGTTTTATAAATTTATACAGAAGCTTCAGGGAGTATTCACACACTACTGCGATGTCACACTGGAAGGAGACCCCGTTCCACACCGAGTGCAGCAGCAGACACTCATTATCGTCTGCCTCCAAGAGCTTCTCATACCATTTAGAGATTTCTTTGCTCTTTAAGTTTATATCTTGGAGAGATTGCTCTACCTCTCCTAAGGTTTATTTCTTTACAGATGTAAACCAAGAAGTTAATTGTATGTATTTGAACCTGGAGAAGTCTCTTCCAATGTTTGCTCTTAAAACTTCCCAGGGGTGAACCCCTCCCGATGTTATCAAATCCGACCATTTTGTAATGCCCGCCTTTCTAATTGGAGTACTTAGGCTGTCCATAAGGCATACCGGGGTCCCAGGGGATTCCCAAATTGGAGCGAAGTCAGAATAATAACCTAATCCCCATCTACTCCTGACTTTATACCACAGACGAAGGGCAAACCACAGTACTTTTAAACGAACTTTTTTGAAGTACCTTGGAGCACCAAATTTGTATAGAAAACCTTCCCCACCATCCTGCCTAGTCATTTCGCCCAAGAGTCTTCCCCGAGTGGAATCGTCGGGCTTTCCAAGCAGCATTCGGATGTTCTTAAATTGAAATGCCACACAATACCAATTAATATCTGGGAGTGCCAGCCCTCCTTTAACTAGCCTTCGTCTAAGCTTCTTCCAGGCCAGCCTTGCACCCTTATATGCCCAGATAAAACTTACAATCTTCCCCTGGATTTTGCTTATACCCAGCTTTGGAAACCCAAGTGGGATGGCGTTGAATAGGTAAGTTAATTTAGGGAGTATAACCATTTTGACTAAATTAACCCTGCCATAGATGGTTAATGGAAGGTTTTTCCACTTTGCAAAGAGCCGGTCAATTTCTTTTACTACCCTATTAAGGTTGATCTGAGGAATTTTCTCAAAGTCTTTGATGATTATAATACCCAGATATTTAAAACTTTGACTTATTCTCCCCTCCCAATGTTGAATATTCCAACACATCACCTCGGTTTTAGAGGTGTTGGCTAAGTAACCGGACATAAACCTGAATTCTTCTAACAGAGTTTCAACCCTCGGCATTGTCACGACTGGATTAGCAGTGTATAAAAGCAGATCATCTGCATATAGGGCAATCTTACAGCTATATCGGTGAGATTTAAAAGGGGGTATTAAAGCATCAGCTCTTATTGCCTGTGCTAATGGTTCTATATATATATTGAACAACAAGGGCGAGAGGGGGCAACCCTGCCTCGTTCCTCTTAGTATGTTAAAGCTGGATGTTAGAACACCATTTAATAATATCTTAGCGGAAGCCCCCTGATAGCATTTTTCTAAAGTCTGAATAAAAATGGGGCCGAAGCCCATAGTTTTTAACACTTCCCATAAATAGACCCAGCACACTCTATCGAACGCCTTGGCCGCATCAAGTGCCACCACGGCCAAGGGTTCAGATCGAGCGGTTGCCAGATCTATATTGCCAATGAGTTGCTGCGTCTGTTCTTGGATATATCTCTTGGGGATAAACCCTTTCTGGTCAGAATTGTTCAATTGTGGTGCAATCTTGGCTAGTCTCCCCGCCAGAATGCTCATGAAGATCTTATAGTCAGCATTCAGCAGGGAGATCGGCCTATACGAATCGGCCCTTAACGGGTCCTTAGCAGGCTTCAGAATGAGCACAACCGTTGCCTCCTTCCAGGACCTGGGTACCTGACCCCCCTAATTGATAGATCGAATTAAACAGACTGCCCATTTTTGGAACCAACTCCTCTAATAGGAGTTTATACACCTCATTAGGGAGGTCGTTTGTACCTGCCTCTTTGTTGTTTTTACTTTTCCCGAGATGTAACCGGATCTCATCCTCCGTTATTGGAGCATCAAGCTTTGCACGACTTTCTGTTGTTAAGATAGGCAAAAATGTTTCCCCTAACCAAATTTTAAGGGTCTCAGGATTTGGGGAAGCCTCCTCCTTATAGAGTTCAGAAAATAAGGTAACTAAGCAGGCCTGCATATCTTCCGATTTATTTGATGTCTCACCATTTTCATTTATGATTAATTCATTTATATGGTTCTTTGCCCGGTCCACCCTAGCCTTCCAGGCCAGGAGTGCTCCTGACTTTTCCCCATACTCAAAGTTCTGCATGGACTTAGTCAGCCATTGTGCCTTACATTTCTGATCTAATTTGATCCTATGATCCTGATGGGCACTCTCGAGCTTCCTCTGTGCTTGAAGCATTCTTTCGGAGTTCCCCCAGTTCAACCGGAGCAGATCTATTTCACATTCCGAGATTTTATCTTCCATGCCTTTTAACACACGAGATTCCTCTCCGTTCTCAGTGCATATAAGACTATGGAGGGAACCCCTCAAATATGCCTTAAAGGCATCCCAAACAAAATCGGGTGATGTAGATCCAGTGTTTATAGCGAAATAGTCAAGACAAGCATTTTTTAGCTCTACTACTATCTCTGGATCTATCAACATTGATCTTTTAAGTGTCCATCTTGATCTAAAAACATACCTTCTCCCCGCCAAGGAGAAGGCAACCGGAGAACGGTCTGATATATGGCTTGGCTGAATGCTAATTGACGTTATGTTGTCTATAATAGATCTATCTGCCAAGGCATAGTCTAATCTTGAAAAATGACCTTGTTTCTTACTAAAGAAGGTAAAACCCTGTGTGTTGCACTTCTTAACCCTCCATATGTCCATAAGCTCCAGGTCGTGCATCATATTATTTAACGCCTGACGGACCCGGGGCGCCCCTACACAGCGACTCTGATTCGATCTATTCAGCAGGGGGTCAAGCAACACATTAAAGTCCCCTCCGATTATTATGGGAATAGTAACTTCCATCAGATTCCATTGAAGTTTACATAAGTGTGTGGGATCGTCAATATTTGGCTCGTAGAAAGATATACATGCTAGCTGTGTTCCACCAAAATCCAATTTGGCTATAACCCATCTCCCAGTTTGATCTGTTATAAAAGATTTTATCACACATCCCGCTCCTTGTTTGATCAATATAGCGACCCCTTTACAATGGGCGGTCTGTTCTGATGTACAAAAATATTTATCCAGGGATACCTTGAAAAAGTAGTACGGCTTTCTAAGAGATTTAGATGGGTCTCCTGGATAAGACATAGCTGGGCTGGGCTCTGCTCTAAATATTTCATAGCTAATCTTTGTCTACGCAGACATCTTAAACCATTGACGTTCCACAAAAGAAATTTTAACTCTCTATCTCCCATAGAAGATAGTCTATCGAGGGGCCAATCTGATCATAACTGAAGCTGAAATAGACATGAATTTGGCTATCTGGTGTAAAAAATCTGATAGAGGATATATATTTTTTTTCTTTCCCACTGCTCCCCACCTCGTGCTCCCCCAGACTTCCCTCCCCCCACCCCACCCCGGTGACCCAGTCATCCCCGCAACCCTCTGGGGAACCCTCCCTACTATATTAGGCTTAAAGGCTAAGGGGCTTCAGTCCCCCGGGCGAGAGTAACTCATTTTCATCCGCTTTACCTTTTCCCTGGACTCCCTGACCTCTCCCACTTAAGTCTTCCGCACTTATATGCCCGCTTTTTTCTTGATTTCGGTAATTAAGTCATCTACCTCTTCCACAGATCGGTGTACATACATAGGGTTGTTCCACATGGTGCCAAGTGATGGGGGAAACTTCATTTGTGCCCTTGCCCCCAGCTTGTTTAGTTCTTCCATCCGTTTGCCCATCTCCCATTGCTTCTGCGCAGTAGTATGGCACACATCTGATCTAATGGTGAATGAGAATGAGCCTGATGTTAAGACACCTTCTTTAAGTGCCACCGACAGCATCGCCTCTTTTACAGTGTAGGTAAGAAAATGTATTAAAATTTTCCTGGGTTTCTGTTTTGCGGGGTTTCTTTTATAAGGGTCTCGATGGACCCATTGTATCTCAGTAGATAGATCTATATCTGGGAAATTTTTAAGAACTGTGTCTTTTAATAATGAGATCACAAACCCCTTAATATCAGAGCCTTCAAGAGCTTCAGGAATATTAAGCAATCTCAGGTTATTCTTCCTAGAATGGTTCTCGAGACGCTCTAAATCATCCTTCATTTCTCTATTTTGCCTTGTGAGTCTGGCCATTTCAACTGAAGATGTATCAAGTGCCTCTTTGATCTTCGGAATCTCCTGCTCCAGGGTATGTGTTCTTAAAGTTACTTCTTCTAGTTTCTGGGCTAGCACTGCACAGGAGGATTGAATTGCTATTTGATTAGTCTCTGAGACTGTAAATCTATTTCCCATCTCTTCCTTCAGAGCTAGAAGAATATCTGCTAGAGACTCTGGGCTTGTCCTAGGTAAATGCTGCGACTTCTGTGGAGACAGTACGTGTTGTACTATTTCTGGATGGACGTCTGGCTGAATGCCTGGTGACTCCAGTGCTTCCAGTGCACTAAAGCGATTAGAAATAGATATTGCAGTGTAAACAGATGTTTGAGGGCTACACGAGACCTCGGGCGTCGTCTCAGATAGATGGATAGGGACTGACGGGGGAGGAAAGGGCTGAGGGACGGTTTCCGACGCAGTCTGGGTCTGGCTCTTCTCCATCCTACTTACACTCGAGGAGAAAACTCCTTCTTTGGTGGAAACTGAGGTTGAGGCTGATGCTGATGTTGAAGTTAAAGCTGGAGTGGCAAGAACCTTATAATACGACTTTTGTCAGGATCAGATTGCCGGTTGCACACTACCTGCCCTCCTTGCGCGAGCCCAGCTAACGATTGACAATGCCAGAACTACACATACCGGCGTGCAACGCGAGTCACGCATCACGTGACCCGGACGCGACGCCGGAGACGGAGATAAGGGCGACGGAAGCTAGATAGCGCCGCCGATTATTCGACCAGAATTGCTGAAGTTGGACTTCTCCGACAACCTGCTAACGTTGGGCGGTAAGAGTGCGAGAGCACAACCCTTCCGTACCGCCATTGCTGCTCAGGAAAGGTGACGCGTTCACCGTTTCTTCGAGACTCCTCTGTTGGATGAGATGCGCAATTTTCACGGTCTCTTGCAGAGGAGCTTAAGTGCCCGTTGAGGCGCTTGGGATTGCTCTCTCCCTGTTGGAGAAACCGAAGGACATTTCCGGTTTCATGCAGGGAGATGTAAAGCACCCGCGAAAGATTCCGGTTATGTTTAGTAATACCACCGGATTATCTTGTGTGAAACCTTGCTTCTGTGTGTACTTTGGGTGATATTACGAAACTCTACACGGGCCAATACTGGGCTGTGTTAAATGCTATACAACCTATAACGAGACTTGTGCTGTGATTTGAAATGTTGCTGGGGGCATTGTGAATAGTAACAATTCCTAGCAACTCCCACTTAGGGTTCAGGAATAGACTTTCATTATTCCAGGGTCCAAAGAAAACTCTTACAAATTTTGGTTGTTCTTCCTTTTTCTTTCAATCCCAGGAGAGAGGTCGCTTAGAGGGGGTACTGAAGGCACAGCCTGGCAAAGCACGGTGTACATGACATATAACCTTGGTAGGTGTTTCCAAATGACACGTTGAGCGTTTAGTGAGGGTCAGGGGTAACAAGAAGTCTTCCCTCATAGGTTCTCTCTCGTTTTGTATTTCTCGATAGAGTTTTGTTCTGAGTGTGCCACCGCCCTCTGCTCTCTGCTGATATCTTCTCTTCACCTTTATTTGTTTCAGGTAGGGGTTGATGTATAGAGGGGCGATATGTAAAGATTTATGTTACAGTTGTAAGGGAGAATAGACAATAAAGATTTCACGTTGTTTTATTGTATCCTTCGCAGATCTCCCTCCCCGCAGTTCCTACCCTTTCCTTCCCCCGCTCAATTGCCCCAATAGTCTGTGTACATATATATTCCAGACTTGGGGCGGTTCAGAGGTGGGCCCCCTTTGAGCATCAGCACGACCCCGAGGATTCAGAACAGAGGAGCCTGACAGAATAATGGGCCCAAGAATTAGACTCCTCCTGGTTGTGCTGGGTTCAGGGATGGCCACCTTAGAGGATGTGATGGCGGCTCTGGCGCTTGTTCAGGCAGAACTGGCTGCCTCACGCCAGGAGACAGCGGCCTTGCAATCCAGAGTAGACAGGTTACAGAGGAACCCGTTTGATGTTGGGGGATCCCCCCACCCAACGTCAGTAGTAGTGGAGATACCGGCTCAGATTCCGTTGGCCCCTCCTGAGAGATTTTATGGGGACATTAAGAAGGTACAGGTCTTCATAACACAAGTGCTACTCCACTTTACCTGCAAACCAAAGATGTTTGCCACTAATCAAGCCAGAGTGGCTTTCCTGATCTCTTATCTCGGCGGAGAGGCAGCTCAATGGGCAGTCCCCATTGTGCGGAGAGACGACCCACTACTCTACGACTGGGACGAATTCAGGGAGAACTTTGAGAAAACGTTTGATCGGCGGGCCGAGACTTTCTCTGCGGATAGAGACCTACTGGAGCTACGACAGGGGACCTCTGATTTAGTTAGTTACCTAAACAACTTTCGGAGACTGGTGGCAGAAACAGACTGGCCGGAAGCCAAACAGTCGGCTATTTTCTATCAGGGGCTCACGGAAGAGCTAAAGGACGTTTTGGCTCAAATTGACCCCCAACCCCTACCTGTGCGGCTCTCATAGAACTCTCCCTCCGATTAGATCATAGACTGAGGGAGCGCAAAGGAGAACACAAACGGAAAGAGAAACACGTCCCGTACAATGATAGAACCTCTTGTTCCAAGAAAACAGCCCCGAAACCTGAACCAATGGAGATCGGAACGGTGAGAGCATCGTTGACTCTCAGTGAAAGAGACCATCGCCGCAAACAAGGTCTATGCCTGTACTGCGGGAAAAAGGGACATTTCCTTCGTGAATGTCCGGTTAAACCAAAATACGGCCGGTCTCGATCGGGGCAAGTGGCCACGGTGACAGCCGAAAAAGGGGAGGAAAACTGCAACGCTTGAGGACTCAGGAAGGGATATCCTCAAGCGGTTGTGCCATCCCTTCGGTGGATACGTTTGCCTTCATGGAAGCGGATCATTTTTTTATTTCACTGGTCATAAAAATCAACCAAGAAACCAAACAAATCCGAGCCATGGTAGACTCGGGAGCCACCGGCTGCTTTATGGACAGAGGAGAGGCGCTACATTTAGGAGTGCAACTGATCCACAAGCCTACCCCAGAAATGGTGTACGCCGTCTACGGCAAGGTACTAGAGTCAGGACCCATCAGGCATAGTACCCCGGAGTATGAGCTCATCTATGAAGAATACCATAGGGAGCGGTTATCATTTAACATTATTCAAGCTCCACAGTATGGGGTCATACTGGGTCTTCCCTGGTTACAGAGACACGAGCCTACCATTCAATGGGCCAACAAAACCTTACAGATGGACTCCGCCTACTGCCAGAACCACTGTAACCAAGGGGCACCCCGGCCATCGAGAATCCTAGCAACCAGACACCACATCGCAACAGCAGCAGAAAAGAATGTGGTCTTGCCTGAGTGTTATGCGGAATATGACGACGTTTTCAGCGATACCAAGGCGGAGGTACTGCCACCTCACAGAGACTACGATTGTCGAATAGACCTGGTCCCTGGGTCAGTAGTCCCTTGTGGGAGGATATATGCACTTACGGTACCCGAGAATATGTATCTACGAAAGTATTTGGATAAACATCTGGATTTGGGATTCATTCGTCCGTCCAGATCCCCGGCAGCCTCTCCCCTCTTTTTTTATCCCGAAAGCTAACGGAGACCTGAGATGCTGCATCGACTACAGGGCGTTGAACGCCATTACCATCAAGAACCAGTATCCGCTTACCTTGATCCCTGTACTATTGGAGCAGGTGCGGGCTGCAGTCATCTATACAAAACTGGACTTAAGAAGGGCATACCATTTGGTCCGAATACACAAGGGCGATGAATGGAATACCGCATTTAAAACGCGGTATGGGCTCTTTGAATACCTCGTTATGCCCTTTGGGCTATGTAATGTCCCTGCGGCGTTTCAATTCTTTCTCAATGAGGTCCTAAGGGAATACTTGGACCTCTTCGTTGTTGTCTATATAGACGACATCCTCATATATTCCACGACAGAGGAAGAACATGTCGTTCATGTGCGCCTGGTATTGCAAGCACTACGTAAACACCGATTGTTTTGCAAAATCACGAAATGCGAGTTCCACGTGACCACAGTGGAGTTCCTAGGAGTTATGCTCACCCCCTCTGGTCAAGTCATGGCAGAGAGGAAAGTGAAGGCCATCGTTGACTGGCCCCGTCCCCGCAATGTAAAGGAGATCCAGAGTCTATTGGGGTTTGTGAACTTCTACAGAAGATTTATACGACAGTTTTCAGACATGGTTGCACCCCTAACCAAATTGACAAGGAAAAAGACCCCGTTCCTGTGGACCGAAGAAACGCAGAAGGCGTTCGATCTTCTAAAGCAATCTTTCACGACAGCCCCGATTCTCACCCATGCCAACCCGGATTTACCGTTCATCGTGGAGGCCGACGCATCCGAAGTAGCGGTCGGGGCGGTGCTCTCTCAACGGCATGAGACCACCGGTTACCTTCACCACATAGCATTTATGTCCCGGAAGCTGAATACTGCGGAGCAGAATTATACGATCGCAGAAAAGGAGCTCTTAGCAATCAGGGACGCCTTTCTGGAGTGGAGACATTGGCTGATGGGGGCGGTACATCAGGTAACGGTCTACTCGGACCATCGTAACCTCCAGTTTATGCGGGCCGCTCGCCACCTCACTCCACGTCAGCTCCGGTGGATGTTGTTCTTTGCCGAATACCATTTCGTGGTGACCTTCCGACCTGGCGTGGACAACAAGAAGGCTGACGCCCTTACAAGACAAGACACCATCCCGCTTCGCTCCGTCACTCCAGAAGACTCCATCATAGAACCTAGCAGGGTATTGTGTGCCATACAAACCGACGATTTCCTGCAGAAAATCCGACAAGAGATACAAACGTTTACCTGGAGAAGCTGGCTCAAAGGACATCCGGCTTGGCAGATGCGACAAGGCCTCCCCATGAAAGGCCAACGAGTGCTAGTCTCCACTAGCAACCTACGCAGAACTGTGTTTTCGTGGTGTGATGACATCCCGTGTGCAGGACACCTAGGAGGCACAAAGACCCTGGAGAAAGTGTTGCGGCAGTTCTGGTGGCCATCAGTTCGCCCGGACGTCTTATCATGGCTACGGGAATGTTCCACGTGTGCCCAGATGAAACCCGACCATCAACAATCACAGGGACTCCTACAGACCATGCCCACCCCCGAGACCCCGTGGGAACGGTTTTCGGTGGATTTCATCGTAGGTTTACCCAAGGATCAGGGGAACACAGCAATCATAGTGGTCATTGACTATTTGTCCAAAATGGGCCATTTTATCGCGTGCAAACAAGCACCCTCGGCAAGTCAGTTGGCCAAACTGTTGTTGGTTAACATTGTCCGGCTCCACGGCCTTCCTAAAGTCATCGTTTCGGACAGAGGAGCCCAATTCACAGCTGGCTTCTGGAGAACCTGGTGCTCTGAGCCGCGGATCACTTCTTCTCTTTCTACGAGCTTCCACCCTCAGACCGATGGCCAAACTGAGAGGCTTAATCAGACCCTCAAACAGTTCCTTAGGTGCTATGTCGATACTAATACTGACGTTGTGGGTGGCGGAGATTGCATACAACAGCGCAAAACACTCTTCCACGCTGCACACCCCCTTTTTCAGCACCTATGGGTTCACTCCCTTAATCATCCCTAGTACTAACACTAAACTTCCAGATCTACACAAAAGACTAATGCTTATGCGCAAAACACTGTTGACAACACGTAACAACCTGCTCAAGGCCAAAGAAAGGTACAAAGCCCAGGCTGATAAGCAAAGGAGACCTGGTCCTTCGTACAGGAGTGGGGATTGGGTTTGGTTATCAACAAAACACATAAGATTCAAGAAATACAGTGGGTTTAATCCCAAATTTATTGGCCCATACCGGGTGATTAAACACATAAATCCAGTGGCCGTTAAATTGAAGCTGCCAGCTCATTTCCGGATACATCCGGTGTTTCATGTATCCCTCTTGAAACCCTCTCATTGCCCGGTGAAGAAAAACCCCGCTCCTATTTGGGTTCAGGGAGAACAAGAGTATGAGGTCCGGGGTGTTCTGGATGCCAAGAGGGTACGGGGGAAACTGTGGTACTTGGTGGCCTGGAAAGGCTATGGTCCGGAGGAAAACTCCTGGGAACCGGTTGGGGCGGTGCACGCGCCTAGATTGGTGGCCAGGTTCCATCGTTTACACCCTGAGAAACAGTCTGGCAGTTAGCGTTCCCTGGGAGGGTGGGATGTGGTCAGGATCAGATTGCCGGTTGCACACTACCTGCCCTCCTTGCGCGAGCCCAGCTAACGATTGACCATGCCAGAACTACACATACCGGCGTGCAACGCGAGTCACGCATCCGTGACCCGGACGCGACGCCGGAGACGGAGATAAGGGCGACGGAAGCTAGATAGCGCCGCCGATTATTCGGCCAGAATTGCTGAAGTTGGACTTCTCCGACAACCTGCTAACGTTGGGCGGTAAGAGTGCGAGAGCACAACCCTTCCGTACCGCCATTGCTGCACAGGAAAGGTGACGGGTTCACCGTTTCTTCGAGACTCCTCTGTTGGATGAGACGCGCAATTTTCACGGTCTCTTGCAGAGGAGCTTAAGTGCCCGTTGAGGCGCTTGGGATTGCTCTCTCCCTGTTGGAGAAACCGAAGGACATTTCCGGTTTCATGCAGGGAGATGTAAAGCACCCGCGAAAGATTCTGGTTATGTTTAGAAATACCACCGGATTATCTTGTGTGAAACCTTGCTTCTGTGTGTACTTTGGGTGATATTACGAAACTCTACACGGGCCAATACCGGGCTGTGTTAAATGCTATACAACCTATAACGAGACTTGTGCTGTGATTTGAAATGTTGCTGGGGGCATTGTGAATAGTAACAATTCCTAGCAACTCCCACTTAGGGCTCAGTAATAGACTTTCATTATTCCAGAGTCCAAAGAAAACTCTCTTACAAATTTTGGTTGTTCTTCCTTCTTTTTCTTTCAATCCCAGGAGAGAGGTCGCTTAGAGGGGGTACTGAAGGCACAGCCTTGCAAAGCACGGTGTACATGACATATAACCTTGGTAGGTGTTTCCAAATGACACGTTGAGCGTTTAGTGAGGGTCAGGGGTAACAAGAAGTCTTCCCTCATATGTTCTCTCTCGTTTTGTATTTCTCGATAGAGTTTTGTTCTGAGTGTGCCACCGCCCTCTGCTCTCTGCTGATATCTTCTCTTCACCTTTATTTGTTTCAGGTAGGGGTTGATGTATAGAGGGGCGATATGTGTAGATTTATGTTACAGTTGTAAGGGAGAATAGACAATAAAGATTTCACGTTGTTTTATTGTATCCTTCGCAGATCTCCCTCCCCGCAGTTCCTACCCTTTCCTTCCCCCGCTCAATTGCCCCAATAGTCTGTGTACATATATATTCCAGACTTGGGGCGGTTCAGAGGTGGGCCCCCTTTGAGCATCAGCACGACCCCGAGGATTCAGAACAGAGGAGCCTGACAACTTTAAAGAGGGTGTAATCTTCACTCTTGGTAACGGCACCGGTGTCAATGTCTTTTTCCCTCTACCTCTCCCTCTGGGTCTAAGACTCTTGATGCTTTCAGAAGACTCTGTGCTTACTCCCTTTTCTCTTGCCTTCTCCTTCACCTCTCCTCCCCTCTTCTTTTCCAGCACTGCGGGCACCTCGAGCAGTCTGGGTCTACTCTGGCAGATTGAACTAGTTGGGGCAGGTGGATCTTGAATGGTAATGCCTGTGAGGGGTGAAAGTTGAGCAGCTCTGGTACGGAGTGTGTACCTACACACTTTCATTAAGGGGGCAGATGTTATCTGACCTACACTCCTCTCCATAGAGTACACACCCCCTCCTCCTGGTTTTCGTCCTAGGTCGCTTCCATCCACTTCAGGGACTCCCTGCCCAATAGAATAAATTGAACAACAACCAGGCTTACGGTGGGTCCCCAAAGACGAGGTATTATCGCCCCTGCCTCCCTCTTGAGCCACCTTACCTCCGTTTAGTCCTTTTAAATCAGGCTCGATAACAATCCGGGGGTCAGAGCTGGTCTCCCAGCCTCCTATCCTTGGGGCTCCCCCCCCTGTCTTGATCCACCAGGCACGCTCCGGCAATGCTATAGCACAGTCTCCAGTGCTGACTCTGCCTCTCAGAGCCCGGGCCTGGAAACACGCCGCTCGACTGCGGCGCCACTCCCGAGCCGCGCCCTCCCACCACGGGGCTCGGAGTGCGAAAGCGGCCTCTTGAGGCTCCGGCACCATCAGCCGGCGTAATTCAGCAAGGTGGGAGCGGGAGTAAAAGTATAACAGAAAAGGACACCTCGACGAGAAAATAGCGAGGTAATATCGGCGATTTAGTGCAGAGTGCGGGTAGAGCCTTAGGGGGTCCAGGGATCACATCACCCGCCCGGGACTGCCGCCCGCAGCCGCTAGGCTGACGGCCGCCACGTTCACCCAGACACCAAGACCCTCAATAGAGAATTATTGATGGGTTGTTGAGGAATGGCGTATTAAGTGTACATAAGTTGTTATGCTCTATTTTATTTGAATTACTGATGTCAATAAGAAGGTTTTAGTGAATTTGCCCTTTTTCATTGCACTCATCAGTACGGCCATTAACTATGCATTCTGTAGTGAATTAGTTTAAATATACACTAAATATGCAGTCTAAAGCCTGACCCTATGCCCTATATTGTGCCACATTGCTTGTCTAGATACCACAAAAATAAAAGTATTCAAATGCAGGCTTCTCACACCTGTTCGTTGAACTCTGTAAGAAGAATCCAAATAAACAAAATTTGCACGCAATCTATAAAATGGACACTAACTAAAGAATATCTGATTAATTTATGCAAACATTTTATGTAGTATTTTGACACTCCTTTGGGATCCTACATGGCTACAGTAGAGTTCGGATTAATCATTAAGACCTTTTTAAAAGCCCATACTCCAATGTTTTGAAATGGTTGGCGACATTTTATTAAACTGAGCTCTTTGTTTTGTCTAATTAGAATACAATTTAGTATTTTAAAAACTTTGTTTTAAATTTAGTTTTTAATGTCTTTTACGTTTCATTTAGTTTGACAGAGAATTCCCAGAGGAATGATTGCATAGGTTGTTTTTACATCATTATGTTTATTACCATTTTTTTGTTTTGCCTCAGAAGTTGGAGAGCATTTTAACTACAAACATAAAGGTATGCCTACGTTAATTTTTTCAAAATAATTAGTTGACAAAGGCTACTGAACAGAAACAGAAAGAAAACAAATCCCATCTGCAAATGTTTTCTTTTTCCATTTTTATGAAAAACTTATGAGGTGTTCTGGTGCTGTATGTATATAACTACTATTCTGTAATTTCTTAGTATGCCCAATATCAATCCTCCATTATGCGCAAGTGCATTATGGAGAACCGAAGCTGTAACCTCCAATTGGACCTCACTACAAAAAGAACCTAGCCTGAAATATTCACATTGCTCTTTACTCTTATTAAACACCCTTCCCTATTCGTCAGGTTTCTTCTTGCAAATGCAGTCCTGTACAAAAGGATGCCTCCTCCGGAATCCACTTCTGTATTACCAGGTATTGGGCCACTGAAAAGCAGAACTCACCAAATAAGAGCCAAGACTATTATACAGACAAGGCTGTGTATCACAAATCACCTCTGGTTTTCAGAGGAAGAATCTGCAAATAAGGATCCAATGTGGTGCAGTTACAAAACTTGTGTCAATTGACAGGGTTATCAGGGGAGATAGCCTATTTTTTTATAATTTAGATCATAGCCTTCATTAATTTTAATTGAAACCTAGGTTCCCAGGCTGTGGCTGGAGTTAGACTTGTTCTTGGCTTTTAATTGATCTGGAATTATCCCGGCGTTAATGTCGGTTTTAGAAGTATTCAATTCTGAAACCGAAGACCAGAAAAACGATTTGGTTTGTATAACCTAATCAGCCTGGATATCACACACCCTAGATATATGGCTACATCATCTGCTTACAGCCGCACTATGGAAAGCTCAGGTGTCAGTGCCTCCTAAAGTCCCTGGTTGCTCAGTAAAACATTTATGTAGTTGTTCACTAGAGATGCAAACAAAAACAGATTCAGCGAACAATATGCTCATACCATTGTGAATTCTATGTCAGGACCGGAGGCTCCGATTATGCTTTTCTTTCTCCGCTTTAATAAACATAGCAATTTCACAGCAGCGAAGAAAGAGAAAATCCTCGCCTCCGTGTCCTTAATAGAATTGAAACTTACCGTTACTATGCTAGGCAAATTTCGATTCACCCACAATTTCCAAATTCAAAACTAGATTTACTGAGTCAGCCAAGGATGCTATTCGTATTAACCTGGTGAAGTGGGCAGCTAAATTCACAAACAACAGTGTTTGTAACTTGTGTTTGATTTCACCAGGTCAAAAGACTTCTCTGCATCAACAATTACCACTGCCAGAGGAGTATGCAAAGTTTCAAAAGAGTAATGTTTTCAAACTGTAAAGCACATTTGCAAACAATAAATGTATCGGGATTAACACAGTGTGATCAAAGAAAGTAATTTGATGGTTTCCTGGAAAATGCATTAGATAACATTTTCGTAGGGCTCTTATAATATGCATTTAGCATTGTAATACGGTGATGTACCCACACCTATAGTTATTATTTTTTGGAGGACGAAAGGTCACCAGATTATCACACACGAGGGATGACAAAGATGGCCCAATTTGCCATTGCAACCGTTTTAACTTTGGGGGAGCAGATGACCGAAAATTAAGCTTTACAAAACATTTGGAGACCATCCTTAACAGGGACATTTATACCCAAGAGTAAGTGTACTTTTTCATAAAAGTAATAAAACAAAAAGTCTCCAGATGACAGAGGTTAAGCCACGGAGTAGTGGTTTTAGATTAAAAAATAATTATGAATCAAGGCTTTGGAGTGAAGGATTGTGAGAGGTATTCGGAAAATGAGATCCCGTGGTTGAAACAATGAGGAAATAGTAACTGCCGGATTAATAAGAAACTATTCTAAAATATGTTGAGAACAACGACTTGATTGCTCTTTTCAAATGTGAACCACAGATGTGAAAATTAAAATTTTAAAAAAGTCTTTTACAAACTATGAATATCTTCAAGTGGGGGCACTTAACATGTTGCTCTAAGATTCAGCATAGAATTACTTAGATCATGTTTAGATTGAATGGTATTCTGTTCATTTTGATATCGACATCATCGAGCTATATAGGTGTTTTGTAATCCTGCGAAAACTTTGTAGCACTTTCTATAAATATTTAAGTATAGCAAACAATACACAGTAGACAGTGAGTTGAGTCAGCAGAAAGAGGTAAAACCATCAGCCCTCGGGAGCGTGGCTTGACGAGCCAAGATGGCGGTCGCACCTTGAATGCGCTCCCGGACCCCTCCACCATCCGCCCAACAAGAAAGCCATCTAACCTCACCATCGCTGGCTGAGTCGCCGTCCTATCTCCGGCTGCAACCTCGGCGGCCTGAATTCCTTCAGTAGGGCGCCACCATGACGAGATCGGCTGGCCGGCGGAGACCGGCACTCAAGATGGTAGATTGCTCGTGCTTAGCGGCGCGCCCTGCGGCCTTCGGCCCTCCTGGGCTGTTCTTTGGCCAGCGCTTTGTGGAGGAACTTGGGGGGGGGGCCCCTCGAGAGCTGGGAGGCCCGACGGCGAGCCGCGGGCCCCGGAGCGCTACCCGTGCTCCCCCTTTTGGTGGCACCTGTCCGGAGGCGGGTGGCTGCGAAGATCCGGCCGGGCTTGTCGGCCCAGTGGCGCCGCGATCGGCGCGGGGCTGCCCGGCGGGCCCTTCACGCTGACTCCTGCTGCCATCCCCGGGTGAACTGTGGTGGAGCGACTTTTTTGACCGCCGTTTCGGGCGGTGGGGATTGGTGGAACGCCTGGCTGCGGCTCGGGCGGCTGGACGACCCGCGCCCGTTGGGGGCCGCTACCTGCATCCGGCGCTGAACGCCCGTGGCCTGTGCCCGTGTGCACCACTCCTAGTGTCGGCCGCTGGAAGGGAGACCTGCTACCTGGAGGCTCGGCGCTGCTCAACTTAGAAGGCGGTAAGTCCCGGCGGCGGGAGGGGGTCCCGGGCTGTCTGGGTGGGGCCCCCCCTGCGCGCGCGGGCGGCCCGGTGCGGAGAGGGGCCTTGAGGGCCCTGCCTGAAACCCCAGGATCCTCCCTCAGGCTCTCTAGGCCCTGTTCCGAGTGCGGCCTTGCATCGGGGACGGAGCCGTTGGCCCTGGGGGGAAGGGAGCAATGAGTGGTGTCGGCCGCATCTTCGAGCGGCGGAGGAGACTCTGGTGGGGGTGGTGTCCACCCTGCCCTTTGTGCTTTGACCCTGGGCTCTTCGGGCCCACGACCCCCCGATCTGCCCTTGGAGACTGGACCTGCCTGCCCTGCCTCCCGGGTCGGTGCTGCGGGGATAGGGGGTGTTCGGCCGCGCTTATCGAGCGGCGTGGAGATCTCCCTCTTGAGCCCTCCCCACCCCCGGGCTTGCTTAGCGAATCCAGGGGGAATTGTGTGCGTCATCCTCCCCGGCGGCCCGCCTTTGATCCCCGACCTTTCTCTCTGCCCCCCTGCTGGACGCATCCGTGTTGGCCGCACAGGTTGAGCGGCGGGGGGCCTCGGAGGGGCCGCCGCCTCTGCCCCGGACTGCCCCCGCGGATCCTGTGCCTCCCTGGGCTGTTCCTTAACCCCCTGTGGTGAGCGAGCCTTGAGACACTTGGCGGGGTCCCCCTGCCTTACCGAGTGGCGCCATGGGTCGGAACGGACCAGCCAAGACCCCGGCCACCCAGACCAAAATGGACCGCTTCACTACCACGGACTCCGGGGCGACGGGGGGGGGAATCGGCGGACAGGGATGCACCACCGGCAACGGACCTGTCCGCCATCCTCCAAGCCATCCACACCTCACAGTCCTTGGTGGAGGGCAAAATTGCGGAAGTCCGGGTGGACATGACCCTAATCAGGCAGGACCTCCGAAACGCCACGGCCCGGATCAAAGAGACTGAATCCCGTATATCATCTGTGGAAGATGACGTTCAGCAACTTAAGGGGCAGGTGTCGCGGCTCCTGTCACACACCCAGGAGCTGCATCGGAGGGACGAGGATGCAGAAAACAGATCGCGCCGCAACAACCTCCGCCTGGTGGGGTTCCCGGAGGGGGCGGAACAGGGTCACCCCGCTGAATTCATAGAGAGATGGTTGAGATCCTGGATCCCGGAAGCTTCCCTTTCTCCGTGGTTTGCAATAGAACGAGCACACCGATCCCTTGCCCCGAGGCCTCCGGCGGGAGCACCGCCCCGACAGATCATAATGAGAATCCTTAACTACAAAGACCGGGACTCCATCCTGACTGAAGCCCGCAAGCAGAGACGCCTCCCCTACGAAAACCACTCGATCATGATCTTTCCGGACTACACTCGGGAGGTCCAGGGCCTACGTCGCTCGTTTGGCGAGGTCAAGCAGAAACTACGAGCCCTCAATATCGGCTCCTCTTCCCGGCACGCCTGAGGGTGGTCTTCGCCAATAAAACCTTAATTTTGACTCTCCGGCTGAGGCATGGACTTGGGCCACGGAAGAGCGTCCCCTTCGGCCCAATGGCCAGATTCCTAGGCAGGAAGGTGCGGGGGTTGGGCCCGCCCGTACAGGATCTCCAGAACCTCGGCCCCAGCGCAACCGCTCACGTAGGCGCCGTGGGCAAAGGAGGGCCCGCTCCGACTCCCCGTTGGCTCCTTCCCAACATCCCGGGCCGACACATGACGATCACCGGGCCGTGCGACGCTCCGGCTCCTCCGGTCATCCGGGTCGTGGGGGAGCTTCGCCCACCTCCTCTCTGCCTGACCTCCCGGATTCTGATCTCTCTCGCAGTCCAACACTTCTCAACAACCCAGCCTGAGCTCGTCTCTGCCCGCCTGGCTCCGCGGCCGGAAGCGACGTGCCGGCTTAACTTTGTCTTTTCTCTTGTTGGACTTGCATATGAACATCCTGCCATGAGGAGGGGTCCTCCACGCTTTGCAAGTTCCCAAGCGTTTTAGTTTGGTCCTGTGTTGTTAGTATTGTTAGGGCGACAGATGCTTCTGTTTCTGAAGTATAGGGTGGGGGGGGGGGGACCGTTGTCCTGAGTTTCTTATTCTGTTTTCTGTTGCTTCTTTGTTTCATCACACCAGCACTCACAAGACGTCCCACTCCAGGCATCACGGGACATGGTAACTGATATCTGGGCTCCCAGTCACGCATCCCTGCCCCTGGCCGAGCTCCCCTCCAGGGCCTCCCCCCTTCCCCGAGACAATTTCTCCAGATGGCTGACGAACCGCCACAGAGTGTATTTTTGCGCCTTATGTCCTGGAACGTCAACGGTCTCCTTGACCGTCTCAAGCGTACGGCGGTTCTACGCTACGCACAGCGCCTTGGGGTGGAGGTCTTATTGCTGCAGGAGACGCACTTATTGGGTAACCACTGCCCCTTTTTAGCGCGATATGGTTATGACAGGGTTTGGCACTCAGGCTTCACGCGCGGATCCCATGGGGTTGCGATCCTGGTACAGCGCTTTTTTCCTTTTGTGGCAACGCGAGTCGTTCATGATGATCAGGGCACCTTTTTGGCCCTGTCCGGCACCCTGAATGGCGTACCCCTTAATTTGGTGTCATTGTTTTCTCCCCCATCGCGGCTGACCGCGACCCTAGCCGCCTCCGTTGAGCTCCTGGCTTCCCTGCCCCTGGGTTCCACCTTCCTGGGGGGTGACTTCAACGCGGTCTCTTCCCCTGCTCTGGACACGACTGGGCCCCCTTCCCACAGCAGACTGGCGCATGCGAAACATCTAATGAATTGGGCTGAATCCCTAGGTCTTTGTGATGCGTGGCGCACATGGCACCCGCATTCAAGGCAGTTTACCCACACTTCGGCAGCACACCACACACAAGCGCGCATTGACACCATTTACATTCCCTCGACTGACTGCCTTATGCTCCAAGACGTCGCTATCCTCCCGCGGAGTATATCTGATCATTCTCCGGTGGTACTCACTGTGTGCGCCCCTCCTGCCTCACTGCGTCAGACATGGAGACTGAACGCGTGGTTCCTCCAAGACAAAGACTTCCGGAAAGTGGTAGGGCGGGAACTCCAACATTATTTCCAGATCAATGCAGGGTCGGTGTCGTCGGCGGGTATCCTGTGGGAGGCTGGTAAAACCACGATTCGCGGAGTCGCCTAGGGACAACTCAAACTCCAGCGGCGCGCGCAGCTAGACCAGATCACCTCGCGTGAGGCACAGGCCTTGCGCCTTGAACGGTCCACCGCCTTGAATCCCGACGCCTCAGAAGTGAGGCTCCTCGCACACATCCGCGAAGAGATTTGACAATTGTCGATGGACGCGGCTAAACTCCTCTGGCGCTCCTCCATCGCCAGGGTGTATGGATGGGGAGACAAGAATGGTTCTCTCTTCCATAGACTGGCCACCTATCCCAGAGCAAACCGCATAATTCCTGAGATCATCGCTCGGGACGGGTCGGTATGCAACTCCTCAGCCGCAATGGCCCAGGCCTTTGCTCTGTATTATCACCAGCTATACACGGCTAGGACTCCCTCCCTGTCTCTCACAAGTATGTTGAGAGCTGGAGCCAGTCAACTCCCTCATTTGGATTCAACTGTTCAGAAAGACCTGGACCGTCCCATCACCTAGGAAGAAACTGGGGATTACCCTTACCTCGTCCAGCAAGACGCCAGGTCCGGATGGCCTTCCCCAGGAATATTACGCCCTGTACCGCGAGACGCTCACTCCATACCTCGCTCAGCTATTCCGTGAGGCAGTCGAGAAGGGCTCCTTTCCTTCCAAGACCGATATGGCCACCATCGTGGTCCTTCCCAAATCCCAGCCACCCTCATCCCAATGCGCGGACTACCGTCCCATCTCGCTTATAAATACGGAGCTAAAACTGTACGCCACGATACTTGCTCAGCGCCTTAAACCCAACTTACACACGCTGGTCCATCCAGACCAATGTGGGTTCATGCCATCGCGTGGTACCCGGCATTGTCTGCGGAGGCTTCACTCAGCCCTGGCACACCGACACTTGATCACCCCCTACCTCGCACTTCTCCTGGTAGATTTTGAGAAAGCCTTCGACTCAGTAGATTGGGGGTTCCTGGACGAGGTCCTGGCTGAGATGGGTTTCAGACCCCGCTTTCGTGGTTTCATCCGCGTACTGTATGCTGGTCCGAGAGCACGAGTCCTGGTGAACGGGGTCCTATCAGAACCCTTTCCGATCTGCAGGGGAACGAGGCAGGGGTGCCCTCTCTCTCCCCTGCTCTTTGCTCTGGTGATGGAGCCCCTAGCAGCCCTGATACGCCCAAGCGGGCGGGTGCGGGGTTCGGAGTGGCCCAATACAGAAGCAGACAAAAATCGCTCTCTACGCGGACGATGTCCTGATTTACTTAGCGGATCCCGTGAACTCGGGCCCTCATTTCCTCCGGATCCTCCGGTCTTTTGAACAGGCCTCCGGCCTCCGCCTTAATCCAAATAAATCGGTCTTGGTCCCCCTTCACATGTCCAGAGACTGCTTCGATTGGCAGTCCACCATACCGCTCCGCCGCCTATCCTTTAAGTACCTAGGGATATGGGTGTCTTTACTTCCTGAACTCACCTGGGCTCTTAATGTCACTCCCCTGGTGAAGCGGGCTAGGGCGGACCTGTCGAAATAGCAATCCCTGCCTCTGAATGCCATGGGAAGAGTCGCTCTTTTTAAAATGATGATTCTTCCCAGATTCCTCTATATGCTTCAAAATACCCCCCTCAATTTCCCGAGAGCGTGGTTCCGGGAGCTAGACAGCCTGGCCTCCAAATCCCTTTGGGGAAGAGAAGGTCCCGGCTGGCCCTAAACGTTTGCCGGATCCCTTCCTTTGATGGGGGCCTAGGGATGACCCATTTATATCTTTATTACCTGTCCACTCGTTTGCTTTCCCTGCACGACTGGTTTAACGGAGGATGGTCTGATCCGGCGTATCGGCTGGAACTCAGTGAATTGGGCCTGTCCAATATCCAGTCGATGCTGTACGGGGCATCTGTCCCATCCCGTCTGCCGGAAGTGACGCGTTCTGTGTTCTTGGCCTGGCGGGCCGCGTTGCGTCACACCCAATGGACTCACACACTGACCCAGTGCACACCCCTGTGGCAGGGTACCTGGCTCCGGGAGGTCAATGGGCTTCAGGGCTTTCGGTCTTGGGACCTTATCGGCATTTCCCAACTGGGCGATGTTTGGGTGGGTGATCACATGCGTTCCTTTCAGGACCTTCAAGCTAAATATTCCCTACATCACTCGCAATTCTATAGATATTTACAGCTGCGTCATGCCCTTCAAACGCACCTCACGACCGGCACACGACTCCCGGATCACAGCCCTCCTGAGGCTCAAATCATGCTGGGGGATCTGGGGAGGGGGGGCATCTCCCGCATTTATCGGACACTCATTAATAATACCCCAACATCACTTGATCGGCTGCGGACTCAATGGGAGGAGTGGGTGGGCACTTTGGAGGAGGAGGACTGGCGTGATGCCCTTATGGCCCCCAGGACCGTCACTGCCTCCGCCAGACTGCGCATGATACAGCTCTATTTTTTACATGCCGCCTACCTGACTCTGGCGCGCCTACACTGTGCGGGGCTCCAGCCGACCCCCGCCTGCGCTAGATGTGGTTATGAGCCAGCCGACTTTCTCCATATGGTATGGGCGTGTCCGCGCTTGGCGCGATTCTGGGGAGACATTGAGGAGGAACTAACTGAGGTATTGGGGTGGGAGATCCCGCATGACCCGAAGCACGCGATCTTGGGCATCACAGACGGGCTGGATGGGTCCAGAAACGAAAAACTATTCTACACCACGGCAATGGTGGTGGCTAAAAGGGACATAGCGACTGTGTGGAAATGCCCTGATCCTCCCACCGTTGGGAAATGGCAGGCCGGGGTTGACTGGTGCGCCACGCAGGAGAAGACTATGTATGCAGCGCGTGGCTGCTCCAAGAAGTTTCGTAGGGTCTGGGGGAAGTGGTTGGGGGGAATGGTTTAGTCTCGCTGGGGATGCTCCAAATTTTGTCCTTTTGCTTTTATATGTCCTTGGCCGTTGGGTTGTCCAGATGACTGCATATATTTTTCTGCTATCATGGTATCTTGATGATTGGCTGGTGCTTTTTGTGAAATCAATAAAAATTTGTTTATCAAAAAAAAAAAACATCAGCCCTCATTCTTCAATCCCGATTAACAGGGAAACAGTTTTTCAGGCAAATGATTTATTTTAGAGTCAGGTTTAAGTTCTATGAATATCTGAATATGCGGTAGTTGTATTCATCTCCGACTTTGCATTTTGAGGAATTCTCCCAAGCATCGGCCCCTGTGCTTTAACCAATTGACTGAGTCCAGTGGGAGTAGGTGTTCCTGCTGGGAATGAAATGTGGGGTATTTTGTGTAGGTAGGTCACGCCGTTGTTCAAAATGGTACGTAAACGCAAGGAGTACATCCCATTTAAAGACCAACAACAAGCCTGACCACCTTGTGCTCACATGTGGCTCATGGTCTGTGTCAGTCCAGAGGACAACTGCTTCATCACTGGGCCACCTCCTGTTCGATGGGCAATTTGAAGGCAGGGAGACTTTTTCACAGCAAGAATAGTTTCAAGTAAACACTCTTTGCATCAGTCTTGAATTGGCCAGTGAATGAAAGTTCAGAATCAAAGACCAATCCTCAGTTTTTGGCTTTCAGGGTGGAGGAGGGAGTGCTAGATAAGCATGCCAGTTTAGGGGACAGATGTGTTATTTTGGTCTTTCAGGACTAAAATGTACTTTGTTTTTTATTGTTTAGGCAGGTGAAGCTTTCCCTCGTCCAATGTTGTCTGAGCAGTTGGACAAGTATTTTTGAGATGGGTATAGATCTGAATCTGAGCTGTATGTATCAGGAAATGGATCTTATATTAGACTAGCGTTTATGACACGGCTCATATGTAATGGTTAAACAGTGGCAGGGGTCATGCAGCACCTTGGGAGACACCGCACTGTAGTTGACAAGAGGAAGATTCTGAAGATCCTGGACAAAGCTCTTCAGTTCAGTTAGAGTCTAGAATCTTCCCAATCCTCTCCCTTCTCCACAGACCTGGTTCTGAGATCTTTAATTTCCTTTTCGCATTTCTGTAACTCAGTTAAGCCACACAAGCTGCACCCTTTATTGATCCTAGAATGTGAAGCTTCAAACTCTTTCTCCAGAAGTCCTGGAGTATTACTTTTAAATGTCCTCTTTCTGGCGGCACCATACTGCATTCCATGTCCATAGAGAAATGAACCCATGACACCTTGCCAGATGAAGTTTCTTTACTGATTTTCAAAGATATGTCAATCCATGGAAGGATGATTACAGCTGGGTACTACCCATTTCTAGATAAAATCTAATGTAATTGGAAAATGATCATAAAGGACAGTGGGATGGATAACTTAGCCATTTATCTGGTGCTGTTTGGATGAAAAAGAGTAACGTAGCCTAATCTGATGGAGATGGCGTGTGCACAAGAATGTACATACATCTTTTGATGAGGTTTATTTATCACAGCTGTCAAACGTCTCAAAGACCACATTATTCCTGTAGTAAACTGAGGGTGAACTGCATCTGGACATCCTAATGCCTCATTTGTTATAGGAAGTCTGGTATAAGCTGTGGCCGCCGAGAGATGCAAGGAAATTAAAGTAGCCACCAATTATACACTGATATACATTTGAATTAAATGCTAAATATGTTTGCTAAACATATATAATTATAGAGTTAATGCAGGCATGTCAATATAGAATCGAGTTTGCTACTACTGTGTAGACCATTTACACTGATTGAACCTACGTACAACCTAACCCTGGTGTTTTGTTTGTATAGGGCTGTAAAACCGATTCCTTTCCAAAGTGATGCACAATATCAAAAAACACAATCATATGATACAATATTCCCTTTGCTTTTGTTTAGTTGTACTAACATCTTTTTAGGTTTTGCTTGAGAAATCTATTGTTTTTAATATAAACTTAAAAGGCACTTACATCCCACCTCTGCTCTTTCCTGGCTTCTCATTGGTTCCTGTGTGTGCCACTTACCTTTCCTTCACTTCTATTGGCTGTAACATATTTTCCTGCTTTTACCAATGCTTGTTCCTCATCTGCTTCTCTTATCAGTTTCCCGCCGCCAAAATACTGTTAACATTCGCTTTGGTGGAACTATATTTTCATAAAGTTTTACCTTTTACTCTTGCAACACATTTATATAACAATTTATCACACGGTGAGATTAAGTGATTTGCTTAGAATCACAGAATGTTGCGGGGCGCCACTGAGACCCGAACCGAGAACCCCAGCTCTCGAGTCAACAGCTCTGGTCGCTGCGCAACATCCTCTCCACTCCTGTGTTATCTGTCAGGGAGCCATTTCCTTCTCCCGGAGGATGATTGATTAAAACAGCTCTTTATTCATTACAGGCGAAACCTGTGCATTACCAATGCTTGTTTATCCTCTGCCCTTCTTAGATGAGAGGGTTAAAGCACTGAAGTTTTTGAACCACCAGTTCCTCCAAGGATGCAACAGTCAGACTGAATGAGAGAATGAACAAAATACCATTTTATAGCTTGTGAAAAACCAACAAGGTTAATTTGTGGTTGTAGATTAGCAGAGCAGGGGGGAACTCCATGTTCAAGCACCCAGCGATGCTGTACAAAAAGCCTGCCCTGGGCATTCCCAACTCCGAAGGGAATTACAAAGAGCTTCTGTGCAGTTTTGAAGAGCAAATGGTTGCTAAAAGTTGCAGGACTATTTAACAATTAAAAAACGTACAGGGCTATCTTATTAACTAAAAGAGACAACCGGAACGATGGGCACAATTCATAAAGGAGCAGGCGCAAATCCATATTGAGCAATTTCTCCATCGCAGATTTGGGAGTGCACTTTTCCTAAATTTTAATCCCAATTCACAAAGAGGACTTGTCTGTAGAGGGAGGCAATAAAACAGATGCACAGTCGCCATAACACAGTTCCCTGTGCATACGAAAACAGGAGCAAGCCCACTTTTTGTATGCACTGGTCCATAACCTATGAATAGGGACCTGGTCAGGCAAGAAGATCCAGGCCCTTTCACACATGTGCCATGGAGTACACGTTTGTGACCAGGCCTGAAAGGACTGATGAGAGTTTTTATGTATATCCAGCCCTAAAAGTATCGAAAGAAACAGTGGTTGATCAACACGAATGCAAGGCATAAGTGGAGGACTATATGGGTATACATTGCATTGTTCCTTCCCCTGTGCCAGGTCCAGACACGTTCAGGTGAAGGAAAGGGAAGTCGAGTGTAGGGCCTTGTGCATAGATTTATAAAGAGGCTGTCGCTGGGATCTGCGTCTGTCACACCATTTGGCCACACTCTAGAGACATTTTACAAACGACTGGTCAGTACATGTGCAATTCATTTTATGTGCTTGCAAACGAAATAAACGCACACGCACATTTACTTTGATAATTCGGACGTGTGCACAATGCACACTCGCAGATTGGGTAAAAAGGCCGACAACCCTTCCAAGATGTACTCCACTTCTGCAGCCTTCGGGTAAAGCACTGTTGCAAGCTATATTCTTGACTGCTTTCCATAAACAGTTTCTCTGTTTTCAATAACACTCACAGCCCGCTAATGGATTGGCTCACCGCACAATCAAAATTATCGCTTTGTGGTGATGTATGAGACAAATGGGACACATTAGATGTATTTATTCCACAACATTAAGCTGCTGAATGAAGTCATAAATGCTTCTGAAGACGGCTTGAAATAACCTATCCATTTCAACAGTCAATTGACTATGAGTGAGGTCAAGGGGAGTATGGAATTCAGCCGTTTGTTCATATTGACATACGGTAAGGGTGGCAATCAGCACCGACCGGCAAGCCAACAGCTCCACAAACGTGTCAAATATTTTTTCAGAGAGTGTAGGAAACGCCACACTTTAAGAGCGTTCTACTGCTATGAGCCTAAACGCCACAGCCTGAAACCTCCCCAAGCTATTCCGCCCTTTCAGGCTCAGTCTACGACTACGGCCTCTCGCTGTGGCAGAATTACCCAGCATTCCCCGCACCACATACCAGGCCGTGGTCACTAGCGACGCAAATTTCGTAGGATACCATTTCTGTTCTACACTTGTTCCCACATCTAAAGTTGCCTACATGACAGAAAAAAAACGACTTTCCTGTGGCTTCCGAAACAGTACGGAAGTTATCACGATATATGGCAACTACACAACACATCAGGTGTTAGGAACGCTTCTGTCTGGTCTATCATGGACTACAATGGCCGGCGGGTTCACGCTCTTGGTGCCTCGCGCGCTTCCCTGGTCTCTTCCTCCTCATCCAGGTGTACACCGTCTTTCACCTACATGTGCGTGCACCTAGGCACTGCCGACCTTCAAGCCCCGCTGTGGGACTTTGCAAGTGTGGGCATTTATCAACATTACAGGCTGACGAGGTGTGTTGCGCAGGTGTCACGCTGCCATCTAACATGTCAGGCTGGGCGAGGTGAGGACAATTTCTCTAGCACCACCGTCACAACGACACAGGACCCACGGTGCCATTTATTTCCAGCTCCACATGCTAAACGAGGGTGTCTATTGGTTCGCACATCAATCCATCATCATCAAACTGCAACAGGAAATTAAAAGAACAAAACAGTGTTGTTCTTTTTCTTTCCTGGTATTAATTCACATTACAAGTCTGGTTTCCCTGGACTCAGGACAAAACTGACTAGCTGTTGTATTACTACACCACCTCAACACACCACCCTGCAGCAACTCGTACGTTAGTAACGCTGTAGTGTTAGCTTCACTTCGGGAAGCTGGACTTTATCTGGTGATGCACAGATGAAAAAAACCTAACAAGCATACAAGAGTTAGTCTGAGCCAACACAATTTACTTTGAGCTTCAGAGTACAGATTAAAATGACCCTCATCGAAAAGGAGAGAAAAAGTGGATGTATTCTACAATATATATTTTTTTAAAGTACACATTAAAATACACTGGACTAAACAGGAAATCTTTAGAAAAAAAGAACTCTGGTTGCTACAAGAACATGTAAAAAGAAACAAGCATGAACTAAGCCACTCAGTTTGAATAATGCATGCACGCGGATCCATAAACCATACGGGCAACTTGGACACACAAAAGAACACATACAGAGCGAAATGCACATGCAGACATGTATCAACATAGGGCGGGACTGGACTGGGGAAAAAGTGGCTCCCATACGCAAATCATGTGTCAAGATTTTTTTTCAACAATTATTTAAGAACATTTGCGTAGGTGGTTAGTTTTAAAGCACGGAGCAGTAACATCAAAGGAATATTAGGGTAAATGGTGGTAAACTGTGTATTGGAAAGCACGTTAGTCAGCTCGTACAGTGCACATTTTGGAGGAGCTTCTTTTACAGTAATAATGCACAAGACTTCTTTAAGAAACACAGTCACTGAGGTCACATCCCCCCCTAAAAAAGCCTTCATGAAACTTTTAGGGTCAGCTCTTCTGGCCTCGCTTTATTTCCAATTAGCCAATCACCAGCCTGCATGTACCCACAACAACACATTTACAGGCAATCATACACCCTGACCAAAATACTAGACACCTATTCACATGCCGACCAACACACCTGCAAGCTTCGATGCACAAGTACTACACTAAAAGCAGCCTTAAAATCTTTAATCACACATTCGCTTACGTCCCAGTGTGTCATAACTGTTTTCTTAAGGTAACTTCAACTTAAATGCTGCCAATTATAAACTTCATCCACCAACACATTATGGTGAGCCAATGACGCACGGAAAATGTCTCTGGCCGGGACAGCAATTACTAAATGATACTAAATCATACTACTTAAAGTGTTCAGTACACAAAAACGTTACCCCAAATGGAGCTTTTTGAATTTATTTTTTGAGTGCTAAACACTTTATGAAGTATTATTGCCTACTTGTATTCGATGTGTTGCCCAAACTAGAAGCATACATGCACGCTCACCCCAGCACCACCTAGCTCAACCTATGCTGAAACAGAGCAGCTTAGTAGAGAGATGGATGGATAGATGTGCATACGAATGGCAGATGGAGGAACTGGTAAATGTGTGAATTACATGAATACAGTGATAAAAACAAACCTTTCAGTAAACAGATTTACAAAAATATTGATTTATAGCCAAACTGGGTGCACACAAAATAATGGTTTTTGTCCTCTATTGTAGAATAATATGTTGTCTGGGCTACAATCTGAAATGCAGTTCCATCTAAGGAATCATAAAATTATACTAGAAACTCTTTAGCACAGTAGCATGTTTGTTTCCCATGTTTTAATTACATAGGTATCTTGGTCTACGGGATATTTTCGCACCAGCACCAAACCATATTTTCAAAGAGACCGGAGTGCAGACTATACTAGATATACTGGCACTGAGAGTGAACATACCAATACTTTGCACACAAAGATAAAAGGACACATTTTTAAAAACACATATTTGGCTTAGCAAAAACATGTGACAGGAAACCATGAAATAACCCAAACCACAAGCAATTACTCTTGCAGCATTGTAAATTTGTATCAAAAGCAGCATGGCAGGAAATGCCATCTTGAGATATAAAATAAGGCAGACAAATACTTTTCTAGTCCTCACTCAGATCAGTGTGAAGTTGCTTCATGGCAGGATGAACATGCCATCAAAACAGCATAAGATACTCCAACAACTGGCAACATATTTCTTGTAGGAGAAAACAAAATTACCTAAACTTGAAACTTCTCAATACGGCCATACAATTGCCTTTTTGTGAACTTTTCTAAAAAATTCCTCACCCAATCTCCCTCCTTTCATCCCTGTAGTTTCATTGCCACTAATTCGACATCTCACATACCACCTCCTGGTTCTTCATTATCTGCCATTCTTCTGGTGATGCCGACTTTGTGAAAACAAAAATGTTTTTGATTTTTTGCTCCTCAATCAACTGCCCCCAATTTCCCCTTGGCTAAGTGACCATCTCCTGCCACATACTCAATTGTATTTGAACCTGAATCTCTACTACTTTACCTGTGCCAGCACATTGCTTATCCTTTCTGTCGATCCTTTTCTCTGTACTTATGTAACTGCTTTTTTGTTAATCCATTCCAAAGTATTGGCGCTATTCCCCAATCTTATAAATATGGTCAATATACCTGCATCCCAAGAAACCCTTTGTTCTTTTTTCTGGATTCACAAACTTTGCTCCCTTCTCTGTAACTTGCTTTTGCTCCACCATTCCAAACATGATCAAACGATTGATTAGTCAGCTTGTAAGGCGCACAGTTAACCACAGGAGTCTTAGAGCTAGATCTTAAATACGAGAAGAACTAAAATTTGTAAACAAAGAGATGGGTCTTTAAACCTTTGTGGAGGGAAAAGGTGATTGATTGTGCATCGTACCCTCAATAGGAGATCATTCAAGGAGACAGCAGCACAGTGAGAAAAACGTGACCACCAAGACAAGCTGTTTGAAACAGGGGATCTGCAAAGAGGCTGCAGAGGCAGCATACTGAGATCACGCAGAAATGAACAAAGTAAATTTCCTTTAATCATAGAGTGGGCCTAGAGCATTGATAGCCCAATTCACCATGCAAAGTGGTTTTAAGGTAATTGTTTTGGTGACAAGGACCTCTTTGAGTAGTCTGCAGAGCACCCCCACCTTTATACTCACTTTATAGACAGTGGATGTGGATCTATCTGGGAAATCTGTAGCAAGCCTGTATATTGTGCCATGCTAAATCAGTGCCAATCTAAAATGGATCCCACAGGCCCCAGTCATCATACTCTCAATACACATAGTCTTGCCACCATATATGCGTCACCATGCATACACACACTGACACACATGCGGAATTTCACAACAAGCGTTTGGGTGGTACATCTAAGCAGAACTTAACACAAGTGATGTCATCAAACCACACTCCTCCCCTGCCACGATACAGGAAAAAGGTCTGCAAAAAATGGTACACTGCTACCTACCAGTGCTTCATGTCAGCAACCTAGGACACGGACAGTAGTCCCATGTCGATAAAAGAGGGCACACTTGGTGACCCCTTCAGGTCACAGACGGGTACTGGACCTTAGCTTTACCATGGAAAGGCCTGCGTCTCAGGACACGTGAGATTACTGAGTTAGTGGGACCAACAAAAAGTCAAAATACCACTTTCACATGCAGTCGGGTCACTTAGTGTAGGTGTACAAGTTGGTTTACCTGGCATTCCTCTCCCAATAAGAGCCCAAAGGTTCACTTTCAAATGACTTAATAGTCAATTAAATACATATTCCCAGGCACTGTTCAAACACATTGTTGAAAGCTTTGATCCTGCCAAGGGATCTGGTGTCAAGAACAAAGACAACTTATCCCAATGAACAACTATACCCTCCCTCTCCTAGAGTGAAATCTTTAGCGAACTAACAAAGGAGATATACCCTTACAAAGTAATAGTTAACAACAACCAATTTCATGTAGGTGGAATAAGGGTAGTGATGGAGCAGGGTTTTGCAAAAATGAAACCTGCTCAGAAGTGATACCCCCATAATACGTACTAACAGTAAGTAGTTGTTGAAAGACTAATGTACACCCAACACGAACATAAGGGAAATTGCTTTGCGCATGTCTGAACTAAAACGTAAAAAAAAATATATTGTAATAACATTTGTGATTTAAGAAAAACGAGAAGTGTTGGATAAATAGGCCGCATATGCTTCAGTAATCTGCATGTTGCATTCTGTTTTGAACTAATAAATAATACTAATTTGGCACAAAAGCTTATGCTAGGTAACATTAATGGGGAACAATGCAAGGTGGGTGGTAAACAGTGAAGGTTTCATTATCATATAATTAATAAATGTTCATTTTTGTTTATTTTAGTGTGCCAGATGAAGCAGCCATCTTTCTAAACTTGGCTAAAAAGGGAGGGGGGAAGGCACGAGGAGTGAGTTCGCTCTGTCAGAAGCAAGACAGACGCGCAGTGCACTGCAGATGACATGAGAAGGGTGAAGGCCAGAGTGTCGAACGACTGCCAAAACCAGTGCCCAAGCGTGGGACCGGAGAGACAGACTGCGGATGATGTTAAAGAAATGGATTAAATTGTTAAATTTTGTATTATATGTAATAAAGTGAGAACAAGCTGAGAACCATACCCTGGGAATGAATATGAACAAAGGAGTGGTTGAAAGAAAGGTGAAGTCACAGTGGTGTGACAACGCCACCTCCCAAACCCACCAATCCCTTTGCGAGATCTAGAAATGGTTGTAACAATTGTGGGATGGACATGTTAGTTTAAGGGTATAATTGGGGTGCCTTTAGGGGTGTGGTTTGAGAGAGCTTAGGCTGGCAGGAGAGAAAGAGGGGAGATGCGTCGCTGTCCGTCGGTTTGCAGAGAGGCCTAGCTGTTCCTGACCTGTCCCGATCCCGTTTCTTCCTATGTCGGGGAAACCCCATCATCCCCTAGGCCGAGAGGTTGGTTTTCTTACAGACCAATAGGTTTGTATTTAGTCTAACTTTTCAGAATTTATCTTATTGATGTATTTTTTGTCCCTGAATCTTTTGTCTCTCCACCTATCCACTCCGTCAATGATATGTATTATTAGATGAAACTATTGTCTCTTCATCTATGCCCTCCGTTAGGTATATGATGTTTCGCATATATTTTTGCTGAAACTTTTGTCTCTTACTCTATCCACTCCTTCATTGCATAAAGTCATTGCTATGTTTGGATGAGTTTGTGTTTTTCATTTGTACTGCATATGTAAAATTTCTCCTCACGTGAGATTCAGTGTTTGTATTGTGTAACCAAATGCAGTTGAGCATAATCTTTAATTTCTTGAGATAAAATTAATTATTAACTTCACCGAGAGTCTGTGATCATTTTAGATTTATTAAATGGTTGGTAAGTTAGAAGTTAATCATTGCCATCAACTATTCAACTAATTGGTCCATCGACCAAGTAGAAGGAAAGTGGATGATAAAAGTTAGTTGTGATGTCATAATTTAACCCATGAAAGGAAAAGAATTGATCGTACATATAAATTGACTCCAGTGCATCAGGGATTCTGAGTGAATGTGTATGGGCCATTATATTATGATGCATTGAGTATTGATCCCTGATAATAATTGAATTAGCGCTGGATCAGTTTCTTGGTAGCAGAGGACGGTTTAATTATTGATTAGTTTGGTAATGATTATTGATTGTATGTTCTTAACATGAAAAGTTAGTGTCATGTTCCATGTTGTCTAGAAGTTCAGGTACGGAGATACCGGAGGAATCCCGGGAATGGAATTTAGCCTGAAGTAGGCAGAAGAAGAGTGTGGTAAAAAAGCCACACTGCAGAAGTACTTTGTCTGTTGTAATAATACCTAAAAGCTATGGAGGGCTTTAGGTGTTATATTAGCGAAATTTCGTATATAAGTGGAGTGACTGAAATAGTGAAGGGTCCGCTTCCGAAACTCTGGCTTTATCCTCCGGAGAGTAACAATACCCCTTTTCACGCCAAAAAGTCCTTTGTGAAATCCTGGCCTTATCCCTAGAGAAGTAATAGGTCCACCCGGAACTTGTTTAAAGTGTAAAATAGCGCTGGTAGTTATTAGGACTCGTAGTGAGAAAACATCTTGAAAAAGTGAAAAACTATCTCTTTACTTAGTGGAACAGAAAGTAGCATTGTTTTATGTTGTTACTAATAAAACTTTTTGATTAGGAGCGCTTAGAAAATATTGCCGTATTATTTTGTAAAGGGAGGGTCAGTAGAAGGAGTAATACTGACGTCAGAAACAGCCGCGCTGGCATTGGTCAAGCAGCGGGCGTGTACTGAGCTGTGATTGGTTGGTTGGTGTGAGCCGCGCTAGTATTGGTTGAGATTTTGCGTACGTAACAGTATTGTGATTGGTTGGTTGGTGTGAGTCGCGCTAGTATTGGACGAAAGTTAACAAAATCGAATAAGAAAAATTACGGAAAGGTTGTTGTTATTTTTATATGATAAGATCCGTTAGCGGAAAGAGTCAGAAAATGAAGTTGATACAGAAAATAAAGAATTTCTTTAAAAAGGACAAACCAATTGTGACTAGAGAGGGAATTCCAATTCCACCTCCAAAGACGCCCGCTTCCTTTATGATGTTGGAGCGAGGATATCATACGTGTATGTGGTTGGAAAATTGGGTGGAGTATACAAAGGATGATGGTGTTCTAGCTTTTCCTCAGTATGGTACTTTTAATGTAAGGATATTGCAGAATTTGAGAAATCGAATGGATTCATTAGAACCGAACCCTAGGTTGACACAGTACGAAGCCTTGGAGGAATGGGAAGTTGAGGCATTTGAGAGAGAAAAATATAGAATGGGTAACAGAGGTCATAGGAATATGATGTTCAGATATCCTTTTGAGAATAGGGAAGAGAAGCTGAAACGATGGAGGAGAGCTGTGGTAACGGAAGGGTTATACCCAGTTTTAACAGTTCATGAGCACACAGGAAGTAAATGTAAAGAGAAAAAGAAGAATGTAGAAACCCCAAGTGCAAGAGATGGTGTAAATGATTCTGATGATGAGTTACTAGAGCACATTATGATCAAAAGACCTCCGCCATATCGAGAAAATTCAGTTGAAGTGACTCCGAATGCACCCTTTATGGGAAATCCATTGATCCCACAGATTGCAGACATGGCTAGGATAATGAGAGAAAAAGAGTTTGAAATGCTAAACAAGGCAAATGTAGAGCAGATTCAGAAAATAAACCAGTTAAGTTTAAATGCAGAGGCGTTGACGGTACCGGTTACAATAGATCCTGTAGTTCCTTTGTTTGGAGAAAACCCAAATACACCTAAAGTACATACATTAGCAGTTCCAATGAGTAATATCAGGAGCGGATTGGAGACGATAATCAATGAGAAAAGACAGGCTGACACGAATGTTACACTATTGGATCTTCCAGTTTGCGAGATGATAACAGAAACCCCTAGAAGAGACATACAAATGAGTGCAAGAAGAATAGAGACAAATGTCACTCCAATGACAGGGAGTTCAGCAGGTCTTTCATCAGAAGAATTGAATGATTGGCTAGAGAAAAGGGAAAAGAAAGAAAAACAAACACAGAGTATAAATGTGAGCCAATTGAAGGTAGATTTGGAAGAAATGATTATTGGTACGATCAGTCCAGACAGATTAGGGACTTATCGAGATGATGAATTGTTTTTCTTGTGTAAAAGCATTACTTGGAGAGTGAAGAATCTTCATGAGAAAATATCTGAAGCTGCTAGTGAGTATGGAGTAGACATAGAAAAGTCAAAGGTATTGCAGAAATCATACACATTGGCATTTACTGAAAAAGATTTGGAGAGTTTGAATGAGTCTGGAAAAAGGTTACAGGTAAAAGAGTTGATGAACATTTTGAAGAAATGGGGAGATGTAGATTGATGGAGAAATAGATGGGTAAGAAAGAAGGAAGAAGCAGCTAGTAAAGGAGTGTCTATGTTCCCGTTAAAGGAAACAGAACAGGTTGAAAGGGCGTGTCCGATGAGAGAAGTACCAGGTGGTGGATATGTTCATGTTCCGTGGTCAAGACAGGATATATTATCATTTACAAATTATTTCCCTAGACTAAGAGAAAAACCTGTAGAATGGTACAAACAGGTAGAAAGATTTGTGAAGGTCTCAAAGGTTTTGTTAAAAGATTTAGATGGGTTGTTTGAAATTGTTCTTCCGGCAGACTTATGGAGAGGGTGTAAGATCACGGTTGATTGGCTAAAGGATGAATATCCTAGGGATGCTAAAACAGGTGCACCATCAGAGGAGGTGATGAAAAAGTACAATCAGGTAATCACATTTCTGAAGGGGAAAATTTCCCCAAAGGAAACATATTGGGTTAAAATTGACAGGACCACACAGGAACCAAAAGAATCAGTGCACGCCTATTGTGAAAGGTTGTTGCAGGTATTCAAACAGTATAGTGGATTCTAAAATATTGGAGACAAAGACATGGGACATTTTGTGTATCGTTTTGTGTTCGGATTAAAAACAGATATTAGTAATATGATTCAACAGCATTTAATTTGCTGGCAGAGCAAAACGATAGATGAAATCTTGAGGTATGCAAAGTATTGTAGTGATGATATTTAATCAAGACATAAAAAGTTAAAA
This sequence comes from Calotriton arnoldi, assembly GCA_963921515.1. Taxonomy (NCBI): domain Eukaryota; kingdom Metazoa; phylum Chordata; class Amphibia; order Caudata; family Salamandridae; genus Calotriton; species Calotriton arnoldi. Next base: position 1,230,217 of record CAWUFW010003266.1, read on the forward strand.
GAGAAAATGATGTGGGCACAGGTGAAAGTGGCAGAACAACAAGAAGCAAATCATAATCCTCAAACCAGTAATCAGATGGGTGGTCAGAATCAAAATGGACAGAATTTTAGTGGAGGCAAAGGTAGGGGAAAAATGAGTAAAGAAGAAGCTATGAAGAAATTTCCTTGTCATGAGTGCGGAAAGCTTGGACATTGGAAGAATGAGTGTAGATCCGCTAAAAAGATTAATGGGTGTGAGAAGTTGGCCTGGTATTTGCTGTTCACTAATTAAAGTGGACACCTTGCACCAGAACAATTCGACTCTTATGGTTGGTAGATTTAAGACAACCTTTATAGAAAGCTATCCTAGTGGTAGCTGTGGAGAGCAGCCTTCAGGCTAAGTCTTGGAGGAATGTAAAGCAGCTTGTTTTACCACACAATCTCTTGAATCACCAAATGAAGACACCACCAGGTATATATATCAAATATATATGTATTTATTAATAAACCACTCTCTACTAATCTCTTTATGAGATTAGAAGTCAGGAACATATGTACACATCAAATGTTATCAAAATAAGTTAGCACAATCAAATATCACAATCTTAGTTTGGCTAGACCTAGGTCTAGGGCATCTAGAATCGAGGGACCCCCAAGAACCACCCCAGGTAGTTGTAGGAGACCCACAGGGGACGGACGCGGTGTCCTGGCACCGGTGCGAGTCCTGTGCGAGTCTATGCGAACAGACGCGATTGAGATTTCAATGTTAAAGGTCCCTTGCGTGTTCGAGGCGAACACACCGATCGGTCCTTGTACGAGTCGAAGGACGCGGTTACAGATAGAGTTGCAAGGGGGATGGACGCGCTGTGTCTAACACAGACGCGAACCCTGTACGAGTCAGCGCAATTGTCGCACTTAGAAAATAAGAGTTTTAGGGCACTTCTAGGGTAGCTACAAGCAAGGCACTTACAGGGTAAGTAGTTCTAGGGCCCACACCCACAGGAGCACCGTAATGCTAAAGTTACCTCACCCAGGGGAGCAGGTGCATAGGTGTCCTTTGGTGTCGGGTCGCGGCGTCGTTTTCACTGGGAGCCAATGAAGACTTGCTGCTTGCGGCGACAGAAGAAGTGTCCGTTGGAATCCAAGCCTGGATTCAGAAGGAGGAAGACCTGAAAGCAGAGGGGACAGTGTTCAAGGGCACTTGGTAGTGACCCGGGGCAAGGAAGATGAATGCCCACCGTCGTCGACAGATTCAGGTCGTTCACTGGTGTCTTGACTCTTCGACCACGAGGTCCAGGGGGCGTCGAGGACGGCCAGGAGCTGGATTCAGCGTGTCCCACGAAGTCTGCAGCTGACTGCGGTGTCGGCGACCCGATTGGAGCCAACAAGCCTTGGTAGCAGCAAGTCTCATGGTGGAAAGAAAAAGTCAATGGTGCAGACCAGCAAGGTCTGAGGAACTTACCCAGCGAGGGTAGGTCAGGGCAGGCCTGGAGCAACCAGGGGAGCCCTTTGGTTTCTTTGGAAAGTCTTCTGGGGACCCACAAGCCGGCTGGCAAGGGATCGCGAAGACGCCTCGGGCGGATGCACTCAACAGGGGCCCACGGTCACTCAGGACGGTGTAGGCCTCTGATTCTGGGAGGGATCTTTGTTAGAGGCTGGGACCACACGTGGTCCAAAGCACAAGTTCGTAAAACGTCGTGAAGGGGTTGCACTCGACAATAGTGCACGGTACCCAGGGTCTGCGGTTCCTCGTTGCTCGTGGGGTCCACTTGCCTCAGCTTCGCTGGGGACTCACAATGGCCTTGGAGAAGTCAGGAAATCCTCTTCCTGGGCTGCAGGGACTTCGGGCTCCGGCGGGAGCGGCGTAGTTTGCGACCGTCGTTGTCGTTTTTGGTGCCTGCCAAGCAAGGGAGTCACTCCTTGACTCCAAGGGAGATTCTTCAGTCTTCCAAAGGTAGTGGAACGTCGAAGGTCCGGGATTCTTCTTGTAGAGCGTCGTCCAGGGGTATCTGGGGTGCAATGCACAGGTTCCCCCTCTTATACTAGAAAGAAGGGAGGGACTAGCTCTATGACCCCACCTATGGGAGGGTCAGGGGAGTGGGTGGCTACACCCACTTCCCTTTGTCCAGTTTCGCGCCAGAGCAGGGGCAGGTAGCCCCTGAGCCGGTTTGAACTGGCATATGCACAGAGGAGCCTTTTGCTCCCCCAGTGCAGGACTTGAAAGCACTCTAGGAGTGCACCCACCCAGCCCCAATACACTAAACCCTGTCTGGGAGGTGGTCACACCCCTTGGGACAGGATATCTATTGTTGGGCTTCCTCCACTGTGAGTGTCGGTCATCAGCAGGAGGGCAGCCCAGTGTCTGTGACTGGTGGCATCCATTTTGTGATGCCAGGGCTCTTTAGGATTCTACCGCGTTTCCACAGTAGGTACATGTCTATCCCTCTAGAAGGGTGGGATCATACTCCCACACCAGTTACTGGTGTGGGGGTATGATTCCAAAGTGTTTGACACCAAACACGACATGTTTCGATGCAGCCATTCCAGAGTTAGCATTTACCGCCAGGATATAATGCACTTAAGAGTATATGGTTTGGCTGCATTCACAAACAGCCCCAGAGAATGGACTCTGAGGGCTGCAGAGGGGCCCTGCTCAGGCAGAGGCACCCCCTCACATAGAAACTAAGCACCCTGCCCTCAGGATTGATAGGGCCTGCCTTAGGGGTGACTGATAAGTCTCAATGTGTGTGCAGGAGAGATATAGGGGACCTATATCTCAGTGAGGGGTGCTAGCACTTCCTCACTCAGGCTGCAGTAGCAGGCCTGTTGTGTCAGAATTAGTCTGCTTCCCAGGGGTGGCATAATACATGCTTCAGCCCCTGGTAGGCCTGTGAAGTACCTATGCCCTTGGTACCATATACCAGGGACTCATAAGGTACCACAGTATCCAATCACTAGTGCACCTAGCGTGCACTCCAAATCGTTTAGAGAGAACAGAGAGGCTGGGGCCCTGATTGGCAGGGTCCCAGCCAGACTATAGCCAGAAACCAGTGTAAACATCAGAAAAAAAGTGGGGGCAACATAAGAGGCAGATCCTACTCTCCTACACAACCCCCCCAAACGCAGGGACACTAAACTAACCTTGACCAGTTGAGTCTTCGTGTTCAAAGTGGAAATACCTTGAGAGTCCATCTGCATTGGCATGTTGGGTCCCAGGTCTATGTTCCACTGTATAGTCCATCCCCTGTAGGGAAATGGACCACCTCAAAAGTTTTGGGTTTTCTCCTTTCATTTGTTTAAGCCATAGGAGGGGCTTGTGGTCAGTCTGAACTATGAAGTGAGTGCCAAACAAGTATGGCCTCAGTTTCTTCAGGGCCCATACCACAGCAAAGGCCTCCCTCTATAGCTGACCAACGTTTCTCTCTAGGGGTCAGCCTTCTGCTAATGAAAGCTACTGGCTGGTCTTGACCTTCATCATTCAGTTGAGACAGCACAGCTCCCACACCCAGCTCAGAAGCATCTGTTTGGACAATGAACTGTTTGGTGTAGTCTGGACTCTGTAAGATGGGGGCAGTGCACATGGCCTGCTTTAGGTCTTCAAATGCCTTCTGACAGCTAGCTGTCCACTGAACCTTTTTTGGCATTTTCTTTGAGGTCAGATCATTCAAGGGGGTCACTATAGATCCATATCCCTTCACAAACCTCCTATCGTAACATTATAGCACAGGTGCACCACATAACAAATTAGACAAAAAATTGTATAAAATTAATGTCCCCAAAGTATTCTTCCAAGTTGCTTCCTTTATTTTCAATGAAGTCTTTAAAACACACTCAAGGTGATTTGAGATACAGCCGACGCGTTTCGTCCTTATCAAAAGGACTTCCTCAGGGTTGTTGATTCAACAAACACAATACACTCATAAATATATATACAAACACATTGGACGACAAAACTTTAGACATCACAGACTAATTACAACCGTTTTTTACGAAATAGCAATTGATTCTTGTTATTTCCTCTCATTAAAATTTACTAACTAATGATTTTAGCCTCTTTATGTACAAGTTTTAATACCTAGCAGATGCGTGCAGAATAGAAAGAGAAGATAGAAAAGATAATCAAGTAATAAAAGTTAAAAATCACGTGATAGGTATTAAAACTTGTACATAAAGAGGCTGAAATCAAATAACAAGAATCAATTGCTATTTCGTAAAAAACGGTTTTAATTAGTCTGTGATGTCTAAAGTTTTTCGTCCAATGTGTTTGTATATATATTTATGAGTGTATTGTGTTTGTTGAATCAACAGCCCTGAGGAAGTCCTTTTGATAAGGACGAAACGCGTCGGCTGTATCTCAAATCACCTTGAGTGTGTTTTAAAGACTTCATTGAAAATAAAGGAAGCAACTTGGAAGAATACTTTGGGGACATTAATTTTATACAATTTTTTGTCTAATTTGTTATGTGGTGCACCTGTGCTATTATGTCAAAATTGTTATATTCCTGTATGGGAATCACACAGTGACAGTGGGTGTCTTGTCAGAGTGCGCACACATTTCTGGGTAGTTCCAGATTATATATATATTGATTAGGGATAGTGGGTCAGGTCCTGAGGTCTATGGGGTTCCACTGTCCAGTTCCTTCGTTCACAAACCTCCTATAGTACCCAGTCAGGCCTAAGAAGGCTCTCACCTGTGTCTGGGTGGTTGGAGCAACCCATTCCATGATGGTTTGGATTTTGCTCTGTAAAGGCTGAACCTGGCCTCCACCCACAAGGTGGCCCAGGTACACAACCTGACTCTGCCCTATCTGGCACTTAGTGGCCTTGATAGTGAGGCCTGCTTTCTGCAGAGTCTCCAAAACATTCCTGAGGTGGACCAGGTGATCCTGCCAGGAGGAACTAAAGACAGCAATATCATCTAGATAAGCTGAGCAATAAGTTTCCATCCCTGCCAGAACTTTATTCACCAACCTCTGAAAAGTGGCACGTGCATTTTTCAATCCAAAGGGCATCAACACAAAGTGGTAGTGCCCACCAGGGGTCGAAAATGCTTTTTTGGCTTTTGCATCATCAGCTAACCTGATCTGCCAGTAGCCGGCTGTTAGGTCAAACGTGCTTAGATACTTGGCTGAGGCCAAAGTATCAATCAGCTCATCTGCCCTTGGTATGGGATAGGCATCAGTCCTAGTGACTGCATTGAGGCCTCTGTAGTCTACACAAAACCTCATTTCTTTCTTACCACCCTGGGTATGAGGCTTGGGTACTAGGACTACTGGGCTAGCCCATGGGCTATCTGAAGGCTCAATCACACCTAACTCCAACATCTTCTGGACTTCAGTCCTGATACAATCCCTGACATGGTCAGGTTGCCTGTAGATTTTACTCTTGACAGGCAGACTGTCTCCAGTGTCCACCTCATGGGTGCACCAGGAAGTCTGACTAGGGGTCAGGCTAAACATATGTCTAAACTGTTGCAGAACTTGGCTGCACTCAGTTTGCTGATGGTCAGTGAGGCTGCTTGCCAAAGCAACACCATCTACTGACCCATCATTAGGGTTCTGCGAGAGCAGGTCAGGGAGAGGGTCACTCTCCTCCTGTTCCTCATCAGTTGCCATGAGCAAGCCCATGTCAGCCCTGTCAACATATGGTTTCAATCTGTTGACATGGAGCACCCTCAGGGGGCTCCTGGGAGTTCCAAGGTTCACCAGATAGGTGACCTCTCCCTTCTGTTCAACTATTGTATGGGGGCCACTCCATTTGTCTTGGAGGGCTGCTGGGGCCACCGGCTCCAACACCCACACTTTCTGTCCTGGTATACAGTCAGTACAGCCTTTTGGTCATGCCAAGCTTTTTGTAATTCTTGGCTGGCCTCCAGGTTTTTGGTTGCCTTTTTCATGTACTCAGCCATCCGGGAGCGGAGACCAAGTACATAGTCCATCACATCTTGTTTGGGGGCTTGAGAGGTAACTCCCAGCCCTCTTTTACCAAACACAGCGGACCTCTGACAGGATGCCCAAACAGAAGCTCAAATGGGCTGTAACCAACCCCCTTCTGTGAAACCTCTCTGTATGCAAACAACAGGCAGGGAAGAAGAAGGTCCCATTTCCGCCTAAGCTTCTCTGGGAGTCCTTTAATCATTCCCTTCAGGGTTTTGTTGAAGCGTTCAACTAAACCATTGCATTGTGGGTGATAGGGGGTGGTGAACTTATAAGTTACCCCACACTCCTTCCACATTGCCTTCAAGTATCCTGACATGAAGTTGGTACCTCTGTCAGAAATGACCTCCTTGGGAAAACCCACTCTGGAGAAGACTCCAATGAGGGCTCTTGCCACCACAGGGGCTGTGGTGGTCCTCAGGGTAATTGCCTCTGGGTACCTGGTGGCATGATCCACTACCACCAGGATAAATCTGTGCCCAGATGCAGTTTGAGGGTCAAGGGGACCAACAATGTCAATCCCTACCCTTTCAAAGGGTACCCCCACCACAGGTAGTGGTATCAGGGGGCCTTTGTTGTGCCACCTGCCTTGCCACTGGCTTGGCATGTGACACAGGAGCGACAAAACTCCTTTGTGTCCTCTGACATATGTGGCCAATGAAAATGTGGAACAAGCCTGTCCCAGGTCTTGTTTTGGCCCAAGTGACCTGCCTAAGGGATATCATGTGCTAGGGTCAAGAGGAACCCCTAAACTTCTGAGGGATTACCATCCTCCTGGTGGCTCCAGGGGCTGGATCTCTACCCTCAGAATATAGGAGTCCCTCATCCCAATAAACTTTATGGGACCCACTAGCACTCCCAGCAGCCTCAGCAGCAGCCTGCTGTCTGAGGGGTTCAAGAGAGGGGCAGCATTGTTGCTCCTTACTCAGATCTTCCCTAGAAGGGCCCCCTGCCCCCAAGAACTCAACCTGATCAGGCTCAAGTTCCTCTGGGGCAGTTCCTCCTTCAGGATCTTCTTCTCCTCCCTCAAGAGGGGAAGCTGTGATCTGAGACAGAGGGGAAGGCACTGCCTTAACCCTACTGCTCCTCTTCTTGGGAAGCATCTGGTCCATAGTTTCAGGATCCAGAGCTGGTTCAGTGTCATGCATTTTGGCTTGTGACCTGGTCACAGCAAATACCTCTGCAGGGATGCCCAACATCTCAGCATGAGTCCATAACTCTACTTCAGACCAGGCTGAAGTCTCTAGATCATTGCCCAATAGACATTCGACAGGGAGGTCTGCACTGACTACAACCTTCTTGAGGCCAGTTACCCCTCCCCAGGAGAAATTCACAACTGCCAGACTATGGTTGGTCTTGGCATTGCTTGCATTGGTCACCTGGTACATTTCACCCAGGATGATCTGTCCAGGGTCCACAAGATCCTCTGCCACCATGGTGACACTAGCACCTGTGTCCCTAAATGCCAAAGCCTGTTTGCCATTGATTACAGGCTGCTGTTTGTATTTGCCCAGATTACTGGGGCTTACTAGGAAGGACATGTCAATGTCTCCATCACAAATCAGCATTGCCTGAGTGGGTTCTCTGACTTGGCCAGAGTCCACTTCAGAACCCAGGGTCAACCCTACTACACCCTTTTTCTGCGTACCACCTCCACCAGTAGCTGAACTAGGGGGAACAGTTGCCTAAGGGGCAGGAGTGGTGGTGGTTTGGTCTTTGGACTTGTTACAATCAGAAGTCCAGTGCCCTTTCTGTTTACAGAATTTGCACCAGGGCTTCTTTTGGCCTTTTCCCTTGTTGGATTGTGACTCCCCACCAGATGCAGATTTTTGGGGCCCTTGTGAAGTCTTCTGGTCTGTTGACTTATCCCCACTTTTCTCAGAGCCCTTAGAATCCTGCTTCTTTGTGTCACCCCCTTGGTTCTGGGTTTTCTGCCTCACCCTGGTTCTGACCCACTTGTCTGCCTTCTTTCCCAATTCTTGGGGAGAGGTCAGATCTGAGTCTACCAGTATTGATGCAACAACTGGTTCTGGCAATTATTAAGGATCTGTTCTCTCATCATTAGATTATACAATCCCTTGAAATCAGTAACCCTACTGCCAACCAGCCAACCCTCCAGAGCCTTGGTTGCACAATCTACAAAGTCAGTCCAGTCCTGAGTCTGTGCCTTCTGGGTGTCTCTGAACTTCAACCTGTACTGCTCAGTGGTTAAGCCAAACCCATCTATCAGTGCACTCTTCAGGACTTCATAGTCATCAGCATCCTCTTCTCTAACAGTGAGGAGCTTGTCTCTACCTTTATCTGAAAAGGAGAGCCACAAGATTGCTGCCCACTGCTTTTGGGGGACCTGTTGTACTCTACAGGCCCTTTCCATAGCAGTTATCCACTTGTGGATATCATCCCCACTCTGGTAGGGAGGAACAACCTTGCTCAGGTTCCTTTGGTCTGGAGTATTTTCTCTACCTCTAGGGACACTGTTGCTGCCACCAGGGGGTTCTAACCCCTCTCTTCTAGAAGCTCTCTGGAACTCAAAGGCTTCTTTGTCTAATGCCAACTGCTTGGTTTTGAGGGCAAATCTTGCTTCCTCATACTGCAGCAGTTTGTACATCCTTTCAGAGGAGGTCTCTCTTCTTGGGAAGGAGTTCCTCTGGTAGACAGTTTCCCTGCCAGAGTGAAAGGAGTGCTCAGATTCCCTGGAAAGGGACCTGTGCCTGTCTTCCACTATGTCAGTTCTCTTAGGGAGAATTCCTCGGTCTGGTTCAGACCCCTTTGGGCCTGGCCCTACAATCACAGAGTCCTGGTCATCCTGATGTTCATCATCTGACCCAGACACTATAACTGACCCAACCACTGATCCAGACCCCTTAGCTCCTAGAGCTAATCTAAGGTCATCTGCTGTTAGCAGATCTATCAAGTGTAGTGTGGAGGGACTCTGTCCTATCTTCAGGTGCCTCTCAGCACACATGGCTTTCAAGTCAACGAAAGTCATGTCCTTATACTGAAGCTGGGTGGATCCACTGGGTCCATCCCTTGAGGACATTCTAGTGTTGTGCAGTGTTGTACTACCTACACTAGTTTGTGGCCTACTGATACTAGCTTGAGCTGTAGAAAGGGTGTGCTATCCCTTTTCACACAGCTCTAAGTTCAGTAGAACTTATTGATACTAAGCTTGACTTTATATGTACCTTGAGTACCTATAGTGGTTTTCAGTTAGTAATTCAAATAGAGATTTTCTGGTAAAACAATAGCAAGCTGGAATCCCACACGCTGCCACCAATGTGAGAAGTTGGCCTGGTATATGCTGTTCACTAATTAAAGTTGACACCTTGCACCAGAACAATTCGACTCTTATGGTTGGTAGGTTTAAGACAACCTTTATAGAAAGCCATCCTAGTGGTAGCTGTGGAGAGCAGCCTTCAGGCTAAGTCTTGGAGGAATGTAAAGCAGCTTGTTTTACCACACAATCTCTTGAATCACCAAATGAAAAGACACCACCAGGTATATATATCAAAGATATATGTATTTATTAATAAACAACTCTCTACTAATCTCTTTATGAGATTAGAAGTCAGGAACATATGTACACATCAAATGTTATCAAAATAAGTTAGCAGAATCAAATATCACAATCTTAGTTTGGCTAGACCTAGGTCTAGGGCATCTAGAATCGAGGGACCCCCAAGAACCACCTCAGGTAGTTGTAGGAGACCCACAGGGGACGGACGCGGTGTCCTGGCACCAGTGCGAGTCCTGTGCGAGTCTATGCGAACAGACGCGATTGAGATTTCAATGTTAAAGGTCCCTTGCGTGTTCGAGGCGGACACACCGATCGGTCCTTGTACGAGTTGAAGGACGCGGTTACAGATAGAGTTGCAAGGGGGATGGACGCGCTGTGTCTAACACAGACGCGAACCTTGTACGAGTCAGCGCAATTGAGAGTTCAATGTTACAGGCCCCTTGTGTGTTCGAGGTGAACCCATCGATCGGACTCAGTACGAGTCGAAGGACATGGTTACAGATAGAGCTACAAGGGAAATGGACGCGATGTGTCTAACACAGACGCGAACCCTGTACGAGTCAGCGCAATTGTCGCACTTAGAAAATAAGAGTTTTAGGGCACTTCTAGGGTAGCTACAAGCAAGGCACTTACAGGGTAAGTAGTTCTAGGGCCCACACCCACAGGAGCACCGTAATGCTAAAGTTACCTCACCCAGGGGAGCCGGGTGCATAGGTGTCCTTTGGTGTCGGGTCGCGGCGTCGTTTTCACTGGGAGCCAATGAAGACTTACTGCTTGCGGCGACAGAAGAAGTGTCCGTTGGAATCCAAGCCTGGATTCAGAAGGAGGAAGACCTGAAAGCAGAGGGGACAGTGTTCAAGGGCACTTGGTAGTGACCCGGGGCAAGGAAGATGAATGCCCACCGTCGTCGACAGATTCAGGTCGTTCACTGGTGTCTTGACTCTTCGACCACGAGGTCCAGGGGGCGTCGAGGACGGCCAGGAGCTGGATTCAGCGTGTCCCACGAAGTCTGCAGCTGACTGCGGTGTCGGCAACCCGATTGGAGCCAACAAGCCTTGGTAGCAGCAAGTCTCGTGGTGGAAAGAAAAAGTCAATGGTGCAGACCAGCAAGGTCTGAGGAACTTACCCAGCGAGGGTAGGTCAGGGCAGGCCTGGAGCAACCAGGGGAGCCCTTTGGTTTCTTTGGAAAGTCTTCTGGGGACCCACAAGCCGGCTGGCAAGGGATCGCGAAGATGCCTCGGGCGGATGCACTCAACAGGGGCCCACGGTCACTCGGGACGGTGTAGGCCTCTGAGTTTGGGAGGGATCTTTGTTAGAGGCTGGGACCACACGTGGTCCAAAGCACAAGTTCGTAGAACGTCGTGAAGGGGTTGCACTCGACAATAGTGCACGGTACCCAGGGTCTGTGGTTCCTCGTTGCTCGTGGGGTCCACTTGCCTCAGCTTCGCTGGGGACTCACGATGGCCTTGGAGAAGTCAGGAAATCCTCTTCCTGGGCTGCAGGGACTTCGGGCTCCGGCGGGAGCGGCGTAGTTTGCGACCGTCGTTGTCGTTTTTGGTGCCTGCCAAGCAGGGGAGTCACTCCTTGACTCCAAGGGAGATTCTTCAGTCTTCCAAAGGTAGTGGAACGTCGAAGGTCCGGGATTCTTCTTGTAGAGCGTCGTCCAGGGGTATCTGGGGTGCAATGCACAGGTTCCCCTCTTATACTAGAAAGAAGGGAGGGACTAGCTCTATGACCCCACCTATGGGAGGGTCAGGGGAGTGGGTGGCTACACCCACTTCCCTTTGTCCAGTTTCGCGCCAGAGCAGGGGCAGGTAGCCCCTGAGCCGGTTTGAACTGGCATATGCACAGAGGAGCCTTTTGCTCCCCCAGTGCAGGACTTGAAAGCACTCTAGGAGTGCACCCACCCAGCCCCAATACACTAAACCCTGTCTGGGAGGTTGTCACACCCCCTTGGGACAGGATATCTATTGTTGGGCTTCCTCCACTGTGAGTGTCGGTCATCAGCAGGAGGGCAGCCCAGTGTCTGTGACTGGTGGCATCCATTTTGTGATGCCAGGGCTCTTTAGGATTCTACCGCGTTTCCACAGTAGGTACATGTCTATCCCTCTAGAAGGGTGTGATCATACTCCCACACCAGTTACTGGTGTGGGGGTATGATTCCAAAGTGTTTGACACCAAACACGACATGTTTCGATGCAGCCATTCCAGAGTTAGCATTTACCGCGAGGATATAATGCACTTAAGAGTATATGGTTTGGCTGCATTCACAAACAGCCCCAGAGAATGGACTCTGAGGGCTGCAGAGGGGCCCTGCTCAGGCAGAGGCACCCCCTCACATAGAAACTAAGCACCCTGCCCTCAGGATTGATAGGGCCTGCCTTAGGGGTGACTGATAAGTCTCAATGTGTGTGCAGGAGAGATATAGGGGACCTATATCTCAGTGAGGGGTGCTAGCACTTCCTCACTCAGGCTGCAGTAGCAGGCCTGTTGTGTCAGATTTAGTCTGCTTCCCATGGGTGGCATAATACATGCTTCAGCCCCTTGTAGGCCTGTGAAGTACCTATGCCCTTGGTACCTAAGGTACCATATACTAGGGACTCATAAGGTACCACAGTATCCAATCACTAGTGCACCTAGCGTGCACTCCAAATCGTTTAGAAAGAACAGAGAGGCTGGGGCCCTGATTGGCAGGGTCCCAGCCAGACTATAGCCAGAAACCAGTGTAAACATCAGAAAAAAAGTGGGGGCAACATAAGAGGCAGATCCTACTCTCCTACAATGGGGGAAATCAAAATTTGATTCCACAGATGCAGAATGAGGTGGGTGTAAATCAACAGCAGCAGATAGTTACTCAACAGTTACAGGTGCCGCAAGCTCCCATGCCAAATAATGTGAATGCTCAAGTGCAGAAGTACAGTGTGAACACTGGATATCACGGAGGTGACCAGGTTGGTAAGAATCAAGGCGTGATTCCGCAGTATTGGGTGCAGTGCAATGGGAGTGATTCAGACTCATCTCAATGATGGTGCCTGAGGGGGGAGGAAGAGTGCGTACTTGGCGCATCTTTGGCGGTAGATCAGTCAGGTCCATTTGTTGATGGAAAGGTGGAAGGTAATGACATTACATTTTTAGTGGACACTGGTGCTACCCGTTCTACTGTGAGAGCAGCAGAAATTCCAAACCTACCCCTCTCGGGAGAAACTATCCAAGTTGTAGGAGTCTCAAATAAGCACATTAGAACACCTGTTACAAATCCAATTGAAGTTCACATTGGTAACTTCAAAGACACGCATCGGTTTGTGGTATGTGACTCAAGCCCAGTAAATCTCTTGGGAAGAGATTTGCTATGCAAGATGAACTGCACCATCTATTGTACACCAGATGGAATTGCATTTCAGACCCCTGATGAGGATGTTGAATTTAAAATGATGCTAGTGAAGCAAGGAACAGAAGTGGATGAATTATATTCACTTCTCACAGAAGAAAGTTTGCCTGAAGAATTAAAAAGTACTGTGAAATCTGATGTGTGGGATTTTTCAGGAAAAGAGATTGGCCTAATGACAAAGATAGACCCAATTCAGATTACAGTAAAGGATGGTGCTATATATCCAAACACACCACAGTATAAAATGAGTCCAGAGGTAATTGCAGGAGTCACTCCTGTGATTGACCAAATGATTGAACAAGGAATTTTAAAAGAAATAATGAGCAGTCCCTGTAATTCACCTATCATAGGTATCAAAAAGCCTAGTGGGAAATACCAAATAGTGCAGGATTTGTGAAAAATTTGTAAAATTGTTGTACCCTGTTGTCCAGTAGTACCAAATCCGGCCGTGATTATCAGATCCCATGTGATGCTGAATGGTACACAGTTATTGATTTGTGCCAAGCCTTTTTCTCAATTCCTTTGCATCCGGAAAGTCAATATTTGTTTGCATTCCGGTTCAGAGACCAATGTTTGGCATGGTGCAGAGTTCCTCAAGGGTATACAGAAAGCCCCTCAATTTTTAATCAGATCTTGAAAAAATGTCTGGAGACTCTAGTCATGCCAGGTAATTCGGTTTTGGTTCAATATATTGATGACCTATTAGTGGCATCAAAGACACGAGAGGCATGTGTGACAGACACAATTGCCTTATTGAACCATTTGGCAGAAAAAGGACACAAAGTGTCCCCAGCCAAATTGCAATTTTGTAAACAGGAAGTACAGTACCTTGGACACAAAATAGAAAAGGGAGTCAGAAAAGTAACTCCAGAAAGAATCAGTGTGATCAAACAAACGAGTCCACCTAAAACACAGAAAGAAGTGCGAATGTTCTTGGGAATGGTTGGATACTGTCGTCAGTGGATCTGTGGTTTCTCAATAATTGCAAAACCTCTACAGAGGTTAACACGAAAAGATGTGAAGGATCCGATTGTCTTGGATGATGAAAGTATGGAAGCTTTTGTAAAATTGAGAAGTAGTCTGTGTCATGCACCTGTATTGGGAATGCCAGATTATTCTAAAGAGTTTGCATTGTACTGTTGTGAGAGAGATGGGTGTGCACTCTCAGTCCTAACACAGAAACATGGAATGGCACGACGGCCAGTAGCATATTTGTCGGCTACTTTGGATTCAGTGGCTGCAGCGTTGCCAGGATGCTTGAAAGCAGTAGCAGCTACTTATACGAGTCTGGAACAGAGTGAACCAATTGTGATGGGATATCCAGTTAAAGTGTATGTGCCACATTCTGTTGAGATTCTTTTGACCCGTACCAGGACACAGCATCTTACATCTAGTCGGCTGACTAAGTACGAGAGAGTGATTTTGGGTGCTGAAAATGTGACTGTGGTAAGGTGCACGACTGTGAATCCAGCAACTTTGTTGCCTAATTCTCGGTGTGAGGAAGTAAGAGAGGAAGCTGATCATGATTGTCTGGATGTGACTGAATATTGCACCAAACCTAGGCCAGACATAGAAGATTGTCCCTTGGAGGAATCAGATTGTGAAATGTTTGTTGATGGATCCTGTTTGAGAAATGAAAAAGGTGAATTATGCACTGCCTATGCTGTTTGCACCATAGAAGGGGTTCTTGAAGCATCCTATTTGAGGGGAGTAAACTCCGCCCAAATAGCTGAGCTGATAGCTCCGATTAGAGCATGCAAAATTGCCAAAAGTCTAAAAGTAACAATATTTACAAACAGCCATACGGATTTGGAATTGTTCTTGATTTCGGTCAGCTATGGATGCAAAGGGGGTTTCTGACCACTTCAGGTTCCCCCATTAGAAATGGTAAAACTGTAAAAGAACTATTGGATGCTTTACAATTGCCCAAAAGAATTGCAGTAGTTAAATGTGCCGCACATAAATAAGGAGATGATTATGTGATGAAGGGCAACAGATATGCCGATCAAATAGCACGTTAATGTGCACGAAATACAATGGCTTTGAACAGATCAATTGATAGGGGGAATACTGAATGCCATCTTTTGTTTACAACCACATTTGAAACATGGGAAGAAGTGAGACAGATGCAGGAAGAAGCAAGTGATGAGGAAAAAGAAAGATGGAACAAAATAGGCTGTAGCAAAAGAACAGAAGATGACCTATGAGTCTATCTTGAGGGGAGACCAGTGTTACCAGATTCCTTACTTTCCCATATGGCCAGAGTTTACCATGGAATTGCACATGTCGGAAGAGATGCAATGATCAGACTCTTCAAGCAGTCATGGTATAATCCAAAGTTCAGGGTCATTGCAGAAAGCTTTTGTCAGAGGTGCGTGATCTGTCAGCAGCAAAATCCAGGCAGAAAGACAGTTGTATGTTGGGGACGAATTGGGAGAGCAGGAGGTCCATTTACCCAGCTACAGGTTGACTTTATTGAGCTTCCCCCATGCAATGGGCTGAGATACGTTTTGGTCATTGTCTGTCTGTTCTCTCGCTGGGTGGAACGATAGTCTCAGTGTGGCTAAACTACTTTTGAGAGAACTAATCCCTAGATTTGGAATTCCAGTCACTTTGGAGACAGATAGAGGAACACACTTCAATAATGAGATAATTCGGATAATTTGTGCTGCAATTAAAATTGAGCAGAAGCTGCATTGTGCCTATCGACCTGAGTCCTCTGGAGTAGTTGAGCAATTGAATGGCACTATAAAATCGAGATTAGGGAAAGTGTGTGCATCCACATCACTGAAATGGCCTGACGCTTTACCCCTTGTACTGATGACTCTAAGAAGTATTCCTGACAAAAAGACTGGACTAAGTCCTCATGAAATTCTCATGGGAAGAGCAATGAGACAAGCATATATACCAGCAAACAAACTAATGAGTATATCTGATGATCTAGTGCTTGACTATTGCAGAGGATTGGCTGACACGTTCTGTGTCTCACCAGGTTGGAGAAGAAGCCACAATGATACATCGAAATCAAGCTCATGATCTGAGTCCTGGTGAGTGGGTTTTTATCAAGAAGCACGTAAGAAAATCGTGTTTAGAACCCAGGTGGCACGGACCTTATCAAATCATACTGGTGACGCCAACGGCTGTGAAGTGTGCTGGCTTGCCAAATTGGATTCATGCAAGCCATACCAAACGAACCCTAGATCCACTTGAAAGACCGAAGGAGCACAACTGGTGAAAGAAAAACAAAGACCAGTGCTTGAAGTGTGTGAAGCTGATGAATCTAGAGTGATAGATTCTGACGAACAACCAGATGGTGAACAGCCGAGCACAAGTCAAGTAGAGTGGGCGCAAGATTCCAGGGTTCGAGAGACTGCCTTTGAGCCAGAAAGAAGCGAGTTTACTGTTGATCCAGAAGAAAGTGAACCCCCAGCAGAACTTGAAACAGATGAGATTGTTCTTGATCCAGAAGGAAGTGAGTTCACAGTTGAAAAAGAAATTATTGCTGAATCGGGAGAACCACAAGAAACTGAAACTCAGGAAGAAGAACAATCAGAAGTGAGAGCAAATAAAAGGATCTGTGAAACAAATGCAGAAAATGACCAAGTGATCAAAGCAAAGAAACCCAGAAAGGATGAAAAGTGGCCAAGTGGAGTGAAAAGACTGAAATACACTCTTGTGAAAAGAAGGTTAAGAAAAAGACCAGAACAAAGCAATGAGGTCTCAAGTCAGACAGAACAAGAAGAGTCAGGAAAAGAATTAGTACGAAAAACAAGAAGAGTAAGAATACCCAATAGGAAATTCAGAGCACCTGAATGGACCTATGTTATTCTAGAAGAAATTGAAAGTTCAGATCCAAGTGAAGAAACAGATAAATCTGACACTGAGCAAGTTGATGAAAACAAGCTAAGACCTCCTTAAAGAGTTGTGACAAAACTAAGGTGCAACCTTGCTGATTAAAAGAAAATTGAAACAGAGACTCGAAGAAAATTGAAGAAAAAAGAATAAAAGAAGGGGGTAAAGACGAAAGTCTTGAAGTGTAGGATTTACACTACTATTTTTTAAGATATTTTTTTAAAATAGCTTAGAATACTATAGGATTAGATAGATTTTTATTTTTTCCTAAGAAACAAAATGGCTGAAGCAGAAGTGACTGAACTTCCAAAATCTAGTCTAAAACGTAGATGTATTAAAGCTTGCTTATGTAGTGTCTTGATGTTCACATTTACATGGTTATTATTAACTGTCCTTGTACCTATCCTAATGGTAACTAATAATGGAAACAATACTAACAATGTAACAAAAGAAAGAATGAGTGATGTCACTAATGAAATTACTAATACTAACTTAGAACCGTTGGATGGAAGTATTCTCCATCATGGTAAATCAATTGGTGATTTCTCGTTAAATGTCTTTACTAAATTACTTTACGAGTATACTAACTCATTGAATGTAAGTGATTGTTACGTGTGCATGCAATTACCTTCGTCTGTCTCAGAAGGGGTGACTTATCACCACCTTCCGTTAACCTATGGTGTGTCTTGCAGTATACTCACAAGCCTGTTTTATGTGACGGGAAAGCTCGAGTACTATTTTTCCAATATAGATTTAGTATTTTCTGAAATTCCCATTATTAAAGAACTAAATAAGGTTTTGAATGGTAAAAATGCTCGATATATGGGGGAATTTTTCCATATTACTAAAACTTTAGACATAGAATATGCTTATAAGAATAATTTAACCTGTAGTTTGCGAGTAGAAGAGAAGATTTTCATAGAAATGGTAGAAGATAGAAGAGAAAGTTTAAAAAGGAAGGCTGCTGTAAAGAAGTCACGGATACCACCATGGGATTTTAGGGAAGGAAATTATGAGAAAGGCGAAGGGTACGCTGCAATGTCCCTGGACTGGTCACAGAAGGGAAAAATCTGTTTGCTTAGAACGAAAACTAACCTATAATAATTATTTTATTGGTTCTAGTGAATGTGAGCATTCTTTTCAAATCACTGGAGGTTGGGGATTGAAAGGTGGAACTGATCCTGTTTTTCCAGGAATTTATTATGTGTGTGGTAAGAAAGCCTATTATAGGTTGCCTGCACATTGGTATGGTAGTTGTTATTTTGCTATTGTCTTCCCCAAGGTCTACCATATGGACCGAAGCAGTCATAAATTGAACGAAGTAAAGCAAGGACTAACACGTAACAAAAGAGCAAGCTTTTCAGAAATATTTGGAGATATTTTTGGTGCACTGATACCCTCACTTGGAGTCGTTCTGAATTCACATAAAATTAGAAAATTGTCCACAGTGGTTGATCGTTTATCTACAGATACCGCTGGTGGGTTCTTGATGATTGACACGGAAATGGTTGCAATCAGGTCAATGGTTTTGCAAAATCGACTTGCCCTTGATATATTATTGGCAAAGGAGGGTGGAGTCTATGGAATGTTGAAGGTCCAACATTGTTGCACATATATCCCTGATAAAAGCAAAGGAATCGAGGGATACATAAAGAATATTACATGAAGATTTGACCCAACTGGAGGCTTATGGTGTTTGGGAGAGACTGGGTAAAAGTTTCTCCACTATAGGTAAATGGTTTTCTACTTTTGGAAGTAGTATATTAAGAAGAAGAATAATACCAGTGGTTTCAGTAGCATTAATAATCTTAGTAATAATAATAACATATAAGTGTTGTAAGAGTAAGAATAAAAGAAAAGAAGTGACAGAATCAAAGAATAAACGAAGAGCAAGAAAGAGAAAAAGAGAAGAAATAGAATTAGAGGAAATGAGAGGGGAGTACTATGACTTGATGAAAGATTTGGATGAGGGTGCCATAAAAAGAGAGAAGAATACAGAGATATAAATGATGAAGGATGGCACTCGGGATGGTAGGTATTTTATGATGGCTTCTATAAGCCATCAGAGGGGGGAATTGATGGAGCAGGGTTTCGCAAAAATGAAACCTGCTCGGAAGTGATACCCCCATAATACGTACTAACAGTGAGTAGTTGTTGAAAGACTAATGTACACCCAACACGAACATAAGGGAAATTGCTTTGCGCATGTCTGAACTAAAACGTAAACAAAATAATATTGCAATAACATTTGTGATTTAAGAAAAACGAGAAGCATTGGATAAATAGGCCGCATATGCTTCAGTAATCTGCATGTTGCATTTTGTTTTGAACTAATAAATAATACTAATTTGGCACAAAGCTTATGCTAGGTAACATTAATGGGGAACAATGCAAGGTGGGTGGTAAACAGTGAAGGTTTCATTATCATATAATTAATAAATGTTCATTTTCGTTTATTTTAGTGTGCTAGATGAAGCAGCCATCTTTCTAAACTTGGCTAAAAAGGGAGGGGGAAGGCACGAGGAGTGAGTTTGCTCTGTCAGAAGCAAGACGCGCAGTGCACCGCAGATGACATGAGAAGGGTGAAGGCCAGAGTGTCGAACGACTGCCAAAACCAGTGCCCAAGCGTGGGACCGGAGAGACAGACTGCGGATGATGTTAAAGAAATGAATTAAATTGTTAAATTTTGTATTATATGTAATAAAGTGATAACAAGCTGAGAACCATACCCTGGGAATGAATATGAACAAAGGAGTGGTTGAAAGAAAGGTGAAGTCACAGTGGTGTGACAACGCCACCTCCCAAACCCACCAATCCTTTTGCGAGATCTAGAAATGTTTGTAACAATTGTGGGATGGACATGTTAGTTTAAGGGTATAATTGGGGTGCCTTTAGGGGTGTGGTTTGAGGGAGCTTAGGCTGGCAGGAGAGAAAGAGGGGAGATGCGTCGCTGTCCGTCGGTTTGCAGAGAGGCCTAGCTGTTCCTGACCTGTCCCAATCCGGTTTCTTCTTATCCTTTGTTTCCTGATCCTATGTCGGGGAACCCCCATCATCCCCTAGGCCGAGGGGTTGGTTTTCTTACAGACCAATATGTTTGTAGTTAGTCTAACTTGTTCTCAGAATTTATCTTATTGATGTATTTTTTGTCCCTGAATCTTTTGTCTCTCCACCTATCCACTCCGTCAATGATATGTATTATTAGATGAAACTATTGTCTCTTCATCTATCCCCTCTGTCAGGTATATGATGTTTCGCATATATTTTTTGCTGAAACCTTTGTCTCTTACTCTATCTACTCCTTCATTGCATAAAGTCATTGCTATGTTTGGATGAGTTTGTGTTTTTCATTTGTACTGCATATGTAAAATTTCTCCTCACGTGAGATTCAGTGTTTGTATTGTGTAACCAAATGCAGTTGAGCATAATCTTTAATTTCTTAAGATCAAATTAATTATTAACTTCACCGAGAGTCTGATCATTTTAGATTTATTAAATGGTTGGCAAGTTAGAAGTTAATCATTGCCATCAACTATTCAACTAATTGGTCCATCGACCAAGTAGAAGGAAAGTTGATGATAAAAGTTAGTTGTGATGTCATAATTTAACCCATGAAAGGAAAAGAATTGATCGTACATATAAATTGACCCCAGCGCATCAGGGATTCTGGGTGAATGTGTATGGGCCATTGTATTATGATGTATTGAGTATTGATCCCTGATAATTATTGAATTAGCGCTGGATCAGTAGCCTTTTCTATGAGCAAGGAAATATATCCTGTGTACTATGGGCCAATCTCGTTTGGCAAAAAGATGTATCCAGACATATCCCTACTCACTAGCAGAGTGATCATTACTGATCAAATTTCAATGAAGGACTTCTTCTTTCAATAGATTTAGCACCTATACAGGTTTAGGGTCTCTAAAGAAAATGTAATTCATTTTTAAAGTGACAGCATATCCACTGGCAGGCACTTATGGCTTCAATAACCAAGCAAGCATTGGCAAAGCCAACAGGTATCTTCTTTGTAATGCAAGTGCCAAACTATTGGTGCTGCCCATGCTCGTTTGTAAAGCACTACTTAAAAAAGTAAAAGAAAAAACACCGGAGGAACATATACACATATCTTAATGTATTTCAAAACTGTACATTGAATTCAGTATTCTCAATCTTTATAAAAGGCTTGCCTTTTTTCAAATGTGTTCCATTCAGGAAACTCTGAATGAAAAAGGAGGTGTCAGAATTTAAAGGAAAACACATACCAAGGCCTAATTTACTTGCATTAAGACTCAGAATTGAAACAAATATTACAGTCATTTGGTCCTTTGCAGTAGCCCCTGGAGCAGATTTATTGTCCTCTAGAAGAAGAGAAATCTCCTTTTAAGTCATGCTAAGTACGCCTTCTGTCTCAAACGCCAGCTGAGTGAGTGCAGCACCCAGTCCCGCCCCAGGTGCCATAAAAGCCTTTGTGTGTCAATGCTCGTGCTTTCGTGTAAAATGTGGAATAGAGGACATAATAGAAAAACAACTCTTAGAGGCTGTTCTTTAGTCATAAAATGGTAAAAGTGCACTTGTTTCTGGTCTTTTACAGAGAGGCTGGGTGGGGAGCAACACTGACAGCATGGGGTAAGGGTGGGTATTTGGGCAGTGGGGAGCAATACACGAGGATGAGAGCTAGAAAACACATGCACTATAATGAAGTGTTAAATGAAATAGAAAAAAAGTAGTTCTCTGAATGTGAGCAGTGGAAGTATACAAGTCATTCAATCAAAAGAATGGTAAAGAAGCTATGCCCCAGGGAAGGGGAAAACACAAAAAAGGTAGGAAAGCAATTGAATAAGAAGTAAGCAAAGGAGAGTGACAAGAAAGCCAACCAATGGACAGGCTCTAGGCCCACAGTAGGTTTCTGGTGTGGCCCACAAGAGGTCTTTTGACAACAGCAAGGCCTAAAAATAAGTAGGTAAAATAAGTAAACAAAACACCAGTGCAGGATGGAATCAAAGCAAACATTTTAAATAACATACTAGTATATCCCCTTCCCAATCAGAGTAAAATGTATAAAATATTATTGATGGAGTCTTCTGCTTGATGCAGCATATTAAGCCACAATTACATTAATACACACATTGCATAAAGGTCAAAAATATATTTGAGGTAACATACTACTTCATTGCCAAACGAGGATGTAAACATTCTAGTTATGGTATTGGCAGACAAAACACAATCCCAGATAAGTGAGCATCAATGTTTCAAAGGGGATCTTGGACCAGCTAAAAAAAATTAATGCAAGTAATAGGATAATGGGATGCCCTTTGAGTCTGATAGATGGAGAAAAGGATGTAAATCACAATTAATGGCCTTATTTGATAAGTGTTTTGAAAGATCTTGGAAATTCAATCATAAATGGAAATGGGGGCAAAGAATGATGCAGAATTTTTGTTCAGCAGATTCTGCAATGGACTTTCATAACAGACTGCATTGTGGTTTGGCTGCTTGATAAATGACTGTGTGAGGAAGGAATGTTCAACTACTAGAGGTGATAAGTGAATATAGGAGTGGGGAAAAAAGGAAAGTCCGGCAAGAGAGAGTTAGTTTGAATAGTGTGAGTGTACGGGAAAGGAGTAGGAATGAGGAGAGTTACACACTTAGCCTGTTTAAAGTAAACTTGCGTTTTATGATTGCATGTTTGAATATTGTTCTCTACCTTTTTTAGATAAACGTATATCTTATAATACTTTGTCCTGAAGAAGGTGGGGTGAACCAACTCAATACCACAAAAACGTTGCGTCGACAACTTGTGATGATATTTGTTTTCCTTTGTATATTATGGTATTCATCAGCTCTCCTATTGTGTAGATCAGAGGAATTTGTTTTTATATAATATTAGATTACTGTATTAGGGAGATATTTTATATTGATGGAATGTTGCATAAAACATGAACAATGCTTTTAAAAAAACTTTTAGAATTTATACAATAATCTATTATATGAAAGCAATACTCGATACAGTGCATTTTTAATTCTGGGAATAGTTGTGGACCGATAAAGGATTGACCACATTGAATAAAATAGACATTTTTACACTAAGCAGTGTTCAGTGTCAAGAGAGTTGAGTGTATGGAAATGAATGTTGGATTTCCCTTTGATGATGTATATGAATATACAGTGGTGACAGTAAGATTGTGAAACACAAAAGGGATCCTTCTTTGTTTTTATTGGTATTTGACCCTGTACCTTTTTGTTAGAAGGGTATTTCTTCACTACTTGTAGAGTTTTACACAACACAAAGCCAATGGTAAGCAACGGTCAGAATGCATTCCTAGGTCAGCTTTCTGAATGTCCCCAAGATGTCTTTAGCAAACCAGATAGCAGCGCTGCCTGGTAGGCTTCGACCTAAAAAACATGCTTACTTTTTACACAACTTCTGTGGGGGGAGCGACACCTAGATTTTCCCCATCTTTACGGTGGCCGTAACAGGTAAGAAGAAACAGGTGGGAAATTGTAGCTAAGGGTTGAAAGAAACCAAACGACTCTGCCAACAACTCAACGCCTTGTACAAAATATAAAACTGCTATGTCCATGGTCCACACCCATGTCTGTTGCTGATGTCTTGTTATAGTAGCTGGTAAAGTGAGTGATGAACAGCTGTGCAGATATAGTCAAGTCTTATCTAAGTTTCCACTGAGGCTATCTCAGACTGGGGATTCTTCCCTAGTGATACCTGCAACCTACATCTAGGAGCTTTTCCAGGATCTTGTTTTCATCTCCCTTGCATTCTTAGTTTGTTTTCTCTTGCACACTCTCCTCACCCCATTTACGTTTTGCTAAATTTCATTTTTCGGGGTTATATCCGTAAATATGGACCAACGTTCCCTTCACGAGCCAGTGAAAGCGTGTAGGTTCATTCTACCAGTGCCTGATAGAGTCTTCGCCGGCAGGCAGTTCACCAGATCACCACACCTCACATTCCTGCTCACAGAGAACCAGAAATAATGGTATTTCCAAACACAGTGGAAATACATTCTCTGTCTAGTTGGAGATGAACGAACTAAAAGTGAAACAGGTTACATGGTTTATGAAAACCGAGTGACACAGCGCCAAGAAACGCCAATGTGCGAGCTGTACATTTGCTCATCCAAGTGCTCTTTTTATTGTCAGCTTAAGATAGTACCAAGAGGCCAAGCATCCATAATCACTCTGCCTTATACACTCAGTGACACGCAGGCTCTGCCCTCTTCAATACCTCGCAGGGCAAAATGGAGCAGCAGGTAACAGTTTGTCAATAATCGTATTTATGCGACAGCTCGCGCTCCATACAATTTAAATGTAGTCTCCGCCCCGAAGATCACCTCTAGTCCCCTGATTAAGGTTATATGCTCTTCCTGGATAATGTCTCGTGAATTCGTTGCGACTTAAGACTGTATTCCAAGGTAGTTCTAAAACGGTAATTAAAAACCGTTGTAAGCACATATGTCAGTCAAGAGTGACCTTTGCTCTCGGATGCATTTGAAATGCATGTCACCTTGACCTGTAAAACCAATGTAAAAATTGTTGTTCAACATAAATCAAATGTGAAGTAATTTATTCGGCAGGTTTTCCAGTGTGTGACTCGGGCTTACAAAACCAACTGGAATTTGTTATTCTGCTATTGACGTTGTGAGAATATTTAAATGATAACAAGTGCTCCCGATTGTCACTTTGAAGTTAAATTGTTCCCCAAGGAGCAACTCGGTAAACGTCGACGCTTAAAGGTCATTTGCAGCCAAATTATTAACAACTGTTGCATTTATTAAGGCAGGCTCAATAGTTTCCAAGCCACGGTCATCAATTTAACCTGACAATGAAGTCTAGTTGTCCAGAGGTATTAAATGATAGAGACCTTTCAGGCACACATATCTTTTAATTTACATTTATTTCTGTATGAACAGGGTTATTGTCATTCATTCAATTCTGACCGAAGAAACTCAATATTTTATCAAGGTGCAACATTACCAAGATTACAGTAAGGCTTAAACTGAGCTAACTCCAAAAGACGGAATGGTAAGTGAGCACGAAATTTAGTTATTACGAGTTATTTTCCCCGTGTAAGAGACGGTTCATATATAAACAGCAGAATTTCAATAGTTGAAATTGCACCTACATATGTATCATACCACGTCTTCTTTTCAGTCCGGGAACCTGTTCTTTGCTCTGACGAGATTTGCAGGGATCCCATAGTAATGACAAAAACAGTAGCACTACACAGTGCATCCCCAAATAAGTAATTAATGGCAGTACAGGCGGTGATGGTGGTGCTTCTCGAGCTCTGTAGGGTGCCTCTGCTTTCCGGCCCCTTCAGATGCCCAGGAGCCGAGATCAGGCCCCCTTGTGTTCCATCAGTGTTAGTGTTCTGAACACCGGGCACAGCAGCTGAGAAGCTGTGGAACCCCAGCAAGTACTGACTTCTGAAGACCAAGAAACGTCACAGCTCTCCGCTTAATTTCAGGAAACAAGATGGCAGTACCCAGTCAATACACAAGCAACTACCAGGATTTCAAACTTTGGGAAAATCTCAGGCACAATCAGGTAGGGAAGAGAAGAAACAGTTTGAGAGTGAATGCCTACCAAACTGTTGGTGGTGGTTCCCAGCTGGTACACTGTGGAGGCGGGAGGGGTAGACAGGCAGTGGCAGAATCAACAGAGACTCTTGGTGGTAGGGGCCTCAAGAGGATGGCCATACAAGAGTGGAGTCCGTCATGAGTGGAGATCACCGACGCAACATGAAAGTATTGGAGAGAGATCCCCTTTCCTGGCCCAGTCATGGGCAGCTCTGAAGCAGAAGGCACAGGATTCCAAGGAGAAGATGAAGGTGCTTCAGTGACACTGGCAAGAAGCGCCTGCCACATATGGAGGCACAACCCGAACTGCAGAGAGAAAAATAAAGGATCATGTGCCGGTATAACAATTTTTATATGGCAGGTCTTCTATAGTCCAGAAGTCCCTGACAGAGGAGGAGGAGACTCTTTCTGCCCTCACAAAAGGTGAAAGGATCCCATTGGCTTTATAGGCAGGCTACATTGTAAACTGGCCATAATGGAACAAAAACATACTGCTTGTGACTCTAGAATTTATATCTGTTGAACAGCAACGTGTTTAAGTTGAATGGTGGGATGGGACCTTTGAGTACCAAATAGGAAAAAAGTTTACAAAACGATGCAACACAAGAACATAAACCTGAGAGGGACCACCATGTTTCATTCCTGTGCATCGACCTCAACTGTGCGCCTAGAGACCCAGGTAGAGTGACTCGAAAATGTGTGTAAGGCCAGGGTTATTTGGGTGACCTCAGTAGGGCGAAGAAATAGACCTGATAGCAGTGCAAGAAACGTTCCTAGGGCAAGAAGTTTTAACATAAGAGAATGCTGTCCCCTCACCACCAAGGTGATACAGACACGCACCCACATTTTACAAAGTCTCCCGATAAAAATGGTACCTCACTCGTGTGGGGGGGTCAAGTCCCCGCGACAGGCAAGGGCCCAAAACGTATTGTGGAGACATCAAAATTACCTACCACAAAACGACATGGTTTTGCAAGGGGGGGCACCTGGGTTTTTGGCCCCGGGCTCAGCGGCCATCTAGGGAAACGCACCAAACCCACACATTTCTGAAAACTAGACACTCTGGGGAGTCCAGTAAGGTATGGCTTGCGTGGATCCCCCAACGTTTCCCTACCTAGAATCCCCTGCAAACCTCAAATTTAGCTGGAAAAAAATAATCACATTTTCCTCACTTTTCTGTGTGGGAAAGTTGTGGGCTCTCTGGGCTGACACACATTTCCTACCACCTAGCGTTCCCCCAGGTCTCCCGATAAAAATGGTACCTCACTTGTGTGGGTAGGCATAGTAGCTGCAACAGGAAATGGCCCAAATCGTACTGTGGTGACTTCAAAATTACCTATCATAAAACACAAGTGAGGTATCATTTTACTCGGGTGAACAAGGGGAACGCTGGGTGGTAGGACATTTGTGCCGATATGGTGATCTCACCTAAAAATGTGAGGAAAAAAGTGATTTTTTCAGCTAAATGAGGTTTGCAAGGGATTCTGGGTAGGAAAACGTTGGGGATCCACGCAAGCCAAACCTCACTGGACTCCCTCGGGTCTCTAGTTTTCAGAAATGTGTGGGTTTGGTAGGTTTCCCTAGATGGCCGCCGAGCCCGGGGCCAAAAACCCAAGTGACCCCCCCTTGCAAAACCAGGTCGTTTTGCGATAGGTAATTTTGATGTCTCCTCAATACGTTTTGGGCCCTTGCCTGTCGCAGGTACTTGGGCCACCCACATGAGTGAGGTACCATTTTTATCGGGAGACCTGTGGGAACGCTGGGTGGTAGGAAATTTATGTTAGCCCAGTGATCCCACAACTTTCACACACAGAAACTTGAGAAAAAAGTGATTTTTTCAGGTAAATTTGAGGTTTGCAGGAGATTCTGGGTAGGAAAATGTCGGGTGGTCCACGCAAGCATACCTCCCTGGACTCCCCTGGGTGTCTAGTATTCAGAAATGTGTGGCTTTGGTAGGTTTCCCTAGATGGCTGCCGAGCCTGGGGCCAAAAACCCAGGGGACCCCCCTTGCAAAACCAGGTCGTTTTGTGATAGGTAATTGTGAGGTCTCCACAATACGTTTTGGACCCTTCCCTGCCGTGGGCACTTGGCCCACCCACACGAGTGAGGTACCATTTTTATCAGGAGACTTCGGAGAATGCTGGGTGGGTGGAATTTTGTGAATCCACACAGATTCCAGAACTTTCCATCACAGAAATGTGAGGAAAATGTGTTTTTTTGGACAAATTTTGAGGTTTGCAAGGGATTCTTGGTAACAGAAGCTGGTGAGAGCCAGACAAGTCACCCCATCCTAGATTCCCCAGGGTGTCTAGTTTTCAAAAATGTATAGGTTTGCTAGGTTTCCCTAGGTGCTGGCAGAGCTATGGTTTAAAACCTACAGCTGGGCACATTGCAAAAAAAGGGTCAGTTTTCACTGTAAAAATGTGGTATGTCCATGTTGCGTTTTGGGCCGTTTCCTGTCGCGGGCACTAGGCCTACCCACACAAGTGAGTTACCATTTTTATCGGGCGAATTAGGCGAACACAGAATTGTAGAGAAATTGTTATTACCTATTGACTTTCTATGCATTTCTGCCTTCCAAATGTAAGACAATGTGTAAAAAAGAAGTCACTTTGAAACATTTCCTATAATTAACATGCTACAATGGGTACCCACAATTTTGGAGATGTGCAAATAGCTACTGTTTCTAAACTCTATATTTTGTTCCCATTTCAGAAATACATAGGTGTCTTTCATACCCATTTTTCACTATTTATATTTTCCCAAATTAATTGCTATATACCTGGTACAAAATAAAAAAACATTGCAAGACGCTGCTGAGTTATTGGCTCTGGGTTCCTCAGATTCTTAGTGAACCTACAAGTCCTATATATCCACACAACCAGAAGGGTCCAGCGGATGTAACAGTATATTGCTTTAAAAAAATCTGTCATACTTAGAAGAAGTTACATGTGAATACGTTGGCACAAATGGCTGGTTTTTTCAACTCATTTTCAATTTTTCCTATTTTCAACTGTTAGTTTCTATAAAAAAAACCTTGAAGGATCTACACAAATGACCCCTTGCTGGATTCAGAATGTTGTCTACTTCTCAGAAATGTATAGCTTTCCAGGGTCCATTATTGCATCCATACCCATGTTTACCATTAACTGGAAGGAGGTTGGAAGCACAAAAAATGGCAAAAATAGGCTATGTCCCAGTAAAATGTCAAAACTGTGTAAAAAACGTTGGTTTTCTGACAAAAGTCTGTCAGTCCCTGAAAGCTGGGAAGATGGTGATTTCAGCACCACAAACCCTTTGTTGATACCATTTGCAGGGAAAAAACTAGACGCTTTCATCTTTAGCACTTTTTTCCCATTTTAAAAAAAAAAAAAAAAGAATTTTTTAAAAAATGTAGCTGTATTTTGGCTAATTTCTGGGTCCTCTCCAGGGGAATCAACAAACCCTGGGTACCTTTAAAATCCCCATGATGTTGGAAGAAAAGGACGCAAATTTGGCGTGGATACCTTATGTGGTCAAAAAGTTACAGGGGCAAAGCACAAACTACCCCAAATAGTCAAAAAAAGGCTTACCACAGGGGGGGAAAAAGACCTAGCAGCGAAGGGGTTAAATGTTATAACACTTTCAAAACTGCAGAAAACAGCAGTGTGTCGGCTCACAGTGCCGTCAATCAGTAGTAACCAGTGCTTTAAATGGGCCGGTACTCACCGGTACTGAGTACCGGCACTTCTGAATTTTCTGGCCGTCAGTACCGGCACTTTTCTTAGGTGAGGGAGAGTACTGGTACCCTCATTGAGAGCACAGCAGGCTCACGTTACTTATCTCCTCCAGCTCAGGGCAGATGCCGCCCTGCTTCCGAGGACCTTGCAAGTCACTGAGCCCCTCAGTGGCCTTTTGCACAATTGCTGCTGGAGATTCCAGCAGCTCTCACTTGAATGTCTCCAGACTGCAGGGGGTTGAGAGGGCTTGCCTTGCGTCATTCTGTGATCAGCAGGACAGGGTCTAGACAGACCCTGCACTGTTGATCAGGTGCGCAATGGCTATTAGGCTTAAAGTGCTTAAGGCCCCTCCACCCCCTTCCTCCATCAGGCCTGTGAAATGGGCTGGGGCTGCCAGTCAGTAATCCTGTCCCATTTACGGAACTAAACTGGCCGTACTAAAGTGAGCGGCAGCGACAGACAATCCTCTACCTTCCCCAAAGCCGATTTTTTTCGCCATCTTTTTATTCAGCACAGAGGCTGCTTTCCTTTGTGTGCCCCTCTGTTGAAGCAGGAAACGAAGATGTAAAGTGAATAAATGATGTTTACTAAACGCATTTCTCATGCGTTTTGATATGTGCTGTAACTGGTACAGAGGTCATTATGTATCATCATATCTTACCCTTAGCCCCGCCCCTAGCCCCGCCCATTTGCCACACCTCTAACTCATTTTAATGAGTACCTGCACTTATTTCTTTCCATTTAAAGCACTGGTAGTAACGCACAAAAGTGCTACCAATGACCTCCCTGGTAAACTTGTAATGGCCTGCCCCGCGGTCTCCTCCCTTTCAACATAACAGACGTTCCTCGTGCCTCACCTCATCGCCACGACGCATGGCCTCTACTCCTCGGACCTTGCCTTGCGGTGCAGAAATCCAGGCCTAGGCAAGCAGCTGGTCTGAAACTACTCCTCCAGCACCTGAGCAACAACTACAAGCGGTAAGTTCCTGGGTGCGTTACACCACCGATGGGCACTAGTCGGTAATACCGTGTACTTTCTGATACTCAGCGTGGAGATAATTGGTGCCTCTAATCGAAAATTATACTCGGCTCCGTCGAGGCTGGCGTCCCATGCCGTAGCTGTGGTGAAGTGGCTGCAGCTGTGAGCCGCCCATGGCTGGGTGTTGCCCATAGTCCGGCCCCAGCTGCTCCTGCATCGAATAGGTGCTCTTGCTCCAGCTATTCATGTGCGCATAAGAGGCATGGTCCCGCCTGCCGCACAAAGAGGGTGCACATATGACAGCTGACTTGCCTCTTAATTCACTAACAGCATTGTCGTCAAGGTGTAGTGGGGGGTCAGGGGCATGAATATTTTTGTTTGCTTGATGCTTGAAAACTGCCACTTTTAATAAATGCTGTGATGTATTGTAATCTGATGTACTAAATTTGAAATGCTACAGTGTGATAAAGAAACACATTTTTAAAGTTTTTAGCAGTTTTTATTATATTTGTATTTGGTGTTTGTTACGCGATTTACATGTTAAACGTTTTAAGGGCTTATGCATGGGCTCTTCGAGCCAAGCCACACACTTGGCTCAGCCCTCTCTGTTATTCTGTTGGTTCACTCCTCCTCGAGTCTAGTTAGTTTAAGTGTGAGAACGCTTCAGTGGCGTGCGCAGCATGAAGCTCGTGTTCTCAGGAAGTGGTCATCTGGGTGTGATACACAAAGTAGCGTAATGTGCACAATCTCTAGAAAAAGAATGGCTCCAGCTTAGACTTCAACGTGCTATTTAAGTCTATTAAGCTAAGAAGCAGTATGAACCACAGGGGGTTAATAGGCAGGGCCGGACTGGCAGTATCGGGCATTTCCCGGGTAGGCTGGAAAGATGGGGGGGGGGGGGCGGGGGGGAGGGTGTTGTTACTGGGGAGCTGATTTTGCAGCAGTGCTGTTATATCGTCCCCAGTAACAAAATCAGCAGGCCAGCATAATCCACTCTGCATTCACTTTTGTTTCCAGTCTCCCTGTGTTTTGAAATGTTATCAATTTTCAACAACAATAAAAGTGTCACGATAGCTCTGGTGATTAATATTCCTGCTGGAGGAAGATCAGGAGTTTTGTCTAGAGACAGCTTTGACTCATCTAAGGTAGCGCTGAGGGTTAACATGCCTGCTGCAAAACACGCGTATCACGCAGATCACAGAACTGCATTTTATGGGCATAGCTCAGTGAGTTACTGCTTTTGTCACAGAGATCCTTTCGTTATTGTGCAGTTCATAAATTACAATCGTAACGTAGCTCAGTGAGATATGAACTACCATCAAAGAGCTGCATAAAAACTGCATGGTACTGGTTAGAAACTTACGTTTTTTCGCAGTCTTTCATTATCCTAATGTTGCTTTAAAAGGGTTTGTTTGGGTAGAAATAAATTCATATTAGTAAAACCAACCACTGTGTTAGGTTTTGAATTCTAAGTTTGTGCTTCTCCTTAGGGGCGTGGCTAACGGGCCAAAGATGGCGGACACCTAGACCTGCAGTTCCGCACCGGCCTGTCCAAAAATCCTGCGCCATTGGTGATCCGAGTGGATGGTGGCATAAGTGACTGCTGGGGCCGGCGCTGGCAGAACCCCTGGGCCTGCCCTTTGCTAACTTACCTGGCTGGGCGGCTGCCGCTGGCGGGAGAGAGCTGCGACTGCAGCCCAAGATGGCGGGCGAGCCACCCGGGCGGGCTTCTTGATCTCGGGCTCTGGCCCGAGAGGGACCCAGGGGCTGTGTTTCTGCCATGGTGATCGGCAGCAGTGTAGCGGCTGGCAGAGTTGTTGCGAATTGCAGCCGGCGGCCGCTACAGCGGATTCGGGCCCCATGTCGGGGTCCAGAGGACGGCGGCTGTGGTAGAAGTCCGGGGGGAGGTGGGGGGTGACGAGGTGACGCTGTGAGCCCTACAATTGCAAAGACTGGTGCCCGCCTTGGGCGGGGTCCTGCACGGTTCTGGCCCCCCCCCCTGGCATTGTGGCGATGCTCCGGCTTTGTGCCCCTGGAGCCGGGTGGAGGTGCAGTGCTAATCTTCCCTGCGGGCCTGTTCTCCAGCCCGGGAGGCCGCACCGTCTCATCTGTGACAGCGGCGGGGGCGAACAGGCTCTTCCCCAGCACTGTGCTCGATTGGGAGCCCCACACAGTGACACAGTGCCCAGCCGAGGCATGACCTGTGGAAGGCTGTAACTGGGTGAAGCGTTGCTTGGTTCATGGTGGGGTCAGCTGGCAGATAATTGATGTCAGCAGGCCTGACCTAGGGCCATTGAAGATTGACCCTTGCCACCTGCAACACCCTGCTGCAGCGGTGCGGATCCCCACCAGTGGAGCCTGTAGGAGTCTGGTGGGGGGTCCCCTGCAGGAGCTTTTGGACGTAGCCTGCTCGACGGTATGGTACATTGCCTGGTGCTGATATATTGTGAAGTGGGGACAGTGCGCAGAGCGGAAGGCTGGGGTCCTAAGCGGACAGAGGTGGACCCATTGGTCAACAGGGCTGCCCTGGGGCCAGATCCTTGGTGGAGGGGACGCAGCGCTACATTCTTGATGGAATTCTGCTTGCAGACGTAGAGCAGCAAGTGTGCCTTGCGCCCTATTGGGGGACCCTTCTGTTGGCGAAGATCCACAACGAGAAGGTACTGTACTGGCAGCTGGCTGCGCACGCTTGCGCGTTCGACCCCGGTCATTCACCAAGATGGGTAAATTTAGGCCTAAACAGGAGGCTGCGCAACTGGGGTCGGGGGGCCTCCCTACCCCACCTGAGCTCAGAGAGGAAGATGTGGAAGATGTTACCTCAATATGTTCTCATCTGGACGGAGTTTTTACTGCTATTGCGAACATCAAGGCCACCCTTCAACAAAATATTGGGGCGGTGTCGGTGGGGCTGGGACTGCTGCGAGCGGAGCACCAGAAGCTGTCTGACCGGGTCAAAACTGCAGAGCCGTCATTGGGGGACCTTCTTCCTGCACAGAGAGCAACAGATCACAGGGTTGAGGAGCTTCGACCGTAGTCCACCTCCCCTCCCTGTAGAAGATATGGGGTGGCCTAGGGATTTAACTTGTGCCGCAAGGATTTATGTTTTAATCCTGCAGTCAACAATTGACCATAAATCGTGTAATTCTGTTTGTGTTACAAATTGAAAATATATGTGATCTAAAATATATCAATGCTGTCTAGTGCTGTTCCCTAACCACTCTCCTAGTCATATCCTGGTCTCTGCAATACATTACGTAAAATCAGATTTGCAAGTTCTCTGAGGAACAAGTCCGTGGTTATATGCTGCCAGACTCACCTAGAGGCGAGCTGACTGACTGGGGATGTCGGCTGGTCCCATGAGACCACTGACACATGTTCACATTCAGTGCCGTTTCAATGACAAGCAGGGGTGGGCGCAGGGTGGCAGGCCCGGGCTTGTGTGTCTCAGATGGCCCTCCCTCCTCAATGGGGCAAGAGCAAAATTAAACAAGCCTCTTCCGATTTTTTACTGAAGCGCTTTCCTTAGGTCACAGAACCCTATTTTTACCCATTTCCTAAAAGTGCAGACTTGAAAACTCGCAGCTGCTAACAATGCTCAGTAGGTTAATGCACATACTGCAAAGACTTGAGTGTATAACATTGGTTTGCAGTTTGGAGGAAGATGAACCATTAAATGTGAAATAATACCAGCTATCAAACATCTAGAGAAATTTCAGGATGCTTTGTTCATATCATGTGCATCAAGAAGCAATTGAATTATCTCATCACCTGTTCAGAGATGTAGTTTGTTTATCTCCGCGTTACATCCTTTATTCTGCCAAGAGTAGGTTTAGCATAAGACCTATGTCACTGTGTTTTCTTCCTGGTATCATTTATACCTTCAAGTAACAAATCAGTGCATTCTGAGAGTTGAAGTTTTCGTTCAGCTGAATTCAATTAATTGGACCAGCAGGCCTGAAAAAATGATCTGTAAAAGGAAGAGTCCAGGACTGGAAAGTGGTTTCATTGTAAAATGAGGTCCTTTGCTCACCCTGATTTTTGGCAATAATATTCATTAAGCGCATAGTACTTAGCAAAATGGCTATTTTATCAGCGAGCAAAAATGTGCTTTAGCTGTCAATTTGTAGTTAATTTGGTTAACATCTCCTTTTAGCCTATGTCAAAAATTTGATTAAGCATGAAGGCAAAATCTGAAAACAAAAAGAGCATTAGCAGATACAGATAAAGTTTCAACACCACCCAGATAGGTGGTACGCCCTCACCGAATAGGGGTCAATCCTGTCACCTAAAAATCTAAATAAAACCAAAAGATTAATAATAACCATGAAGAACAGAAAATGTATGCAATACAAGAGAAAGTAGCCACGTGGACTAATGTCGACTGTCATGTGTCCCTGTTAGGCCTAAAGGGAAACACTGCCATTTTTTACATGGACACAGGTTTCTTCCTAAAGTTGCCTTCACTCTCACACAATCACAACTGCAACCGTGAATAACGATACAGAAAAAAACTGTACATAATTACAACAAATTTGACAGAAAGCTACATATTAACTCAGAAAGCGTGCTTTTTGTGATTTGGTGTAAATCCGTTTAGGCCATTTCAATAAGTTAAGGTTAAAAATAGAGATATCTGGACGGTTGGTCCGGGAAACAAATAAAAAAACAAAAAATTGCAACTCCAAAAAATAGAGCGTTTTGATTGGTGGTGAGGGCTATTTGTCTCCATAGGCAGTCTCACTGCTGTTGAACCTATCAGTACGCCCCCCCCAGGCTCTTTGGGGGAGGTCTATCTCCCTGGCCTCAAAATGAAAATTAAAAAAATGTGTGTGCTGGTCCTCTCCTGGATGTCTTTGACAGCTTCTGAGGGACCAAGTGCAGCCTCCTGTGTGGTGTCACACACGGGTGGGACCCAGCGTGGCCTACTGTGTGACTCTCGCAAGAGCCAGCACAGACCGTGTGCTCTGACGATAGTCCTGTGGGATCGAAAAACCTTTATAAAAATCTGGAGTGGGGGACTGCGGCCAGTTGGCGGCTTGCAGGACTGGCCACCAGTGGGGGTTGGGTGAAGCACCTGGGTGCAGGCCAGCATATCACTCCACTAACCTTTGTTTTTTTCAGTGAATATAAAGAGTTATCAGAAAAAAGGAAATTTTATTTATCAGAGCGGAGGTAAAAATCTTTTTGACCTATCCTCTCATACACTTCTGGAAAACCTTGACAGGTAGCATTGGCTTGGGTAAGTATATAGGTTTTCCAGTTTGGAAAAAACATTTCTAGGTTTGGTTGGATGCCAAATGATCATGTGTACAGTCCCCCAAATTGATTCTTAAAGTCTGCAGTAACTTTCTACCTAATAATAGAAATGGATTACTGGACTTGAGTCAAGGAATAAGGCAGATTTCTGTTCCATCCAATAAATAATATCCTGTCCTTCCTTGTGGTAAACATTCCAGTTTCGCCTTCACTAGTTTCTCCATCGACACCCTCATCATAAGCCTGAAGCCCAATGGGAGCTTCTGGTTGTATGCCATCTAGAAGCAAATTAGACTCAAGGAAGTGTTCCACTAAAATCTCATCGGCATAACCTCCAGTGAAACTTAAACCTCTTAATGATGCCTTTCATCCTTATCAAATTTGCATTGACACTCTGTTTGAACTGGAAGAATGATCTTTGGATCATCAACCATGCCATGCCCATGGCGCTCTCAAGAGTCGCATCTTTGTCATCCAGCCCATATTTTCCATCTTTAATAAACCACATAGAGAAGGCATGCAATCTGCAGTGCATGTTCAGTATAATCAATCTCATTCAGTTGTCACACAAGGAATATTATTAAGGCATTTTCTTCCCCAGTAAATCCCAACTCCTCAGAGGAACAACTGGACCGGAGGAGCAGCAGTGTGACAAACTAAAACCAGCCCATTTTCTTTGTTTTCCTCTTTGTCATAGTGTAGTTTGCAGGGAATCTAGCAAAATGCATTTGTGCCAGTCAGTGGTTCCACACCTTGTTCACTTCTTCATAATATACTACCCTCTACACAAACATTCAAATACTTTGAAATCAATGATGTCGGACTCCACATGGCTTGTGGTATTTCCTCTCCTACCTGAGCATGGCTAGGTTCAAATTCCCATTCATTAACATCCCAGAGAACAGAGCTTTGTCATATATCTGCTCAACAAATAGCGCGGATCATGAAGACTGACAAGCTCTGACATTTTTCCCTGAGCTTTAAATTATATGAATAAGTAAATATTTCTTATGTAATGGATCATGCTGTTGAATCAGTACAACTTTCATTCAATCTTTGGCTCAGTGGGTTACCATGTAGACAGCAACCTGGGCACATCAAATGGGAAGTTCACAAAAGACAGTGGCAGCAAGCAAACACCAGGCTCTGACCACTCAACCATGTGAATGATAGCACTGACTCAAACTCTGGGCCATAAAAGAAGGTGGTGGTCAAGCTTCAGATGGAGTCCATCATTCTGTTAATGTGACAATAAGCAACAAGACCTTCTACCCGGGTTTGCTGCCTGAATATTTGGCACTGTATGGGTGTTAATGAGTAGCACTACTCCCAGTCACAGCTAATATAATTTAATTGTTTATTATTAAGTGTAATATGTTGCATGTATGCCATTTCCAGGTCAAATATTGCCTCTAGCACAACTGAACATTTAGGTTGCAAAGGAAGATGACAACCGCACTAAGATACATTCTCTATGCCAGATAGTGGCGGAGTTGGTGTTTCCTTTATGCCTTCCAAATATCTACAGTTGAACTCCTTCTCCTCATCAACCAGCAATTGTGCCCCTACGGCATACCACAATGCACTCTGACAAGGCATCAGTGTAAAAGTCAGCGACGTGGTCAATTAATCTACAGATATAATTGCCCTGAAAACAAGATCATAAAAGGAGGGTGGTGACCAAATTATTTCACAAACTCAGTCTCCAATCTTTCCTAGTCTGCGAGGGTTTATTCAACACATAGGGCCTGATTCCGATCCCTCTAGGAAGGCCTCCAGATGACTTCCGGAACGAGCAAATCTGATTCGGAGCCTATATTTCCGACCGAATCGTCCCTCCTTCGGAACGACCAAGTACGATGCGAAGATCTCGTCCGCATCGACCGAATCGTTTCTGAACCGAATTCTGTCAGTTTGACTCGTTCACAGCTGAATCGTGCCGCGCAATGGAGCCGGCATCCAAACGAGCGAGTACGATTCGAACAGCCGTATCGACTCGGTTTTGCTGAGTCAAAACGGCTGTGGGAATCGGACTTCAGGGGACTGTAGCAGGCCCCCCTTCACCCGGGGCCCTCTGAATCGGTCCCGTGGGGGTACCCATGGGTCTCCCCTTTCCATGCATGCACAGTGTGGCAGGCACCATGGGGTGCCCGCCACAGGGTGCAGGCTTTTCCCCGCCCACCCCTTTTTGCTATGGGAGCCTGTGTACGTGTTCGGTATACAGGCTCCCATAGAGTTCAATGGTAGTCCGAGCGAACCAAATCCGTCACTATGCGGATGCATCGAAATCAGTCGCTCGTACGGCGGGCTTTCCTAGCGAGATCGGAATCGGGCCAATACTATTTCCCTATGCTTTCAAAATGTATATTTTCTAATTCTGGAAATGTCCCCTTAAGCAACCACTACTGTAATGGCTTTACAAAAGTAATTTCAGGTTTTAAGGAAACAAGAGCCAGAAACAGCTCTTTAACCATAAAATGTTCCACTGACCTTGACACATGCTTGAGAGCCACAGTTTATGATTAATTCGCAGACCCATCCATCATTTTACATATGACATATCTATTAAACAGAAAAGATGTTCTACTTCCCCCCATCGCAGGAAATTAAGTTCAAAAAGAGGTAGAGCAGAATATCCCCTAAAGAATATAACATTCCATACTGGCAATCTAATTAGAACTAGGGTTCCCGGTTTTATGGTATTAATTTTTTTGACACTACCATCTGTATTTATCCATATTTATTCTTTGTTGATTTTATCTGTATTTATCCTGATTTAGTTTGGGTTTTGTGAAAAAACAATGCTGAAACTAGTGTATTTCAACATTTATTTAACCGATAAATGTGCACTCTTACTTGAATACCCGACAGGTTTCACTAATACGAACACCCAAAGATGATAAACCAATTTACTTATATGACAAATTGCAAATTTTAGTATCACCTTGTGCATTTCTACTGCTGGTTAAGCCTAATTACTAAAATCCCTTTCTTTTTTAACCTCCTTACAAGTTAATCCATACAGCTACTGGCCCGGCAGTCATATCTGACAGCATTTAGAATCACTTATAAAACAAACTAATTTCCACGTTTAACCACATTTAAAAAAAATACAGATAGGAAAAAAACGTTTCTGTCTGTATTTATCTGCAAAAATCATTAAACACGGAAAACAGGGAGCTTTAATTATAGCCTCTTACTCACACCGACTGATTTGTGATGCATTTTGGAATAATGTAAGACTACTTCTATACGACTGGATTCACAAAACAATTCAGGCTAGTCATGGTTTGATAATCATTGCGGCCAAACACAACAATGAGAACAAAGAAAATAAACTCAGGATAAACTGATCTTCTATCTTGCCCTAATAGCAAAACATGGAACCAAAGAGTGAGGACCAGTAAATCTTTGTCATGAACCAACAGATAACTCTTTAGTCCTGATACGCCCTATTCTAGAGGACTACATCTTGGAATATTCATCTATAACAAGTTCAGAACAATGGTTCAACTTAAAGCACAATCATTGAATTCCTTTGTGCATGGGCAGCATGCTTCACACTTTCCTGGGTCCCCCAAGCAACTGAATATGCAAAACATGCGTCACAACAAGGATAAATAGTGACCCTGAATAGTATTGGCCATCTGCATTGCACAAAGTTCACACTGAAATGATTCACTACAATACAGGAAGCTCTGGCAATGTATAGGATTACAGTTGGCATTTATGCAACAATTCTCTAAAAAAACAGAAAAGTGTGCTAGCCAGCAGTTCCCTAAAGTCAGCTGCTGTTTCCGTCTAAGTTACTTTTGCATGGCAAGTGACCTGTGTACATGCTCTTAAAACTCGGAGTTTATTTCCTTATGCTGCTTATAATAAGCATATTTAAATTGCATCGCCTCATGCAACAGCGTTTTTTACTTATGTATTTAAAAAAAAAAATATATATATATATATATATATATATATATATATATATATATATATATATTTGTAGATCCCGCTCTCCCAAAGATGAAAGCAGGCACCGGCAACCAGGAATCGGTGAAGGTATTTATTTAGGCAGAGATGAACGCTGGACAACGCGTTTCGGTGGACACAGCCACCTTGATCACATCTATATATTTTATTAAAACTAGGCTGCTAGGGATTACATTTGGAGAGTGAGGTAAAGTCACAAGGCAGATGTACATACTTTCTGGTCACAGTTTGCAAACAATAGTTTTGCAATGAGAAAGTTTTTGGGGAAGTGACCCACATACTAAAAGATTTTCAAAAAACTAACCTACCTCATTAAAATGTATGAGGTAGGTTACAAATTACAACTCACTCATGGTGGTACGCTAGGTTCAGCAGAACACAATGCTTGTGTTTGACCTGAAATAAACTACCTTTTAAAAAAAATAGGAGCCCGATTTCCTTATACTAAACAGGGCTGCCTTAAAAAAAATCATGTTTTTCTTTGAGAGTTGGCAGTGGGCCACTGGACTACCGCCCACTCACCCAGAAACCTTTCACAAAATTCACAAAAGGGGAAGAGGAGCCTCCTCCCCTTTGGAAAAGGCAGTACTTTATTTGTAAAAAATAAGTGCTGGGGCTCAGATTTGGATCATAGAATCTTGTTACCAGTGCTGCGGAATGCGGGGCTGACATTTGATTTATCTACCACCAGACACTCCCTGGCAAAGTACGAAAAGTCTCAGGAAAAAAAACGCTTTTGTTTTTGTTCTAATGCGTTTACCAAAACAACGCTGTATGTGAACAGAAGTATATCTACCAGCACCACTATAAAAAATAGAATATTCAAAAGTCCGCGCTGGCTGACAAACACACACCAACCTTTTGAATGTGCAGAACTTTTTTCAAAGGGCCCTCACGTGTACAGAAAAACAATTGTACTCTTTACCAGCCCCGCATCTCTAATAGTCACCAACAATAAGCATTTGAGAAAAATGCTTTGTCTGATGACCAACAAGGCCCGGTACTGGAGGAGGCTGAAAGAGAGGCACTCACTGGCAGATTCACACTGACGTCCAGCAATCCCGTCCAGATTAGCCTCTTGGGCACTCTGTTGCTGGGTGCTGTCCCAGGCAGTGAGATGCACGCAACTGCAGTCACCTCTGCACACCACGGGCGCGCATTCTTCTTTGAAAAATTACTGCACTCCCAGCATGAAAGACAGCCATAGCACCGGCCCTGTAAAATACGTGCAGGTGCTGAGCACTGGAAACCTCTGCCACAAATTAAGCACTGGAAAGAGTTACCACCTCTTTTGACGATTCAGTATCTTTTCAATGGTTTGCCATCAGAATTAAGCTACCGAATGACTATTTGAAAAAAACGCCCACAACACACCCCTGCTAAAAGCAATACGTAGTCGATTTCTAAACTACTTTACAGAATGGCAAGCACTTTTGGGATTCGGTAAATCGGTTTAGTACAAAGGTAAAAAAACTTTTAGTGGCACACTCACTAATTTAGATATTCTAATGGTGTGCGACCACTAAAAATGTTAGTACAACGGGCCACATTTTGGCTATGAGCAGAGCTGTTGCGCTGTGCGAAGTTCCCTGTAACATGTAATCTTTAGGCAGTAGGGTTTTTCACATGTCAGTTTCTGTGTACTGTGGTAATAAGATGAACTGACCTTCGCAATGTAGTGGTATCAGTGTCTTTATATGGTACAGTTGCTTTAAATAATGTGATATTGGGACACCTTATTTAACTGACTTGTGATATACGTTTGGGTGCTTTTATTGCAACAGTTAGTGGTATAAAACCCCATATTTTTCAGGGACCTGTGAAATCTGGATAATATTTTGCAGCTCCATGTGAAATATGGCTATCATAATAACAGCCCCATGTTCTCCTGTACATTGGGTGTTCTTGTTTCTTCATGTTACGGCACACCTTGCTGCCTGGCCTTGGTCTCTATGAATTGTAAATAAGTTCCTGGTAGGGACCTGTCTGGATAATATTCCAATATTTCTGCTAAGGCATGATTAGAAAACTAGTTATCGTTGCCAACTGATTAGCTGTTTGGGAGTAATGGGTAAATAAATAGTACATTTTGGAGCATAGACATTTTGTAATTCATTCCTATACCTAATTTATATACCTGGGGAATATAGCTAAATCTAAACAAAATGCTTTATGAAGTTGTTTTTTGGTCTTTGGGCTGGGATTGGGGGCTGCTACAGTGAATCAGGAAAGAAAAACGGTTGCATAATTTTCACTCTGTTCTACATCACACCGACCTCTGTTCTGGCTTAGTTACAAAAGATGTAACTTTGCTGCATCTGATAACAATGTGGCTGTAGCATTCTCCGATTTTGTGACTGGCCCAGGTGTTCATTCACTTGTTGGAGATGAATCTGATGCCATTGTTGTACATCTGGAATTTCAGGTGCTGTAATTTCATCACTAGCTCCAAGGGACGAGTGTTGCGTATACATTGAAGAGTACTCCCACCTAGCCCTCTTCTTTAAGGGCTGGAAGACTCCTATCCTGACAGGTTGACTCACTGCAATCTGGAAGTAAGAATATTTCAGCAGAATGTAATATCCCCAGTTTGGTGGACTTCTGAAAAATCAAAAATTAAAGTCCAGATTGTGCAACACTGCAACTTTGACTCCGTTTTTAAAATGAGATTTATAATGCTTACTAAAAGGTGTGAGTGCATCAAATTTACCAGAAGAGGTTTTGTTATAATGAAGATGTCCAGTCAATGCCTGACAGAAGATACAGTGTTGTGCTGTAGCTGTAGCTGGGCCTGTGGGCTGTTGCCAAGCAGATTGGCAGATTTAACTGTAGGAAAGTCTGCACCGACAGCAAAGCTTTCCTGCTCATTATTACCATGATGTGCCCCAACCTCCTGTTACTCCCCCATCTTTTGCTGTTCTTCTATTTGAGTTTTATCTCAGCTCATACACTTGTAGTATGATGATGTGTCCCCACATCCTACACAGAGCTGTATTTTAATGACTTTCTTAACGCTACTCAGATTTGATTTGAGGTGGTTACTGCCACTTGATGTATAAGAGTAGGATGTGGTCTACTCATGTATTCAACTGTGTAGGAAAGTAGGATCTGCTTTCATGGAAACCCCCACTTTTTGCCTGGTATGAGTATGTTTTTAGGTCTCGCAGACCTGCGTTGCAGTGCGCATGCGCTGCTCGCTCTGCGAGGGCTTTTTGTAATCGAGGAGATTTCAGAAGTGGGGTTGAAGCCCCACCCATCATTCTCATTGGCTGGCGTCATCGTTTATGCTAAACGGTGGCCTCCGATTGAAAATGAGGCTTCTTTGTTGCCGCTCTGTCTCCTTTTTAGACTGCCCATCCGGACTGGATTGTTTGCTAGCGGCGTGACACGGTCCTCCATATGTAGGCGGTAAGCACTATTTTGTTTCAGTCGCACACTGCTCAGCAGCGGCACTGCTTCCCACATCGGTGGCCAGACATGCACGCTGACTGGAGGTGCGCTCGTTGTTGTTCTTAGTGGCCGGAGGTGCG
This sequence comes from Calotriton arnoldi, assembly GCA_963921515.1. Lineage (NCBI taxonomy): Eukaryota > Metazoa > Chordata > Amphibia > Caudata > Salamandridae > Calotriton > Calotriton arnoldi. The sequence continues at coordinate 1,272,950 of CAWUFW010003266.1, forward strand.
AGCGAACCTTTAAATAGACTTGTTAGTATCCTTAAGACGTGCAGTCCAGGCCTTCAGACCGGAGGCGCTGAGCCCAGGCTTACAGTCCCCGAGAGGGGCTTGTCATACCGAGGCCGTCTGTTTGATCTGGTTTAAACTTGCGAACGGAGCTTGCTCTTTAAGGTTCACCTTATCCTGCGATACTATCAAAATAATTTCTCCTGTATAGTTACTCACCACGCCCCCACTCTCAGAAAGGGTCAGAGGGAATAAGTGCCACGGGTGCAGCAAGGAATGCAGCACAGCTCCAATTAAACACGCACATTCGCACGTTACTTTTCAAACAAGCTCCGCACAAAGGGGGTGCTTAAGCATCATAAATCCGATGAAGAGAAAAACTGCCTGCTTAGAAATATAACATTTACAGTCCAGAGTAATCTTCCATCTGAAGAGAGATCTATGTGGAAAAATGCAGCACCTATAGAAATGGAAACAAATTTCTTTTACAGCATAATGTAAAACAAAGATATTCTAGCAGCTACAGCGGAATTTCTTAGCATCTGCCAATTCTGCATCAGCAGTCACCTGTAGTAATAAATGACGTCACTAATGTAATCCTTTAAGAAGTGAACTCTGGCGTACAAGGCCGTCGTCCATACCAGCAGACATTGTGAACAGCAGCTGCCTGAGCAGAATATCCCAGGATTAGTAACAAACATTAAGAGGTGAATAGTTGTCCAGCTTCCATTCTTTAGAACTTCGTTTCCTTGAAACTTCTGCTATTAGATTGCTGATGGCTCTGAGGATAATATTGGTCACAGAAGCGCGAGCCACGTTTTGTATGACGAGAGAAACGGAAATAAAACACACCACCACACGCATGGAGAGTTGAATAATGGGGTAAAATCTACCAGGATGTGTATGTGTGTGTTTTTTTAAATAGTGTATGTATGTGTTGTTTTTTTAAATAGATGTGTACAGTTATACACTGCTCTGTTAAGTACCATTTCAAAATGAAACTTTAAAATTTTTCTTGAATTTCAAAATATTTTTTTAAGCTGTATTAAGGTTGATCGAAAAAAAAATTGTTACTTTCGATCTGACTTACCCTCGCCTAGCAGGAAATGCTGTTTATTACTAAATCTGACACTTAAAGGACAATAACAATGACGCCACCCACATAAAGGGAACGTGTATTGCATGCCAGCTTCTAGAGGCCAGGCTCTGACTGTCCTGGACCGCAGCTCGCGCCGCTCTCCAGCTCCTCTAGGTTAACAGCAGCTCACGCAGCGGGGGCTTTTGGAGACAGAGAGAAAGAGGGGGAGGTGGAGAGAGCTGAGAGGGAAAACAGATCAAAGTTAGAGGGAGTGGGTGTGTGGCTAGAGAGAGACAAGAGCGATCAGAGGTAGAAGAGAGAGGGAAGAGACTGAATGGATGGATGGAAAGATAGAGAGTGACAGAAGGGAAGGAGCAGGGCTGGCTTGGACATTTTTGCCAGCCCTGCTCTGAGTGAGCTTCCAGCTCTATGCGGAGGTTCTGAAGTTTTGAAATCCATTAGGGATTCATCAGGCTCCCCAGAGCACACGAGGGACGACTTCAGAAACCCTTTGTGGTTTGACCAAGGTAGGAGTGTCCCACCCAAGTCCATCCACGGCCGCTCAGGCAGTGATGGGGTGAACGCCGGACCCATCTCTAACCCTGGCCCCTCGGAGTACTCGCCTCATCTCTCGGGGCAGCAAACACGAATTGCCGTTTCCAAGGGTGGCTTGCGGCCTGAGCCTGCCTGCCTACAGCCAGCCTTGCACACCAGAGTCGCTGCCTGCAATGGAAAACCCAAAAGCGCAAGGCCAGAACTAGTTGGAGTTATGGGAGCCCAGTCCACTGCCTCTGAAGATGTCCAGGGTTTCATCAGCAGGCACTTGGCATGCATACCTGGATGATGGTAAGACAATAAGATGATAATAAGTTGACAATAATTTGATAATCATATGACGTGGATACACTCGGGTAGAGTCATGATGGGTCATTCACATATTGAAGGATAGCCACTGATGAATAGGACATCAGCATACTTTGTAGCATTGCTGAGTGCAGGCTCGAGGCACAGACGCAAACTTTAAACACTAGGCTATTTTCATGTTGTGCACAGTACAAGCTAATGCACAGAATGCACTCCACACCGTGATTGGATACAGTTAACACTTGGTTATTTGTAGCATTTATTCAGTCTAGGTAAACTTGCTGGCGAGTGTCACTCATAGTCGTTGAAATGTCACTCATAATTACACTGAATTTATGAAAATGTCACATAGCAATCTGAAACCTTGGCAGCTATGTAGATAACAAAAATATCTTTATAGTGCTACAGTTATGTATTCCGCCGCGGACTTTAATACAGAAAAGGTAAAATATAGCTCTATGACACGGAGCATACCCAAGCATTTGTAACGCAATAGGTCTCGCATTTGCGAGAGTTTAAGCTATTGGCATTGTAAATGACAATGTCTTTTATTTATGTTTTCAAAACCAAAACATAAATAAAAGGCATTGTCATTTATAATGCCAATAGCTCAAACTCGCGTGAAGGCGAGACCTATTGCATTGCAAATGCTTGTTGACTTAGTTTGCTAGGTTCCTGCTAATCAGGACCCCAGCATCTGTGCTCTCTCCCCTAAATTGACTCTGGTAAGTAGTTTGGTACCTCCACAATTGGCTACTGGTGTACCCGTATAAGTTCCTAGTATATGGTCCTGAGGTACCCAGGTGATAGGTACACCCATGGGCTGCAGCATGTATTGTGCCACCCATGGGAGTCCACTTAAACTGTGACTACAGGGCAGGCCTGCCATTGTAGCCTGTGTGAGTTGGTACTTGCACCCCTCACGACAGATATAAGTTTCCTTATATCTGAAGTCACTGCATTTAAAACTTATAAGTCACCATGGCATGGCAGGCTCTTCAGTCCTGAGAGCAGGGTGCTTGGTTACAAGTGTGACGATGCCCCTGCATGAGGTGGACACCCCTACAAACCCCGGAGTTGATTCTCCAGGCTTTGTAAGTGCAGTCAGCCACTTTCAGGTATATAGTGGACATCAATCATTATGAGATGTTTAACTATATATAGTGGCAGCACCGAACCTGGTCATGCCTTGTATCAAACATGTTGGAATCATGCCCCAACACCGATTCTGGTGTTGGAAGTATGATCCAATGTACTGGGGGGCTCCCTAGGGGACCCCTTGTACTCCCGGTAACAGCCTTTCAGGGTCTGCCAGCAAGCTAGTGCTGCCGCCGACCACAGACATGATTCTACCCTCCTGCTGCTGAGTTGAGTTCAAGCAGGGGAAGGTGGAACAATAGGTTTCTTGTCACAGGGAGGTGTGACCACCTCCCAGACAGGACTTAGTGTATTGGGTTGGGTTCGGGGCACTTTGTAGCACCACCAGACTGCTTTGAAGGGCACATTTGGTGCCCTCCTTGCATACTCTGGTTTGAGCCAGTTCAGGAACCCCTGGTTCCCGCTCTGGCGTAAAACTGGACAAAGGACAGGGGAGTATCCTCCCCTCTGTCCTGCCCCTCCTCTGGGAGGGACCCCAGAGTCGTTCCAACCCTTTTTCTAGCGTACTTAAGGGCTCCCCTGTGGGTGGGTCCTTAGATTCGTCTTGGAACAAGACTCACCTCTGAAACCAAGACACTCTTCGACCTTCTGGACACTTGTACTTCGTTGGACTTTGACTGGAACCGAGACTGCATCAAGGAAGAATCCTGCTGCTCCTGGTCTCGCTGTTCTTCAAGTCTTCTGCGTCGTCTGTGTCAGTGCTTCATCCAGGTTCTCCAGAAGGCCTGTGGGCATCAAGGACATCTGAAGTAATCTCCCTTGGAGTGAAGGAGTCACTCCCCTGCATCTGCAGGCACCGCAGCGAACATGACCGGTCTGCTGCTCGGGACGTCTCACGGACGTCCCATGGCCCAGCAACACAGGTGGTGGTTCTGCAGCTCCCCAGAGGCCTGATCTGTCTTGTCAGCAAAATGTGAGGACAGTATCCCTCGTCAGAGCCGCTGGGACCAAACCCCTGTGCACCGCATCAACTTGCCGTTGCCAAGGCTTGTTGGCTCTGCACTCCAGAGATCTTCAGGCTACAAGAAGGTCCAGCCTCCAGCACCTCATCCCTCGAAGATCAGCGTCCCCACTGCATCTTCTGCACCATAGGCCTCCTTCTTTGGTGAGCTGCTCAAGGTCCTCTTGCGACTCCTGTGCCTTATGCCTGTGGGTCCTCCGGAGGGTCTTCTCTTGCTGCAGTGGGGTCCCCTGCTTGCTTGGGCCGGCTCTGACTCTCCTGCACTTGGTGAGTCCTTTGAACCTTTCTGCTCCCAACGTCAGCATCTTTTCGCTCTCCACACCAGTTGCGGCTACCAAGGCTTGTTGGTGCTCCAACTGGACCCCGACCACCTAGACACCGACATCTGACGTGGGTCAGCTCGTGCATGGCTCCTGGTCTTTCTCAGTGCCACAGCTGCAGCGACAAGATCACCGTCGTCTCTTCTGAACCTCCCAACATCGGTGGGCATTGTGCTTCCGTGCCTCCTGGTCACCTTCAAGTGGCATAGACTCTGTCCCCTCTGCTTGCAGGTTCTTTTCTTCAGAAATCCACCTTTGGATTCCACCGGACTCCTTCACTGTCTTCTCCAGAGGCATCTTCTTCAAAGTATCCCATTGTCGTCTATGGCAGGTTCCGACGTCACTTCACCCCTATGGACCCGGCTTCCCTGGTGCAGGTAAACTGGTTCCTAGGGCATCTACGGGTGGGGTGGCTCTCCAACCTTCTGTCTTCTAAATGGTTTCTTTGGGGTCCTCAGGTAAAGGTCCTTCCTCTTTAAAACTGCAACAGCGACTTCTCCATTGACTTCCATTGGGCACGCCCTGTTGTCCCACTCTGCACATAGCCTCCGTGGGGTTCCTTGGTACTTACCTTGGGTGGTTGTTTGCGTCCCCAGCGCCTCAGAGTCTTCTGGTCCAAGTCCCATTCGCCTTTGCAGTTCGCATTTCACTTTCCTAGTATATGGTTCGGTCTCCACCTGAAGAACAGTGTATATTTGAGCTACTTACCTGATTATTTTGAAGCATTCTTGTGTGTATTGTTGATATCTCCGGGTAGGAGATATACCAATGTGTTAGTGATTGTGTTGTGTAATAAATAGACTTATTTTCATAACACACTGTGTTGTTCTTTTTCATCTAATCTACACTGTCGATTAAATGTCGTAAAACAAGCTGTTTTACACTCCAAGATAAGCCTGAAGGCTGCTCTCCACAGCTACCACTTCGAGAGCTTTCTATGGTTATTGAAGACTACTAGAAGCACCATAAGGGTTGTCTGGATTAGTTCAAGGTGCATCATTTGAATAAGTGTGCACCATATACTGAGCCAGCCTTCTACAAAGTGCTACTGGCTGAGTACTGTTTACATTGTTTATGTCAACAAAATTCAATAAAACCTTTTGAACGAAAAAGTGCCTTATCCTCTACTCTAGAATTCTCTCTCAGCTGAAGTCAGGCTAACCCCACTGCTGCCAGTCCCAAAATAATATTTACTTAGCCTCGAGACTCACTAATGCTGCTCCACCCAAATCTGGACTCCATACATCTACTCACAACCTACATATGTACCTTTTCACATGATGCACTGCCTCTCCCATCAGCCTCTTACCTTTCCTTATCACGCATCCTCTAGCTATGTGCTAGCATGCAACTCACTTGTTTTTTTTGTTAACTGGCTTGTTAGCTAACATTCATGCTAAGAAATAAAATGTTTATGTTATGATTAATTAAAATCTTTAAAATGAAAACTATCTTTTCGAGCAGCATGTATCCTATTGTATTTACATATGATTTGCAATTATTGTTAACATTTGCAATTTTTTAAAAAGGAACATTAAACCGAAGAAATGTATTTCAGTCTTAGAGTCCATCCAGAAGTCCTGATATACATAAACTGAAGAGATGCTAGTCACATCTAGTAGATGCTCTTGCTCACTCAGACTATTGGTGTACACAAATATTACTATCCTTATGTCCGAGCTAAAGGGAATATAAAAGGACTATTAAACTGATAACCTGTGACAAATAAGGTCAGGGGCTTCATATAATTGGAGCACCTAATATGTGTGTTTATTTTGCAAGAATTGTGCACGATTAACTGATCACGATTTTATCCTCAAGGGAGTTCTAATCAGACTTTTCAAAATGGGGAATAAGGCGTCTTTGAAATTGCCTGACAACCTTTATGTCTAGGTATCGGAGTGATACTTTTAACTGTAGTTCCAAGGGATTTGAGACAGTACCACTGTCCCCAGTCAAGATTTCCCATAAGATTTCTTTCTCTGATCCCTACTCTGCAGTCCTAATTCAGTCACATAGTTTCACAAAGCAGTCCATAAACGCCAGATCCTGATTAAACCCAACTCCAGTTTTATTGGAGACGGGGCTTAATTTGAGCCAGTGGTTTCTGGGAGGTGGGGGGCAACACCGGCACTCGTTTTTGGAAACCAGCACTTATTTTTCCTCATCGAACATTTCCCAAGAGTAAGGGAAGGAAAAACACACAAAGGGGAAAGGAGGTGGAAGAAAACTCAGGAAAACTGCCAGAATGGGAGAAAGAAGGAATCTGCAAAAGTAGGATACAGGACAAGGGGGTGTCTCGTAGAGGATTAAAGAGGCATGAGGAGGACTGAAGATGGTCCATCCTTGGCATTCGGGACACCGATATTTAAAAGCGCTGGCCGCAGTCTTCTGAGCAGATCTTTGCGCACCGGTACTTTTTATTTTACAAATTAAGTACTGTGTGTGGATTGGCTAGCGCTCTTTGGCAGGTTGATGATCTTCCTAAATGCGGAGCACTGTATGGTTTCAATACTGTTAAAGGCCCTTTATAGAAGTTTATCTCCAACTGCATATGCAATCAGCCAAATTATATTGATTGCTGTGCACCACCTGAAGTGTTCCTGTTACAAATGCTTTCATTTCCGGACACACAGAAAACAAACACAAAAAAACCCTTAATAAAGTAAAAAAAAGACACTGGCTTCAATTCAGTCAATTCGCAGTACTCTATAGAATTGCCCGGTTAAATATATTGGCCTGTAGATTAATTTGGCAAATAATACAGACTCCAATTTCTTCTAATGTGGTCTCAGTCACCACCGAATCATAACACAAACAAAAGCTGGGCACATTCTAAATGCGAGAATAAAAAATTAGCTAGCATTCGCACCAAGAATTTTCAATTCTATTAAGGACACGGAGGCGAGGATTATGCTTTCTCTTTCTATTTATTGCCACTCACAGCAGCCAATCAAAAACTTTTGTATGCAAAAAACACTACACATCCCATGATGCTTTGGTATACATCACTTCCTGTATGACCCTATAAGAGCCACCATAACCATTACGTGAGCCTCTTTCTTTGCTCGAACGTTTTTTAGTCCCAAGAATAATTCAAGTCCAAACAAAATCCTCCAACATGGAAGAAACCAAACGGGAACGTTAACATCTTCTTAACGAGAAGTACTGCTACTCCATCTTCTTCTCAGAACCTGGAAAGAAGGCGATACAAGAAGCCCGTAATTTCTGCTTAAAACAGAATAATCAATACATACGGGTGGGTAAGCATTACAATTTTTGTAATATAACCGGGTGGGATAATCCTCGCCTCCGTGTCCTTAATAGAATTGAAAATTCTTGGCGCGAATGCTAGCTAATTTTTTATTCTATTACAGGACCGGAGGCTTCGGATTATGCTAGTTTAACGCTTATCAAATACAACTGAAGCTATATCACCCACCGGTTTATAGTAAAACTGTTTAAAAGTTGATTCAGAAGACCATTCAGCAGATCGCATGATAAGCAGCAAAGAAAGAGGCTCACGTAATGGTTATGGTGGCTCTTATAGGGTCATACAGGAAGTGATGTATACCAAAGCATCATGGGATGTGTAGTGTTTTTTGCATACAGAAGTTTTTGATTGGCTGCTGTGAGTGGCAATAAATAGAAAGAGAAAGCATAATCTGAAGCCTCCGGTCCTGTAATAGAATCAAATGTAACATAAAAGGTGTCAAGAGAAAGTTTGTGAGAATTTCCTAATCGAAAAGATCTCATCTAACAGATTTATGTTCGAAGACAAACACCAAGCAATGAAATTCAAAATTCCCAGTTAGTTAATGAAGGGAGAAGCCTGCAGTGAAAGCTAGGGAAATGGAAGCAGTATACGGCACAGCGATAAGACTGGAGTATGCCCTGGAGCCAGACGTAAGCAGACACGCTGCTTGCAGTTATGGCATTTTCAGCAATTTCATTAGGACGTCCTGAAGTGTGGCCAAAGCATTATTACAACGCTGTCAGCTACTTCAACTTCCTTTTTCCTGCAACTGGCCAAAGGCAAAAATAAAAATTGCAAATTTTGTAAAAAAAGTTATACAATCAGTTTAGTAACACGGTGACGGCGGTTCCTCTGAAGGCACAGAGATCACCGATCTCTAAATATAGGGGGCTGTAGTCCATCACGATGGCGGATAGAATGTTCTCTGCACCCTCACAGACAGCGGGACGCCTACCAAACTTTAGATATGAGAAGGAAGGAATTGAAGAGTGTGAAGGGATTGATGAAGAAAAGGATGGGTCTCCTGAAAGCCTTAGGATGGAGGAAACAAGAAGTAAAACTAGGGAAAATGTTGCAGAAAGGGTGGTTGCAACAGATGTAGAAGACAAGAGGACTGGGGCATGAATCTCCACAGCAATTACAGCAATGCCTGGTGAAGTTCCAAACTGAAACTGCACACAGGCTGTATAAGTAAGGTCCAAGGGTGGACAGAGATGGCACTACCAAATGGGAAGTCTGCATGGTCGACAGACAGGACTGTGTGGTTATCAGACCTCATTTAGACAGGGCCACAGAGCAGACAGGGGCTACAGAGCCCCAACTGTGGTAGTTGAGTTAGTTTGCCACTGGTGCCCTTGGGTCTGTCCAATTATGGCAGTGCAAAACCAGCCAAGTACAATCCTTTCTGCACCTGACTCTCAGGGAAGCAAGTGCAAGCAGTCATTTGTTTCTCAGAGAGGAAGTGTAGAGTGCAAGAGCTTACAAGTCAACAGTCAACCAACAGACACAATAATTTATATGTCCAACCTAGTGCTTGCTTTTTGTAAAAGAGATTACTTTATTCACACCACAGAACTATATACGATACAGTTCAATTAGATTATTGAACACACGGTTGCATCCCTAGTTGCGATTTCAGTCAGCGCTACAGCCACCCATTCCCGTATTGTCTCCCTACCCAGTTGACAATAGTAGCAACCATCTTCAATATTCTGTGATAGATGCACGGATTATGCACAGATACAGATTGTCATTGTTAGCCTCACAGGTTTAGATGTTCAACCCAATTCAATAGTTCTTTACCTCAGGTTTAGTTTGAACAAAAAGTCTCAAGCCCACATGCTCAATTTCCTCGGACTGCATATCAGTCCTTTGGTCCGGTCCCAGATGAAGCCTTGCACTACCTGACCAATGGTCTCACCGATCAAGTGGATGTGACAAGCACAGCCCATACCTTCCATCCTTGCTGCAGCCTCTCCTCATGGCTAGCACCGATTGCTGATTACAGCAAAACTGGCAAAAAGTAACAGCACAACGTATACAGCAATGGCGGCCTCCCAGACTGAGCGGGCTCCACTCAGCAGTGACTTGTAGTTACAGTACAGTCGTAGGTAAAGGCCGAACTAGTCTCATCTTCTACATGAGAAAAAGGGCTCCATTTGTAAATCTCTTGTTAATACTGTGAATAGCCTTACTAACTGAAATAGATAAGCAAGATATGAGTGGACAGATTTCTAGGGGCGACTCAAATGTGCAGAGAAGGAATGCTCATCAAAGGAGCATAATCTTAGACACTTGACGTCCAAAACTCAAGAGCTGCAGTTGCTGTGTCTTTGCAAAGAGTGAGTTGCTTCAGAATGTAGACTATAGGAGTTGCAAGGAAAAATGGGACAGCTTCAATGAGTCTGGGGAAGCAAGGTTAACTTGAAAACTAAGGGTCTGATTTAGAATTCGGTAGACGGGTTACTCCGTTACAAACATGACGGATATCCAGTCCGCCATCTTACAAGAGCATTATATCCAGTAGCATTTGTAATATGGCAGACGGGATATCCGTCACATTTGTGATGGAGTAACCCATCTGCTGAACTCTAAATCAGCCTCTAAAGTGAAATAGCAAACCAGTTTGCTTACTGAAAGAGAGCAAGCATTATAGAGGTGGTGCCAAACACTAGATGGTATATATACAGGGCATTTAAAAAAACACTCTGGCTATAATGTGCCCTCTGGACACCCTGTTCATCACAAATGTATAGAAATACATCCATTCTTTTTTGTGTCTGTCACTTAAAAGACCGAATGATGTACTAACTGATATAATATCAGAATAGAAAGGATTAAATATCGTGCTCAAAAGTGTCACAGCCAGTATCTCGACTATAAAACTATTTTGAAAGTAGCTATACATAGGATTACTGTACTAAATTCCACTTCTTGGCACCTTGACTACACATACATATATTATGTTTTACTGGAGCCTTCGAGCAGGTAAATATATTCTGGATGGAGGAAAAACCTGAAATAACAAGCATTGGAAATGTGATAGGTCTCGCATTTGCTTACGTTAGAGCTATTTGCATTGTAAATGGCGTTGTAAATGACTATGTCTTTTATCCATGTGTTATGGACGGATTGTATTCTGAATGTTTTTCCACAGAGCACCAAGTTCGCAGCGGCTTGGATCTTACCACTGGGTGTAGTGCTACGCTTGTGGTGGAGTGCGAGCGCCGCCTCTGGGGTTGAGGATTAATTAAAGAAAGAAATGTATGCATATCTAGTGACGCGGATCCACGGGTACCTGCGCCTATCCCCGGATCCGGGGAAAAGCAAATCCCTGTATGGTAATTATACATCACCTTACGTTTAAAAAAATAGAAATTGACTGAAAAAAACCAAAGGTTACAGGGAGGTTATAGTTAGGTTGACGTTTTCCCCAAATTCTGCAGTTCTAGTTATACTTATCTGAAAAAACTATAACCTGTGCCATTAAGTAACTTTAGGCCACAAATTATAGTTTCTTAACATAAGTACAACTATAACTGCTGAATTTCTATGGTTTTGTGTGGGTAAAACTTCAACCTAACTATAACGACCATGTAACCTTTGTTTTTTTCAGTATATACACACCCACACACACACACACACAAACACAAATAATACCCTTTCAGGCTTAGTGCTGCATAATTTATGCAAAAAAGGAAGCAGAGAATTCTGTGTAGTTACCAAGTTTAGGTGGCGAGAAGCTCCTATAAAGAACACCGTACAACACCAGTGACACTCTAAATCTGCTCACCTGCCTTTCTAGCAAAGTTTTTAAGCCTAGGATTAGCACAGTGCCATCTACGCTGAGCTAGAAAGGGACAAAATCTTTTGCCAGTTCTACAGCAAAGTATGCCTCCTTTTTTGCATAATTTATGTGGCGCTCTAAACTTGAAAGGGTACTGTTTTGACTTATACTGGGTGCTCCTTTTTGTCTGGACAAAGCTAAACCTCTCTGAAGAGGTGTAATGACAGCAGGTTGCTTTTATTCATTCTAGGCTAGCTTGGATGGTATTTTACCAATCCAGAGCTGTAATACTGTACCTGAACTGGTAAAAGGAGTTTGTCCTTTTACAGCTAGGAATGGATGGCATTAGCTTATTTGATGCTTAAAGATTTTGCTGTAGATACGGCAAAATACTTTGTCCCTCTCTAGCTTGGCGTAGATAGCACTGTTCTAATCCTATGCTTAAAAACTTTTCTAGAAAGACAGACAATTGAGGAGAGGAGATTCAAAGCATCACTGGTGTTATAGGGTGCTCTATGCAGGAGGTGCTCTTCACCTGAACTTTGAAACTACCCTGAGTTCTATGCTTCCTTTTCTGCATAATTTATGCGCACTCAAAGCCTGAATGGGTATTGTTTTCACCTATACTCGGTACTCCCTTGAGTCTGGACACAGCTAAACCTCTCTGAAGAGCTGTAATGACAGCAAAACATGTGTCAGGGGTTGCTTTTATTCATTCTAGGTTAGCTCGGATGGTATTCTACCAATCAAAAGTTATAATACTGTGCCTGAAGTGGTAAAAGACTGTTGTCATTTTACAGCTAATCCTTTCCTTAAAGACTTGGCGGTAGAATTGGCTAAATACATGGTCCCTTTCTAGCTCGACCTGGATGGCACCATGCTAATACTATGCTTAAAAACTTTTCTGGAAAAACCGACATTTGGAGGTGAGCATGTTCAGAGTGTCGCTGGTGTTGTAGGGTGCTCTATACAGAATCTACTCTCCACCTAAACGTGGGAACTACCCAGAGTTCTCTGCTTCCTTTTTTGCACACACACACCCACAGACGCAGATATATATATATATATATATATATATATATATATATATATATTAAATCCACACAGGAGCGTACAGTTATTATACATTTAATTATTGAAGTCCATAAATAATCAATATTCCAATGCAAGCTTCCTTGTCCACTTGTCTTTATTGACACTTGTTCCAAACTCTTCTAAACACAGATCAATCAATATTTCAATACAGCCAGCCTACGCGTTTCGTCCCCCATGGGACATCATCAGGGCTGTAAAAAGAAAGCAAAAAATAAAAATCCATTCCAATTCGAGATTGTATCGGGAAATAGGTAGATGATGTGGACCAGAGAGGGAACTGCAGCCCAAAATTACGCATAAATTAAATGAATAATGTCTGTGGCTCGCTAATGATTGGACAGAAATGTATTCAAAGCGCAAGGCTTGAATGCACAACTCCGGATTGGTTTAAAAGAATTTTAAATAGAGGTGGGGAATAGTCGCAAATTGCAGCGGGATTTATCGGGCCTGGCGGCAGAGGAGAGAACTTCATGGAGATGCTTGGACATAATATAAAGGTGAGCAGATGAGTGGGAAGAAGGCTAGCTAGAGGGGTGATAAGAGAAATGGGGTGAAGAATATTAAATAGCGGTTATATTTTTTCTTTACAGAATTAGCATCACAAAATAGAAATTTTGAAAATCGATTAGGAAGGCTGGAAGAGCAATTGACAGGAACTCGTTCGACATTATAAAAAGGTGAGCAATAAGTAAGAACGAGGCAAGCCTAAGGAACAGATATAAAAGTAAGGGGGACAACACTAAATAGTGGTAATTCTCTTTTACATCATAAAATAGAAATATCGGAAAATTGGAAAAAGAATAAGAAATAGACAGTAACATGAAAATGATTCAGGTGAGATCACTTTGAATCTAATGATGGGGAGTAAAGATTCAGGATGTTTCTGGAAATCATTGGGACAGAGGCCTGTGTTTCTTGATAAATACACATTAAATAGGACTAAGTGGAGTGTTCAGGGTTTCAAAAGTTAGAAGGAGGATGGGTGCTAACTGATGATATAAACTGAAAAAAACTTTTGATAATTGAAGGCCGGGTTAGTCATGACACATCATGGATCAGTGCACACGTACTATTCTGATCAACAATATTAATAATATTTTTGAACAAAGATGGGTGATCATTATGTTTAGGTGAATATAAGTTGGAAACTGTATAGGATTGTAGATCTAAATGAATGTCATATAGGAAGGATGCCTTTTGTTTGATACAAGTACATTTTGGAGGAGTCAATGATCATGGGGCATAACTTATCAGATGAGTATAGACTGTTCCATAGGAAGGTTGTAATGAATAAGTTATCAAAACACTTTGGTATGTTGTTGAATATAATTTACAAGTACATTTTTGATGTGCCAAAGATAGTGGGGCATACCTTTACAGATGAGTATAGACTGTTCTATAGGCAGGTGAAAATGAATATGTTTTCTAAACATTTGGGTACTTTTTTTTTTTTATTTGTATGTACAATCTCGAATTGGAATGGATTTTTATTTTTTGCTTTCTTTTTACAGCCCTGATGATGTCCCATGGGGGACGAAACGCGTAGGCTGGCTGTATTGAAATATTGATTGATCTGTGTTTAGAAGAGTTTGGAACAAGTGTCAATAAAGACAAGTGGACAAGGAAGCTTGCATTGGAATATTGATTAATTATGGACTTCAATAATTAATTGTGGATAAATTTATAATAACTGTACGCTCCTGTGTGGATTTAACCTTTTGTTAGATGACCTCTGGGCGGTGGATCATCAGAAGTGAGTGGTTTCTTTGAATATCTAGCCAATAAGTGATACACCTAGAATACTCACCTGTGCACACGAGTTCTGTGACCCTAACCGCTCTTTAACGTTGGTTTGAGATATATATATATATAGATATATATATATATATATATATATATATATATATATATATATATCCCCACAATGCAAAACTGGGCTGCATTTTAACACAAAAATGGATACAAGTCCTCACACCTCTGAAGGGTTTTTTCAAATTTGCTAAAATCACTGGTATCTACACTAAGATTTTTCAGTAGCCTTGTGATTTTAGTGAACAGATGCCACAGGCCAACACTCCACTATGAAAAGTGTTACAGCACCGGTGCAGTCAACCATCTGTCACTTTTATGGGCAGATCAATATCTTGACCATGGTCAAATAAAGACATATCGAAGGGCATGGTCAAAGTCATGAGATTTACAAACAATTGTTGCTAGAAAAGAACACATAACATTGTGAAGAGTAGGTTATATTGGTAATACACAGAATTTTGAAATCAGGTCTATTATTACTTTAGACCAAAATCGCACCCGCCTCATGACCATTAAAGCTAGGTGGGTTGCGAAAAATTGCAGTTTTAAAAATAGGGTTGTGCTTCTAAAACGTTTGGGAAGCACTGTCATAATGGTTTACAGCAAAACAGCAAGCATGGTTTTAATCAAAAATTGACAAAATGAGGATCTAGGCTTAGGAGACATGCAGATGTGTAGCTCAGCTCTAATCCATGCGCAAGTAAGTCACGCATGCAAGACAATTTTCATTGTATTGTTGCTGCTCTGTTTATAACTTTATAAAATCAGTATATAACTTCCAGAATGCAAAGAAATAAATCTGGACCTACTTACGCGGGCCTGGGAAACAAGCGAGAAAGAGAGTGAAATGGAGAAAGAGAGAATATGCTCATGCGAGTCAATGGTAGATGTGAGACATGTTAGGACAGGTAGAGGTATTCACTGTAAAACTTCCTATACTGGGGGTCTACACTACCTCAGTATAAGTCTACTAGGGTACCACTCTACCACGTCTGGATATCAAACCACATCTAGGGAACCAGACTCATGGTAGTGCACCACTCACTATTCTAGGTCCTGATGAAGTGCCACTTGACCCGTTAGGGGCAGATTAGGCACGAAACATGTTGACCCACTACACCGTACAGCCCTTTAGGAACATTGCATCCACTTAGGGCTCCAACACTATTTTAATTAAGCCGGAGCTACCTTAGAAAATAAATCATATCAGAATAGGACTGCTCCAGACTTATTTTAATCCACTTACCTGTGCACTACCCAGCCCTCACACCCGCACGCACCCCACAGCTTCTTCAAAAGATCTCCACCAAAGAGCCCCGTTTACCGGAGCCTGTTGGGCATTGCAGCGCCAGCCCGACGAGGAGCATGGCCCAATGATGAAGCATGACATCCCTCGGGGTGTGAGGGCATCACGAAGAAAGACCTCCCTTTCCCTGCACCTTCCTTTAGGAACTGCACACCCTTTTGATATACAGTTCTACCTTGGAGCTTGTGTGCAGGACCTGTTTAAATACAGCTCCCGGTCTCTCCTCTTCTTGGAACTTATTCCTACCTCACTGTCTTCAGAACTGGACACATCTGCTAAAAACTGTAAAAAGTTCCTACAGATACAAAATTGAAAACTGCGACTTCAACTAAAGTGATCAAAATAAACACATCACCCCCCAAAAAAGGATTTATTTATGAGCTGTTTCACATGCGCCCTCTCCACCTTATCCTTGTACAAGCAACAAACAAAGGTGTTGCAGTAAGTAAACGACAAAGTGTTGTAATGGGTAAAGTAATACCTTTCTCTGATCACCTTTAAAAATAGTGTTGCACCTAGCAACAAAGTATTTGTATCAGACCATTCAACGTTCACATCCCTCAAAGCCTCATTATCAAATATTCATGATGGAAGTCAAACTCATCGCCAGTAAATCACGATATCTTACCTCCTAATTGTCGCACGTGTAACGTCACAAAGCCTCGAGACAATTCAGTATAAAATGACCATAATAAAAGGCTATATTGTCAAAGTTGTATTGCCGTATCATATTACTAATGGTCAAAACATGATGATACTGCCATGATAGATGCAGGGTTTCAAAGCCTCGTCGCCACACACTCACGGTGGCGCCAAAGCTCGCTTTCATCTTGCTGATGTTTGAAGGGCAGAGACTGCCAAGATACATGTAAAGCAAATCATGCGAAGTCACGAGACAGAACAATCAAAGATATCACGCAGGCATATCAGTAATTGGATGCCACAAAGCTTCAACCCATACTGCAGCACAGCCTTGTGCACTGATGCTCCCAAAGCCGCATGACCCGACTCTGAGTGATGCTATCTGCATTATGCAATGATGCTGTCACAGCTTCATTCAGTTGCACTATCGGATACACGCAGTGATGCAATACGTGAGCTTGTGGTGCACACACAAATGACGATGGTAGTTGGTTGCCAGTGTAATGGTCTTTCTGTGCCCTGAAACCCTAACCCGGCTCTGCTCCTTACCGTGTACCCTTTGGGCTCCAGGTCACTCTCCTCGTACCGAAAGGAAGGAATGAGCACCTCCATGGTAACAGCGAGCGGGGCGCCGTGCACCCCACAACTTGACGTCACAATTTACCAAGAACAGCAACAACCGTTCATCAGTGACGTCACTGCTGAGCCTGCAAACCACACCAAATAGGAGGGCGCAAGAGTGCAAGGAAAGTTACACATCCAAGGCTGTGGGAACCTTGGGTAGCGACTATATTTATTAAAGGAAGGACCCATAGCAACGTCGCTTGCGTTTACACCACGTGACAAGTACGCGTCGGCACGTCCTAGGGTATGTACGTCCTGCGGAGAGTTTCCTGCACGTACTGTAGCAGAGAAGCGGGAGATTTGTGAGGTTTGTTGCTGGCAAGTGGCACCGGCGGCGGAGTTTTGGAATTCCCAGCCGCGGGTTCGGAGATTAGAGCTTCTTTCTGCACACGATCTGGTGGCGGTCAGCAAGTAGACTCCAGAACTGAGCCCTCTGTGCTACTCCTCTCTGGGTCCTCAACAGCCGGGGTCTGGAGCTTCCACTTCCTATCGTATACAGCCTACACTGTCCCTTCATAGTCCTCAGCCTAATCCCATGCATTCCACATCCTCTCTGACCCAAAGTCCGAGATTTGTGATCCATACACACACGCTTTGCATCATTGGAACTTGGTCCCGGTTCCAGCAATTTTTCCCCTGGTGGGCCAAAGGTATGATAAGGTGGGTCAATGTGGGCCCAATTATGTCAATTCTGGAGGTAGCCTGCAAGCCCTAGTTTTACATCATATCTTCTTCCAAACAGGCATATGGTGCATGTCGAGAGTTATTTGAGCGTAAGAACTGATGTCTATACTCATCAGCTCCAACCCTTATAATTTCAAGCAGGCCAGGCTTCAATGCAAGCACATGGATACCAAGCATATTGTAATATTAGTTCAAGTTTAAGGAGGTCCCTGTTACCACGCCTAAGCCTTGACATTTCACACTAGGAAGACTGGCTACTTCCTCCTTGCAATTTGCCCTTTACCAGTTTCTTTGCACACTGTGAACTTTGTAACTATTTTCATGTCATTCTTTTGTGGTGTACTTTAATTGATAAAAAAAGTTTTAAAAAAGCAGTATTGGTTGACTACTAAGAGCAGTTGTCATGCCTTACAAGTGTAAAACCTGTAATTGCAGTCAAAAAGGTAGCCTTCTGGGGCCGTATTACACCGAGTGCCCAGACTGCAGAAGAGGCTGCAGATTCTTGTTCATCTCCCTTTATAATACTGATAGCGCTGGCACACATGTATAGCCAGTGCTCTATTCAGAGTGCGATCCCTCATTGACCCCACGCAAATGAGGGAATCACTTCATTTGAGCCCGCCCCATATTAGCGATGCGGGCGCAGAGGCAGGCACACAACATGGGAAATAAAAGCAGTCATCCAGACTTACAGAAAATTCCAGCCATGGTTGGGTTTTGTACCAGTCTGAACTGAATGCTTCACAAAGTGCATTTGCTTCTCTCAGGTCAGGTCATGTTTTTTAAATGTATGAAGCGCACTCTCGCACAGGAGAGTATCCTAGTGCTGAGCAGGTGTGATGTTAGCCAAGCCTAGTGCCTAATGTGACTACTCCATAAGGCAGGTCTTCAGCTTCTTGTGGAATTCAGGATGTGGGGAGGAAGCTTGGATGTGTAACGTCACTGAATTTCACGCTTTAGAAGCAATATAGGAGAAAGCTCAACAACCAGATCTGGTTTTCCGTATGCATGGGATGTGTAGAAATAAGAGTCCTGCCGAGCGGAAGTTTCCGGAAGGTTTGTGAAAGCAGATGGTATTGTTGAGTTAAGCTGGGCCAGAGTGCCTTGAAAGTTTGAGTGAGGAGTTTGAAATGTGCTTATATGTATATGGGTAGCCAGTGCAGCTCCTTGAGGTGAGATGAGATGTGTGAGAGTTGTGGGAGGTTGAGAGTGATTCTGGCTGCCGAGTTCTGGATGTTCTGCAGACTCCTGAACTGACTCCAGAAACTGGCAGGTGTCGCAGAATCAGTTAGGGCATTTGCGGCTAATGTGAGTTGATGGCTAAAATATTGCCGGACAGCCTCGTCAGGCACGTCGAGCCTGCTCTCTATATTCCAGTTCTAGGGCAATTCAGGACCGGAATATAGAGTGCAGGCTCGACATGCCCGACAAGGCTGTCTGGCAATATTTCGGCCATCAACTCACAGCAGCCGCAAACGCCCTTATAGATTCTGCGACACCTGCCAGTTTGATTATTACGCCTTGAAAAAGCCCCAGGCTTGCATGCCTCAAGGGGGCAAAACACGTGTTGGCTATTTAAACATAAATAAGTTTAGTTCTATTGATTCTGATTTCTTAAGAATCACCTTTTACCATTGAATTTCGGCTATATAACTGGATTACCACAACTCATCAAATGGAATTTTCCAATTGATTAAAACATTTTTGAACTTGCCTTGGCTCACTGTACATACTCATGAACTTAATGGGCGAGGGGTTCCCCATTTCCAAGGACGACTGCCTACTAATATATCCTCATTAAGGCAGGCCGGGCCAATATCCAGGATCCTACACCCCTCTGATATTGTTTGTTGACTGTGACTAGTGAGTCTGTTCTGAGTCTGGTGTGTCAGGAATAGGTCCGAAGAGTTCACCAAAACCACAGCAAGTACAGGCCTCAAAAAATCTACTCGCCCACTCTCTATGGCCAGTCAGATTTTATCAGGTTGAGCTATATTTAGGACCTACTCGCCCGTTCTGGCGTGTTGACAAAGAACAAATGTTCTGGTCAGTCAGAAAGTGAAGGAGCAATATAGATGCCTTTACATCTTGTTTTTATCTTGTCACATTTAGTCTGTGTTCAGAGACAGAGGGCAGTAGTCAGTTTACTATTTCTTTTCCTTCTCTGACTGTAGAGTTCCAGGATTTTGTAAAGTGAACTGTCTGACCTGCTGTACAGAGTGTGAAATGAAAGGCTGTAGGGTATAAGGTTTTGTTTTACGCACATTTAAATACCTAATAAGTCAACTGTACAAACATTTAAAAATATTTTTCAGTAGTTGTGAAAGCCCATTTTTTGTACTTCTGTGTGATGAAAAAACAAATCAGTTCCCTATGTTCTTCTTTTTTCCTTCACTGCCTCTTCAATGAGCATGCCCATTCCATACATACACTCCATACAGACTATAGGCCTAATTTTAGTAAATAGTATCGCCTCCTTTATTGAATTTTTATTTTTTATTTATACACATTTAAAACCCGAGTCAATACATCAAATATCGTTGGGAGAGAAAACAAAATTCAGTTCTTATAAGCTCCCTCTCATGTGTATCATATTCATTTGTCTATATAACATTTTCCAGTAAACATATTTTTTTTAAATTCAAGTCAAGCAGTTCTATATTGTTTCCTATTCTATAAATTTCAATTACCAGTCATGTACAAATGAAACATATACTTTTGGGTCTCTTATATAGACATGCATACAAAATATACAAGTTAAAAAAGATTTAATAAAAACAATACTATATGAAAAACAGTTGTCGACGCAGCGTTTCGGTGGGTTGAAATTGGTTGACACCACCTACTTCAGGACAGACTCATAAATAAAAAACAGTATTGTTGACTCTTGTTAGAAATGGGATCTCTAGTTGGCAAGGGCTTGCACCTTTGTCCAAGTAGGGACCCTTCTTCCTAGTCAGGGTAAGGGTTGTTACACTCGTGAAGTAACCCCTGCTCACCCTCGTGGTAGCTTGGCACGAGCAGTCAGGCTTAATTCAGAGGCAGTGTGTAAAGCATTTGCACATAACCAACAGTAATACAGTGTAAGCACTACAAACGGACACCACACCAGCTTAGAAAAATAACCAATATTTTATATACTCAAGACAAGACCAATTACGACAAAAATCCACAATACTATACTTTACGAATGAATACTTGATACGTTAACTTCTTCTTTGCAGGAATAGCACAAAAGCAAAGTTCGTGCGAGTCGGTAGCTCCGTCCGAGCCTACCGTGATGCTGAGAACCACAGAGTCTAACAGTTCCAGCCGACCGCGTCGATACGGGCCAGCAGAGTCGTGAACAGACTCGGTCACAGTACCTTTCTCGTTGTGGCTGGTACGGAGTGTACGAGCCGGTCGGCGTTCGTCGCGGTTGCGGTGCAAGACGGAGCGATGCAAGGTGCGGTGTCCCTCGATGCGGTGCAGGCAGCGGCTCGATGAGCGTCGTGCAGACGGAGTCGGTGAGTCCAAGGCGTGCGATGCAGGGCGAGACGATGCTCGATGCGGTGCTGACAGGTTGCGATGCAGGCGACCTAGCCGGAGTGCGGGAGCTGGCGTCGGACAGCGGTGCGAGTCGGAGCGGTGCGTCGCAGACGTGCGAGCGGTGCCCCAAATGCGGTGCGGTCTCGACTCTTGAGCCAGTTGCAGCGACAGTGTCGGTCTGGTCCGGCTGGCCCAGTGAAGCGATGCGATGCGAACTGCGGTGCCCACAGGTCACGGTGCAAGCAGCGGCTCGATGTTGGCGGCGTCGGACGTCGCCCACGGTGAGACCAGGGTTGCGATGCGAAGCGGGGCGATGCGGTCTGCGGTGCAAACAGGTCACCGGCCAGGGATGGATTCGGTTGACGGAGTCGGTTGCGGTTCCCTTCCTCTGTGGCAACTGAAACAGCGTTCCAGAAGCGGTACCCAGAGGCTTGTGAAGTCTTTGTAGTCCCTGAGACTTCTTAACAGGAGGCCAGCTCGGTTCCTGGCCCTTGGAGATACTCAGCACAAGTTCGTAGAAAGTTCAGTCCAGTCCTTTCACTGCCCAAGACAGAAGCAGCAACTGCAGGCCAACCCAACAAAGCAACAACACAGCAAAGGGGCAGTACTCCTCCTGGCAGCTCTTCCAGCTCTTCGTCTTGGCAGGTTCCTTGATTCCAGCGAGATCTAAATTCATGGGGTCAGGGCCCCAATATTTATATCCCAAATTCCTTTGTTCTCTGAAGGCAGAGAGGCCTTCGCCTAGTCCAAACCAGTTCTGGAGCACTTTGTTGACAAGTCTCCGTCCCTTCTTTCAGTGAGTAGGCCAGGGACATCAGACGCACCACAGGAAGTGGAGCCAGCATTGTGGAGGGAAGGCACTGTCCTATTCAGGGCCCAGGTGCGACCCCTCCCACCCATCTACAGGTCGATCTGGCTATTCAGCCCTGCGCTGACTCACCCTGTCTCCTGGCATCCCCCGGCCCCTGTCACTCACATTCCAGACACGGAATACACAATCTCGCAGAGGCAGGCTTGGATGGTTAGACAAGAAAATACCTACTTTCTAAAAGTGGTATTTTCAAACACAGAATGTTAAAACCAACCTTACTAAAAGCTGCATTTTATCATTCTGAGTCCAGGCATACTAAACTCGAATTTCTACCATGTTCCCGGGGTCAGTTAGGATTATAAGCTGTAATAATCAAAACTGCCCGTTCTGGCCTAGGGGAACAGGTAGCCTTGCAATAGTGAAAAACGAACTAGGCTGTAATTCACTATCAGGACATGCCGCACACACCCGGGCATGTCCTACCTTTCGCGTACAACGCACCCTGCCCACAGGGGTACCTTGGGCCTACATTAGGGGTGACTAACATGTAGCAAAGGGAAGGTTTAGGGACTTGCAAGTGTGTGCACTTGCCAAGTCGACATGGCAGCCTCAGGCTGCGCACAGGCTCTGCGATGGCAGGCCCGAGTTACACTTTACGGGCTGTTTGCGTGGGTGGCCCAATCCAGTGCTGCAGCCCACCAACAGCATTTGGTCTATAGGCCCTGGCACTCGCAGTGCACTTTACAAGGGACTGACACATAAACCAAATAGGCCAATCATGGAAACACCAATCCATAACACATTTTATACAGGAGCACTTGCACTTTCCCACTGGACCGCAGTGAGGAAAGTGCGCAGAATCATCACACCAGCAAAAACAGAGTCAAAACCGGGAGGTCAGAAAGCAAAAAGTCAGGGGAAACACGCCAAAAGATGCCAAGTCTAACAACTCTAAAATTAAAAATGTATCCTAATTTTGTATTAAAGTGCATCTCATATGATTCTTCACATCGATACAATGCGATCCAAATGTGGTCGGGGATTCTCCTTCTATGGTGCTGACAATGCTTAGGTTCAGGATAGTGTGGCTTATTCCTAGAATCCACAAGGTATTGTGAGACTATAACCTTCTTTATAGTTTAGGGTTCTGGCATGGAACTCATTGGTTTCTCCACCCACTGACCTATCTTTCCTGTATAGGTTTTCAGTCACAGTGGCGCGCACAGTTGAATACGTGTGGTCCGTTCAAAGATCCCCCGCCTAGTAGGCAGGGGATCTTTGAATGGCTTAATTGCAGCTTCACTAGACCTACCTCGCCCCCATTGCTCTACCCTAAAGTGCTCCTCACCTGGAACATTTGATGCACTCACACTGTATAGGCTCCTGATAAAATAATTTTTTTTGAATTGATATTTAACTGCAGTGAAGTGTAACTTAAATGGAGTTAATCGAAATTCAATCACAGCATCAAAAGACCCAACGGTTCAACTTGCCTCATGTTAACTCCTTCGGTGCAGAGGATGGCTCCGTGTCATCCTCTGTACCAGTCCACATGCTGAGAACGGCCGCAGGCACAAATCAAATCAAACCACAGTCAATGAGAGTCATTGACCTTAGTTTTTTTGCTTGCCTGTCGTGTGCGGTAGGCCCAGCCACACACTGAGGTAGCATTGTTATCGGGACAAGTGGGAGAACGCTGGGTGGTAGGAATTTTGCGGATTTCAGCAGATTCCGGAAGTTTACATCACAGAAATTAAAGGAAAATGTGCAATTGCAGACAAGATTTGAGGTTTGCAAGGTGCTGTGGGTAAGAAAACTTTGTGGGATCCATGCAAGATATACCACCCTGGACTCCGCTGGGTGTCTAGTTTTCAGAAATGTCTGGGTTTGGTAGGTTTCCCTGAGTGGCCATCAATCCCTGGCCAAAAAAACCCACTGCTACTCCCATTGCCAAACAGATCATTTTTGTGACAGGAAATGTTGATGTTGCCACAGTGTATTTTGGGGCCTTTCCTGTCGTTGGCACTAGGCCTACCCACACAAGTGAGGTACCGTTTTTATCAGAAGACTTAGGGGAATACTGGGTGGAAGGAAGTCTGTGGCTCCCCACAGATTCCAGAACTTTCCTTCATTCTGTATTTTAAATATTATCAGAAACCTAATAATAAATCTTGCTTTGTAATGCAGATCATCCTCACACAATGTACACTCTCTTTTATTTATTTATAAAGTTTTATATAGCGCGAACTAGACCCGGTGAGGGTATCGGACCGCTTTACAAATGTTACATCAAAAGCAATAAAGTGAGAACTAGGCACATAGATATGAGTAGCTAACAGGAGAGCGTAAATGTTGTCCGTACTCGTTGTAGGTCCGAAGGTATTCAGGAGTGTGTTCGTTATTCTCGCTTAGAGTTCATCGTGGATCCTGGTAGGTGAGCTGCGTCTAGTTGGAACCCCACTCGCACCAGAACTGGGATCAGAGGAGAGATTTATTCATTAGAAGTAGTTTGCCTGACAATTCTTAAAAAGAGGGAAGCTCAGTGGTTTTCAGTTTTTGTGTTTGTCCAGTTTACTCTCAAGACTTCTGTTCCTTTAAAAACTGCAGTGATTTGCCTAGCCCTCTCTTGGTTTTACTGATCCCATTTTACCTTTACATAGGCTCGAGTGTTTACTTGCGGTGCACTGGTGAAGGTTAAGCCAAATCTGAAGTAATGTGGTGCCTCAAGCTATATAAGTCACTTAACTCTTATCCATTTTATTTACATGTGACCCTGGAATATTAGATTATCACTTCCATTCTGTCAATCCGGTATCTGTGGGTGGGACACTAACATCACTTGAAGTATTCCAGATTTAATGTAGAATAATTCATTCAATCCAGATTATTTTCTTTACATTCTGCTGTATGTCCTGGTTTTTGGACGACAAGTATCTAAATTCAAAGAAAACATCTGGATCGGGTGTGCTATTCATGCTTAGAGTCAGAAAACTTGAGAAGTCTGGGTACAGTCTCCACAGGTTATCCTGCGTCATCCTTGCCTAGCCAGTACTTTGGTCAGAAGTGCAGGTCTCACCTCTTTTTAATGCATTTCCACTGGGAGATTGTACTATTCATCCACTATCTTAACAAGCACTTCTAACTGTACTCCTGTCCCTCCCCAATCCATTCAGTCTCATCATGACATCTATTTCTAACAGTGAAAGATATTTGCTGAAGCTCTTCCTTATTACCTTTCGTAGCTTGAATGTCTTTGATTTGCCTCCTTATCCATCTGTTTCATCCTCAGTGTGTATATGTTGTCTTATATTCATGTTATATGGAAATTAAGCAAAAATAATAAATCTGGTATCTCTAACTGCACCTTGACTCAGCACATGGAATATTTTTTCTGTTCAAGTCTGTTAGGAACAACAAGACTGTTCTCATTAATGTCTGTGGGCAGCGTTCTTAGGCTACGAAGTGACCAAAGCCTCCAATGTGTTAACTTGTTTTCCTGAACTGCATCTGTGCCTTTTACAACACGTTTGTGAGTGGTCCCAACCCAGGCACCAAGAGCCTGTGGACAGAATGGCAGACGCAGAGAAGCGTATCCTGTTCTGTCCACAATTGCCACTAACGCTCCTATTGTCACTGACATCCCAAGGACTCCCCTACATTTACAAAGTGAGATAGCGAGATGAGGTGGAAAAAAGGGTGAAAGGTCCAATTATGGTCCAATCCCATTCAGGCTCCTCTCCTATCACAGGTGTAGGGAGCTGTCTGTGGCCTTTGGTCACTTGTCGTGTGACGTGTTGTTTGTCCTGGCTGAACTAGTCCTGGCTTTTTAACTAATAGCACAATCTGTTTTGGGACTTCTGGTCCCAAAACTACACTAGGAATTCTGAAACTGCAAATTCCAGAGTACCAAGTAGTGTTGACTTAAACCCGAAGACTGACAAGGGTCACAATTGACCTTTTGCATGTTTAAAGGTTTCAGCAAACTGTAGGCTAATAGTCATTTCTTTAAGTCTTGACTACCGAAATTCTCTTTATTTTGGTCTCGCTAACTATTGATTCTCTCATCTACAAACTGTCCATGACTCCATCTCTGCAAACGTCAGCTAAGTCCCATGATTGCATATGACTCAAAGATCTCTTTTTTCAAAGTTCTGTGTATCACTTTCCAAGTACCTCAAGGGACTACCCCTCACCTTGCTTCAATCTGAACTAAAGCCCCTTGAAACAAAGGCAAATATAGCAAATGTTGTTTAAAATATTATTTTAAGGCTTGGGATGAGGACAGGTGAGATAGAAATGTGAGGCCACAAGAGAAGAAACGAGGAGGAGAAGATTGTGAGAATGATGCAGGCAACATGTTGGTGCTGGTATCGCATCGAAAGCAGTGTCATAGGAGCAATAACGCATTGCAAATAGTAGAGCAGGGATATTCATGTGTTTATCTTTTACCTTTGCACTAGCCCAAAGTTTACCATAAACAATACAAGCCGCAAGCACATGTGGTTCACTACCTATCAATGACCTTGCAGGTTGCATGTAAAAAATGTCCAGGTTTCCACGATCTACAAATGAGGGTCACTTTGTTTTTAACTATCCAATTAATGAAAAGGGGTTAGTCTGGTCTTAAGATCTGGCCCAGATGCACTCAAAATGCAGGAATAAAAGAAGTACTAGTGCAAATGTTTTTTGAGTTAATAAAGAATTTGGTGTTACAATCCATTTTTACTTACCTAACATGGTATGATGCATAGCATCTGGTCCATCTACTGTTCTACTAAATTGAGCCCTCTCCTCCACCCCAATCCTTTCCTCTTGGTACTAATGACCAATGTTCCCTCTAAATATTTGTCCTTGTGTGCGGCAACAGAATGTTTGCGTGCACACATTTCTAGCTTGTGTGCGCAACTGAGTGATGAGATGTGCAACTAGGAAAATCAACTAGCTACCACTTGAAGGTTGATAACAAGCATTGGCAATGTCAATAGGTGTGGCTCATATATGAAAGTGCCTCTTTAGACATTGATGGGTTTAGGTACAGAATAAGTCATCATACATGCATTCTGTTAATCATCCTTGCATTCATGCATCTATTCATCACTGAGTCACTCTTGCGTTTACCCATTTACACAACCACAATAAAATGCTTGCACAAACTCAACAACATAGGCAAGAAATTAAAGAATAAAAACAAAATGAAAGAAAACAAGCTATATCCTAAAAATAGCAGATATATGCTCGCAATAACAAAATTAAACAAAGCAGCAGGTGGCCGTCTTGCAATGGTGCTGTACCTAGTGTATTGTTTTATAGTTACATCTGACTGCCACGTTTAAAACCAACATGTTGGCCATTTTGCATTGTTAAAAACAATGAAACCTTATGGACAATATTCTTCCATGGTGGTCAGGTGGTTTAGATGCAGTGGCTGTACATGTTGTGGTACACTGCAGATGCAGTGAGCGACAAGCAAGCAGCGAGTTAGAACTGTCTTTGGAGGTGTGGCAGGCTTTAATCATGAAAATACAAGGAGAAGAAGGAAATAAATTAAAAGAGACCTGTAACTAGAACATGGAAAACTAAAGGACTGTCCCACCAGCCTTAGCACTGAAATGAACCCATTTTCAGGTGGCTGTGCACATGTGGTCAGACAAATGTCATTCACAGCGCAAGAGAGTCAATGACTGAAGTGGTGTATATATTTACCAGTATATATACCAGTGGTATGCCTGTCAGACCTTCTGAAGAGATTCTAAAAAGAATTATTACAGTGCAAATCGTGCACCCCTCAGGTTTGTCCAAATGGTAATAAACACAATAGGGCAGATTTACTAAGATTTTACGCCATGTTTGCGTCACAAAAGTGATGCAAATCGGCGCAAAATCTTTTTGTACGATTTTCTTTTCATCGCTAAACTTGTTTAGCGCTGGAAATAACATGAAAGTAATGCGAAGCAGTGCATAGCACTGCTTTGTATTACTTAGCGCCAAGGGGGCGTACCATGGGTGGTGCATGAGTGTTCCCATGCAACCTCCCAGGGTTTCTGACTCTAAGCCCAATTTACTAAATAAAGTAGACAGGGTTTACCGTCAGAAAATAGCACATCCTTCAACCAGGCGCTATGAAGGAGAATGCTCTTTTTCTTCTTTATTTTTTGACATCGCATGTGTGCTGCAATGTACAGCACAAATACAAAGTGGGAAAATGTTTAAAATTAGCCTTAGCATAGTATTTTGTACTGGAAGGGTATCCTTCCAGTACGAATCCTATGCTTGACTCACGGGGACACCCTTGTACTATGGTGCAAAGGTGTCTCTGTGGTGCACGGCAGCTAATTTCAGCACTAGGGAGAGGGGAGGAGAGTGCCATATTTCAGTTAATCTGGTGCTCTCCTGCTCTCTCCTTCTCATGCAGCGTAGCGTTTGCGGATGCCGCACTGCGCTGCATGAGAAATTGGTAAATCTGGCCCACAGTCTTGCCTAAAAACTCATCTGTGAGATTTCATGTAAGAAAATATGTCTGGAGGCTTTATCAGGATGCAATAACAACCCATCCTTAATGGCCTATTGGATTTAACAGGTGTATGTCATAACAAAACAATCAGGTCTACTGCCTGTGTCAGAATTTTTCATAAGAGATACATCAGACAGGCGCGCAACGCCCATTGGGCTCAAAGGGCTTCAGCCCCCCGTCGTGTGTGGCAGCCCGGGGTGAGACAGCTTCCCGGGCACACACACAGCCGCACCCGAGTACTTCACAGGTCTTTAAAAGACCATTTACTTGCTAACGAGGCTTTGTTGTTTTTTCACCCCTGCTTAGAGCTCCTGCATCTCCACTCTGCATATTGCTGGAAGAATCAGCCCCCCCACCGAAATTTTTGGTAGCCCCCCCAAAAATGTGGCTCTAGTTGCGCCTCTGACATCAGACCTATAATATAATAAATAACTTTTCCCAACAAAGCTTGAGGTGAGATTGTGACTGAGGGAAAACATGGAGCTTAAGGTGAGTTTGGAGCCAAGTGAGAGCTCAGAGTCTGAGGGGGAGATGTGATTTTTCGGGGTCGGTTTGTGATTCTGGTGCCACCAGTGGTCTGTGAGACATTACTAAAATGTGTGCCACCCGTAATGCTCTGCATACTTATGCAGTAATGTGCTCTTGCAGCCTTTTCCCCTCCACCTTCTTCTATAGCTCCCAAGCGTCCCAGGACGATGCATGAGCAGCTCAGCCCATCTGTGTTTTTATTTTGAATTCTGGGACTTACAGTCTTGAAGTATTGATGGGATACATAGCACTGCAGGTCTCAGAATGCAAAGCAGAAACCGGCCTTGATGCGCCACTATACATGGACCTGGGAAGCTTGCGACCTTCGCTAGTCATGTCACCACTGCACATCCTGACCCAACTCCACACAACCTCCCAGGCAGGGACCGGAAGGGGCAACCCTCAGGGCTCTGTAGGGAAGTGCAGAGCTTGGGGTGAGATGGTTAGTATGAAGTGCAAGGAGTCGGAGCTGAAACAAGTACAGTCCCAGAGGGACTAAGCTTAAATACAAAACATTTCTCTGAGCCCATTTCTTGCAGACTTCCCAGCACACGTCAGTAGTTGCAGACTGATGGCCCTGTACATGGATGCTGTCTGAAGTTCCCTTATTTGTTAAAATCTACAGCTAAGGATTGTGTCATTTATAACTGTATCTGGTCTGAAGACAAAAGTCACAAAATAGAAAACGATTGGCCAGATTGTTACATTTCCTTTACAGATCTATCCAAACATATAGAAACAATGCTGTGATTGCAAATATCCACCCGCTAAAAAAAAATATTAAGAAAAGGCCCTGTTCATAGTAAATATCAACTTTGAACCTCAGCTAGAGCTCCAGTGTGTGAAAGGCTGTTGTGAAAGGCCAGGGTTCACAAACCTCGTTGTCAGGCTTGTCACCTTCCAAAATTACCCTCATCAGCAAACTAGTGCTGTGCTGCAGAGGACTGATCAACAAACTTTTTCAGCCCAATTTTAAGGCAGGTACACCAAAAACCAGCTTTATTTTATAGCACCGCCTAGTTCTTCTGTACTAAACAACTTGGAAGTTATTTTGCCCAAAAAAGTTTATAATTGTCCCCCGCGCTGCCCCACAACGTATCCCTGCTGGCAGCAGCCAATGATTCCAGGGTATGTTAATGTCTGACAACTGCCATAATTCCCATGGTATGCCTCAGCTTCGACTCTTGAGCTGCAGTGAATGTTTGTGACATCTCTCCTGCTGCTTCTGGACTGCCCTTCACTGCAGGTGTTTAATCTTCCTCGATTAGCATTTTTAAAGACAAAAACACGTCTTTAAAACTGCATTTAACAGCGCAGTTTAATCAGTACGGCCGCATTTCAAAGACTCGAATTAAGCACTTCACAAGTGCAGAGGAATCAATCCTTTGTGGTGCGCGGTGTTTAAAGGTCTCTGCGCGGAGAGAAATATAAGTGTACGTGCGCGCTCAGGCGCGCAGTTTAGAGGGAACTATGCTAATGACGATCATTTGCCCTCTGCTTTTCCAAACATTTATGCAAATGATCATTTACCATGCTTACTTACCGAGATTAATATTTTTATTTCAATAATAGTTTGTTTTAGGTTTATATAAACCATACAGAGACAAGTACTTTACAATCATAAAGTGTTACAAGTTTCTGTGGGCAAATGTTGACGAATGGTTGATGAATTCTTTGACATTTATAAAGAATGTATATGCGTTAAGCTTGCTAAGATTGCAGTAGTTGTGGAAATAGTTAACTAAAATGTTTTTCGATATGCATTATTAAAGTATAAAAAGTAGTATACAAGTCCCGAAGACGCTATACCAAGATTCATTCTAAAACAAAAGCATCATTAGCACACGTTATGTAAATCCTTTCCTTTTCATCAGCATTCAATAATATTTTTGCAACCATTTTGTTATCAAATTCAGTAGTCAAAACATTGTCTCTATTTTGTTTCCTTTTGAGCAATAGTATCACAACTTATTTCCACTGTGTATGCCATTCCAAGTTAAGTGTGCTCTACTACTCATATGTAGATGTACTAATTTTTGTTGGGGGAATATATACGTATACTGGTGTTTTACCTGCTATGCAGTCTTTGGTATACATAATGTAAAATGCTTTCCAAATATTGAGTCTTCATCTGACCGGCATACATATATTTGAACTTGCCAGTTTATCACCCTTTGAAAATCACACTGAAATACTTTAATCCTCTTCCTGAAAAATAGTGATCCAGCGCTACACTTTATCAGGGATCGATACTCATCAATATTTCATACAAATGGCCCATACACATTCACCCAACTCGCAAATCCCTGTTGCGCTGGATGGTCAAGTTTGAATGTCGTGAAAAATTATTTCCTTCACAAATTCACGTTTAATATTTCCTAATACATAACTAGACCTATGTATCAACTCTCTTTCCTCTCGGTCGACGGACCAATTAGTTGAGAAGTTGAAGGTAATAATAGAACTAACTAACTATCTAACCAGCTAAATAATCACAGACTCTCGATAAGATTAATAAAGTTTATCTCAGATAAATATAATTGATAAATGCTCATCACATACAGGTTGCAATGCAAACAATGAATCCCACAAAAAGAGAGAAAAATCAATTAACAAAATGCAAACAGTGTCATACTCCTTATTCAATGAACGATATGCATATGAAGGAGTGGATAGAAAAAGAGACCTAAGTTTCAGCAAAATAATGCGAAACAATATAATACTTATGACGGAGTGGATAGATGAAGAGACATAAGTTTCAGAGACAAAAATCACATTAGCAAATGATTATGCAAATTACGAGTCAGAAGATAATACAAACCCAAAGATTAATGAAATACCACCCCCTGGCCAAGGGAGTAGTGGGGGTCTCCTGAAATAGTCAGGAAACAAAGATTTCAGGGACAGGACAAGGACAGGAACAGCTAGGCCTCTCTGCAAACCGATGGACAGCGACACATCTCCCCTCTCAAGTGCCTACCGGTGCAACTCCGCGCTAACCACACCCCCAAAGGCACCCCAGTTATACCCTAAAACCTACATGTCCAACCCACATTAATTGAAACATTGCACAGAATTCGATGCTTGGGGAGGTGGTGTATCACACCACCGTGATTTCATTCAAAAATCTTCATACTCATTGTTCTACTTCCTTTCCCATTGCGTATTTACTGACTAGTCCATACAATTTTATTCTTGCTACATTTCATTAAATTCTCAGCCACGTCTGCGGAAGAAGTCGTGGATCCCACGGCCAGTCTCATCTTTTGGCAGGCAAACCGTGTTCTCTGAGCTGATTAACCTTGAACTAATATTCATCATCCGCAGCGCTCAGCATTTCTGTCGGTTTTGTCAGGTCATTCTTGCTCATTTTTTCAGCCCCTCATCTATCTGGACAATT
The DNA here is from genome assembly GCA_963921515.1 of Calotriton arnoldi. NCBI lineage: Eukaryota > Metazoa > Chordata > Amphibia > Caudata > Salamandridae > Calotriton > Calotriton arnoldi. The sequence goes on from CAWUFW010003266.1 coordinate 1,305,312, forward strand.
TAGGAAAATACAGGCCCATTCGGCTCACTATGATGAAATAAACACATACATTATTAATTACATGGAAATGCATCCTTCACTGTTTACCACCCACCTTTACATTATTCCCTGTTAATATATTCTTAGCATAAGCTTCATGCAAAGCGGCATTATTTATTATCGTTTTTAAAGCAAGATGCAAAAAATGGGAAATGCGGCCTAAACGTGCATCAATCTCGTTTCTTTTTGAAACTCAATGTGAAATGCGGCCTAGTTCTTTCATTCATTAGTTCACATTAGTGCACGCATGCGCAAAGCGGTTTCCCATGTAGCTCGTGTGATTTGCATGTTAGTTTATAATGCACACTGTTAAGTATTATGGGGGAGTCAATTCGAGCAGGTTTCTTTTTGCGAAACCCTGCTCCATCAATCCCCCCTCTGATGGCTTCCTGGAGCCATCATAAAATACCCACCATACCAAGTGCCATCTTTATCTATCTAAAGATCAGTATTCTTTTCTCTTTTCATCATCTTTTCATCTAACTCCTTCATTTCGTCATAATAATCTCCTTTCATATCTTCTAGTTCTATTTCATCTCTTTTTCTCTTTCTTGCTTTTCGTTTGTTGTTTGATTGTCATCTCTTTTCATCCACATTGACACTTACAACATTTATATATCGTTATTATCACTAAGGCTACTCCAGCTACTGAAATCATTGGCATTATTATTTTTCCTAATAAACTACTTCCAAAGGTAGTAAACCATTTACCTACAGAAGAGAAACTTTTACCAAGTCTCTCCCAGACACCGTCAACCTCCAGTTGGGTCAAGTCTTCATGTAATTTCGTAATATTATTAATATATCCCTCAATACCTTTACTTTTGTCAGGGATATAAGTACAGCAGTGTTGAATTTTCAACATGCCACAGACTCCACCCTCTTTTGCCAATAAGATATCAAGGGCAAGTCGATTTAGCAAAACCATTTATCTGATCGCAACCATTTTGGTGTCAATCATCAAGAAGCCACCAGCAGAATCTGTCAATAAACGATCAACCACTGTGGACAATTTTCGAATTTTATGCGAATTCAGAACGACTCCAACTGATGGTATCAGTGCACCAAAAATATCACCTACTATTTCTGAGAAACTAGCTCTCTTCCTACGTGTTAGTCCTTGTTTTATTTCATTGATTCTGTTATTACTTTTGTCTACATGGTAAACCTTTGGGAAAACAATTGCAAAATAACAACTACCATACCAATGTGCAGGTAGCCTGTAATAGGCTTTCTTACCACACACATAATAGACTCCTGGGAAAACAGGATCAGTTCCACCCTTCAATCCCCAACCTCCTGTAATTTGGTAAGTATGCTCACATTCACTAGAACCAATGAAATAATTATTACAGTTAGTTTTCATTCTAAGCAAACAGATTTTCCCCTTTTTATACCAGTCCAGGGACATTGCAGCATATGTCTCTCCTTTCTCATAATTACCTTCTCTAAACGCCCATGGTGGTACCTGTGACTTCTGTTCAGCAGCTTTCCTTTGGAAACTTTCTCTTCTATATTCTACCATATCTATGAACACTTTTTCTTCAACTCGCAAACTACATGTTAGATTGTTTTTTTATAGGCATATCCTATATCTAGTCTAGAAGAATTCTCCCATATAACGTGCATTTTTACTACTTAAAACCTTGTTTAGTCCCTTTATAATAGGTATCTCTGAAAATACTAAATCTATATTGGAATAATGATACTCCAGCTTCCCTGTCACGTAGAATAGGCTGGTTAAGACAATGCAAGACACACCATATGTTAAAGGTAGGTGATGATAGGTCACCCCCTCTGAGACAGATGAAGGTAATTGCATGCACAAATAACAATTACTCACATTTATTGTATTAACATACTCGTACAACAATTTTGTAAACACATTTAACGAGAAATCACTAATTGATTTATCATGATGGAAAATACTTCCATCTAACTGCCCTATGTTAGTTTTAGGGGTGTCTTTAGTAACATCATTCACTCTTTCACTTATTACATCATTAGTATTGTTTCCATTATTAGTTACCATTCGAATAGGTACAATGACAGTTAATAATATCCACATAAATGTCAGTAAAAAGACACTACATAAGCAAACTTTAATACATCTACCTTTTAGGCTAGATTTTGGATGTTCAGTCACTTTTGCTTCGGCCATTTTGTACTCTATTAAAAAAAAAAATCTAATCTATAAAAACTCTAAATTTACTAAAAAAAAAAATTCTGAAAAATAGTGTAATCCTACACTTCAAGGCTTTCTTCTTTTACCCCTCTCTTTTCTTTAAATCTTCTGAGTCTTTCTATTCTTTTCGTCTGACAAGGTTTCACCTTAATTTTTCACAGTTCTCTTTAAGGTGGTTTTAATTTGCTTTCATCCACTTTGTCAGTGCCAGCACCGTCTCTTTCTTCACTTGGATCTGAGCTTTCAATTTCTTCCAAGATCACGTACGTCCATTCCGGTGCTGTGTATTTCTTACTTGGAATTCTTACTCTCCTTGTTTTTCGTACTAAATCTTCTCCTGACTCTTCTTGTTCTGCTTGAGTTGAGACCTCATTAATTTGCTCTGGTCTTTTTGTCTTTCTCCTCACAAGAGTGTATTTCAGACTTTTCACTCCACTTGGCCAATTGTCACCTTTTCTCGGTCTTTTAGTTTGAACTACTTCACCTTCATACGTTCTTTTATTTGGCCTTTTTTCTATCTGTTCTTCTTGACTTTCAGTAACTTCCCTTTCTTCTGGTTCTACAGCAGTCTCATGAGACCCAGTAACTGGTGCCCACTCTACTTGACTTGTGCTTGGCTGTTCGTCATCTGTTTGTTCTTCAGAATCTGTTACTCTAGATTCTTCAGCTTCACACACTTCAGCTTTTGGTCTTTGGCTTTGGTTTACCAATTGCTGCTCTTCTTGTCTTTCAAGTGGACTTGGGACTCTTCTGGTATGGCTCGCATGTATCCAATTTGGCAAGCCACCACACTTCACTGCTGTCGTCGTCACCAGAATCACCTGGTATGGTCCGTTCCACCTGGGTTCTAAACACGATTTCCTCACATGTTTCTTCACGAGAACCCACTCTCCAGGACTCAGATCGTGAGCTTGATTCGGCTGTGTCGTAGTGGCATTTTCTCCAACCTGGTGAGAGACAGAACGCACCAGATCAGCCAATCCTCTGCAATAGTCAAGCACTAGATCATCCGATATATTCATCAGTTTGTTCGCGGGAATAAATGCTTGTCTCATTGCTCTTCCCATTAGAATCTCGTGAGGACTCAAACCCGTCTTTTTGTCAGGAATGCTTCTAAGACTCATCAATACAAGGGGTAAAGCATCAGGTCATTTCAGTGTTGTGGATGCACACACCTTTCCTAAACTAGATTTTATTGTGCCATTTAACTGCTCAACCACTCCAGATGCTTCGGGTCGATAGGCACAATGCAGCTTCTGCTCAATCTGTAATGCTGCACAAATCATCCGAATTATCTCATTGTTAAAATGTGTTCCTCTATCTGTTTCTAAAGTGACTGGAAATCCGAATCTTGGAAACCGTTCTCTTAAAAGTAGCTTCGCGACTGTTAAACTGTCATTCCTTCTCGTTGGATAGGCTTCCACCCAGCGAGAAAACAGACAACAACCAACACATATTTCAGCCCATTGCACGGGGGGAGCTCAATAAAATCCAACTGGAGTCGGGTGAATGGTCCTGCTGCCCTTCCAATTCGTCACCAACTAACAACTGTCTTTCTGCCTGGATTTTGCTGCTGACAGGTGACACACCTCTGGCAGAGACTCTCTGCGATGGCCCTGAACTTTGGATTATACCATGATTGCTTGAAGAGCCTGATCATAGCATCTGTTCCAACATGTGCAATCCCATGGTATACCCTTGCCATTTGGGATAGTAAACTGTCTGGCATGGCTGGTCTTTCGTCTAAATAGACCCACACTTTGTCCTCTGCTCTCTTTCTGCAACCTGAATTTATCCAAATTCCCTTTTCCTCATCACTTGCTTCTTCCTGCAGCTGTCTAATTTCGTCCTAAGTTTCAAATGAAGAAGAAAACATAAGATGGCAATTGGTATTTTCTTTTTCCATCCCTCTGTTTAGAGCAATTACATTTCGTGCACAGAAACGCGCTACTTGATCCGCATATCTGTTGCCCTTCGTCACATAATTATCTCCTGATTATGTGCGGAACATTTAACCACTGCAATCCTTTTGGGCAGTTGTAAAGCATCCAATAAATCTTATACAATTTTGCTGTTTCTTATAGGGGAACCCGAAGAAGTCAGAAATCCCCTTTGTATCCGTAGCTGACTGAAGTCGTGGACAACCCCAAAACCATATTGACTATCAGTAAATATGGTTACCCTCAGGCTTTTGGAAATTTTGCACGCTCTAATCAGAGCTATCAATTCAGCAATTTGGGCAGAATGTACTCCTTTTAAACAGGATGCTTCTAGAACTCCCGCTATGGTGCAAACAGCATAGGCAGAACACAATTCTCCTTTCTTAAACATGATCCATCAACAAACACCTCACAATCTGGTTCTTCTAATGGAACGTCCTCAATATCGGGCCTGGGTTTCGTGCATAACTCTGTCACATCCAAACAATCATGATCCGCCTCTTCTCTTACTTCCTCACAATATGAATTCGGCAACAGGGTCGCCGGATTTACGGTTGTGCACCGTACCACAGTCACATTTTCAGCACCCAAGATCACTCTTTCGTACTTAGTCAGCTGACTAGAGGTCATATACTGTGTCCTGGTACGTGTCAAAAGGATCTCAACTGAATGTGGCACATACACCTTGACTGGATGTCCCATCACAATTGCTTCACTCTGTTCCAGACTCACGCAAGTAGCAGCTACTGCTTTTAAACAGCCTGGTAACGCTGCGGCCACTGAATTCAAAGTAGCAGAAAAATATGCTACTGGACGTCGTGCCATTCCATGCTTTTGAATTAAAACTGAAAGTGCACACCCATCTCTCTCAACAGTACAATGCAAAATCCTTTGCATAATCTGGCATTCCCAATGCAGGTGCTCGACAAAGATTGTTTCGCAATTTAATAAAAGCTTCCATGCTTTCATCATCCAACACAATCACATCTTTTCGTGTTAACCTCTGTAGAGGTTTTGCAATCAGTGAGAACCCACTGATCCACTGCCTGCAGTATCCAACCATTCCCCAAAAACATTCTAACTTCTCTCTGAGTTTTTGGTGGACTCATTTGTTTAATTACAGTAATTCTTTCTGGTGTCACCTTTCTGACTCCTTTTTCTATTTTGTGTCCAAGGTACTGTACTTCCTGTTTACAAAATTGCAATTTTGCTGGTGACACTTTGTGTCCTCCTTCTGCTAAATGGTTCAGTAAGGCAATGGTGTCTGTCACACATGCCTCTCGTGTCTTTGATGCCACCAGTAGGTCATCAATATACTGAACCAAAACTGAATTTCCTGGCATGACTAAAGTCTCCAAACATCTTTTCAGGATCTGATTAAAAATTGAAGGACTCTCTGTGTACCCTTGAGGAACCTGGCACCATGCCAAAACACGGTCTCCGAACCGGAATGGAAACAAATACTGGCTTTCCGGATGTAAAGGAATCGAGAAAAAGGCTTGGCACAGATCAATGACTGTGTACCATTCAGAATCACATGGGATTTGGTAAAGAATTACTGCAGGATTCGGCACTACTGGACAACAGGCTACTACAATTTTATTAATTTTTCTTAAATCCTGCACTATTCTATATTTTCCACTAGGCTTTTTAATTCCGATAATAGGCGAATTACAAGGACTACTCATTATTTCTTTCAGAATTCCCTGTTCAACCATTTGGTCAATCACAGGAGTGACTCCTGCAATTACTTCCGGACTCGTTTTGTACTGAGGAGTGTTTGGATATATGGCACCCTCTTTCACCGTAATCTGTATTGGATCTACATTTGACATTAGGCCAATCTCCTTTCCTGTAAAATCCCAAACATCCATCCTTACTGCACTTTTTAATTCTTCAGGCAGACTTTCTTCTGTGAGAAGTGAGAACAACTCATCCACTTCTGTCCCTTGCTTCATTAACATCATCTTGAATTCGACATCCTCATCAGGTGTCTGAAACGCAATACCATCTGGCGTACAATAGATGGTACAATTCATTTTACACAATAAATCTCTTCCCAAGAGATTTACTGGACTTGAGTCATACCACGAAACGATGCATGTCTCTGAAACTTCCAATATGAACTTCTATCGGATTTGTGACTGGCGTTCTAATATGTTTGTTTGAGACTCCTACAACTTGGATAGTTTCTCCCGAGAGGGGTAGGTTCGGAATTTCTGCTGCTCTCACAGTAGAACGGGTAGCTCCAGTGTCCACCAGGAATGTAATATCATTACCTTCCACCTTTCCGTCAACAAATGGACCTGACTGATCTACCGCCAAGGATGCGCCAAGTACGCACTCTTCCTCCCCCCTCAGGCACCGTCATTGAGATGAGTCTGAATCACTCTCATTGCACTGCAACCAATATTGCGGAACCATTTGCACACTTTGATTCTTACCAATTTGATCACCTCCGTGAAATCCAGTGTTTGCACTGCACCTCTGTATTTGAGCATTCACATTATTGGGCATAGGAGCTTGTGGCACCTGTAACTGTGGAGCAACTACCTGCTGCTGTTGATTCACACCCACCTCCTTCTGCATCTGTGGATTTAAATTTTGATTTACTCCATTATTCTTTTGAACAGATCTACACTCGTTCTTCCAATGTCCATACTTTCCGCACGCATGACAAGGAAATTTCTTCTTAGCTTCTTCTTTGCTCAATTTACCTCTACCTCCACTGGATATCTGACCAAATTGATTCTGACCATTCATTTGATTACCTGTTTGAGAACCATTATTTACTTCTTGCTGCTTTGCTACTTTCACTTGTGCCCACATCATTTTCTCCTTTAATTTTTTATGTCTTGATTCAATGTCATCACTACAATACTTCGCATACCTCAAAATTTCGTCAATGGTTTTGCTCTGCCAACAAATCAAGTGCTGTTGAATCATGTTACTAATCTCCGGTTTCAAACCAAACACAAAATGATACACAAAATGTCCCATATCTTTGTCTCCAATATTCTCAAATCCGCTATACTGTTTAAATACCTGCAACAACCTTTCATAATAGGCATGTACTGACTCTTTCGGTTCTTGGGTCGTTCTGTCTATCTTAACCCAATCTTTTTCCTTTGGAGAAATTTTTCCTTTCAAAAAGGTGATTACCTGATTGTACTTTCTCATCACCTCATCAGATGCTGCGCCTGTTTTAGGGTCTCTAGGATATTCTTCTTTTGGCCAATCAACAGTAATTTTACATTCTGTCCATAAATCAGCTGGTACGAAAATCTCAAACAAACCATCTAAATCTTTTAACAAAACCTTTGAAACTTTCACAAACCTCTCTACCTGTTTGTACCACTCAACTGGTTTCTCTCTTAATCTGGGAAAATCATTCGTAAAGGACAATATATCCTGTCTAGCCCAGGGAACGTGCACATATCCACCACCTGGGACGTCTCTCGTCGGACACGCCCTTTCAACTTGTTCTGTCTCTCTTAATAGAAACATTGATGTTCCTTTGCCAGCTGCTTCTTCTTTCTTTTTCGTCCATCTACCTTTCCATCGTTCTACATCTCCCCATTTTTTCAGAATATTCATCAACTCTTTTATCTGTAATCTTTTTCCAGACGCATTCAAACTCTCCAAATCTTTGTCGGTAAAGGCCAATCTGTACGATTTCTGCAGCACTTTTGACTTCTCTATATCTATTCCATATTCACTAGCAGCCTCTGCTATTTTCTCATGAAGATTCCTCGCTCTCCAAGTGATACTTTTACACAAAAACAACAGCTCTTCATCTCGGTAAGTCCCTAATCTATCTGGACTTATCGTACCAATAATCATCTCTTCCAAATCCACCTTCAATTGGCTCCCATTTATACTCCTTGGTTGAGGTTTTTGCCTTTCCATTCCCTTCATCCAATCATTCAATTCCTCTGGTGAAGGGCCTGCTGAACTCCCTGTCGTTGGAATGACGTTTGTCCCTATTCTCCTTGGATCTATTTGTATACCTCTTCTAGGGGTTTCTGTTATATCTCCTACCACCTCGATATTTCTCTCTTTCGAATGCTTCTACTTCCCATTCCTCTAACTCTTCATACTGGGTAGGTCTGGGAATTGGCTCTAATGAATTCATTCGACTTCTCAAATTCTGCAGAATCCTTACATTAAACAAACCATGCTGTGGGAAAGCTATTCCACCATCATCCTTTGTGTATTCCACCCAATTCTCTAACCAAGTACACGTGTGGTATCCTCGCTCTAACATCATATAGGAAGCAGGTGTTCTCGGCGGTGGAATAGGAATTCCCTCTAGTCACTACTGGTTTGTCCTTTTTAAAGAAATTCTTTATTTTCATAAGCAGCTTCATTTTTCTGACCCTTTACGCTAATGTCTCTCAGTAAAACAACAAGGAAACCTTTCCGTAATTCTACTTATTCTATTTGTCAGTTCTCGTCCAATACCAGCGCGACTCACACCAACCGTCCAATCACAGCTCTCTACGTATCTACTATCTCAACCAATTCTAGAGCGGCTTACACCAACCGGCCAATTGGAGCTTACTTCACGTTCGTTGCCTGACCAATGCCAGCGTGACCTTTTTGTGACGTCAGTATTACTCCTTCAACTGACCCTCCCTTTACAAAATAATACGGCAATGTATTTCTAAGTTTTCTTAATCAAAATTCTTGTTAGTAACAACTCAAAACAATGCTACCTTGTCTGTTCCTCTAAATAAAGAGATAGTTTTTCACTTCAAACAAGAAATTCTTTCACTTTCAGTAAAACAACGATAAGCTTTATTTTACACCCAAACAAGCTACAGGTGGACTTAGTACTCCTCAAGGGATAAGGCCAAAGTTTCGCAAGAGGACTTTTTGGTGTAAAAGAGGTCTTGGTACTCCTATGGGGATAAGGCCAGAGTTTCGGAAGTGGACCCTTCGCTATTTTCAGACACTCTACTCATATACGAAATTTTCCCTAAATATAACACCTACAGCCTTCCACCGTACAGTATTATAACAATAGACAAAGTACTTCTGCAGTGTGATATCTTATACACACTCTTCTTCTGCCTACTTCAGGCTAAATTTCCGTCCCGGGATTCCTCAGGTACCTCCGTACCTGTACTTCTAGACAACATAGAACAGGACACTAACTTTTCTTGTTAAAAACATATAATCAATAATTATTACCAAACTAATCAATAATTAAACCGTCCTCTGCTACCAGAAAACATGATCCAGCGTTACACTTTATCAGGGATCGATACTCATCAATATTTCATACAAATGGCCCATACACATTCACCCAACTCGCAAATCCCTGTTGCGCTGGATGGTCAAGTTTGAATGTCGTGAAAAATTATTTCCTTCACAAATTCACGTTTAATATTTCCTAATACATAACTAGACCTATGTATCAACTCTCTTTCCTCTCGGTCGACAGACCAATTAGTTGAGAAGTTGATGGTAATAATAGAACTAACTAACTATCTAACCAGCTAAATAATCACAGACTCTCTAAGATTAATAAAGTTTATCTCAGATAAATGTAATTGATAATTGCTCATCACATACAGGTTGCAATGCAAACAATGAATCCCACAAAAGGAGAGAAAAATCAATTAACAAAATGCAAACAGTGTCATACTCATTATTCAATGAACAATATGCATATGAAGGAGTGGATAGAAAGAGAGACATATGTTTCAGAAAAATAATGCGAAACAATATAATACTTATGACGGAGTGGATAGATGAAGAGACAAGTTTCAGAGACAAAAATCACATTCTCAAATGATTATGCAAATTACGAGTCAGAAGATAATACAAACCCAAAGATTAATAAAATACCACTCCCCTGGCCAAGGGGGTAGTGGGGGTCTCCTGAAAAGAGAGTCAGGAAACAGATTTCAGGAACGGGACAGGACAAGGACAGGAACAGCTGGGCCTCTCTGCAAACCGACGGACAGCGACCCATCTCCCCTCTAAATCTCCTACCGCTGCAATTCCGCGCTAACCACACCTCCAAAGGCACCCCAGTTATACCCTCAAACCTACATGTCCAACCCACATTAATTGAAACATTGCACAGAATTCGACTGCTCATTGGATGCTTGGGGAGGTGGTTTATCACACCACCATGATTTCATTCAAAATTCTTCATACTCATTGTTCGACTTACTTTCCCATTGCGTATTTACTGACTAGTCCATACAATTTTATTCTTGCTACATTTCATTAAATTCTCAGCCACGTCTGCGGAAGAAGTCGTGGATCCCACGGCCATTCTCATCTTTTGGCAGGCAAACCATGTTCTTTGAGCTGATTAACCTTGAACTAATATTTATAATTCGCAGCACTCAGCATTTCTGTCGGTTTTGTCAGGTCATTCTTGCTAATTTTTTCAGCCCCTCATCTATCTGGACAATTTAGGAAAATACAGGCCCATTCGGCTCACTATGATGAAATAAACACATACATTATTAATTACATGGAAATGCATCCTTCACTGTTTACCACCCACCTTTACACTATTCCTTGTTAATATATTCTTAGCATAAGCTTCATGCAAAGCGACATTATTTATTATCGTTTTTAAAGCAAGATGCAAAAAATGGGAAATGCGGCCTAAACGTGCATCAATCTCATTTCTTTTTGAAGCGCAATGTAAAATGCGGCCTTGTTCTTTCATTCATTAGTTCACATTAGTGCACGCATGCGCAAAGCGGTTTCCCATGCAGCTCGTGTGATTTGCATGTTAGTTTATACTGCACACTGTTAATAAGTATTATGGGGGAGTCAATTCGAGCAGGTTTCTTTTTGCAAAACCCTGCTCCATCAATAGAATATGCACATTTTTGAAAGCAGACCCCTGATGACCTAATTCAGTCCAAACCTTACTCATTAAGGTGCGTTCTGGGGTCATAGACGTAGAAACATTAATAACAACACAAATTTCTGTATTTGTGCTTGACATCAGGCTGAGTTTCTTAAATTCCAATTTGATAATCTCTCATGAAGTAGTACTATCTGCTCAAGATTATGTCTTCTATTGAATCAATAGAAAATCTTCAATAAGGAAGCCGATTAATGCCCCATACATTAGCAGTGGGACAACCTTTCTTTGTGTGCTTTTAATATAGAGAAGGAGTTATATCCTCCATGTTGGGCATCAGATTAGCATGAAGCGCCTCCCACCAATAGAGCATTCTTTTTCTTTTTTCATGTTCATATTTTCATTGGAGTGTATCATCAGCCGAGATGCCTACATACTTGTTTTTCTTGAGCCAAGTTATTTGCTCCCTAGTACCATTTACAGGGTTGTGCGCTTTACCGAAAATTATGATTTCATTTTACTCTAGTTTACCCGAAATGATTATGCTCTCCATGTACTAAGACATATTTAAAGTGCTTGGCAGGCCAGTTGATGGTCTGACAAATACTACCATAGCATCAGCATAAGTTATGCCATAAACTGAGACTCAACCTAAGTGGAAAGAGTTAGCCCTTTTTAAGTCTGGCCTAGAGACGGCTTTATCCTTGTGCTATATTGATGTAGTTAAAAAAAAAAAAAATGCATATATTCATAAATATAGCCTCTTTGGCTCAGTGTCTTCAACTATTGGTCTTTTCAACTGTCATCCAAAATTTGCTTCCACCCACCACTGTATTTCGCAGGGGCCAATGGGTCAGCCCACTTCATCCATTGGCTCTTTGGCAATGTCAGTAACTGCATTGTTTCACATGTGCACATCTGCCTAAAAAGTGTTCCTTAATGCTTGTGCTAATGGGCCAGTACTTTTGGCAATGCTTATGGGTTTCAGTCTTTATCCTTTTTTCTATTTAGTCATTCTTTTGGGTTTATATCTTATGGTTACAGTAAGTCAAATCCAATAGTACCCTTTCTTTGTGTCAATAAGAATCATATTTTCCTGTGATGTGCTTCAAAACTAAAATGGGTTTCAATGCCAGTTCCAAATCTACCTATCTGCTTTCATGCACCTGTAAGGTTTTTGATGGCTATTTTTTAATTTAAAAATGTTAATGCAAGCATATGACAACCATGTTTATGTGGTGCCATTTGTTTTTTTAATTTTTTGGATATGCTTGGAATAAAAAATAGTGGGTCGCAAGCTGATTTTTGGTGGGTCAGGAAGAATCTAGCCAAGCCTAGTGTAACCTCTGGTGAGTCTGTGTCGTACTGAGATTAATTATAGTGAGCAGGATAGATAAGAGTTTTATGGCAGTCAACAGACTACCACTAGGCCTTGCCTTCATTTCTTAATTTTCACTTCTACTGTAAACCAAGTATTCAGGAAAACTATTTTCTTCAGGACACTAAGTATTCTAGAACAGGATGAGTGAAAAACTCATTAGAAATTCTAAGACATCTATGTTTACTAACTGTTGCTGGAACCTGGCTTCATTCCAACTGATGCAACTCCATGCAACATTATTAATAAGGATTATCATCTCTGGTGCTGGGTTGGAATTGGGAGACTATCCCTTGTGTATAATTCATCTTCTTCGTCTTTGCTGTAATACTCATATGAGGTCCCTAATCATGTGAGTCCCACTAATTCGATAGCATTCATACTGTATAGAACAGGACAGTCGCACAAGACGGCACATCCTGCACTAGTTGCATGTTGAACCTGACCCCCTCTGCAGGGTCAACCCCAAACCTTTTGCCTTTTACCCACCACTGTTTTTTGCTGAATTTGTTTTTGTTGGCTTTAGGACTCTGTGCACTTTACCACTGCTAAAGTCCTTGTGCTCACTCCCCTAAACATGGTTTAATTGATTTATACCCTATTGGCATATTTAATTTACTTGCAAGTCCCTTGTAGAGTGGTATACCATATACCCAGGGCCTGTAAATTAAATGCTACCAGGGCGCCTGCTGCACTTATTGTGCTACTCACTTAAGTAGCACCATGTCCCAGGCCTGCCACTGCAGCCTGAATGCAGTTTTAAACTATGTCGACTTGCCATTTAAACCCCCTTGCCCAGCCTTAAACTACCCTTTTATTACATATAAGTCACCCCTAAGGTAGCCCATAGGGGACATGTACTTCTAAAAAAGGTTTACGCGTACTGGTAGTGAAAAACTCCTAAATTCATTTTTCACTACTGGGAGGCCTACCCATCCCATAGATTAACATTGGAGATTCCTTATTACAGTTAATAAGCTGTCATTTCCAAATGGGAGCTGGTGGCTATGTCATGTTTGGTCTCTGTGAAATTCTAATGATATACCCTTTTTAATGGTAAAGTTGGATTTTTCATTACAATTTTGAAATGCCACTTTTAGAAAGTTGGCATTTTCTTGCCCTTGGCCCTTTTGGGCTTGTAGCCTGTCTTGGGTCTCATGCATGGGTGTAACTGACAGTTAGACTTTGTGAATTCCTCCCAGACAGTCACACAATAGTGAGATTAGGTGTGCCTGATTGGGCCACCTGCTGGCAATATTGGGGGGAGGGGCGAATGCAATATTGGGGGGAGGGGCGAAGCTGAGCACAGCTCCACTTGCAACTGAATAGCCTGTGGCCTGCCTTCACACAAAGGGCCGAATGACCCCCACATTGTTACTACAGCCATTTCGGGGACAGGGGAGGCAGGAGATTCCATGCACTTCTGAGACACTGGCTAGAAGCTTCCCCCACCTTCCAGAACCAGGGTATAACAAGAGGACCTCAGACACTAAGGGGGATATTTATTAAAAAGTCTTGCAGCGTAGCAAGCTACCATGCTGTGCTGCGTGACAGGGAAAGGGCAGGAATGTGCTGTATTTAACATAATACGGCGCATTCCTGTCTTTTCCCAGCGCTGGCGCACAATGTGGTGCCTAGCACCAATGCAGACATCCTTTCACCATGACGCAAGGGTGCCTGCATTGTAAGCATGATTGTGTGCACAAAAACCATCCCTTGAGGCATGTTCCTCTTTCTGTGTGCTGCAGCTATTTAGTTCCTCGATTAGATATTTCTCCTCGTTATGCCTCCCCTGGGGATGCATAGCATTTTGATGCATTCCCAAGTCTGCCAGTAATAGAAAATCTGGGAATGCGCCAAAATCTATGGGTGTTGCTTGGAAACACCCACGCACTACTCATGGAACGTCTCCCTGGGACAGAGTAATGCAACGATCTTCGTGCTCTGGATTTATCAAATCATTCAGGACCGCGCAAGGTGGCCTTGCGTGGCTCAATAAATCAAACTTAAGGGTCGCCTAGCTTTTGCACCCCGTTGCGTGGTGCAAAAGCGACACAACCCTATGATAAATAGGCCCCTAAATCTTCAGTACACTTTTGGACTTGTGGATAGTCTGCCAGGAAGAAAGACTGCTGTGCTGCTACAAGGACTGCCACTCTGATGGACTGCTTCTCTAAAGGAACTGCTGCCCTCTTGCCTCGGGAAGAAGATCTGGAACTTCATCCTATACTTGGGGCCCTAGAGTGACTCCAAAGGCTAGTCTGCTGACCTCTTGATGTGAGCCTCAGGGACATAGAAGGCTACCCTACCAGCTCCTGGACCCAGCTGCAGCAAGTTCCTGACCTTCAAGTGGTGCCTTTCGGGTCCTAGACCCTTGGTGTGACTCACAGGCTCTTAAATCATGCTTTTGGGTTCTTTGCAACCATGAACGGGTTTGTTCGCACAGAGACTGCACCACTCACACCAAATCCAGCTTGAGCCGCCGCCAGTCCATCTCTTCACACAGCAGTATTGACCGCCCATGAGGGCTGCCAACGCTAAGCACCCGCCTGCGACGCCCAGTCTACTCTTCAGGCCACAACTGCCTCCCGCAATGCTCTCCTTGCGACCCTCTCAAGCGTGAATGGGACTTTTGGCACAAAACCTGAGAAGGTACACCTTCAGCAGGACTAACCTGGGACTGTGTCTGACCTGCGCTGCATCGTGGTTGGCCTGAACTTTTGAATTTGACCCTGTACAGTGAAACCACATACCCGCTTTGTGCTTTTAGGCACTATTTTTCATTTTATTCTTTAAAAAGTCATCACTCCGGTTCTACTGATTGTATTTGTGTCATTTTGGTTTGTTTTATTTATATATTTTTTTTAATATATTTCTAACTTGTGGGATTTTTTTTGTTTGGTGTTTTTATTGTGTTACTGTTTGATGTGTTGCACAAATACTTTTCACATTGCCTCTAAGTTAAGCCTGACTGCTCTGTGTCACGCTACCAGGGGGTTGAGCACAGGTTAACCGGTGCCTTAACCTGACAAGGATTGTGGTTGCTGGTTGGCCAGGGGGCACATCCCAGTCAACCAGTAACCCAGTTTCCCACATTGCACATGTGCAATTTGCAGTAGCTTGTTCCTCACATTGATGGTTAAATCTCTGGTCAACATTACTTTTTTGATCAGAGCTACTGCTAAATGGGGAACAGGCCTCATCACAAGCGTCACTCATTCACCTCTTTTCTGGGGCACTGAGAAAAGCCATTCTTCTTCCTGCAACTGTGGAACAGAAGATGCCCTCTTGAAGATGCTGCCTAGAAAGTAAGGAGGAAAAAGATTAAAACAATCTAAAGTACAAATAACTGCTAGTTCTATAGGTTGGACTCTGCAGGGCAGACTGAAATATTCCCAAGAACAAGAAAATTATCCACACAAAAGCTTGAATTAACCAGGTAGAGAAGCAAATGGAAGCATTCGGAAGGATAATAATCCAGGGCTTTGCTTTATGTGAGATTCCCTACCTGACCAGGAGGAGCAGTTCCAGAGCAAATCCCCATGATGGATTGAGCTATAGTCTATCCCAATGTGAGACAAACCACCCACATCAAAATAACCTATGCCCCTGCACCTCTGACATTAATACAGGACATGAAGAAGAAAGAAGCACAACTACTAAAATGCCTTATCTTCTATGGAAGATCCATGAACACAAATCACTTTAACTTCTTCCACCTACTCTCAGAAACTACAACCAGACTTCACCTTTATTACAGAAGCATGGCTCAGCAAAGAATCTGCACCCACGTTCCATGAATCCATCCCTCCTGATTTTCACATCACCAACAAAAATCTTATTGGCAACCTTGGAGGAGGCCTGGCTGTCATCCATAAAAAATAAAATTAAAAAAAAACACAAATAATCACTGAAAACCTCACAATAGACAGCTGTGAATACTTGATAAGATGTCCCTCCACTCCAGCTATTACTTTTTGTGATTCCTGTTAATATTTAGACCACCACACATCAGTACAAACTTTAAAGATATCCTACTTGATACAATAACCAACATCCATCTGGACCTCCCAAACCTATACATTCGAGGAGACCGCAACATTTGGGTTGACAAAAAGAATATAACCACAGTTGTCGCAACCAACCATGAACCTTTCATCCTACAACTAATCATTTCTGGCCCAACTCATTGCGCAGAAAACATGCTAGATGTCATATTTACACCCTTAAGACAAGCCACAGTTGCAGATTGCTACCCCGTAAACTGGAGTGACCAAAACATCATCACCTTTGAAGACAACAAAAACCAAACAACAAACACTCGTACAGACAATGAAAAAACTAAACATGCAGCAACTCAACAGCCACCTTGGCACAATCTCATAAACATGTAGCCCAAAAACATTTACACCTTCGACCACTGGGTCACCAGTGCACTGCACAAACAGATACCAACGAAAAACACATACAGGGTTCACCGTAAAGAGAAAAGAATGTAAACACAACTCCATATACTGCAACAAAAATTGAGAGAGTCAGGAGATGAAACAGACAAAAGCACATTAAGGCGCCGTAACAAAGCCTACAAAAGAGCCATCAGAACCACAAAGTCTGCAACCCTAAACAGAAATACCATGATCACAAGACTTTTGTGACAAAATCTCCAATAAATTGATCTAAAAAAATTACAAAGATTGAAAATTACCTGAAAGAGAATGTAGACACCACATGACCTAACCACCACAGAAAGAGACACCACTAATCATCCATCAATGCATACCTCCACAACCCTGTTACAAAAAGATTGCCCCTATATTATCATTGCAGCCAGACCATCGGCATCACCTTCAGACCCAGTATCACCAACAACCTTCAAAGATATCCTTTGCTCAACCTGTGCAGGAGAGGTAGCCAGATGCCTACTCAACAAGTCCCTGGAACTAGGTTCATTTCCACCTGTGCTTGAAACCTCATACATCAGACCTCTCCTCAAATAGAAAAACCTTGACCCATCTGACCGAGTAAACTACAGTCCCATATCAAATGGACCCCATTCTTAGGAAAATATTTGGAGAGAGCTACGTTTACTCAATTCTCAAACTTTACCGAAAATGATGGCTTTCTGTCAGACCAACAGTTCCCTTTTCAAACCAGGCAGAGGCACAGAGTCGGGCATCATATCCATCCATCTGGGATGATGGAAAACTCAGAGTGGACAAAAACGGAGTAGCTGCCTTATTACTTCTGGATTTATGAGCTGCATTTGACACTGACCACCACCACACATTACTGCAAAGACTTCACAATATCAGTATCTGTGAAAATGCTTTAAAATGGATTGCTTCTTACCTCACATACAGACAGCGTTGTTACCTACCCCCTTTCATATCATCTCCTCACACACAGCACTGTCGATCCTTAGGGGTACATTATATCCTCTCTATTATTCAATATCTACCTAACCCCCTTACCATCTCTGGTAAAACAGCCTCACCTTTTACAACTATGCAGATGACACCCAAATCATTTTAAAAATAGATAACCCCAGAGACCGCCAAAATTCACAACTCAGTGATTGCCTTTGCTCCATAAACACTTGGATGATGAATAACCATCTAAAGCTCAATACAGCAGTGACGGAGATTACGGCCTGCAGACAATGGCAAAACTACCAGTCTACTGCCATATGGCCTAAGGAATTTGAAGCCCCAACAACATCAAGAGAATTTGGAAACCTGGGAGTAACCTGGGATGCATTGCTATTATTGATACCACATCCTAACAATGTCACAAAGAGGGCCTCCTACATAATAAAAACACTAAGTCGCATCTTCTCATACCTTGCACGCCAACATAAACTGCACGCCATCCTCACGCTCATAATCTCCAAGCTTGACTATGCCAACAGCCTATATTTTGGTGCACCTGCATTCATTGTATGCACAATACAACTCATTCAAAGTGCTGTTGTAAGGCTTCTCTACCTTCACCGTAGAGAACGCATGACGCTAGTCCTGCAATTGCTCCACTGGCTACCTATAGTTAGAAGGGCAATGTTAAAAGCACTCCACATTGTCCAGAGAGCTTTTGAAAGGCCGCTACACCTATAACTTAAATTCAAGCAATACAAACCAAATGGAACACTGCACTCCAGTCTTGCACCACTTATCATCATAGCACCTTACCATAAAAAAAATCTGTAGGAGGCACTGCTTTCTCAGTACAAGCCGCCAAGTCTTGGAACTCACTACTAGCCATCATTAGAAGCACCCAGGAGAATATACAATTCTTCTAAAGACAGTTGAAAACATGGCTCTTTCCTAGATAACCACACCATCCATATCCCTGCAACAAAGGCCAGAAAACAGTTGCAACCTCAAGCACAATCATCTTCTTACAACCCACGAATTGCAAACAACTCAAACAGCTTTTGATATGCAGGTAAGCTAAAAAGGGCTGTCCCATGGTTCGCTATGGCATGATATAGTTATGCACTTCCATATGCAACAGTTATGGCCCACAATAATACTAGAACCATAATATGCAGCAATCAGCAGCAAATTGTAACTTGTACCTCTTAAGTTCACATAAGACATCGCTTACGAGAGTTGTCCATCGCCAGCACTACAGCCAATAAACAGAGTTGGGAAAGGGTGGGTGAATGAACAGAGACTAAAACCTCGAATCTGCAAATGTGTAAGTTTGAGGTTTTAGTTTCAAGCACCTGAAGCATAAAGAAAACACTGGTTGCCAAAGGGGACCTGCACAAGTAGCAAGGTAAGTACAAGCATTGGAAATGCAATAGGTCTCGCAATTGCTTGAGTTAGAGCTATTGGCATTGTAAATGGCAATGTCCTTTACCTATGTGTTATGGAGTGTATGTGTGCAGTGTGTAGTCGAATTATGTGGGTTGGATTGGAATTGTTAGTTGTGGAATTGTGTGGCGTGGAATTGTGTGGTATGGAGTGGATTTGTGTAGTGGAATTATGTGGCATGGTATGCAGTGGAATTATGTGGATAGTAATTATGTGGTATTGAGTGTACTGGAATTATGTGGATTGGGATTGCGTACTATGGAGTTTAATTATATGGATTGGGTTGAGTGGTCTGGATTGGAGTGGGGTGGATTGTATTGTTCTGGGGTGGACTGGGGCGGATTGGTGTTGGATGAAGTGGATGGATTTGGATTGGAGTGCATTAGAAGGACACCTACGGAACCACACAGGAAAGGAAAACTATTATTAATATAGTTAGTGGTTAAAGTAAGAGGTGGAGAAATATGATAGAAAATATAATTTGTGTGCAGGCAAATTTACAAACCAAAACAAGGACGAGAAGAAAAGAAATGGAACTGTGTTTAAAACAAGAAAAATCTCTCTTAAACACAGAAACTCCTTAATGCAACAGCAGATGTGGGGAGGCTCAGACCGAGCAAACACATATCACCAGTACTTAGATTTCCCTAGGCAACGTCCATAAAGATTAGATGCTTTGACCCTGGCCCCATAAATCCACCATTAGAATTAAAAAATGCAGAAAAGGTAAACAAGGCTATTGGGGGCTGCGAACAATGTGCTGGAGAAACAGACTTTAATAAACACAATCACTAGCTACGACTCTAAAATAAAGAATGGTAATAGCAAGAAAGAGAATGAAGGCAGCACAGAATAGCATAAGAGTGACAAAAGCCTTGAACCAACGCCAATCAATCCACTGTAGAAACCAAAGTGTGGATGCCCTGACAACATTAGGAGTGCTTAAATGTACACCGCTTCACTCCCGGCTCTATTTCCTACCCTGGATACTCGTAGACCCCTGGGGAGGGCAGTCCCAATCTTTCAATATGTTTACATTGAAAAAACTGTCTGGAGGATAAACAAATTGTGGAAGGACTTTGAAAAAAGGATCATTTTGGAGCAGCACTGAAGTTGTTTGAGGTAACTAATTTTGCAGATATGAAAAAAAGTTTCAGAACTATACACAAGTTTTTTGTTTTTTTTAGATCAAGTGTACCCAAAACTAGGAGGAATAATTGGTTGCTTATGAAGATGCGCATTCTTCATGCCACCGCAGTTAATGACCCCAAAAAGGACAAAATGGCAACCTGGGATATTATGCGCATGCGCGTTATTAATGCTGCTGACGCCCAAGTCTACTTACACCAGACATGAAAATCTACGAAACGTGATAGCGAAAGAAGAGTTGAGATTAAAGTGCCACAAGCCTTCAAGGAGCATCATGCCGACAGTTGATTAACTATGCCTGAGAAATACCAAACATGTTTATTTACAAGTGCTAAGCTATTCTACAGTTCAATGTTTCCGATAAGCGTATCCTAGGAGTCAATGTTTGAATCCTTAATTACCCAATCAAAGCTTCTTTCTACAAGGCTGCCATTGGTGAAGGGGCTATCAGAAGTACTCTACTCTTTTAGGCCATCGAGCACTTCATCAGTCCACTCTCAGGCGCTCTAGTATGTGTAATAAATGGGTTCCACTTGGAGGGCAGGGCCCACGTTAATGAAGGAATATAAGAGCGCCGTGGGGTGGTGACGTGTTTTCAGCATGGTTTTAGTCAGGACGGACGTTATTACTTCGAGTCCCTGGTCACCTGCTGACACTGTGTGTGATCTCGGGCTGGTCGATGTATTCTGCTGCGCACTTTAGTGTTGACACACTGGTGTGCAGGTGAAGAGCATGATTACGGTGACGCTCTGAAAGTGGTTGATGCACGTGGTGACAGCTGCACACCAGGCTTCAAAGCTGACCTAGAAAGATCCTGTGCAATTTAAATGCAAACATCAAATGTTGACCTGGAAGATTTATGTTTTTTCCATCTTCAGAAAAATCCACTGGTTTGAAAGATAAATCAGAGAGAGAGCGAAAGAAATAGAGAAGAATCGAGAGGGTGAGAGAAAGTGACGGAAAAAGAGTAGAGAGAAACAAGGAGAGAAAGAAATATAATCGAGAAAGAATACAAGTGCAAAAGATGACCAAGAAAGTGAAAAGCGATCGAGACAGAGGATAGGATGGAAAAGAGAGGGCAAGAAAGAGAGCGTGTACTAAGAGAGGACAAAAGGGAGACGGTGGAGGAGTGGAGGGGGTTGAGAGAGCGTGCGCGAACGGAGGGAGAACAAGCGGTCACCATTACGCCAACGAAAGCCGCTTGTTTATATTTGGATCGCGCTTTCACTTTAAGTGAAAGCGCGATGCAAAAATAAACATGCGCCTGCCATTAAAACAAGCAGCTGTGTCTCTGCAGATCTCCATCTGCTCGGGGAGAGAGACAGAGGGAAGGGGAAACAAAAAGTGCTTACCCAGTAATTAAAGGCCACAGTCTAACGCCGCAAGTAAAAGATCCAGTCCGGGTGGGCGGTCCAAAAGTGGACAGGGCAGTAACAAGGAGGGACTAAGAAGCCTCCTTTACAATAGAAAGCCAGAGTTTAGCCTGAGCTTTGACGCAAGCCAATGGGAAGAAGGGGCGTGGCTTCAAGTCCCCTTCTGAAAGTGTATCGATGACAATAAGCCTCGCAGAGCGAGGAGCGCATGCGCACTCCAGCGCTAGGTCTGCGAGACCTAAAAAATGCTTTTAAATGCTGTGTATGTATGCATGAGAGTGTTTGTCCATGAGAGAGCATGCGTATATGTGAGCATGTCTGTGCATGAGTGACAATGAATGATGGGAAGAGTGAGTTTAAGTGAGAATTCATGAGTGAGGGAAAGTGACTGAGTGCTACTGTGTGTGAGACTGAGTCAAGTCTTAGTGAGTCAGAATGAGTGAGACACACAGACTGACTGAGTCTCTGAGATGGAGTCAGAAGGAGTCTGAGTGAGTCAGAGTTATATTGAGTGAATCAGAAAGAGTATGACTGAGCGAATCAGTAAAACTGAGTGAGAATGGCTGAGTGAGACGGAGTCAAAATTAGAGAAACTGAATGGGACTGAGCGAGGGAACCCCTTGAACCCTCCAAATAGGCGAGTCAGTCTCGCTCACTGGAATTCAAGGGAAGGATTACGCACCACTGCTTTTAATGGTCACCAGCCACCACTGCTTTATTTGTGTAATGGTCATGTTCTGTGCGGCTGATGAAGTTGTGGCTGAGGCAGAGCAGGAGTATGCACCTGATTAGTGTAATCCGGTGCCAGGCAAGATATTACATTAAAATGGTGCATGGTCCCAGCTTGTGCCGGACAGGTGCGCTTTATTAAAAAAGAAAAGGTGCTGTTCTCAGTGCTGGGATTGCAGAGCATTGCGAGGCGGAGAAGGGGTTTGGAATAATCAGTCCACCTTTCAATGCAGGGAAGAAACCTGATTTTGCAGAGAATTTAAAGCTCCCCCTGCTGGTGGTTACAGTCTGTGACTGCATCTGACTGTGGGCGCGATACTTCAGGGCTGCCAGTGAGGATGCTTGGGGTGCACACAGACCGCACCATTTCATATGGGATGCACAGTCATAATGTGGTCGTCATAATCCGTACTCTCACTTGGATTAAAACCAAGTGGCTGCACTGACAGCGTGCAAGCTTTCTTTGAGCTTTCCATGCAGAGTTTGAACTGATGAAGGCAAGTACTGCAATGCGCATAGACAAGCAATACCGTAGGGAGTCAATGGCATTGCCCTACTATAAGACAGTAGGTGAAAACCTTTGGCCTAATTTCACTTTCTGTGAGTAGTTGCTTCTTACTTCAGTTTTATCCAGTGAATTACTCCTCAACTTCAGCTTTTCCTATGAGTAGTTGCATCTTAATCGGCTGACAATGCATTAGTAAGACATGCTTCTAAACACATTTTTTCTGTATAATTTATTATTCTTTTAGCCTACCACTGTTTACAAATCTACAAGTGTTTATTTGATTTTTTAGCACCCAAAAAAAAAGTGGCCCCGCATTAGTGAGTCGAGGAGCTAAAAGCATGGTCCACACTGCAGATTGGGGCAGTTTTGAACTTGTAAAGAAACGCTGAATAGTGTTTTGCAAGGTATGAAAGATTGCATGCATGTGTGCTTGCTGCAGGCAAAGACTGTGGTATTGTCAGGGAAATCAACGTAAAAGCCATCTCACCACAGCAAATGCAGGCCCATGAATAGACCAGAAAACAGCCCACGCACTGACCAGTGAGACCAGCCCTTGTGGCAATGCCTAATCTCCCAATAGGCCAGTCCGACCCTGAAATGGACATAGCTTAACACATTGTGTTTACCCTAGTAAAAAGGTTTTAAAACAACTAATCCAGATCATATACTGCTGCCTCCATTCTACGACGGGTAAGCAATATTTTATAGTCCAGTGCAGTGGTGGCTGGCTTGTACCGAGGGTGGTAGGGCAGGGGGAGAGGGGTGGGAGGCACACACAAAAAAATCACTTACCTCCTTGCAGCGCAACATCCTCCTCCCTCGGGTGTCTTCCAGGAAGCTCCCAGTGCAGGATACTGCACTACCCAATCCTGGTGCTGCTTTCACAGCATGAAAGCAGTGCCAGGATTGGATAGAGCAGCCTCTCCCAGCACTCCTAAGAGCACCGGGGGGCCTGTGCTTTCTGTAACCCAGCTAAGACAGCTAGGTTAGAGAACTTTAAAATGCGCATGCCTGGCTGGCCAGCCTAAGACGGACGGCCAAAGAGACATGCACATTTTAAAGCGCATAGCTCCCTGCTGCTGCCACTCTGCAGCGCTGGCCCCGTCCTGACACTTAGTTCAGGACGGGTTGCTGAAAAAGAAAACAGTAATAAATAAACTTTATTACTTTTTTATTTTTCAGCTCTGGGGCTTGTAGGGCGACGCTCCTCTGCTCAAATGGAGGAGCCGCCCTTGGTCTAGTGTATCAAATGATGTGGACAAATCAATAAGTATAAGAAAACCATGTTTCCGTCATTCAAAGCAGCCAGTACATCAGGGGAGACCAGACTGTATCAGTACAATGTGGTCGCTTTTCAGCTTCCAAAGGCAAGATAAATAGGCCATTTGCTGGAATTCTGCCACTCTTTCAAGGATTACAAACCCCTAAGGAAGTCTTTCTCTGACAATGGTTTTGCAAAATGTAAGGATCCAAGCATTCCTTCTTTATTAAGGGAGTCAAAGCCAGTGTCTTTAATGTGGTGTGCATTACTCCGCTAGGGAGTGGTTGATCAAAATGGCTACACATGGAGAGATGATTTTAGCCAAATTATTGGTGACAGTTTCGGGAATTGCTTTATAATCAGAGCAAGTAGCTTTAGTCCTTGTTAAAAGTATCTTAGTTTCTCTAGGTGTTCGTTTTAAATCAAAGAGAGTATGTTTATCCAACTGGCTCATCAACCTCACCTCTCAGGATGCATTAGTATCTCCACAGTATCTATGGGTGTGCTTTAGCTCTTTTTATGTCCTATTGATTCTTGAGTGGTCTTGATTCTTTTCATTGAAAAATGTATTAAATGCCTCCACCATTTCCAAAGATGGACTAGGACAAGAAAGCAAGCATCCTGGAGTAACAAATGATTGTAGAATCTGGGACAATTTGTAGCCGGATTGTTGGTGCCTTCCATTTTTTTTCGGTTAGATGTCATCCCTTGAAAGATTTGTTTTATAAGTTCTCCAGTTTTTTCAGCTCAATAGGATTATCTTTGAGTTTACCTTTTCCCCATATGTCTTCAGGAGTCTTAAAATGTGCATTATAGCAAGTGAATGGGCGAACCATGGCAGATAATATTTTCTTGCTCTTTTAGTCTTTAACGGTGTACTTTTATTGCAAGTTCCTACATGTTGTTAAATAAATGTGCCATAATCAGCCCTGCTTCCATATTAGCAAAGACAAGAAATTTCTTTTGTTGACAACTATTACAGTCCTACCTGGACTGTCTTTTTGGACTGATGTGGCCTACATGTGAGCAGTGTAAATATCAGCAAGAAATGATCATACCATCCTACTTAACAGTGGTCCATCTCCACCCTTATGATACTGAATAGGATAAGGTCCAGTGTCCTTTAAATGTGATGGCTTCTTACAGTAATATCATATTATGGGCGTCTGTGATTTCTCCTAACGTTTTTGTGTGCGGTTGACTGGAGACATCAAAACATATATTAAAAACTCTTTCGCATGAGTTTATGACTTACTGGAAAGTATGATGCAGTTAATTCCTTGACAGGGTCCATAAACAGATTAAACTCACCTGACAGCCAATGCTCATCAATTTTAACTTGAATATAGGCATGTCCCAATGGACAATTGTACAACAATGGAGGTTAGCACAGTTTCAATGGGAATGGCAGTTCATGATAAAGAACTGCAGTATCTGTCTTCAAACCCTCTTTTCTAATTTGAAATAGTTACTTTTATTATCTAACTCCAGCAGAGGAAATGACAAGCCCCGCCCTCCAAATGCTCCCATTCTCTCAGTGTGCCAGGCACTTTTCAGCATGGTTTGTAGGAATTGACTGTGATCTGTAGAGGCTGTAATTGTTGTGACGTCTGTAACAGATAAAATACATCCAAAGCAGACATCCTAAAATTATTAATTCTGATTTAATAGGAATCCCAAACACTTACATAAACAATCACAAGGTTCATATTTTGATGTTTATGTTGCACCTGCAGGCATTGTAATTTTCATAAAACTTTGCATACTCCATATGCAGCCACAGCATGTAGCTGCAAACGCTATCTCATTGATCAGATGCACACGTCATGCCCCCTGCTGTCCTTTTCATCTTGTGCAAGATGAAGTCACTGATTTTGTCTTTTCTGCCGCATGCATAAGCACATTGTTGTATGTTAGTGCCCGTAAGAGAGGACTATTCACTTGGAATGTGAGGAACATCAACAGATGAAGTAAGAGGCCTAATACAAGACTGTTACTAAGCAAAAGTAAGTATATAAGATATGCACACAAGCTAGAGGTCACATACGGATTCTAAAATTCTTTGAATGTTAAGTAGTTAATGCGGTAGCCGATGCTGGAACATATGAGTGATCGATCTGGTCATCTGATACTGGCTTAGATCACACACACTTTAACAAATATTTATGGTCTAACCCTGAATCGAAATGGTAAAGCCCCTAAACAGAAATACTACAAAGGCTAAATCACACACAATATTGAAAAAGAGTGCAGTGGAATAACTAGATCCATATAAATGTGGACTCATTAAATGGTGAGATGTAAAAAGAAGTGAATTTCCAACCACACCCTCATACATTTTTACATCAATTTAAGCAAAACCACTAATGAAACAATTTAACTAACTGCTAAACTAAAAAACAGCTGCAAGAATATTACCCAAACCACTGTAATTTAATCATATTCATATATTCAAAGCTAATGCAAAGGGGCTTATGTAGTTTCATTGTCTCCAACCAGACGTGACCCAATGTGGAAGAGATCTGGGTACAGATATCCCAGGAAGAATAGCAATTTCATTTATCAATCACACAACTATCTTAGAGCACAAATTATAGCATTTCAATATACATCGTTTCAAACTCTAGGATACAAGCTTGACATTTCAGCACGTCCACTAGTAACAGTTGCCTTCTTCAGTACCGCACATTGAACCATGCTTTATTTTTATTTTATTTATTTATTTATTTATTTTTTGTCCTCATTAATGCGATCTTGTTGTAAAAAAGCAACAGGGACACCTCTCGCTAGACGCCCTCGAGAATGAGGTGGAAACCATGCTTTAATACCAATATTGCCATTTTGCCTGAGTTAGTATCTCGCTGTTCCGACCCCAGTAAAACTCAGAATGGCCATAATCACAGTTGTTTAAATCATTGGACCGCCCTACCTATCCTACCGTCTGTATATATCCCATAAATCCCAGTGATTTGTACGTTTACATTCCCCTCTGGCTCTATCCATATTCCTAAATTTATCTACAGACCGAACCCAGTCCTCAACCTTAGGAGGAGAAGGGAGGATCCAATTTATACAGATCTCACATCTTGCGATTAAGATGAATGTAAAAAAAAGATATTTCTGCATCTTTGTTAGTGTGATATTAGAGTTATCGATATCCACTATGCCGAAAATGACATTAAAGGCGCTTACCTTAATGGTTGTGTTTAGGCTTCCATCAATGATCTTACCAGTTTCACTCCAAAATGTGTCAAGGTAGTGACATGAATAAAACATATGGATATCATTTGCTTTCCTCTCACCGCACTTTGGACATTTCTTGATCATCTGGATATTCATCTTTGATAACTTTTCAGGAGTCCAATATGATCTGTGCAGGGTAAACAAATGGTTTTTCCTGAGAGGTGTAGAAATTATAATGTGCCATAAAAAGTGCAGGATACTTGCCAGACTTGCTGTAGTTCTTGAACTGGAAAGATCTTCTTCCACTTGAGGTCTGGAGTATCTTTGTCGCCTTCCTTCTTCTCCACCATCTGCCAGTACCACTTCGATACTTCTTTCTTCCCAGAGTCTTTATGCAGTTCAGCCTACAGATTCCCAACATAATCTGGCCAGGTCGTTTGCTCTTTAGACCAGCTAACCAACTGGTAAAATTTAAACCTGGATATTCCATTCTTCGTTCTTTCCACTAACTCATCCCAGGATCTTAAATTACCAAATTCCAACAGCTCTCCCCACTTGTTAATCCCAACCCTTTTCAACGAAAGGGCTAGTGAGTCTTTCAGGCATTCGGGAGTCCCAGGGGAGTTCCATATCGGTGCTTGAGGGCTATAATATGGATACTGCCATAGTTTCCTTAAGTCTGACCATAGTTTGAATGCAGCTTTTGGCACCTTTAGTCTGATTTTCTTGAAGAACTTTTGATGTCCAAATTTATAGAGACAATGATCATGTATTGTCACTGCTTTCCAGTAGGGAGGATATGACTCATGATCTCGGAAGAGGTGCCTTATGTTCTTAAAATGGAAGGCTTTGTAGTATAAAATAAGATCCGGGCTAGCTATCCCCCCCTGAATCTTCTTCTGGGACAGTTTTTTCCATGCTATCCTAACACTTTTAGATGCCCAAATAAACAAGTTTATTTCGGCCTGAATTTTTCTTAGGCTTCGTAAATTAAACTCTAAAGGAATTGTGTTAAAAATAAAAGTAAATTTCGGAAGGATAGCCATTTTTATTACATTAGCTCTCCCCATGAAGGTGAGCGATAAACAGTTCCAAGAATTCAGTAATTACCTCATCTCTTTAGTTTTTGTATCCAAGTTCACTTGAGCGATATCATCGATACTGTTTAGAACTTGGATCCCTAGATATTTGATTTTTTTCTTGGACTCAATTTGTGGAGTAGGTATGTTCCAATGCATTACCTCTGTTTTATGATTATTTATTTGGTAACCAGAGATTTCCCAAAATCTGTTAATATACTAATTATACTGTTCCATGATTCATTTAAATTACACGAGTAAAGCATCAAGTCGTCGGCATATAATGCCACCTTTAACTCCCAATTGTTAAAGCTAAAAGGGGGATTTCTTTAGATGTCCTAATTGTATTGGCTAGCGGCTCTATATACAAATTAAAGAGATGGGGTGAGAGTGGACACCCCTGTCGAGTACCTCTCTTAATTTGGAAACTATTTGAAATGC
Source organism: Calotriton arnoldi (assembly GCA_963921515.1). Classification (NCBI taxonomy): domain Eukaryota; kingdom Metazoa; phylum Chordata; class Amphibia; order Caudata; family Salamandridae; genus Calotriton; species Calotriton arnoldi. Next base: position 1,334,233 of record CAWUFW010003266.1, read on the forward strand.
TTCCATTGACAAGTATTTTCCCGTAGGAGCCGAATAAATATTATCTATTACCCGTGAGAAATTTAAACCTAAATTATTGTGTAAGATGACTTTTTGTAAGTATGACCAGTTAACACGGTCAAATGCCTTTGCCGCGTCAAACGTAAAAATTGCCAAGGATACTTTCTCTTGAGTTGCAATATCAATGGCTCCAATCAGTTGGTGTGTAAGATCATGTAGTTGTCTACCTTTAATAAATCCCTTCTGATCCTCACAAATAATTTTATGAGATAATGAGCCGAGTCTTTTTGCTAAGAGCTGGGAAAAATTTTGTAATCTGTATTAAGGAGCGATATTGGCCTGTAGGACTCACAACATAGAGGATCTTTTCCTGGTTTTAATATCAAGCTAATCGTCGCCTCATTCCAAGATTTAGGGATTGGAAGGCCCTCCAAAAAAATAACATTAAAGAGGGCAGTTAATCTGGGTGCGAGACAGTCTTTTAGTGCTACATAGAACTCATTAGGTATGGCATCCGGTCCAGCTGCCTTACCTCTTTTAAGGTTGCTAATTACTTCCTGGACCTCCTTTAAAGTGATGTGTGCGGGGGGCGTGGCCAAGATGGCGGCGAAGTAGGACGCAAGATTTAGAGCTCCTACCTGCCGCCCGCCGAAATAGCCTTACTGACCTCTCACGGGAGGCAAATACTGCCTAGGGACCAGGCCGGGGGCCGCTGAGACCGGGACGTCCCAGATCGACCGTTGCAGGCCCGCGGAATCCGCAGAACGCGGCAAGCCCGGGGGGGCCGCGTGTGAACTTAGCGGAGCTTCTCCTGGGCTCCGCTGGAGGACGGCCGCGACAAGGCGGTGGTTTGGTGTGGCCGACCATCGGGGCCAGCATCTGGCGGAACAGCCGTCCCTCCGGCGATCCGGGAGATGCACGAGCGGTGAGAGCTGCTGAGCGGCTGGGCCCTGAGGGCGGAGATCCTCGGAGGTGCCGGGCCTGGGGAAGTGCTGCGGGAGAGCAGTGTGGCTGGCGAGGCGCCCGGGGACCGCGGGATTGACCTGGGTGGCGCCGGAGCGCCCCGGCTGTACACCGTTGCCCTTGCCGGTCGCCTGGAGGGAGGCCCAGAGAGGAGCTGCGCGCGGCCCGCTGGGCCCAGGGATCCCCGGCGTCTGGTGCAGTCGCGCTGGAGGTGGAGGCGAAGCATCTGGAGCCACCGGAGGAGCGGTGGGGGCTGCTGGAGTACCGAGGGCAGGAGTGAGCAATCTCGCCGAGTCGCCCCCTGGGGCCGGCGCACTCTCGGCGGCGGGGGAGCAGGAGAGGGCGGCGGCGTGAGACCTGGGAGTAGCGGAAGAGAGGGGCGCACGACTGCCCAGAGGCGCTTGGCTGGAGCGGTGAGTGACAGCGGGGTAGCGGCGCCTTCGGCGGGATCCCTGTCCCGACCCTCACTACAGCGGCGGGGGCCCGGACTGCGGCCTCCACATCTGCTTGCCGACCGCCGCGGAGCCAGGTTGGTGGGGGCGGAGAAGGCGCACACCACCTGCCACGCACATCACTGCGCTTGCCCGGCCTGCAGCTCAGGTCGTGCTTGGTGGGGAGGCCTGAGAGGGTCGGGCCTGTTGGAGGGGGCCCTGCCCGTTGGACCTGCGCTGGCTCTACCGCCTCCTGTAACTTACCTCGTGCACCGGGCGTCATCAAAGTTGGGCTACCTCGTCTGGGGCCGGCGGCGCAGTGATCCGGGGGCAGAGGGAGGAGCCCACTGTTGTAGCGTTCCCTCCCCCGTCTCCGAGTGGGGCCCCCGCGGCGGCGACAGGAGCCTGGAAGTGGCCGAGGAGACGCTCACGGGTGGCTGGGGCTCGGCGGGCAGGCTCTCCATTGATCAATTCGCGGACCTCTCTGGGGCTCCCCTAGCTTTCCCCCCTTTGGGCCCCGAGTCCGGGGGCGCCAGAGGGGCATGTCCACCTCGCGAACTCGGAAGGGAAAGCCGATCAAAGACATCTTCGGCCGCTCACTGTCCAACCCCGGCATGGAGACGGCCGACCCAGGGAGGGAAACGCCCAAACCCTCCGCAGGGGCCGGGGACGAGCCCATAACTAAGACCTTTCTGGAGTCACTGTTTCTCACTCTCCGAGAGGACATACAATCAGTCAAAGCAGAATTTGCGGCAGAGGTCAAAGAGCTGCGGAGGGATGTAGATGCTGTGGGAGAGCGCGTGGTCACTCTGGAGGACAAGAGTGACACAGTGGCGACAGAGTTGACGATGCTTCAGCAAGAGGTCATTAGGTTGCAGGATCAACACGTGGACATGCAATCGCATCTAGAGGACTTGGAAAACAGGTCCCGCAGGCACAACATCAGAATCCGGGGGTAAAAACAACAGAGGATACCAAAGACGTGTTTGCTTTTTCCACCAGTCTCTTCCGACATATCTTGGGTGACTCCCACGAGTCCGAGGTTGTCCTTGACAGAGCACATAGAGTGGGGCCACCCCGGGCTCCTGGTGCCCCCCGGCGGACATTTTGGTGTGTGTACAGGACTTTAGGGTGAAAGAAACCATAATGGCAAAGGCTAGGTCCCAGCACCCTCTCTCCTTCCGGGGCCACTCACCAGTGCTATTCCAAGATTTAGCCTTGATCACCCTGCAACGGCGTCGACAGTTCCGCCCGGTGACGGAACATCTGAGACAGCAGGGAATCCAGTACTCATGGGGACACCCCTTTCGCCTGATCTTCAGACACAGCGGAAGGCTTCTGCAACTTCGCTCATTAGTCGACACGTGCCGCCTGCTGGGTCTCACTCTGCCGGACGAGGACGAAGATGACCGTGGTGATGAGACTGGCCCTGGGGCCTCCCCATCCGAATGGCAGCGACAGGGCAGAAGAAGACGGCCCCGGAAGCCACACAAAGCTGACATAGCCAAGCACCAGCAGGCGGCTCTCGCGGCTGTGTCGGATGCCCTCGCGGGAGAGGGCCCCAGCACTAAATGACACATGGGAACTTGAGATACCATTTTTGTCATGTTGCATACTCCCTCATTGGGCCTAGGCGGGCGGCGGGTGGAGTGGCACTCTCCCCATTGGTCACGACACGGAACCCCCTTACTTTTTTGACTGGTCATCTCAGGATGACGGACACTGTTCACTAGTTACAATTATTCGAACTGTTCCCTTATGGAGGTTGTTTTGGGGTTTATGTTTAGGGTTTTTTCGGGGTTTTTCTTTTTTGGATTGGGTCCCCTCGTCCACTTTCTCTCGTCACGCTATGCGACTCAGCAGTCAGATAGTATAGGTTTTGCTATGCCCCAGCCTGCTTCTCCTACCAATCCCGATGCCGCACACACCCACTAGGATTCTAACTCTAAATGTACGCGGCCTGAATAACCCCATTAAGCGCAGGGCAGTACTCAACTACTTGGAACAATCCAAAGCTGACATCTGCCTCCTACAGGAGACACATCTTATCCCTAAAGATCACCACAGGCTGAAATCACGCGCTTTTCCCACGCAGCTCTTTTCTTCCAACCTTACTAAATCCGCTGGGGTCGCCATCCTCGTCTCCCGCTCCTTCCAGGGCAGAGTGCTTCATAAGGAGGCGGAGATTAGGGGCCGCTTACTCACATATCAGTTCCAAGTCACCGGAGTTTCCTTTATAGTGGGATCCATCTATGCTCCCAATGAAGGCCAAGACACGTTCTTCCACAGGGCACTCACGGAGGCAACCGCTCACTCGGAGAGACATTTACTGCTCGGGGGGACCTGAATATGGTATTCGATAACACTCAGGATCGCTCATGCCAGCGCACGGGCCAGGTGGGTGCTGTTTCCCGGCTGGGTTGGAGCGTCTCCGGGAGTTGGGTATAGTTGACTTATGGCGACACTTCCACCCCCATAACCGAGCCTACACTTTTCACTCGGGAGCACACAAAACGTACGCTAGATTAGACCACTTTCTTAGCTCCACCTCACTCCAGGAGCTAGCCATTGACTCTGAGATTCTGGCAGCGTCCCTATCGGACCACTCTCCAGTCATTGCCTCATTCCAATTCCCCCTGCACGACAACCACTGAGACACTGGCGGCTTCGCGACACACTGTTACACCGGGCCTCCACTGTCGATCAAATTAAGTCAGCTATCACGGATTACCTAGCACACAACAGCACCTCAGACACTTCACTGGCGACACAATGGACGGCCCTTAAAGCAGTGATACGAGGGGAATTGATAGCTATATCCACAGCTGAAAATGTAGAGCGCAGCCGCAAGCGAGCTGAGCTGATGCAGAGGGTGGAGGAGCTTGAACAAATGCATCAACGTACTGGGGCAGCTAGGGCCTGGCGCCAACTCTGCACGGAGCGGAAACAGCTTGCAGCACTGGACCAGGACAGAGCCGAGTATGCGGCTCTCCGTCTCCGACACTCCTACTATACAGGGGGCGATAGGGGTGGTCGTCTTTTGGCTTATAAGCTACGCGAAGCTAGGCAGCGCCAGGGGGTGCAGACTATCCACACCGCCGGGGGGGATCTTACCACCGATGATGGGAAGATTGCGGAAACCTTCCGAGACTTTTATGCGAGGCTATACGCCGGCGACGCCCTGGCACCACTACATTGCAGTGACTTTTTAGAGAAGGCGGCAATACCTACTCTTAGCGGGGCGCAGGCCGAATACCTAGACAGAGACATTGGCACTGAGGAGGTTATAGCAGCGATCTCCCGCCTTAAGTTGGGCAAATCACCTGGGCCAGACGGTTACACAGCGGCCTTTTATAAAACCTTCTGCGCTCAAATAGCCCCCTTGTTGCGCAATCTTTTCAATACCTTTGCGCAAGATGGAGCCATCCCAGAGGAGATGCTGGAAGCATCGATAGTGGTGATCCCGAAACCCGGGAAGGACAAAACGCACTGCAGTGCCTATAGGCCAATATCCCTACTGAATGGAGATATTAAGTTATATACCAGCATCCTTGTCACTCGTCTGGCGCCGTACATGGCCCAGTTAATAGAGCCTGATCAGGCTGGTTTTATCCCACAGCGGCAGACGGGTGACAACACCAAGAGGATACTCCATTTAATAGAAAAGGCGTCCCGCACACCAGGAGAATACATGTTGCTAGCGATCGACGCAGAAAAAGCGTTTGACCGGGTACATTGGCCCTATCTGGAGCAGGTCTTGCTTCGATTCGGCCTAGGAGATAGACTGCGTGCCCGGATTCTCAACTGTTATCGCCTACCTAAAGCGACAGTACGGGTGAATGGTCAAACATCCTCGCGGTTTCCCATAGGTAGGGGTACCAGGCAGGGGTGTCCGCTTTCACCCCTCCTATTTGCGCTCTACATGGAGCCGCTGGCTCTGCGGATTCGCAATCACCCCCTTATAACGGGCATCAAATATGGAGGGGATATTCACACTATCAGCCTATATGCAGATGATGTCCTGCTATCTCTCTCGAGCCCGATCCCCGCGATGCGAGCTCTTTTCATTGAATTGCATTGCTTTGGGCAGGCATCCGGCTTTAAAGTCAATGTCGAGAAATCTATCGCCTTAGACATCTCTCTCACTCCCGCCACATTAGCTCATTTGCAAGAGGAACACCCTCTCCAATGGTCGACTTCATCGATTCCTTATCTGGGAGTTCAGCTTGGCCCCAACATACCTGTTACCGCCGCCATTAATTACGCCAACCTCCGTACACACATCCGCAAGGAACTGGGGCAATGGAGACACCACACTCTATCGTGGATGGGGAGAATCGCAGCCACGAAAATGACTATCCTCCCGCAGATCCTGTACCTCTTTCAGACCCTTCCCCTCCGACCCCCCTGGGTTGGATTCAACAGACCCAAACCGACCTAGCGAATTTTATTTGGCAGGGTCGTAAACCACGGTTTAAGCACGCGATAGCTATCCTTCCTCCCGAAAAAGGGGGTGGGGGTCCCAGACCTACAACTTTATTTCCAAGCTGCACAACTTCGTTACTTGGTGGAGTGGCATCGCTCCGAATCGGAGAAACATTGGCTCTTCCAGGATCAGGCGGTGGCTGCTAGGCCCCTACAGGGTATCCCCTTTCTTCGCAAAACGGATAGGCCACCCAACCTATATGCGTCCTATATCACAGGCACACTTATGGAGGTCTGGGATCGAACTAATTTAACACACGGCCTGACTTCCTTCCCATCCCCCCTAACACCCCTCTTTAACAACCCAGAATTTCACCCTGGCACTGCAGCAAAGGCTTTTGTGGCATGGCGCCCCACTGAGTGCCGGTCACTTGGCCATCTCTTTGACTTGGAAGGGGTCCTTCCATTTCCCCAATTGCAGAAGCAATATGGCATACCTGAGTCGGAGCGTCTTCCATACCTACAGGTTAGACACTGGGCGCTCCACCCGTCTATCAAGCCAGGTGCCCAACGTCTACTCACCACATACGAACAGTGGCTCGTCACCCGTACCTCCGACAAGAAGCTTATCTCTGACCTTTACAAGCAGTTATTATCGACTTCTACACACACATATAACGCCGGCAGAACACGCTGGGAGCGGGAGCTGGGACGCAACCTCAGCCTTAAAGACGCGGAGGGCATATATCACAGGGCACGACACTCGGCGTACCACATGGGACTCACAGAGACACTGACGAAGGTAGCCACTTACTGGTACTACACACCGGAACGCCTCCACTGCTTCGATACACGACAGAGTGCCCAATGCTGGAGAGGCTGTGGGGAAATAGGCACTCTAACACATCTGTTGTGGGGCTGTGATCACATCCAAGCATACTGGGCTCACATTTTAGATGAGGTAGACAGGCACTTTGATACGCAGATCCCACGGTTCCCCGCCTATGTCCTATTGGGGCTCCCTAACCCTATCTCATATCCCCTAAAGTCTAGGAGGGGTCGAATGATAGCGATCGCATTAGGGGCGGCTACCCAAAATATTCTTGCACACTGGCGATCTGTACAGCCACCGACACACTTGGGATGGCTACAGCGGCTTTGGCGAGTATTGGGTATGGAAAAGCTGACCCTCACTCTGACTGGCAGGGGGCCGAATTCCCAGACCTATGGCGCCCTTTCTTGACTTTGCTCACTACTGAATTCCGCGAATTGACTTGTCCCCGCTATCTCAGGCTGCTTCGTCTTGCCGACACACAAATCCCGCAGGCCAGCTCGACACATAAGCCTAAGAGGACACGCTGAGCACGCAACTTTCCTTTCTCCCTCCTTTATTACCCAGCTATGGACGACGGGGAGGGCGGGGTGGGGGGGTCTTTTGTTTGCTTTCTTTCCTTATTTATATGTTGTTATTTTTTGTAGACCCGCTCCTTGCATTTACTATGGTAATGCTGCTTTCTATGACACTGAGTGTCTTTAGTGCACGGTCCTCAGGAGCTGGGGGTCTTTTGTTTTTCATTGTTGGAAATTAATAAAAGATTTAAACCATAAAGTGATGTGTGCATTTAAAATTTCACAAGAATCTTCATCTAACTTCAAACCACATGATTTGTTTAAGTATGAATCTATCGTTAGGGGAGAAGGTACTAGGTCTTCCTTGTATAATAACTGGAAAAAATGTTCAAAGGCCTCTTCGATGCCTGACTTGTCTTCAATTATTTGTCCTCCATTTCCCTTGTGAATGGCTGTTATCTTGTTTCTATTTTGCTCTGTCTTGAGCTTCCAAGCTAACAATTTACCACTATTCTCCCCAAATTCATAATTTGACAAAGTACTAGCTTGCCATCTCCTCATCTTTTCCTCTAGTTCTGAGGTGAGCTCCTGTTTCAGCTTCATTATTTCCTTTTTTAAACTGCTACGATCTTCTTCAAGAGTCGAACTTTCTAAGTTGGCTTGTCTCTCTTGTAAGTCTGCCTCTATTTGTGAAATTTTAAGCTTCTTCAATTTATTTTTTCCTATTGCTATGCCGGCTAGTGTGCCTCTAAGCACGGCTTTGTACGCATCCCAGACTATCATTTTGGACACCTCCCCTTCACCATTTTCCTTAAAGTAATTTTCAGTTGTTACCACTAATTTGTCAATAACTTGTTGGTCTAATAGGAGTGTTCGATCCACAGTCCACCTTTTCTCGCCCTGCCTTAACTCAAACTTAATATGTAATTGAACTAATGAGTGATCGGACAAGTGTGCGGGCAAGTGCTGGACTTTCTTCACTTTATTACTTAAGAGTTTATCCACTAAGAAGAAATCTAGTCTAGAGGCATGGTGATACTTATAATTTCTAAAAGTAAATTTATTTGTTTTGTCCCCTTTTAATTTCCAAATATCAATTAAACCCAGATCTTCTCTAAGTCTGTTCAGGTATTCTCGCATCTTGGGTAGATTTAAGACTTTACTTGGGGGATATCTATCTCTTTTAGGATCTAATAAAATATTATAGTCGCCACCTAGTATTATTGGAGTGGACTGTAATAGCAACTGTGCGTATAATGACTGAAGGGGCACTGGATCATCTATATTGGGCCCATAGTACCCCGCTACGGAGAAGGCGATATCATTGACTTTTATATTTGCTATAACCCATCTTCCTCTTGAATCTACTGTTTGTCCTATTAGCGTAAGAATATGTGATTTTCTAATAATAATAGACACACCCTTAGTGTTACATGTTTGGTTGGTAGAAACGGTCTCCCCAATCCAATTCTCGTATTTTATAGCTTCAAGCCACTCATTTCTTAACAGATGTGTCTCTTGTAAAATAATGATATCGCAATTTTGTTGTTTAAGGTACTCAAAAATCTTTTGACGCCTACCCCTTGTTCTTAGCCCATTCACATTCCATGTTGCTATTTTCAAATCACCCATTGAGTTGAATTTCTTTCTTGTTGCCTATGGCGCCCTCCCTGTTTGCTATATAACTCACATATCGGACAAATATATTTTTTTTAATTTTATCCCTAAATGCTCCCCACCCAAAGAAATTGTCAACGTGCACAAAAAAAACCCTAAAAAAGATAATCATACCCCCACCCTGGAGAACCCTCCCCATTTCCATTGGGCAACCTCGTTGCCCGGTTTGAGAACCGCAGTCGAACGGCTGTAATTTTTAGAACATTTTAGCATATAAGGCTACTTATCCCCGTTTGTCTTCATAATTTCTAGTAGCTGCTCCACTTCTTTTGGGGCTCTAATGTTATAGGTTTTATTACACCACATTATGCGTAAAAGGGCTGGAAATTTCATCTGGACAGTGGCTCCTTCGGCCCTGCATATATTTTCCTAGGGCCCATTGCCTGTCAGCGGTGGCCTTGGAGATGTCCGAGCGGATTTTATAGTTATATCCGTCTCTTGTTAGGTTGCCAGAGTTTAGAGCTTTAATCAATATGCGTTCTTTTATTGAATAAGTTTTAAAATTGACTAAAACTCTACGTGGGTTTTTCCTATCTCTATTTAGCCTAAATGGGTCTCTATGGGCTCTTTGTATGTCTTCGTCCAACACTTTCTCATCCAAATCAGGTATAAAATCTTTCAGGAGACTCACTACAAAAGATCTTATATTTTGGCCTTCCTGACCTTCAGGAATATTTAGTAAGCGCAAATTATTCCTCCTAGCATTGTTTTGTATGGTCTCAATTTTATCTCTGAGTTCACTTTCTGTTGAGAATATTTTCTTGATGTCACTCTGACAAATCCTCACATCATCCTTTATATGTTCCAGAGCCGATTCGACTACTACCACTCTATTAACCAATGCGTTAACTTTAGCCTCCAGAGCCTCACAAGTGGCCTGAATTTTCTCCTGATTTTTCTCTGATTTGGCAAACCCATTTTTCATCTCCATTAACAGTGAGGCCACTGAAGCCCCCATATCCTCCCTTAAAGGGGTATCTCTACCTTGCTCGCTTCCTTGGCCATCAGCTAGCTTACTGTGGTGTAAGTGGCCCTCACTTTGTAAGGGTTCTGTATGTGGAGCTTCTTCTGAAGTAGCATCTGTGGTGTGTTCATCGTCCTGGCCTTGATCTTCTAGCCTGAGAGTTTGATATTTGTTTTGTGACTCCATTATGTTCAGTGCTAGTGTAGGCGTTACATTCGTAAAAGCTTCGCTCTGTGTTGGCTTCTCTTGGATTTTAAAAAAGGAGCGCAATGAGGGGGTAACTTTTAAGTTAGAGCCTCTCTTTAGCTGTTCTTTTTTTGCTATTTTTGCGGCTCTAGTGGAAACCACAGCTGTCGTAGCTCCTTTGGATTTTTGGGCCCTTTGTTTCCTGCTGATGTATTTAACTGAGCCAATATCCTGTAGTGAGCTCCAATCTTTAGCTTGCTCCTGGGCTGACTCAGGGATTTTATCTGACGACACTATTTCCACTCTTCCTTGACTCCGCAAGTTTGGCTTTTGAGACCCATTTCCTAATGTGTCAGACGTGATATTAGCGACTATGGGATTATGCTTATCGCTCTTACCCGCTACCGGTGACAGAGACAGCTGTGAAACAGACGAGCCCCTCTTCTTGCCTTGACCTTTTTTCCTATTGGGATTCATGAAAACAGAGGGTTCCACTTCGTCATCTGTATAAAAGGATTGAGTGTGGGAGCCCGTTTGATATTTAATATTTTTTAGTCCAGTTACTTTCAGCCTGGGTTTAGCATAAGCACAAGGGGCCTCTGCATTAAATATTGAGGATCCTGGTAACCCCTCTGATTCTGAGTGGTAAAATAAATTATAGGGGGCCCCTCTAAAGTTTTGTTTGAATGTAGCCCTGCGTAAGTGCTGAAATGTGTGAGCTGCGACTGACCAAAAGTCCCCCAACTCACTTCGCTCTTTTCCGGTCCTGACTCCGTCTTCACAAGGAGTGGGGGACAGCACACCTCCCAATGCCTCCACAACTCCCCGTCCCATTCAGCTCCTCCGTGCTCTCCGCTCAGCGCTCTTCACTGGGCTCGCTCACTTACTCTCGCGAGCTCCGGCAGCACCTCTTGCTCGTCCCACAGCCTCCAAACAACAACAGACGGGCCGCCGCACAGCTCCGCAGCCCTCAGAGCTTGCCTCCACAGACAGCGCCAAGGCAGGCGCCGCGCCAAAACAAACTCCGCGACCCGCCACTAAACTCGGACCCTCACCGAAGGGAGGGAGGGGCCCTCATAGCCCCGCAGCTCCTAGTGTGTACCGCACCCAACCGTAAGTATTTCCTAGTTACAGAACCGCTCGACTGCGGGCCTCGCGACCTAGGCGTTCAGTCGGCCGCCATGTTCTCCCCCTAATCGAACCATGCTTTATTGATTGGCAACCAAATGCTGCAGTTGGGATAAACTAGAAAATCAATACACAAAATTTGAAACGCATTCATGCTAGAACACCATATCATATGGATAATAAAAGGCATAAATAAATGGACATAAAAGTGTTATTAAATATGCCGCACAACATTCACCAGTGACATATCTGAAACTTAAAGAAAAAGGCTTTTGCAATACCCCACAAAAACAGCTGAACGGGACCCGCTAGCTAGTACTCCTGTATGTTGGTAGTTAAAGGAAGGCCAATGATGTGCTGATTGGATTAAAGGCATCACTCTGTTATGAGGAAGGAAATTCATTTGTTGTTCAAAATGGAGAGGCGTGTGCCTGGAATTCAAATCATAGCCGAAATGCAAGAATCATGTAACTACTTGCTGGATTTACAGAGTGCACACTAAGATTGCCTAAGATAATTATCGCGATTACATGCTTACACTGCAAAATGCATAATACCTGGTTCCAAAGTTTACTTTAAGATAAAGATCACTAATAAATAACAAAGTCACAGTACAATTCTGCTACGTAAAGCAGACCACTGAAAGTATGTAACGAGGTTTGACCAAATTACACAGCATGGTATGCTATGTAATATGGCATGGAAACATCTATGCGGTAAATTGTATAATTATATTCACTGTATGTAACATCTAATAATGTTATCAAATACACTTTGTACTGACAACAGAGTCCAACATTTGCAAAATACTGATGGTTACATTTAGGAAGGAAACTATATACATTCAACTGACAGCATGCAAAATATTACTCAACAGCAATGTATGATTATGACTTGGTTTTAAAAACAGGAACACTCTTTTTCTACTTGTATTAGATTTTAACACAAGTAATTTACTATTTATTTTATTAAAAGTTTTAATAGCGCTAACTAACGTTTGAGAAATTAAGTGATATATAATGATAAGTAACACATTCCATTAAAGGTAAAATAATGAGGCTGGAAACCCATCAGTGGAGTGAGATAACTTTAGTAAATCAGTATTAGTGATAGCGATGCACAGTGAACATCATCAAGCTGAGGATCAATGTGGCAACAATGGGCAGTACTGCTGGAAGAGGCGAGTATTTGGCAAGCACCTGAAAGTGAACATGTCGAGGGTCGGGCAGAGGAGGATTCCAGATTGTGAATGCTGTGTCAGGGAATACTTGTGTCAAAGTGTCAGATTTCTTATACAAGGTAACAGTGAGATGAGGAATATCTTTGGTGTTGGTATATACGGCCCTGCCCTAAGCAGAGAGTTTAGTTTCAAAGTATGTAAGTCAATTTTTTAACCTTAATAGTTCTGAAGGTGATGCATGCTCCAGCAGGAAGCCAATGGAGCCTCATAATGTTGAATTTACTAAGACCACAGACGTGTGCTTAAATTCTCCCCAATGGCCAACAAAATAAAGAAAATTGTAAATTCAAAAGTTACTAAGTTCTTTTAACACTCAAAAACCTATATTTGTATTAAAAAAGAAAAAAATATTCGCCAACATTTAGTTAAGCCAGTTAGAGGAACAGAAGAGAGATCATTGCCACAAATGTAAGGACTTCCACCAGTCGCTGAACATTTTAAATGCAGCAACTCTGCAGCATGCAAATTTACTAAAAACAGTAAAAGTATAATAATCAATGGAAAAACTTGGAATCAGTATGCAATGTCTAATAGCAATATGAAAAATGTTGTCTATCATATTACATGTCCTTACCAAAAGACATATATCGGCCAAACCACAAGCCTGTAAAAAATAGGATCTTACAACATAAATCCAGAATAAGATGCAAAATACAGGGAGCCCAATTAGTTTTGCATTATGACACAGAAGGACGCACTGAAAATAATATAGAATAGTCAGTCCTATATGCAACACCGAAGACAATCAAAGGGTAATTGAATGAGAATGTACTTTTGAGGACAGAAGCCTGTTTAATTGAAAGATTCGACACAAGGGCTCAATGAACATGATGAGGTTTGGTGTCTGATTAACATGTGAAAGTCTGTATCGAAAAGACGACACAATCGTGCTGTTGTCATAACGGAATGAGCTCATAATCTGACACGGAATCAACTAGAGAAGTTCTGATTTTTGCAGCAATATCAAATGACGCTTACATAGGTGATTGGGATAATAAGATACTGAAGTTAAATGCAATTTTTGATTTGTCAAAGAGGATTAAGTTTCAATTATGATTGGAAAGACATGGCGTATAGCTCATGTATAAGCTGGTGACAGGCAATATGGTGAAGATGATTAGGAATAACCAAATTGACGGGTTATGATTCTTACATAGGTGATTGTTACAATAATGACACTGATGATAAATGTAATTTTTGCTTGTCAAGTTTTAAAATGTGATGCGAGTGGAAAGAGATCCCCTATGGTGCATGCACAACCTAGTGAAGGGCAACTTGGTCAAGAGGATTAGTTAAAGGTAATTTCCTATAAAACCTGAGGTAACTCAATAATATGTTTTGAGGACATAATGTTATAATACATCTGTATATGGTCATACAGTTGTGTGTAGATGTAGGCATGAGCAAAGATAGCGATCATGCTTTCTGTCAATAGATAGGTACAGTCTGACATTTTTATCCTTTCTCACATTGTGAGAATATAAGCGATATATTCAGGTGCCCCTCTTTTGGAATCTGCAATTTAAAAGCAATAACATATGGACGACGGTTCTCGATCTGAAAATAGTACTCATTGCCAAAAAGTTATGCGCAGAAAAGTTAAAGGTTAGAATACAGTTTCCTGACATTGGTGGGCCGCAATGACATAACCATGAGCCAAACCCCAACTGACGGTCTAGTTTATTCTCACCACATAAGCAGGATAGTAGGTATTCACTTCTGTGGAGGGTTAGCCTTTAAACCAATGGAGCAGACACAAACACACGTATGCCCACGGCAGAAAGATTTGGAAGATAGACCCCGTCCAACATACTTGATAAGCACTATGAGCACCACTGGCACAGTCCCCCGTTATAAGTGTAACAACGAGATACATGGCAATATTACCCTTTCTTTATTTCATGACGGCAGGGTCGGGACGCATCCGATTAATTTTGGAGCATCTGTGGGTAGGAGGATCTTACCCACCTGGACGATCGATTGTATGACTTCATCCTGGTTACCCATATTTTGGTTAGTAGGAGACAGGTACTTACCGGACCGCAGCCCGTTGAGATATGATTCATGTCTCTGACTATTCAAACACTAATTAAATCTGGCGCGAGGGATACTGGATATACTCACTCCTTGGCTATTCCCGTTTCAATAGACATACCGGAAGATATTTAGCAGTGGATTTGTTCCTGCCACTGATAGTTGAAAGCACGTCCCCCTAGGAGCGGTACTGTATACAACAATAAGGTAGGACTGCAAGACAGCAGTTATGTGATGTGGAGACATCTAAATGACTCGCCAGACCACTTTGGCCCACCCCTTGTAAGCGTCCACCGGCTCACTCTGACGTAGCACATTTTTAGCTTGCAGCACACTGAGCACACGTGTCCGTTTTGCGAGAACATGCATGAAAAGCATGTGGCGATCAGGGGTCCACTCACTTTAATGAGACATGCATGAGGAACTCAAAAGAAAACGGTCCGTCGCTGTTTAAAATGCATGATAAGTTTATAACCATCGATTTTTTTTTTCCCACATACGCATAGAGTGGGATCACTTGCACAAAACTATCTGGAACACTTCAATGGGCACATAAGAATATGGTTGTTTTTTACACTCACAGGATGGAGGAACTTACGGTAACACTCTCCTAGTATTGTCCTAAGGAGGCCAGAAATTCATTAGACCGAAACGCGTCGACTTTTTTCTACATCAGGAGTCCACAAGAGATGGAAATAACTACAAAAAGCACCAATCTAAGGGAAACACTAGATAGGTCTGGGACATTAGATTGGGTGGTAATTGTATACACAAGTGGACGCCCTTTAAGACGGATCCTAGATACAAAAAAGAAGTGGGCCGTCAATTTGTCTGCAAAAAAAAAGTGTATATTTTCTGTATTGGTTGAATATTTGCTGTTTTATGGAATATGGTGAAATGGATATTATTTTGCAATAATAGAAAATAAAAATATGAATAAGAACCAGATTTCTAGCTATTTTGAGCAGTTCTTTTGGTATCATTTTCTGAATTAAGTGAAATTACTGTGACATTCCAATAGTAAATAAAATATTGTTGTTGATGAAATAATAGCTACAATCTATCCCTTAGGGGTCACTTCTTTATTGTGTTACTTATAGTAATTAGCCAAGGCCTCAGTGGGTTATTTGGCTTTCCCCCATAGTTATATACAGAATTTACTAAGGCCAGCAATAAGGTGAAGTGGAGTGGAAAATACTTTTACAGGAGCGAGAGAACCGCCATGAATACCTATCAAAAGTGAGTTGACTTAGTCAAATCTGAAGATAATCTTGGCCTGAACTATCGCATGGGAGTCAAACGGAAGAGTGAAATGTAATAATTTTTGTGGATGGTGCAATTGTAAGAGGTAGATTTGTACATTTTGTCAATGTGGCTTTGACATTCAGAGAAGAGTCTTAAATGGTTCTGTTAGACTTGGCATTTTTTGGGCGTGTTTCCCCTGTCTTTTTGCTTTCTGACCTCCCGGTTTTGACTCTGTTTTTGCTGGTTTAGTGTCTCTGCGCACTTTCTCACTGCTGTTCAGTGTTAAAGTGCAAGTGCTCCTGTTGTAAATTTTTATTGGTGTTCCCATGATTGGCATATTTGATTTACTGGTAAGCCCCTAGTAAAGTGCACTGAGTGTGCCAGGGCCTGTAAATCAAATGCTACTAGTGGGCCTGCAGCACTGATTGTGCCACCCAAAGAAGTAGCCCTGTAAATGTAACTCAGACCTGCCATTGCAGAGTCTGTGCGCAGTTTGTAACTGCCATGTCGACTTGGCAAGTGCACCCACTTGCCAGGCCCCAACCTTCCCTTTTCTTACATATAAGTCACCCCTAAGGTAGGCCCAAGGTACCCATGTGGGCAGGATGCTGTGTATGTTAAAGGTAGGACATGTACTGGTGTGTGTGAGACATGTCCTGGTGGTGAATTACAGGGTATTTCGTTTTTCACCACTGCAAGGCTACCTGTCCCATAGGAAAGAATGGGAGTTTTACTTATAACATCTTATAAGCATAACTTCCCATTGGGACAAGATAGGGAAATGGAGTTTAGTATGTCTGGACTCAGAATGCAAAAATGCATCTTTTAGTAAAGACGATTTTTATGTTCTGTGTTTGAAAATACCACTTTTAGAAAGTAGGTATTTTCTTGCTTAGCCATCCTGTGCGCCTCTGCTGGGTTTGTGGATTGACTGTCTGGCTTTGAAGTGACAGGGGCTGCGGATGTGCCGTGGCTCCAGAGAGTCTGGATGAGTCAGGGCTGGGCTGAATAGACCTGGGCTGCATTTAGAGAGGAGATTTCCTTTCCTGGTCTGCCTTGAACAATGCTGTCTCCACCTCCTGCCAGGAAGCTGGGCCAGGGAGGACCGAACTGGTTTGAACTAAGCACAGACACTCTCTGCCTGAGAGAACAAAGGGATTTTGAGTATAAATATTGGGACACAGACCACAGAATTTTAGAACTCGCTGGAATCAAGGAACCTGCCAAGAAGAAGAGCTGCTGTGTTGTTGCTTTGTTGGGTTGGCCTGCAGTTGCTGCTTCTGCCTTGGGCAGTGAAAGGACTGGACTGAACTTTCTTTACTTGTGCTGAGTATCTGCAAGGGCCTGAAGTAGAGCTTGCCTCCTATTCTGAAGTCTCAGGGACTGCAAAGACTTAACCAACCTCTGGGTACCGCTTCTGGAACCGCTGTTTCAGTTGCCACAGAGAAGGGAAACGCAACCGACTCGGTCTCCTGACGGCACCGTCCGCATCTTGCACCGCAACCCTGGTCTCCCCAACGACGACCGACGCCACCACCACCGATCCGCTGCTTGCACCGTGACCTGTGGGCACCGCACTCCGCGCCGCCTCGCTTCACTTCGCCATCCTGGTCTCACTGACGCTGCTGCTGACTCCGACACCCGTGACCGCATCGTGGCTGGGTGCACCGCTCGTAAGTTTCACGATGCACCACCTCGTCCCACAACGCAGTCTGGGCCGACCGACGCCAGCTCCCGCTAACCGGCTCTGTCGCTTGCACCGCAACCTGCCAGCACCGCATCGAGCACCGCCTCGCCCTGCACCGTAAGCTTTCGCTGGCCCGTACTGACGCGGTCGGCTGGAACTGTTAGACTCTGTTGTTTTCAGCATCGAGGTAGGTGTTTTTGAGGTACTTCTGCAATTTTAAGGATATCTTGCAAAGTATATATTTTTAAGTACTGTATGTTGGATTCTTATCGTTTTGGTCTTGTTTTGGATATATAAAAATATTGGATATTTTTCTAAACTGGTGTGGTGTCCTTTTGTGGTGCTTTCACTGTATTACCGTTGGTTATGTGCAACTGCTTTACACACTGCCTCTGAGATAAGCCTGACTGCTCGTGCCAAGCTACCAAGGGGGTGGCAGGGGTTAGTTTAGGAGTGTAACTCCCTTACCCTGACTAGGAAGAAGGGTCCCTACTTGGACAAAGGTGCAAGCCCTTGCAAACTAGAGACCCCCATTTCTAACAGGTGCCAATGGTATTGGTACTATATAGGAGAAAAGGAGATGATTTGCTGTAAGAAAATGGGAAGCCCATGAGAAGATACCCGAGAGAAAGGTAAGACTTATGTTGTAGAAAATTACTATTGAGGAATTGGGAGTGCATAGTTTATCCAGGTCAATGACATTGCTTATTGCAAGCACCTGAAGAAAGAGGGGGCGTCATCTACCTACTGATAAATGATTACACTAATAACATTTAATATGTCTTCCATAAGTTATATATTGATATTGAACAGTGAGACCTGACCCCGGTTTACTATGGGATTGACATGGACATTTGTTTAGCACACTTCTACCACTAGTTCTATCTCACAATGCTTTTTCTTACCTTGTTGAAATAGTTTACAGGCAGCAGCATGCATATGTAGTTGAAGAAGGATGTGGTTTTGTGTCACCTGCCTGGGGATAATGATCTTGAGTGTCCTAGGAGTGCTTGGGATCATGCTTGTGGTCTGAATGTTGGTGAGATTTTATCTAACAGCATTGAGGTACATAGATTGCATAAATATTAGGTGACGACAGGCACTGCAATAAACAGCATACCTAGTGATGACATTTATTTGACTCCAAAGCAACATGTGCTCCAGAACCCGTCAGGATATGACAGGATTTGGTAAATAAGGAAATGTTTTGTTTGCGGAGTGTAGATTTCTGTTACATCACATGTGATGGTGTGACACATGGGGCTACTGATTGGACTGTTTAGGTTCCAACCTTCGCTTATTCACAATTGATTAGTGTTAGTTTGTGATAACTGAGAAGTCTTCCATGTAAGTAGATTTTATGTATCCCTGTGGGAGCAGAGGTGTCTGAAGCTAGGCGCATCAAGGATGCAAGCAACAGACCAGGAAAGAAGATGTGAAGCTAAATACGAAATTGAAGAGACACTGGATACCAGGTTACAAAAGTTAAGAGCATACCAGGTGACGGGAGACAGAACACTCATATAATACATACATGGTAATCACACTCATTGTAATTGTAATTTATTTGCATAAGTTAATTAAAACCATTGCATACAATAGAATAATGAAACCAGTCAAGACAAATGCTTAAATTAACAATCATATTTAAAACCAAGTGCTCTGGAGACCGATAAAGTTTTTAGTTTTGCTGGGGGGCGGAGCTTGCCAAGCCTGAAGATGGCTGCTTACTGAGAGCGCTCCTTCGGCCGCTACAATAATCCTACATTATCCTCCGTCAGTATATCGCCAAAACAGAACTCATCGGTAGCTTTTATCCTCCTGAGACCCGTGGCATGATATGAGTATGTAAATCAGGCCGGAGATCGAGAAATCGACAGCTAAAGCCGCGGCGTCGGCTGGTGATGTGAGGCCCTCACGGACAAAGTGGAAGGAACCACGGTGCTGCATAGTGCCTGAGGACTCCAGATTAAAGCACAGGAAAGCGCCCGAAGCAGCACAAGACACACTGCGTAAGCCGGTGGGTCTGTTGGTGACAGGGGTAGAGACCCCGGAGTGGAAGACAAGCACGCTTGAGACTGCGGGCCTGCGATGTGACACGGAGAAACTGAGGCCGCGGAGATACTGCCTGACCAAGGGCGGAAAACAGGAAGCATCTAGGGGCGGACGGCTCGAATGCGGAGGATCTCCCGCACACGGATGGAGCAGAGGTGCAGCCCTGCCAAGTACCACACATCAGGCGTTAGACTTACGCATTTCAGTGTGGTGGTCCGCATCACCACACTGAAATGCTAAGTCACGCATTATAGCGCCTCCTTAACCCCACCGGCGCTGACCCAGAGCAGACAGAGACAAGCGGGACAGAAAGCGCCGCTCAAGCACCCGTGAGCAAACAGCTTCTGTACACACTCACTGTGCATAGTAAGTTTTCATGAGTGCCAGGCCAGAAGTGTGGGTCGCGCCAGACTGCGCTAGCTGCAGCATTCATTATCGCAACTGCTGCCGAGAGTCAGCCCGGGCCGGATGCAGCGGCGTCACGTGACTGAAGTAAACAGTTTAGTGTGTGTCTAATTGCCGAAACTGAAACTATCTCTCTGAGCGCCCACCCCGGATTAATATTGTTGCGTGCCTCATCCTGCGAGCGCGACGGCATTCTTCATTATACAAAACCGGGATCTGACTGCTGCACTACTCATCGTGGCCCAGGTCTGTGTGAATCGTGACTTTCATCGTAACTTTCATTTTCAGAATATTTAATTTACTACATGAACCTGTAGCCCACTGCTCACCAGGCTGGTGCGGCTGCAGGCTGGGCTCAGCTGACTCAAACTATCAGTGTAATTACAATTAACTAGCAGATGAGAGGTCCGCACTGCCTGCTCCCACAGTCTGGTCGGTCGGGTCCATGGTCAGAGGCTGCCTGGACAGACTGTCTCAATCATTGATGCCATGCATGGTTCAGGAGGAGCCTGGGACAAGGTCCGGTCGGCGCAGGCTAAGGCCGAAAGTTTCAATTTTCTGCCGGCCCCGGCCCCAGTAATTAATTGTTCCTGCCGCCCAGCAACACGACCTACAGAGGCTGTGTTTCAATTAGCTGTTTGATTTTGTGTCTAAGATTTCCTAATGCCAAAACTGCTTGCTCCCACAGCAGGGAGTCCACAGCAGGCAGTTTGAGCCATAGTGACAAAGGCACGTTTCTGCCCTTCCTCAGCTCGAAGTCACCAACTACTGCATCACTTGTCATATATAATGCTCTTCAGTTATGCACACAATAATAAAAGCTCCAATGCTTCCGTCCAGTCAGCCAGAATGAGACACAGAGGAGAAATGCAGCCTCTGACTGTCCATCCTCTCTGGCATGCCCTTGACCTGCAGCCTGCTGTTGTAGCCCATGCCAGTCCTACCAGCCCAGCCACAGACCACGCAAATCAAGACAAAGCAAGGCGTTGAATCGCTAACCTGGCAATACACTCCCAATGCACTTGTCAATAGTGGCAGCAGTCGGGTGAAAATGTCAAGATAATTCTGGTGAATAATGGAGTGCTGCAGCATGATCAGCATTTTGTATAGTGGCAGTTTTCACAAAAGAACATGAACCACCCATATTTACAAAACTGTGTTTTACGAGGATTAGCTGTGAGTACTGCGTTTTACCAGGTTAGTGCCCTTCTATTTCTGGAGCCTTGCAACTATTTTAAGATCTTCTTAGAGTTTCTTGTTGCTCAGATGGTGGTAATTTCTGATATTTATATATGTTTTCCTCATCTTCATTGCTTGATTTTGTTTTCGAGAAAGTGTCACTCATAATCATTGAATGTCACTCATAATTTGACAGAAATTCTGAAAATGTCACACGTAAACCATCTGAAACCTTGGCAGCTATGGAGGGGAGATCTCTGGAGGCCGGGCAGGAGTGGAAACAGACGATCGAAACAGGCTGTCTGTGGGATCCCCTGGAAATACAGCTACTGTGCGCAAGCACCTGCCTACGGTGCCCGGCACGAGGGGAGAGGCCGCCCGACCACATAGGTTGCAGCACGAACGCGACGGAAATCAGTACAGAGGATCCGAGACTGACGAGACCTCACCTGGCCCCGGAGGCAGAAATACGCCATACAAAGTCGGTGCTTAACGTGTGGAGGCCTGGAGATACCGAGCAACCAGGGAGGTGAGCAGATGCAGGCCCTGCGCGTGTAGGCTCCACTGGGGGAACACTGCCCGGGCCAGGCCCGATATTTGAATAGTCGGCAGGACACACCCCGGGCCTGCAAGGCCACCTGGAGCATTGCGAACCTGAAGCGCAGGAATCCAAATTCAGGCGGAAAGTCAGTACATAACTCAACACCACCGGGAGCAGGGCACAAGTCCTAAAAAAAGAAGTGGGGGGACGCTGACGTCACGACAGGAAGTGACGTCACGAAAGGTGGCTTGCACCATCAGACTCATTGCCTCCCCTCGCTCACCCCTTAGATGCGATTGAATCAGAGAAGCCAGCGCGTGAGCAGCGTTCTGAATGAGCTCCGATCTTGCCCCAGAGAGGCCAAAGAGTGAATGTGTGGCTCCATTTGCTCCAGTTATCGAGCTCCCGGTAAAATAAGTGGGGGGACGCCGTCCACCCGCGTGGTACCCCGACTCGAGCCCTGACCGGGAGGGATCAATACCCTAGACGCTACTGTCACATCAACTTAGCTCTGAAACTGTGCAGCCCAGTCATAACAAATAGAGAGGGCCTCAAGGCGTTCCACATGCAGGAAATAAACCATGGCTACGCAGAGACAACACTAACACAATATCGTTGCTCTGGATCCAGATTACTGCCAAAGCACCACAAGTCACTGCTGAGACCACCTCTGACCTGCCAGTAATTAACGTGCCATAGCTATGGGGAAAACAGATAAACTGCAATCAAAATTACAATTTGATCAGCGCAAGTCATCTGGATTGCGGAGCAAAGATCAGGAAGCCATGAACACGAATACAAGCCCCCAGTATGTAGAGATAGGGGGAGACTTGCGCCAAATCCTTACAGCAATGCAAACCACCCTCAATACCATTAATGGTAAACTGGACTCTCTCACATATCGAGTCGACCGTATGTCTGAATGACTGGATAAACATTCAGAGTGGCTAAACACTGTAGAACACAGAGTATCCGAAGTAGAAGACACTCAGCACACAACAGTGGAGCTCCAAAGCAAAATGGAAAAAACTCTGTCTCTACTTCAGGCTAAAGCAGAAGACCTAGAAGCGCGCTCCCGGTGCAACAACCTTAAATTAATAACGGGAGTTGCGGAATTCACAAATACGGGCAACATGGAGAGATTCATAGAAAAACTTCTCACAGACCTACTAGGGAGAGAATCCTTCTTAGAAATCTTCATAGTGGAAAGAGCACATAGGTCGCTGGCGCCAACTCCCCACTCCGGGTGCCCGACCCCGTCCTAGTATAGCGAAGCTCCTAAACTATAGGGACAGGGATGCAGCATTGCGCCGCTCAAGAGAACTACAGTCTCTCAGATATGAAGGTACAGAGATTTCCACATACCTGGATTTTACAGTGTAAGTCCAGGAAGCACAAAAGAAATTCCTACCGGCGAAAAAGAGACTCCAAGAACTAAATATCACATATTCCATGTTATACCTGGCCCGCCTCAGTTTATCAGTCGATGGCAAGTCAAAAATATTTGGGGATCCGAAGACTCTGCAGCAGTATCTGCAACAGTGACAAAGCGACTACCCGGCGACGATCCTGTAGGGGGGAAACCGGCGACCCGGATCAAACTACAGGACTAGAGGACGTTGAGTAACATCTCTAGACGCATACCCCATCTGCACTGACTTGTGGCTGTACAAGATAAGTGGGGATACTTGTTTCTAATTAAGGGACGCTACCACAGCCTGCATATACGCATATTATGTTCGTATTACAAATGTCATTGTAATTACTCAACATAGAGTTGCAGGGGTCCAGAACTTTTCCAGTGTAATAGATAAGCCCTGATATATAGATAATAGTTCACTGACAGTACTCTCTGATGCCCACAGAGATTACTTTATGCAGCCCATAACTGAGTACGAAATCAAAGAGGCAATAAAAACCTTGCCGAATAAAAAGGCCCCGGGAACAGATGGTCTCCCAAGCGAATTTTATAAAGAATTTACCAGCCTGCTATCCCCTCACCTACTCGCAATGTATACAGAGGCCTATGAAATAGGCAGACTCCCTCCCTTTTTACGTGAGGCCCTATTGATAACACTACTTAAACCAGAGAAAAATCCAGACTACTGTGAATCATATAGACCTCTGTCACTTATAAACACAGATGCCAAAATACTAGCAAAAATAATAGCTCTTAGACTACAACCCCTAATGCAGAGCCTAATATTACCAGACCAATCAGGTTTCATTCCAACGCGATCGACAACACATAACTTACGCACTATATTTGCGCTCTTTCATCAATTAAACCCAGAATTACCTGCTGCTGCTGCACTTTCAGATCTGGCCAAAGCTTTTGATTCGGTGGAGTGGACATTTATGTTCACTGTCCTCCGTAGGATGGGTCTCCCACAAACATTCCTTCGCTGGATCAAATTATTGTACACCGAACCATGTGCCAGACTCCGCATAAATGGCAATACTGCAAACCCTCTGCAAATCCACAGAGGAACTAGGCAAGGGTGCCCACTGTCACCATTATTATTCACACTAGCGCTTGAACCACTGGCATGTAAACTCCGTCAGAAACACGTACACACAGCTCTGCAATTCTGTTCACGATCTATTAGCATTTCATGGTAAGCGGATGACATGGCTAGACAACCAGAAGATAATTTAAACTCCCTAATCCGAGTACGTAAACTTTGAAAGATACTCCGGACTGTGCATTAACTGGTCTAAATCCATGATAATCCCACTAACTTCCTGCACACAGCAGATCCCACTGGACTTTCCTCAACAGTGGCAGACGGATCCGGTAAAATACCTGGGCATCTGGATACACCGTGGCCCAGAGCAGGTGGTACGGAAGAACTACAGGAAGGCAATTACTAAATTAGAAAACCAAGTGACCAAGTGGATTCGTCTGCCATTGTCACTAGCAGATAGAATAGCGCTTCAAAAAATGGTAGTGCTACAGCGATTCTTGTACCTATTCGTAAAAATACCTATCGTTCTTTCACAACAGTTCTTCACGAAACTACGATCATGCCTGAACACTCTTACATGGGTGGGCCGACAACCCAGAGTCGGCTGGAAGGAACTTACACGCCCTTACTCCCAGGGTGGCTTCGGAGCCCCAGATTTATATCTTTTTTACCTTGCACATTACTGGACGCAATCACACAACTACCTACCACACGTAGCTGTAGAACTGGATAATGCCCACCCGACTCCATTAATTGCTCTTATACCACAAACACGACAGGGCGCCTCCAGAGCAGTGATTGACCCCATACACTGTACTACAGCAGCGTGGCACATACTAGCGCGTAGGGCTAATAAACTACCAGTATACGCGCCCGCCATCCCGCTAACACACCATCCCAAAATCACAGTGACACAAGAACAGAAAACACAGAAATTGCTGGATGGAATGGGACTGAGCACAATTGGAGACATGTTCCACAATGGCCAATTTAAAACCTCATCGGATGTGCTGTCAGAGGGAACTCACACACCGCTAATGCTTTTTGCATACCTCAGGCTGCGTGCAGCGAGTAAGGACATCTACCCTACATTTCCTCAAGAACCACCTACTCACAATGCACTACAGGCGCTACTTATAGCGCCCACACGCCAACGCCTTGTAACTAAACTCTATAACACAGCTCAATGTGACCAGTACAGACAAACTGAACAAGCACTAGCGAAATGGAATAGCATACTAGATGTACCTCTATCCACAAAGGACTGGGTACAATGGTGTGCACTTACACAGTTACTTACACCTAACTGCAACCTACGCATTATCCATTTACATTTTTTACAACAAACATACTATACTCTGACACAACTTCACAAATATGGGCTACGGACAGAGGACAGATGCGTGCGAAGTGGCGCACCGCAGGCGGATTTTTTACATGTTGGCTGGGCATGCTCCCCAGTGAGGAAATATTGGGTAACAGTGACAAGTACCTTAGGAGCCATACTCACTACGCCAATCCCCAATCCCCAACACCCCACAAACCTGCCTACTCTGTCTCAGCAAAATAAAATCATCACCCAGTCGCAAGCTGCTAGCCATAGCCCTACTACTAGCCAAGAGGCGCGTGGCTATGAATTGGGGAAGTAAGTATGCACCAAACATCAAACAGTGGATATCTGACATGACATATTGCAAGGAACAACTTCTAACTTATGCAGAAGAATTGCCAGCAGCCTCACACCCTAGAAAATTCTGGAGCCCATTTGTACAATACTTACAATCTGACCATGTGATGTAACATCAAGAAGGTAACAGAGAAGGACAATAGTATGACAAACCTTGATATGCACTGCATTTATGATCATTACAATAACCTGTACTGTGCTGAAAAGATAAAATATACAACTGTATTAATTCTCAAAGATAGTGTGAGTAAATGTGGAATTGTGTATGTGCTGGACTGTTGTTAAAATTCAATAAACAGAAAATATTTATTTTTTATTTTTTAAGTTTTTAGTTTTGCTGTTAAAGTGCGTGTGCTTTGTGCAGTTTATGCTTTATAAAATCCTAAGGTCTATAGCTAGTGTGTATAGATGTTTAAAAAAGTGGCAGATTGTGATTTTCTTAGAAACAATAAGAAAAAGTGCCAGCGCCATTTAAGGTCTTTAAAAGCGAACATAAATAAAGTGCGGTTGAAGGATCCCGGTGCCGATATACTTCACTAGGGAGTGGATACCAATCTTGTGTAATTGCGGTCTGCTCCTGCCACGAGCTCGCTTTTATATTACTGAGTGCCTTAAAGATCAAAGCTGTGGCGTGGTTTGTTTGTCTCCCTGTATCTTTGTAAAGTCCGTTATCAGTTTCTGGATTTTGTAGGGGCGATGCGAGGGTCCAGGGCAGGGTGAAAGTCTTTGTACAAATCTCCCACAGCAGGCCAAGGTAAAGGCGTCCGTGTGTTAAAAGCACATCACCGAAGCCTCTAAGCAAGTGCATGCTCCGTTTCTCATTAAAAGATCCCTGAGTAAAATTCTCCTTGCACCGGCTATAGTGGGGCAACAGCACAGGAGGTGCAACCATGATTCGTATTTGTAGTTGCATAGTCTACAAGCTACTCCATTTTTCTGGTTGTCCCAAGTTCAGTTGAAATCTGGTATTTGTAAAGCCAGCATTCGCATGAACATAATCTCTCTTCGAGTTTTACAGTTAAGGGAGGCAGAAATATAAGGCTGGGGTTTGGCTACCAGATACGAAGAATTTAACTGGGCCAAGATAGAGGTTATTTTTAATGAGGCCTGGTCTTGCTGAAATGACGCCACTTGCACGTGTCTGTTTATAGTCTTTTTCAAAATTGTGTAGGAAATGGAAGTCAATGCTAATGCTGATAGATTTATCTCTGTGGTCGCTAGAGCGCTCTTAATCCGATTGTTCCATGGGGAGCCCACTTTTTCAAAAATGTGTCTAAGGCAGGCCTTTAGTGAATTTTCCGACACCTTTAAAATACAGATGTAGTATTTAAGAAAGTCAGCCTCAGTGTTAAGAGCTTGTTTAACCAACCCAAATGCCAGTCTAAGTCTTGCCCTGAGTAAATATTTCGGTAATTGAAAGATTTTTTTGTAGCCCACTCACTGAGCCTGCTTCAGAATTTCAGAGCATGCTCCGGGAAAAGCTTGATGCCCGTATTTGAGCGCTGGGAGGAGAGATGCTTGAATTAGTTTCTATATTCCTTCTGCGGACGGGCATTTTAAGTTGTTATTAAGCCTTATTAAGCCATAAGTGATTGTATTTAATTTCTTTTTCAGAGCATTTTTATGAGCAGCTGGTTGAGCGGAGTCTGTGAACCACACCCCCAGATATTTATATTTGGGGGCCGATGTGATGGTCATGGGGCCCATAGTGCATGAGATTTGTTTTTTATTTTTATAACGGCCGACTACAAGTATTTTTGTCTTGTCTGGGTTGATGGTAAGAGAATTTGTGACACTGTATTACTGTAGTCTAATCAATGCTCGTTGGATCCACACTTTAGTGTGATCCATAGTGACTATATCGTCCGCATATTGGAGGATGTGAAGGGGTCTGTGGCCTAGACGGGGAGGAGCAAGACAACTGGAAGTCAGGGCTTTTCCCAGGTCAGCTGTGTATAGGTTAAAAAGTAGCAGGGCCAGCACATAGCCTTGTTTCAGACCCCCGGTGGTCCATATTTTTGCTGATAATGATATCGGGCCTGTTTTCACTCGGACCCAGGTTTCAGAGTAAGGGGAAATTATGGCATTTAAAAGGAGAGATGGACTACCCCAGCTTACTAGTTTCTTCCACAGGGTCTGCCTGTTAACTTTATCAAATGCCGCTGTGAAGTCAATAAAACAGCAAAAAAGTGGCAGTTGGTTGTTCTGTATAGCTAGGTGGCAGAGAGCAGATACTGCTATGATGTTGTCATTAGTCGCTGCACCCCGTCGAAACCCTGTTTGAAAGAAGGGTAGCAGCTCTTTTTTCTTGGCCCAGCTTTTCAGGTTTTTCAATAAGATTTGGGCATACGCCTTTGCCTCTAAATCTAGCAAAGCTACTAGGCGATAGTTACTTGGCTTTCGAGGGTCGCCATTTTTGAGAATCGGGCATAATGTTGAGCCTCTCCAAGCTTCAGTATTTTGGCCCATTGAGTAGGCCGAGTTGAAAAGCGGTGTTAAGAGAGCAGCCCAATCTTCTGGGGCACATTTAAAAATTCCTGCTGGGAGACCATTTGGGCCTGGGGCTCCGTCCCCCTTCATGCCCTTTATTGTTACAATTTGACAAGATGAGGTTAGATCTTGTTCTTCTGCTTGTTGTGATCTGTGCTCTGTTTCATTTGTGTTGTTATGTACAAAAAACAGCCCTGTGACATGGTTCTCGCAATCCGTTGCTGGAACTGCGTTTTCCCTTGAAGTCCAAGGAGAATTTAGGTTGTTCACGTAGCTCCAGAAACGAGCTAGTGATCTTTCTTTAAGCATCTCGAATATTTTTATCCACTGCTCCTCTTGAAGTGCGAGTTTAAGATCCAAGATTGCTTTTTTGTGGGCTTTCCTTGCGGCGTTTGCTGCCTGTAGATTTCTGCTCGTTGGATTCAATTAGTACATACGGGTGGTCCTCCTTAAGTTCTTCCGTGAAGGGTTAATGTGCAGTTTCAGCAAATGTTTTTGTGGGTAATTTTGCACTGGCTGTGTATGGTTTAAATGACCCCGGCGCCCCGAAACAGATTTTAGCAGATCTTTGGTCATACTGTCCCAGTGTGTTAGGAGTTGTTCCCCTGATTGCTTCTTCTATGTGCTCTTTCCATTACCAAGCCATTTGACCACCTGAGGCGAGTAAAAGGGTTGCCATCTGATTCTTCTGCCTAATTCCAATGTTTCAGCTCCAGTTGAAATGCCTAACCCATGGCCTTTGTCTGCTATCTGATGGTTTAAGTCCAGGTTTATGACTAGGGGATTGTGATCACTCATCTCGGTTTTTTACCTCAAAGCTCTGTAGATGGTTTGCCGGGGGGAAGACATGAAGATATAATCGATTTACTGAAATGTTTTTGAATGTGGGGCAGGTCATGTTCCTGAGTTGTATCAAGGCCTGGTCTGCAGATTTTAAGTGGCATGAGGAAAGTAGCTTGTTGAATTGTTCTCGTACCTTGCTAGTTTGTTCAACTGCGAGATGTCTGCCTAGGAGCTTGGTGTTCACACTCAATAGTTTCCACAGCCATATGTAACACAAGATTCCTCTAGAAGAATAAGGAAGTATTTTGTTCCGAACAGATTAAGAATGTAGGTGTTAAACTTGAATTGAAGATGTCAAAATCCCAAAGTGAGATAAAGTTAAGTCTAATCTGACGTACAAGGATCTCTGGTCAGAAAACTCAGCCATGGGGAAAAAAGTGGCTTAATAGTTGTCTGAGCTCCCCTCCTTCTCATCCTATAATGTCTGGATGTTTGTATTCCCTGAATTGTGATTCGAGTATATCAAACTATCCAGGAAGTGATTCTGCTACCATACATGCCTGATTTGTGCAGGATGAATCCAGGTACGACGGCAGAAAATTATCTTTAAAGAGTGGCCAAACCCCTGGGCGGCCTGTACATTGGTAATGCACTCAAGATGGAAGCTGTGTGCCAATCAGAAACTGACGGAGAATAATACTGTAATGACGTAGCATGCTATATATTCAACCTTTTGCAGAAAAGTTGAGTCTTTAATCATCTCTTATGAAGAATGGGCAGGAGAAAGAGAAATCACAAGAAGTAAGATAATACATTTAGGGGCATATTCTCGAGGAGTCATCGCCGATTTATCGGCACTTTAGCGCCGCAAAAGTGGCGATAGACTTATCGCCTATTCACAAGCTGGTGCAAATGGGAGACATCGCCAGTTTTCCTGCGATAGCTGCCGCAAAACACATCGCCACGGATGAGAGCGACAATTAACGCTAATGATATGCAGAGTAGGCGTTCCTGTGCAAAAACACACGAAAACACCACTTCGCGATTTTCTCAACAACCAGCCAGATCTGCGAAGCGATCCAAAAACAGGCGATAAGGCGCGTTAGCAGCAGGGACTTAACACCTGCTTTTTACTGGTCTTAAGTAGGACGAAAACCTGCAGTACAACAGGAACCCAGGCCAGAGCCACATCTGAAGACCAACAGATGCCATGGAGCTACTAATCATGCAGCTTGGAGACCCAAGAGGGCCACAACACCCACCACCACCACCCCCACCCCCAGGACCACCACGAGGCAGCGCAGAACAAGACAGCGGACCTTCAGAAAACGCATCAGCTTCACAGACTTAACGCCAGAGGATGTCATTGCCCACTACAGGCTCAAAAGGACAACCATCCTCCGCATCATGACCCACATTGCCCACAGGCTGACGGTACCAACACAGCGGACAACCAACATCCCTCCGCAGACAAAGCTGCTGGCTGTGCTGCACCTGTTGGCCTCTGGTACCTTCCAACCAACAACTGCCAGAGTCGGAGGAGTCTCACAGCCAGCCCTATCAAAGGCCATCACACCTGTCCTGGATGCCCTCATCAGTTTCATACCCCAGCACTTTCACTTCCCCCACATTGCGCAGGAACAGCTGGAGACCAAGCAAGGCTTCTACGCCATAGCTGGATTCCCGCATGTGTTGGGGGCAATCGACTGCACACATGTCCTACTTGTGCCCCCTGCCGACACTGCACACAATTACCGCAACAGGAAGCACATGCATTCCATCAATGTGCAGGCAATAGTGGACCACCTCGGACTGTTCACCAATGTCGTCGCCAACTTCCCAGGCAGTGTGCATGATTCATACATCTTCCGACAGTCCATCATCAACCAGCGCTTTCAGGATGGCACCTATGGAAATGGACTGCTCGTTGGTAAGTACCAACGGAACACACCACACACCTCAATTCCACAATCACACAACGCACAACTGTGGGAATGGACACGTAACAAAATCACATTCAACATGCCAACCAACATGCACACCTGCCAGACACGACAACACAAGTAACCGTGGTAAGAGGGGCCAGAAATGTGGACAAA
Source organism: Calotriton arnoldi (assembly GCA_963921515.1). Taxonomy (NCBI): domain Eukaryota; kingdom Metazoa; phylum Chordata; class Amphibia; order Caudata; family Salamandridae; genus Calotriton; species Calotriton arnoldi. The sequence goes on from CAWUFW010003266.1 coordinate 1,365,270, forward strand.
CCATACACTAAGGCATAGCTCCTCTGCCACACATTTGCAGAATGTGGGGAGAGGTGGGAACCACGATTGTGCGAAGGAGGCAATGGACCTATGAATAACAATGTAAACAATGCCAAGTGTGGCAGTGATGTGCTGGACAGTCTTGAGTATGCAGAGCACAGACATGTCCATGTGGACACATACTGCTGGAGTCTGTAGTGTCGTGGACAGTGGACGCAACCATGTCATCACAGGCAGTGGGGAACACCTTGGACAAGTAGCCATGTCGGCCCCCCTGTAAGCGTAGTGGGCAGGGCCGGCGCACGCCAGTCCAGCGTAGGGGAGTAACTAAATAGGCCGGGGCTCAGGGAGTGGTTCACTTCCGGGACGGCCACCGAAGTAACTACTGCGTGTGGCTCTGTGTCCGCCCTATCCTTACCATAGGCCTACACACACGTGGCCGCCCACCTTCAACGGCCAACATTACAGTCTTGCTGTCAGTCCTGCGGACATGCGCAGACAGGCATGACAATGGTGTGCCGTAGGAGTGCAAGTGATGCAACCGCGCAGCACACACAAGTAAATAGGCTCGGTGGGAGGGAGGAGCAGCTGTGAGGCTATGTAATACACATTGCCCTACCACATTTGCCAGCAGCAATACATGGCTAACATGAATCCCAAGGTCGCATAAATCACACACCACGAAACTTGTATGTCTGCCAACACAGCATGCAGAACCACCAGTTAACGCTAATCTCACTTACCTCTCACAGGTGATCAAGGATATGCACTCTGCCCGTGGATGATGACACCCCTCCGAGAGCCGAACACCCCAGCCCAGAGGCAGTACAATGTGGCCCACAAACGCACCAGGGGCATTGTTGAACGCACATTTGGCGTGTTGAAATCATGTTTCAGGTGCCTGGACATCACCGGTGGAAGACTGTTGTACAGCCCAGAAATAGTGTGCAAGATGATCACTGCATGTTGTGTATTGCACAGCATATGGGTACGCACCAATGCCCCATGGATCCAAGTCCCAGAAGCACCGGACGATGATGAGGAAGATGAAGCAGGTGGACCACACCCCACTGCAGCCGCAGCAGGAATAGCCCGAAGGAACACAATCATCAACAATTTCTTCGCATGAGCACGTCACACTGTGACTGTCCACAGCAATCATGGCACAGTACAAGATGACCACATGACCAGCATGTGCAAATAAAATCTTAGCAACACACATTCCCCGTGTGCATGTCAGTCCTCTGCATTAGCACATTACTCTGACGGGTGTAAGTGCAACATTGAGTGCTAACATTCGCATATGTTGCAAGAAGAGATGGTGTGTATGTCACCTCCGTAATCAGGATCCTGTTTTCCTGCGGACTGAACCGCTTCTTCCTCTTCTCCTTGCCCTTCCCTGACCCCGAGGTCCCAGGCTGGTCCTCCGTGGGGCTTGTGGGGTTTGTGTTGTCCTCTGTGCTTGCTCCGGCTACCTCCATGGTGCTTCGCAGTTGTTTGTGTTTTATTTGTATTTCATTTTTGCCGCTTTTATAGTGATTTTTCCCGCCTTACTTGTGGGACTTGCGGTCCTGGTGCTGCTTTTCGCTGGATTTTTATCGCAGTTGGGCCCATCGCAACTTTTTTCACGTTCGGGTTTCCTTTTTTATCGCCGTCTCGGTAGTTGTATCGCGGGCATTTGAGGCGTTATCGGGAAACTATTGCATGTTACCGCCGTGTTGAGAATACGACGTTGACATGGAATTATTTTCCAGCTATAGACGGCGATATGAAAAATTGCGTTAGCCTATTTTGGCGATGTTTATCGCACGTTCTTGAGAATATCCCCCTTAGTTGCAAATAAAAGATAAACATTTTCATCTGATGTTGGATCCTTCATTTTACAGACAGTCTGTCTCTACATATGCATGAATCTCCTACTATTACAAGTTCAACACTTATTGAAAGAATTGATTTAGACCTCCACATAGATCAACAATATAATTCATTAATACTAAAGTGCCTAAAATGTATAATAAAACAGGCAGCTTTCAAGCAGTGAAATATACAATTCAAGATTTTTTTTAAAACATTGGCATGAAACTCTTAAGATATTTAAATATAAAAAAGCCTATTTGTTCATTCAGCGGATAAGTAATTAGGAATACCAAGTCATGATGCATAGCAATTTTAAAACGTTCCATTAAAGGGAATAAAAATTGCTTTCTAAAACCAGTTAATACTGGGCAGAGAGGGAGTACATGAAAAAGGTTTTGGGGACCTAACTCACACAGTTTAAAAACAGCACTCCTATTAGTAATGTTTATTTCTTTCCCTTTATGCAGTATCTCTGGGATCAGGTCATGGTAAAGTATTACTTTTAGGTCCTTGTGTTTAATTTATATCTGTTGAACCACTCTCTCAAAGCTGCATTTTGTAGCTTCTGAAGGACCATAATACATGATGAATGATAAATCTTGTAGAGTGCAACGAATACCCGGAGGCATCTTGGCAATATAAGTGACAAGGATCAGGCAGCAACCACAACTTCTAATCTCTGAATAACCAAGCTTTTAAAGAGTTCCTGAAAACTGATAAAGAGGTGGCGACTTTCAAATCCTAGGGAAAAAGATTCTAATTTTGGGCTCTACTAATTACAAAGCTCCTGCCTCCCCTGGAAGAACGTTTGTAGGAAGGAACCACCAGATTACTGGTGAAGCTGGAATGAAGAGTCCTGCATGGCAAATATCATCTGAAACTTTCCATGAGATAGGCTAGACCTTGTCCATAGAGTGCCTTAAATGCAATGCATAACGCTTTAAAAACTATACGCTGCTTCACAGGAAGCCAGTGTAGCCTACAGTTGGCTTGAGTGGCAGAATGGAATCTAGGAACATTCAAGAGCATCAGAGCTTCAGAGTTTTGTAGGATTTGAAGTTTGTTCAGGGATCTTTTAGGTAAGTTTTAATAGAGACCGTTGCAACAGTCTAATCTCGATAAGACTAAAGCGATAACAACTGTCTTTAAAAGAACAAATAGCAGAAATTTAGTAATTTTCTTGATAGTTCATAAGGTATAGAAGGATGTGGAAATAACCTTGTTTAGTTGCTCTTTAAAGGTTAGTCTATCATCCACCAAGACGCTAAGGTTTTCAACCTTCTTAACAGGCGTTGGAAGAGAAGCCAGCTCATCTGGCCACCACGAAGGGGACCAGAAGGAGGTATTGTTACCGAATAGGATGACTTCCATCTTAGAAGAGTTCAGCTCAAGTCAGTTGTTGTCCAACCATTGACTAACTGCACTCATGCAGTTGTGAAAAGTATCACTCGTGTTGGAACCATTATTAGAGAGCGAGACCACAATCTGGGTGTCAGCAGAAGATACTAAAGACAACCCAAAAGACTTGATCAAAGTGGCCAAAGGTGTAATGTAGAGGTTAAACAGGGTCAGGCTCAATGAAGAGCTCTGTGGAACCCCGCAAGACAAGGAAAAGGGCTCATATGTGAAATCCTTCAGGGAAACTGATTGAACACGATCTGCAAGAAAGGAACGCAGCAGTGATAAAGCTGCACCTTCAATCCCTAAGCTCTGTAACTGGTCAATCAAAAGATCATGATTGACCGTGTCAAATGCTGCAGACAAATCAAGTAAGAGAAGGGCTGCATTGCCGCCCTTATCTAATGTGGCACTAATTTCCTCACTGGCCACGATTAGCGCCGATTCGGTGCTGTTGCCACTTCGGAAGCCAAACTGTGTGTCATCTAAAAGGTGGCTGTTTTCTATAAACTAGGCCAATTGCATATTCATGCCTTCTCCACCAATTTGGCAGGAAAAGGAAGCCTGGAACAAGGCCGATAACCACTAGGATCCAGCATATTTAAGTTGGGTTTCTTTAAAAGTGGAAGGACTGCAGCTGATTTCCACTGTCTGGAAAGTGTCCTGAGAAACAGGTGGGAGGCCACTGAGTCGGGCACTATATGGACAATCTTAGGAGGACACGGGTCCGATGGGGATCCTGATTTTGTGTACAGGATAGCCAGTTTGACTTGTTCATCACTAAAGGTGATCATTCCAGAGTTCACCAAAGGCAGAGCAATAGTCTTCTGACATTTGGAATTGCTGGAGGAAACTCTATTAAAGATTGTCTCAACTTTCTTTTGAAAGAAATTAACTAGGGAATTGCATAAAGCCATACTGATGAGTCTTGCCTGACCTCAAGGGCTTCGAAGGTCATTGAACAAACTAAAGGATGCCCCATCGCCATCTCGCTGGCTTTTAGTATTAGGCATTACTACAGTTTCTTTCTCAGAATCTCGTCATGATCTGCATTCTGCAGCCTCTCGACTTCGGCATATAGCTGCATTACATTATAGATCCTGCAGTACACTTTTGAAATGTTCTTTACTGAGACGGAGCCCCCAATATTTCTTCTCCCTCCTTTCCATACCTATCCACCTTAGCCATAATGTTTTCAAAGCATTCCGCTACCTTGTGGGCCGTTTTTGTGTGTTTATCACAACAGATCTGACAGATATGTGCAACTACTTTCCACTAAAGATAGCTTGGCAGAAAACATAAGTAATATAAATAGTCGATTGTATACGATATAATTACTTAACTACTGGGGTACTATAGTTAACAATAGAAATCTCTTACTTCCTGAACATAGCCACTATTCTCAACCTCCCAGAGGTTTACCTTTTTTGCCGCTTTATATAGCGCGAACTCCAACAGTAGTTACATTACACAATGTCACATTCATTTTTGTAGGTACGGGGTGATTACGTGATTTGTCCAAAATCACAGAATGTTAGGGGACGCCGAGACTCGAACCGGGTTCCCTAGTTCCAAATTCGGCAGCTCTGTCTGTTTACTGTGTCCTCTCCCGTTTAATTTGAATCCTACATGGCTATGCATTTGAGTCTATCACTAAAGCCATGAGGGACTTTTTCTCTTTAGTCACCCCTGGCAAGTCTGACTTACAATGTCTCTACTATACCATGGTCTTTCAGTGGAGATGGAGCACCATTTAAAAACACTGGTTTCCTTTTCATCTTTTTTTTTTTTTTTGCCTAGATGTTTCTCCTGAAAGTTATTTCTCAAACCTCAGTTGTGTGCCTCTCTGGTTCTTCTTATTAACACATATCAACTTTAAAGACAAGGACTTCTTCCACTTTGCAAGTCTCCTAGGCCAGTCATACGAGTCTAAAGATATTCCTTTCAGATTGGAATCGCATAGGACTCCAGCCATTGGGACCATGGCTGGTCTTTCATTTACATGGACCATCTATTGAATATTTGAAGTTACCAAACCTAATTAAATTAACCAACCTCATGAGAACATTGAAGAAATGTCGGGGTATTGCGATTGGAAATTGGCGTGTTCCTTACTGGTTGATTGAACTCAGTTGTATTAGTGCCCTGAGGAAGCCCTTGTCTATGGGCGAAACACGTTGGCCGAGTCTGTATATCTGAAGGATTTTGAACTTTGAACACAAAAGCAGAAAAAAAAGAAAGAATAAAGATTTAGCTTGTTCAAATTGAAAAAGATCTCATGGAGAAATTGTCTGAAACACTTCACTACACTTTGGTCTAGGGGTTATGATTGTAGTGCCTCTCATCATCTTATTATGAATCCTTTCAGATTTGATTGTAATATTTTGCAAGCATCCTCGCTAGGGATTTCCACAAGCGCTACAGCCATGCGAGAGAGGAGTCTGTGTTCCCTGCCAGGGGAATGCTGTGCGCATCTTTATCCTGATCACAACAGTCTTTAGTCTACCTTGTTCCCTAACTCCCCTTCTCCGGCACTGCTAGGGCTACCCAGCCTCATTCAACCTGTCCTCGGTTCCTGGAAACCCAAAGTGACTGCGCTAATATTGGTAGCTGGCTTCTTGGGACGCAAGGCACTGACAATGTCTGGTTACAGACCGCTTTGGGTTAGTGCGAGATCTCGTGTACGCACAACATAGAGACAAGGCTTTCGGTCAGCCCCTTTAGCTGTTGGCTTGTTTAGGTTAATCTCATTGAAGCCTTGACTGGATGGGTTGTTTCTCACGTTTTGGACCATGCACAGCAGCATATTTTTACACTTTCTGCTAGTGCACGAAAAAAGTAGTCCCTCGCTACCCTTAGCTGCAGGGCACTCAAGTCAAAATCAGAGCGCCCCGTCTGTGCTCTTAGCACTCTTGACTACTACGCTACTAGCGCCATGGCCTCCTACTCTCCTTGCCCAGCTAGCCGTTGTCAGCACTACGCCCCGCCCTTTGCTACAACATATGCAGGAAGAGCACGTCTGTGTCTCCTGTTCTTAACAACAATAGATCTGGTGCTCGTCTCTCATAGTCGCCTGGTTCCTCAGCTCTTACTACTCCAGCTTGAAAGGAAGGACGTCTGGCGCACTGGTCCAGTGTGGAAATCTCTCCCACTGCCGGTCTTCACTGCTGAAGACTTACCTCCTCGCACTCAGTTCACTGCCCACCCAGCCGGTGTCAGCACGGTGCTTCCACCTAGAGCCATCATCGACTCAGATTTCCTTTTCTTACTTAATGCTTCCCAGACCAGGGATGACGCCCCTCTGCGTTGTCTCATATACCGTAGGTATGATCCCAGTAGCCAAATCTTTCTGCACTGGTGGATATTACAGCGTTTCACTGTGGCTGTTGAATGATGCAAACTTCACAACATAAATGGTAGGTGTGCTTTTAAACTTGGTGGTCATTATGACATTTTTTCATTTTCAATTCAACTTAGCAAAAAAGTAAAAATATATGAAGAATAATACAGCTTTTCACAAAGTAACTAATTCCTCGATCTAGATTCAGTTTTCAGCTGAGTGTTGATATACTGAAAACCAGGCAGAAATTATTTTCAACTCTTAAAAAATATGTCGCTTGTTTAACATTTACGGAGATGCCACAATCATTTGATTTGAATATCTGTGTTTTGCAGCTGCATGAAAACTGTGAGATAATACAGGTCCCTTAATGCAACCTAAAAACTACAAGTGGCTGCAGGTCCACATCCGACAGGGATACAGACCAGCTCTGATGGGAGCACACATTATTCACCAATTTAACTTTCGGCTCCTTTTCTCTCCTCTTTTTTAATCCCACGGTCACCTTATGGTGATCTTCCACTATTCATCCTAAGTACATGACGAAAACATGGCAGGCATAGTTAAATGGAGAAACCATTTTGATTGTTGTGCTTTGGTGATGAAAAGTCAACTCCCAGAATCAACTGAATGCCTCAAACTGTAGCCAAACCATGATCATTTTACAAGAAGTTCAGGTCGGTAATCTTAGGTAGGAAATCTTTCCCAGCAATAGGTCGACTTGGTGGATAGGTGATATCTGGCCCTGTGCCATGCACGAGAAAAAAGCCAACTCCAAGAATCCAAAGTGGTGTTGGTTAAAAAGGCAGGGTGGCTTTCTTCTCATGCATGGCACAGGGTCAGATATCACCTAGCCACCAAGTCGACCTATTGTTGAGCAAGATTACCTACCTAAGATTACCTACCTAAACGTCTTGTAAAATGATCATGGTTTGGCTACAGTTTGAGGCATTCAATTAAACAAACACTGGCAAAGCCCAGCTTCTAACTAAAAGTGCCTCTTCATTGGTGGGATCATGTGTTTATGGGCGTGGGGGTTTATTGAGGAAGGGTGAATGCAAGAATGAATCAATGGGTAGATGAATGGATGCATGAGCACAAGCATAAGTGGCAGAGTGCAGCATGATGAAGCACTGTCAGTTATAAGCCAGACCTATTGTTTTTTAGGTCTCGCTGAGCCAGCGCATGCGCTGCTCTGCGAGAAATTTAGTGAGTGGCTTTTGAAAGTGCTACCACAGGCTTTTCCTGGCCTCAAGCTTGCGTTCACGCGAGCGTGCACGCGCGCAGCCACTATCTGGCTTCCTATCTCTTCCTCATTATGCGCATCGCTCAAGCGCATCGCGGGCACCCTTAAATGCGTGTTTTTATTGCCTTTGTTTGTGACGGAGATGCATTGCATTTGGCAGAACATTTTTGGGGCCGTACTGCATGAAATACACCAGGTGGCGCTAACGTGTTTTACAGAGCACCATACAGCATTAGATATAGTGACATTACAGCGATTTTCAGCGCTGCTTGTTCACTTTCCTGGTAGTTTGAGGAGCATGGGCCCAATGCCACCTTTTATTATATTTTAGTTTTGAATTCAGTTAATTTTACTCTTCCAGCGCCCACCCTCAGCATTCCAAGCTGAGAGAGCTCAGAGGAGTGGAATTACACTTTGTCTCTAATTGGCTCAAACATTCTTTCTTTTGTTTTCATTTATGTTGGTGATGAGCGGATACCTCTACCCTGTTGAGTGTCAAAAGCCCTCCACTAACAAGTCCTCGTACACTTGAAAGGTCCACTGATAAGAGCTACAAGTAAACTTTCTGCATACATTTGCACCTTGTTCACCTGATAAGCTTCTGTCTGTCTGCCTATCTCCCTTTATTTTCTCTTTTGAATCAGTTTGGCACTCCTTTGGTTCTCAAGTAACGGGGTTATGTCAGCTTTGTGATTCGTCTGGTCCAGCTATTGCCATTTCTTCAGGCTAGAACATTCGTCATGATAAAACTAAAAGATGTTTGGGGAGGGGATTAATCACTCATTACTCCACACACCAGATACTCCCTACTTTTTGCCAGTCTAGCTCTATATGGAACTTTCCTCTTCCATAATTGAGGCGTGCCCTCTACGTCCTTCTGGCACATTTGTTTCGCACCCACCTGGGCCGATGACTAAATATGGCTCACTGCTCGTTTTATTTTTTTCCTCCATATTTATTAAGTTAGCCAGCTTTACTCTTGGGTGACCATAATATGCAAGTAAATGATGCATGCAGCTTTGCGTTCACCGGCCCTCTAGAGTAGACAACAGTCACAAACGTCATACGATGTATTTCATATGTTTTTTGCCTGGTCATCCATATATAGAGTCGACTCATATTTTCTTGACCTACTCCTAAGGGTTCCACTCTTTCCCCTCCTCCACCTGCCCTCACTAGAGTTTTAAAGAAGGTCACTCGGTGCTATCCTGAATGCATGTACCTTCTACCAGGACATAAACAACAATACTGCTTGTAATCGTTCTTGGGAAAAAAAAAAAAAAAAAAAAGAAAATCGCTTTTTCCTCTCCGCTTGACTCCGTAGCTCCCAGATGCGCCATTCCATCCTCTCCTTGGAATACCGAGGATTTAGCTACAGCTGAATGTCACTGCAAAAAGTTTGAATCTGCGATTGGATCACGGCTCTATTCCTACAGTCTTCTACATAGAAGCAGCAAAATCTCGAAAATAAATGGCAACGAACTGTCTGAGTGCTGCTCTAGTACTATGGCTATTCAACATTTGTTGGCCTCTGTAATTCTTGCTACTTAGTTCTCTGACAAAAATTCATAAGATCCATCTTACTGCCTCTTGCTCTGTTATGCCACTCAACTCTCCTATGTGACCTCTCTCATATTGTATACCATTATCTGAGGATACATCAACCTGCCTGCCTTTTTTTGCTCACCTCTCCTACGTCCCTTCTCTCAGATTTCACACCTGTCTCATGTAACTGTTACTGCCCTTACTCTTTCCACCAAATCGCGCTCACGTTTGGATCCTTACCCTAGCCCGCATGGTGGCGGACATTAAATGGTGACTTTTGCCAACACTCTAATGGCGCTTTATCACTACTGTTTCTCTAGAATGGAAAGCAGTCTGTTGACCCCAGGACACTTAGCAGATACAACACCCCTTAATCCTTACTACCATTTCTTTCTTAAAATTCTAGAGAAAAATAAATCTCTAAAGATCGCCCTTTATTGTGGAAAATAATCTACTTGACCATGCACCATCTGGCTTTCCCTCCACCACATGTGGTTGAACTGCTCTATTAGCAATTGCTGAGTCTTAGAACATGGTTCAAGCAAGAAGAGTTGTACTATTCCTTTTGGATCCTAGTCCACCTTTTAACACTGTCTCTTTATGTTTACTAGCTGGCTTAGTCAACTTAGAATTTGTTATTTCTCATGGATTACTTCTATTCTATCTGAAAGACCAAAAGGAGCCCACCTTTTCTTTCTTTAGACTTTGTATAATTTCAGTAGCTTTGATGCTCTTTTAGTTTCTCTGCAATGCCTTTGGCGATGACATCAAAATCATTATATCCTTCAATGAGGAGGAGGAGGACTCCAGTTCGGTTCCATACAGTCACACTTTGAATGAAATTCAACTCACTCAAAGTCAGTGAAAAAAAATGCTATACTTTTTGGAGGCTCTTCTATTCCTCCTTGTAGTCCCCTATAAGATGGCTCTTGAAACTAGTACTACCCTCCAGCTAGAAACAAAGGTTTAGTATTGGATCATTAGGTCTTTCTTGGTTCACATCAAATATGTATCCCCCTTAGGTTTCTTCTTCCTTAAATATACTGCAAAACATTCCTCCACTCCTCCCCTAAGGCTGCCATAAACCTGTGATTGTAGCAGTCTTTACTGATCATCTTGGTTACTGCAACTCTATCTTTATCTTTCTAGTCTTCAAACTATTAAAAAAGCAGATGAATGCCCAATTCTTGGCCTAATCTTTTTTCGCGTTCAATGGCTTCCAGTGGCTAAACAAGTAACCTTTAGGGCCCTATGAATTGGCCACCATGCCCTTCATAGCACTGGCCCTTTTTATCTTCAACAGTGCACCTCCTGTTATCAGGCCATGACTGCACCTATAACACTCCAAAAAATCAAGAAGGCCCGTAGTGAAGGTAGCTACTTTTGTTTTATAGTCGCTAAGCACTGGAACCCTCTTCCAGCATTCCTTAGGTCACTCACAAACCAGGCTATCTGTTGTAAAGAACTCAAGATCTGGTTGCTTCCAATCCTGAATTAGCATCCTTAGCTCTGGCTGATGTAATTCAGTGCCAGGACATGCAGTTCAGGGTACCAAAGTGTTTTAGACGTTCCTTTTATTCATTCTTGAAACAGCGCCATCCTACAACTGACGGAAATGACTAACCAACTCTGAAAAGCGTACACATACATGCAAGACCAGCATTTCTATAGTGAAATCAGTCCACGATCACAAATAAAAAGAAGAAACAGCTTTAAAGAACGGAAACACACAAATACACTCACAGAAATATCAAGTAGAAACAAGCATTGGCATAGCCAATAGGTCTCGCCTTTTGGACCTTATAAGTATTTAATTATGCAGCACAAGATCCTTGGTGCAACATCAACTGTTGCATGGCTAAACACTTATAATGTCCCAAAGGCGAGACCTATTGGCTATGCCAATGCTTGTTAATGCTTGTTTTAGAGAGATGCGATGAAAGCCTTCCAGCTGGGACAGCTCCAGAAGGATTTTTTTTGCAGCAGCAGGCACGTTTAGCCATTTCGTAAAGGTATCCACTCTCTTTCTGTTGCCTAATAGTCTTCTTTGAACGTCTGGTCCTGCCATAGTCAAAGAAGGAAAACGTGTTTTCTTAAAAATCTTACTAAGACATCACGTAACATGCTTTGCTCCTCGCATGTAACGATTTTTTATTGCGCAATTCCTCACTACTTCTTGATGTGAATCTAAATGTGAAGGTGTCCCTCTGTTATTCTGGGTATGCCAATTATAATTTTAAAGCCGGTCTTTGTAGGCCAGCATGTGGTCGTTGGGCCAGAAATGTCTCATGACTCTGGAGAGTGTGCATCCCCCCTGTCCTATGTTATTTCCAGAGTAACAGTAGTTTAAAAAAAATAATAATAATTTCACCAAACGATTTCGATAACTCGGATGCCTGTTGTGGGACCTCCCTTTTACTCAGAATGAGACTTAAAGCAGTGCTCTAAAGTCGAGGGGTACGCTGGGTCTACTACACTTTGAGAGAGTAGCTATTAACCTTTCCACCCTGGCTTTCTGGCACGGATAGTGGTGACAGCACAGAGGAGATTGTCAGTACAGGCCTTTTTAAATGTCTCCTTCACGTAGAGATGCCTAAAGGGCTAACCTACATAAATAATTCTCCTGGTCTCCCTTTTCAGGGATGTTTGCGCTGCGAATAGGAGTGAAAGGTATAGGCCCATTGTATGTGGCACAGGGTGAGCGTGGAGCCTGTGTGCATGTTTGGCAGGGAACCCATTTTGGATTTCCTGCATGTATATGACAACACAAGTTAAGAGTAGGCTTTGTGCAAGACTGTTCAGGACTGCTGGCCTGGAAGCAGTGCCCTTGCAATCCTTTCCCCAGTGTCTTACTGGAAGAGGTAGACCATCAAATTTCAACTTTTTTGTTGGGTTGCAGCTGCCCTGTCCCTGCCGAAGCATTCTTAACTTGACCCTCGTCTTCCTGCCTCATTTGTCACAAAGGATTTGGGTTGGCTGTCCGAGTTAGTTGGAACCAGGTCAGGAAGGCGGATGGCCACGTCTCCAGCAGGGGGGACACTAGAGGGGACAGCCTCTTAGCGTTTCCCCACTGCCCCTGGAGGAGTTTAGTATTTTTTCTATGGCCACCTGGCCGGAAGGGGACAACCGCACGGGCGAGATCTTGCCTCCCCAGAGACGACGCACTTCCGGGAGGCGACAGGCTATTTAGGAGGGCATCTTACCTATGCATTCCTCTTTTCCGGATGTGGAGGTTAGGGAGACACAGCTACACATCACAGTGAGGAGCTCCAAAACAGATCAGGCAGGAAAAGGCACAACCATCACCCTGCAGGGCCTAGAGGGGAGCAGATACTGCCCAGTCGCAATAGTACGGCGCTACATGCAAGCACGCCCACGCACAGCAGGTTTCGTCCTGATACACGCGGACGGCACACTACTCACTAGATTCCAGTTCAGCAGAATCCTGGCCCAAGCCCTGAAAAAGGCAGGTTACACCAAGGGAGCCTACTCCACACATTCATTTAGGATAGGGGCAGCCACAATAGCATTCAGGGAAGGCCTACCCTGCGACAGAATAAAACACACTGGCCGTTGGACATCAGACAAATACAAGCTTTACATTCGACCATTGGCAGGGATGGAGATCCATGGGGGCATACTCCAGTCACCAGGAAAGAAGGGAAACTAGGGCATGTGGCATTCCCACGCAGGCAAGCCACCACACCTGCCAAACGACAAAGGTGGCCGCAAAGTGACAATTCGACAAAGATGTAAATTGGAATCGGCATGAGAGTGCAATATAGAGGTAGATGTTTTAGTGTGTGTGGTGACAAATAAACGGTTTAAATAGAAAGTGTATTAAATGACATACCGAAGCGCCATGGGTCAAGCTCGATGGGAGGAGTTAAGGGGTAAAATCGCAGTGAACAAGAGCGCAGCACAAAGAAGGAAGGGTATAGGATCATTACACCCAGCACGGCGCCCTAAGCATTCCTGTTCATTGCATGCAGGTACAAGAGTCTGGGTGATCGGCCACTCCTTCGCGGTTAGGGCAGCAAGATGGGCAAGCACGAATGGGTGGAGCGGACCCACTAGTACACAAGTAACATGGATCGGCTCCCCGGGCATGAAGTGGGCTATGCTAGAACCCAAAATAAGGCATACCATGGTGGCAGGCGCAAAAGGCCCAAACATACTGGTGATACACCTAGAGGGAAATGACCTTACCACACTTGGCAGGGGCCAGCTGCTGCACGACATGAGGGTGACAATGACTAGATTGGCAGTGGAATTGGCTCCCTGTGACATAATCTGGTCAGAGATAATACCGCGGGGTGATTGGTGGGGGGGCTCGCTCACACTCAGCGGTAGAAGCCTCAAGGAGAAGGCTGAACGCCACAATGCAGAAGTTCACGAGGCACTCAGGATTTGGCTTTGTGAAACACGGTCCGCTATGCACAAGGACACCTGGCTACTTTACGCTCGATGGGGTGCACCAATCAGACTAGGGCAATGAGGTGTTTGTGAGGAACATTTGGTGGGCCCTCAAAGCATTTGGATGTGGTGATTGGACACTAGAGCTACACAGGTGGGGTACTCAGGGTCACGGTAGGCCACCCTGAGCCTTGGAGGGTCTTACGGGTGATCTTTATGCAAAAAGGCGATTACTACCCCATCAGAGGGCGATGGGGCCGTTAAAAAATGAGATCCTCAGGCCATAGGGGGCCATGAGAAGAATGCGACGGTGACCCCTTCATCCCGGAAGGGACAGTTGGTATCCTGACAGCTGGGGGTTGGCCTTACCTTGCTCCGTGGCGGCACAGGTGCAGCAAACACATAAAAAGCATTGGGCCGCAGCCCCAATACGTAGTATAGGGCACAGATAAATAATGAGATGGCAACGTAATGCCCGGAGGCTAGAGATGGTTTCAGGAGGGGTGTCAGCGGTTTGTCCTTAACGGCGCTGCACTCAGATGATCACCCGTCAGCTAACCCTACCTGTGTATATATGCATAACAGAATGCGAATAAACTTGCAACAGTTTTCCCACAAGAAGAGGCGTTGGTCTGTTTTTATTGATGATGCAACTGTATTTTGACACAAGAGAGGATGCTTAAATCGATATGTGAGATAACAGCGGGCTAGGGGTGGGAAAGCTATGGCTCATGTGGACCATCATCTTGCTATGTGCTCGAACCTTGTGATTGGAGCACCCCCCCCATTTAAAAAAAAACAAATAAAAAAAAAAAAACAATTTGAACTATGCACTACAGCCGATTGGTCAGGTCAGTAGATTAAGAACTGGTTTTCTACGGCAGTTGAGATTCCCAGGCATTTCACTGATCAAGGAGAAACTGTACAACAGTACAGTTCATGAAACTGATCTAGGGCCCAGATTTGCTGATTTATGGCTTGCTACCACCAGGGAACTGAGACTGAACCAATAACCTTGCCAGAAGCACTCCTTTGATGGAAGGAAAGTCTGTCTGCTATCAGAGATGTGCTGTATTGTGCCCTGCATAGGAAGAGACATCCACGACAGCTTCAACGCCACAACCGCCCCGACAACCACTGAGACCTCCGCCCCCACGACCACCATCCGCCTGCTCTCCTGGACCAACATCAACGACGACACCATCAAGATCATGAACACCATCCACTCTGGATCTCCGTCAGACCCATGCCCACACCACATCTTCAACAAAGCCAGCACAGCCATCGCACCCCATCTCCGGAAAGTCATCAACACCTCCTTCGAGACAGCAACCTTCCCGGAGAGCTGGAAGCACGCCGAGATCAACGCCTTACTCGAGAAACCCAAGGCGGACCCCAAGGACCTCAAGAACTTCCGGTCCATCTCCCTGCTCCAGTTCCCGGCAAAGGTCATCGAGAAGACCGTCAACAAACAACTGACCCGCTACCTCGAGGAGAACAACATCCTGGACCCTTCCCAGTCCGGGTTCCGCAGCAACCACAGCACCGAGACTGCCCTCATCGCCGCCACCGATGACATCAAGTCCCTGCTGGACAACGGAGAAACGGCGGCCCTCATCCTCCTGGACCTGTCAGCCGCCTTCGACACGGTCTGCCACCACATACTACGAACACGCCTCCACAACGCCGGGATCCAAGAGAAGGCCCTGGACTGGACCACCTCCTTCCTCTCCGGCAGAACACAGAGCGTCCGCCTTCCCCCCTTCCGCTCCGAAGCCACCGAGATCATCTGCGGCGTACCCCAGGGCTCTTCCCTCAGCCCAACTCTGTTTAACATCTACATGGCACCGCTCGCCCATGTCGCCCGTCGGCACGACCTCAACATCATCTCCTACGCCGATGACACCCAGCTGATCCTCTCCCTCACCAAGGACCCCCACACCGCCAAAACCAACCTTCACGAAGGAGTGAAGGCCGTCGCTGAATGGATGAGGGAAAGCCGACTGAAGCTGAACTCGGACAAGACGGAGGTCCTCATCCTCGGATCCACCCCTTCGGCCTGGGACGACTCCTGGTGGCCGACCGCACTGGGAACCGCCCCAACACCCACCGACCACGCACGCAACCTAGGGGTCATCCTCGACTCCACCCTCTCCATGATTAAACAGGTCAACGCCGTCTCCTCCGCCTGCTTCAACACCCTCCGCATGCTCCGCAGGATCTACAAGTGGATCCCCACTGAAACGAGAAGAACAGTCACCCAGGCCCTCGTCAGCAGCAGGTTGGACTACGGAAATGCCCTCTACGCAGGAGCCTCGGCCAAACTCCTGAGACGGCTCCAACGCATCCAGAACGTCTCTGCACGCCTGATCCTCGACATCCCTCGCCGCAGCCACATCACACCCCACCTGAGAGACCTGCACTGGCTCCCGGTCAACAAGAGGATAACCTTCAAACTCCTCGCACACAAGGCACTCCACAACACCGGACCAACGTACCTCAACAGACGACTCCGCTTCTACACCCCCACCCGCCAGCTCCGCTCCGCCGACCTCGCCCTCGCCACTGTCCCCCGCTTCTGAAGAGCGACCTCCGGTGGCAGATCGTTCTCCCACCTCGCCGCCAAGACCTGGAACACCCTCCCCATCCACCTACGGCAGACCCAAGACCTGCTGACCTTCAGAAAACTCCTCAAGACCTGGCTTTTCGAGCAGTAGCAGCATTCCCCACCCCAGCGGCTTGAGACCCTCACGGGTGAGTAGTGCGCTTTACAAATGATATGATTGACTGATTGAAAGGGAGACAAGTGGTCTGCACAGCTGCAGAGCATGAGGTAACTATCTGCTGTGCAAGGAGAACCTCACTGTCTCAACAGGTATTGTTTAGAGGACAATTTCACTTTCAAAGAAGCATCTAAAAGTTGCAAGGGAAGGAAACAGGGAGACAAAAAAACACTCAAGGCCAATAAATGCAATATTTGTCATACATTTAGACAAAAGGCAAATAGCAGCACTCCGTTACATTAAATGTTCATGTAACCTATATAGACTTGTGCACAACAGTGCTTGTGAAAAATAAAGTGATCTGCGCAGGTTACAAGTGAAAAGTTATATACAGCTAAAGACGGCGCAGAAAAGAACATATACAGGAGACTCTTAGTGGCTCCCATACATTAATACATTTAGGAGTACAATTAATTTTGAGAGAACCATGAAGGTGGCGCCTCACAAGGGAGATGTCATAGGCAGTGAAAGTGCCAAGGATTGGAAGCGCGGTGTGCGCTAAATCATTGGTAACAGGAGGTCTGGAGAGGTTGCAGATCCTCAGGGGAATGGAGCATTGTCCGAGGGAACCACAAACACCGGCGTGAGTCCAGAGAAGCCACTTTCGGTGCCTATGACATCTCCCCTGTGAGGCGCCAAGATATTCACTCAACCGCCAGGACACCATTGACTTGGCGCACTCCGCACTTTCAATCCTCTGCATTAATTCAGTGCCTCTGACATCTCCCTTGTGAGACTAAGTGATGATCGCTCCACCTGCCCGACATCTCTATTGGCTTCAGTAATTGTGCCTAGTCTGATACCACAACATTCTGACGTCACCACAATTACGTGACCCACCGGGTTGAACATTTGTCCCTGGTCTGTACCACGCACTCTTATAAATACCATAGCCTGGTCCTGATGATGACCTGAAATTAGAACAGGTCAAAACGCCATCGACACAGTCCGCGCAATCATGGTTCCCTCAAAATTAATTGTACTCCTAAATGTATTAATGTATAGGAGCCACTAAGAGTCTCATGTATATATTTATGTTCTTTTCTGCGCCGTCTTTCGCTGTATATAACCCTTCACTTGTCACCTGCGCCGTTCACTTTAGTTTTCACGAGCACTGTTGTGCACAAATCTATATAGGTTACATGAAAATTTATTGTAACTGAGTGCTGCTATTTTGCCTTTTGTCTAAACATACGACAAATATTGCATTTATTGGCCTTAAGTGTTTTTTTGTCTCCCTGTTTCCCTTCCCTTGCAACTTTTACGTGCATGCTTCTTTGCAAGTGAAATTGTCCTCTAAACAATACCTGTTGAGACAGTGTTGTTTGCTACATACTATCTACCCAGGTCTCAACTGGGTTTATGGGTATCCTCCTGTGGTTTGTTCCTATGTGCAAGGAGAACCATCACCTGCCTGCATCACTCAAGGGCCCAGGGAAGAGGCATCACCATCTGCTGCTGTATGTGTTTACTGCCCTTTGCCCCCGATTCACAAGTGTTCCCCTAAATGCCTACACAGAACCTCGAGTATTCCCTTGGTCCCTTCTCCTGGTCTGGTGAATGCCACTGAGGTAGTTAGGTAAGCTTGTGCGGAATCCAGCCCAGATCTTTTGAGCAGTTTCAGATATAGCAACATTTGAAACCCCGGTCCATAGGCTGGGTCCCTCTGCCACTGAGGTCCATGTTTCTAGGGCCTTGAGAGTGCCCCCAGAGTGAAAAGATTTCAGTTGCAAGCAGCGTTCTTGAAGATATAGTGCTTTAACAGAAAAAGTGCCAAGCACAGGTACGCCAGTGCATGAGCATCAACTTTAGTACCTTGTCATCAAGGACTCCTGTAACCCTGCCTCAAAATGTGCTCCTTAAGCCTCTCCTTTTAGGATGAAGACTGTGGTAGCACAGAATCCCTCATAATCTCTGTAATCTTTAGAAGTGGTGACAAACATGAAGAGAAATCTCAATACAGTTTCCCTTTGAAGATTTGCCACTGCAGTGTGCAGCAGCTGGACTACAGCTCTACAGAAACATGCGTGTACAGAAATGTTAACTGCTGGAGCAGTCCCCAGCGAGGTAAGGATGTTTACAGAGGGTTTGAAGAGGGGAAAGTTGTCAGGACTTGATGGGTTATCATGTTACATATTCAAGTTACTGTTAGATTTAATTCTGCCTATATTAAACACTTCTTTATTCTTATGCGTAGCTGTAACAAAGTCCATAGCACATCAAGTTAGGCTAAGATTACACTCCTATTGAAACCTGACAATGATCTCTTGCTGTGCTACTGATACCAACCTACACGACATGTATGGTACAATATTAATCTTTATATAGTGCTTTCTACCCCCGATGAGTCATTGAAGCACTTTTCCAACAGGTAGATCGTTCCTCTGTTGCAAGCGCACAACATTAGAAACTTAGGGCCCGATTTAGATTTGGTGGAGAGGGTACTCAGTTGTAAATGTTATGGAGTACTCTCTCTCCGCCAAAGTGAAGCTCCACCTGTCTCATTTAGAGTGGGGGCCTAACTTCAGTATGTAGATGGTGGAGACTACTCAGTCTCTATACACCCCCAACGGGTAAGGGCCTTCAGAGCTTTGGCCATGTGACCACCAGCCCCATTTAGAGTGGGCAAACACATGGCTAGTTTTTGCTTTCAATTACTACCATACTAGAAGTGGCAGTATGTGAAAGCAAAAACATTTAAATGACCCCCCCCCCCACCTTCCCCACGCATGGGAAGAAACCCCTATGGCGGGGGAGGCGGTGGGTCATGAATTTTTTTTATTTTCAAATACAAAATCCCGCTTTGGGAAATGAATATTTTTGAAAATTTGACATATGGCCTTCAAACTTTCAGTGCATTTACAGGTACTGCTGTGACGGTGGTTTCTGGAAATGGCAGAGATGTCAGCTGAGGTAGCAGACATCTCTAAATTTGGCAGGCAAAGTACCCTTGCCCTGGCTAGAGTTCTCCACCAATGGCGACGGTACAGAATCCATCCGCCAAACTGAAATTCAGGCCCTAGACATGCATATGTATTTCATTTGCCATGTTGCACATTGCACAATTGTCAGACTGTCTTCAAATAATCCATCAAGCTATTTCTTATATACTGATGTTACTGAACTGCCATTTAATTAGATTCACTATCATACAGCATATCCCGAAGAATTAAGGGTCCGGGGTACTGATCAGATAACAAAACAACTCGATCAAGGCCCGGCTTTTTTCAGTTATGCTCCAGTTGTACAGTAGGGTGGAGTTTCAGTATAAGGTTTTTGCAACAAGATATAAAGGTCAACTTGAAAACTCTACATTCAAATGGCAGATATGGTATGACAGAAGAACAAGGGGAGGAGAAAAGGACACCATATACGAACTAACTCCGGTGGAACTCAACCTGATCAGAAGAATGCTTAAAAAAACTTGCTAAGCCTGCCGGTGCAGAAGACCGGCAGTGACCCGTTAGGTAATTGTCACTGATTTGATGGTTGATGGATGAGTTCCGTACTGGAGTCTTTTTTGCGAAGAACAGGGAACATTTTAGATACTTACAGATCTTCGCTTGGGTCACCTCTCTTAGGCTGAGGAAATAAACTGATTATACTCAAGAACTGTAGAAAGAATTACGAAAGTAATAACCTTAAAAAAAAGGAGATTAGGAAGCCAAATAATCTGCTTCTGGAGATCCAGAAAGGCAGGATGGCACTCCCTGAGCCGGTGTGGCCTAACAGAGGACTCAATAACATCTAGTTGTAGATATGCTACATAAAATTGTGAATCACTCGGACAGGATCGTTTCTTAAGGGTTCAATCAATCAATCAGTATCTGTTAAGAGCGACTTCTCACCCACTAGGGTCTCAAGGCGCTGGAGGGGGCGGTGGGGGGTTTGCAGGTCCTACTGTGCGCTGAGGGTCAGTCGAAGAGCCAGGTCTTGAGATCCTTCCTGAACTGGGTTAGCGATGGGGTTAGCCTGAGGTGAAGAGGCAGGGTTTTCCAGGTCTTGGCGGCGAAGGAGGAGAAGGATCTTTCTTCGGTCCTGGTCTTGCGGATCCGAGAGACAGTGGTGAGGACCAGTTCGGTGGAGCAGAGGTGTCTGGTGGGTACGTGGAATGAGAGGCGGTGGTTCAGGTATGCTGGTCTATTGTTGTGGAGGGCTTTGTAGGCATATGTGAGGATTTTGAATGTGACTCTTTTGTTGACTGGGAGGCAGTGGAGTTCTCGCAGGTGTTCGGAGATGTTGCTGCGGCAGGGCAATTGAGGACCAGTCGGGCTGTGGCGTTCTGAAGTTTCCTGAGTTTCTGGGTGATGCCTGCATAGGGTGCGTTGCCGTAGTGAATTCTGCTGCTGATGAGTGCGTGGGTAACCGTGTTTCTGGCCTCAGTGGGGATCCATCTGAAGGTCTTTCGGGGCAGGCACAGAGTGTGGAAGCATGATGAGGAGACGGCATTGATCAGGCGGTTCATCGTGAGCGAGGAGTCCAGTATGCTGCTGAAGTTTCATGCTTGGTCCATCGGTGTTGGGGGGGGGGGTGGGGAGGGGCCTAACCCGGCGAGCCACCAGGAGTCTTCCCAGGCAAAGGCGTTGGACCCCAGGATGAGGACTTCGGTCTTGTCAGAGTTGAGCTTGAGGCAGCGGTCTCTCATCCAGGTAGCGACGGCCTTCATCCTGTCGTGGAAGTTGTTTCTGGCGAATGTGGGTTCGTTGGTGAGGGAGAGGATCAGCTGGGTGTCGTCGGTATAGGAGACGATGTTGAGTCCGTGGTACCCAACTATGTCTGCAAGTGGGGCCATGTAGACGTTGAAGAGGGTGGAGCTCAGGGAGGAGCTTTGGTGGACTCCGCAGCCAAACTCCGTGGGTTCTGAGAGGAACGGTGGTAGTCTGAATCGCTGTGTTCTACTGGTGAGGAAGTAACAGATCCAGGGTTTTGTCCTGGTTCATAGCCTTGTCCTGATTCACAGGCTGTGTGAACTCCTAAGAAGCTGACAAAGGCAAACAGCTCAGCAGCTTCTAAAAAGTGTGGTTATGGCACAAGCAAAGGACCCCAGACACATTTAAAATGCTTTCTGACTGTTTTTGGTAGAACATATATCGCCATGTAACTTATAGGTGATCTTTGGAGTCTCACTAATTGGCATGCCATTTACATTGGCAAGAGATGTCTTCTTTTCTACCTTATATGCATAGCAGGAACGCAAGATTTGAGAAGATTGGATTTCAAAGACTACGCCCAGTTCAAGTGAATGGTTACAAGCAACCAGGAATGTCTTTATGAGGGCGTATGTTTAAAACTTGTCTTGCAGTTAATCTTTTACCTATTGTCTGATGATTGTACCCTATCCTTTTTTCCAGATTTACAGATCTCTGCAGGCAATGTTGCTTTGTGAGCTTACTGTAGAGTGGAGATGAGTATTACACAACTACACAGTAAGATTAAAAGTATAATAAATCTGGGGCAATATGAAGACTGTGGTCCATGAGATGATTAGAGAGCATAGTGAGAAGAGGACATAGGGCATGCTCATGGTGGTAGATGCGAAATCTTCGATTTAAATTATTGGGTTCTAGTCTAGCGAGAAGTGAAGCTGACCGGTTTCGTTGGTGCTGAGCCCACTGAGGCATCAGGTCACACTGCAGAGCTCACACGTGCCATTTCGCATGGTTGGAAAGTAGGATGCAGGAGATTTGGAGATCAAGAAGCCTCAGAGCCATCCTGACAGACCTTGCACAGAGGCTGAAACCGACTTGTTGGTCCAGAGGAAAGGCTTGAACGCACACCGTAATCAGAATGGCTCGGAGGGAGGGGAGCCTCTGCGAAGTAGTCAGTTTGACTTCGGCAGGTTGATTGAGAACCCCAAAAATGTGAAAAGGTTTGCCATTGTCTAGAGGTGGTCCGTGACAAATTGTGGCGAGCAGGGCTTCATAAGCTAGTGATTGAGGTAGGGGAAGACTCGTACCCCCAACCTCTGCAGAATGGGCAGCGACCACCGCTACCACCAATGTAAACACCTGAGGGGCACAGGTGAGACTGAAAGAGAGCACAGCAAACTGTAAATGCTAGTGCCTCACCTTGAACCGCAGGTAACACCTGTAGACTTGCAGGACAGGGATGTGAAAATAAGTGTCCCACAGATCCAAGGCCACCATCTGGTCCCTGGGATCCAAGGCAGAGAGAACATGGGCCAGGGTGAGCATTTTAAATTTGTCCTTACACAGAAAAGCATTAAGAGGGCAAGGATTTGTATAGAAAGGAGGTATCAGTTCTTCAGAACAAGAAGTAGAGGGAATAGCACCCAGTACCTACTTCCCAGGTCGGTAGCCTCTCTATGGCCCCTTTGGCCAAAAGAGCCTGCACTACCTGGCATAAAACAGACATATGGTCTTCCGGGAAGTCATCTGATGTAGCTGGCAGGTGCGGTGAGTCAAACAGGAGTGGCAGGTTGTAACTCCATTGACAATATGAAGGACATATTTGTTGGATGCAAAGTGTTGCCACCCCTCCACAAAAGTGGCAGATCCTGCCTCCTACCAGATGGCTGTGCGCAAATAAAGGCTTATTAAATTGGTTTGGAGGTTGTGGCCGGAGAAACAGAAGACTGGGATTAGCGTTGTCCCTGGTGGCTAGGTTGTCTGCTTGGCCCACGGTCCCATTCTTGAAAGGATGTGAGGCCTGTTGTGTAGGCTGTGGGGTCCGATGTTGCCGATGCATCAAACCCTGGCATATTCCTGAAAAGAGCATATCTGTTGGAGGGATTGCCTGATGGGAGTTGAAAGGACCAAAGAGCATGCTGTGGTCCTGTTCTCCTTAAACGCTCCAACACCAAATTTGCCTTCCCACCAAACAGACGGGAGCTATCGAAAGGCATGTTCATCAAGGACTCTGTCAGGTTTTACCAGATACCCAGATTACACAGGAGCAGAATGATGCCTAAAATCAAATGCCTCTCTCAGACCCCTCCCAATTTCTATGATAACGTCTATAGACTAGGAAGTGCTCCAAGTGGGGAAAGGGGATGTGGAGAGGAAAAGAAGAGACTGGACTTGTCCTGTTCTTCTGGGTTCCTCTCGCTCACTGGTTCATTCAGTCAATACATTACTGATCTCTTTTTGTTTGGTGTTATTGCTGAACTGTGAATAAATACAATCATGAACATTACTATCAATATCTTTTGAATATCTGTAGTGTATGTGTGTGCATATATATATGTGTGTGTTCCTAATTGCTAACATAACCCACAGGACAGAGACAATAGCCATTTTTCTGTTATGCTAGAATTAAATTCAGTTGGAATTATTGTCTTAATGCATTTCTGATGACATTTTTCTTTTATATATGTATCTAGTTCTTGTATTTCTCTAGTCTGCTGTTAAAACTTTTAGCAAAAATTCCATACAAGCTTTTTTCCCCATAGGGTACTTGCGTGATGAGTTTTGCTTTCTGTCTCAAGGAACTGATCTAATGCTTTGTCCTCTTCAGGAGATTCCTTGCAATCGGGTAAGTCCAAGTGAAAACATAACATTGAAATATCTTAGTCAAAAAGTAAGTACAACTGTAATATGTCAAACTTGAACTGTTCTTTCTTGAAATTCTCCTTCATGTATAACCATTTATGAAGATACGTCAGTATCACCCCGACCATACAATTTTGAGGAGAGTAGTGTTCGCTTCTCAGCTGCTGCCGACGATGTGCCAGATGCGTCTCCGAGACGCCATACACAGAACCCGGGAGATATCCCTGAACGACGCGACTAACTCTAAAAGCCCTATTCTGAAGTAACTCGCACACGCGAAACAGAGACCCTTCTCGACGAAGTTTCTCAGTGAAGTGCAACGTTGAGAGGTTCACACATGTCTTAGTTCGCTTCTCACAGTACCATCGCAAGAATTCAGAAGCAAACAGCTAGTGAGAGTCCTTAGCACATTGCATCCATCTTAAGATTTCTTTTGTGAAACATTGAGCTCCAGCTAGTTAGTTTGGTATCTCTGGTAAGTCTTTTCAGTTTCACTGCACTTCCAATCCTTACTGAACCAATGACATGGGGTACCTTTGGCTGATTCTTTCCGAGGACCCTGACAGTACTCCTCCGCAATAGTGAGCATCCCAGCCGCGGTTGAGTTGGAAATGGTTTATGGAAAGATTCAATCAATCTGGGAGCATGCACATCAGAATCCAATTCCCAGGATCTTTCCTCGGGACCATAACCTTTCTAGTCAACTAAGTAATAGACAGCCTTTCAACCTTTTGGAATCTAGAGTTCTTTTTACTTCAAATTCTAAACCTCCCTCAATTTGTAAGGGTTTTGGTGGCAGTTTTAATCTTAAATTTGCTCGTGTTTTCTTTAATAAGGAAGCATGAAAGACTGTGAATCTTAACACTTTAGGGTAGCTTTAATCAAAATGTCACTGAATTGATAATTTTTTCGATGGAATATGAGCCTATAAAGCAATGCTGACATTTTCGATTTCCTGAGTCTTAAATACTTCGAACTTAACGACACCTTGCCCCCAATCTGAAAAGCTGGATCTGGTTTCCTTTTTGTCTGCATGGAATTTATAGCGCTTTTTAGCTTGTGTTAAATTTTCTGTGGCTGACTTGTGAACAATGATCAGGTGTTGAACAATGTCTTTGACCGCTGGGATAGTGATTTCCTTAAACCCAACTATTGAATTGGGGTGTCTACCATAGTTTAGAAAGAACGAAGAATACTCTGTGGAGACATTATTTGCATGATTGTGTCGTTCTGCTGCCCAAAGAAGATCCGGCCAATCTCCTTCTTGCTCTAAAAGCATTAATCTCTAGAATTGTTCCAATTCTTGGTTGGCCCTTTCTCACTGCATACATCTTTTTCTGGGTGATAACTCTTGGGAAATCTAGTCTCTATATTGAACCCTTCAGTAAAAGCCTTCCAAAAATGAGATAGGAATTGGGAACCTCTGTCTGAGATGATGACCATAGGGCTACCATAGACTTGCACAATACGTTGCCTAAATTGTTGGGTCAGTTGTTTTGCATTGGGGATGGACTTTAAGGAATAAAATGAGCCATTTTAGTAAAGGTATCTACAAATACTAAGATGGTATTGAAATCTTTACTGGAAGGTAGATCTACTATTAAGGCCATGGTTATTGTGTGCCATGGGTGTGGAGGAAATGGTAATGGTTTTAACAAATCTTCAGGGGCATGGCTAACCAATCTCTCCTCCCCCCTTCCCCCAGAGTACAAATCTCACAGTTGGTAACATACTGATGGATGTCTTTATTCATATTAGGCCACTAAAATTGACGTTTTATCCAATCTTCAGTTTTGTGAATACCTTTATGCCCAGCCAACGGGCGATCATGACATTCATACAAAACTCTATTGTAACTCCTTGGTAGGCAGGTACAATGCTCCATCATGGTATGGCAATTGTTTCCGAAGTTCCCTTTGGGGGTTCTCGTCTGCCCATTCCTGCATTTCGTCTGAAGTCATCACTTTCTTGATCTTTTCACCCAAGGTTTCATTTGAAGTGGCACCCACAATCTTAGCATCTGGAATGATCTTCAAGGTTTCGATTGGGTTCTTTTGAACTTCAGCATTGATTTGTGACAATGCATCCACTTTATCATTCTTGCTCCCAGGTCGATAAGTGATTACAAAATAGTAATCTGCTAAATATCTGGACTAATGTAGCTATCTGGGAGTTACGGTTTTTGCAGACTTTAAAAACTGCAAGTTTTTATGATCTGTAAATACGGTGACCACATGTTTGCTCCCATCAGGTAGTGTCTTCATTCCTTGAAAGCATCTTTAAATTCATCTTTGAGACCCCAATAGAATAAGGCTGTTCTCTTGTCTCCTGGCCATTCGGTTTCCACAATCAGTTTATTAAACAGTGCTAGATAAGCGACTAGAGATCAATTACCTTGCCTCAATTCCAGCAATTCATTTCCGTAGCTTGAGATACTTTCCTTTTATTAAATATCCGGAGGAATTCCTTTTTAAATTCATCAAAGCCATTCAGGATAGGAGCAGCTCTAGAAACTAATGACATTGACCATGAAGCATCTCCACTAAGGGCAAGATAAAAGCCACTCATGATTGTGCATTTGGGAAAATTAACAGATGGCACATAAAATGGAGAGAGCACAGTGTTTAGAAATATGTAGGCCTTTTAAGGATCCTCACTAAAATGTTCTGGGGGTCTAAGGGAATCACTGATGACAAAGTGTACTACCCAAGTAGTCCCTGTAGATATTGGAATTGAGGTAGAAATAGAAGCCTCATTTACAGGAGAGGGAAGAATCAAATTGACTCCTGTTAATATACTCCGAAGTCTCTCTCCTAGAAGCAATTATGACGTTTTAGGCTTTTGTTTTTCTCTCGAATGGCTACAAGTTCTTTACGGAATACTTCTAGTATCTCTCCCAAATTCTTTAAGTTATAACCCTCTGCCATTCTGCTCTGGTGATATAATTACTCTGTCCGGTTCTACCAGATACCCAGATTTAACAGGAGCAGAATGATATCTAAAACCCAAAGCCCCTCCCAATCTCTAGTATAGGGTCTAGAGACGAGGGAGTGCTCCAAGGGAGGAGGGGGGGAATAAGGGATGGGGAGAGAAAAAGAAGAGACTGCCCTTGTCCTGTTCTTCTATGTTCCTCTCGCTCGTTGGTTCATTCAGTCATCACAATACTGATCTCGATTTGTTTGGTGTTATTGCAGAACTGTAAAATCCAATTATGCACATTACTATCAATATCTCTCAAATATCTCTCGTATAGTGTGTATAATTTTTTTTATATATATATATATATATATATATTTATATATATATATATATATCACTGAAAAAACCATAGGTTTCAGGGACGTTATAGTTAGCTGGACATTTCACTCGTACAAAACCATAGAAATTCCACCGTTATAGTTAGTTCAGTTAACTATAACTCGCGCCCCCGCAATGCACTGCTCATGACGTCACATATTACATCATTCATGGCATGGTCAGTGACATCACTGATGACATCTCAAATGACTTCACTGATGACATCACTGATGACATCACTGATGACATCATCCACGTGATAATCTGATGCACCTCCTCACACCCTAATATAACCTTTAATACACCCACTGTAAAATACAGACTACCATTTTCGAACCATCCACACACCAATACCAGTTACTACATACTCAATCACTGATTCCTAGGTCTGCACACACATCCACTCATTCACCCATACAATCACTTATACATGCAGTCACTTATCAATACAACACTATCATATGCACTCATACACCTATTCAGACACTCACACACCGCCACTCATCCATGGAGTTACTCACACACCTAGTCAGTCATGCAAAGAATCAATCACACTCCCATTTACTCACCTAAACAGTTAAACACACACCACCTCACTAATTCATACAGACAGTGTTGGACTTGGCCCTTTTGCCCTGAATTTTTTCGCTTGTGTAACAATAAAACATGGTGTGTCTGAACAGAAAATAATAAATGCTGTGCAATGTTGTACACACTGTTAGCTCCACCATTTTAGAAGTGCACTTGGATAAAATGTCACTGTTAAAATGGACGCCATGCCTGCCTGCCCATGTGACGCCTGACTGAGGTGGGTTGGCAGTCTAGTGGTTTGTTTCCCAGCGCCCCTTGCTTTTGGAGGGAAACTTCGCACCGAGGGTGCTCTACTCCTCCCCCTAGACCAGTTAGGACCGGTTTCCCAGGGAACCTTCTGGAAGCTTCCAGCCCTGTCTGGTAGGTGGGGTGAGGGGGATACATATAGGGGGGATGGGCTGCCATGTGCTCAGACAGGGACAGTGCGGAGCGTGGACTGATTGAGAGGGGACACTCTGCCAGGAGGTACCGCCACATTGGGCCTGTGTGCTGGCCCCTGTGCCCATCTGCACCCCTCCACCGTCCACAGGGCCAGTGAGAGCCCCTTACTGGAGTGTAGACTGCCATGACAGGAGGAGTACCACGTTATGGGGGTTGACTGCTTCTAGGAGCTGCGGTTCTGTTCCGATGAGTACCCACTGCCCGTTGATCTGACCCAGTATTGCTGACTGCTCTCCTACCGCCCTGAATCCAGCACCTGGGGAGCGCTATCCCTTATTGCCAGCTACCTGCTGTCTAGCACCCTGCGAGTATGTGGACTGCCCAGGAGAGAAAAGGAGCTGACACCTGAAGCGCTGTGCTGCCAGAGTACCACTCTATTCTGTGGGACCCTAGACCTGGGAGCTATCTAGCGCCTCGTGAGCGCTTTACTTTAATAGCCGATGCTCCAAGGAGGTGAGGAGCGTGGGTGTCCCTGCAGCGCTGTGCTGCCCAAGTGCCACAAGGAAATCCCTGCGTGGGGGATTCCCCCCCCCGCTGTCTGCTGAAGAAACGGGTGCCCACCCCGTAATTGCCTGCTTCGATGCAGCGGGTGCCTACCCCGTAATTTGTCTTTGTTGGAAGGCGGAGCCCACCCCGCGCTTCTAACGTGCCCAGGATCACCGCCGCAGCCCGTGTTCCCGGAGAGAGGAGACGCCGCGTCGGAGCGGCGAACAGGAAGTCTGGCGGCCTTGCCTGACGGTGGGCGGGGCGCCCCACGACGGAAGGAAGCCCGGAGCTGAAAGGAGCCAGGCGGGAGCCTACCCCGCGCTGGCCCACGCCAACGTCGACGGAGACTTCGCTCCGTACAGGCGGGGCTCCCCGGGAGAGGAGGAGAGCCCGCGCGCAGCAGCAGCCGTCCGGTAGAAGGGCCCTGAGAAGGAGGGGCTCGATCGGAGCCTCGCAGGCTCCCGTGCTGCCCACGTGGACCCAAGGACCAGAGTCCCCGCAGGACAGCCGGTGAGTGGGGCCCATTGCGAGGTTGGGGAGTGTGTCGGGGCACATTGCCGGTGCCCGCCCGGTGCCGGGCGGATCCTTACAGCTGCCCCGTCTGACAGCGGGCAGCTGCGACGTAGGAGGCACTTTATGTTTAGGGGGCCCCAGAGGCACCGAAAGTGCCAGTGACCCTTGGGGACACACAGCGGCACCGCAGTAGCGGGCCGCTGCAACGATTGGGCATATTTCCCCTTCCAGAGTCCCGGAGAGGGGCTCCAACGTGGCCATAGTGGTTTTATTCCACCCAGCTGCCCCGCAGGACAGTGGCAGCTGCTCCTAACGGGCAATTGTTGTTCGGGAGACCAAATTGGGCTTCCCCTGCACATGCAGTGCCAGTACTTGTTTTGGGCTGATTCCCAGCTGGCCTGCGAGTGCGCAGGCAGCTGCAACGGATTGGGGGCACTGTATTCCTCAGGAGACGAGAGAGAAGAGTGAGAGACACTCCTGCCCGGCCCCAGCGCTTTGCGCACTCTTGCTTTGCTGTTTTTGCAGCCAGCCCTGATTATGGCCTAATGAGATGCCCCCTTGTACTTATGTTGAGGCTGATGTGCGGTATACCGGGGGTCCATGCCTGACCTACTGGGGCTATGCCATGATGCCTGTATACTGTGTTCCACGTTTACATCGGGGTTCTGCCTATTTGTATGCATAATATGCCATTGAAATGCCCATGTGTTAGGCCCATGCTGACGGTGCTGCATTCAGGCCTAAGGTGAAGCCTTCTGCCATACCACAATGTGTTTCATGCCTAATGTTGCATTTATGTTTATGGCTCTGCCTAAACTAAGGTTCTCCTTCCAGGCCTCCTGTTCATGAGAGTTATGCAAATGTACTCTTCCCTATGGTTATGCCTCCAGGCTCATATATGTTATGCCTGAGGTTACGCATAATGGGTTTTCATGCCTAGTGTCTTTATGCTACTGTTGCCTAATGCTCGTCCCTTGTGCTCACAGGGTTAGGCCGAAGGGACTTTAGGCCAACCTGATTTCTACCATGCTAATGTTATGAGCCTACATGTTCATGCCTATTGGATTTATGCAAATACGATGGTGCTCAGTGCATGATCTTGCCAGAGGTTACTGGCTGACATACCCTGATTATTACTACTGGACTTTCATGTGTCCCTTACACTTGCATTCATCCCATGCTTTTGTTGATGCTGGCAGCGGCCCGATTGGCGCTGCACTGTAAATAGTCCCCACTGTTCATATCTACCTGGTGCCAGTTGGCGCCGTGTACACCCCTGTGATTATTGGTGCTGAGTTCTGCATAATACATATGCTGTTTTTCACCTAAACTGGTGTGGTCTCAGTTTGTAGTGTGCCTGCTTGTGTCGCCTGTGTGTGCTGCGCGGATGCTTTACACAATTCCTCCTGAGTTTGGCCTGCCCGCTCTGCACCACGCTACCCCGTTTCCAACATTGTGCTCAGCGGTGGGATAGGACTTGTGTTTGCGCAGTACCACAGCGACAACTGGTTGGACTGCAAATTGAGCACTTAGAAATTCACAGATTTGGGGATTATTTTTCCTGATTGTACTTTCCTCCTAAAAGTGTTGTGTTTGAATTGTGTTCCCCTGTGGCACTGTGGGTGGTGTATCCCGGGTGTATCTCGCCAAGATGGAGTTAACCTATGACGAGGAGAACATTTGGGAGTACACTGAGGAGGAGGTAATGAATTTCTGCAGAGAAAGGGGGATACCGATAGGTGACTTCCGCAGAAAGTTATTTCTCTATGAGGCCCTAAAAAGGGAGGAACCCTTAGAGCCCTGTGGGGACCTTTCCGATTACCCCTCCGCATATTTAAGGGATGGATTTGGTAGAGACCGTGAGGGGGACTCTGAGAGTGAGGGGTCCCGGTCCATAACCCTGGAGGGTGGTGACTTTGAGGAGGAAGAGGATGTTAGGGCAGAGACACCGGTAGCGAATGAGGACACCATAGAGAGGGAGTCCCGTGCTGGGTCCAGCCCTGGGGGCACTGCCCCACCCCTTTCGCTGTCCCCAGAAGAGTGGGTAGATAGGAGGGAAGAAAGGGAGTATCAGCTGGCGCTGGAAAGGCTCAGAGTGGAGCTAGCGCAGCTGAGAGTGGAAGACAAGAGGCTAGAGACCGAGAGGGTCCTAGCACAGGAGAGAATGGCTGAGGCAGAGAGGGCCTTCGCCAGGGAGAGACTAGCTCAGGTGGGTAGGTTGTCCCCTGAGAGTGGTGTCTGTGGTCTGGATTCACCAGTGAGGGTGGGATCCAGTGGTGGCAGCGAGAGTGAAGCCAGTGCAGGAAGTCCCACTCCCAGAGCCCAGAAGATGGTGCCTGATCCCCAGGAGGAGGGGGGCAGGTTGGAATTTAGGGGTGGCAAGAAACTGTCCCACCAGTCTTGGGGGGAGTATGTGGACGGGTGTTGGACCGCACTGGAGGAGTGGATGGTGTGTGGCGCGGTGACAGATGGGGAAGAGCTGTTCCGCCTGATTATCAGGGAGCATGTGCTCAAGAGTTGTCTTCCCAGGTTGCGCCACCACCTGTTGCGGTGTGGGCTCTCCGACCCCAGGGAGCTTGCACGGGAGGCAGACCTTTGGGTGAATGCCAGAGAGTCTGAGAGGGCAGTGGGGAGTGATACTGAAGGGAGTGGTGCAGGGATCTTCCAACCCAGCGAGGTGGGAGAGGTGCAGAATAGCCCAGCTAGGTCCCAGGGTAGTGAGAGGGTTGTAGGGCCTCACGTCCTGTCTACAGGAAGGAGTGAGACGGGGAGGTGTCCCGAGGTGCCCCAACCACAGTCTCAGGGCCTGGAGAGTTCCATAAGGGAACCCCAGGTTGGGAGCCTAGGCTGTCCCGAGAGGCCATCCATTGAAGGGGAGCCCCTAGTGTCAGGAGAACCCGGGGCGTCTGTAATCAGAGCTCCAGGGGTTCTGGGGTCTGCTCAGCCACAGGGTTTAGATCCTGGGCTGGGGTGCCATGTTCAGGGGCTGCCTGACCTGGCGGGAGGGACGTCTGTAACCAGTGTCCCTCCGGAATTGACTTCCAGGGGTACTTCTCCAGGTGGGAGGGTGCGGAACTCTGGAAGGGGGTGCAGGGGGAGGAAGGACTCGCCTCTGGCACCGACTCAGCCACAGGGCTTAGATCCTGGGTTGGGAGGCCAGGGACAGGTACTGCCTGACCTGGCGGGAGGGACGTCTGTAAGCAGTGTCCCCCCGGAGTTGACTTCCAGGGGTACTTCTCCAAGTGGGAGGGTGCGGAACTCTGGGAGGGGGTGCAGGGGGAGGGAGGACTCGCCCCTGGCACCGGTGCAACCTAAGGGTTTAGACCCTGGGTTGGGGGATCGGTTGCAGGGCCACGGCCCTGGACGAGAGAGAGAGTGGTGTTCTGAGGGTGCCCCGCATAGGAGGAGAGGGCGGAACCCCAGAAGGAGAGGTAGGGGGAGGAGAGCCTCGCCCCTACCTGGTGGGCAGTGTGAGAGTGTGGTCCCTAGGTGGGAAGACCATTGGCAGTTTGGGACTGCACAGAGGAAAGGGATAGTGGTCAAAGGGTACTACGGGCCTGGGGCTACTGCCCCCCACTCTGTGAGACAGCCAGGGCCAGAGACATCTGGATGGCCTAGGGCCCGGTCCTGGCTGCAGCCAACTAGGGAGCACCAGTGGGGTAGCCTAGTTGGGTCAGGAGGAGTTGAGAGAGGGAACCATCCGGTTCCAGAGTGGAGAAGAACCTGCGGGTGTTCCTGCAGTTGTGGGCCCGCGTCCAAGTTCTCTCGCCCTAAGCAGGGAAGCCCATCAAGGCATTGATCGGTCTACCCTGGCTTGTGGCTGGGAGGGGGTCGTGTTGGACTTGGCCCTTTTGCCCTGAATTTTGTTCGCTTGTGTAACAATAAAACATGGTGTGTCTGAACAGAAAATAATAAATGCTGTGCAATGTTGTACACACTGTTAGCTCCACCATTTTAGAAGTGCACTTGGATAAAATGTCACTGTTAAAATGGACGCCATGCCTGCCTGCCTGCCCATGTGACGCCTGACTGAGGTGGGTTGGCAGTCTAGTGGTTTGTTTCCCAGCGCCCCCTGCTTTTGGAGGGAAACTTCGCACCGAGGGTGCTCTACTCCTCCCCCTAGACCAGTTAGGACCGGTTTCCCAGGGAACCTTCTGGAAGCTTCCAGCCCTGTCTGGTAGGTGGGGTGAGGGGGATACATATAGGGGGGCTGGGCTGCCATGTGCTCAGACAGGGACAGTGCGGAGCGTGGACTGATTGAGAGGGGACACTCTGCCAGGAGGTACTGCCACATTGGGCCTGTGTGCTGGCCCCTGTGCCCATCTGCACCCCTCCACCGTCCACAGGGCCAGTGAGAGCCCCTTACTGGAGTGTAGACTGCCATGACAGGAGGAGTACCACGTTATGGGGGATGACTGCTTCTAGGAGCTGCGGTTCTGTTCCGATGAGTACCCACTGCCCGTTGATCTGACCCAGTATTGCTGACTGCTCTCCTACCGCCCTGAATCCAGCACCTGGGGAGCGCTATCCCTTATTGCCAGCTACCTGCTGTCTAGCACCCTGCGAGTATGTGGACTGCCCAGGAGAGAAAAGGAGCTGACACCTGAAGCGCTGTGCTGCCAGAGTACCACTCTATTCTGTGGGACCCTAGACCTGGGAGCTATCTAGCGCCTCGTGAGCGCTTTACTTTAATAGCCGATGCTCCAAGGAGGTGAGGAGCGTGGGTGTCCCTGCAGCGCTGTGCTGCCCAAGTGCCACAAGGAAATCCCTGCGTGGGGGATTCCCCCCCCCCACTGTCTGCTGAAGAAACGGGTGCCCACCCCGTAATTGCCTGCTTCGATGCAGCGGGTGCCTACCCCGTAATTTGTCTTTGTTGGAAGGCGGGAGCCCACCCCGCGCTTCTAACGTGCCCAGGATCACCGCCGCAGCCCGTGTTCCCGGAGAGAGGAGACGCCGCGTCGGAGCGGCGAACAGGAAGTCTGGCGGCCTTGCCTGACGGTGGGCGGGCGCCCACGACGGAAGGAAGCCCGGACCTGAAAGGAGCCAGGCGGGAGCCTACCCCGCGCTGGCCCACGCCAACGTCGACGGAGACTTCGCTCCGTACAGGCGGGGCTCCCCGGGAGAGGAGGAGAGCCCGCGCGCAGCAGCAGCCATCCGGTAGAAGGGCCCTGAGAAGGAGGGGCTCGATCGGAGCCTTGCAGGCTCCCGTGCTGCCCACGTGGACCCAAGGAGCAGAGTCCCCGCAGGACAGCCGGTGAGTGGGGCCCATTGCGAAGTTGGGGAGTGTGTCGGG
Organism: Calotriton arnoldi; assembly: GCA_963921515.1. Taxonomy (NCBI): domain Eukaryota; kingdom Metazoa; phylum Chordata; class Amphibia; order Caudata; family Salamandridae; genus Calotriton; species Calotriton arnoldi. Next base: position 1,399,987 of record CAWUFW010003266.1, read on the forward strand.
GCACATTGCCGGTGCCCGCCCCCGGTGCCGGGCGGATCCTTACAGCTGCCCCGTCTGACAGCGGGCAGCTGCGACGTAGGAGGCACTTTATGTTTAGGGGGCCCCAGAGGCACCGAAAGTGCCAGTGACCCTTGGGGACACACAGCGGCACCGCAGGAGCGGGCCGCTGCATCGATTGGGCATATTTCCCCTTCCAGAGTCCCGGAGAGGGGCTCCAACGTGGCCATAGTGGTTTTATTCCACCCAGCTGCCCCGCAGGACAGTGGCAGCTGCTCCTAACGGGCAATTGTTGTTCGGGAGACCAAATTGGGCTTCCCCTGCACATGCAGTGCCAGTACTTGTTTTGGGCTGATTCCCAGCTGGCCTGCGAGTGCGCAGGCAGCTGCAACGGATTGGGGGCACTGTATTCCTCAGGAGACGAGAGAGAAGAGTGAGAGACACTCCTGCCCGGCCCCAGCGCTTTGCGCACTCTTGCTTTTCTGTTTTTGCAGCCAGCCCTGATTATGGCCTAATGAGATGCCCCCCTTGTACTTATGTTGAGGCTGATGTGCGGTATACCAGGGGTCCATGCCTGACCTACTGGGGCTATGCCATGATGCCTGTATACTGTGTTCCACGTTTACATCGGGGTTCTGCCTATTTGTATGCATAATATGCCATTGAAATGCCCATGTGTTAGGCCCATGCTGACGGTGCTGCATTTAGGCCTAAGGTGAAGCCTCCTGCCATACCACAATGTGTTTCATGCCTAATGTTGCATTTATGTTTATGGCTCTGCCTAACCTAAGGTTTTCCTTCCAGGCCTCCTGTTCATGAGAGTTATGCAAATGTACTCTTCCCTATGGTTATGCCTCCAGGCACATATATGTTATGCCTGAGGTTACGCATAATGGGTTTTCATGCCTAGTGTCTTTATGCTACTGTTGCCTAATGCTCGTCCCTTGTGCTCACAGGGTTAGGCCGAAGGGACTTTAGGCCAACCTGATTTCTACCATGCTAATGTTATGAGCCTACATGTTCATGCCTATTGGATTTATGCAAATACGATGGTGCTCAGTGCATGATATTGCCAGAGGTTACTGGCTGACATACCCTGATTATTACTACTGGACTTTCATGTGTCCCTTACACTTGCATTCATCCCATGCTTTTGTTGATGCTGGCAGCGGCCCGATTGGAGCTGCACTGTAAATAGTCCCCACTGTTCATATCTACCTGGTGCCAGTTGGCGCCGTGTACACCCCTGTGATTATTGGTGCTGAGTTCTGCATAATACATATACTGTTTTTCACCTAAACTGGTGTGGTCTCCGTTTGTAGTGTGCCTGCTTGTGTCGCCTGTGTGTGCTGCGCGGATGCTTTACACAATTCCTCCGGAGTTTGGCCTGCCAGCTCTGCACCACGCTACCCCGTTTCCAACAGACAGTAACGCATAGTTACTCTCTTATGTAATCACTGAAACAAGTACAGACTCATCCATACATGCCACTCTCACAATCTCAGTCTCACATATAGTTATTTATATAGACCATCACTCACATATACTGCCTTTTACATATGTAGTTACTCACATATGTACCACTGAGACATCCATTCACTCACCAACACACCCATACACACACTCACCCACCCATACAGCGGTTTCCACATGCACTCTTGAACCCATACACCCAGTGAATCAACCACTCACACATCTATGCACAGAGTCACACACCTCCAACCCACCCACAGACACACTCAGTCCCCCATACAAACACTCAAGCAAACAATCAAGAACCCATATAGACACTCATGTAGCTACTGACCAACCCATGTAGCAGCTTACACAACAGACAGACTGATACAGACATTCACACAGTTTAGTCACTAACCCATGTATTCAGTAAGACACGTTTAATCAGTCACTTATACAATCAGTTACATACCTCCTAAATCCTCCATCCAGACACTTATACACCCAATCATTCTTCAATACACCTTGCCATATATATGAAACATATTTAAACTTTACAGAAACACACAGTCACTGGATGATGTCATTAGTGATTTCATCAGTGATGTCATTTGAGATGTAATCAGTGATGTCATCAGTGATGTCACTGACCATGCCATGAATGATGTAATATGTGACGTCATGAGCAGTGCATTGCAGGGGCGCGAGTTATAGTTAACTGAACTAACTATAACGGTGGAATTTCTATGGTTTTGTACGAGTGAAATGTCCAGCTAACTATAACGTCCCTGAAACCTATGGTTTTTTCAGTGAATTTCAAAGGTTTTTTAAATGCTAATTTCTAACTATAACGTCTGTAAAACCTATGGTTTTTTCAGTGAATTTCAAAGGTTTTTTAAATGCTAATTTCTAACTATAACGTCTGTAAAACCTATGGTTTTTTCAGTGAATTTCAAAGGTTTTTAAATGGTAATTTCTAACTATTACGTCTGTAAAACCTATGGTTTTTTCAGTGAATTTGAAAGTTTTTTTTAAATATTAAACTACTATTCTGCTATTTATCATTAGCACTGTTTTTTCTGACTTTTCCACTACAGAAAATAAAATAAACTGTAAAACTGTTGTGTAACGTAATATATTTCACAAATTACAGTGTTACATATCAAATAATACAACATAATTTAACATTTTAAAAACATTTTTCTCCCTTTTTCTGCTGTTATCAGATTCTACTTAACTTCTCTATTCACAGTGATGTCACTGTAGTATCATAAACAGCTGGGAGAAAAAAACAATCAACTAGATTGTTAAAAAAACCAAATGACTAATTCTTTCAACCACAATATCAAATCAACACAAATAACACATCCAATACTATTTCCAATTTTTAAATCTTACCTTTACTGTGTAGTTTCTGTTCACATTTTTCCTCAAGGCCAAATAATGTGTGGATTTTTTTTTTTTTTTAAATCATCCAGTATCAATTCCTTAAAGCATCTTCCCATTTTCCCTCTAGGCCGAATAATGCATCTAAAATTTTTGTTTCAGAAATATCAAGTATGAGTTGGGTAATTCATAAGACAATCTCGGTTTAATTTCCAAGTGTGTATCGTTGCAGTGACTCCAACCATTTTTGCATTTTAAATATACAGTATAATGTCCACATGTGGTAGTAGCTCCAGCATGGAAAACAATAGCCAGTGTTGTGAAAGTTCTTCCAGAAATAGATACTTGACTAGCAACAAAATGTTTAATTTTCGTTTCCACTTTTCTTCCATTTGGTCTACAGCGTTGTAGCATTAAAATTAGATATTTTCCATATCTTTCTAGGCATAATGTAGATAACATTTCTGATTGACAACGAGAACATTTCATATCATGATTTGCTTCTTCTACTAATTTCGGAAAAGGTACAGATTTGCAGTCCGGTATTGTTAAATATAGAAATCGTTCTCTGTCAACTATAGTACGTGAAGTTAATGAACACTGTTCACATTTGTGATCCCATTTGTAACTGAGTCCAAATAAACTCTCAATCTGGATTCCTTTATCTTCTAATACTCCAAGCATAACCATCAGAAACTCTTGTGCATCTTGTTGTATATTAGGACTGAACGTTAAAGATCCAGTACATGTATCCAAGAGTTGTCGAATACCAGAAGCAGTATAGATCTTACTTCTGTCAGTTCTCAATTGTTCAAATAAAGTATAAAGTGCAGAACATAATATTTTTTCCTGACTTTCCATAATTTCACCATAAACATCTTCTAGATAAAATATGTTTAGAATAACATTACCATAGCAGTTGACACCAGAAGCATTTTCTAATTGGTATCCCACAACATCACTTGTTTGTATTTTCTGTTTCTTTGCATCTTTTCTCTTGAATTTTTTTCTGCTTTTCAACCACACTTGATTCATCAACATGTTTGCGTTTTGAACACACAGCACGTTTTTCATAAATAGGATATTCACCTAAAGTTGGTGCATAAAGTCTTCTTAAACGATTATATTCTCTTACACAATTTACATCAGCATTAACCTTGTTTTCATCGAAATCAATTAAATACAAACCAGACAATGTTCTAACTCAAGATAATGCAACGTATGCCATTCCCTCTTTAAACACAGTTCTTCCAACATTTACTAAAGCATTATCTACACTTAAACCTTGAGATTTATGAATGGTTATTGCATATGCTAAACAGAAAGGAAACTGTTTTCTACGAACATACAAGTCTTTTACCAGCAACAAACGTACAGCACAACGCCCAATTTGTTTTACCTCTGTAATCTGATCAAATTTAATTTTCAAGAATTCAATTGCATTTCTGTTTTGATATTTTACAAATTCAACAACTTTCCCTATTGCTCCATTCACTAAACCTTCTTCTATATTCAAATTACGCCTCAAAATTACCCGACAGTTTATACATACATCTAAAAAAAAATTCTAAGCCAGCAGTTTTTGATACAGACTTTTCCAAAGAATCCAATTTAGTCTGTAGTTTATTTGAAAGAAGAATTGTTATTCCTTGATGCTCGATTTTATCAATAGCTTCAATGTGAACTATTTCTTGATTTTCCAATTTCAGAAGATCTTGATTAAATGTATAACACTCTTCCAGTGTAGGCATTAAGCAAAATATAGACTTTTTTTCTGCAATGTTCTTGTACAGTACTACTGTTGGTGTGTTTTCAGTTGTAAACAAGTTCTTTAGTAGACGACTTTGTAAAGCTTGTTTACCATGTTTGCTTAGAACACCAATTCTTACATCTTTCAGAATATTTCCATAATCTTCATCACTTGCTTGTCGCATATTCTGAGTGAGTTCTTTATATTCAAAGTTTAACCAGAGATTCACATTTCCAATACTTCCCAAAGATTTCCTAGTGTCTTCATGTAGAAGGGTTTTAAAGACTGGTTCTCCTTTTACAGGAGTTAGTTGTAGCAGATCTCCAAATACAATTAAATGTTTTCCTCCAAAGAGAACGTCATAATCTGTTTTTAATACCTGTTGCATTCTTCAATGCACGAAAGCAAGCATTAAGTTTGAGACCATGCTCACCTCATCAATAATTAAAAGTTTCGTCTTCTTCCGCACTCTTGACACTTCATAAGAAGCTTCTCCAGACAACTTCTGATATTCTAATTTATTATCATGCTCAACTGGTAACATTAGTAATCTATGCAAAGTAATTCCTTTAACATTGTGCGCAGCTAATCCAGTTGGAGCTGTTACCACACAAGATAAATGTGAACCAGTAGTTTTTTAAGACAACTGGTCAAAACTTTAATTAAAAAACTTTTACCCGTTCCAGCTTGACCACTGATGTACATCAGAATAGGTTTAAATGATGAACATACACATTCTTTTTTTCATGCAACAAACCATGTTCTATCTGTTCTCTCACTTGTACATATATTTCTTTCTGTTCAATATTGACTTGTTCTTCTAACTTTTCCAATGTAATATTCTCCTCTTGTGCTTGTTGCATTGCAATTTCCACTTCATGCATAGCAATCGCTGCTTCATTTTCCACTATTGGTTCTCCAAGTGGATCTTGACTACATGGACCAGAACTTTGACTATCTTGAGAACTTTCATTTGCAACTTCAGCTGTAATAGTCTTTTCCTGTTCAACTTCATCATTCAACATTTTTAAATATGTAGGGAAAATTGAACATGCAATGCTATCTTTACATGCATTAAAAGAATCTTCGTAGCAGTCAAAATCTCCAAGTAATTCACTTTCGCTACGCCATGTTTGAACTCCTGGAGAAGTGCTAAATAGTAAAATTCTCGCTTGTCTGGAGTTTCACAACTAAGTTTCTTGTGGTTGATAAGGTTACCATTTGTGTGTTTTACTAAACATCCATGACATCCAAGTACTGCATATTTTCCTTGTTTTAAATTCTGTTTAACATTTCTTTTGAAGCTGTAATGTTGAAGTACTTCATACAGACATAGCTGTTCCAGATGTCGACTCCTTTTCGGATAGTATGTATCCAACATATTAGTTTTAAGAATTTCTGTACAGTCTGGTTCATTTGCTGCTAAGTATTCAATTTCTTCTAATGATTTCAACACTATTTCGTGAGCAGGCAAGACCTAAACTTACCCAAATGATCCCTCGTGATTTTGAATATAAACTTGAAGAGGACAAGCGGTCTGAACATTCATACGATCCAATTTCTCTGTGGGAAAGCATTTTCAAAGTAAAGCTGTACAATTTTTTGCTAAGGCTCTTCTCTTGTGCAATTTCTTCCCACATTTCTTTCATCTCGGTTCTTTCTGATTTCGTTATATATGATGTAACGTAGCGTGCAACAGCAATTGAGTTGTCTGCAACATACTGGATGTCCATATTTGCATTCTACATTTTTAAAATAACCGGATTGTAGTCATTAATATACTTTGACAGTTCTCTTCTTTTCAAGTTGTAGGTATTCTTTGGAGATTTGCGAGTTATTGTGTGCCTTACAGAAGAAAAAAAAGAATTTACTCTTCCTTTAGAAATTACTGGACGTGGAAATCCAAACCGACACTTGGTATAAAATTTTCCTTTACACTTGTATTTTGGTCGGCAGTACTTTCCACAACGGTGACTTTGGAAACGTAAAACTTGCTGTCTCAAGCTTCTATCTCCTCCTTCTCTTGGAATCTCACATGCCACATAATGTTAAATGAAAGACAATACTATTTCATCTGAATCAGTTCCAAATTTAGGTGCATCCTTGATCCACAACAGCATATGTACATGAGGAGCACCTCTCGCTTGGTACACCTTTCTCCAAAAGAAATCGGTAACTTCTCCAAGAGGTGGATTCTTTTTATTGCAGATGAAAGACATCATAGCTTGAAACCTATGATTAAAATATCTGCACACATTTACAGGATCCAAAGAACACAGTTCTCTAGGCGACTTCATTTCAACATTCTTTACATTGGAATTTGCTTCTCGTAGAAATTCAAGCAAATCTTCCCATGCATACTCTGCACAGCTAAGTGTCACAAACCATGTTGGTGTACGTAAGTTCCGTAACATACACTTCAGTTCTCCATGACGACGATACCAATACTCATTTGTTCCTCGTTGACATGCCATCAAATTATTTAACTGTGCTTCTAAATTTTCATCTGTTTGTTGAACTTTCTCCACAAATTCGTTCGCTGAAAGAAGTGATTGATGAACTCCAGTTTTCAGTATGTGGTTCACTGCATAGGACAGAGAAGACAGATCACTTTCAAACAAAAGGTGAAATATATATGGTATACACTGCCGGAATCTAGGATCTTCAGAGTATAATCTTGTTGAGCGATATTCTGAAGCTGGAATCCGTACAGGTCGGTCATCATATCGTCCACCTTCTCCAGTAGGAAACAGCTGTGGAAAACAACGAGCTTCTAAGCTTTTCTCCCATACACTCATTGGAGTTCCCTTTGCTTTTTTCATTTGAAATAACTCAATACTGTTTCCTATTACTTCTTTTGAATATAGAGGACATATTGTGTAATGTTCATAAATCTCTTCAATCCTTGACTTGTCCACTTTCTCTATTTGACCACTTGAAATTTCAGATTCATCTTCCAAACTTATTACCTGTTCTTCCACATTTACACTTTTATAATGAATATTATTCTCCACAAGATATAACGTAGCCTTTTGAAGTTTTTTAACATCCACAAATTCTTGCCATATTTTCCGACTCTTTGTTGGTACTCCATTTACTAGAATGACTACTGCTTCATTTTTATCTTTGTCTCCACCAACAATTTCAATATTTTTCTTAAAATCCAAAGGTAAGTACACTACTCTTCCTTTCAGCCCTCTTTGTAAGTCTGTTGGTGGCAGTTTACCTATTTTAGGCTCCATGTGAATTATAGTTGGAAATGGATGAACAGATTGAATTAGAACTGACTCATATGTATTCAAATCTGCCAGTTCCTCCGGAATAGCTACTAATTCTAACTTATTATGTACTGCTCTAGCGGCCATTTTGTTCTCTTCTAATTTGTTATAACAATATTTACAAATACGTTGATCACTGCCTAACTCAAATTGACCTTCCACTAACAAGTAAGTTGCAAATTCTTTCCATTTATCATTATTATTCTTTTCTGATTTCACATACAAATCAACATTCCTAGTTTGAATTTTATAATTAGTACGTCAACAACAAACACAAACATAGCTTGGAATTTCAGAGCACACTATGTTAAACTTTCCAATTTCCTCTTCAAACTGATCAATCATAATCACTTTCCCATCTTCTTCAACATCTGTAATTGTCAAACTTTCACTTTCTGTGCACTGCTCTTCTGAACCAATATATCGGAACTGAATCACACTTTTTTTGTACATCTGATAAAGAACCGTGTAAAAGAGCTGTATTTAGTTCACCTAAACATAATGCAGGACTTTTTACATAGTACAGTTTCCTTACAAACTTCCGCATTTCTGAATGGTGTACTGCTAACATCCTTAAGTGATGAAAAACACTTTTACACACTTTTCTTGAAAGACAAGCCAGAGAATGCCCATGTTTCTCAGTATATTTTCTTACATTACAAGGATCTAGTGTTTGTAACAACCTAATCTTCTGTTTTACACTTTTCTGTGAATATTCTCGTAACAAATTTCGCATTCTATCAATAGATTCCTGTTAAATACTACAAATACTGCTACAACCCCACTTCTACACAGGAGCTTGTGTGCGTTTCCCTTGCACTTCTTCAGCTATTAACTGTTCTGCACTAATAGAAACCATTTCCTCTTTTGGAACAGGACAACCATTCTGAACTTCGTAGCAACGACCTCCAGTATCAACTGCAAATGGTAAACTATTTTCTTGGAAGTAACTCTTCATTAAAAAAAGGTTCACTATTAGATGTATGTTTCCATTTTCCACTGAAGATTTTACAAAAGTTGCTTCTGTTCACACGTCTTTTTTTTTACTTTTGTCTCTCAGAATCTTCATTGTTTTATCCAACACTTTCATCCTCTTCAAAATGAAAATGAATATTTTTTGTTTTAACTTAAAAGCAGTATCCACTATGCTTTCAACACGCTGTTTCTGTTTCAATTGCAGCACTTTCTTCTTATATTTGCGGCATCCTTTTATTAAATTCTGAATTACTCTATTTCGAAAAACTCTTGACGAATTTCTTGAAATTGTTTTTGTCTACGGGTAACAAATACTCTTTCCTTATCATGTTTTTTTCTTGCAATTTGAAGTCCAAGTCTGCTTCTCCTTACTTGAAAATTTTTTCTTTTTCCTTTGTGTGATGTTATTTTCATTAAATGTTCGTAATACTTTTTTTAGAAATTGTCTAGTGTTTTTACCAGAAGAAAGTTTTTGTAGTACTCTCATTTTCTTGTAATCCACATTTTTGACTTTTCTTTAAGAAGATTGCCTTTTTGTTTTTCCTTTTTTTTTTTTTCAGTTCTTCTAGGCATTTTCAATTTTTAATCCAAACAAAATAATTTTCTGAGAATGAAAAAAAAGTTTCAATTATTTGTTATATCTGTTCAATATGTCAAAATAATCACATACAATTATATAAGTTCCAGTGGCGGCTTGCAGAGGAAATGCTACATGGTACTGGAGCGGAATAAGGGAACAGTAGGGTGGCAGGTAGTGTCATCCGACATACAGCACATATTTATTGAATTATTTAGATTCACCTTCCCATTTTATATGTGACTCCACTACCTCCTACTTTTCCCCTCGCCCCCCCGCCCCACCCCCCGTCCCATGCACCCCACCGTCCCACATCACTTCCTCTGCAACCCACTACAGATAACTTTGTAGATACTATTTTGTAAAATTGTTATCTGTATACTTAGAGTGATATTCTCAACTAAATGGCACATGTAAACGTTACCCTTATTAGTTTAACACTTCTATCGGCAACTTAGCAAGCATAACACTGCACCATATTAGCAAAGATATGGTACAGGCTTACATTTTATTGTGGATGTACATAAACAAGTACAGATCAACTGTTAGAGAGCAACAAAAACCACCGACATGGAGATGGAGAGGGGGGAAAGATTAAGGGACATATTCACAAGGAGCCATTGCTGAATTAACAGCACTTTATCGCAGCCAAACTCGTGATAAATTTACCCCCCCATTCACAAGCCGGTGTTAACAGCCCACAGCACCAGTATACCCGCGATAGCAGCCTCAAAAAACATCGCCACAGAGGATCCTTGCAAATATCGCTAATGAGATGCAGAGTAGGCGTTCCCGGGACAAATGCAGAGACAACAGCACACCTCAACATTCACAACGACCAGCCACATCCGCGATAAAAACACAAAACCGGCGATAAGGCGCGTTAGCACCAGGAAATTTACACCTGCTCTGACCTGGTGTAAAGTCGGACGGCAGCCAGCACCACAAAAGGGAGCACAGCCCAGGGCCACATCTGAAGGGCAACAGATGCCATGGAGCAACTCATCATGCGGCCCGGACACCCAACAGGGCCACAACACCCACCGCCAACACCCCAGGACCCCATCCCACACCGGAACAACCCCCCTCGGCACCACCCCCAACCCCGGACTAAGAAATTGCACACCAACACCACGAATCCCAAAACAAACATCTTGCCTGTCGCACAAGCAGCAAAATAAACATACATGCGTGACCAGAAAATGGAGAATCAGTCATACAGCAATGCAACCACCAACACAAAACCCCAGACAAACAAAAGCAGAAACAACCCCTAGGATGAGTCCTAGCTGCTCCCACTGGACAATCCGTAGCACACAGCACGGTAGACCAAATCCAAGAGAAGAAGGTGTGCCATGCGCGCAACAAAGGAAAGGGAGAGAGACGGAGTGAGATAGCACAAGCAGCGCAAGGCCGCACGGGCACCTGGCTCCACATGCCAACATGTTTGTGTGCATCGCCCATGAGCCCAAGGCCGTGTCCCAATCTCAGCACCAAAGCCACATCACATTCCCAAAACGAAAGTAGTAGTGAGACAAACATCAGGGATGAAAGCACCATTGTCCCAATGCAGAAGCCGGGAGGACACCTGCACCTCTGACCTTGGTCCCGAACGCGCCTGGAACACCCTGACAGAGATACAATGGCAGATGGGGACGACTTCCACACCACGCATTCAGCAAATAAACCATCCGACTTATCCACAGCCCACACATAGAAGCCCCTGCCTGTGGTACCCCCGCATGGGATAGCCTTGACACCCACGGAAACAGCAACCCATGTCCCACAACGTTGCACACACATTCAAATCATTGCTCAGAGCTGTGGCATATCCTCCACACAACAGCCGCAGTCCAGAAGAGTGCCTGTTCACGAGACGCACCAACGCAATGGCAGGCCATATCGGGCAGATGCACAACACCCGTCACGTGGAACAGTACCGTGCACGTATGCTGCATTTACTGGGCGTACTGCCACTGGCAGTGCTGCGGATCAGTTACAGGCTCAGCTTCCGCAATGCCCACATCACCTGCGTCCAGCCCTGGTTCCACTGCCGAACATGCACATTCGAGTGTCCCATGGATGTCTGCCTATCCAACACAACTGTTGATGAATTGGACTATGACTTGTGTTTGCGCCCCTGTTGGATCACGAACAGGAGTGTAACCGAGACAGCCGTGCATGGGATGCCTTGACATACTGTGTATGTATTGGTAGTTGTGCATGGGAGATTGCACAATTTCTCGTGTGCAGTGACCACATCGAGGCGCTCCCCTATTGGGCTGTGTTGCAGATCGGTGAGACAGCGTGGGCTGAGCACACCTGCCCGGACCACCTAATGGATTGGCTCACCCTGGTGTTCCTTGAACACGACAACGACGTACTATTGGAACACATTGCACATGAAGCTGCACGGGCATTCATGGACGAGTAACTACGTACCTGCAGCCACATCCTATTGCCACCCACAGCACATGGCCCAACAACTTGTTGCACAGTGGGGATTGCTCACATATCCCACCAAAACAGAGGACACGTCTCCCTTCGGTCGGGCTCTGGATGCATGTGCGTGGAATAACGCGTGTGCACACATACCTGTCCAAGGCGACGCAGGTCCATGGTCCGAGCAACACAGCGTCGTTTGGCAACGTTGCCAATTCGGACACACTGCTCAGTGAGAGCACACACATGGCGATGTAGCACGACATGTGAACCTGTCGGACCCTCACACCTGATTACTGTCGGCAGAGCAGACAATTGCCGCACCCCGGAGGCAGAGCACCATGCAGACCCCACGTACAGTGAGTCGTGCCCCCTCACACGGGGCACTGTGCAGACGCCAAACAACACACGACTCGTCCAGCAAGGCAAGGTGGGCTGTGAGCGTTGCCATATGTGATAAATCTTGTCCATTTCAGCCCCAACATCATCTGCCCCTCGACATGTACCCATGCTGCGTGTAAGTGTCTTAAGCATGTCCGTGCCTGTTGTGGCCGTTGCCTCGTCCGTACTGACACGCACATGCCAATAAAGCCTATGCCACTCCACTGGTGTCCAACTGTGAGGTGTGTTGTAAAGATTGTCTACTCGTGTGCCACAATGAGCCTCGTCCCAACACAGGGAAGAACTGACTGTCGCATGTGCAACGGGGGTGTATCCCTTTGGCAAGCTCCGCCTCTGTGAGCCAGACATTGTTTTTGCATAGGTGCTGGACGACATCTGATGCAGCCCCATCACCTACGCAGTCTGATGTGTCAGGGGCACACAGCCATGCAGCCATCACCCCGCCACACACACCGGACACAGAACCCGTATGAGGGGAGTTTTGTACCACATTGCCTTCATTGCTGATGTTCTGTGATTGCTATGTGTGTGGGCTGCATTGTGGGGAATTGCCCCTGCAGCTCTGATTTCGTGTAGCCTTCTCCCCTTGAGACGGGGTGCCTTTGGATTGTGTGCTTTTCGGGGCCTGTTTTGCTTTTGACTTGGGTGATGTGTGCTCGCGGACTGATTTTGTGGCCTGGTGCATTGTTGGTCTGCTGCGTGTATTGTAAGGCATGGGTTGTGGTTGCACGCGGACACGTCGGAGTGTGACCTGCTCCTTTGAGGATGTGATCCGCACTTGGCTCCGTACATGTCGCTTCGTGGGCCATGTCATTTTCTTTGCGCAGCTGCTATGCTATCCGACATGCAGTGTTACTTGCATAGTCAGTGTGGGTCACGGATCTGCTGGTTTGCTGGATTCAGCATATGTGCAAGGGTAGGTTGTGATATTGGTGATAGGGGGGCACTCTGTGCACATTGTGGATGGGGGCCTACTTGGCGTTTGGATGTGTGCTGCAGTGTGCCAAGGCATTCAGGGACATGTTCCAGGGTCATTGTGGGTGTAGTGTGTGCTGCACAAATCAACGCCGTATCTGATTTACAAAACTACATACTCGTTTAAACATAACAAACTATACTGCTTATTTGTTACCTCTATACCTTACTCCTAAAACCATGTAATCTTTCAAACATATGTCACGTCACTTTTGTACCATTGAAACTGATTACGACCTTCTCTTTACACTACAGATCCCATGACATGCTAATAAAGGTATAAGTGCTATTTTCATACTAGATAAAGCTCTCTTACTTAATTTTTTATAAACACTACTGTTTGGTGCACAAAATGGGGATGACACATGAGGAAAGGAAACTGAGGTGTAATCCCTAAACTTTTATTGTACCGTTCCTTTAATATACGTATATTGAGGGTTTTAAGTGGGATGAAACAAAATGCGGGTGTGTAAAAGGGGTAGCAGTGTTCAGCACCGGTAAGACCCAGCCCACTTAAAGTCCTGCGTATATTCAGCACAGAGACGCACCCTAACAATTTTCATCACTTATAATCACAGTTAGTTTACTAGTGTGAAAAAAATCAGACAGAAAATGTACTAAGAACATTTTTAATTGTTTTTTATCTCACACATTTATAAAATATCTCTTGTAAAGAAACGCCCCTCTCCACCTTTATTTCGTACGAACGAGCAATAAATAATCCCTTTACCAGCATCTAGTCACTAACTACTAACACTGTGCACTGTACCCAATTGTAAAGCAGAAATAGTGTTTAGATTATGTCTTAAAGTATCATCAAATGATTCAAACCATGCATACATACACAAAGCAACGTGCACGTTTACTTTGTCCATTTACTCTCTATGTAATCTGTGCACATTCTGAACGGGTTCGCAGTATATCACCTGTTTTCACTTCTACTCAAATGTACCTTACAGTAAAAAAATGACATCACAACCTATGCATATGTAATATTTCCTACATAATACAGTGCATTTCTATACCATTGAAACTGATTGCAACATTCTTTATATAGTACAAATTCTACCAATATGCCAATAAACCTATAAGTGCTATTTTTATAATACAAAAAGCTGTATTAGATTTTTTTTATAAACAGTACTGCTGGGGGCACAAAATGGTGGTGCAAGGTAGACAGAGTAAATGAAGGTGTAATTCCAAACTTTTTATGTATCGTCCATTTACTATACGTATATTAACAGCTTTAACTGGGATGAAAAAATTGGCGGCTCTCTTAAAGGGGTGGCGGAGCCTACTACTGATAACACCCGGACCACTTAAACGCCTGCGTATATTCAGCAGAGGAAACCACCGTGACAATTACTATCACCAATAATCACATTTACTTTACCACTGTGAACAAAATCGTACAGAAAATATACAAAGAACATTTTCATTTATTTTTTCTCTCTCACATTTGTAAAAAAAAAATGACTTCTGAAGAAACGCTCCCCAACAACTTAGATTTCCTAAGAACACCCAAATGCAAAGCCTTGCAGTACCACACCAGCCTTGACTGACATTGAAATCTACCTCTCAGGGTAAAAAATGAGACCACAAAGTGTGCACATAACATTTCTTCTTTTTTTCCATCTCTGTTAAGTTAATAACACATGAATTTTCTACTGTCACCCATTCTCCACTATTTCCAGACCGAGCATAATTTCCAAACGTGCGACATTCTGTTTATCTCGCCGGAATAGATATACAAATCGAAATTAACGCTACATCGAATTTTCAAAACCATACCGGGCCATATTCACAAGAATGGCGATAACATTATCGCCGCTTTAGCGGCAGGAAACTACCGCTAAAGCGGCGATAATGTTATCGCTGGTCTTGAGAATATGGCCCACAGTCTTTTACAGATGACAACTTACACTTTTTCTTTGTGAAAAACTCCTAAACATATATAAAGTACTTGTTTAACAACTAGTTACACATTATGCATATTTTAGAACCAATAAAACACCAGACTTTACTAACACTATGTTATTTAGAAATAAAAAATACTTTCAAAGTTAAAAATATTGTCTCAAATACTTAACCACTACTACAAAACACATAACACACCTTCTTAATTTCTAATTTACCTTCGTAGTTGGTATGCAGATTTCAAATGTCACAAACGCATGCAATTCTTTTCTTGTCACACAGTACATGTAATGCACCGCTTTCATCAAGAATGGAACCAGTAATGGCACAATTTCCCTGTTGCTCCACACACAAATACATGTAAAGAACAAATCAGAATAGTTCCTTATTTTTTTTAGATTGCAAAACCTCTCTTTATTGGTTATTTTTTAACTTTCCATATAAACAGTTTTTTTAAGGACACATACAGGTGAAAAATTCAAGGTATTGTATCAACACTTTGTAGAACATTCTACGACACGTGCAGGTTAAAAGTTCATCATTTTTTTAAACCTACCAATATTTTTTTTTGCAACATTTTCTCCAACATTTAACGGCACGTGGAGGTCAAAAGTTCACCATTCTTTCAAGTTTGAACTGCACCTTCTAAATACAATTAGCAGGTGTGGTTAAGCTGAGCAAATTTCATCCTATAATATGTACTCCACGTATAAACTGCTTTTTTATTAACCAATCACAAAGATGCTTTCCATCAAAACTAATATACACCCTACTTTTTAGGACCCAATACATTTCATCTCCCAATCGGTTAACGTTTGGTATGTAAAAAAAAAAAGTAGTTCCCCATGTTTAAACATATCTCTTATTCTACGAACGGACTGCATGAGCTACAGACATTTATCCATATCTTCTAGCCATACCTTCAAAACGCTAGTGTGGATTGTAGGACATAGCTATGTTTTCTGGTGCAAGAGGTATGCAGAACAGAGACATATTGACTTAGACCTAGGTTTACAAAATGTGCACATTAAATGGTTTGCACAGAGAGGATTGAAGTGGCACCAATTGCTCCCTTTGGTTAAAACTTGTTTGCATCTCCAACACCCTGATCTCATGATTGTGCACTCTGGTGGTAACGACCTAGGCACATTGACTGGGGTAGGTTTGGAAATGCTTATGAAGGACACCTTTGGACAACTGATGTTACTTTTGCCTCAAACTGTCTTTGTATATTCCAATATATGCCAAAGACAGAAGTGGAAATGGTCAAACCAATTTTGTCATAAGATTGAAAAATCTAGGCAGAATGTCAACAAAGCTGTGTCTGCATACCTCAGAGACCATAGAATGGGGTCGATTTACAACAACAACATACGTTTTGATATGGCTGATATCTACAGAAGTGATGGAGTACACTTCACAGATGAGGGAAACCGAGTTTTCCTGATTAACCTGAAGCTGTGCATTCACACTTACATGTAGCTCCAACTAATAAACACAAGGGCTCTTTTTAGAGCCGCCTTATATTCCCAATTTCGGCTCGCAGAGTGTCGGCTGCGGTTCGGCTAGCAGAGGGACACCTGCGGGCCGTCGGGCAGGCTCGCAGAGGAAGAGCTGCGGCCCGTGGGCTCAGCTCGCAGAGGGAGACCTACGAGCCGTTGGCTCGCAAAAGCACAGCACCGTACTGGCTCGCAGAGGGAGAGCTGTGGCCAGCTCACAGAGGGAGACCAACGGGCCAACAGGCCTGCTAGCAGACACACAGCTATCAGTTAACGGGCTGGCACGCAGAGATACCGCTGCGAGCCCTCCGCGCTGCAACCCGATGGGCTAACTCGCAGAGCGAGAGTAACGGGCCCACGGGCCTGCTAGCACAGACACAGCTACGAGCTAACGAGGTGGCTCACAGAGGTAGAGCTGCGGGCCAGACGGCTCGCAGACACAGAGCTGCGAGCCGACGGACTGGCTTCTAAAGGCATAGCCACGAGCTGATGATGTGGGGAGAGGGAGCGTAAAAGGAGTATCTTGCACAGACAGACCTGCGGGATATTTTCAGTATTGCCTCGCAGAGGTAGAATTATGGATCCGATGCCTTTTAGAGGGAGAGATGCGAGCTGACGGACTGAGTCACAAAATGGCTGACAGCTCGCAGTCGCAGAGCTGCAAGCCGAGGGACTGGCTTCTAAAGACATAGCCGCGAGCTGGTGATGTGGGGAGAGGTACCGTGAAAGGGGTATCTCGCACAGACAGAGCTGCAGTATATTTTTAGTGTTGCCTCGCAGAGGTAGAACTACGGACCTGATGCCTAGTAGAGGGAGAGTTGTGAGCTGACGGACTGAATCACAAAATGGCTGCCAACACTTCCTAGTTTCAACAGTTCGCAGCCAATGAGCCGCAAGCTCGTGCTCGTAACGCCTCAGCCAATCAGATGTCAGAATTCTTAAATATCGATATCTGGAAAATATGATATTTCTCTAAAACTACTGAACGGATTTACCCGATTTAAACAAAAGCGTGCTTTCTGGACCAAGACCTTTCTCTCTGCCAAATTTGGCGTAATTCCGTTCAGCAGTTTGACCTGTAGCCTTGTCTAAAGTTTCCTATGGAAATTCCATGGAGAAAACACGTTTTGGGACCCCCCTTTTTTCTTAGCCCCCCTTGACGAATCCCTCCCAAACTTTTAGGATAGGAGCTGACCTGAAAAGAGGAACTTTTTGGAAAATTTCGTAAAGATTCGTCAAATGACGCCAAAGTTATAAGCACATCAACAAATGTTTTTCCTATGGAAATGTGGTCCTAACTATAACTACCTACTGGCGACCGCCAGTAGGTAATTAATATATATATATATATATATATATATATATATATATATATATATATATATATATATATATATATATATATATATATATGTGTGTGTTCCTTATTGCTAACTAACGACACAGGACAGAGAAAATAACCACTCTTCTGTTATGCGAGAATTAAATTGTCAGTTGGAATTAATGCATTTCTTATTACTTCTTTTTAGTTACAAAAATGTCTCTTTACACATATATACATAAATATATATATATGTATGTATATAGTTCTTGTATTTCTCTAATAATCTGAAAAAGGTCTATATATAGACATGTAAATAATTCTTGTATTTCTCTAATCTGCTGTTAGACCTTTTAGCAAATAATTTCATACAATTCTTCCGTTTATCCCATTAGGGTACTTGCGTGACCAGTTTCGCTCTCTGTCTCAAGGGACTGATCTAATGCGTTGTCCTCTTCAGGAGATTCTTTGTAATCAGGTAAGTCGAAGTGAAAACAACATTGAAATATCTCGCTCAAAAAGTAAGTTCAACTGTAATGTCATACTTGAACTGTTCTTTCTTGAAATGTTCCTTCATATATAACCATTTAATGAAGATAGGCGAGTATCACCTCAACTATACAATTTTGAGGAGAGTAGTGTTCTGCTTCTCAGCTGCTGCCAAGGATTTGCCAGACGCGTCTCAGAGAAGCTACATACCGAACCTGGGAGATATTCCTGAACGACAAGACTAACTCTAAAAGCCCTACTCTGAGGTAAGGCGCACATACTAAACAGACGCTTTCTGACAAAGTTCCTCAGTGAAGTGCGATGTTGAGAGGTTTGCCTTTCTCACAGTACCATCACAAGAATTCAGCAGCAAACAACTAGTGAGAATCCATAGCACACAGGAGCCACCCTAAGGTTTCTTTTGTGAAACATTGAGCTTCAGCTAGGAAGTTTGGTATCTATGGTAAGTCTTTTCAGTTTCACTGCACTTTAAATCCTTAGTTAACCAATGACACAGGGTACCTTCAGCTGATTCTTTCTGAGGACCATGACAGGAATGTTTATCAAGGACATATGGAAGTCTCCAGAGAAGACAGTGAACCTCATCCAGATGTGGCGTCAGTTTGTGGTGTCCAGGCCCAAGAGGATGACAAATTTGACCGCATTCCGACTTAAGAAGCCTGTAAGTCTTCTGGGACAACAGGTTATAGTCTTCCACACCAGTGCATAGGTGTAACGATCTAGCCAACAACTTGCGTTGACCGACCTCAAGGCAAGGCTGGCTGAGGAGAACATAAGCTTTTGGAATGGGTCTACTCTTTTTGCTTCCCTGTCAGAGGGTGTGGTTGAAAATGCGTTAGGGCTCATTCTACTGATGAACGCCTGTACCACCAGACTTTTCAGGTGTTGGATGCTGTGTTAAGAAGTTCAGGTCTCCTGCCAAAGGTCTATGGTAGTGGGAAACCTGTTGAATGACTGGGCAACCAGAATAAGGTTTAGCCCATGTGCCTAGCAGTGTCTCAGTGAGGGCTTCAATGATGGGCAAAAGAGGTTTGGTGGCCAGGCTTTAGGACCTTTTTCAAAACATTTGTTTTTTACCTTCATAGTGGGGAGGTGGTGGTCAAGGACCTCAGCAGCCCTCCAGATCACTGTAGCAAATTCAGTGGGTTGATCTGTTGGTGGCAGGGGAAGGAGGGGCGAATGGGGACCTACCCAGTATCGGGTGAGGTGTCTAGCCATCCTGTATGTCCATGTACCAGTTATCACAGGGTGAGGCAACTCTTCCTCATCCCCACCATCGTCATCCCTAGAAGGCTGGCCCTGGTCACAGTCTGAACCAAAAAGTTGGTGCAATGTCTATACGTGACTGTGCAGCAGTGGGTTTGTGTTTGAATCAGATGGATTCAGTAGAGGCTGCGGCACATCAAAAGATCTGGATGTGACCGACGAGATGCCGGCTGCAAGTTGGACATCACAATGGGTTGTGGGCGGTCCTCCAGTGCTGGTGAAATCAGCGCTCGAGGCACTGGCAGAGATTTTACTTCCGGCCCTGACATCAGGACAGAACCCAAGCAGGTTCAAGGGCCCAGACAGCACACAGGGCGACACTGCCAGCGTTAACCCGACTGGGAGTCAAAGGCACACCAGTGGGAGCTATAAGCATGCCAACGATGTGCAGCATGGCCTCTCTATGAGGGTCAACCTGCTGCGATGCAGCCGTTGGACCCATGAGCTCAGGGTGCACAGGGACTAGGAATGGAATAGTCACCTTTAAAGTGAGACATGGAGGCACAGTGGCAACCTCGTGCCTTCTCTGGAGAATGAGAGTGGTGGGAAGACGCCAAGTCCCGCTTCGACTTTTTATGTTTCTTCTTTGAGTTACCCAAAGACTTTGGCCGTGAGGAAGATCTGCCTTGGAAAAGACTTTGTGAGCAGGTCCTCTCTTTCAACTTCGATTTGGAGCAGTACTGGTGCAAAGCCTTCCAGTGTTTCACCATGAACAGCTTCATCACATGTTCTTGGATGGCTTTAGGGTTCATCTGGATGCAGTGGTTACAGGCCTTGGAGTCATTCAAAGAACCTGAGCACCAGAGGCACATCTCAGGGTGATCAGTCCCAGACATCTGCTTGATTCCTGTTTTAGGAGGCAACATTCCTTGCACATTCTAATTTTTTTTGCAGAGAAAATCTCTTTCCAGACTGAAGGAGAGGAGCTCCAGATTTGACTCTGAAGGCGCAGAAGGAAAGGAACTGATGTTAACATGCATCTGTGGCACTTAAACGTGCTCTGTTCATCATTTCCGGAGTGGAATGGCGTTGACATGGAGTTACACGGCACCACTTATTAGCATATAGGAGCACTTCTTTTAAGCTTTCCAGATCCAGTCTTGAGCCTGGAGAAATTCACAAGGTGAGTAATCTGCAGTTGTAAGCATCAATCAGAAGCACAACAAATCAAGATGCTGAGCTGTCAGGTTAGACTAGCCCATGGCCGAGTTCTTGCACGCCTGCTCTACTTCCTGTGATTCTTCAGCTCGGGCAAGTTGTGTGGCGATACCAGTAGTTTGCACTTTTCAACAATTTAATGTTTTACATTTTTTATTTTATTTACTGTACATCATATGACAATTTAAGAGGCAAACCGAAAACGGAAATTCTAGAGTAAAGATGTATTTAAATTTTAAATCACAATAACACAAAAAAATATGAAAATGAAAAAGCCCATTATGATGTTAAGTTGTACTCCAACCTTAAAAAAGTGAGGGAAAGATAGCTTGGCAGATAACAAAAGCTTAATATGTCTTGCAACATGTACAATAAACTAATAAGGACTAAAATTCATGGAACCAGTATCTTTCTAAAATAGCACAAATATTTGCTGGAACCTCACCTCTTATCTGCACATAACTAGAGCTGAACCAGACACCTAGAGAGGAAAAGGAGTCTAGAGCAGGATGGAACCTTTGAGGGGTGCCTCACGATGAAGATGGCTCAACTCACATAGTCACCGCCTCAGTCACTGAGCCGGTGTAAAACTCCCCCTCCCCCAATAAAATAAAATATGCAGCCACTTAAGATTTCTCTTTCACCCACCAATGTAAGGGGTATGCATATATGGAGCCACTCCTGAGAAGAGTGGACACTAGAGGTGCAGACCTTGCATAGAAGGGCAACAATTTCAATAGATTTGGTTTCAGACAAGCTGGGAGTTGCAGGTGCTTTACACGCTTGTGATGTTGAAGCATGTGCCTGTTGATGTCAAACTTATTTTCTTCTAAAAGTGGCATGAGACTTGCAGTTTGGTCATTTTGAATTTGTGTGCTATCCCCCTTCCTCAATAGGTTTAAACCAAGCACTGAACACAGCAGTTAAACTCTTGATGAAGAAAACTAAATATGCTCTTTCTCAATACAGCTCCATTGGATATTTTAGGATTTGTGACTTCTGCACAGGTGGCTGTCTTGAGATGGACTGTTAGCATCTATTCTGGTAAAACGGATAACGGATACAGTATTCCTCCAATACACTGTCCAGGCGCTCAGCTGTCCATTGTAGTTTCTTTGCGCTGATATGGAATTACATACCTAGAGAAAGCAAAAATTGCAAACGCAACATCAGTTAAACAAGCAATGGCATAGCCAATAGGTCTCGCCTTTGGGACCTTATAAGTCGACTACTGTTAACAAGTAGGCAGTAGCGCTTGTGAAAAGCACAGCGCTCTAAAAAAAAAAAACAACATGCAAAAGCGGGCGGCTCCTAGACGAAAGCGAAAGCACGGCGCGTTGTGTAGATAGTAACCTGACCCACGAGGAATGCAGCTGCCACCCTGCGCGCCACTGCTCGCTCCTGAGTGCCTCTGCGAGATCTATTGGTTTAGCCTATTTTAGCTGTTTTGTACAGCAGTGTGGTTGTACAGTACGTGCAAACTTTTAGTAAATGGTGTTACGATACAGCAGTATTGTTGCATTATTTGTTACAGTGGGAGGTGTGATATACAACCAAAGCATCCTATAATCAGAAGCTGAAATGCGGAACATATGTGAAAGGACACAAACTTTCCAGTAAAATGTAATGGTGACACCAAAGCATTTCCTGTAACCAACCTGTAAAGAAAATATAAACGATGATGGATTGACACTTCAAAGAACCATGAATTTAATTAAATAACTCAATGACTACATAAACAACATCAGAGGTGTTCACCATCCACAAACAACTTCAATTGCTTCTGCAGCCCGATTGCCATTTTCCTTAAAGTTGCATGTGCAGAACATATAGCGATTTTACCATGCAATGTTATTTTTATTTTAACTTTGGGAGAATAAACGCTGCTAATAAAAATGTAGGTACCAAAATGGAAACACATTTTTTTTTTTAACATGACATGTATATTCATAATGCCTTGCTCCTCTAAAATGTTGTTTGTGGTCCTCTGTGTTTTCCAATAAAAATTCATAGCTAGTCACTCGGGGACATGTAGATTATTTACTTCATAGGGTGCACAATCTAAGAAACCAACTGGTAGTGTTCTGCGTCTTCGGAGAAGGTAGTATTGTTTGATCACTGGCTGGTTGCATTGGAGGCTTTTATGAGCTAAGGGATGCTTGGTTATAGATTGGTTGGGGTGGCTCTTAGGAAGTTATGAAGTATATTGGGATTGGGTGAGTGTATGGCCCGCTGGGTGGTGGTGAGAAGCTTGAGGGGTCTTTTACCACTGCAATCAATAAAGATAATGGAGGTGTTTGCTCCAGTGGTGTGCGTTTTATTCGCTAATTTTCTTACTGCTTAAAGTTTTTAAGTATTCCAAAATAGTAACAGAAGGGGGATAAAGTATAGATGATGTTTTATCCAGGGTCATACAATTCGTGTAAGCGGTGAAGGCAAGATTCAACCTAGGATCCACAACCCAAGTAATATAGTTAACAATAAGACTTGAGTATCCTGCTACTGTCTACTGTAGCAGGAGGGAGAACGGAGAATGACCTGCGATGGGTGGAGAGAAATCATTCAAAGAGATGCGAGATACAGTTTATGAGGATTCGGTGGTCTAACGATATTTGAGAGCCAGTGAGCGCGAGAGATAGGCCCCCTGTAATGAAGTGTGGACCGAGTAAGAAAGAGTGCTGTTGTGGAGAATGAAGGGGCAGAGTGAGGAAGGGCAGAGGGGCTATCATGAGTGGAAGGAGAGGAGTCTGTGACGAACTGAGCCGCAGCGAATGAGTGAGATAGGGAGGGAGAGCATCCAAGGGGTAGAAAGTTTGAGGAAGAGGGCAGGGCAGTGTATGGTGAGGGAGGAGACGGTGTGAGAAGGAAAGGAGAGCCTGTGATGAGTGGGAACAAATAATGAGCAGGGAGAGAAGAGAAAAAGAACAGATGGTGAATGGGGAGACATAGTGACGAGAAGAGAGATGGGTTGTTTCTGCAAAAGGAGGAGAAAGGATGAGAATGATAGGAAGGAAAGAGCAACAAAAGTATAAAGACAGAAAAAGTGGGATGAAGCGTAAATGGAAGTATGTAATTAAAAGAGACTGTATAGCAAACAAATGCAAAACAAAGCTGCACTGCAACAGCTGCCACAGGCGGACAGCACCAACTATTAAAAGCCAAAGGACCTGGTGGTGGCACAAAACTAGAAGGAAGAGGTGGCATTGGCTGGGGGTGGAGGAATGAGGTGGATGAAATGCAATGACCCGATTTAGCAAGTACCAACCTGGTAGAATGTCTGTTCAGTACGTGGTCCGAATAATAGATGCCTTAAACCAGACCTATGAAAGTAGAGACCTGAATGTGCAGTCTGACGGGAATGGAGTAAACCAACAGAAAATACAGCAAACCCTGAGCCTATTGCAATTGAGTGCATGCCAAGGGATCTTTTATGTCCAAAGTTCGAAAACAAAAGTTTCCAGCTTCATCCTCACGCTATTATCAAAGCGCCAACGAAAGCACCGCCTGGATGGTGCTTGGCTGTCAAAAGCAGTTTAGGGGTCACTCTTGGGTTCAGAACACTAAACTTTTGAAAAAATGAACGGCAAATGTGGAAACCAGATTGGCTACGGGAGTCTTGAGACCCGTGTGTGAGAAGCCTGCCCGTACACAGCTTACTAAGAAATGGTTAATGCAGGGTCGGGGGGAGGAGGGGTTTAGGATGGCAAGCAGCGACGTGGCCCGAAAAAATAGATGCCTCAAACCAGACCAAATGGAGTAAACCAACAGAAAATGCAACAAACCCTGAGCATATTGCGGCAAAGTGCATGTCCAGGGAACTTTTATGTTCAAAGTTCGAAAACAAAAGTTTCCAGCTTCCTCGCACGTCCTCATGAAAGCGCCAACAAAAGTACCGACTGGATCGTGCTCAGCCATAAAAAGCACTTCAGATGGCGCTATCAGGTGCAGGCCGCCGTAAACTTTTGAAAAATTGAACGGCAAACGCAGAAAACAGATAGGCAACGGTGGCCCTGAGAACACTGTGTGAACAGCCGGTCAGTCCAGAGCGCAGGAAACAATTAACAAGCGAAAGCGAAAGCAACCTGACCCACGAGGAATGCAGCTGCCACCCTGCGCGCTGCTGCTCGCTCCCGATCGGTGGAAGTGCATTAAAAACAAGCAGCTCCAACAATCATTGGCACACTGGACTTCCTGTTTACTGGCGAACTCACTCCGAACAGGAATCATAGCCTGGGAGGCAGCGCGGAGCCCGAACACACCCATAAAACAAGCAAAAGCTAAAGCACGGCGCGTTGTGTATAACCTGACCCACAAGGATTGCAGCTGCCACCCTGTGTGCCGCTGCTCGCTCCCGAGAGCAAAACGCCGTGGGAGTGAACATTAAAAAAAGAGGTGGGACAGGCGCCCGCCATTAGCCATTTGCGTGCTTTAATTATTGAAAGACACACGCAAAAGCCAAACCTATGTGTGGGAGGAGTCAGACCCACACGGAGTAAACACAAGAAGCCTCGCAGAGCAGCGCATGCGCGCTGGCTCAGGCTCGACCTAAAAAGGGGCATCTCACATGACAAAATCTAATGGGAGTTCTCTCACACAAGACAGGGGAAGGTGGGTCAGTGGAAGGAAGTCAAACTGAAAATATCCTTAAATTTACACATATGAATCACTAGCTTAAATACAACCTGTCCAGAGTGTGGTCCCAAAATAATAACTTTCTAATTGACCATACTTTAGCTCCACTCTTCAAAAGCTTGGATCATCTTCTGTTGTACTGCTGTCCTTTAGATAGTGATGAGAAAAGTAATCTGGTGAGGACACTGGGGCTTTATAGGCTTCTGGTCAAAACCCAAAAGACACCCTTGCTGATAAATGTTTAAAATAATATGACACAATATGCACTGCCTCACTTCAAAACTGATTTCTTTTGTGAAGCAGTCACCCCTGAGCACTGCCCTTGAGCATAATGATGGTGTAAAAGGATTGAGGTTACTTTTTTTGAACAGTGTATTTATATTTTAACCATTGAACACCCAAAATACATGACTGTATTCAATAGCAGAAACAATTGTCAAGCCCCATGTGTTTGTAAAGGCGACATTGGTCATCTAACCGTGTTTATAAGTAAAGCACAATGACACCACTAAGCGTGTCAGACATGGTATATCAAAATACATTTTTTTTTAAAATGCTTCGTATGTTCAACAGGAGCAAAAGAAAACTGCTTTAGTTGATAAGGTGCATCCCTTTATTGTAATCACAAAATCATGATTTCTGTACAGGAATGTTTAAGTGAACATTAATAAATGCAACTTTAAATTGTTTCATAATGAAAATAACATTTTACAGAACAAAATGTAAAGAAACAATTTAAATGTTTCTTGGCTTGCACTGCACCGTTCAATGCAAGTAATAAGACACAGTAGTGTTCAATTCAGCAACATATTGCAGAACATCATGCCACAGTCCATACTATTCCAGGAAGGTCAGGACATGCAGCTTTGTCAATAAAATGCCATTGTATATAAAAAAGAAGCCACATGGTAATTAATAAAATATATAGTGGTTTATTTGATGATTTCTCTTGTGTTTTAAACGTGGATTTTAGCTGGACCAGAGTGAACATCGACTGTTCTTCAAGCAAAAATACATCTTTCTATGCAATGGCTTTGGCTTCGGGTAGGAATGCTTCCCAGTATTTTATAAGCTGAAACATAAAAAAAAAAAATTGTTACACATAAGCATAGTCCGAGATTGCTACAGAAAAGCTCTTCATGATACAAAAAAAGGAGACCAGTAAATGTCATGTTAATGTCTCCAACTCCAAAAACTTTAGATTATATATTGACTGCTAAACACTAATGAATTAAACAGTCGTTGGTTATTTACAGCTATAACAAACAGATGACAATACCAAATGTCTTTAATTTTAAACAAATGTGGCATCTATATGATCAGGTTGAAGGCAAATGTTTAAACAACTTACCAGGAACATTAGCTTTCTAGGTCAGTAGCTTACATAAATCAACACGCCCCCACCCTCCCCCCCTTAGCTGAATTTAGTAGGCGAATCTGGAGTAATCTTAAGGATAGAATATTATGGAATTGTAATTTGGTGGAAGGGAAAATCTGTCACATTTGTGACGGAGTAACCCCGTCAGTCAAGATCGTAATCAGGCCCTAAATTTTTAAGATACTCATAGTTTAAAGGGTAACAGGGTGGGTTGTTAAAGAATTGAAAGGAAATACCGAATATGGTGAAATAAGATTACGAGTAACTTTTCCTTCTCCATTGTGGGATTTTCTTTGTTATTTGTAAAGCGTTGAATACTATTTAGTGGTGTTTCGCAACCCCTTGTAAGGCATTTCTCAAGTATGAGGATTGTGGTGTATTACCGTGTAATACACTCGCAAAACTGTCTTGGGTCCAATCAGGCTCGTTTGTAAAACCTTTAGCTCAACCCTGGGTAGCAGTGGCTTTGAGCAGGAAGGCTTAAACACAGGAACTAGTGTAAAGCATTTAGAAGCATCAAACAATGAAATCAGACAGTCACGCAAAACGAAAGAAATTGGATACAAATTTATAAAAATAGATGATATTTTTATGAATTTGTAGACGCCAAGATGAGCAAAATCCACCAGAAGGTTCTGAAGATATAGACTTTTAATGAAAATGTAAATCTCAGCTTTTTAGTCCAAAATACAAACAAGCATTGGTAACCGTAAAGTTTGAAAACTTTTGAAAAGTTTGAAAGGGTTGTGTTCAGCTACTTTGGCCCCAGTTGGGGGACTAATTCCAGCAGGGAGAAGGTCGGGGGGATGTGGGGGTGGGGGGAGGGGAGGGGCAATGAGGAGTATTTGGACAGTTACCTGGTCACCAAAGCAGTTTCAAGACCAGTTACACACTTTACATTAAGACCGCCATATGCTGAAGGATGCTCTGGGTGCTACACAGTCAATGGGAGTGTTCCTGTGGTTATTCCTCGGTCCATGGATAAGTTGGGGCGACTTTGGCCACAGGGGTCAATGTCCCTCCAAGTCCTCTTTGAGCCAGTAGAAGGCCAGCTGCAGTTGGGCTACCGTGTTCCATTATGATCTGAGGTTCAGGATGCCAGGGGTACCGTATGTATGCCCAGAAAGTGCCCTGGGGGGATGATGCAGTCACTAGCCAATGGGCTACCAAGATCCCTCCAGTTATGTGATGCCTTGCGTCTATGTGTGGCATCTAGCAATCCCAGAGTGCACTATTATGCCCACTCTTAATATGTCTGAACCATTCCCTGCCTTTTAGGAGGTTGGTAGCCCATCTTAGAGTTGTTGCTACCTATGGGCTTCATGCCCATGGAAAAACTGGTTTGGCCACTGGACTCCCCTCTCTGTTCCAGTCACTAGCATGTCTACCTGAACAAAGGGGCAGCCCTACATGAGTGTGAGTGCCATTTGCCCACCAAAGGTCGCTCCTCCTGTGAAGCTCATCTTTTGGGCCAACACCCTGATTGGCTTCCTGAGAGGGGGAATTAACACCTCCCTTTGTAGCAGGCCTCTATTGTCCCTGAGCCTGGGAGTCATTCACACTATTACCCAGGAAGGCAGAATGCTGTCTGGTGGCCAGCAGCTGTGCGAGGCTATTAGACAAACTGTGCAACAGAGTGGCAACTTTCTAAAAGTTGCATTATCCTTAAAAGTAAATTCCACTTGGTCATCAAGTCGGGTTTAATGCCACGATTAATTTAATACCTTGATGAACCCATAGTAGTCACATCCAGACGTTAGACGAACAGAGATGTCAGCAGGAAACTCTACGTTGTCCAATGGGTCTACTAACTTTTTCACAGCAAAAATTACAATGTGAAAGTTTTTCTGTTAGGACATATGAAAGGTATATGTCCTCCCTAATAATATACAGCTACATGCCTTAGGGCTCCATAGGCCTTCCTCAGGGGAGACATATGTATATTGTTAAGGGAAGTGGGGGCCTTGTCATTGGTTTAAATGGCAAAGTATAGCTAGCAATTGTAAAACTACTCTTCCAGGCTGCAGTGGTAGGCTGGGAGCCATTTTGTAGTTGTCACACACAGGGTGGCACAATCCGTGCTGAAACCCTGGGTGGAAACTCCAACTTGCATGCCCTAGGTACCATACACTAGGGACTTCTAAGTAAGTCAACATTTGCCAACTGGGGGTAACCAATTCAACATACATTTTGTAAGGGGTTAGAAAACTGGCACGGAGGTCCGGTTAGCAGGCCTCAGTGTCGAAAAACCAGCAGCATCATTCCAAAATTTTGGAGGTGATCAGGCAAAATAAAGGTATTTCCTTACATCATGAAATTGTGAAAGAGTAAATAAAAAAACTATAAAAGAATATTGTAAAATACTGTAGATAATTCCAAACATCCCTTGAAATACTGCAGGAATTTATGTCCCTCTCTGGACAAAGATTGTCAATGCATCTCTCTCTCTCAGGGCTTGTTTCTTGATTGCTTAAACATAGGACAGGACACTAGCAAACTTACTTGAGAAATGCATGCACCTGCAACTCTGAAAACACATTGAGGAGTTTTGGCTCCTTGACCATTGCCAATCCGGCTCCAGAACAGGTTACAGCACGGAAACGTCTCTAACTCACATTCTAGATGATGCCCTGAGATTGCTTGATCAGAATGAACATTGCCTGCTTATTCTACTGGATCTCTCCTCTACCTTCGAAATGGTCAAACAGGACAACATGATTAACTTTCTGGAGAATAGGATGGGTCTATCTGGTCCCGTTCTAAACTGGTTTGCTTCATTCCTACATAAGAGAGCTCTAAGAATCGAAACATCACTACGGTCTCGATTGGAGTGCCTCAAGGTTCCATGCCCTCACTCACGTTATTCAACTTGTTCATGGAACCTCTCACCGACATTCTGAAGCTTTCAAACATTTAATACCACATGTACACTGATGATACACAATTGTACCTGAAAATTTCCTCATCCCAAGATATCAATACTCTCAACCACACTCTACTGAAAACCCAACAATGGTTAACCCGCAATCAATCATTCAATCAGCATTTGTATAGTGTGGCACTGTCACCTCTGGGGATATCTGGGAGTTGGGTTGTGAGATCTAAGTCAAAAAAACAGGTTTTGAGGAAATGGCAGGAAGAGGGAAGAAATGAGCAGAAAAGGCAAAACGGAGGGCAGAAAAACAAGCAGAAAAGGCAAGCAGAAAAGGCAAAACAGGGGGCAGAAAAACAAGCAGAAAAGGCAAAAACGGAAAAAAACGAGCAGAGGGAGCACAAACAGAGGGCAGCATGTAGACAGGCAGCAGAGGGTAGCGGACTGCAGGCAAGCTGGACAGGAGAACTGTTGCAGTAGGAGCTGGCACGAGGACCTGCTCAATGGGGTCGCACTGCGGCATCCATTATGTAGGTCCTGGGGGGAGAGTGGGGCGCTGGGTGGGGGGAGGAGGGAAACTGCATGAGGAGGGAAACAGCAGGAAGAAAAGAGCAGAAAAGGCGAAACAGGGCAGAAAAACAAGCAGAAAAGGCAAAACGGAGAGCAGAAAAATGTGGAGAAAAAAACAAGTTACTTACCTGTACACTGTGGTTCTCCAGTATTGATATCTTTTATAGATTCACATGCTTGAATCTTCCCCATTGTCATGGTGGGAGTCCCACGGTAACAAAGAAATAGCAGTAATACAACATCACCATAGACCTCCATAGAACAGAAAAACTCACTTAAGTAACTTTTCAGCCTCATTTTAAAACATCCAAACTTCAGCCAATCACAGCCGAGACCTCAGAGTTCCCTTCCCCACAGAGCCACCATACCTCAGATTTCAAGCACAAGTGTATAGGTATACAAAAACTCTAAGGTAACTGGTGAGCCTAATCAGGGAGGAGGGAGTGTCACATGTAAATCTATAAAAGATATCAATACTGAAGAACCACAGTGTACAGGTAAGTAACTTGGTTTTTCTCCAGTATTGAATCTTTTATAGATTCACATGCTTGAATCGGACTAGTAAGCAGTAAAAAACACAATAAGAGAAAAAGAAAAGTGGTGGGCAGGCGAACCATTCCACCATGACGTAAACTTGTAGCATCAGAAACCAAGAAGAGAATAATAAGCATACAAATTTTCAAACAGCATGTAAAGAACATAGAAGGCTAAAAGCCGCCTACCTTAAGCAAAGAGATATCTGCCTTTTTCCAACCATCAAGGCAGTAATGCTTCGTGAATGTGTGAGCGTTCGCCCACATTGCTGCCCTGTAAATGTCTGGGAGTGATGCTCCCACAAACAGGGCCGGGGAAGTCGCCACTTTCCTAGTAGAGTGAGCTTGTGCGTTCGCAAGAAGCAGACAGCCAGCTTTTTCATGACAGAAGGAAATTGTGGAAGTGACCCAACGAGCAATGCTGGCCCGTGTCAAGGCTTGTCCTTTCCTGGCTGCTGAGAAAGATCAGTAGCTGAGAGGATTTACGGAAGGTCTCCGCTCTTTGCAGATAAAACTTTAAACAGTCCAGCGAATGCAACGCCCTTTCTGCTGCAGACGATGGATTAGGAAAGAACGTTGGTAAAACAATCGGTTCATTGAGGTAATAGGTTGAAGGCACCTTGGGTATAAAAGAAGGATTAGTGCAAAAAACTGCAGATACGGTTCTTTTATAGTGAGAGCTTGTATTTCACTGATACATCTGGCTGACGTCATGGCAGAGAGGAAAGCCACTTTCCAGGAAAGGAAATGTAATTCGCATTTGTGTATTGGCTCAAAGGGAGGACGCATCAGTTGTGACAGAACGGTGTTTAATTGCAACAAAACTGTAGGAGGGTTAACAGGCGGAAAAGCTCTAAAAAAATCCCTTCATAAATTCTTTGACGAGTTGGTTAGACCACAGAGAAGTTTAATTTGAGCGTCTTCTATACCTAGAAATTGAAGCAAGGTGAACTCTTATGGAAGAGTGAGAAAGCCCTGATTTTGCTAAGTGCAAGAGGCAGCACTTGCTCTGGTGATGATGAGAATGGATACAATGCTTGCGAGATACACCAAGCATTGGTAATGGCGCCCTGCCACTTTGAACCCGAGGAATTTTCGATGTTGAGGGTGAATGGGAATATGGAAATAGGCGTCGAGGAGATCGAGAGAAGCCAGAAAATCCCCTTTTTCCATGAGAAGAAAACTCTCCTGAAGAGAGAACATCCTGAAGGTTTTGACTCTTGATAAACTTGTTAGCATTCTGAGGTCCATGACCTGCCTCCATTTCCCATTTTTCTTTTTGATGAGGAAGAAGTGAGAATAAAACCCCCGTTTTTGCTGGCTGAGGGGTACTTCCTCTATGGCCTGCTTGAGAAGAAGTGAATGTATTTCCTTTTTCAGATCTGGAAGGTGACGGAGCAGAACTTTGTGTTGTGGAACATTTGAATTATAGCATGTGGCCATGTTGGAAGATATCTAGAACGCATCTGTCTGAAGAAATGGAGTTCCATTTCTGAAAGGATGCTAAGAAGACGTGGTTGTGGTGTGGGACTATAGTAGCAGGGGCCTGATGAGCTTCATTGTCTCCAATAGGAGTCTTGGGACTTTCCAGCAGATTGCTGCCTCTTGCGTCCTGCCGGTCTTGAATAAGTCAGAGCGGTGTTGGACTGGAGGGACCGGTTGTATGACTGGTAGGTACTTTGCGGGTATGGCTGGTACCACTGCTAAAATTGAGGACGGGATAAGAATTGCCCCTGACCTCTAGCACGAACGGAATGAAAGCGACGCTACTGGAGATTGCTTAAGGCTTTAACTATATCAGTGTCCTTCTTAATAGATTGCAGCTCCTAGTCTATGTGCTTACCAATCAAGCACTCCCCATCAAAAGGCATGTCTAAAACCTTGGCTTGGACCTCTAGATGAAAGGTGGTTGCTTTTAGCCATCCCTGGTGACGCAGAAGCGCCGGGCCTGCCATTTGTCGAAATGCAGTGGATGAAATGTCCATAGCTATCTCAATGAGCTCCTAAGACGCTCTTTCTCTCTCCAAAAGAATCTTTTGCCTCTTTCTTTCCATCCTCCGGGAGATACTCCAACAGAGTAGAGATGTCCGACCACATCTGCTGGTCATATCTCCCCAGAATGGCCATGGCATTAGAGGCTCTAATGGAGGTAGCCGCCATAGACAAGAACCTCTTTCCAAAATTGTCGAGGGGATGACCCTTCTTGTCCGGTGGGGAAGTGCAGGGAGATGCTGGATTCTTGGCTCTTCTCTGTGCCGCTTGCATGATCACATCGTCTGGCCTCGGGTGACCAATGAGGCATGCAGGCGAGTCGTCAGGAGCCTTGTATTTTTTGTCCAGTTTGGGAATAACCGCTGGAACGGAGGCAGGTGCTTTCATTAACTTTGGCCCTTCTTGCCATAGAAAGTCAATTATAGGAATTGCTCACTGAACGTTGAGTGCCTGGTTTAAAATCATATAGAAAACACTCAGTCTGTTTAGTTGGCATTGGCAAATCAAAACGTTTGGAGGCATGCTCTAGAAGATCATGAAATTCCCAGATATCTGCCGGAGGAGAATCCGCAGCAGGAGGGTTAGGAGATGGTGGCATAGGGGCTATGTAGTCATCCACTTCATCATGGGCATCTGTGTCTGTTTGTATCTCACCTTCTTCTGTCTGAGTATCCCAAGTGTCCTCCGTGATGACTATAGGAGGAGGAAGGGTCTTCTCCCTTGTGGATTTGGGAGTACTTTGGCCCAGAAGAATAATGGGTACCTCTTGGGGAGGTAAAGGCCTCTGAGGAGCATTTGCATCCGGAAAGCGCCTGTAATAGTCATTAGGCATGTGACGGAGATCAGACACCAGAGACACTGGAACGTTCATTGATGGTTCCCTAAACTGACGACTCTCCTCCTCTCGGTCATCGTAAGGATAACGTTCCTGGAAGGAATCCTGCCTCTGCATGACGGATGGGTCTCTTTCCGCAAAAGAAAATGTCCCAGCCAGATAAGAAAATGGATCATTGCCCTCAAATTCTCATCATCAGAGTCTTGACACTTTCTTAACTGCAATGGACTGTATGCAGGGCCAAACATACCTTCATCCTCTGACTCTTGGAAGTCCAGAAGGCGATCAGGAGGTAAAGGAGATATTTTGGAGAAATCCTGAATTTGCCTTGGCTGAAGGAGACTGATTTTTCCCTCCAACGACGGTGCAACCGTCGATGCAATCGTCTGTGGTACCGTCAATGGTGCGTGGACGGCCTTTGTCTGCGGGGACGTCGTCGCTGGAACCGTCGACGAACCCGTGGTCGACAGTGAAGGCCTCGTCGACGATGAAGTTATCACTGTCGTCGAAGCTCCCGCCGCCATTGCTGCCGTCGACGTCTTGGCTGTCGCTGACGAAGCCGTCGACGGTACCGGAACCTCTGGTTTTCTTGAGGAGAGCTGAATCTTCCACGACTACGCCGTCGACGGTCGAGAAGATTGATCTCTGAGAGGAGTCGGAGAGGCAGACGCAAGAGCTGAAGAGGGTTTTGAAGCCTCTGACTGAGGTTTCTTGTGGTGTTTAGGCTCAGATTTGTCCTGGGACTTAGATCTATTAGAATCCCCATGATGTGAAGAGGGACTGCCCTCCTTTTTTTTTCTTTGAGGAAGAATGAGCCTTTTCCTCAGGTTCAGACTCCGAATCTGAAGCAGCCTTTCTCTTCTGTAACTAGAGCAACAGCCTACCCTCCCTATCTTTGAGGGTTTTTGCTGAAAAATGCGGCAATACACCGTTTGTGGGGGTCTTCACAGAATAGCATACACTTCCCATAGGTCTTACAGGGCCTAAACAGCCTTTTTTTAGGCACTGGCATCTCAAAAGCAGGAAGGTCAAAAGTATGAAGTCCAAGAGGTCAAAAGTTGATAAGAAAATACTGTAACTGAGCAGAGCTCAGGCAGACTCCCTATCACACAACGTACGGTAAGAAATGTGAGGTATGGTGACTCTGTGGGGAAGGGAATTCTGAGGTCTCAGCTATGATTGACTGAAATTTTGATGTTTTAAAATGAGGCTGAAAAGTTACTTGAGTGAGTTTTTCTGTTCTATGGAGGTCTATGGTGATGTTGTATTACTGCAATTTCTTATGTTACCGTGGAACTCCCACCATGACGACGGGGAAGATTCAAGCATGTGAATCTATAAAAGATTCAATACTGGAGAAAGGGAAAACAGAGCAGAAAAACCAGCAGAAAAGGCAAAAACAGAGGGCAGAAAAATGAGCAGAAAAAGAAAAACAGAAGAGGGCAAAAAGGCAAAACAGAGGAAAGAAAAACCAGCAGAAAAGGCAAAACAGAGGGCAGAAAAAATAGCAGCAAAGATGAGGGCAGAAAAACGAGCAAAAAAGGCAAAGCAGAGGGCTGAGAAACGAGCAGTGAAGGCAAAATGGAGTGCACAAAAACGAGCAAGAAAAACAATATAGCGGGCAGAAAAATGAGCCGAAAAGAGCAAAACAGAGGGCAGAAAAACAAGCAGAAAAGGCAAAACAGAGGAAGAAACTAGCAGAGGTGGCACAAAAAGAAGGCAGCAGGTAGACAGGCAGCAGAGGGTAGCGGACTGCGGGCAAGCTGGACAGTAGAACTTTTGCAGGGGGAGCTGGCACGAGGAATTGCAACCACCTTATGCTTAACACACCTCAAAACGGAATTTCTCTTGACCGCCCCCTCCCCCCACAATCAATCTGCCCCCGTGTGTGAATGGCTCAAACAACTTAATGTTCTCAATTGTGCACCCTGTGTTATTGACTCTACTAGATCACTAGGTATAATGTTGGATACATACCTGAATATGCAAAATCATATCAGGGCACCCACCAGGGGAGCCAATTACCATCTAAGCACAGTAAGAAAAATCAAACCTGTCATGCCACCTGATGACTTTCAGTTAGCAGTTCAATCCCTAGTCATCTCCATAGGCTACGAGAGAGCTATTCTCACAGGGTTACCCAAAACAAGGCTGGTGCCGCTAAAAGCCACATTAAGCTCAGCAGCGAGGCTCATCACTGGTTCCAGAAGATCCGACCACATTACACCAGTCCTAAAACTTTTAAAACGGCTCCCATTCGTAGCAAGGATCCAGCTAAAGATAGCTTGCATGGCACACAAGGCCCTTCATCATAATACTCCCATCTACTTGGCTAAAACACTCAAGCTGTCTGGTGGTAGTCGTTCCTTAAGAAGCAACAACTCCCTACTGTTGAAACCACAGAAGTTAAAGAAAACCTACAACCACTCCTTCTCCAGTCTAGCCCCAAGAATATGGAACGCACTGCCTGCTGGAACTAGGTCAAACCAGTCGACAACCACCTTAAAAAAAAAAAGTAAAAATGCTGGTGTTGAAGAGATTCCTCCAATAGTAGCCTTGAAGTCGCTCAGCTCGACGATTTCACTGTTGTTCCCTCCGGTGCTTGAATGTCAGGACGATTTACTTATTGTAGTCTGTATTGCTGCTTACTTATTCCTGCATTTGTTCCATTTTATGTTTGACTTATCTGCTTTATGTATGACTTGTCTACATTATGTTTAGCGCTCTGATATGCTTATGGGTCATATTCGCGCTATATAAAACTCCTCAACTAAATAAATAACATTACCAATACAGGAACAATCAATCTTGTGCTATACCAACTACATAGTAAGCTTGTATACCAGCCTTCCGCAAGATGACACATTACAAGTTCTATGTTCCTCACTTGACTCCATCACCTCGGATTACAACACCCCAAAGTAATTTGTCTTACAATGTGCTGAACTAGCTTAGAAAGACAACTATTTTGAATTTAGCGGTCAAATGGCTATCCAACGCCATCTGATATCTCTGCGTCCTATACCTCCTGCCATGCTCAACATCTATTCTCCGATTCATTCATTTAGCGGTCAAATGCCCTTTTGACAAAGCAAACTGTGCCTCTCCAACGCTATCTGATAACTCCGCGTCCCTTACTTTCTGCCCGGAGGATCAACTCCCCTCGCCACAATTTACTTCTTAGTCCACCTCGTTAACCTGTTAGTCTATGGGTAATTTTTCTTACTGCTATAGCGCACGACAATTGTCACGTTATTGACATCTCCTGTTAAGTCCTACTGCAATAGCGCACGTCAATTGTAACTTTATTGACACTTCCACCTACAGGCAACCGCCGCACTAACCAGGAAGCGGAATCCTGGATCCACCCTGCGTGCCTCCATCTCAGTTAGGTTAGCACACCAGCTCCTGAAACACATGGCACACGTCCCACGACGTAGTCACGACCCTTCCAGGAACTAGATGTAACACAATGGACACCGGTACAGTTACCGGCGGGATCCTGGCCAGCTTACAACAGGTTTGAATGGTGGGAATCCATCCTTGACAAAGTAAGTTTACTGGCTCCGTAGCGAGATCGCGGCAAGTGCGGGCGCCCTGCCCCCCCCTTTTTGCGCATATTTACTACCTTTTAATTTACCGCCCGCAGTGTGTGACTACACGAGGTTCCCCCTGGTAGGATCCGTCAGACCTTTTTAATCGGGGTTGAAGTAAGACTTCATGTTCCTTTTTGGTTAATTCCTGCTTCCTCCCACATTGGCTAGCCCTCTGATCATTACGCTCACTATTATTTATGCTGGCATAAGCGCGACAAAATGTATTGTGCTCACCACTTGTAACCCATTCGTGCCTCACACAAATTGATGTCATGGGTGCGAGGGTTTTAAGGTTACCAGCATCAGCGCGGCCACTCTCCCGTGCTCATAGTTGTAGACTTGGCTGTCTCACGCACATAATCTATAAAATATAGCCGAACATAATTGATTGGCCGAAGGGACTTCGGCACATTCTTGTGACCATGCATGGTACCCGTTAAGTGTTTTTATCATGCATGTTATTACCTGTCACCATGCATGATCCTCTGACTATATCTGATGTCCAGCGAATGCTACATCTTTCATGAAGTTTTACCACGGCTACTTTCGACTCATCAGTAACTACAGAGCATTGCAAAAATACGCAGCATGTGTTCGAGGGAGATAATTTTGGACACCTTAATTTGTGCCGGGGTGCTGCGTTTTAATTAAGAAAGCACACGTGTAAATGATAGAAATTGAATCAGGCTTGTTTGCACTTTATTACAATGAAACCACTTCAACAAGAAGTGTAAAGAAACACTTTAAATGCAATAATGAGCCGTGGAGTCTTAGCAAAGACCAGATGGCAGAAAAGACATGCTAAAATTATGGCAAAAGCATATAATGAAATACTTTTAGAATAATGTGAATGCAGGAGAAACATTTGTGAATATATTAAATATGTGCAACAGTGTCAAGATTGTCTTAGAGAGCAGAAGAGAAATGCCATTCAGAATACACTAGAAAATAGAAAATATGCAACCTTAATGAAAATTCTCTTGGAGAGCAAGAACATGCAATTGCAATAATGTCTAGAATAATGGCAATGGCAATGCAGAGGAGAGAGAAAGAGACAATTTCAAAATACAATCAGCATTATAGCCTCAGCCAAAGATGGTGGCTGAGGGAGACTATACAGGCATCAGCGACCCAAGGGGTCACTTCTGCGAGGTAGTCTGACGAATGGACTGTGGGCAGCTCATTTATACTCTTTAAATGAGGAACTATTGACCGCTGACCTACGACATTAGCAGGTGCTTTGACTGCAGAACATGACGTACTTTGGTCACTTCTCGGAAATATTAGGGACACAGAAGTGACACCCACACTACAAAAGTTTACCAAATCATAATCATAATGAAATTGAACATCTATCGAACAGGATTTGAGTCACTTCAGGGAAATTTGTATAAGATTATAAGAGTTCCTCTTAGCTTGAGATGTTCCGTGTTCTTGTGGTTAGCTATCTCTCAATAGGTGAGAGAAGTGACGAGCTCATCTTGTGCAAGGAGACAGTGGGGGCCTGGGGGAGCTGGGGCGTCGCTGAGGAGATGTCTTATGATTTTAGTCAGAGAGGCGCAGGGCCTACTTTACTGGGCATACTGTGTTCAGACAAAGAGTTTACAATACTTTGGTCAATTTAACAAATCCCTTCATGCTGGCTGGCGGGGCCTATATGAGGGTCTCATGCTACAGGTGTGGGTCAGGATGGGCCTGGGGCATTATATGGTAAGAACTAGACCCTGCTTCACATGCAAGTAAGGAAAGTCACATGCTTTATGCATATATGTTCTGTATGTCCTTTACGTTGTGTTTTTTCTTTTACAGATTACAACCTATAACTGGGTCCGTAAGTATGGTGCGCCCACCACACTCACAGCACCCCTTAGTGTGTGCGCTGATACTACACTCACGTGGCTGCTTCCACTTTTTTCAGCCACCTCACTATTCACACCTTGGTCCTGATGAAAGCCTTACGATTAACGTAAGAAGCTGAAACATGTTGACCTGCACCTAAGGGATATCGAAGTACAATTTTAACTTCACTATATCCCGTCTGCATTTTTAATCATGTCCTAAGACCCTTTTAATAAAGTTTTTCAAAGGGGCATTTCTTAGAGACATTTTTATTTTTCACCTCTCGCTGAGTATCCAACTCACAGAGCACTCACTTCACTCATCAAAACCCGCTCCGCTGTAATCAGGCGTTGTAGCACAGCTGGGTTGCATTTGGTAGCCCAGCTGGGACCCCAATGATGAAGCATGCCACCAACTAGGTTGGTGGGTGAGGGGTCTTCTTATACATCCACTGGATGTCTGTACTCTGCTACCGAATATTGGGTCACCTGAAGTGGTAACATTTTTGGTGGGTTCGTCCACGTTGTTTCTACTATTATCTTGGGGAAGAGGACGCAGCCCCAATCTCTTTTCCTCACTCTCTCGTTGTTTATTACATACCAGACAGCGCACAGCTGTGAGTTTTCCTAACAATTTGAGCGTATGTTCTATTGCTGCTACCAAAAATGGCGGAAAACCCAGGGTTAACATTTACTGAAGACGACGTTAACAACATCCTCTCAGCCCCCCCCCTAATGTGTGACCTCAATGTTGCACAGGCAATTGCACAAAGTGCAGACTCGGAAAATCTCACGAAAAAAAAAAAAGAAAAACTGCATTAGAACCATTCTTCATGGTGTAATTCTCACGGAATACCTACGTAACAACACGGCCCCCAAGGGACTGATAGTCACCAACGCTCCACGTATCTTTCTAGATGACGCAGCATTTCGCAAGGACTGGGCTCAAATAGCCTGGCATTGTAGCAGAGACTGGATCATCTTAATTATACAGACAGCAAAAAGACTGTCTGATGCCATCCTTATAGATATCCAAGCAACAGAGAATCATTTCAAAACCACCTTGACTTCATTCAA
Organism: Calotriton arnoldi; assembly: GCA_963921515.1. Classification (NCBI taxonomy): domain Eukaryota; kingdom Metazoa; phylum Chordata; class Amphibia; order Caudata; family Salamandridae; genus Calotriton; species Calotriton arnoldi. The sequence goes on from CAWUFW010003266.1 coordinate 1,440,218, forward strand.
AAAAAGACTCGACGAAGTCAACAAAGAGATGACTGAATATAAGGATGACCTGACCCAATCCAAAATCCATAAATTTCAAAAAGATCAAGAAATTTTCCTATGTTAAAACTTACCCGTATGCAGATGCTGATTATAAACCACCTACACGCGCAGCGCAGTCAGGATCTTCTGATGATGACTCATCTGTAAGTAGTGGTTCCAGCAACGGCAGTTATCGTAACAGAGAGGCAGAGGTCAAAATACTAACTGGCACCAACCATGGCCCCATACTCCACAAGGTGGCCCAATAAATTATCCCAGTCCTTACCCCCCCAATGAACCCACACATGCTTTATGGCTGGAACCCTTCATTTGCTCAACCTCCAATGCAATACATGAACTCCAACCCCAGGTTTCCTCTTTTAGGAAACGGCCGAAGAGGACGAGGAAGGAGACGGAGACAGAATCAAGTCCCTTGGGAAGAGGATCCGAACCCGGGGGCCCACACATGCAGCAAGTCCAAAGAAGGACAAGCGTGACCCAGCACACACAGGTTCTAGTCACTAACCTGTCATCACACATCTTAATTGAGGCGGAAGAGACAGTCCTTAACAAAGGACTAGGTTTCGCCCCCACTGCAAGACTTGATAAATTCAAATTGCACTGTGAGTTGGCTGAGTTCTTCTGTAAACTCAAATTAAAAGCCTTCTTTGAAAACCAACCGCCATCACAGGAACCAAACGACCACGAAGGTGACACGAATCTCAAGTTAAAATCCACTTTCAATCCCCCGCCACATACCATACCAGTAGACCTCATTGCTTTCGAGCAGGCTATCTACAAAGAAATTGAAGACACCAAGGAAGAACCCCAATTCAAAAATACCAGTGGCACTGAATTTGCCGCCATTAGTAGTCTCAAAGCTAATGATCGGATCATAATAAAACCGGCAGACAAGGGCGGTGGGATTGTGCTCCAAGATAAAGATGCCTACCGAACCGAATGCATAAGACTACTTTAGGACGGCAAAAACTACAGACTGGAACATGATCCCAGTGACGACCTGAGAACCAGAATACAAGCACTTGTTGAAGACGCAGAATCTAAAGGAGAAATCAGCAAACATGAAGCCCAGTGTTTGACCTCTGGCGGTGACAAAATCCCATACTTTTACACCATTCCCAAGATTCATAAGAACAGATCACCCCCACCTGGGCGCCCCATAGTTTCGGGCATTGACTCATTACTGGAACCTCTTTCCTGCTTTTGTGATTACTATCTACAACCAATAGTACAAGCAACACCAACTTACCTAAAAGATACAAAGGACTTATTGGGTTACCTCAACACCCTGAGCTTCAATCCTGACACTTCACTCTTGGTCAGCTTGGACATAGAAAGCTTGTATACCAGCCTTCCGCAAGATGACACATTACAAGTTCTATGTTCCTCACTTGACTCCATCACCTGGGATTACAACACCCCAAAGTAATTTGTCTTACAATGTGCTGAACTAGCTTTGAAAGACAACTATTTTGAATTTGAAGGGGACCTCTTCTTACAGCTATACGGCACTTCAATGGGCAGCACATTTGCCCCCAGTGTGGCCGGCCTCTATGTATATAATTTTGAAAAAACCCACCTTCTGAACCCCACTTCTCCATTTTTCACTAACATCAAATTTTATAAGAGATACATCGACGATGTTATCCTTATATGGGAGAGTACCGAGACCAGATTACAAGCATTCCTAACCTGGGTAAACGAACAGGACCCTAACCTTAAGTTCACTCACAATGTGAGCAGAGACCGCATTACTTTCCTTGACCTGGATATCAGTGCAGAAAGGGGAGGCCTCTCGACTAAAACACATTTCAAGCCTACTGCCAAAAACTCCCTCTTACGCTTTGAGAGCTTCCACCCCAGACCCCTACGTGAGAATCTGCCACATGGGCAATATCTAAGATTGCGCCGAAATTGTAGCAATATCAATGACTATAAAAAACAGGCCAACTCCTTGACCACTAAATTAAAAATCTGCGGATATCCCGAGAGAATAATCAAAAAAGCACAAAAAAGAGCCAGGAACCAGAATCGCGAAGGCTTATTGGAACAAACTCAGAAGCCAACACCTACAATACCACTCACATGTGTGACGACATACAACTCCATTTCCAATAAAGTAACACAAATCATCCAAAAGAATTGGAGAATACTCACAAGTGGGAAATTACAATGGGAAAAACCTCTGTTTTCCTACAGGAGAGCAAAAAGTCTAAGAGACAGCCTGGTGTCCACATGCCCCCAACAGCAAACCACTACACCTAACACTGTTCTAAATGCCTGGGGGCTCCCTAACGTAGTAGGCCATTTTCCCTGCGGAAACTGCAGCGTGTACCACCTCACGAGACCTACTAAAACTTTGAACTTAGAAGCTGGGAAGACATGGCAGATCAGAAAACACACTAACTGCAACTCTGCCAACGTGGTCTATCTCATCACATGTCCATGCGGATTCCGGTATGTGGGGATGACGAGCCGCAAAAACAAAATAAAAAAAATATCCGAATTTGCGAGCATAGAAGCAACATTCGCTGCAAGCGCAGCACCACAAAGATGACAGAACATTTCTTAAAATTTGGCCATACCACCAACAACATGAGTTGGGTGGTAATTGAACAACTGGACAAAGGTACCACCCACCTACAAAATCAGCTCTTTGAAAAACAACGTTGGGTCTACCGCCTATCTACCCATCTCATTAGGCTCAACGACAACATCCCATGGAACTCACTTCATACAGCATGATGTGACACTCTAGCACCATTTACACATGGGCTTATGAATTTACACAGACAAAAGGTGCAAGGCGTAGGCAATCCATGTTAGCTCCTCACGTACGCTATGGCAACACCACTGCCCAACCCGCATCCAATATATTGGATAGCCCTCAAGGCATAGGGCACATCCACATTATTACATCACTGAACAGACACCTGCCAGGCTTAACATCTATCCTCCGTTCCATTTAGCGGTCAAATGCCTCTCCAACGCCATCTGATAACTCTGCGTCCTATACCTCCTGCCAGGCTTAACATCTATTCTCCGCTTCATTCATTTAGCTGTCAAATGCCCTTTTGACAAAGCAAACTGTGCCTCTCCAACGCTATCCGATAACTCCGCGTCCCTTACTTTCTGCCCGGAGGATCAACTCCCCTCTCCACAATTTACTTCTTGGTCCACCTCGTTAACCTGTTAGTCTATGGGTAATTTTTCTTACTGCTATAGCGCACGACAATTGTCACGTTATGGACATCTCCTGTTAAGTCCTACTGCAATAGTGCACGTCAATTGTAACTTTATTGACACCTCCACCTACAGGCAAACGCCACACTAACCAGGAAGCGGAATCCTGGATCCACCCTGCGCGCCTCCATGTCAGTTAGGTTAGCGCACCAGCTCCTGAAACACGTGGCACAAGTCCCACGACGTAGTCACGCCCCTTCCAGGAACTAGATGTAACACACAATGGACACCAGTACAGTTACCGGCGGGATCCTGGCCAGCTTACAACAGGTTTGAATGGTGGGAATCCATCCTTGACAAAGTAAGTTTTCTGGCTCCGTAGTGAGATCGCGGCAAGGACGGGCGCCCTGCCCCCCCCCCTTTTGCGCATATTTACTACCTTTTAATTTACCGCCCGCAGTGTGGGACTACAGGAGGTTCCCCCTGGTAGGATCCGTCAGACCTTTTTAATCGGGGTTGAAATAAGACTTCTTCATGTTCCTTTTTGGTTAATTCCCGCTTCCTCCCACACTGGCTAGCCCTCTGATCATCACGCTCACTATTATTTATGCTGGCATAAGCGAGACAAAATGTATTGCGCTCACCACTTGTAACCCATTCGTGCCTCACTCAAATTGATGTCATGAGTGCGAGGGTTTTAAGGTTACCAGCATCAGAGCGGCCACTCTCCCGCGCTCATAGTTGTAGATTTGGCTGTCTCACGCACATAATCTATAAACTTCGGCACATTCTTGTGACCACGCTTGGTACCAGTTAAGTATTTTTATCATGCATGTCATTACCTGCCACCATGCATGATCCTCTTACTATATCTGATGTCCAGCGCATGCTACATCTTTCATGACGTTTTACCACGGCTACTTTCGACTCATGAGTACCTACAGAGCACAGCAAAAACACACAGCATGCAAGTAAGGAAAGTTACATGCTTTATGCATATATGTTTTATATGTTCTGTATGTCCTTTACGTTGTGTGTTTTCTTTTACAGATTACAACCTATAACTGGGTCCGTAAGTACGGTGCGCCCACCACACTCACAGCACACCTTAGTGTGTGTGTGCTGATACTACACTCACGTGGCTGCATCCACTTTTTTCAGCAACCTCACTATTCACACCTTGGTCTTGATGAAAGCCTTACGATTAACGTAAGAGGCAGAAACATGTTGACCTGCACCTAAGGGGTATCGAAGTACAATTTTAACTTCACTATATCCCGTCTGCATTTTTAATCATGTCCTAAGACCCTTTTAATAAAGTTTTTCACAGGGGCATTTCTTAGAGACATTTTTATTTTTCACCTCTCGCTGAGTACCCAACTCACAGAGCACTCACTTCACTCATCAAAACCCGCTCCGCTGTAATCAGGCTTTGTAGCACAGCTGGGTTGCATTCGGCAGCCCAGCTGGGACCCCAATGATGAAGCATGCCACCAACTAGGTTGGTGGGTGAGGGGTCTTCTTATACATCCACTGGATGTCTGTACTCTGCTACCGAATATTGAGTCACCTGAAGTGGTAACATATTTGGTGGTTTCGTCCACGTTGTTTCTATTATACCAACTACCTCACAGGTTTTCTTTTGATCAGTTTGTGTTTATGGTTACATATTTTTCTGTAGTGCGGCTGTTTTCATTGCTACTGAAGAACCTCACCAGTTGCCACAAAAATGCAAGCCCTCTGCACTATGGTCAACAATCTTCCTTTGGAGTGGTGGCCTTATCTACAGCACACGTTTCAAGAAACGTTTTAGCCTCCCAACTACTTCTGAGATGTCGCTCTGTTTCTAGTCTAGTATCTGTTAGCAAACTATTTGAGAAGGTTGTTTTTTTTAATCGAAGTGCTAATCAGGCATACAAATCAGTCTTGAGGAGACACTGCACTTCCATGGATCTCTCCACAACAGCGCTATTCAGAGCAATTTAATTTCAGAAGTTATTTAACAAGTGGTGTTTAGAATATGCCACAGTTGTATCTATTTTGTAGATATGACAGCTCAATACAAATACATATTCATAATAAATTAGAAGCAATTAAACTGCGCTTCCTGCTAAACATTTTTTCTGGCCTGTAAACGTTTATATGTAGGGGCTTCTCAGATTATCAAAGAGTATTTCAGGGATTTCTCCATAGGACAAAGCTTATGAGGTGATGGTATATAGCCAGACAAGATCAAGCTCGTAGGCAGGGACACTAGGAGAATAAGCAATAAAAGGATGAAATGGATTATGCAAACAAGATGCACATAAAGGCTTGAACAGTGGTATTTGTTCTGGAGTCAATGCAATACTGTTTAGCAAAAGTGTGGGTCGATCCACAAGAGGCAAACCTATACATTTCAGAGACCGAGATATTTCTAATGAAACTAGCTGTAGCATCCTTGTCTTGAAACAAGGCCTAAGTATGCTGCCCTTTTGATAACATGTTGAAATGCATGAAATTATCCATGCTGCTTTGGTTAGCTTTTCAGAGGTCATACCATTGTGGATAAACCCTTAATTTACAAAAAATAGTTTAGACTTCTGTATATGTAGCGGTGCCCCACATTTGCAATGCTCTAGTGCTAGCAGTAATTTGATTCACACTTTCCATTATCCCATTATTTTACTTGCATTCAATTATATGGTTCTGTTCCTTTCCTTCCCGACTCAAACCTTATTGCCATTCTTAGTGCTCGGGCAATCCCCATAGCGCTCTCGCTCATGGGGCTGTCCCTTCCCATTCCCACAAGGATTCCCCTTCAAGTTAGGCTCGTTCGTCAGTGACGTAGGCCTGCTCAAGATCAAGTGATCACCACTAGGCCCTTGCTTTTGACTACTCTTCCCACCTTTTTAATCCCTACTTTAAGAGTGACAAGCCTGGGCGTGTAGACGAAGTGCAGAAAGTTTAAGGGCCAATTTGTGCGGCGATTTACCTCTTTGGGTCTTGAACCAGAAACCGTTTTCAGTTACTAGCCTATCACTTGCCAACATTTCCTTACAGTCTTCTCATACTTAATCTCCAGATGAACTCTCCCCTCACTACCACTCTAACAGGCAAGCACTTAATGACTCAATATATTAGTGCTGTTTGATAATCTGGGTCTACCAGGGGGCAAAACCGTGGTAGTTCCTATGCCGCATCTGGTTGCAGTCGATACACAAACAAACCTGTGATACAAAGAGCTAACTAGTAAGTAAGTAAGTCCGTTTTTATATAGCGCAGCTACTCACCCTTACGGGTCTCAAGGCGCTGGGGGCCGGAGTGGAAATTAAGTGAGCTATTGCCCAGAGTCACATGGTGCTGAGCTGAGCTGCCGCCGGAGCCGGGGATCGAACCGTGAACCCTGTGCTCCGAAGTCAGCTGCCCTGGCCGCTGCACCACACCTCTCCACCCTATACCTTTAGACCCTAATTGGCAGGTGACAGCCTCATTGGGTTACAATTACCTTCCATTCATAACCCATCGCTATAATGTTTCTCACAGACTAACACCATGCATCTGATCGCAGTGCTCCTGCTTACTCATTCACTTCCACAAGAGATTTCTCAATTCTCCTCTTCACCTTAACACCTACAGCCTCTCCCTCATTCCCATCTACCCTCCCTTTGCAGGTGCCCTCAGTATCCTTCGTACTTCATGGCTTACTTAGTCCTCCTCTCACCTTCAGGCAATGCAAATATCTGAAAAATAATTTGTTTATGCTATGAGTCAAAACATGGAGGATAAGAAATGTAGACATTCTAGGAATCCTTGTCTTTTGACTTGAAAGTAGGTTTTACCATAATCTAACTTTTCAAATTTGGCAACGTAGGCTTTAAGGAAATCGTAATGCCTTGTGTGCCAATGCCATTTTTGTTTCCTGATTCAGATCAGTTCTGGTGGTGCGTTACATTATAATATACTAACTTGTTCTTGAAAGTTTTATGTACTATGCAGTTTCTACATTTTCATAATCCTACTGTTGCCCCAAAAGCTATTCACTTAGCATGCAGGAATACTTTCATCTGCTTGGTTTTCAATGTCCTTGTTTTATATATTTTACACAGTAAACAATAGCGATGGTGTAGTTATGTTTAAATCCCACTTTCCGTGGGAAAGGCTGCTTTTCTTGGCTTATAACTTTGCCAATATTTGAAGAATCTGCAAGAAACATGGCTCCCACTTGGTTCATCCAACTCAGTTTTATCATATCAAGCTTTCTTCTGATCAGTTTTAGATGGCTTGAGGGTCATTTGTACGGAAATGGAACAAAAGGGTGCGCATTACATTTTAACTAATTTGAAAAACTTTACTCACAGCTAAAGGAAAAAATCTACTCAACGACATTACACCAAACTGCCATGAAACTAGAACTACATTCAGACTATTACCTTTGAGTGGTTTGGAGTAAATCTGTTCAGTAGTTCGAGATATCTGCATTATGTTTTGTTCAAAATATTGTATTGTGTTGATGATTTAGGCACACTAATACAACAGACAAAAAAGAGCATCGAATATCTGCATTACTATTGCATAGCTTGTCCATATATTTTTGGGATTATTCATGGATATATCCTCAGAGGATAATACATTTAAAAAATAAATAAATACATTTGGAAGAGGGCCCTTTTCCCCTCACCCTATGTGTTGTCTTGCATCTGAGGATTTGACGATCTAGTCAAATTAATTGGCTGGAAGCAACTGAAAGTTTTTGTTGCAGCAGCCACTGCGGAATGCTAGGCACCAAACTCTGCATCCTGGAAAAAAAAACAGACCGTGATACATTGGGACTGAGGGAGCATCCACTGATCCCAGTAGGATGTGGAGGTCGCAGAATGGCAGACAGCACTGCCTAAAATAAAAATAATATAGTCTGCATTTTTCTCAATGGGTTTACATATTTTTTGACAAATTACATATCTATTTTTCAGCAAATCCTGACAATTGCATAAAAAAAAAAATCACAATCTAGCTATGCATGGCAAGACACTGCACAGTGAGCACTGTGGAATTGGGGATTGCGCAATATCCCACTGTGCACTGCCAAAGGATGTGCACCACTGGTTCAGAGGCTCTGGGGCCAGTGGAGGGTCTGAATACATCCCCATGTTAAAAAGGGGGTTTGGGGAGTGGGTGGAGATACAGTGGGACGTAAAGCGCAGGGCCTGACCTCTGGCCATTTACAGTGACAAACCCCTGCTCTAAACAGGTGAAGAAGTATTTGGATGCAAGAAATATCTGTATGAAAAGGGTTTCTAATTATTTCACTAATGCTTTGGAGGAGAAGTGTGGGGGTAGTGTGTTCTGGCTTTGTAGATTTTCCGAGGGTAACATCCATATTCAGGCCTATTACACTGCTGTGGGAGGTGTAGGTAAGTGGTGAGGTTTGGGTAAAATGACCACCTTTGCCTTCTCCACCAGATTGCCAAATGGCATGGGAGAGTGTAGTCGTCCGGCACAATAGGTCTAAATGGGGGGCCAGGTTGTCAGTGAATAATGGCTACATGATCAGAGTATCAAAGTTTTTGCCAGAGATGAAGTAATGAATGTCAAATGCATTCCAACAGCTGACCTTTTGTTAGTCATGCAGCATGTCAAAGTCATATTTTGTGTTATCACAAACAAACAACAATGATCTGGATTCAGCACAGTTTTTAGCTGTTGTTAGCAGCCCATATGTCCGTTCTTGAATGCAGGCAAATGGTTCCTTTTTAAACATTTTTTATTTAATTTTCTTTTTAATCCTCATATCACCAAAAAGCATCTGCAATACTTATATAGCCGCCCTTCTGAACTGTGCGCCCTGCGGCCTCTGTATTCGCTTTGGTCTGCAAACCTTACCAGACCCACACCTTTGTTGGTGTCATGGTGTAATCATTGGACCAAGGGAAGATGTTCGAAACCCAAGGCTCTACTCCATGTCAGAAAGTCAAACCAAATATTGAGGTTGTTTTCCTTCGCCACTGCTTGGTCTAAACGGGCAGTTTTAATAGCTGCCTTAACCCAATCTTCCACCTTGGGGGGCAGGGGGTCCCTCCATTTTATACAGATTTCCCTCCGGGCAATCAGGATCAAAAAAAGCAACAGCCCTCTATGTGAGTTCTTCAGCTTCTTACTGATTGTACCATCTTCTCCAAATAGGACAAGAGCCATGTTCAGGGCAATCTCTCTACCAAAGATTCCCCTAAAAGCGTTCTCTATTCCGTCCCAATAATCTCTCAACTTCTGACATTCTAAAAAGATATGCAAATCGTTAGCTCTTATACAGTCACATCTTGGGCACTTGGGGGGAGGGATAGGGGCAAACTTTGCTATCTTGGCCGGTGTCCAATATAGACGATTTATGGTAAAGAAATGATTCTTTTTCAGATTAGCTGGTTTTACAAATTTGTATAGGAGCCTCAGGGAGTGTTCCCAAACCACCTTTATGTCACACCCAAGGGAAGCCCCATTCCAAACTAGATGTTGCGGTAAGCACTCCTTCTCATCCGCCTCCAAGAGCTTCTCAAACCACTTAGAGACTTCCTTGTTCTTAAGATTTACGTCTTGGAGAGATAGCTCAAACTCAGAATCACCGCGGGCTTCATTCTTTTCGGACGTAAACCATGAGGACAATTGAATATACTTAAACCTGGAAAAATCATTCCCAATCTTTGCTCTCAAAGCCTCCCAAGGGTGGACGCCCCCAACTGATATCAAGTCTGACCATTTTGTAATGCCTGCCCTTCTAATTGGTGTGCTCAAGTTGTCTTTCAAACATAACGGAGTCCCCGGAGATTCCCAGATTGGGGCAAAGTCCGAATAGTAGCCTAGACCCCACCTGCTCCTAACCTTATACCATAAGTATAGGGCAGACTTCAATATTTAAGCGTACTTTTTTGAAGTACCTGGGGGCACCAAATTTATACAAAAAACCATCCCCACCTTCCTTCCTCCCCATTTCACCCAAGAGCCTCCCCCAGGTTGAATCATCAGCCTTCCCAAGCAGCATCCGGATGTTTTTATATTGGAAGGCGACGCGGTACCAATTGATATCTGGAAGAGCCAAACCTCCTTTAATGAGCCTGCGCCAGAGTTTCTTCCATGCCAGCCTTGCGCCCTTATGGGCCCATATAAACCTTACGATCTTCCCCTGGATTTTATTGATACCTAACTTGGGAAAGCTGAGGGGGATGGCATTGAACAAATAGGTTAATTTGGGGAGTATGACCATTTTAATTAGATTGACCCTTCCATAGATGGTTAGAGGGAGATTTTTCCACCTTGCTAACAATCGGTCTATTTCTCTTGCAACCCTATTTAGATTGATCTGTGGGATCTTATCTATTTCCTTAACAATTATTATGCCCAAGTACTTGAAATCTTGACTAACTTTCCCCTCCCAATCTTGTATGTTCCAGCACATCACCTTGGTTTTTGATGGATTGACTAAATATCCCGATAGAGACCCAAACTCCTCTAACAGTTGTTCAACCCTTGGTATTGCTACGGCCGGATCGGCAGTATATAGCAACAGGTCGTCCGCATATAGAGCAACCTTGCTGCTATAATGATGAGATCTAAAGGGGGTTATAGAGGTATCCGATCTTATCATCTGGGCCAATGGCTCTATATATAAATCAAATAATAAGGGTGAAAGGGGCAACCTTGTCTTGTCCCTCTCAATATCTTAAAACTTGATGTTAAGGTCCCATTTAACAAGATCCTGGCTGAGGCACCTTCGTAACACTTTTCTAGAGTATATAAGAAAGTAGATCCAAAACCCATTGTTCTCAACACTTCCCACAGGTACTCCCAGCAAACTCTATGGAAAGCTTTGGCCGCATCTAGGGCCACCATGGCCAAGGGCTCGACGCGTTCAGAGGCAAGATCTATAGTGCCTATGAGTTTCTGGGTCTGTTCTTGAATGTATCTCTTAGGGATAAAACCCTTCTGATCTAAATGAATCAGTTGTGGTGCGAGCTTGGCCAGTCTCCCTGCCAGAATGCTCATAAAGATCCTATAGTCCGCATTCAACAGGGAGATCAGTCTGTAAGAATCTGCTCTCGAAGGATCTTTAGAGGGTTTCAGGATAAGTACGATTGTTGCCTCTTTCCAGGACCCAGGAACTTGATCCCCTGGTTGAAAGACCGAATTAAACAGTTTCGATGATCGGGACTAACTCCTCTAACTCCTCTATTAGGAGTTTATACACCTCATTTCGAAGTGCATCTGTGCCTGCTGCCTTACTGCTCTTACTCTTAATGAGACTCACACGAATCTCATCCCTAGATATTGGTGCGTCAAGCAGTTCACGGCTGTGTGATGTTAAAATAGGTAAGGATATTTCCCTTAGCCAGGCTTTAAGGGCCTCAGGATTCGGGAAGTTTTCTTCCTTATATACCTCAGAAAATAGAGTAACTAAACAGGTTTGCATATCCTCCAGTTTATTAGATGTAGCCCCATTTTCATTTACTATTAGTTTGTTTATGTAATTCCTAGACCGATCTACTCTGGCCTTCCAAGCCAGGAGCACGCCCGATTTTTCCCCGTACTCAAAATTCTGCATAGATTTTGCAAACCATTGTGCTTTGCACTTCTGGTCTAACTTGATCCTATAGTCCTGGCGGGCCTCATCCAACAGTCATCCGACTGAGATCTGCCTCTAATAAACCTACTTTATCTTCCATTTTTTTTTAAGGATTGGGATTCCGCTCTATTTTTAGCCCATATGAGACTGTGCAGAGTGCCCCTCAAAAAGGTCTTAAAAGCGTCCCATACAATATCTAGAGACGTAGACCCAACGTTTACTGCGAAATATTCAAGACATGCCCATTTAAGCGCTTCAGCTATTCCTGGATCCGTCAGCATCGCTCTTTTAAGTGTCCATCTAGGTCTCGATGATTGACTACTTTCTACTAAGGAGATGGCGACTGCGGAATGATCTGAAATATGACTTGGCTAGATATTAATAGATGTTATGACATCCATAATGGATCTGTCTGCCAACAAATAGTTTATCCTTGAAAAATGTCCGTATTTCTTACTTTGGAAAATGAATCCGTGGGTATTGCCCTTCTTAGCTCTCCATACATCTGAAAGTTCCAGATCATGCATCATATTATTTAGGGCCTGACGAACTCTAAGAGCCCCTACATGCCGACTCTGATTCGATCTATCAAGCAGCGGGTCAAGCAGAACGTTAAAATCTCCCCCTATTATTATAGGGGCAGTAACTTCCATCAAGTTCCATTGTAGATTGCATAGATATGTAGGGTCGTCAATATTTGGGCCGTAGAATGATGTGCAAGCTATCTCCGTTCCTCCAAAGTCTAAGAGGGCTATAATCCACCTCCCAGTTTTATCTGTTTTGAACGATTTTATTACACTGCCTGCCCCTAGTTTGATCAGGATAGCAACCCCCTTGCAATGAACTGTCTGCTCTGATGTGCAAAAGGATTCAATCCAGGGGTACCGCGAAAAGGTAATGCGGCTCTCTGAGATGTCCAAGTGAGTCTCTTGGATCAGACATATTTAAGCTGGGCTTTGTTGTAAATATTTCATAGCTAATCTCTGTCTGCGCATACATCTAAGGACATTGATATTCCATGAGAGGAGTTTTAAATCCCTAACTCCCATTAAAACGAGTCATCCATCCGAGTGTCGTCATAGCTAAGGCTATGGCTATTATATTAATCATAAAGCTAACTTTGACGTGATAGAGGATTATTTTTTCTACATTTTCTCCCACTGCCCCCCACCCCGTGCTCCTCCCCTCTTCCCTCCCCCCCACCCAATCCCCGTGCCCCTGCCAATCCCCCCCTCCCTCTGGGGAACCCTCCCTACTATACTAGGCTTAAAGCCTAATGGGCCTCAGTCCCTTGGGCAAATTAACTCTTTATTGCACTATTTTCCTCCGGGGTTCCCCTTCTCCACCTCCCTCTCCTCCTCTACGTTCCTGCTCCTTTCTTAATTTCTGCTATCAGATCATCAACCTACTCCACTGAGCGATGGACATACATATGATTGTTCCACATTGTGCGGAGTGAGGCCAGGAATTTTAACTGCGCCCTGGCACCCAGTTTATTCAACTCCTCCATCTGCGTGCCCATTTCCCATTACTTCTGGGCTTTAGTGTGGCACACATCTGATCTGATTGAGAACGAGAATGATCCAGACGACAGTAAGCCTTCCTTAAGTGCTATCGATAGAATAGCCTCTTTTGTGGTGTACGTAAGAAAGTTTATCAAAAGTTTCCTCGGCTTCTGTCTCGCGGGATTTCTCTTTCTTGTAGGGGTCCCGATGGACCCGCTGTATCTCCGTGGATAGGTCTATGTTTGGGCAATTTTTAAGGACTGTATCTCTTAACAGCGAGGTCACAAAAGCCCTTATATCAGATCCTTCTAGGGCTTCTGGAACATTAATCAGTCTCAGATTGTTCTTTCTTGAGTGATTCTCAAGGCGCTCTAGGTCGTCCCTCATTTCTTTATTTTGCCTCAATAATCTATTCATCTCTGCTGAAGATGTATCAAGTGCCTCCTTTATCTAGGGGATTTCCTGCTCCAAAGTGTCGGTTCTTAAAGACACTTCTTCTAGCTTCTGTGCTAGAATTACGCAGGAGGCCTGTATCACCACTTGGTTGTTTTCAGATACCGTGAACCTATTCCCCATCTCCTCCTTGAGGGCTAAAAGAATACCCCCAGAAACTCAGGACTCGTCTGAGGAGTGTGACAGGGGCTCGGTGCACGCTGCGTTGAAACTGGCTGATCATCTTGATTATCCCCTTGTTGAGGCTCCAGTACAGTAAATCTGTTTGTGATGGAGATCGAGGGGTGCAAGATCATTCTGGAGCTACTGGATTCCACTGTGGTCACTTCGGGCAAGTGTGGAGGGGCTCGAAGAGAGGGGAGGGACGGGGGAGTTACTCCCGATGTCCCCCGAGGCTGGTTTGTCTCCATCCTATTTTTCACAGGCTCAAAAATACCCTCCTGGGTGGGGTCTAAGACTGGTGCAGCGAGAACTTTATAGTAGGATTTTAGTGAGGGTGTAATCCTCACTCTTGGTGCGGAGACCTTTTTTCCTCTGCCTCTGCTCCTGGGGCTCTTAACTACTGTAGAAATCGCTGCTCTTTCCCCCTTCTCCCCCCTCCTTTTTTCTTTTTTTGGCCCTCAGGTGATCTAAGTCTACTACTACTGCTCGTACTATTCGTGGAATGGGAGGGGTCTTGAATTATAGCCTCTGAAAGAGAGATGGATTGAATACCCCCCTTGTGCGGAGCGTATATCTGCACTTTTCCTGCAGAGAGGTCAAATCTCGTTTGCTGGTTTCTGCTCCTCTCCATATGGTATTGGCCTCGCCCCCTCCCAATTCTACCACTCCCAAGGTGCTATCTAGGCTTTCCAAACTAGCCACAGGAGATGAATGCAACAAGAAGCCATCTAATGAGACCGGGGCCAAATGTATCAAACCTGCAGCTCCAGCCGCCTCCTGGGCCGTGTTGCCTCCTTCTGCTAAACCGCTCCTAAACTCTGTCCTTGCCGCCCTACCTCCTACCAGGAAGGCCCTTGCTCCAGAGCTGAAATCCCAGGCTTGCACCAGCACGTCTCCTCTGTAATCTCTGCAATCACCGCTGTAGTCTCCGGTGCCGACTCTGCCTCTGCCAGCCCGGACCTGGAAGTTCACGAAGCGGCAGCGACGCCACTACCGAGCCGCGCCCTCCCACTGCGGGGCTCGGAGCGTGCCGGATTCCTCCTGCGGATCCGGAGTCATCGGCAGGCCAGCAGGCCAGCTTACGTTGGATAAAAGAAGGTAATCAGAGTAGAGGGTGTACGGGGAGCAGACAGGTCTAAGGGGGTCCCGGAGTTACATTACCGGACCAGAGGGACTGTCGACCCTCGGCCGCTAGCTGACGGCCGCCATGTTCCCAGGCAAATGGTTCCTGACCAAAGGCTTGTCCATGCTCTAACACGACCAGGCAGTGGTTCCCATTTTTGATTAGTTTTATTTTCAAGATACCTAAGCTGTGATACCAAGGCATTGGAAGCCAGAGGGTGAAGGGGGTGCAGGGCGGGGGAGATTGGGTGGGGGGCCCAAAGGGAGATGGGGGTGTGCAGGAATTATAGAGGCATGTAATGGATCACCTGTGGCCAAATTGTCTGTTAGGGCAGAAGAAGCTAGCCCTGAGATCAAAGATGGGTAGGTGCCTTTGGGAAGAGAATGAATAGTAATTTTTTTTTTTTTTTACATATTGTTGGAAAGATTTTTAGCCAGGCCTAGCTTTACCTTATTCTTGAAGGAAGGGACTGTGTCTTCTGTGCAGGTCAGTACTGTAGTCTTCTGAATGCAAGATCCTTTATCTTTTTCTAACTTCAAAGACACTTAACTTGGATTATATGGTCACGGCCTGGGTGAAATATGGCCCATATGTCCAAGTCATCGTACATGAAAATGATATATTTCATGTAAGATGAAACAAACCTTTTGTGCACTAGGTTGGTCTATTTAGCTATTCCTAAAATGTAACTTATTTTGCTATGCTATTTCTGAACGTGAATGCTACGCTGCCTTTTCACAATGGAGACAACTTGTGTAGTGAATGTGCCATTTAGCTGAAGTAGTTAGAATTCTGGTGCCCTGCTTGCAGAGTGTGATACTTTATTGTTCTTAACAGCTGTGTACTCATTGGATGACTGGTCGGATCTATCTTTGAATGACAATGCTGACTGGTTTGTTCTATCAGTTAAAAGAAGAGAGGGACGAGGGTGTACCATTACGAAGGCTGGGTGAGAGGCTAATGTTTGTACAGATAAAGCAAGTAAGCCCCAGGATTACAATGAAAGCAGTAGTTAAAAGGTGACACTGAAAAGCCACCAGAATGAAGAATACTCTGGTAGGAATGTGTACATGACCGCACAACCACACTTATCTTCACTAGCTACATAATATTCTTGTAAGAAGCTTCCAGGAAGGTCTGACAGCCTGTGTAATGAAAATACCCAAGCAGTTATGGAACCTCCAATGAGGTAAATCAGGATCGATCAAATATAGTTTTACAATCACATCACCAGTTTGAGCTTTTACTATATACACAACATTTTTCCTCTAAGGTGTGCCTAATGGGTGTTGATCTGTGTAATTCACTAATTTTAGAATTTTTTAACAGCCAAAACAGCATATGTTTTGGAACAGTGCACCAACATCACCTTCAGTGCTACAGATGCTTCCTTGATGTAGACTCCACCAACATATGAATAAGAGCATAATTCTTTAAAAAAAGAAATCCCTTCATGACAAGGGTTTCATTTAGACTGGTAATCAAATTCAACACTGGGGGAATATATAAGATGCTGCATATTAAATATGAAAAGCTGTTAAGGTATCCAAGAGGGTACTGAATATAGTGTCCATGTAGTGTACCACGTTATAAGACCAGATTATTTAAAATACAATGGCACATTCTAAACACATACTGGAATTTTGGAATATACTTTGGCAGTATTTACAACTACGGTGCCATTTCTTTATGCATCATGGTATCCTTTCAATACTCATTGACATCTCCAAGGTAATCTAGTAACAATGGAGGTCGTGGATGCTGCAGCCTTGCTTCCCTACATACAAACCATAGGTAATTCAAATGATCATCTGTTTTACTGTAATGATTTATATCGCTATTCATACAGTCCTTTCTTACTCCATATGTGGCCCAAAGCACTATCTGGTTGGGGCAGTGAGTATGCACTCAGGTTGTTATTCATGGTTGCAAGGGTGTTGGAAGCAGCGTTGCAGATGTTCCAATTGTGTTTTAACAGGCATGCCGCGGTGCAATTCTGTAAAGAATGCAGCGAAGGTGTGTGAGAAGTAAGATTGCAGTTTGCATATTCAGACCAGTAGTTGGGGTCGGTTTGATCCAACAGTATTATGTGTCAGGAACAGACAGGTCTTTAAGGCCCTTCTAAATTCTAAGTAATTGCTGAATATCTTTTTTTTTTTTTTTTTTTTACTTCTGAAGCATATTCCAGAGCTTGCATGTTTCTACAAAGAATAATCAGCAGTCACGATTGTTCTATTTTTAAAGGAGGATGATAAAAGGCAGAGCCATCCTAGATTGAAGACATGGGTCCAGTTCCGTTGCTCAGTGGTATCTGAAGCAGAACTCTATATGTAACTCTTTGAGCCCAGGGGAGCCAGTGCGAGACATTGAGGTGATGCGGGGAGTGTCTACTCAAGTTTAGCACTTGCTTAGCTGCAGCATGCCTGATCCATTAAAATTTGGTGATTAGATGTCCCAAGATCCCACTATAAATTCTATTGGCGTATGGCGGCATGGCAGAGCTGAAGCTATACAGGACAGAAACCTCTGAGAGACACAAGGGAGGAAATGCATTTTTGATCATTCCATTGGCCATGCCTAGTTTCTTTAGTTGAGTAGACATGTTTGCAGGAGGTCCAATTTCCTTAGACAGATGGTGGTGGAATCATTTTTGCCAAGCTCCAAATTTTAGGATCTGAGCTTCAAGTGTTCTGTTGCATCCAAGTGTCTGCTGTCCACAAGCATGGGCAGAGTCCTCACTTGCCCAGATGTGATGGTTATTCCAGCTTTAGGATGATTTTGGTGATGTCACTGTAGTGAGCCCAGGATGTGGCCTTTGGTCATGCCTGTGCCAACAGTACCTGCTTAACACATTCTTTACATATACCCAGAGTACATTGCACAGAAACTGACATTTGACCAGGCCCTACACTCTGAGTAACATTTCAAAAAAATACAGTTGTAGCACACCCTAATAGACACAATAAATTAAATTCAAACATATATTCCATGTGAGAATATGTCCAGGCAATAGGTATCAAAATCTCAGAGTCCAGAGGCGAATATATCCTGTTCAAATCACACAAAGGTTTTCAAGGACTTTCCACAAAGTGAATGAAAAAAATCTCCTTTATTTGTGTACGATAAATTCCCAGCAGTCAGGTGCATTGGCCGGGAACATACTCTGAGTAACATATCGACACAGCTTTAGGCTGTGTCCAAAGCAGACCAGTTACTCATGCCATTCCCCAATGTCTTCCGATTATGACCTCAAGCCATCCCTCATTTAAAAAAAAAAAAGAAAAATGTCTTTTAGTCTGCAGGGACCTAGGGGTGCACATATTTTCTCTCCCCAAGATTGCCCACAAATTTTAATATTGGTCCTCAGATCTCGGAGTTTTTTCGCAGAGTAGAAAAATCATTTTCACCCCTCTGATGTGTTCAATAAAGCCCAGAGTGGATAGGCCATGCCCATAATGCTACCGCCCTCATTTGCCCCAGACCTTTGATCCATATTAGGGTCCACAAAAATACCAAATGGTGGACCTGTTTGCACAAATATTTAAAGGATTAACGAACTGGAATTTTTCTTGAAGGCTTTGCGCAGATTTTTCAGCAAATGTTACTGCCCTATAACCATCTGTTCTTACCATGTAGAGATGTAGATTCCCATGCTGTGCATACTCCTGCCTTCTAGTGCTGGGCCTGGGCATTTGCAACTTGTTTTCCTTTGAAAAGGTTTGCAGTCACAAGACCTGCTGCAACTCCTCCCTCAGTCTACAATACACCAGGACAAAGATTCCACCTCAGATTGTTTTCCACTCAGCAGGTGAGTAGTGTAAGTGGAGTGTAGTGTCAAAGACAATAGCATTGTGAAATTTAAGTTGGAAAGGAAGAGTAAAAACATCTGTGGCCATCTCTGGCTTCTAGGAAGGAGGGTGGATGCATGTGAATCTACAGCACTGCATACTTCGAATACCTGGTTACAGGGAAACATTTTCTGTTCATAGCATGTGTGGCTGTAGTTGCACATGCTCTGCACAGACTGTAAAGCAGTTTCTCCCTAAAGCAGTGGCTAGCGATCAGATGATGCAGATGTTTGGAACAAGCTTTTTAACAGTCTGTTGACAGGCTTTTTTTTCTCAAAACTTTTATTTACTTTTATTCAGACAGATATATAGCAAAACAGGTTCGTATACACGCATTGCACAAAAAAAGCAACTCCATGTACATTAGAGCAATCAACAAAATAGTTGTTATTGAGACTTGATGGCGATATATGTGAGCAGGGCAGGTCCCGGGGTGCTATGGCGACTGAGTCAAGGAGAGAGGGACCGTCAGCCCACCAAAACAATGCGCCATACAGGGGATGTCATTCTCCTAACTGGAAGGATAGCATACACAAGGTGTTAAGTGTTAAGGCAACTGTTGGGGTGTTTGACGGGGTTTCAGCGGTCAATGGTCTAGAGTCATCGTGTAGGTGCACATCACTTTCCCTGAGCCAAGTCGCAAAGGGTCCCCAAATATCTTTCGGGCGAGATGCCGTTGGCATGAGATCCCAAAATGCCGCCAGCTGCTCTTGACAATAAACTACGTCTCGGATCCACTCAGGAACTCGGGGGTTCCTAGGAGCTCCCCAATGTATAGCTAGTCTACGCTTTGCGAGCAGCAGCAACATAGCTGTGAGGCGGCGTGACTCAGGTGGGATCTTCTCCACGTAACCTAGCAATGCAACTAATGGGGAACATACCAGCGACAAACCAGTGATTGCCTTTATGGTGTCATATACTTTCCCCCAGAATCTGAATATAACTGGGCAGTCCCATGCAATGTGTAGAAAGGTGGCGGCTTCACGTTTGCACTTCCAACAACGCGAATCCTGTCGCAACTTCAGTTTGTATAATTGTAAGGGGGTACGATAGTATCGGTGTAGAAAGTTAAAATGTATAAGTCTCAGCTTGTAGTTAGGGGACAAATATCTTAGTTGTGAACAGAACGCCCATTGGTCATCTGTGGGCAGATCTACCAAGTCGTTTCTCCACTGCTCCAGAGCCCTTGGGGCAACCCATGGGGTATTAGTTTGCGTGAGAGTGTAGAGCCTGGTTATCAATTTACAAGAGGTCTGTGTGATTAATAAGTGTTCCAGTGGTTTCATAGTAACTGGAGAAGTTGGAAAAATAGGATGTATTGTTTTGCAGGCGGCTCAGAATTGATAATATTGGAGTATCTCCAGGATTGGTGTTTGTGTGTCACCCTGACCGGTTGGCGGTTCCAAAAATGTGCCTTGTGGATATAGGTCGCCTAGCTTAGAGATGCCCATTTTATGGGCACGTGTGATAGCGCCTTTGTCATGCAGGAAGGGAAAGTGTGGGTGGAACGCAAGCGGTGTGGAGGGTGCGTATAGCAGCGGAGTACCTGTCCGCTTCCTCAGGCCATCCCAAGCCCAACGTAAGGTTTCGACTGTGTTTATTTCGTTAGCATTTCTATGATAGGGTTTATATACAGCCGCATGCAGGGGGGTTGGGTCGGCTATGTCCCTCTCAGTGGCCACATGCGGCTGAAACGGAATGGGATGTACCCAAAAGTGAAGAAACTGTGCTTGCGCGCACAATGCATAGAGTTCGAAATCAGGAGCTCCCAGTCCTCCCTTCGATAGTGGGCGTGTCAACAGTTCCCAGCTCACCCGGGGTTGGCCGCCGTCCCAGACCAGGGCAATCATGATGGTCCGCAGAGATTTAAAAAAAGGCCAGAGTTAAGGGTATTGGTATATTAACAAAAAGATACAAAAATTTAGGGAGAACTATCATTTTAACTATGGCAATCCTACCCGCCAGCGTCTGAGGCAAAGCGGCCCAGAATTTCGACTTGCCCTCCAGCCAGTCCAGCAATTTGCCAAAATTCAAGCGCCAGATGTCTTGTAGGTCTTTGCTTAGCCACACGCCAAGGTATTTAACTGCGTCATTCACCCATTTAAGTGGAAATTCCAATGTGGTATCTAGTGGGGCATCTGTTAGAGGTAAAATAGAGGATTTTGACCAATTGATTTTTATGCCGGACATTCCTCCATAATGGAGGACTTCTCTTAACACTGGGTTTAAATTGCCGTCTGGTTTTTGAATATATAGTGTAATGTCGTCAGCGTACATTGATATGATAAGATTTCTATCTGTGAAGACTAGACCTCGGGCGGAGTGATGCTGACGAATTCTAGCAACTAGTTGCTCCATTGCCACCGCAAAAAGTAGCGGTGACAGGGGGCACCCCTCCCTGGTTCCGCAGGTGATGGGAAAGGGTTCCAAAATTAAACCATTCGCTTTGAGCCGGGCTTTGGGTTTGGTATATAGCAAGCGGATTAATTTGATGAAATTAGGCCTGAAGCCCAGCCTAGGTAGAATGGTAAACAAGAAGGGCCACTCTAGAGAATCAAACGCTTTGGTTGCGTCCAGAAACGCTGTGACGGCCGGAATGCAAGGGTCAATTTGGTGGATTGTGGAAAAGAATGTACGCAGGTTATGGGCTGTTGACCTACCTGGAATAAACCCAGATTGGGCGGGCCTTGCAATAAGTGGCAAAAGTGGCTGTAATCTGTTGGCGATCAGTTTAGCCAGGATCTTTGCATGAACATTAATTAGCGAGAGGGGCCTATAGGAGTCACAGAGATTTGTTACTTTATCTGGTTTTAATAGGGAGATAACTGCCTCCTGCATGGTCGGCGGAAGTTCACCAATTTCCAGTGATTCTTGATATACATCAACAAGTCGGACGCAAGTTCTTCCGCATATGTCTTATAAAATAGGGTAGTCAGCCCATCTAGCCCCGGGGCCTTCCCGCCTGGTAAGCTTCTAATGACCTGTGTGATATCTTCGATTGTGAAAGGTTCATCTAAATATTCTCTGTGGTTCGCGCTGAGCCAGAGCAGCTCAATTGAGTCCAGATATTCGCCTAGGTCGGGATTTTGCATTTTGCTTGGCAGTGTACAATGAAGAATAAAATTTGGCGAGATATTCATGAGTAGCCATTTGTCCTCTAATGGGGGAGGAGTTCTCGTCCATCAGCTCGGCTATAAAATTAGGGGATGTCTGTTGCTTAAGCGCATTAGCTAGGGTCTTACCTGGCCTGTCGCCCTCCCCGTACCCACGTGCCCTTGCGTTTTTTCCCAGGAATCTGGTCTCCCTTTCGGCCTCTATTTCAAATTCCGAGATTTTGCTCTGTATAGAAGCCAATTGCTTGGGGTCTCTAGAGTTAAAGAACAGAAGCTCAAGAGATTTGATGTCCTGCTCTAGTTTCGTGAGAGTTGAGCGAATAGATCGAAGTACCCGTGATTGCCTAGAGATACAGGCCCCTCTTATTACCGCCTTGAAGGCCTCCCATAACACAGAGGGAGTCTCCACCGATCCCTCATTAGTAGAAAAATACTGTGTAATGTCAGTTCTGATTTCCTCTTTGAATGCTGCGTCCAAAAAGGCGTTTGAGGGGAGTCGCCAGCTGAACGCACGTGGGGATGTGTTTGGAATCCTCCATCGTAGCTCAACCGGGGCGTGGTCAGAGAGTGTGTGCGGTGGATGTAGCACATCGACTGTCCAAGCCGCTACATCACATGTTACAAGCCAGTAATCTAGTCTGGACCAGGCATTGTGATAGGAAGTGATGCAGGTGCCCTCCCTGGCGCTTGGATGGCTGCTACGCCAGACATCAGTGAGCCCTTACTCAAGTATAATGTTGTTTAGCTGTAGTGTTGCCTTGAGATGTGGATTTCGAGGGGTGCCGACCCTATCCCAGTCATTGTTCAGAATAGCATTAAAATCCCCACCCCAAATAACCGTATCTCCTCCGGTTGCCATTATCTTGGCCCATACAGTGAGGAAAAATTGTGGGTCATCCACATTTGGACCGTAGATGGCCACCAGGGTGACCTGTGTCGTCATGAGTGAGTCCGTTAGAATGACATAGCGCCCGTCAGGGTCTATTTGCGCGTGTGTAGTTGACCAGCCGAGCCCTCGTCTAATCAGTATCGAGACCCCTCTGGCGTAGTTGGAGTATGAAGCCGAGTGTATCTCCCCCCAGTACCTGTGTTTCAGTTTGGGGATCGGTAGAGTGCTTCAAGTGGGTCTCTTGGAGGAAACGCACGTCTATATGATGCCTGCGTAAATAGGTGTGTATCATCCTTGCCTTTCGAAAATCATTGAGCCCTCTCACATTCAATGTGAGGAGTTTGGTCTCAGTCATGGTTTAGCAGAGAAGATTGAGTGGCGTGTAACATGCTTGGGGAGGATGTACAGTGAAAC
This sequence comes from Calotriton arnoldi, assembly GCA_963921515.1. Classification (NCBI taxonomy): domain Eukaryota; kingdom Metazoa; phylum Chordata; class Amphibia; order Caudata; family Salamandridae; genus Calotriton; species Calotriton arnoldi. Next base: position 1,463,540 of record CAWUFW010003266.1, read on the forward strand.
GTCAATAATGGAGTAAGGAGATGTCCGCGTTACTTCCAGTATTTTGCATAAAGGCGAATTTGCCCTGTCAATATCAAAATCTAAGGTGCGATTGAACCTGTGTAAGTGCAATGCGGTCGATGATCGTGTGTCTGCAGATGCTTTGAACTCTCTGTCCCGCCCCCCTCCCACAACAACCTCCCAATTAGGTCGTGACTGAGAACCACCAACCCCCCCCCCCCCCCATTGACATACCCCTGTAACAAAATTAGAACATAGGTGCATGGGAGATCTCCCTGTGGGGGCCTGGGACAGCAGCTTTTAACCTGCCATAGGGCAGGGTGGCCAGACTTTGGCATGTGAAACGGAATCCGCCAAATAAAAGGCTAAGGAGCAAACTGAACCGTAAACTAAGTAGTACATGTCGCTTTGGCCAGTAGTAGGACTAATACAGTTGTGTAAAATGAGCATAGCCAAAACCACTACAATTGAAGAAACATAACAGTATAATCAGTCGAGCGCTGTTCTGGACTGGTGTTTGACAGAGTAGAGGAATTGCCATCAGTCAGTCATTGTCACTCAGGCTCAGTTCAGGGACGGATTGTTGCGAAGAACTAGGAGGCGGCTTCCGCAGGCAAATATGCTTTGTGTATTTTAATGCTGACTTTGCGTCGGTAAAAAAGTGAGATTGACCATCATGTGTGATTTTTAGCTTGGCCTGATACAACATGGCATACGGAATAGAGGCGTTTTGTAGAATGCGTTTCGCTGGTGCAAACTCCCTGCGTGCGGCCTGAACAGCAGGAGTATAGTCAGGGAAAAAGGATAGTTGGTTTCCCTGGTGGGTTATGGAGCTTTTAGCTCTGGCCTCTCTAAGGACTGCGTCCCTGTCCCCATAGTTCAAGAGACGTGCAATGATTGGACATGGTGGCGCTCCTGGCGGCGGCCGGGGTCCCAGGGACCTGTGAGCGCGCTCCACAATCATGACCTGTGAGAGCGCCGGGCCAAACAGTTCACGCAGCAGACTCTCAATGAATGGTTCCATTTTCGGGATTGCGGTGGATTCTGGAAGGCCAAGAATTCGTAGGTTGTTGCGTCTAGAACGCGCCTCTAAATCTTCATTCTTAGCCTTAATCACAGCAAGAACTTTCTCCATGTTTAATATTTGCGTTCTAGATTCCGCCTGAGAGTCTTGAGTGTCTGACAGTCTATTCTCCAGGATGTCCAAACGGGTTTCATGAGCGTCTACCCTTTTTTTTAACAGTGGCCAGGCTTGAGGTGAGTACATCTATCTTGTTGTCTATTGTTTTAAGGCTGGAGCGCACATCCAGCAGGATGGATCGCATGTCTTCCTCCGGTTGTTCCGTCATTTCTTTGGAGCCTTGAGCAGTATCCAGCTCAGAGCTCGCCTCTGTTGTACGTGCTTGTCGTTTGCTTTCAAAAGGGATCTTTGGCTGCTTAGGGTCTGTCTTGCCCATGGTAGCAGGTTGTGAAGTGTGACCGTAAGTTGATCCAGCAGAGACCGTAATGCCCGTCAGGCTATTGGAGTTGGACCGTTTCGCAGTTGTCCGCAGCACGGGTGACGCCGCGACCAAACAGCGCCCAGTTACTTAGTTATTTGAGGTGATGTGGTAGTGCGTCAAGCTTCGTGGTCTTAGAGATGAAAGGCACTTTCCAAATTGGAAGGGGGGAGCAGGAGGCACGTCTCCTATGACAAGAGGGCAGGAAGGGGGGTCCTGCGCCAGCCACCGGGCGAGAGGGAGAGCCCCGATGGGCCTCAGCACAGCTGGAACCACCACTCCACGGCTCAGCGCAGGAGGAGCAGACAAGATGGCGGAGGCCCACCCCGGCCCCCCACGATCCCGTACAGCCGCTGCATCAGGCGTCACCCCTATGCTAGAGCACGCCCAGGGTCCACCATGCAGCAGGTAGTGAGCAGACCCAACCCCGCCTCAGCCTGATCCCAGCAGGCGCAAAATGCCAAGCGGGGCCTAGGCTCACACGGCGCGGCCTCGCCCAGCCCCGCCACAATGCTAACCCCTGCCTCACTCACCGCACTGCCTCACGGCACCGTCCCGCACTCTACTCCTCGTCTGGCGTCTCCTGCCTTCCCCGGCTCACAGGATCTCGATGGCAGCTCTCAGCAGGAAAGGTGGCCGGATTGCCTCCGTCTGCACTCGCAGCGGCTCCGGGTGTCGCGAGACCGCGTGCTCGCTCCGCTCGGCTGGACTCACTCCGGTAGATTCAAGTCGCCGGTGGTCAGGGTATAGATCTCGGCCCCAGACAATCGCCAGTCGCCGCCAGTGCTCCGAGGTGCGGGGTCCAGTCGTGTGGCGTCGCAAGAAGCCCCCAGCAATGTCGATGCCTCTACGGGCCTCCTGAGTGTGCAGCGGCCATTTCCAGCCGCTGGTCCGGTCGCGGCGTCCTCCGGTAAGATTTGGCAATTTCTATGGTAGCTTTGCAGCTAAAACTTCGTACACACAGTCCAGTCAATGGCCTCTCGTAGGGGCTTGGTTTCCATCAGCAGAGACCGTGTCTGAACGGAGATTTTAGAGGATAATGAAGCCTGGCCTGCAGAGCCCCTTCAGGAGGCGGCCATTCTGCAGCACGTCGTAGCCACGCCCCCGTCTGTTGACAGGCTTGAATGACCACACAGCAGTGTTTCACAGATGTATGTGGAGTTGACATGTGGCAGTTTTACAGATGTATCCTAAATGGATATTATCTAAAAATGTCAGAGTTTCTCCCATCTAGCGGAAGGAAGGTGCTTTAGGAGGCACAGACTGTGTGCACTTGGCTTTGGCATTGCTGTTTTGTTATACACTTAATAGACATCGCAGTGCCTCACCTGGAGATGGGGCGTCCCACATGAGGTTAGCAAAGACTACGAAAAGTTGTTTGTCTTACGAAAGGACATAGTACTGTCAATGTACTACATGAGCGACCCATTAACATCAAGTGTGTGTAAAGCCATTTCAACTACGCTGTCGGGGTAATGGAAGAAAACAGGCAGCTCCATGGTTTGAAAAATGTGAAAAGGTGAGACTACCTTTGGCAGGAATTTGGGACTGGTTCTAATGATCAGCCTGTCCCTATGGAACTGAATAAAAGTTAATTCTACGTTTAAAGCCTGCAAATTACTGATGCTTCTCAGAAAGGTAACTGATAAAGAAGATAACCTTCCATGACAAGAGCTGCAGCTCACATTAGCAGAGTTGTTCGAAGGGTGGGCCCATGACCTGTGTGAGAACTACCTTTAAGTTCCACGTCAGGGGTAGTAAGCGCTATATAAATGCAATTACAATACAATACAATATGGCCTTGAGGGGCTTTGGGAGGTATACCATGAAGGCTTTAATGACAGGGATTTTGAAAAGGGAACACATGTGCCCTGTTTTGGATGTATGCTGCAACTCCAGTCAGTTGTAGATGGATTGAGGTGTATGCTAACCCTTCCATCTGCAAATATAACAGGTAACAGATAATGCCTTGTACAGAGACCTTCAGGAATCTATGTTTTTAGTGATGCAGTAGTGAACAAACTTATTCCACTTTGCTGCATAGCAGGTGCATAGCTTGCTTGCGTGCCTCATGCAGAATAAGCATATATTGCAACGGGAGCTTAAGGTATCCAACCTCTAGGGCTTCAGGTGCCAAATTGCTAGACAGCTGTTTGAGGTTTAGGTGTCTGAGCTGACCCTGATGCTGGGTGAGTTCGGCCCCTGCAGCTATTTCTTGTGTGGGCTGACCGACATCTCTGGGGCATGGAAGTACCAGTTTGCCAGGCCCAGATCGGCACCTCTAGGATGAAGATCATGAACTCGTGTCTCATTTCCCTTACCACATATGGGATGAGAGAAAGGCGGAAAAGCATAAGCAAATTTCCCAGATCAGTTCATCCATAGTGCATTGCACATGGATTATGGGTGTGGGCACCTGGAGGCAAAGCTTTGGCATTTTGTGATTTTGGGAATGGCGAACAGGTTGATGGTCAGGGTGTCCCACTAATGGAGTACCTATGGAGTACAGGTGGGCTCAGTTCCGATTTTATGGACTTGTTGATAGCAGGTCTGCAACACTGTCCCCACCCCGACAACCTCCAATGCTCTGGTGACCGAGGAATGTTGTTGTGACCCAATGCCTAATCTCCTGGATGAGTGCAGACAGCTGGGGGAGTGAGTCCCGCTCTATTCCTAGATGTAGAACATGGTTATGTTGTCCATCTTTATGAAGACTGTTGTGCCCCATAAGAGCTGGAGGAAACTCTTAGGGAGATTGATAAAAGCTCTTAGGGGTAGGCAGATGGCCAAAGTCTCCAAGTAGTTGATCTGATATCTCTGGCATTGTGTGGTCCAGATGCCTAGAACAGACATGCGGTGGAGGTAAGCTTGTACGCGATAACGATCACATGTGGAAGGGGGCAAGGGAAGGCCGGCTGAGCAACAACTTGTTGCTGTTCCACCATAGTAGAGCGCTCTGAGTTTTGTTTTTTACCAACACTAGATCCTCCCACTGACCCTCCGCTTGTGACAATTGAAGTGGGTGCTTATCTAGAATGTTGTGTGGCATTAAGCCATCATCCCTAATAACCATATTACCATCCTTACTGTAAGAGGACATCCATTCTGAAAAAGAGGTAGCAGCTTTTGGAATGCCATCACCTTCTCTTGGTTGAGGTATGGTTTCCCAGGGAAAGTGTTTGGGATGGACCCTAGGAATGGCTGAATCTGTTGGGACTGGAGGTGGGACTTTTTGGCGTTGGTGGTGAATCCTATCTTGTGGAGTAAGGACACCACTTTTTGAGTGTTTACTAGATATTGTATGCTGCTACTCTTGATTAGTCAGTCATCTAGATATGGAATGATGTGAATGGTGTTTCTGCACAGATTCAAGGTAACCACTGCTAGACACTTTGTGAACACGCTTGGAGCTGTAGTGATCCCGAAGGGTAAAACTCTGAAGTGGTAGTGTACCAGTAGTGGCCAAGATGAATTGGGATGTGAAATTAAGTGTCTTGTAGGTTCAGCACCACCATGAAGTCCCCTTAAAAGAGCAGTGGTTTGTTCTTGCTGGATGGCCATATGACAGTGCTCCTGAGGATGGTCCCATGTACTTTTCAGACAACTGGGGAACGAAACATTGACGCAGAGATCATCACAATTATTATAAGGCGGTACAAATCCCTTGGCTCAAAGTAATCTTTTTTCGACTATATTATTGGGTTATCCCTGTGGCACCCCAGGTCACAATTTTGGGACTTTCAAGTATTGTCCTGAGTGTTACTATGGAAAAGTGAAATTCAACTGTTTGACCCTGTTTTTCTTTGTGTGATCAATACCCTTATGTAATTAATAAAGTTAACTTGATATTTATACACACAGAAGTATGCCTCACATCTGATATAATCTATTACTGATTTTCTATTTATTGCATGTAACTAGGTTAGCAGATATATCCTTTACTGCTACTCTCAAAATACTCTACAGAAATCTTTTCCTTCAGGGGATTTCTTTGTGCATTCATTTGAAAGAACAGCATGACAAACCGTACATGCAAATCCACAAAATGCATTATGCTATTATTACCGTTCTTGAGAGAAGGAACCTCATAACACATTTGAGGCTTCGCCTCTGTTGAACAATCGATCCTTCCCACATTTAACCATGTTAATAAACAGCATACTAATCTCTGTGTATATGTGCTTACATACACATACATATATAAAATGTTATTCATCAGTTTTGTATACTTGATTCTTATGTGATCTTATGTGATCTAAACAAACATTATTTGATCGGAGGTTATTTTGCTTTCTGCATGCCTTTTCAAAATCAGTTCTAAAAAAATAAAACAAAATAAACTGGACATCCATTACAAATTCGAGTTCTATATTACTTAACATCAAATGAAAATAATTTAAGCTGTCAATTAAGTATGAAATAAAAAGCCAGTGAATGTTGATCTTTAAATATTCATGTCAACAATAACCATACCTGTTGTTGTGTTTGAACTAATGATTCTAAGTACTTGATGATAACAGTTTTAAAGTCCTTTACTCGTTGTTTCTGTAATATAAATGAATGTAGATTAGTAATCATGAAACACAAAGTTTCATTGCAATGATGCTACGACGCAGCAGATGATCAAAATACAAGTGCTCTTAGGAGCAAATATACATGCCTCAAACCTTCCAACCTCTTTGCGTATGGTTTTTGAGATCTGATCAAATTCTCGTTCTCCTTGTTGAACTTTTGCTTCCCACTGAGAAAAAGAAAAAAACATTAGACATTTTATAGCATTTGAAATATACATTTCTTATTCCAACAGTATACATCATATCCAATGTCAAAGTAAAAAAATGTCATACTAACCTATTACCATGTATTCTCAGGCAACTCTGAACACTATAACTAAAGACATTTGTGTTTCGTAGGAGTCTCCAGATTACTTTGCTGTCACAGCAAATCTCAGCTTAGCTACTTTCAAATAACTCTGAATATGAGCAATTTGTATAAAGTAAAAGGGAGACTCATTTTAGTCAAGTTCCATGCCTCTACTGCGGTACACTAACCAATCATAAGACTGAATGACAAGAACATGTTGTAAGAAAATGGGCTATTAGTTGAGCTGGACAGGAGACCACTAAAAGTAAGAAGTCCACCACTTTCCATGTTAAACACACAGTTTTAATAATTTAAACCTGGGCTCAACCCCTGGTAGCTATGACACAGAGTCGGCTGGTGTAAATTAGGAAATTGTATTTAGCAGTACCAAAACAGTAACAAAAAAACAAATCCAAAGACTATAGAAAAAGAAATACAACAACCAATTCCTACAAATCAAGAACAATGTAATAAAAAAACGACACCAACACCAAAATTATCAAAATCCAAAAAAGGGAATCAGAGAATGTTTGATATTATTAAGTCAAAAAAGCACCAAGCCAGCATAGCGTCTGTGGGAGCAGTACATCGGGACTTGGGCTCAAACTGAGAGCGTATGCGATGCACCAGAGGCAGCTGAGCCTATTACAAAGACCCAGTCCAAGAAGTTAACTTCTGGGTGAGGCTTTTTTAATAGGAATTCAAAAGGGGAAATGCTGAAGTCTGAATCTGATGAAGTCCTCTCCAAGTTGGAGGTTGTTTGAGGTCCCGCAGAGTCTGTTGGTTTTGGCACAAAAAGCTCAGAGCAGCAAAATTCAAATTTCGCACCTGCTGAACACCTCTTGTCAGCTAGATACTTTTCGCACCTTCAATATTTCTATGTTCAGACTTAGTCTCTTTTTTTGGAGTTTGAAACTCTCCAGTGGGACAAGCCTGGAAACTTTAGCCAGGAAAAATCATACCAAAACCAGATACCTTAGCTGTGATGGTCTGCTGAAGTTTTATTTTGGGTGCCAAAAAGCTCAGAGATCAGGACCAGCCTTATTTTTTGCCTGCTGAGGTTGTGCCTTCGGCAGATAGCCTTGGTTGGTTAGTGGCAATACTCCAAAGGTGGAATGTTTTCTTAGTCCCAACTTTTTGATTAGCTCTCCTTGGCCACTCCTGAGGCTCCCAGGACCAAAGGGTCAGCACTTAAAGTCCAAGACCCACACCAGCAGAGGTCACCAGAACAGTCCAATCAGGATCCATTTGCCACTGGTCACCTGGTGACTACAAGAAAAGATTTTGATGTCTTTATAGCCACACAGAAGGTCAGCCAACTGGCCCTTGGAGTCCACTTCGCAGTCCTGAGTAGATGTGGGAGCAGGTCAGCCCTCCAGGTCGCAAAACAGGTCACGGACAGCAGGTCCAATTCCTCTTCAGTTTTTTCATAGGTCCAGACATTCTGAAGAGCCGGGGAAAGGGTGCTGCTTTTGTTCAATGTAATAGTCTGGGTGGTGAGTGGCTAGTAGAGACTCCCAAACCAATGGGTAAAAAATTCCAAAGGGTACCTCTTCCTTCTTTTCCAGCACATCCAGTTTACTGTACTGCAAAGTACTCCACAGTGCACCTTTCTCATTGAAATCCAACATGCAGAACCTCTCTGCTCCTGGAGAAGGCTTGTGGCACACCCAGGGGTGTATCTAGGGTAAAGAACAGCCCACTTCCAATCAACCACAATAAATTGGTTCTAGGGATAACTCTCTCCTCCACTGTGAAGGAAGCCAGGATAGCAAAATTGTGTCCTGGGTTCAAAAGGTCCCTCTTTTCCAGGGCTTCCTGATTCCTAAACTGTAAAAGAACAGGCCTTCTGTTGGTCCCTTTCAAGTTAGTGATGTTCCTGGACCCACCTCAACTGTCCTTCTTGGATTAGGCTGGGTTGCATACCTCACTCAGACCATCAGGTCCAGTCAGGCCCCTGCCATGGTCTCGGGTCTGGAAGCATTATTTCACACCTCATTGGCAAGGTAGCTTCAAGAAGTCTAATATTAGTCTACTAGAGCTTCTGGCAAGAAAAGTGTAACATTTTAAAAGTTACTGTTCCTGTGTATTACTCAAAAATCCAACTTCACCACTGAATTTGATTTTTAATAAATATCACAATAATGGTTTAATATACTTTCTACCTCGTTCTACACGAAAAATAATAGCATACAAATACAGATACTTAATAATTGTATTTTAATTGTACTGTAACTTTTCTTATGGAAAAGGCACAGCCCTATAAAGTAGCTTTTCCAGGCTAGTTAATGTAGGAACATGCCAACCCTAATTTCTAACATGTCCCACTTTTAAATACTGGGCACCCTAACTTGTGGGCAGCAAGGCCTGCTTAGGGGTGACTTAATATATAACCGTAGGGTCCCTTTCTGTCAAAAGGGTTATTTTGACACCTTCACCTACAGGTTTAAACGCTGCAGCAGTCAAGTTATGCATGTAGACATGTAGCTACATTTTCCTTGTAAGTCTAATGGATGGCACAACATATGTTTCAGTCTGCAAGAGACATTTAACCTTCCATTCCATTGGTGTGTTTTATGCACCATATACTAGATCTTATTGGAAAGCTAAATATGCGAACTGGGGATTAGCCACGTTTACTATGTTTTAGTGGTCCGTGCACATACGTTGGGGGCTGGTCAGCAGTGCCCCAATGTGCGAGGTTTAAAAAAACAGCGGTACCAGTCAGCAACAAAATGGGGGTAATCATGAAAAAGAAGAATTTTATAATGTCATGTCCATTAAAAAAAAAAACTATTAACTTATTATGTTATCATGCTTGCTTTATATGGAAGGGTTATTTCTTTAGTTACAACACTCTTGAAATTGAGAATACAACATTTAAAAGGAAGAGCACACCTGTTTAATATCTTTCATATTTTCACTTTTCAAACATTATATTACCAACAACTTCAACAGCTTTCAAGCATTTTCACCTTCAATGTGGGAGGGTGCATGTGACATTACCAGTTGAGGGCTGCCCGAAATAAATCCTCATAATGAGGGCTGCTTGCAAGTCCAGCTGAAGGATATGAACATGCATCAGTTGTTACAAAGAGTGGCCATTGTCATCCTGGAAGCCTGTGTTTAGTAGTGAAAATCCATATAAACTTGGATAATGAGCTACACTGTTCTAAGGACCAGTGTAAATGGGTTCTGCATCAAAACCTTTTAAAAAATACACACACTTTAGAATACTTAAATGTGCTACTATACAGACCCTCCAGCATTTCGCGATCTGCGAAATTATCGCGAAATCAGCTGAGGAGGGCGATGACCGCGATATTTATCTTTTCGGCTGTAAAATGCCATACAGCCCTGCAGGACATGCATTCACAGCTTGCATTCTCTGGTGTGTGGCTTGGCATGTGGATTCAGAGCTGCGCCGCATCACAGAATGAAGGGAAAGCAATGCTGTAGAAGGAGAGACGAGAAAATAAAAACTTTACTGGCAAACTCTATAAAGTGGCGCTCATGTGTTTGAGTGTGAATAAAACCGATCTGGCCACTTTGTCTAGTTTTATTTATTTCACCGAGTCATGCGAGTGACCTTGGCTAAAATTGCCCTGTGGTTCTGGTCTCCTGTGTAGAAGTGCTCAAGCCCTGGAGAGTATGGAGCGGTGGGGGCGAGTCCAGGGCCATTTTCATAATTGGGCCTTAATGCTGTCGGCACATTACATATGATCACAGGGACTCCTAATGGCCCGATGCTCTGACCGAATCATTTCACCATACGAGTTAAAATGAAAGAAAAGTTTAAAAAATGTAGGAAATGCTGCTAAAAAAAGCACAAAATGTATCATTTTTCACTCTGGATTCATTTTAATTGGGTGAATACAGTTGACAACAATGAATATCCGACACTCGAAGCACCATGTCCTCTGGCTACAAAGCTTCAAGGAGCTACTCTGCGTTCCAAGTGTTTCCTTTTGGGAAAGATCTTGTTTCCCATGCGCTGTATTTATACTTAAACCTACAATGCCCCCCCACACGTTTCCATTTGAACAGCTTTGCATGTTTACCATTAGCATACATGTGGTGAAATATATATATAAATATATATATATATATATATTTTTGTGCTGCTACATATACAATAAATTAAATGTACATTTTGTTTTGTTGTAAAATGTGGTAGTCGACTCCACCATGTCCTGCTGAGGTGTGTGATTCGTAAAATACCGAAACACAAGACAGGTCAATCTGTGAAATGAGCTGCACACGAGGTCAATATTAATGAAAGTGGCTTTGTAGTAAGTGAAGACAGCCAGGCATTAATCAAAGTGACATTATGACACCCTCATTGTTGGTGGTACATGGATGGTTAACAGCCCTAGTAGTGGATGATACCACAATGAGTCGCGATTGTCGAATCAGACTTGATCAAATAAAGCAACATTCTGATGACCTCATTGTTGGTGCATGAATGGTCAATGGCTCAAGTTGTGGGTGATGTCATAATGGGTCTCTCTTGTGGAACCAGATCTGATCAAACAAAGCAACTATGATGACCTCATTGTTGATGGTACATGAATGGCTATCAGACCAAAAATTGGATGACTTAATTATGTGTCTCCCTTGTCGAACCAGACCTAATCAGACAAAGCCACACTCCGATGTCCTTGTTGTTGGTGATTCATGATTGGTTACGGAACAATCTAGTGAATTTCGCCATGATGGGTTTCAAAATTAACTCAGACACCATCATACAAAGCAGCATTCTTTTATCCTCATTAATGAGGATACGTGACTGATAAACAGAACCTCTAGTGAAAGATGTCACAGTGGGATTCCAATGTTCAACTAGGGCTCTTCAAATATCGTGACATTAAGAGGCCAGGTGAAGAAGAGGTTGAAGGGTAATCTAGGGTAATCGCAGGCCAGCTGCTGGAAAACCCTGAATTTGGCTTTTGCACATAGTGGGAATATCAAAAGTGTGCTACAGCAGATGGCTCTGGGACTTGGAACTGCTAGCCCCAAGACAGCACAATGCCACTAAAAACAGGATGACTAGCAACCCTGTGCTATTGTGCTGGTCTTAACCTATGATCCAGAATGTTACCACAAAGGAGAATACAGCAAACAAACAAACACTCTCAGAAACTTTTAAACATGCCTATGTCAAAGTGGAATACTCTGCTAAACCAGTTTCCGTTGATTTAAGGCTGAAAAGAAATGATTACAAGTAAAATAAAGCGCCGCAATAATGCCGCAAAATTTCCATATTTGTGCAGAATAAATTGCAAATCTATGCTGCAATATCCTGGGGGCTCTGACTATATTACCAAAACATCATGGAGGCAGGTAAAGATGGATAACTATAGATTTACTATTTTTTTTAATAATCAATTTATTGAATTGTTACGGCAAGGCAGGTTATCACACAGTGCAAAATATGTTTGATATACATGACTGACATTGTGGCAGGCTTGGGTACTTGAGACGTACAACATTACCATTTCGAATCGAAAGGCCGTAATAATCACCCCATATCCACACATGCTTTTTAGGGGCAGCCACGAGCCTCGAAGACTAATGAGCGCACCAGTCCACCCCTGCCTGCCAGCACCCAATTGTCGGTGGCTTCTGTCGCTTCCATGCACAGGCCACATCCAGCTTAGAAACCAAACAAGCCATCCCCAGGAATGCACGTTTAGCTCTGGGGGCCCCTATTTCCTCCAGCAGCCCAAAAGCAAAGCCATATAAGGGGTGAACTCCAGGGAGCGGCCTAGGATATCAGAGAGTATGTGACTCCCCTCCTCCCAGAACGGTCGCAGCACCGGACATTCCCAGACAACATGATAGAAGTCTGCCATTAGAAGTGCGTATTGCGCACATGCCACTTGTGGATCCAGGGGCACGCATTGTAAGTACCTCGGCATGAGGTACCTCGCATGCAAGTAGTTGAACTGGATCATATGCAGTTGCGTTGAGATCGCCAGTTCCCTAGGCGCCATGTAAGCCTTCCTCCAGTCTTCTTCATCTAGTACTCCGACCCAGGATTCCCATCACTGCCAGGCTCTGTCAAGGCCATCCAGTGCATGAATCACCAGTGATCGGTAAATCACAGACGTTGCCCCCTTACCTAATTTCCCCCGGAAAATCTTCGCCTCCAACGGACCGTATTCAGGCAAAAAGTCTTGCGGAAGGCCGTGGGCTGACAGAGCGTGGCACAGCTGGAGGTACCGGAAGAGCTGCAAGATATACAAGCAGTACCTGCTTTTCAACTCCTGAAAGGACACAATGCCCCCCCCCCCTTATAAACATCCCCAAGATATGGAATCCCAAGGCAGTCCCAAGGTATAAAGCTCTCTAGGGCTGACAGCTGACTCAGCCACGTTCCCAGCCATAGGGGGGGGTCATACCAGTGAGGCGGCGATGCCAAAAGGCGAGGGACACTTGCGTACAGGAAGACAAAGTACTCAGTAGACACCCTTATATAGGAGATCAAGCGTGCCATCCATCCCCAGTTTATCTCCAATCGATATTCCGGATTGTCCCACCCCCCTGTTAACGAGTTATTAACCAGAACCAGGTGTGTCGCAAGGTAATATAGGTAAATATCCGATAAGCCCAGGCCACCGTCAAAAGGAGACTTACGCAGTGATTGGAATGCCACTCTGTGCTGGCCCCCAATCCACACAAATCTGGTGAACTTTGCGGTCAAGGAACGAAACCACTTGCGGGGGATGAAATATGGATAGTTGCTCAGCACATACAAATAGCGCAGCAGACACCATTTTGAAGAGGGCCGTGCGCCCCATGGGATTCAGTGGGAGCGTGGCCCAGCGGTTGAAGTCTCGATCAAGCCATTTGGTCCAGACCCCGGAAGTTGAGGGCCCAGGCTAGGTCCGACATGGAAGATGCATGGATCCCTAAATATTTAAAGGAATTATGCCGAGAGGGAATGTTAGGGCACCAAAGCCCGCCAAGAGCATCACCCCTAACCTCCACTAGGCAAGAATTGCCTTTGTTAACCCCGAAGCCTGGCTGGTTCACCATAGAGCTGGAGAATTTTAAGACACAGGGGCCTGGAACACTGTGGGTTACTCAAGAACAAGAGCATATTGTCCGCGTATAACGCTAAGCGGTCCTCGAGACAGACTCGGCACTGCCAGGCCCACACCTGAGCAGCGCACCGTATGAGGCGCGCCAGAGGCTCCATCACCAAGGCAAACAGCAGCGGGGACAAAGTCACCCTTGGCGTGTGACAGACTCGATGGGGAATACTGGCGACAAAACCCCGTTCACCCTGACCTGAGCGGTGGGGGAGTGGTAAAGGAGCCTAACCACACGGCAAAATCCCTCCCCAGACCAGCCCGACGAAGAACCCCGTCCAGGAACGCTCATGACACTGTGTCAAATGCCTTGGCGAAGTCTATCAGCAGGAGAGCCAGTGTGTCGTCGAGGTCTGCCACTCGGGACAGCGCCACTTGGACTTTCCTAATACAGTGGCGCGCACTACAGCCTGACAATAATCCACACTGATCCGGATGGACTAGGTGGGGTAGGGACTTGCCCAGCTGCGTGGCCAGTACTTTGGCATAAATCTTTATGTCGGTGTTGATCAGCGAGATCGGCCGATAAGTCGAGCACTGATCCCTAGGGAGCCCTCATTTGGTAGGACCACAATTGTAGTGCTATCCAGTTCTGGTGGGGAAAACCCCTGCTGCAAAGCCGCTACATAGACGTTCAGGGGACAAAGAGCCTCATGAAAGCGCGTGTAATATTCAATGGGATACCCGTCAGGACCGGCCGTCTTACCAGATTGCAACCCAAACACCGCGGCACACACCTCCTCCATTGTTGAGGCCTGGTCCAGCTCCTGTGCTAAAGCACCCGGCACAGTTGGCAGACGTATACTATCCAGAAAGGGTTTGGCCACTTCTTCAGGCAGCGGAGGGCATCGCGAATACAACTCAGACAGAAATCCACAAAGGTCTCAGCAATCACTGAAATCTCCTCCTGGGAACATCCTGAGGAGTCACGAATCACTAGGACCACTTGGTCAGAGAGCCAATATAATAGTTAGCCTGATTTGCCGCCTGAGGCATAAACCCTTTGCGTCAAGGCCCTCCAGCACTGTCTGGCCTCCTCGAAGGAAACCTGCTGCAGTTCCATACGGGCTATGGTCAAGAGATGACGGGACTGCTCGCTATCCCGGCGGTGAAGAGCAGCCTCCTCACGGAGTATCTGGGCTTCCTAGTCAGTCAGGCGTGCAGCTTGGCGCACCTCAGCCTGATGAACCTAGCCTTTAATACGGCCTCTCAGGGAGTGCTTGCTAGCCACCCACAGCGTCGCCGCCGATTCAACAGAGCCCACATTGAGCTCAAAATATTGACATACATCCTCTTCAAAAAAGGCCTCGCATTCAGAGTCCTGCAAGTACCGAGCGTTAAACCTCCAGGCCAGGAGCAGCACAGCGGGTTGAGCTCCCCACGACAATAACAATGGGGCATGATCAGAGATGCTGCGCAGAAGTATGAGTATCGACTGAATCGAGAGCCGGTCTGCTGTCGGTAGCCACATCAAGTCTATGCAGGAGTCTGCCACATACGGATTGATGGGTGTAATCCTGCAGACCATGATGCCAGGAGCACCATGCGCCACAGAGGCCCAGCGAGTCCACCCAGGAAGACAGGCAGAACGGTCAGGAGCGCCTGGCAGGATACGGAGCAGAGGAGGCGTCAAGGACTGGGTCCGGAAGCGCATTAAAATCTCCTCCAACTATCGTGACTCCCTAGGAGAGAGTCAGAATAAGGGACCTCAAGGGATGCAAACAGGGCTGCATAAGGGGTGGTGGGGCGTAGCAGAATATAAAGTTGTAATGCCTCACCTCCAGCCGGCCCTCAATACCCATATAACAATCCTGGGAGTCCGTGTGATGTGCAGTAACTGCCGGGGGAAGAGCCTTGTGTAACAATATGGCAACCCCACCCGCCGTACCCCCCGGAACCGTGTGTAAACCCAGAGTGGTTAACCCTATCATATCCAAAACCTCCTAGAAGGGGACACTTCGTACCCATTAGGTGAGTCTTCTGCAGTAGGACGACCGCTGGTCTGTAACACAGAATGTATCGCAGTACTGCAGACCGCTTAAAACGGTACAGGAGGCCGTTAACATTCCAGAAGAGCACCGTTATGTTAGGGGAAGACATAGCACAGCTGAAAGAGAGCAGCCCAAACACAGCCCAAGAGGGATATGATACCCCCACAAGCCCACCGTGTCTTGCCACTGCATGCTAGCCATTATAGTCTGTGATAGCCGTTACGAGCCTAGAGGAAGAAAACAGTGTTAAAGCAAACATGTCATAAAAGAAACATGGCTCAATAGCCCAACAAGACAACCCACCCACCAACGCCCCCCCCACCCCACACTTCGCCCAAGGAAGCATCTGTCACCCTAACTAAGGAACACCGCACCTCTAACTAGAGGGTAGAAAGCTGCTGTGTTCCGTAGGCACCCATATAACAGGATCTAACACCTGACAACAAACTACCGCTCATACAAATGAAATGTGTTCACTCAGTTCCCAACAGAAGCAATGACCAAGGTAGGAGATGAGTCACACAAGTCCGCTACCCATGGAGCAAAGGGAACCAAGCCCCCCCCCCCACAACCTCCCCCTGACCCACCATCCCCCGTACTAGTGTCAGTGAAACAGAGAAAGAGCATCCAGAGCATGCTGCGTCCGACAGCTAGGACGAGGAACCCAAGTCCACCTCTGCAGACCTAAAGAGCAGTGGAGTAGCTGACAAGTTCTCAGTCTCCTGGGTCCTCTCCACAAGCCCCACGCTCGACCAGAGACCACGGGGAGCGCCCCACCCGCCCCCCGTCGACGGCAGGAAAGCAACACTGTATGCGCCTTAGTGCCCGCAACCCGGCTCGGGAGGGGCTACAGTAGCCGGTGTTCAGTTGCCCACTCTGAGGCCTGGTCGGGTGTATCAAAGAAGAGGGTGTGGGACTGGAAGAAGACCTTAAGGCGAGTGGGAAACAGGAGCATGTAGCGCAGGTCCAGGGCATGAAGTTTCTGTTTCACCTGGGCAAAGGAGCGCCTCTGCTGCTGCACCGCCCTGGTGTAGTCTGGAAACAAGAGTATCTTTGAACTGTCGAATCGCGGGTCAGGATGGGCCCGGGTCTCTTGTAGTATCACATCCCGGTCTTTAAAATTGAGCAGCCTTAGGATCACAGGCCGCAAGGGGGAGCCCCATGGGGAGGCCTCGGCACCAGAGAGCAGTGCACCCTCTCACTGATGAAGAAGGGGGACAATTTGTTATTGGGCACCCACGTTTCGAACCAGTCCTCCAGCACTCCAGCTAGACCCCTCTGCTCCAAGGATTCAGGTAGGCCAATCACCCTGAGGCTGTTCCGCCATGATCTGTTTTCTGTGTCCTCTGCCCGCTCAGTCACGGTGGACACCGAACCAGGAAATTTGGACATCTGGTTCTTGAGGGGAGAGAGATTGTCCTGAGCTGCAGAGACTCTGTTTTCAACCTCCGTGGTCCTGTCCACCACGATGCGCAGGTCCTGCCGCAACACAGATAAATCTATACGGAGGCTGTCCACCTAAGACTCCACAGCATCCCTTGAATCCTGTATGGCCTTGAGGACCACAGCCAGGTCTGCGGCTCCCTGCTGCGCCGGACCAGGCCCCTGACCCATCGAACTCTCTCCCGGGTAATGAGGCGCAGTCGGGGGATGGTGTATTGATCCATCTTCGTTTGAGCCCAATGGCTGCAGCGGAACCCTCCCCCACCCCATCCCTCAGGTCCAGGGGTCAGGCGAGCACCATCAGGATCCCTCCCAGAACAATGTCCAGAGTGGCAGGAGGAGAAGGTCGGTGGGGCCGCCAGCCACCCAGGCTGGAGAGGACGACCACCACTAAGCATGGCCAGGCCGGGGAGGGGGGGGGGGGTGAGGATGGGGCTGGCGAGAGCTATCCGGAACAGCTGCAGGTGGCCGCGCCTTATGTGAGGCCCCCGCTGAGGCCAACAATCCCCGCTCTCACCTGTCCACACAGCCGCTTGATGGTTAGGGAAGCAAGACAATGGGTCATCCATTGCCACTCAGCTCGAGAGGTCCCCAAAGTCCCAGGAGGGGGGAGCCCTCTGCCTTACAAGGTCCTGCCTGGCAGGATCTGGCCCAGCCGCCGTCCCCTTCGACCCGGCGGGCGTTTGCTCCACAGTCCGTGATCACCCAATACAGGGCCCGCGGCTAGGCCTGGTCGAGCCCAGCTGCCGCAGTACAGGACACAGTTTGAGGCCCCAGGAGTCCAGAAAGGTGTCCTCACTTCGGATCCTCACTGCTGCCGGTATGGAGTCCCTCGCGGTACAAACACCCTCTCCTCCCCCCCAGGCCCGCCACCACAAAGTGGTTGGGCCAAGACAGACAGGGAAAGGTAGGGAGGGGGGAAGGAGGACCTGGATCTACTGCCTGGTGGCCAGGTACCAGCCCCTACCTCCGTCCTGGAGCGGTCTCCGCAGCACCGCTACGGGCCAGCAATCGGGCACAGCAGGCCGTCTGCCCAATCTGCCTCACACCTCCCGGGAGCTGCCTCTCTGCTGCAGGCAAGCAGAAGCAAAAGACACACAATTGATGGACGGAATGCAGAACAAATCAAAACATTCACCCCCAGTCAAGAGATCTGGGTTAAATCCATCATTCTTTTGCTCACCATGCCACCCCAGTTTAGACCTGGCCATATGCAAATCAGTCTTGACCCTGTGCCTCATGGGAACAGTCCAGCCCGAACTGCTAAGCCAGGTCCTCCCTGGACGGGAAACAAGCATCCTAGGACCGGTTTCGGGGTTTTACCCCTCTTCAGCCAGGATAGCTTGAATCCAGTGGCACAGTGAGCCCGGGACCCACGTCTGGGCATACCCGGCACACTTAGGGCGAGGAAGCAAAAGACACACAATTGATGGACGGAATGCAGAACAAATCAAAACATTCACCCCCAGTCAAGAGATCTGGGTTAAATCCATCATTCTTTTGCTCACCATGCCACCCCAGTTTAGACCTGGCCCACTGCTGATTACCGCACGTTGCACCTGGTCCCACCAATGTACCAGTCGGAGTAGAGGGAAGGGGATCCACACTGCAGCAGGCCTCCACTCCATCATGGCGGACCAGCGGCCCAGCACCGGGCTAAAGAGGGCTCAGCCGGCATCTAGGACGTCATTGTCAGGCAGGATGTCTGCTGATCTTCTGTAGGCGGCAGAAGCACCATTAGGACTCAACCACCATCTTGGCCCCCTAGGCCGAGCCCCCTAGATTTACTATTCTTAACTCCACATCTACATACATCAAAGATATATATCGTTAAAGTACATAAATGTGAAGTCAAGTTAAAACCCAACATATACATTTCACAATGTAAATAAGGTCAAAAACAAGCAGCACTTCAGTGCTGTGAAATAAAAATAACATTTTAACAAAAAAACAAATGAATCCTAAAACAAAAGCAGCAAAGTGCGATCTGTCAGTTCTCAGGACTGGAGATTTCAGGAAATGAAGTCTGGAAAAATCCTTCTCCATCAAAAAAAAGAAAAATTCGCTCAGCAAATTAAACATAGCATTGCCTTCTCAATACTCCACATTAGGAAAAAAAGAAGAGTATCATCTTGAGGAAAACAAAAGAACTTTTCTCAAAGCAGCAGAAAGTAGTTAGTCCCATTATTTTCTAGTATGCCATCTGTAAACCTAGTAATTCAAACAATTCTATCCAACTGCATGTTTGATGGGCTGAGACATGAAGATTCCGTTGAAACTCTTACTGGAAGATCAGCACCTCGCTTTTTGAAGTTTTCAGATGTTCCCCAGTACAGATACAAATGTTCCAAATGAACAGTTTTACTGTTGTGGACTAATTTTCATATGCCCTATGGTGTGATTGTACACTATCCGGTATTTAAATCTGAACGTGGCCTTAACTCACCTTGACCAACTAATAACCACCAAAAGAAAAGCAAAAAAACCAGGTCCTCTTTTATCCTTCACACCATGATAAACCTTTCCATGCGGTAAATGAAAAGAAATTAAAGGGGCACGTGTTCTGCAAACATAATCCCTGGCTTCCTGCTAACCTCATATCTTCTCAAGTTCCGTAACAGCAGAATGGTTCATCAACTTGCAACCATACGTTGTGACCAGACTTGAAAACATCCAACATTTAGAATGCCTTCACACAATTCAGAATTTTTGATCTGAAGCCCTGCGAACAAACGTTTGGCTATTTTCCAAATTAAATAAAAATGCAAAATTTAATGGAAATCAGCTAGAACTGTTACTTCAAGATTAAATGTCCTTTGCTTTCTCATCCTAAGGGAAATCTTGAGTTATGTGTTGGGCACCAAAAAGGGTAGAAGCGAAAAGCTTTCTCTGATCGCCTGTCCTGTAGGCTGCTTCATGACTACTGGTTTCTACCAGAAATAATTCCATATTTATATCACTAATCAATAATCAGTCTCTTTACTGCATTTTAACGAGCTGACAAACTCTTACATCAGCTGCACACATAGCTACCGGATCCTATACATTTACCTCATGCCTGCATAAAGTTACATAAACGTTTACTGGCGGGAAATCACGTTGTCTTTAATATCAAAATATAACTGCAAATGTATTTTTTTATAATCTTCCTGTCTTCTGCCTCTCAAAGCAAGACATTAAAAAACATTATACATGAACACATGTACATTTACTTGGTTAGCAGACTGATAATTCTGTGGAAATTTGTGCTATTACAAAGAGAACTTATACTGAAAATGAAATCAAACGAAACAGTGTTCATAAACATACACTTGAAAATATATATTTCAAAACACTGGCTACGCAGTTCAAATTATGATTTCTTCCTTTTTGTTTCAAAAAGCTTTTATCCACAGGCTATTAGCAATGTGTTTTTTCGTTTCATGTCTGCATATATTACATTTAGGCTTCTTCCTGCGTCACATGAAAAATCATCCAGGACTCAAACAATATCCATTCTGATAATTTCCAGAATGCTGTCTGAAGGGTTCTTCTTAGAGTCACTCCAAGTGACACTGTTGTACTCCGGAATGGGTCCACAATCTCATTGTGCTATAGAAACTCAAGCTGCACTTGACTGATGAGGTCCCTTAAGGCTGGACCCAGTCTGGGGTTGCTTGAGTTCCCTTTCAGAGGAGATATGGCGTAACATTTCAGGATGAACACCCTTTTGGGTTGGAAATGATTTGCATACGATTGGTGTGTTTTTTAAATGGATCACTAAGAAACAAAATGGGAACAGAATGTTACGCTGAGCCATACCAGCGTTTACAAATAATTTAAGAAGTCCATATACAACTCCTTTTGTTCTCTGGCAATACTGTGTGCCTTTCAGCGGTTTTCCTTTAGAGATTAATCTATACATTAACCACATACATTTTGAATGCGCTACTTGCCACTGTTGATGAATTTGAAGATACCTTTGGAAATCAGTGAAATGCAACGGGTGCCATGGATCAAATAGATACATTTGTCTGCATAGGATCTATTCGCCGGCACACCTTTGTTTAAATGACTGTCAGCCACTGTCCGGTGTTTGAGTAGTTATTATGCTCATCAGATTAATATTCATATTGTGTGTTAAAAATACAGCAAGACTAAATTCTGCCACATCCCCCTTTCAAAGCATGATATGTTAAGAAAGACACCAAGGCACCATAAAGTCATAGATTTTACGTCTGAAAAAAACCCAAAACATTGACAGCAATGACAAATCAGTAATTTTTCCCCAAAATCCCAGATTTTCAGCAAGTTACAAACACAGGGATGACAAGCGACAAATGACGCAACCAAAACAAAAAATAGCGGTGACTATACAAGCCTGATAGGCAACGCGCCACTTGCAGTCATAAATAATAGCATGTAAATAATGGATGGTCCTACCTCTTCAATTTCCTTGCGAAGCATTGCAAAAATGAATAAAATAAAAGTAAATGAAACAAAGACAAAACGCAGTGCTCAATTTATTAGGGCAGAGAACATTTGAGAGAAATTACGCAAACATGCTCTAAAAGAGAATGCACCAACCTGTCTCGAACTTTTTTTTTTTTAAATGAAGAAACGGCCAGCTGTGATGAAGTGCAGACATACATCTTCCACATTGTATTTTTAGCATAGCACTATAACAGGGATGAAAATGTGTAGCAGCTTGGCACCTCCTTAAGTGAGAAGTCTTATTTTGTGACTCCGTTAGTTACATCGAGGTTTAAAACCAAATCATCAGGGAGGGTGTATATGTTGTGACCAAGCGCAAACATATTGTAGCAAGTCGCCAAACATAAATCTGATTCTAGCCTCCAATACAGCTTTCTTTTCAACTTTATTTTTGCTATATTTAGTAGAAATACAAATATGTAATCAAAATGATAGTCCATCAGTTCTTGAACTATCATTAAATCAACAGACATTAAACTGCAGCCTATACAGATAAAAGGCAAGAGCTGCGTGCTATGATTTTGCAACTAAATAGCATTTTAAGATATCAGCAATGACATTTGATTCTCTGCAGTGACATCAAAGTGCGACTAGGAAGGTGTGCAAAAGCAAGAGGTCGAGCAAGAAACCCATAGTATGAAAAACTATTGAGAGGAGTTATTTCATACATTAGACTGACAAGGAAATACTGCCCTAATCTACACCATGATTTTGTAATAAAGAGGCACTACAATTTTGGCAGAAACATTCATCAAATTAACTGAAAAGTTTTTCAGGAATTAATTATGTAGGTATAATTAAGGTGTAGTAGCTCAAACTCCCGCTTGAAAGGTTAATCTAGCCTCCACATCTGGTGGTGCAGACGCATTCTGCAGTAGGGCACAGGCATCATACTCTAAGCTGAGCATTAGAAAAACGAACACCGAGTACTTAATACAACTGAATAAGCACAAGCTCCGAGTAGTTATCAAAACAGCCTCCCGCTTGAGGCTTTGGAGCACTTAAAGCTCAGGATTTAAGACACTGATATGTTAAATGTCGCACTAAGAAAAACTAAAAGGGGAAGGGTGGAATGCTTGATGCTGGGTATGCCCCCACCCCATGCTGCCCCTGTGTACAACCCCACCTGCTCTTCAGCTCCTCTATGTACTACTTGCATCCCGAAGTGTCCCCTGCATCCCATGAATCTAGTTTTGACCCCAACCCTCTGAAAACACTGTGTCCTTAGCCCCAGCAGCCCTTGTCTGCCATCCTGCAGCCCGTGTGTGCTTCTCTGTCCCGGTTTAACACGCATTCCCTTTTTGTGTCCTCACGCTCTGAAGCCTCTGTGCTGCCCTGCCCCACCTCTGCTGACCCTCTGATTGCCCTCTACGACAAAGCTCTGTGTCCCTCGTGCCAGTACTGCTGCAGACCTGTTTCTCCTACCCCCTTTAGCCCCTATGTCTGTGCACAACCTCACCCTCTATATGATCCTTCTGAAACCATTCTGCCTCGTACCCTCACCCTCTATATGTTCCCTCCGCAACCAATCTATATATTCCCCATTTCCCCTTCATCCGCCTCGGGCCAGCTGCAGTCTCTTTGTGTTCCCCCGCATGCACTGTAACCTGCACTACAGCTCTTCTGCCTCCGCCTCACCCAGCCAGTCAGTCAGTGTGCCCCTGGCCCATCCAGTTCCTCAGTATGCCTCAAACCCCACTACAATTCCTGTGTGCTGCCCTGCTCCCCCCCACAATCTTTTATTTGCCCGGCCTCAATGCAGCCCTCTGCGCCCCAGAGCCCCTGCAGTGCCCCATGCTCTTGACCCCTTGGAGCCCCAGAGTGCTCCCCTGTCCTGGTCTTGCAGCCTCTCCTTGTGTCCTCACTTGAAGCATTGGTAAAGCCAATAGGTCGGGCTTAAAACTTAAAATGCTAGCCATCAATAGTAGCCATTGTTTTTTGGTACATCTCTCCTGATGTTTAGTAACAAACATTGGGAAATATTTTTTTAGTTTTTTTGTATTAAAGGCTGCCAAGTGGGAGACCTTCGCCAATTATGGAACAGGGCACAGGAGCAGGTAGCAGCACAACCACTCACCTTTTCTTTTTAGGCCTTCTCGCCTTTGAGCAGGGCGAGGGATGAGGGTGTCATTTCCCAGTCTCTCAATCTTATGCAAGGTGGGGGCGGACGGAGACAAAGGCATTTCTCCCCTTGGGCAGGCTGATAGTGTATGGTCTTTTTCCTCTAAACTGCTAGACAAGGAGAGGGGGCATTCCCGTCCTTCACTAGGCAAGGCGCCTGGGAAGGTATTGTTAACACCCCTGCACATAGAAAGGGGAGGAATAGCGCTAGACTTGAACAAGGTGAAGGGGAGCTGTTGCTGTCCCAGTGCAAATTAAAAGAACGCATTTTCGTCCTGCCATTCCTGAGATACAAGCAAAATGTGACTTTTGACTGAACATGCACAAATGCTGTATGTTTCAGAAAATGGTTTATATCTTTGGAGAGAAACTAAGAATCTATTGCAAACAAAGAAAATGAGCTTCGCAATTGCGTACTAGTTTTTCCTCCCTTTAAATAAACGTATGGGAAAAATAGGTTGACTCGGCAAGCGAGACAGGGTAGAAATCAAATTTGAAAAACAGGCCTTGAAACATCTAGGCATGAACAGGGCTGCGGGAAAGGTGGATTTTGAGGATAGGGTGTAAAAAAAGAAATAAGCCTCACCTCTCTGGCCTTGCAAAGCAACTGGTGTGGTGTAGTTGGCCTTGCCCAGTTAAGTAAACAAACCCACTTGATTTTTGCCCAAGGGTAAGGGTTCACTTTTTTACACCTCCCATGCCTTGTCCAAGGGCCAGGAAGGGTTGTATATGCCCTGACCATTCTTGCACAAGTGTTAAAAATAAATAAAAAAAACCTTACTCTTAACACCCCATGGCACGCCCAAATTCAGTGATTGGGTGAAGCAAATGTATTTTCTATTTGGCATACCACTCACCTTGATCCAGGAGAAGGGGGAGGGGTGGCATATTTTTCACACTCTCTTCCTTGTCTAAGATCAGAGGGTAGAAATGTGCTTCCCAACACCACCACCTTACTGAAGGGTGAGAGTTGTTTGTGGCACCCTCCCTCCTACATTGCTCAAGGAAGTGGGTGTTCACAATTTAGAATAGAGTGCTGGGAGCTGCCACTGCTCCCAGTTCATAAGTGTGAGCAGGGAGAAGAGGCAAGCCACAGATCTTCCAGTGTTCCCCTTGTAATTCATAAAAAAAGTTCTAGGAGAGCTGAGAGGTGCCTTTGCTCCCTGTTTCAGAGAGCACAAGGGAACTCACAGCTCTCTGTTTCCAATTGAGAAGGGTGCACTGAGAGCAGTGAGTTGTCCTGCTCCACGTTTTAATTCATTTCCAACCACTACTGCTGCAAAAACCCTTGGGCAAGACAGCAGCAGACTACAAACTCACGTGGTAACTTCACACTATATAAACCAAGGGGTGGGGGTATAGCCGAAAAAAGTTCCCCCACTCTTGAGGAAGGATGGGGAGGCATAAGACCACTAATGCTTCTTCCCATCCTTGTGCAGCTGCGGGCAGGGGGTAAAAAGGTTAGGAAAAGAAATAAAATTCCTCTCATCCTCCTTTGGGAAAGGTGGAGCTGTTAAACCCCCATCTCCCACCTTCATTTATTCTGAACTGCAGAAGTTCACAAACTCATTTTACCCTTAAAAGCGACATACCAGGCTGAGGATTACAGTGTTTAAGAGGGGCATATTGGAGTACATGAGAAGGGCATTGATCCACGTGTGCATGTTTCAGTCTTGCCTGAAAGGAGTACAAACTCTGTTTTAATGAGGTAGAGTTATAGGTGTAAGCTTGAAATCGAGGTTCGGATGATGTCAAGGCATGTCCTAATGCAATGTAGGTCACTGGTTGATGGTACCCTTAGGTAGAGTAGCTTTATTGTGAGTATTCAATTTTATTAAACACACAAAAGGTGATGGGGGGGATGCGTGCAATAAGTCTAATCACTGGCCATTGCTCGGTTTAGCATTCCAACCCTTCATTCCTTTAGTTACCATGCCACCTCAGATTAGAACCAGTCATATGCAAATCAGTCTTGACCCTGCTCCAATAGGAACAGTCCAGTATGAATTACCAATTCAGGTCATTTCTGAACCCGGAACACAAGCAACCCAAGACCGGTTTCCTCCTGATTGGGGCTCTTCAGTCAGGCGTAGTTGGTTCCAGCGGCACAGTGAGCAAGAGATCCACATCTGGGCATATCCTTTTGTGTGTTTGATGTAATGGATTAAGTGGCCATGGGTAAAGCCAGATGGGGGTCCCTTGCTTACTCTGCCACTAGAATGAAGCTACACCCGAATGAAGAGCATGCTCGGGCTGGACTGTTCCCATTGGTGCAGGATTAAGACTGATCTGCATATGGCGGCGTCTAGTCTGAGATGCCATGGCGGGCAAAAGAACGATGGGATGGAATGCTACCCAGAGTGATTGCCAGTGGTTAGACGTACTGCAAGCATCCTCCCATCATCTTTTGTGTGCCATCAATGAACTGGGTTCCTCAAATGTTGCAGAGTACTCGGGTAATTGGTTGACAGCAGTCAACTCATAGTATTGAACAGTCTGTTAGTAGTGTGACAAACAGTTTGACTGCTTTGCATAGGGGTCGACTTTTATTGTTGGCATTTGCTGTGGTAGTTTAGTGGAAGCCGGCTTTGACATGGGTGATGTATTCTCCAGAAGTAGCATGTACATTTTTGTGAGTAGTGCAGTTGGTGTCACAAAGTGTTTTTGAGGAGTGGTTTTTGGTTTGTGTGTGGCTCCTTTTCTTAATATACAGTTGTGAGGAAGGTTTTGGTTTGATGTCTCTCTAGTTGAGGGGGGCAAGCTTGTTTATATCGAGGATGAAAATAATGTTACTTAGCAAACAGTCCATGGTGCGTGGGGAAGAGAATGTTCGCCTGATGAGGTATTGGGTGAGAGTTTCTAATGAAAGTTCTTCAAAGCACATACAACTAGGTTTGGTGGGTTTGCTGGAATTATGGGGTGCGATTTAGAATAGGGTGCCATCGTCATCTGACCAGTCAAGATGCACTGGTGTAGCATACAATAGACAAACCTGCAAAGAGATAGAGCAGTATGGAATGTTGCCTTCCAGGAGCATGAGTATGCTGAGGTGTTATACTAGCTGCTGTGTGCTAAGAGTGTAGAGGAGGGCAGACTTCTCATCTTGGCACTTGGTGTCTGGACAATTGTGATGGAAAGATGGAGCTCCTGAAATTGGAGATGTAACTGATAAATGATTTATAAATTCTGGAGATTAGGAGACTAGCGGGGGAAGTGACCTGTAAGAACTTCCTAGGTGCTGATGTGGCTAGTTCTAGTCTAGCGTAAAAGCCAAATGGACCTGTGGACGATAACCAGGTTACAAACAACCTATGTTTAGTTTTTTTATACAGTGCTGATTTTTTTTTTTTTTTTAACATTTACAACTTTCAGGCAGATCAGGGAACAGAGACAATCAAGCAGTGAGTTGCATAGGACCATAACAAAATAAGTAAATTTTGGGAAACCAGGACTAGGAATCGAGCCTAATCTCTTGGCTGACCACTACACTACAGTACCCTATGCACTGTGAACATATTCCGATTTTATATTCATTTTATATTTCTTTTCCGGAAATAACCGGTTTTATGCAGTGCAGTGGACTGGAAAAAAGAATGAATTTATTTTAAAATAAATGTTTCATGAGAAAATAAACGGTCAAGAAAATCATTTGCAATAACGCACAAGCCAGTTTACGTTCAAAGACATCCAATATAAACATTATATAAATTGTAAGTCTATTAATTACACAACGTATCCTAGATAATTACAAACATATATTTACAAACATACTACCTCTCTGATTTCTTCTTTTGCTTGCTGAAGTTTATCAGGCTTGTTGGCAACTTGAAGTTTCCCTTCAGCTTCTCTCTTTTTCTGTAAGTTTATTTGTGCATCTTGCCATTTCTGCCAGCACTTCATCCGATGGTCAAACACACCCTACACATTGAATACATTATTTATACTTTAGCAGCAGAGCACACTGTTATATTTTTCATGCACTTAGAAATGTGTGCGATTTCAGTACAAATAAGTAAATGTAAGTAAGCAAATCCAGATTTGTTTGCACTTCCTTGCTATGACTATGTAAATCAGGCCTGCATCAGAGGAAACTATAATGCGCACACTTAACTCACTGCACTGCTAACGACTCTCGAGATCGGTCTTGCTTCAATTGTATTTTCTTAACTGTTACTGTGTTCTTTTTTCTTGGTTTTCAGTGTCTCAAATATGCAAAGGTTGCTAAAAAGGTCCTAAAAGATGACTGTACAAAAATATAACAAAGGTCGATGTCGTGCCCATTGAGGAAACTTCACATACGTTCAAAGATCACACCTTACAATGCAAACTCGAACCCCCCAAACCTTTTTTATGTTATATTATGGCATGTCACCCTGTTCAGACAGAGCGGCAGAAAAGTGCGAAGAACAAACATTTCAAGACTTTGCATCTTAGGCACAGGCAATGCTTATCTCCAAACCAAGTTCCACGATTGAATACAATGCTAAGTGAATCATCCTTTATCAGAAGAGAGCATATTAAAACAGACTTTCAGCCCATATTTGCCACCTCGAAAATGAACTAGCTTAGGAGGGAGGAAAAAGTGTAGATGAAATATCATTGCCAAAACGCATGCCATTGTACATGAAAATGGCATCTTTTTGTCAGGACCACTAGCTGGTAAGGCAGACAATTAAATGGGAAAGAAAAACTGTCAGCAATGTCACTAAATTATTCCAAGAAAGCTGTGGAGCAGGAAGATTTAGTACTTGCATTGTTAATGGTGTTTAGAGGGGACCCTGGGCAGTGTCGGTCACTACAGCAACCATATACCACAGCTTTCCCTCTTGCAATTCTCCATCCTCTCACAAGAGGCATTTAGCATCACCATCTGACCTACCGGGTGCCATCCCCAGCCAGGGATTGTTGGAGGAATCTTGTATGGGCACGAAAAGACAACAGGGATAAAACGTTGCTCTTGATGTGAAGATAGGTATAAGCCCAAGGGGATGGGCATTTGTTTGAAGAAAAAAGAAAACCCCAAAACTAGTCTGATAAGGCAATTCCATGGGGCCGGTTCCATTGTCAATGTATAGGTAGATGCCATGAGAAGAATCCTTCTCTTTAGCTCTCCAGTGGCAAGAGATAGTGCCTTCGTCACAGAAATGCATAACTCACTTGATCAAGAGTCCGCAAGCACCAACCATTTTCCACAGATGGCACAGCAGTGTGCTCCTCAGTAAATGTGTGTATTTTATGAGTTGCCGTTTTTACAGGGGCCTCAAGTCTAAAAAAAAGAACATCCCTTCTATAATAAAATAATCTGTTAGAATTTCTGGTTTCAGGCTACTAAGTCCTTCGTCCTGTGTCACGTCTGACAAATGTGCCGCACAAGCCTTAAGGCAAATCCTCAACACACTCTGCAACCAAAGATGTACTTGAAGATAAAGTACATCAATTGTCACTTATGTCTTGAGTAGGTAAGGTCAAGAAAAAATAGATGGCACAGGCCAGGGTGATTGGACCACAGTGGTAGTAAAGAAGAACCTACAGCAAGCCGGCCAGAGTGGCAAAGGACTCAAGCAAGTAGCAAAAGTTAGAATTAGAGTAAGAATTAGCTCCTTTGACCGACTAGGAGGACCAGATTTCAAATATTCAGGATAGCAGAAAACACAGTTGTGAAGCAGGTACATTAGGCTGGATAACTCCCTTTTTTAGTGCAGACGATGGACACATGCGTCTGCATGCTGTCACTACTTGGGTGCATGTGTAGGGGTGTTCCTGTGCCCTCTTCTGGATGGATTATTCAAAAGGACATGCACTAGGGTGAGAAACTAATTCCCTTGCAATACACAGTAAACCAGGAAAATAGTTTTCTCAGCACCACCGGATTTGCACTGAACTGGCAAGGTGTGGAATGTTACTATTGGGCCCCAGACCCTGCCATGATAACGGTTGCTTCCATCCGGGGACCGGAAATCCTAGTAAGGACATATATTTGAGACTTTATGTGGGCAGGGATTCATGAATATCGTTAGGGTCACCATCTTGTATCGGGTCATGCACCTCTTGTTGTGAATCAAGACTATCAACGGGAACCTAGACCTGATCAATGCTCTTTGGATGGCACAAGCTTCATTCACACCCTGTCGAAATTACCAATCTACCAGCTTTATCAAGTTACTAATCTTTGTGGCCCTACTGGTAAAGTAAGGAAAATCCCACAACCGTGTCCTACAGGATCATCTGGAGTAGAAATCATGGTGGAATTCAGATCTGCTTGAATTAGTTCACTCTTCATCTGCTGCTGTAATGTTCCAGGGCCTCTAGGACTCCTTATACTTATCAATAAGGTTGGCTTTAGTAGGTCTGATGGCGTTTGCCATGGAATTTGCATATGCTTTGAGCATTGCAGTTTTTTTCCCCTCCCATCTTGAGGAATGAAAACAGGACACATTATTCAGCCTTCCCAGGCTACCCTGTACTTTTTAGGTCTTGTTTGCGACAGCGCATGCGCTCTCGCTTGCGAGAGATATTGTACACAATAAGGGGCTTGCAGCCCACCCACTGCTTACCATTGGTCGCATCATTGTCCCGTGCATGCTTAACTTCCTATTTGCGTGTTTGTCTCTTGACTGGAGCATGGACCAACTACTGATTAATTCAGTAGCCTTCCGCTTATCCTGGTTGGATGGAAGTACTTTTTTTTTGCTTCGCCTTCATTGTTGCTATCTTTGACCACAGGTGCTTGCCCGTCTCCCCAACCCCCTCCTATAAAGCTGCTTGCCCACCCTCACCACCCCTCCCAGGTCGCTGCTTGCCCGCCCCCACCTCCCCCGCATCGCTGCTTGTTTTTTTTATTTTACTATAATGCCTGGACTTTTTAATGTAATATATCACTGTCAACACAAAGGAGGTAATTTAGGAGGTGTTGAATCCTAGTTTCGATTCACTGTGCATAAAAAGAACTTTTTTTTAAATTAATTGTTGCTGCTTCCCTCCCCCGTCGGTGCTTGCCCGTCCCTCCCACCTCCTCCCACGATTCTGTGGAACAAGTGCGTGAGGCATTGCAGCCATTCACCAAGTACTATGATACAGCACTCCACAAGCTCTTCCTTTCTTGAAATCTTCTCCAGGCAAAAACACAAAAATCCGGACATAGGCATATGAGGTGCTCAGAAAATTCTGCTGGCAATATGCTGCATGGAAAACAAATGACTGTGTTGCTTTAAACTACGAAAGTACAGTGTAGTAACCCTCCTTTCCTGTTGGACAGGGCTCTCCAGGACGCACATTTGTTTTTCTTTTCCACTCATGCCAGATATTGCAAGGTGGAATATTAGGTGGAATGGCTGGGAGGCCTTACCATACAATATGCTCACAATACACAGAGATGATCCTTGGATTCAACAAAAATAATCCTGAGCTCAGTCCTGGTAGTGTGGCAAAGAGCAGTCAGGCATTACTGAAGGAACATGTGTTAAGCATTTTACAGTACCATTATGGTGCATAAGTAATTGAGCCAACTTGAAAGAAATCCGACACCGATTTATATAAATAGAGCTTATTTTTATATAAATATAGACACCGAAATGAACATTGTGTCATATATACAACCGGAATTGTGGATTTTTGAAGTGTTCAAAAATAAATGCAGTAAATCTTTCAAACTGGTCCCACTGAAATGAATGGGAGAAAATACAGGTGCCCCCAATGTATGAATTCAGTGGTATCTTGTGGATAAGGTCATGCGGGTCCCTAGACCAAGTTCAAACAGCCATTACTTTGTTACCTTGCCCAGGGAGTCTGGATGCAGAGGTGATTTGGCTGTCCTTGGCACTGAACGGGATGCGCGGATGCTGTCAATCTTGCAGCACTTGACAAAACCACACTTGGAGATGGAGTTCCACTCTGCCCACCTAGAGTAGAGGCCTTTGGGGTCCTAGGACCTGGTTTAAAAGCTGGATTTCTTCTACTTTGCTCGCCGGCTCCGGGTGCAGAGGTAGCTGTAAGCGGTCAATCACCAGGGCAGGTTGCGTCAAAGATGCTTTACCACACACTCAACGACTCCAAATTCAGGATGCAGGAACAAAGTAACGGGGTCGTTGGCAACGTCGGTCGCTGTGAGTTGCTCTTGGGCTTAAGATGTCACTCAAGGGGTCGATCACCCGACTGGCTATCACCAAGCCTTGGCTGCGGCAAATGTAGTTCACGGTTACTTCTGCAGCTGTACTTTGACAGGAATGGAGTAGCAGCTTGAAACTTGGTGAAAGATTAGCTACCACAACCTTGGCTATACAGACCTCCTAACCCACCCTACAGGTGCAACTAGTCATTTGGAGGTGTACGCCTCCTGAATAACTAATTTCCCTGCCTGTCGAGCTGGACAGGGCGAGAAGGGCTTGGTCCTCGAGTGGGGGACAAGTAATTACAAATCAAGAGCAGCGAAAGCCTTTGAGGCGCACCGCCTTAATGACTGTAAATACTAGCCATACTGGGAGGGACAAGGCGAGACCTCCTTCCTGCTCAGGTCTGTCTCTGTCCTGGGGAAGTGCTAGCACATCCCACCAGGAGGGCAGACTCTTGTCTTGGCGGCAAACGGCTCGGGGAAGCCCGCCAAGGACCGGGGCACTGTATCCTAGAGTGGTACCCACTGAGGGTGGCACCCCTGTGCATGTCAGCTCACCCCTGACATGAGAATCGTTTTGGGGTTAAAAAAGCATGGTGTTTGACACTAAATACAACAATTCAGTCGTTCCATAATGAAGCTGGCTATCTCGAGTTGTCTCGGTAGCCTGCCCATGTTACTCAATGGACCCCGATCACTTATAGTAAAACCTTTCTTTACAGGGTCACTGTAGGGATATACATGTATAAACATATATATCCACACCTTCAATGTAATGCACTGTAGCTCCTGGGCTTAGGAGGACAACCTTAAGAGTGACTTACTTACATTAAGGCAGTGGTGTGGCTCTGCAGCACATGGTGTGTGCAGTCACACTCAAGTAGACAGGCTGCAATGGCAGACCTGCAGACACACTTTTACTTGGGTCACACAGGATGGCACAACCGGTGCTTCAGCCCTGGTGACCCCTTTACCATCCTTTCCCTGGGTACCACTGGTACCATATATTAGGGACTTCTAAAGGGGCAAAAGTACCTTGCCAATTGGGTGTACCAATTCACATCACATTTAGGGGAAAGAGCACGGGCACTGGTGCCCGGTTAGCAGTGCACTACCAGAGTCAAAAACCAGCATCTAGCAGTCTAAAATGGGGCGAAAAGTGTGTGTTGGGGGGGGGGGCAATGGGGATCTGAAAAGAAGCCCAGTTTCCAACACCAGAACTTTGATGTGAACACAGAGAGGGTCCAAGAATCGGATTCTTCATGGGAGAGATGAAAAAAAAACAAGTATGAGTGCTATGGGCATTAGGGAATAGTTCAAGGGAAGGCATGGCAACATTCCCAAAGTGAATACTTAACTTTGCTCTAGTATCTTGTTTAAAAGGAGTGATGCTTAGCTCCTGCAATAGTTACTACACACAAATATTTATTTGGTTAACTGAGTGCAGCTTTTGAGACTATTTGTTTGAAAATGCACACACATTTGCCTATTTTTGAGAACTTGTTGGGATTGTAAAGAAAGTGCTTATTCTAGTTTACCTATACAAATAATCATGGGTTTTCTACAACAGTAACACCTATCGGACTATTTTCTACATACTTCGTAGTTTACTTTCTTTTAATAGTTAAACTATTCTTAGTAAATATGATAGTTAGACGTTAATACTGCATCAAGGAACAAGACAAGTGTTCCTGTCAGCTCTGGCTTTACCATCCTGCTCTCCACCCCCACCCGCCCTCCCGTTCACCACATCACCCAACTGACAAAGCCAATAGCTCGCCTAAGGGTGAGACCTATTGGCTTTGCCAGTGCTTTTTATTGCCTCTTGTCACCGCAGCTATGAACAAAGTACAGCCTCACTCAGGTCCTCCTCCCAACTCTTGATCTCCTTAGGCACGCCCTTTAGGATAGATAGACTGAGTATCGAATTTCGCCAGTTGGGTGTGCATGGTTCGGAGGTTAAGGATTATCCTCTTTGGCGTTCACTCTACTCAGTTGACGAAGGAATCCAAGCCCTATGTAGTGGGGTGGTTGTAGAATATGCTTAAATGTGGAACTATTAAGAACTTGCAAATAATTGGGAATTTGTTCATAGACTTACACGTTTCATAAGCAGATCCTTCCTGGGCATCAAAAGGGAAGTAGGACTGGAGTAACTTTCTTCTGCCTTGGGCTAAACATACAACCTCACTTCTACTGCAGGTATTATTCACTGTATTTATTGAGGTTATAAAGTAGGATCATATCCAATCTGAAAGGGATGCAGGCATCACAGATCTTTGCAATGACCACAACAGGGTGGCAAAAGAGGCTGCATATGCTGCAGGGTTAGCAACAACCAATTAATGGGTAGGAGTCAGGTAATTAGAATTGTAATTGCATTTATATAGCGCTTACTACTCCTGAAGAGGCGTCGAAGCGCAGGTAGGGTTTTTTGGAATAAATGAACCAAAGCAGACAGATGCAAGCAACCAATAAGACTGCTGATCCAACACTGGCAAGGCCAGTTAATTAAGTCTGAGCATAACGCCAGCATTTGGGTCAAGCAAGCAAAACGCAGACCTTGATAATAGATGCCATCTGTGAATTTTTCTTGAGAAGTGGGTCGGGATTGAATGAACGATTAACTAGCAAAGTAAGTGTGAAGAATGGCAACCAATCAGTGAGCTGAGGCTAAGAACTATGCAGTTGGCACTGTTGGTGGAGGTGGGAGGCAAGATAACTTACAAGACTAAGGAAATGTGGTGCCAACCAGTGTCTTGAGAGCCTCACGGGTCATTTTCCGCACTTTACAAGTGATTGATTGAACCAAAGAGTTAATCTTTTGCCTAGAAGAGGTATATTTTATGACATTGTTAATAGCACTGCGCCATATTATCTAATTGTCATTTTAAGTGCTGGGCACTGGTAAACTACGCATTATTCTCCAACAATATTTAGCACCCAGTTAATGAGTAAAAAGGTATTTGTGGAGCAGGGGTTTTGAGATATATTCTCACGCATTTACTGGACAATTAAAACAACTAAAAAGTTATACCAACAGAACAAAACATTCCATAATAAGAAACGGCTTACTTTGACAGATGCAATAAGACGGATGTAGTCACTGAGTAGCTCGGTAAAAACAAAAAAATCGGCAAATGCCTGTTCCTGGTGTAGCTGGTCTATTTTTTCTTCGACTTCTGCAAGTTGAGACAATGCTCGCGACAAGGCAGTGTGATCTTCCGAGTTTCCCAACATAGCAGCGCTCTTAGCGAAAGCAGCCGTGTTAGCTGAAAGCTCTAAAAAGAGAAAGTTTTTTTTTCCAAATTAACAATCACATGTAGTGCAAGCCATACATAGTACCAACTTTCTAAATGATTGTAGCACACATTCAAAGAAATCAGATGGGGAAATTGGCGGGTGTTATTTAAGTCTCAAAACGTGACGGCGGATGAACTTTGGCAATCCCCTGAACTTGTTTTTTTTCTTTCACTAGTATACACAGATAATTCATCCTTTAGTGCTGATGATGAACCGCTGCTGCACACACAATAATATTTATGCCACACGGGATACACGGATTAAGCCTGGGCAGTTGATTTGATTCATTTTAAAGCACTCAGAACCCAGAGGCGGACTTCGTTATCTGTATTTTGTGTAGCTTATAACTGCCACACAACAAGCCTCTTAGGAACATAACAGTATTACAGCTCTCAAGGTAAGAGAATTACCTACAGAAAAGTTTTCAGATTGAGAACAAACAGGATGGCTTTATTTTACTCAAACGGATTGGGAAACACCCCAAAATTCAGCTGCTTTAACTGAGGATAAGCCTCCCAAACTAGTTTTAATGCGTGCACCCACTAATAATTTCTCTGATAAGGACAGAACATCTTACCTGTAATTGCAGTTTTTCATTAAGTATTTTAATCACACATCAGCAGGGTCCAGAATACTTTCGCTAGTAAAGCATATTTTGAAACTAAAATATATGTTTATAGATGGATCAGAGTATGTTCTACCAGCATCAGCAGCTCGATTTTTTGCTCCATTTAGGCAAGGGAAACTTTCATTCGGTCCAAAACATTGTCTTGAAATACGCTTATACTAGTTTTCCAGCTGGAAATACATTTGTGCATCATCAGCAAAAATGTAGAGGAACATCTGGAGTATGGTGAAGGAGCAGTGACAGAGGACACACATTGGTATTAAAAAGCAGGCAGAAAAGGAGGATAGTACACTACATATAATGGAGCATGAAGAGGATTCTGTGGACCCAATGCAGCAAACTAGTCGACTTTGTTTTGAGAAGCTAGGGAGGTAAAGGAGATACAGCAGACACCTGTATCTGTAAAGGTTTGGGCTGGGAAGGTGTGATGCATTTTGTAATTGGTCAGTATGAGATGGAGTCCAACAGCAGAGGCAATTCTTCTGAGGTTGATTGGGAAAAGTTCAAGTACACAGACAGCATTTGGTGTGAACAGAAATTATTTCTTTAGAAGTCTCAGCCATTGCCCAAGTTTGGTTCTCAAGTCCAAAAACCCTAAATCAACACGCTCTATGACGAGAGGCTAAAGAAAGTATGGCAGATGACAGCTCATGAAAAAACGTTAAGCAATCTGAGCAAAGCATGGAGTAGGATAACGTTATCTGAAATAAAAGATCAAAGCTCTCAAGGGCATCTCTACAAATGACGTGCAATGACGTGCAGTAGAAATTCACTTCATTGGCAGGTGTCTGGGCAATTTTTAGCAAAGGGAATGTGCTACTAACTAAGCACTATGGTTTGCCTCAAGGCATGCTAATATTGTTCACTGCTACACATGGCATTAAGGGGAGTCTCAGCCACTCACACAGAAGGGGGCGCCCCTGAAACTGATAGCTGGCAGAGGGAGCAGGGGAGAGAAACTGTTAGCAATGCAGAAAGAACATGCTGCTCTGCCCAAGGTTAACTTAATCTGGTGCTAATAAGTCGCCAATGAAAGGCGCTAGTCCCTACAAACCAAACCACAAAATCCTCCCAAATGTAATACATACAAATGAATTTTGAAAAAATACATATATTTATTAATAATCTTTGATCAATACAATACAAAGAACATAAAAATGAATATCGCAAGTCAATATCAATTAACATCATGAGTCGCACACACTTTTTCACAACCAACCACACAGCCACATACTCAAACATACTCAGACATGTCGGAGTACGTTGGAGTATGTGGTTGTGTGGTTGGTTGTGAAAATGAGTGTGTGCGACTCATGATGTTAATTGATATTGACTTTTGCGATATTGATTTGTATGTTCTTTGTATTGTATTGATCAAAGATTATTAATAAATATATGTATTTTTTCAAAATTCATTTGTATGTATTACATTTGGGAGGATTTTGTGGTTTGGTTTGTAGGGACTAGCGCCTTTCATTGGCGACTTATTAGCACCAGATTAAGTTAACCTTGGGCATAGCGGTATGTTCTTTCTGCATTAAGGGGAGTCTCAGCCTAAATGTAGGAAATGATTCAAGCATGTGAATCTATGAAAGATTGGATGCTGGGGTAAATACCTTCTCTCAAGCAATGCCCACTGAGAAGTCAGCGATTACTAGAGCTCTGCAAGAAGCTATACGGCATGCTTGCTCAGAAAATATCCATAATCACGACAAATGTCAGTGATATCTAAGCAGCCTGTTTTCCTACTCCTGTAATATGGTTCTGCACCTGCATTCATTCTTTAGAATCATTTAGTTCAATTTTGGCAGACCAATAAGAGTCAGGTTAAATCTTACTCTCCGAAACTAGTGTTAACGCGTGAATCCACAAATAATTTCTTTGATAAGGACGCAGAATATCTTGTCAGTAATCAGTAGCAGCACCCCCCCGCCACCTTTTTTCTCCCCAGCGCCTTGAGACCCTCGCGGGTAAGTAGTGCGCTCTACAAATTCTGTGATTGATTGATTACCACAGTAAACAGATAAAAACTCTGTTCCTGGTGTTGGATCATCTTCACTCTCTACACCACAGTTCTTCAAACTGTGGGGCGCGCCCCCCCGGGGGGGCGCAACACCATCTCAGGGGGGGCGCGCACTCCATCCTAGCATCTCATTGTTCCCCACTTTCCTAATCGATGGGGCACGACCTGCCCATACTTTTGTAATTTGAAAGCAAACCGTGAAAGCAGTCCGCTTTCGGTTTCACAGCACAGGAGATTCCCTGCCTCCCACTGCAGCTGAAGCTTTTCAGCTCTCGGAATGAACCGTCCCGGGAAGGTTAGTTCTTCACAGGAAAGAGGCAAAGTTTCTCTGTTAAATTACATAAGTATGGGCATGTCAATTCTTCATAAATTGTAGAATGCGCACCTAATTGACTGTGTTAAAAACTTTCAGCTGGCTTTCCCTGCAGTTTCAATTATGCAACGATTTCATGAAGATAGTGTGGACATTTACTGAGTTGGCAACATTCAGACACATTGTACACTGACAAATTTATCATTAGTTTGAGTTTTAAAGCAATTTTGTTTCTGTGTCAATGATTATGTTTTTTAAACAAAACATTTGGTGAGGAGAAATGTTTGCATGTTTATATTTTTTATGGGTTTGAGAAGGGGCACGTAATGCGGTATCGTATTTTGTTTAGTTTCATGTCATGTAGGATGATTCAAATACTCTGGGGACACTCACGGTCGTTTAATAGTACATTAGCAGTTCTGTGTTTGGCAAGATGGGGCGCGGATACGGTTCAAGCAGTGCTTAATTTGAGCAGGTGGTTTCCGGTACTCAGCACCGGCACTTATTTCACAGGGCCGGGGCTACGATTTCTGACCCTGCAGGTGGTGGTCTCAATATTAATTGCCCAACTTCAAAATAAAAAGAACAACATACCTTGCATGGTGACGGGCTGGTATGTTTTCATAGGCAGGCGTACGTCTGTCCAGGCAGGCATGATTGTCTACCACCACGTTAGTGATGTTATCACGCCTGTCATGAATCCTAGAAGTCATCATTAACGAATGGCTTGCATTCTATTCCCGGAGTCTGCTGCACACTGCCGCTGCCTAAGCCTCCCATTGGATAATTGTAGCTGGGGGCTGGCTTATGACCGAGTTAAGGCAAGGAAGCTGCAAGAGTGCATTTCGAGCTTGGGAGTGAGGGCTCGTGAGGAAGAATAAACGAAAGTAAGTGTGAACTTTCCACTTGCTGCGTAGCCAGAGTAGTATAGCCTGCAGCTGTGCATTGCTACTGTCCTCAATGTGCTCAATGCAGCTGTGGCCACCGCAACTTTTGTGTGCTATGGAGTCACCTGCAGTATCGGTGAGCTGCCTCCCAGCATGCTCTTTGCTGAGTGTGCGTGAGCTCAGTAATCGCAACAGCCATACTCACGTCTCACAGGCATTGGCAGCATTACGGCTGGGGACAGTGCTTGTGCTGTAGCAGGCAGGGTGACAGAAATTGCCGGATATGGCCTGGGATAGGCGGATGGCGGTCAATTATGTAGTGTACCAGATTCCAGAAATTTCTGTCAGGTGGTGGGGGGCCCCGACATCTAAAAAAATTGAGCTGGGGGGGCTCAACCTAAAAAAGTTTGAAGACCTCTGCTCTACACTCAGAAATCAGAGACTTTGTGGAGCTACTCTAGCGTCTGGACCAACTTCAAGCAGGTTTCTGTCCTTTTGGAAAGCATTTTGTCTTGGTAGCATTCTCCTTGCTATAAACAACTGATTCAACTGGGCCTGTCTTGGTCCACCATCTTTTGTATCATGTACTTTCAATTAAGGACTGCTTTTACCAATTCGCACAGCATTCATTTTCACACAAATGCCTACAAAAGTCAGATGCTTCTTAAATTGGGTGGCAACCTGTGGGAGATAATTATCCCTTACAGGCATTCATGGTAAACCTGAAAACCTGAAAGGGAAGACAAAGGCTAGTGGCAAACCATTGATAATGTCGATAACAGGGTGGTGTGAGGCAGCAAGGATGTTCACCTTTAGGATGAAAGAATTGGGACACTGTCCCAGAATCGGTAAAACACAGCTAGGCCCTAAAATTGATGCCAGATGATCTGGGCCCCCAGATCACATTTGTCAAGAACTCTACTGAGTGCTTGTATAAACCTTACAAAAAGGCACAGCATGCTAGCAGGCTTGATGCTTAAGTCAGATTATATTCCTGCAGAGGGAAGGCAATATAAGCAGCAGCATAGCAGTGGCAAACTCTTTCCCCTCACACACAATCTCTCACCGCCCAAAAGGGGCCTCGCATACACAGAAAAAAGTTGCAAACAAGCCATCTCCCAAGTGTACATATGGAAAAAGGAAACTGAGCAATGCCGAGGTTGTTGAAGGGCGTAAACTCTTGTGTGCACGAGGAACGTTGAAACTATTTTCAGTATATAATTCTGACAAGCTCATTTGCTGGACAGACAACGGCACAGTTGTAATGTGGGTGGAGCAAACCTAGATGTATGTGTGGGCAAGGGTCACATACAAAGTCATTGCCTTTCAATGCGATAGATAAGTCATCATTAAGGAAGTTTTTACAAGTCAGTATATTCCAGGAGTGGAGTAACTAGAAACTCAGCTGAGGCAGAGTTAATACAAGCCATCTACACATTAATAATCCGAAATCAAAAGAAAATAAATAACGCAGGACGTACTACATAAAGAATTGTTTTAGAATATAAAAAGAATGCACTTTCATAAATCTATGTTATATATTGCTTCATACTCTATGTATCTCATTCCTTTGCGCTGTAGTTAATGTGTTTTACTTTTACTTCACAAAAGGGTTTTAGATTCACTAACCATGTAAGGATGGAAGGCTGAGCTGGCCTTATCGGATTAAAACTAGTGATCTGCAGACCGCAGAAGATGCCAGAGAAAAGCCTTCTAGCTAATCATTTAATAGTTTTCTTACCGAGTCAACAGAAGTGCTTCACACATTGTTTGGTAGTTTTAAATGCCCTCGAACTTTTTAAACATGAAACAAAAAAATAAATGGTCAAATATTTTGTAATTCTACATATCGGCGTTCATATTTTTATTGCACCTTACTGAGGTGTGTTGCTTTGCAGTAATTACATAATACTCCCTAATTAAGTAATAAATAATAACTGGATGGTGTTCGTATACCAATCAGATCTTTGTACTTTCGGCAAAGCTGAAAAAATGTCCTTCATGACTGCTGAATCAAATAATAAAATATATGGACGCAGGTGAAAGTGCAAGAAAAGGGGTTTCGAGAGAGTTGGAACGTTCCTGTGTCACTGAAGTAAGGAAGACCCAATTGTTAGAATACCAACCTTTTCTGTGACAGACTAAGGTTTCCACACTCATATGAAGCTTTCGAAGCTGTTGATCAAGATTCTCAAATTGCTGTTGCTTTTCCTCAAACCACTAGTAAGTAAAAAAAAAAAAAGTATTAAAAAAATGACTAAGATTACAAACAGGTAAACGAACATCAATACACTTTTCGAGGTATCCAGGCAAATGGCAAGTAGTGTCGCACAATATCATGAACTACCAAACCTTATCCCATTTTGTACACTGCAGCCTTAAAACACAATTGTTTAGTCTCATTAATTCATCTCATTATTCAAGTCGAAAATCAGCCATTACCGCATCCGATTCATTCATCCTGATTGTCATTTTGTTGACAGCGTCGGCAGCCTTGTTCACCATCCTCAATATTCCTGCTCCGCTTAGCGCTTGGGTACTAACCGCTCTTGGCAGCTACAATTGAATGACAAATAAGGGCAAACAAACCAGTTAAAAGGCTGGCGGTATAACTGGCCGCAGAGGGACAAAAAAGGTGGTTGTGTTTTTCGATTCACATACATTTCAATGCAGTAATACCCAATTTCTCAAAATTTACCACTTCTAAATTCTCAGAGGAAAACAAAAAATAGACTTTCCATTCGCTTTCTTGGGCATCTACATTTAAATGGAACAAACTCCACATGTCTGAAGTCATTACAAAAAAACCTGCAGATAGGCTAGCAGCAGCTCTAGTATCACAAAAGGAAACGGAAATACCAGTTGGGCGATGTACCACCCAAGCACATTTAAATATACACACATCATGCTCGTATATGAGGGAGTATCTACAGAACAAACAAAAAACCATAACATGCGGGAGGCTGGGCAGATCTGAAGTTTAACACACAAAGCAGGAGATGAAAGAATTTGGCCACAAGACTGATGTCCATCTAATGGCGTGTTTCGCATTAAATCTTTTTGTGCCTGTTTTTTTAAAACGACTCAGACTTTAGTTTTTTTTTCTTTTAAAGAGCAAATATTGCAGTAAAAAAAATAATAATCCAACAATGCAGTTGTTAGATAGCATGGCACAATGTCCCAATGATTTACATAAGGGGATCACTTGAATTTTCTAGAGACTCAACCAATAAGTAGGACAAAGCCTTTCGACAATTCCTTTCACCGCCCATCAACACTGGTCTCCTCTCAAGTTCGATGCACCGGGGACGCTATCAAGTATTTATGAAAGTGTTTCCCCTTACACCCTGCCGTGTTTACTTTGTACAGGGCTCAATAAACCAAAGAGCAGAGGCGCAGCTAGCCCGTATCCGGAGAACAACAGATTTGATTCAATCAACCAGGGCTCATCACTCGTTGATACTGTGTCCTGCAGGAGATATGCCCTCAGTAGGCTCCATATATCCTTGGGCTGTGATGGCTGAGGTTACATCAATGCATTTGTGTTTACTGCATCCTTGGACATTACCATATCCATGAGCTCGTCTTTCTCCGAGGGAACGGTCTCTCTATACCAATGCATCGTGACTCTACGCTTTGCCAGCAGCATCATAGCAGCAAATCATCTGATATTGCAAGGAAGCATTTTAACATATCCTAGAAGTTCTGTAAGCAGGTCTACCTTAATATAAGATCCTATCATTTTAACAATCGCATGAGCAACAGCTCCCCAGTAAGCATATATGAACGGGCAAAACCATGCAAAATGCAGGAAATCTGCAAGATGCAGGAAATCTACAGTGAGAGCATCTGTACGACCGAGTATCATCTATTTTATGCTGCCGTTCCGGCGTGATATATATTCTATGTAAACATTTAAAGTGCAGAAGTTTGTGCTTACAGTTTATAGAGATTGCCTTTGTTTGCAGAACTCCCATTTCGTATCTGTTAGGCTTTCTCGATGTGTGACTCCCAGCCCCCCTTTTCCCGGTAGCTGTCTAACTACCACAGAGTTAGACATTATATTGTATTGTAATTGCATTTATATAGCGCTTACTACCCCTGACGAGGCGTCAAAGCACTTTTTCGGCGAGTAGCACGCTACTCCGGAACCCATAAAGGATTAGTGGTGAATTAGTATAGTGAAATTAATTTGACCGGTGAATATGTTAGTCTGTTATTTGGATTGAGAAGAATAGTGGAGGGATAGAAGAGGCAAGAAGCATTAATATAGCGCTTGCTACCCCTGAGAGGTGTTGAAGCGCTTTTAGGCGAGTAGCACACTACTCCGGAACCAAAAAAGGATTAGTGGTGAATTAGTCTGGGGAAATATGAAATTAATTTGAGTGGTGGGCAAGTTAGTCTGTTATTTGGATTGATAAGGAATAGTGGAGGGATAGAAGAGTGAAGGATCTAGAAAGTTATTTTTTTGTTAGTTAATAGCAGTAGGAGGGGGTTTGGGAAGAGTCAGAGGGAAGGGTTTAGAAAGGCTTGTTTGGGAGATCTGAATAGTAAAAGAGGTAGGAGATGATGCAAGGAGGGATAGAGGAGGGAAGAGTCTAGACGGTTATTTTGAGGATTATAGTAGTGGTATGGGGTTTGGAATGAAAGAGAGTGGAGGTAGAGGATAGATTGATAGAGGTACAGGGTGAGAAATAAAGTAGTGCATTGGAAAGAGTAGTAGAATGAGGTTTGAGATGAGTTGTTGAGATAGAGGATATATTGAGAGCGGTATAGGGTAAGAAATAGGGTAGTGCACTGAATATGCTGAATTAGAAGCAAAGTAATAAATATAAAGATTCATAAGTACATGGAAGGTATACATATACACATACACATATACACATACACATACATATTCATACACATATACACATATATATATATATATACATATATACATACACACAAGGAAGGTAATATATGTAGATTAAAGTTGCATTTAATAAACTCAGACTTTCAAGTGTTGTACTTTAAATTAATTTATTTGTTTTTATTGTTTGTAATTCAATAGTGAAGCAATTGTAGATAGTTATGATAAAAAGGTTTACGTATTTATGCAGTCACTTATAAACATGTTAAACATAGAATAATGTAACTAACTAATATGTAAATTTTTTAAGCAGAACTAACGAATACCTATATCTTTAAAAACATAATTACTATACACGTTTATACAAAGAAAGACATATGTAGGTACACATTTATAGTCCAAATAAATGCTTATATACAGAGGTATATGCTGTATATTTATGTTTGAGTATGGTGGTTAAGTGGGGAAGAGACAATTCTTGAGTAGTCTTCTGAAGATGAGGTGGTTATCTGTGGATCTTATGTTCGGGGGTAAAGAGTTCCATAGTTTGGCTGCTTGAACAGAGAAGGCTGTGCCACCCATGTTTTTTTTCTTGTACGGTGGGATTTTGAGGCGAGGGGCCACTCTAGAACAGAGGTTCCTTTGTTGAATGTATTCAGTGATTTTATTCCTGATG
The DNA here is from genome assembly GCA_963921515.1 of Calotriton arnoldi. NCBI lineage: Eukaryota > Metazoa > Chordata > Amphibia > Caudata > Salamandridae > Calotriton > Calotriton arnoldi. The sequence goes on from CAWUFW010003266.1 coordinate 1,507,816, forward strand.
AAGAGCGGTCCTGTTCCATGTTTCGCTTTGTGGGTGATACAAAGCAGCTTGAACGTGGATCTTCTGGCAACCGGTAACCAATGTAGGGCTTTCAAGGCAGAGGAGATGTGGGCTTGTGGCTTTATATGTAAGAGTAGTCTGGCAGCAGAGTTCTGAATTTGTTGTAGTCTTTTCAAAGTTGTTAAAGGTGATCCGTGGTAGAGGCTATTGGCGTAATCAAGTTTGGACAGAACAAGAAAGTTGGTTGCTTGGACCCTGTGTGCCCATCTTGTGGCGTCAGAGGTAACCAGCTGAGTCAAGGGTTCAAAGCTGGGTTTTAACCCGGAAATCCTGGTATAATCGATGACAGGTGAATATAGCCAAAGGGAAGACATTTCGGTCTTCCCAAAATTTGTCCTAGGTGAGAAATGACCCTTCGTGGAAGAGATGACCAAAGGCAGTATTAACCACCTTGGCCGATTTTGTCATAAGCAGTAAAAAAAGGGTTATTGTCTATGGGGAGTATTGAAGCATATAGGCAGGGTAGCCCAGAGTGGGCACTCATCATTCTCCATTTTAGGCAAGTGGACACAACTGTGACCACATCACCCAGGCCTGAGTAAACCCCGTGGTAGCAGAGATCTGAGCAGGTTTCTGCCCGTCTGTTCCTTTCCATGTTTAAGTTATGAGAGCTGTCTATCTGGGTGATACCAATATCTAGTGTAGTGTGCCTGACATACTAGACAGAATCACTCTAAGTCGGGCACATCAAAACCATCCCAGTTGTATGGAAGTGTTAGTATTTCCCACTATATTCTGGGCGTCTTACCGCCCCATTTGAGTTATGTCAGGATGGTTTTTAAACTTCTGGAAAAAAAATGTGTTTAACTGGCTAGGGATGTTAGAGAACAAGTACAATAGGTAAGACTATCATTTTGATAAGGGTTATCCAACCTGCTATGGAAACAGTAGCCTCTGTCATATTTTTACTCAGCTGGACAGCCATTCCATTACTGGACGGCAATTAAGTTGAGTCATAGCTACAGTATCATGGTAAATGTGTATGCCAAGGTATCAACCCAAGAGATGGGGAACTCCGACCGTGCCAAAATAATAGACTTAGTAAGGAGAAGCAATTCAGTTTTGTTCAAGTTTGTTTTGATACTGGAGTATCCAATGAACCTTAATATTTCATGTATCAACAGCGTGAAGTTGCTTGCTATGTCTCTTGCGAAGAGTAAAATGTCCACTGCATACATGGACCTAAGAAAGCTCTCTGACTCAATGTGTCAAACTGTGAGCACCACCCATGTGGGCGTCCACTGCCAATATAAAAAGAAGAGGTGACAGACGACAGTCCTGTCTTGTCCCCCTGCTTAATAGGAAGGGGTCAGACACCAGTCCATTAGTGCTGACTCTGGACACAGGTTTGATATAAAGCAGTAAAGAAGAGATTGTTTTTAAAAATTAATTCCAACCACTGTATTTACGTAGTGTATTTATCAAATAAACCACGAGTCACCCAACAATCCACTATACAAACAGAAAGTCTCTCAAACACATGGGTGTGATGCGTCCTTCTGGATCTTTGCAGATTATTTCTCCGATGTGTCCTCTGGCCCGGAACCTGTACTGTCTCTTAAATCCAATTCCCAATGTGGGGAGGCTGCATTGGCATCCTTGAAAAGCCATGCCTTGCCGGGCACACCAATCTTTAACTTAGCAGGATAAAGCATGGGGTATTTAAAATTCTTGGCTCAGAGGATGTGCTTTGTTTCCATGAACTTGCGCCTCACTTCCTACACTGCTAGGATGTGGCCAGACATATAGATGTCATTGCCCCTTGATGTTGTAGCAGCATCTTCTCTCTAGCAAGTCTGAGTTTTATATCACAATCTCGATAATTAAGAAGTCTCACAATCAGAGGTTGTGGGGTGCTCCAGGTGGCGATCGAGGTCCCAATGATCTATGCACCTGCTCAACCAAGAACACCTCAGGGAAGCTTGATATGCCAAATAAATCAGTTAACGAGTTAAAGTCTGAGAATATGTAACAGGATTGTTTATGTTGGTTGTTTCTGCAAGTCCCACAATCAGTAAGTTGTTTCAGCATCACCGTGCCTCGAAGTCTTCATTCTTGGAGGCAATAGTAGCGACCAGCTTCTCCTGTTTTTGTACTTTTCAGTCCAGTTTCAGCATCATCTTCTATATTGGAAATGCAACGTTCAGCTCCATCCAGATGAGCGTTCTTTTTATCTATCCTCTAGTAGAGGTTGTCTGATCGGGAAGCCATCGCATCAATTTTATTGTCAACGACCTTAAACTGATTTTAAGTTCCAAAATTATGGTTGTATTTTCCCCAACAGAGTTTGACTTAGTTGTAATGTCATCCTCAGTCCTGGGCCATGATTCACCACTACACACTCCACAGGTTTCTTCTGGTCGAAGACCAAGTTGCTTTGTTTTTGTGCAGACTTCCCCATTGTGCTCTAAGCCCCTGTCTGTAGTGTATGTGGCCAACCGAAATATTTGCACATTTTACCCTTAATGCAGGGTTATCTCCAACACACTTGCAACAATCCAGGGTAACTGTCTCACTAACATGCGCAATCTTGATGTGCTTTGCTAATCCACATGCGTTCATCGCAATGTCTGTCACGTGCTCGGTGACGTAGTGGCAGCTTCATTAACATGGGTCACTTCTGGGGGCTATCGCAAAGGATACCATCAGGGCACCTTGTGTTCAGGTTTATAATAATAATAATTCTATTTGTAAAGTGCCTGGTTACACCACACGGTGTGTCCCCACGTTAGGATCAAAAACCCCAGAGGAGAAGAAAGAGGGAGCATCTATAAAAAAAGGGGGATCGAGGGTTATTAAAGACAAGGCATACAGCGAGTCCAATTTAGGGAGGAAATAACCAGGTTTTTAGGCTTTTGCGAAACATGCTCTCAGTGGGTTCGACTCTCAGAGTCAGTGGTAAAGTATTCCACTTTATTGGCCGCCACATAGCTGAAGGATCATGTTCCCATTCTGGTCCTATGGAATTTCGGAACTCTGACCAGGTGGGCTCGCGTTGATCTAAGATTGCGGACAGGAGTATAGGTGTTGGACTTGGCCCTTTTTGGCCGGTTCACCCCTAAACTTTTTGCCTTGTGTGTCAGTAGTTTTAAGTCTCTGGGCACTTTAGCACTGTGGGCCAGTGTAAAGTGCGTGCGCGCTGAGTGCGTGTGGTGAGATTGTCCTGCCCTCCCATAGGAATGCATGGGGGATACGTGTGTCCATGGTAATTCCTGGTGTGAGAGGAGTGCAGGGGCGAGTTTAGTATGTGCGAACTCGTGAGAATAAATGCTGCGCAATGGTGTGCGCAGATTTATTGTGACTGGTGTAGAAATGCCACTTTTAGAAGTTGGCATTTATGTGTGCTCTGTGTCTGCCTGCCTGATGTGAATTGCATGTCTGGCTTTGTGAGTGACAGGGGCTGGGAGGTGTGTGTGGCTCCAGGAGGGGCAGGGTGAGTCAGCGCAGTGGTGAATAGAGAGATCTGCATCTAGATGGGAGGGAGGAGTTGCACCTGGGACCTGAATAGGGCTGTGCCTTCCCTCCACAATGCTGGCTCCACCCCCTGTGGTGCGTCTGATGTCCCTAGCCTGTCCTGTGAAAGGAGAGAGGAGCTGAGCAAAACAAAGTGCTCCAAAGCTCCCCCAAACCAGTTGCGTCTGGTTTTTCCCCAGCCCTGCACCTTTACACAAAGGGAAAAGGGTGTATAAAAGAAGGGGCTGTGACCCCATGTTTTTTGTTCAGTGTTCCTGTTCTGTTCCTGACGGAGGGGGCTTGCTGCTGCTGGGGCCCAGGAGGGACCGCCATGGGGGCTGCCTCCCTGCTGGAGGGCCCTGTGTGCTGGCCCCTGGGCCCAGCTATGCCCCTTCCTCTCTAAGGACTTATCCTTTTACTGCAGGACCTTTTGCCTGCTTTCAGCTCCTCGTGGGCGCTCCACTTTATTTTACGTTCCCCTTGGAAGGAGAGCGTGGGCTTCGCAGCGCGCGCTGCAGCCCTTGGAGAGGAATCCCGGTGTGAGGGATTCCCCCGTGATGCTGCTGGAGGCGGGAGCCCACCCCGCTTCTTGTTTTATTTATGAGGTGCCCACCCCGCTTCATGCTTTATTGTTAAGAGCGGGTGCCCACCCCGCCTAGTTGCCGAGAGAAGAGCACCGAGGTCCCCACAGCGGCCCGACCCGGAAGCCAGGCAGCCTTGCCTGGTTGGGGGCGGGGCCTCGTTGCGTCCGGAGGAAGTCCGGCGGGAGCCCACCCGCCTTCGTGAATACTGCGTAATGCGGCCAGAGTAGGATTCCCGGCGGGGCTCCCGTGATGAAGACGGAGCCCCGCGTGCAGCAAAGAGAGCGGATGAAGCCTCCCAGCGAGGGAGAAGGGCAGCGTGCCGATCCCGACGAGAAGAGGAGACTGAAGGAGTCCTGCCTCGAAGCCCCGGTGAGTGGGGGCTTCTCTCTTGTTGTGGTGCCTCTCGAGGCACCTTGCCGGTGCTACCTGTCCTGAGCGGACCCGCAGGAGAGCGGGCCGCTCCAACGTCGCCCCAATTGTTTTAGAGCCCCGTGTGGCTCCATGAGTGGCATGTTGCTAACAGGCCCAGAGGGGCCCGTGTCCCTCCCCCATGTGGCCACTTGTCTACAGCTGCCCCGCTTGCGAGAGGGCAGCTGCAACGTTTTGGGCATAATTGCCCGAGGGCACAGAGGTGCCAGGCCTTCACTTTATTTACAGCTGCGCAGCACTCAGGTGCCAGCTGCAGCGTTTAGGCCACAGTGCTTTGGGGGCAGGCTTAGAGGTAGGAGTGGAACGCACTCCTTGGCCCCTATCTTTCCCAGCTGCCCAGCAAGTAGTGGGCAGCTGCTACGTTTAGGCCTGCGCAGATTGCGCACCCTTGACGTTCGCTGCTTAGGCAGCGCGCCCTGAACTTTTGGGACATAGGGCATTTGAGCCCCTCTTTGAGATGGCCAGTTGGCCAGGGGGACAATTAGGTTTATATGGCGCCAGGCCCTAATCTGATCTATGTGCTGATGTGATTTTGGGTGCTAGGAAATGTAATCATGTAGTATGATTTACGCACCCTGTATTATACCTCTAATGTACGGTTATGATTATGAGGTTCTGCATAATGTTTTTATGCTTGTGATTTTATTATTACCTAATGCGTTTAGGTTGTGAGTTATTCTCTACTGCGCTTTACGCCCCTAATGTGAGTTATACTTAGGAGGTTGGGGTCTAATGGGTTTAGACTTATGAGAGGATTGCATAATGTATTTATGCTGGTGAGGTTGGCGCAGAATGTAATTCGCGCCTGATGTGATACTGTGCATAATGTAGTTTATGTTACAGGCTGATGCTAAGTACAGTGGTTACCAGTGATTACTGGTTGTACGTTCATGATGTGTTCTACATTTATTATAAGTACTATCTATACTAAGTTCGCTTTGTGCTGGTTCTGACAGTGGTCCAGTTGGCCCTGTCAGGTGTAAATAATTCCCTTGTAAATATGACCCCGTGCCAGGTGGCACGATGTATATTATGTGAGTACTATTCTAATGTGTTTTATGATAATACAAAGGCTATTTTTATATATAACCTTGTGTGGAGTTCCTTTTTGTGGTGTGCCTAGTATGTTGTTGCTGTGGGTGTGTTGCGCAAACGCTTTACACATTGCCTCGGGGATAAGCCTGACTGCTCGTGCCAAGCTACCAAGGGGGTGAGCAGGGGTTATCTTTGGCGTGTAACTCCCTTGCCCTGACTAGAGTGGTGGTCTCTGCCTGGCTTTGGCGCAAGCCTTAGCCAACCAGAGATCCCATTTCTAACAATAGGAGGTTATCATAGGGTGGAGAGAACGTGGGCCTCTATTCCAGAGAATTCTGTGACAGTAACACATGACTTTGTAGGTGATCCTGTTTTCCACTGGCAGCCAGTGGAGGGTAGCCAGAGCTTTAGAGGAGGATGTTCTTCTGGGGAGGTTCAGTACCAGCTCAGCGGCGGCATGCAGTTTGCTGAGGCTTATTTTTGAGCCTCCCAGATAAAGAATGTTGCCATAGTCTATCTGAGAAGTAACTAGAGCGTGCACAAGAGTTTTCCTGGCTGCGACCGGTAGGAGGTCAAGGAGTTTTCTTAGGACTTTGAGAATCCCAAAGCATTTACTGGCTACCTTCCTGATTTGATTCTCAAATGAAAGTTTGGGGTCAAACCAGACCCCTAGATTTTTGGTTTCATCTTTAGGGGCATGGGTGGACCCTAGAGCCTGGGGCCACCATGCCATGACTAGAACGACGGCGATTTTCCCACTATCATTACTTCGGTTTTGTTGCAGTTCAGTTTAAAGCAATTATTAGACATCCAGGAGGCAAGCTCCTCAAGGCAGGAGGAAAACTGTTTGGCCGCAGTCTCTGTGTCCTGAGATAAGGTGACAATTAGTTGCGTGTCATCCGAATATGACACAATGGTTACTTTATATTTATCCACAATTTCTGCTAGGGAGCCAATGTAGAGATTGAATAGGGTTGGGCTAAGTATAGAGCCCTGAGGGACCCCCTGCCTAAACTGATACATATATCTCTTTCTTGTGATCAGTGACCAGCAGTCTTGTCTTTTGTAGGGCACTGTTGCGAGACCGCTACTACTAAGGGAGAGGTGTGCTGCAACGGCCAGAGCATCTGACTGAGGAGCGAAGGGCTCACGGTTCGATCTCCGGTGCCTGCTCAGCTCAGTATCATGTGACTCTGGGCAATAGCTCACTTAATCTCCCCGACGGCCCCCAGCGCCTTGAAATCTTAAGGGGTGATATGTTCGCGCTTTACAATTGGGAATTAGAATTATTATTATTATTAATATTCCTACAGGCCTATAACCAAAAAGTTTCCCACCCCCCTTTGTTTTTAACTAGCAATCTTCATTAGTGCCTCCAGTACTCTGACTGCACCTCAGGGAATAAGGCAGCAGAGATCTGTCTCAGAGGAGTCAGGCACTCAAACCCAGCTCATGTGTCTGGCTCAGCAGCTTAGCTAGCGGGCAGATTCCGGTCCCTCCTACCACCTCCGCCTGCCTCAATAACGCCAGCTACCGAGGGTCTTGCTGCACTGTATCCGCAGAACGCACCTGATTATCCTCTCCTCCAGTCACTCTGCCGGTGTCCTTCAATGCTCCTCTCAATGTTCCCCAGTCGCTCTCGGGCCTACCGGTATTTGCGTCATGGTGTCGTCCCCTCCCCCCCCCGCCAGTGCCATAGAACTCCTTGAGCCAGCCTCTAGTCGGATGGTCCTGCTCAGCCATAAGGGTTAGTTGGGACCACAATCACACAGAGGACTGCAGAGCCACCTGCAATAAGAAATAGGGGTGTGGGGAGGGGTTTTTCGTCTGAGAAGAGAATAGTAGATCCTGCCAGTCTCAGCGGGTGGGTAACAAGAGAACCTCAGGCTCACCAACCCCCTGTCATGGTTAGGGCCTCCGAGGAGCGCCCCGGCCCAGTGTAGGCTGCTGTGTATCATGGCAGGGAACAACTATTAACTAGTCTTTTAATGGGAACCCCTGGATCTCAGATGTTACATGCCCACTCACCTCCTCAGGGCCACATGGACAGTCTCTGCAGCTGTATCTGAAGATGGGCTAGACGATGGAGCTCCGGTCTCAGGCGGCCATCTTGATCTCCGGTTTAAACATGCCCCTGCTACAACTTTAGTTAAAGGCTTCAGTGGGTGCAAGTCACATATTTCTATCTGCTTACATGAGCACAATTCTAGTATCACTATTAACATTTAAAAAAAAAAAAATTATTCACAAAATGCAAATAATTTCGCTAGAATTCCCCTACAGGAACTAAAGAAATGATGTAGTTCTCTTCCTCGTCAAAGGAATCCCAGAGGTCTCGGAGTCATCTGCACCGAGATCCAGCACAAAGGTTGAAACACTGGGACCACAGCCTAAATGTCCTGGACTATTTGCTCTGGGGGAAAGGCACGAAACCACACCATATCCAGAATACCTTCTATGAACGAGAGCATCAGCGAAGGAGTCTGGTGTGACTTCCGCATGTTGATAGTGAACCTCAACAATGTTGGGAGGCTCGCTGTCACCTGGAGGTTGTTGACAGCTGCCTGGGGAGAGCCCACCTTCAGCAGCCAGTCATTGAAGTAGGGGAGACTAGTACCCGCAACCTTTGAAGGTGTGCTGCAACCACCACCATCACTTTGGTGAACATCCGAGCGGCATTGGTGAGGACAAAAAGGAGAACTGTGATTTGAAAACGCTCCTTGCCCACTGTGATTTGCAGATAAAGTCTGTGGGCCTGTAGGGCAGTGATATGGAAAAATAGGGTCCTGCAGGTTCAACCCCACCATCCAGTCTCCAGGGTCTAGGGCAGACAGGACCTGCGCTGGTGTGAGCATCTTGAATTTGTCCTTCAGCAGGAAGGCGTTGAGATGTTGGAGGGACAGGGAACGGAGCTGCACATTGTCCCTCCTATCCTGAGTGTTGTCATTGTGAGTCGCGGGTTTGGCCACGAAAGGGCAGAAAAGGCCTGCTGGGTTGATGGAGGGGCCGGACACTGGCAAAACTGAAAACCCATTGCCATAGCCATGAAGGAGGTCAAATGGTTAGAAATGTCTGGTGGTGGCAAAAAGAACCAAGAAACGTGCTGTGACCCTGCTTTTCTTAAACCGTTATAGGGCCAATCGTCCTTGTCACAAGGCGAGAGTCATTGAATGGCATGTCCATCAAAGATGCCTGGACATCTCTGGAGAAGCCTGTAGACCTCGCCCAGAGTGGCAGACAAGTGCCACACTCGTACCCATTGATCAACCCAAGCGATCGGTCCTGTCCAAACCAGACCAGATCACAAACTTTGGAGACACCCTAAGGTCATCCAGAACTGCAGGCAATACTTGAGCCACTGTATCCCTTAAGGCATAGGAGTAGCGGCCTAGAAGATAGCTGGCATTCACTGAATGCAGAGAAAGTCTTGTGGAAGAAAAAATACATTTGCCAAAAGTTTCTATTCTTTTATATTTGCAAATCAGGTCAGGTAGTGGGGAAGGTTTACCTTACTGATGGATGCCTGCACCACCAAACTCTCTGGATTAGGATGCTGTATAGGAAAATCAGGGTCTCCTGGTGCTCGACGATTGGGTCTAGTATCTTGTAGTATCTGTAGGGGCTTCAATAAGCGGCAATTGAGAATCTGTACGTGCTTGACTGGGCTACCGCACCTCTGAGAAAACATTAGTCTTCACCGCTATAGTGGGAAGTTGCAGATTCAGTACTTATGCAGCCCCTGCATAAAGGTGGCAAAGGAGATACTTTCCTCAGTGGCAGAGCTAGGAGGTGAAACAAGACTAGTATCTGGAGAAGTATCCATGCCACTGATATGTTAGGAGTTCTTCATACCAATTTTCTTCATCATACTGGGGAACAAAATCATCCATCTTATCAACATTGTCATGGTCTGAATCAGTGCCAAAAAGACTGTGCAAAGTCTAGGCCCTAGAACGCAGTAAGGGCAAAGTATCAGAATCAGGAGGACTGCCCACTGGCTTCGGTCTCATAGAAACTGGGCGCAGTATTCTGCTTACAGCTTAATAAAGTATGACGGACTGTAAATCCTCCTCTAGCGTTTGCAATGTTGATGCAAATGCAACCAGTGTAGCGGATGGTGCCGGAACTGGTGCTGAACCCGATGCGAGTTTGAGGGGCACAAATGGTGCCAAATGAGGACCTGGCAGTAGACTCCTGACTGGAGGCCCCCATAGATCCTTTGGGCCAAAAGGCGTTCCAGTGGGAACAAGTAAAGTGCTGAAAATGCATAGCATGTCTTCCCTAAAAGCCCCCACTTACTGCGATGTCACAGTTGGACCTGGAAATTGGGGGTATATCGTGACTAGACTTGGAATAGACTCCAACGGAGGTCAGGAGCGAGACTGGGATGGACGCTGATGCCCTTGCGCCTTCTCTGAAGTTTGAAAGTCGTGGGAAGGGGGAGTTTCCAACTTCAATTTCTTATGCTTCTTTTTGGAGAGACGCAAAGACTCCAACCGCGACGATCTGTCGCTGGAATAGCTTCAGGAACAGGACCTTCTTTTCGTCTTCGACCGGTCACGATGTGGAGTCTTCCAATGTTTGCCCCATATGGCATTCGGATGCATCTGAGCTCAGTCATCGCAGGTCATGGAATCGTGCTCCTATTCCAGGCACAATAAGCATACTTTGTGAGGGTCCATCACAGACATCTGTTTGCGACAGTCCCTACATGGCTTGAAACCTGTTTTAGGGGTTACATTTGCCCTTGGACATTGTACAGAATTTGTACAGAATTTGACTACGATAGGAGAGCAAATGTGCATCTATATCAAAAGAGAAAAATGAACTACTCATTCTACTATGCATTAGAAAAGATTTAACATACTTGCTACACCGATATCTAATAACACTTTTTTATTTGCAAGTATGTAGCAGCTGTATCAAAACACAACAGGAAGCCAGAAGTCACTTTGGTGATATACACTGTTTGAAAACCTTCTGAAGCCTTGCATCTTTTGGGAGATTAATGTAGTACTGACAAAGCAGAGTAGTCCTGTTGAAACTATGTACTTGGCTAACAACTTCAGGGAAAACAAAAGACCTAAAGCTCTAGTGGCAGTAGCTAACAGTTTGTAGTATTTGGGTACTGGCAGGGTATATCTAAATAAGGTATACCACAGATCTAAAACATAGAATGCACCTGGCTTCATAATTTTGGACATTTCGTAGTTGATGTTTTTTTTCATCAGAGTTTGGTGGTGTAATCCAGTCACACATTCTGCTTTGGTGAGAGAGTGACAGAGGTCTGTCTATAAGGTCTAGTATTTCTATATCTATTTCCTCTTTTCATGAGGTACTGAAATAAAGCTTCCTTGACATCAATGATGTCAACATCTTGAAGGAGAGACTCAGTGTTAAGGATGTCATAATTAGTGGGCATGACATTCATGCCTTTATCGCCAATGGCACCAAACTTGAAGCCGTCATCATCAAGACAACCATGACCAATCTTAATGGCAAAACTACTGATAGTAAGAGAGCTGCTGGATGAAATACTGATAGTTCTCAAAGAAGGAGAGTACCCAAGGGCACTGGAGAGGACGTCACGGAGGGTCCTGCAGATGACAATATAGAGAATGGTGGTTTTACCTAGCCCTAAATTCCTAGCATCTCTATCAAGAACTAAGAATCCTTGGTGTCTCAGTTAATCAGTTGCAGAGCGCAACTTGCTCAGAAAGAGACTTCTTTAGATCTGTGTTGCCTCTCCCGAATGAGCTTTATCTTCTGTGTGCTTAAGACTTCTTGGAAATCGTAGGAGAAATCTACCCCTCTCTGTGGATGTGCAATTTTTGCCTTCTCTTCCCCTGAAGACAGATTTGAGCCGTCACTGCCCCAAAAAAATATGCACCCACTTTTATATGATTTCTTGAATAAAGTACCAGACAAATGTTTCAGTTCTACACAGCATAGTAATGCCACATGCAGTAAATTCAGTCTGACAGCACATCTCCCAAAAATGATTCTTTGGTTACAAAAATTCAGTTTTTGAAAAGTTCTGCCATGATATCGACAAAACACTGGTTGGCATGAGCTGAGAAACAAGACATAAGCACCAGGAACGTGAGATTACCCTCTGATTTCACACTCACTGTTAATTTTGGAGATAACCATACAGAGTGAAATCTTCCACTAAAAATTTGTCAATTTGAAATTTAATAAGAACTCACTGAAGACTCTGTACTAGATGCGCAGTGAAAGAATCTTATGGGGTTTGCGATGGTGGAGCTTATGGCCCATCCACTCCATGGCTGGAAAACTAAAGAGTGCAAGTCCGCCAGATGGCCAACAGCATAAACATTTGCATTAGTAATATAATAGTGTTGTTCGACTTCATGTTTGACCGTGGAGAAAGCTCTTAATATGTGAATTTATGAACCACCTGATGCTGAAAAAGTGGGCGTTCTGCGCCTCTCAGTCCCGGAGTGTAATAAGGCTCCTATTATTATTTTGTTACTGAAGTACTGCCCTAATCTTTTGATTTGTTTGGAAGGCTTTATGGTCAGCGACTATAAACAAATGAAGTTCTATCTTTGAGTATATTACATCACTCATGACATGGTCAGTGACATCACTCGTGATATCACTGATGACATCTCAAATGACATCACTGATGACACCTCAAATTATATCTGGTCTACGTGTAAAAGGAGTGCTGAGGCCAAGGTACATCTTACTCATTAGTGAGATATATATGAATGTAACGCCCCTCATGGAAGTCATAGAAGTCACAGATTGTCTAATTAATTCCATGGGATCTCATCATTGAGTCCTATCATATGAGTGGATAAAAAAAAGATCCAACGCTGTCCTTTCTGGAATATGGTTTGCTTGTTCCACTGGTTGCTGGCCTCCAGAATGGTCCACTTAAGGTCATACGGGGTATGGCGTTTCTCCACAAAATGGTAACTAATTTTTGTCGCGCAACGTTGGCAGCGAATGTTGCTGCAATGTTCAGTAATGCGTGTCTTAATAGGTCTGGTGGTCATGCCTATATGGCAAAGTTGGCACAGGCAGTGGATAAGATAAATGCAATGTTTGGTAATGCAATTTGTGTAGTTTTTCTGAATCTAAGTATGTGTATCATCAAGAATGAATTCGATTTCTTTGGAAGAACCCATAAGTTGACATCCGTCACATGAGCCACAAAGAAAGTGGCCGGACACTGGTGGCAAGTTCCATAGAGTTCTCTGTTCCTGCTTAGTATTTGCCTGAGGTCTAGTATGTACCAAGAGATCTCATAAGTTGTTGGTGCGCTTGAAGGCGAATCGTGGTATGGGAATATCCAGGGGTCCTTATTGAAGAATACACCAATGCTTGCATATGATCTTCTTGACCCGACTGGAACTTGGTGTGAACGTGGTGACGCATGTGATCACATCCTCCTCTTGTCTGATCCTGGGTTCCAACAAGACCTCTCTGTGGTTATTCATGGCCCTCTTCCGGGCCCTCTTTACTACCAAAAGTGGGTAGTTGAGAGCTTTTAAGTTCTGGCTCAAGATTGCAGCTTGATTTTCATAATCTCTAATGTCGCTGCAATTGTTCATAGGGGAGGTTATCGTGAAGAGCTTTCAGATAATGACTATCATAAGGCAGTAAGTTATTACAGTCCGTCTTCTTTTTGTAAATTGTGGTAGTCAGATGTCCATTGTTGGCTGTGATGAGGAGTCCCAGGAATACAATTTCACTGTCTGATACAGCCTTGGTAAATCTCAAAAAGGGTTGAGAGAATTAATCCACGTGTAGAAGGCCTCACATGTCAAGATCACCGCTCCAGAAGATGATAGTCATCTATGTAACATCGCCACAATTTGATGTAGTCATGATAAGGATACTATCCATGGATATTGAAAGACGTTCAAATTCAGCTATATAAAGACAGGCCAAACTGGGGGCAAAGGTACTACCCATCGATGCACCCTGTACTTGGTGGAAAAGCCGATTCTGAAATTGAAAAAGTCGCACATTCGACTACAAAGCTCACAGGTGTTGGAGATGTCCATGTTTCTGCCAAAAGGCAAGCCTCGATGACAGCAATGGTTGCATCCTGTGGAATATTAGTGTATAACGCTTCCACGTCGAGGGTCATCAAGAGGTTGATATCGTCTAGGCTGTCCAATTCAGTAATAAGGTTGAGGACATCCCTTGAGTCTTTCAGAAAAAAAGGAATTTTCTTAACCAGTGGTTGCAGAAAAAAAAAAATCTGAAAACTTGCTGAAAGGTTCCAGAAGAGACCGGATACCTGAAACAATTGGTCTACCCGTAGGGGGCAAACCCGCTTTATGAATCTTGGGTAGAAGATAAAAATATGGTATCTTGGGGGTTGAGTTCAGAAAATTTCTGCCTCATTCTTGGAAATCCATCCTTGAGATTCAGACCAATTCACAAGGGTGTTGACCCTAGTCAAGAGTGTCACTGATGGGTCCCTGGCAATCTGATGATAATATCTCTCGTCGGCCAGTTGACGGAGACACTCACGATTGTAGTCAATGGTGTCTAGGATCACGATGGCACCACCCTTGTCTGCTGGCTTTACTGTGAAGGAATCACTAGACAGAGTCCTTACTGCCATCTGTTCTTGGGACGTCATGTTATGGAAGGGCATGCAGTCATCAAGTCTCCCCACTTTTTTGAGATCCGCTTGCTCAAAAGTGAGAATTTCACAGGGTGTCCTCCCATTGGTGAGGGTGAATCTTGAAGGAGCAAGTAGGCCCGACTCAATCAGTTTCAGGTAGGGTCTTATCCTGAAAGTAAGCACGAAGTCTGAGTTTTCTGAAGAAGCCATGCAATTCTTTAGTCAAGCAAAATTTGTCTTTGGTGGTGTGGGTACGAAACCCAACCCTTTCTTAAGTATATTTTTTTCCAGAGATGTAATGGCTCTATATGAGAAGTTAACAACTAGCTTCGTGGATTCATCTTGCTCCAGAGCTGCATCTGGGGTTGCATCTAAAGGTTCGGAAGGTGGTTAATGCTACTGTACTTGTTTGTTTCCCCTTCTTTTTCCTCTGCCCCTGCCCCATCCTCTGCCTAAAAAAAGGGGAGTGGACAAAGTTTTGTACTAGGCATGAAAACACATCGACCTTACTCTACACACACCATAGCTATTAGGGTACATTATCACCTTAGCTAGCTTCTCTCTTTTTAGTGTGTCAAGGGACCACTACTTCATTAAAGTTTTCTTGGTTCCCTTAGACTCTTAAATCACCTTATCTCCACCCTATATCACGCCCTCACTTGCACTCATCATATGGCTTTACGATCAGAAGATCTGCGCTAAAGAGCCCCCATTGAGGGGCTCGTCATGCATTGCAGCGCCAGCCCGACGAGGAGTACCCAATGATGAAGCATAATACAATACCAGGCGTGTGAGGGCATGCTGATCTGATCATTTGGATACCCTGAGATCCGGATGGTCAGACCCCTTGTTCCGCCTATTAGGGCCTATTCTGTCCCTTGCTTGAGGAACTGCCCCCCTCTGTGTTTATTGTACTTTATCCCCTGGTATACACACTTTTGTGCCTCCTGTATTTGGAGTCAGGCATGTGCATTTGAAACTACTGGCAGTGCACACTTCTCCAAGAGGGATACAATGACAGGCTAAATGACAGCTCATCAGAGGCCCCACCCCCTTTGTCCACCACTCTGCAAACGCGCCCCCTGGCGCACTACCCGTTGGGGGATGAAGTCCCCTTGGATGCGGAGGGTCCTTGGGGTCCACAAACCCCTCCTGTTACCACCAGTAAGTTCCACACAGTGGGATTTCTGAGAGATCGTCGGATGCCCTTTCTCCACCCACTGTACAGATCCATCCAGCCACTTGCACACCCATACAGCTACTCACTGACCCATACAGCCACTCACACACCCACATAACCACTCACACACCCAGTCACAGACCCATACAGCCACTCGCACACCCACTCACCGACCTTTACAGCCACTCTCACATCCACTCAAAGGTTGCAGCAAAAAACCTTCGAAATTCCCCCCCCCCAAAAAAAAAAGGTTACAGGGGCGTTCTAGTTAGGCTCAGATTTCACTTGTACAAATCCACTGAAATTCAGCAGTTATAGTTACCTGAGCTAACTAAAACATACGCCCCCGCTATGCACTGCTGATGAACTCGCAAATTACATCACTCATGACACGTTGGTGCCCCGGTTGGACCCTCATCAAAAAAATAAATAAAATCGATTAAAAAAAAAACCACATACCCGGCTCCTGCCACAGTGGTGGCTGGGGAGCCAGCAGGTGTCACCTGGCCCTGGGGCTTCCCCATGCAAACCTTGTGTTACGAGGTGGGTGCTCTGGGTGGGCATCGGACCACCCACTTTTCGATTAAAATAAATAAATAAAATAGCCCGAGCCTGCCACAGTGGTAGCTGGAGAGCCGGCCGGGGGTGTGGAGGCCCTGGGGCTCTCCCCGCAACCCTCAACATTTTAAAAAGGTGAGGGAGCCGCATGTGGGCACCCAGCAAAATGTAAACAAAAATATAAAATGAATAATAAATTGTGTCAGGAGCTGCTCATTTATTATTCACTGCTGCAGACAAGTTGCACCCCATAATGCCCTGCGAGCGCTTTCCTTTATATTTTTGAAAAATGTTTAAAGAAAGGCTCAAAGACATTTTTTTTTTTTTAAAACAAATTTTATTGTGTCCAAAGTCATGCACAGTGCAGTGCTCCTTGACCCAGGAAACATCTGCCATATAAGACATTGCAAATTATTGTCATTGACAAGTAGTTTATACATTATTATTATCATAAAGTCATTGAAAACAATATAACAAACGCATTGAACCCCCCATTGCACTAACTCGCTACTGCGTTCCGTTTGCCACCACATCACCCATCCCAACAAATCAATTCCCTCACCACATATCTGGTCCCTTACCCTAGGGGCCCGCATATCAGAGTAGATACAGATGCATCCACCGGGGGCACCGGGTCCAAGTCAAGGCCTCGATAATCTGCCCATCTTTTCCAGATTTTGGGGTGCTTTTGCGGGCAACCCCTGGCCTTGAATATAGGGATCTCTAACCCCATGCAAAAGTCCAACCCATTTTTCCATGCCGAGAGATAAGGTGGGGCCGTCGCCTTCCACAGCCTTGCTATATCCCTTTTAGCCAATGTCAGCCCCAGCAGTAACAAATGCCTCTTATATATGTTACCTCCTATACCCTCCATGATATGTAGAATTGCCAATCTTGGTGAGGAGGGGAGCTCCCATCCCAACACTTCCGCAAGACAGGCCAGTACCCCTTTCCAAAATTTCATGAGTGCTGTATAATGCCAAATTTTATGTATTAGGGAACCCTCCTCCCGACCACAACGCAGGCATATCGGGGATGTCACAAGGCCCGCCCTCCACATCCTGAGCCTGGTATAGTAAACCCGGTGAAGGTATTTAAATTGAATAAGACGCAACCGCGTTGCTATCACTGCTCCCCTAGGAGAGGCCAGTGCATCCATCCAATCGTCTCCATCTAGTTGGCCAATATCCCCAGCCCATGCTTCTCCAAGTTTATCCAGTGTAGTGGAGCTATGGGCCACGAGTGACTGATAGATCTTCGATATTTTATGGTCCTGCAGATCACCCATGAAGACCTTGGCCTCAATCGGACTGAATTCAGGGAGAGCCTCTAACCCCGAGATACTAGGATAAATAGCATGCCGAAATTGGAGGTATTTATAAAACTGAGTTCTTGGCATCTGGTAGTCTGTTTGAAGATCTTGGAATGATTTGAGCACCGGATTACATCTCCTAATGTGGAGATTCCTATATTGTCCCACCCTCGAAATCCGGATAACGCAGCCAGCTGCGGCAAACGACCATTGTGCCACAGTGGGGTTTCCCTAGTTAACTTGTTCCACCACCCCATCTTGCGGAGGGACTGTTTCCACACCTGAAATACCACCCGAGTGGCCGTCCGTTGAGAATTGCGTAAAGACCCCGAATACAAAATGCTATGTAGGTTGGACTCTCCCCCCCCCCCCCCATACACCTTCGCTCCACTGCATAAGCGGGGTCCTTCCTATCCCCATATCACCTTTCATTCAGCACCAGGAGATGCGATGCCATATAATACGATTGGACATCCGACGTGGCCAGCCCCCCGCAATACGTTGACAAAGCAAGTCCGCAGCGCCACTCTGGACGCCCCCCTGCCCACAGGAATTGTCCCAAAGCTGCGTTGACCTGGCGAAACTACATAGGAGGTACCGGTTATGGATGATTCTGCAACCGATAGAGAAGGCGCGGCAGCGACACCATTTTGAAAATAGCCGATCTGCCATAAATAGAAAGGGGCATATGTGACCAAGTTTTCATCTCCTCACTTACCCGTGTCCATATTGGTACAATACTTCTGTCCCACGCCACCTTCGGTAGATCCGACAGGAAGACTCCCAGGTATTTCACACCCTCTGTCGTCACCTGTACTGCCGAGGCCCAAGACCCCAGACCCGCCATTCCCCCCAGCACCCACAAAGTGGATTTACGCGGATTCATGAAAAGGCCCGATGATTCACCAAAAATTTGCATAATGCGAAGCAGCCTCGGCCCGGTCTTATTTAAGTCCGTTAAAAAGAATAGGACATAATCCGCATATAAAGCGATGCGGTCCGAGAGCCCATGGTCCCACTAAAAGCCCACCACTTGCGCATCTATCCGCACCCACGCCGCCAAGGGCTCCATGGCTAGAGCGAAGAGATATGGCGACAGGGGACACCCCTGGCGGGTGCCTCTGCCAATTGAAAATGTGAAGGAAGTGGATCCCGCAACACGCACCGACGCCGTGAGATCCGTATATAACAGTTTTAGATATGACAAGAATCGCGGACCAATGTTTAGTCGATCTAAGAGTGCGAACAAGTACACCCAGCTAAGGGAGTCAAACGCCCTATCCATATCTGCCAGCAAAAGAGCGGCCTGCACTCCCTTTCCTTGGATGGTGGCTATGGCAGTGTGCGCTCGTCGGATATTATGAAGCATAGCCCTCTGGGGCATAAATCCAGCCTGGATGGAACAAGGTAGTTATGTAAGGTTGAAGGCGATTGGCCAACACTTTGGCCAGAATTTTGGCCTCGACATTCAACAGTGAGATGGGGCGATATGAGGCGTGCTGGTCCGGGGGCCGGCCTGGTTTATGGAATACAACCACTTCCGGGTGTCTCCAGTCCCGCGGTAGACAACCACGGTCCCTAGCTTCAGCGACAACTTGAAGGTAATGAGGTCCCAATTTGGAAAAGTCCTTCTTTAAGAATTCGCATGGGAACCCATTCCGACCCGGCGCCTTTCCAGAGTTCAAGCTTCCCAGCGCAGTGCAAATCTCCTCTTCGGTGAACGGAAGTTCAAGGTCTGCTGGTGCCTCATCTGAAAGGGCGCAAGGCGGTAGATGAGCTAGAAAACGGTGTATCATGTCTTTCTGCAGGAGTACCCTAGGGGTATATAGCTCTGCAAAGTAACGTGCGAAACTCTCTGCTGTGAGGGATGGGTCACTAAGAGCCCGTCCATCTGGACCCGGTATATTGGGGAGAGCCTGGGGCTGCAAGGCCCCTTGACACAGTCTATGCAGTAATTTACTGGACTTGTCGCCCCATTGGTAAACTCTGCTGTGGGACGGTAGCCACGCGAGGCGGCCCTCATCCATCAGGGTGTCGGCATGGGATTGTCGCGCCAACACCAGCTGTCGGCGCACCAGATTCCCCCCCTCCCCACTACTACTCTGCTCTAGTTCCATTAATTGGGCCTCCGACCGCAGAAGAGATTCCCGCCGGGTTCGACGCGCTGCAGCGCAGAATGAGATGTCTACCCCCCGCAGGGTGGGCTTCATGGCCTCCCACAAAGTTGCAGCCTCAGCTACCGTTCCCACATTCGTATCTAGATATTGCTCAATCGCCTGCCCTATGTGCTCCCGATACTTCTCATCCTGCAGATGCCATGAGGAGAGACGCCAACGAAAGGGCTGTTTCTCAGGCCCCAACTGCGCCGTCAGAACCACTGGGGAGTGATCGGACAGACCCCTTGGGAGAATCTCCACTGCCCTCACCCTTCCAACAGCTCCTATCTGTACAAAAATATAATCAAGACGGGAGTAAGAATCATGAGATGCCGAGAAATACGTGTATCCTAGTTCATCTCCATGCAGCCGCCTCCATGGATCCACCCAACCCAGTCCCGTTGCCAAGGAGTTCAGTTTAGTACCGTGGTGGACAGTGGAATATCCCCCTGCTCTCCATCTATCTATGGCCGAGTCCATTACGTCATTCCAATCTCCCCCTATTATTGCCAAACCCTCCGGTATATCGGCCCACAGGGTCGTGAGGCGCTCAACTAACGCCCATTGCAGCGGCGGGGGGGGCATAAACACAACCCAATACCACCTGTTCCTCATATATGGTACCCCTAATAAATACGTATCTCCCCTTGATGTCTGCCCATGTCTTGATATGCTTATATGGGACCCTACGATGAAGTAAAATCGCAACCCCTCGGGGCCCCCTGGTGAAGCCAGAGTGGAACACTTGAATATAACCATAGCGGAGGAGCTTTAGTACCCATTAAGTGCGTCTCCTGAAGCATCAGGACGTCTGCTCGGTGCCGTTTGGCCTGTTGAAGTATAGCCCCTCTTGATTTTATCTAGTGCTCCTCTGACGTTCCAACTCACTATTCGAAGGTCCCCCGCCTGGAGTCGCAACCTATCTATGGGGACTGCCATCTAAGGGTCTCTGAACTTCGATGTGCTGGACAGCTATAAGCCAGTGTGCGAATAGTGGCCATGTGTGGCAGTGACGCAGTGCAAACATATAACATTTGTACCCCAACTTCCCCCAGCCCCCTCCCCCCAATACCTCAAAACAGCTGAAGTATCTGTCGCGGCAGAGGTGGCTTGCGGGCCCCAACGGGAGTCCCCCACCCACCCCCCACAATGGTTCCCCAATAACCTGCCCATAAACAACGGGCGTTCCCCTTGACTATTGAGAGTTGAACAAAGGTACTAGCCCCTGCTCATGTTTAGTCGGTCTGAACAAATGTCACCAACAGTCCCCCATCCGGGTGAGTCCTGACGTGGCTATGAGGCCGAAGACCGCTGCCGGGGCACCGAGGCAGATCTGTTAGGATCACTGCAGGATTTAGAGTGGCGTCTTGATCTCGACCTTCTAGATCCCTTGAGTTTGACCTTGGGTAGCCTGCGGACGACCTCACTGGTCGAGGAGTCTGATTCCAACCTGGGCGGCGTGCGGGGCCGGATCTTCACTGTTTCATCCGTCCAGTTAAAGACATCTTCTGGCGATTCAAAGAACATTGTATGGGATTGGTACACCACCCTCAGCCTGGCGGGATACAGCAATGCATAAGGAAGTTTCAGCTCACAAAGGCGGGCCTTGGCTGCCATGAAAGACTGTCGCTTCTGCTGGACTAGTCTCGTATAGTCCGGAAATATGAGGATGCAAGTGTTCTCGAACATCAGGGGTTCCTTGATTCTAGCTTGCTTTAAAATCGTGTCCCTGTCGTGGTAATTTAAAATCTTAGCAATGACGGGCCTCGGTCTGGCTCCCGGGGGCGGCTTCTGTATCAGGGCCCTGTGCGCCCTTTCAACAACAAAGCAACAGGACAGCGACTCCGGAGGGAGCCAGCTCGCAAGCCACCTAGTTAGGAACTGTTCCATGTCCCCCCCTTCACATCCTTCGGGGAATCCAACAAAGCATAGGTTGTTTCTCCTGGCCCTGCCCTCCGCCTCTTCCACCCGCGAGGCCAGACCCCTGGTGATCGTCTCCAGTGAAGCAACTTTTTTCTGCAAGGTAGTGGCAGAGTCCTCCACTCCCGAGACCCTGGTCTCGGCCTCAGTAATGCGCTCCACCGCGTTCCGAAGATTCTGTCTTAGGAGCATGACATCGGAGCCCACCTCTCCAATCTTTGCTTCCAAGGCGGCCCTGGACTGTGTGATGGCCGCCATAAGTGCGGCATTGTCCAGAATGCCTCCCTGCGCACCTCCCTGGTCGGCAGTCGAGGCCCCTGCTCCGGTGTAGCGGTCCATCGTGCTCTGCTTAGCAGATCCTCCCGCTGTTTTCTCTTTTGTCATGGTGCAGTACGGACGCCTATCCCTCAAAATGGCGGTGTTGTAACCCCCTAGACTGGCCTCCAGCACGAACCACACGTACACTGCCCGTGGTGCGTAGGTCTTCACCCCTGCGGTCTCGGCTGTCGATATCTTTCTCCGCTTCAACCTCTTGAAGAACAGGACTCGGGTGGAGACCTCCTGCCCACAAGCCGCACCGAGTGCTAACCCGGCCGCCTCCGCGGACAGTCGTGTCCCCCCCTATTGGGTGTCCCCTTGACCTCTCAAGCACTACCCCCAGGAGACCAGGGTAGTATATCTTGCCCCCCGCACCGGGTTCCACGTTGCGTATAGTGCCTGGGCCCGGCTCCTCAGAGGGTGAAAAACAGCAGCATTAATGAGATCCAACAATCACGGGCCGGCCCCCACACCGTAAAACCACTGTTCGCCACCACCAGAAGAGGCACAAATGGCCATGCAGGACTGTTCACCGCTACGCAGGGCTCTCTGTAGCCCCTGGGAATCACATCAGCCAAGGGCCCGTGTTCAGCTCCGCTCCCAGCGGCTCCAATAGCACTCTTCCCCCGCAGTCGGGGGCAATCCAGCACCTGGCTCAAGCCGTAACGCTATTGTGCATCAGAAGGATCACCGCGTCCCTCCACCATGTGTTTATACAGGGCTTGTGAGGCCCAGCGGCATCCGTGCCAGCCCCACGCCGCAGGCCCCAGTACTGCAGCCGCTGGGGAATAGGGCCGCACGGGCCGGCCCCTGGACCTACAATCGGGCCTCAGCACAGCTCCAATGGCCCCGCCACAGGCCGTCCGGGCCCCAGCAGGTACCGCACTCAATTCCGGCCCCCGGCGAGCCCGCGGAACACCCCCTCTACGCGGCCCGATCCAACCGCCGAAATCAATGTAGGAGGTGGGGGGAGGGGGATGAGCAGGGACACTCACCAGGCTCTACCGGGGACCTCCCGGCCGCACGGATGCCGCTACCGCCACAGCCCGCACTCCGGGCCAGCCACCAGGGGCCGATGCTGCCCTCGGCCAGTCCTTTTAGCCCTCGGAGCACTCCGGCGCCGCCGTGCCCGTCGTCCTCTGCTGCCGCCCAGAAGGCTCCGCCTCCAGTCCACCCGCTAGGCCTCTGGGGCCGCACACCACGGCAGCCGCTGCAATCTCTTCGGTCCCGGCTCGTCTCCAAGTCAGAAACACCACAGCTCGATTCCCAACAGCTACGGGGAACTTTGGGAATAAATCTGTCCGGCTAAACAGGATAAATGTAGGATTTTGAATATGGGCTGAGCGTCCACCATGCTGGATAGCTAGGCCCCCCCGCCCCGGCTCAAAGACATTTTGATTATTTTTTTCCAGATAAGATTTAAAAATGATTACAATCTCTTATTAAACATTACAATGTGTGAATTTATATAATGTACATTTAATTACAATTATTGTTGACTTTGACACTAATAATAAGCCTACTTTACATATGTTAATATGCTGATCCCTTTGTACAGCCAATAGACCCACTTTTTACAATTTGGTGTTCTTATCCTTTGACAAAGTCTTACTGTTCTCGTCATGTACTGCTAATTACCTCACATATTACATCACTCATGACATGTTCTAAGACATCATTGATAGCATCACTTCAACTTCTTAAATGACATCATTGATAACACTATGCATGGCAGGGGTTCGAGATATAGTTACTTAAGATAACTACAACTGGTGAATTCAGTGTTTTTTTTCTTTTAGAACAATATGTTTTAACTGACATTTTCACCTAACTATAATGTTCCATTAACCGTTGGCTTTTCAGCAAACTTCTAAGTTTAAAAAAATGTAAAGTGACAAATACAATTTCAATTTTTTTATAATCAGGACCTTATTAAGAGGATTTATCTAATAACTAGCCATGAACCTGGGAGGTGGAAGGGTCGGGAAGGAATCTGCAGACAGACAGGATATTCACCAGAAAGAGCATTACCAAAGGTAAGTAACGTTTTCTTCTGATGGATACTTCTAACTGCAGATTCCTCACCTTTTGAATAGATACCCCAAGCAGTACCCAACTTGGAGGTAAGTGAATGGTAGGCTACAAACCAAAAAAGATCTTGAAGAACCAAGTGCACAAAATGTCCTTCCCTCCGGACTTCAGAGTCTAAGCAACAATGCTTTCCAAAAGTGTGGAGGGAAGCCCTTGTTGCCACCTTGCAGATTTCCGCTACGTGTACTGGTCTGGTCAGTGAAGAGGTAGAAAACTTGGCTCTACTGGAATGAGCTAGTATGCCTTCTGATGGTTCCTTATGGGCCAAAGTATAGCACATTTTGAGGCACAAGATGATCCACCTTGATAAAGTCCGCTTGTGCACTGCCTTGCCTTTCATTTTGTTGAGAAAACCAATGAAGAGTTGGTCATCTAGTCTGAATTCCTGCATCCTAGCCACGTCAAAGCTAACTGCCTTTTTGGGATCTAGCCCTTAAGAGTCTCTCCTTTTCCTTTGTGGGATGTGGAAGAGGAAAGAAGGCTGGAATGGAATCACCACTTTTGACAGGAAGGCAGCCCTGATTCTGAGAACCAGCTTGTCAGGAACGGAGGTTTTTCACTCAATGTCTGCAACTCACTCAGATGCCTTGCTGATGTGATGGCAATGAGAAAACCGGTTTTTAATGAAAGCAGTCGCAAATGACAACTGTGTACAAAGAGTGACAGAGGGAACTTGTTTGTGAGATCTTTCAAAAACCACATAACAATGTGTGATTTGAAGAGAGACTGCTGTTCAGGAAGACAGAGGAAGGCAGATAAAGCTGATAATTAACCCTTAACAGTGCCTACTTCACACCATTGGTAGACTAATGATAGGGCGAAACATAGGATCAGATAAATGGGCTTGGAGAGGGTCTACGGAGTTGTCTGCACACCACTTTACAAACCTGCTCCACCTATCTGAATACACCCTTTTGGTGGAGTGTCTTCAGACACATAAGATGACATCCATCACTTCAGGGGGCAAAGAAAATGAATTAAGGTTACCCTGCCCAATCTCTATGCATGAAGGTGCAGGCTCTGAAGGTTGGGGTGCCCCTGCGATTGCAAGAGGAGGTCTTCCCTGTGAGGGAGACGGAGCGGAGGGTACAGGGAGAGGTGAATCAAGTCCATTTACCACATCCTTCCTACTGCCTGAAGTTCTGCGCCCTCCTTATTAGGGCGCATCAGCCGGATACAGCTTGGTTCCAGTGGCACAGTGGAGGACATGTCCTGGCAGGTTGGGCTGGACCCTACTGGAGCAGGGGCAAAACTGATTTGCATATGGCCGGGTCCAAACTGAGGTGGCATGGTGGGTGAATACAGACAGACTGGGATGCGGCCCTAGCAATTATGAGTGGCAAGGGAAAAAAATAAAATAAAAATCAAGCATTCCAGCCATCACCTTATTTTCGTTTCACATGACGCCCTAAGCGCGGCAGGTATGCCCAGCTGTGGGTCCCGTGCTCACTGTCCCACTGGAACCCAGCTACACCAGACTGAAGAGCCACAAACAGACGAAACCGGTCTTGGGTTGCTTGTGTTTCGGTTCAAGGAGGAGCTGGCCTGGCAGTTCGGGCTGGGCTGGTCTAATTGGAGCACGGTGAAGACTGATTTGGATATGGCTAGGTCCAAACTGTGGTGGCACGGTGGGTGAAAAACAATAGACTGGGATGCAGCCCGAGTGATTCCTAGTGGCTGAGATTAATCCAAGCATCCCATCCATTACCTTGCTCTTGTTGCATTTGCTGTCCCAGAGGGCACGCACATAACGCCTGAGGAGACAGGTGGAGTTTAGGTTTGAGGGCCACACTGCCAGCTGAAAAACTCTTTACATATTGTACCATCTTTTTGTATTCCATATCTGATGGAGTAGTAGGGAAAGCTCTTAGTGAAAGTTTCAAGGAACAAGGCGCTTGAACAACCAAGCATGCTGGTGATGCAAGAGAAGTAAGGAAAGATGGGACCCCAGGTGCCAGTCTACAGCGTCTTACAATTGTTGTGTGACCTGCAGCAGAACACGTGGGCTTTTCCCAAATCGCAAGGATGGGTTATGTGGGGGCCTCATTAAAGGGGAGCAGGGGCCCTGCGGCATGTGATGTACTATGAAGGACCTCTGCAAGGATGCTGGCTTGGTTTTCAGTGATTGGAACTAGGGTTTCCAACATCTCCGCCGCCATATTTCTCATCAAATGATAAGCGGTGAGCTTAGATGGAGGTAAATCAAGTAAGGGAATACATTCCATTAATGTATCCAACCCATTTGCGTCCTTTAACCCCGCAAAAACTATGTCCAAGGTGACGGATTGCCCGTCCCCATCATCCGTGTCCAGGTTGGTGTCTTCACAAGGATCTGAATCTCCAAAGAAGAAACTCCCCCTTTTCTATAAGCGCTGTGCCTCCCGGCATGAGTCGTGTCGACGTTTCTCAGGTGGGGGAAACATTTCTGGCTGAGACGGCTGCGGACAAGGCTGTGGAATCTAGGACAAGGGTTGCGGGGCTGGTGGTGTCGAGTGTGGCACTGGAGGAGTCATTTGCGGCACTAGAGAGGTAGTGCGGTCTGGCACTAATGGTGAAGATCCTGATGGAAGATTGAGTGGGGGCGGCGTCAGCTGCAGAGATGAACCTGCAGGCAACACTGGAGTTGTATGCGGGTCACTGGCAGAATGGATGGATCTGGAGGAATGGAGCCAGTTAGTGCGGCGTCAGGTGGGCTCCGAAAGCATAATTCATTAGAACCAATGGGCCAGTTGACGCTCCAGAGGGGACCATGCTTTTTCTGAAAAAGTCATACATGGCATTCAGAAAATTGCAAGATCCATTCCAGGGGTTTGAAACTCTTGTAATGGCTGACCAGGCTGAGGCCTCGGGGTCGGCGCTGCAAGTGTCAGCGTCTTCAGGATCTGCACTGGGTACAATCGAACCGCAGGCATTGGATCCTGCATGGTTATCCTCCACTACTACTTGCTCCAATTTGGATGGCTGTGGGAAAAAAAGGGATTTTTTGTGACTTACCTTTGGAGTGGTGTCGATCAGATTTGCCTTGCTTCTTCTTTGAAGACTTCGTCAATGGCAACAACTCTGGCTTCCTTGACCTAGACTTGCATCATCCTATACGTTCATCCCTCGCTCTTGGGGCCGCTGGGAGCGTGGTCTATTGTTTCATTATAGGGCGGGCACTGTTAAATATTTGCTATGTTTTCCTTTAGACTTCTCCCTGCCCGTGTGATGGGAGCTCAGGCCAATCTATCTTAAATTTCCTATTCTTCTGTAGTTTTTACTCCATATACACAAAGAGCATTTTGTTACCCCTAATTAAGAGGCTCAG
The DNA here is from genome assembly GCA_963921515.1 of Calotriton arnoldi. Taxonomy (NCBI): domain Eukaryota; kingdom Metazoa; phylum Chordata; class Amphibia; order Caudata; family Salamandridae; genus Calotriton; species Calotriton arnoldi. The sequence continues at coordinate 1,534,833 of CAWUFW010003266.1, forward strand.
CATTATCAATTATAGAGAAGCATATAGCAAGCTGCTGCAACTTAATGATGATGAGTATCTTTTATGTGGGCACGTTTCTGAAAATTGCTGTACGGGCTCGTTTTACAATGAACACCAATTAGAACTGTAGGCATGTGTGATCGGTTTTTGTGCTCTCTTTGTTCATATGAGTTTGTGAGGTGAATATTTCACAGATTTTGTTCTTTGCATCATACAAGCGGAAAAAAGGGATAAGTGCTCGTATACAGTAGTCTTTTCTTGTTTATTTTAGAGCATGTGCAAGGACAAAGAACAGCCGACACGTGTTTAGCCCAGGGGCCAGCAGGCCAGGGCTTTCTCAAGGCTGAATTCCGACAAAGGAAGTGACAAGGTATGAAAGGACGACAAGTAGTATGGTGGTGAGTGGAGAGAACGAGAAAGTAGTAAGTCAGATACAGAAGAAGTAGAGAAAGAGGGAAAGTGGAAACATGGACACATTAAAGAGGGTAAAGGTTTAGTGAAGAGTGGGAGAGAAATTTGGGAAGATGAAAAAGTGCGGAGGGTAAAGGTTTGGTGAAAAGTGGAAGAGAAATTCAAGTGACACCCAATAGAAGAAATGGTATGTGAAAATATAATTAGAAGGAGAAAAATGGGACAAAAACAAAGACATATTAAGGTCATATCTCATTAAAGCACATGTAAGTAAACAAGTGATCACATGAAGAGAAGTCGAAATGCAAAAATCAAAGACATTGAAGCGAGAGTAGAACAAAGTTAAACACCCCTCAATTAGGTCCACGAACAGAAAACCATCTTTAGCTCCTGTCCAGTTATGCCATAATAGACCAAAGCAAGCATTTGAGTAGCGTATACTCTTGTCACAAATGTACAGACATCCGAATACAGCATCTAACCAACCATGGCATGTGTGCATTAGGGGCAGCGTGGCGCCTAGCAAAAAGGCTCGGTTTCAAACAGTCATGGCCTACATAATAATGAATGTGTTTTCACAGTCATGGCCCACATAATAATGAATCTATTTTCACATGATGAAGGACATTAGAAACCATCCTTACAAAATGGACCAGGACATTCCTTTGAACGGTATTGGTTTAACACAGTGGTAAGCGGGAAATATCAACTCACCAGGACAATCTTTGTGGGTAGGTTGTCTCAAGATCTGTGAAGTTAAAAGATCAGGGTGAAAGCGAGAGAGGGGCCAGAAATTGGTCCGCAAAGACAGCCACACACCAGAGTAGAGAGCGCGATTGCGCAGCAGAAAATGGCAAGAAACTTCGTATAACAGTTGAGCTAAAAGAAGTCTGTATTGGGGAATGACCATACCCAGGGTATGTTGTCCAGTTTGTGCAAGATATCTTTGGTGTCTCTTATGAATGATGGCAGATCTTTCATATGTGGTTGTAGGTGGAAGTCAATGAATTCTCCTACTTTTGAACAGATGGAGTTGATCCCTGCTATGATTCGTCTACCAGGGGGTGGGTAACTGTTCTTATGTATTTTTGGTAGTAGATATAAGGTGGCCATCGTAGGGTGCTCAATATATAGATGCCGCGTGAACTGCTGCAGCACTTTGAGACCGCAGAGACTAATCACCGTGCAGAAGACCTTCATGCTATCGTATCGGTACCCACAAGTAAGTTTTGGACCCCTGTCTTCTTCTGGTAGTGAGGGCGCATTCACTGCTCTCGGTCAACGTAATCTAGTCCTTGCATTTACCTATCCTTAGGTCATACACTTTTGCGACCCAGTTATTTTCATCATCCCTTCCTTCCTCTCAGTTATACACTTTCTACCCTTCGCAGACTGCGCTTCCGACTCAAACAAAGTTTTATACAGTACACCGAATCAGACCCCTCTCTTTACTCCCCTCCGTCACTTGACGAGGCTCTACTTGTTTGCAACACTTGCACGCGATCTTGTCTATAGACTTCCCATTGGGCCGAGCTGACATGCCATTTTTCTTGCCTCTTTGTTACACCACACTAACATTTCCAGGCGACGCCCTTACGCTTTGCGCCTCCTTCCCCTATTGTACAATCGCGCTTTAAAACCTGATGGTCATCCCCAATACAGACTTCTTTTAGCTCAACTGTTATACGATGTTTCTTGCCATTTCCTGCTGTGCAATCGCGCTCTCTACTCTGGTGTGTGGATGTCTTTGCGGACCAATTTCTGGCCCCTCTCTCGCTTACACCCTGATCTTTTAACTTCACAGATCTTGAGACAACCTACCCACAAAGATTGTCCTGGTGAGTTGATATTTCCCGCTTACCACTGTGTTAAACCAATACCGTTCAAAGGAATGTCCTGTTCCATTTTGTAAGGATGGTTTCTAATGTCCATCATGTGAAAATAGATTCATTATTATGTGGGCCATGACTGTGAAAACACATTCATTATTATGTAGCCCATGACTGTTTGAAACCGAGCCTTTTTGCTAGGCGCCACGCTGCCCCTAATGCACACATGCCATGGTTGGTTAGATGCTGTATTCGGATGTCTGTACATTTGTGACAAGAGTATACGCTACTCAAATGCTTGCTTTGGTATATTATGGCATAACTGGACAAGAGCTAAAGATGGTTTTGTGTTCATGTACCTAATTGAGGGGTGTTTAACTTTGTTCTACTCTCGCTTCAATGTCTTTGATTTTTGCATTTCGACTTCTCTGCATGTGATCCCTTGTTTACTTACATGTGCTTTAATGAGATATGACTTTAATGTCTTTGTTTTCGTCCCATTTTTCTCCTTCTAATTATATTTTCACATACCATTTCTACTATTGGGTGTCACTTGAATTTCTCTTCCACTTTTCACCAAACCTTTACCCTCCGCACTTTTTCATCTTCCCAAATTTCTCTCCCACTCTTCACTAAACCTTTTCCCTCTTTAATGTGTCCATGTTTCCACATGACCTCTTTCTCTTCTTCTGTATCTGACTTACTACTTTCTCATTCTCTCTGCTCACCACCATACTACTTGTCGTCCTTTCATACCTTGTCACTTCCTTTGTCGGAATTCAGCCTTGAGAAAGCCCTGGCCTGCTGGCCCCTGGGCTAAACACGTGTCGGCTGTTCTTTGTCCTTGCACATGCTCTAAAATAAACAAGAAAAGACTACCGTATACGAGCACTTATCCCTTTTTTCCGCTTATATGATGGGAAGAACAAAATCTGTGAAATATTCACCTCACAAACTCATATGAACAAAGAGAGCACAAAAACCAATCACACATGCCTACGCTGACTTTGGAACAGGTTGTCTCTGGGTGAAACCACCGTTTTGGTTTGTGCCACAACTCTAAATTTGGGTCCTGACCCCGAACCCTGGTTACACCCACCAGCTACAACCACTACCAATTAAAACTGTTTTATAGTTTTATTCCTGGCTGATGTCAGGCTGTGGAGGTTACTCTCTGAATTTTATTCAGATTTTTATGAAATGGTTGTTTTAAATATTTTGAAAGTATTTACTGTGGTTTTTAAATTTACTTTGATGGATACTTTCGTACCTGAATAAAGAGTTAATTGATTGATTATCCCTCGCTCAGGTCATAAACATTTAAATCTCCCTCTCCTTAGGGTGTATACTGCAACAAGAGCCACAGGTCTTCAAGTACTGACCCTAAGCACCACAAACAAATTTCATGAGGTTCGGTAATGGACATCTATCCTTCGCAAACCATCCACAGGTTGAAACCTGAACATTTCGGGGGAGAAATTTTTAAAGAAAAATAGAACAGCACTTGAAAAAAGATAGAATTTTAGGTGACAATCTCCAGAGTATATTCGAGCTCTGGATTCGCAATGATGGCACGGGAAAAAAGGGAATGGATGTTAGTGCACAGCCGGGGTGTGCTTTATGGCTCCAGTGGCGTCACAGGGACATCTCTTCCAGCGCCGTAAGTGGAATCCGGGCCCCCTGCCGGCATGGAGAGCTACTGAAAACTTTACAGATTCAGTCTGATCCCTGGAATATTCAAAAGGTGAGGAATCTGCACTTAAGTTTCCAACATAATTGACTATTACTGTATACACACTGACAAGACAGACTAATATTTTGGTACCCATTTTCACATTGATGTTGCCAAGTTTGAGGTCAGAGCCCTGAATCTGATATTTAAATATTTAACGAAGAGATGCATTTACCTCAGAACTTTCCAAGAACTGTCTCAAATCAGGGTCTTGCAACAGCGTCGGATGTTTCACAGTGCGCTGCAGATACCTAGAGTGGAACAAATTTAATTTTAGGAATAATGATTGAGTGAGAATAGTGATGACCTGCAGTAAACGTGATTATGAGATCATGTGCATCACGTATGAGGTTCAAGAGATTACAGCAACATAACCTGAAAGTCAGGCACTAGCCTTGCTGACAAGACAACGGATCTGATTTGAATCCTAAGTGCATGCAATAAACAACATTAGGCCATAACAAGGTTTTTCATAATGAAATTATGAAACTACTCTATTAAAGAAATCAGAAGAAATGGTTGCACAGTAATAGTTTAAAGAAGGGTATGTGCTGGCTAGAGTAACAAGCTATTTTTCTACAGTTGGAAACATGTCAACATTCTTCTGCACCATACAACACAGTTACACTAGACAAAACAAAATGTAAGATGAAAGCAGGTAGTATAAAATAGTTAGCATTCTGGATATTGGATGGGTCAAAGAAACCACCACAAAACGCCAACTGTAAAGAATGTTCTCCGTTGCAGACAACTAAAATGGAAGACTTAGGGGCGCTTTGCTTAAGACCTCAAACTCCTGAGGTGATAGTATATTACTTTGAGCTTTTTCATTTTATGCTTCAAGATTTCCATAACACCAGAGTAATTAATAAAAATCATGCAAAGCCAAAGAAACACTGTACTGTTGGAAATACTCATGAGAACTTGGAGAACAAAAAGCTTTTCCCTCTGCTGAAGTAACACACCAGATGGGCTTCAAGGTGGACTATTAAGATGGCTATAAATTTGTATGCTTTCCTTTTGTCTTTTAATTCAATTATGTATTACACACAATGAAACATGTTATTTACTTTATTCTAGAATCACCATAACTTCCGGCCACCAGGCAGACAGAATGGTGCACTTCAAATTTTAAATATTTTTCCTTCAGTTTATATTCAGGCCGGAAAAAAAAAAACATCATTCAAAAACCTTCAAATCACAAATTTCCCGCTCATGACTTACGTTTGCATAAAAAGAGACATTTTGGTATGAGACTTGAATTTGAATAGTAGTAACATTTAGTCTTCAGAGTTACAACTTAGGGAAGGTCATATTCTAATTTGTTACTTCTTGTAAATGTCTAGATCAACCGAGGTCACGCATAAAAAGCACCTTCAGTAGCCAAACTAATAGGTGAAATAAAAGGAATCTAGGGAGCAATTCCTCGTGGCAGATTTTCTGCTGAAAGAGGACTCCAACTTAACTCTCACCAGAGGTTCCCTCTATAGGATTTATTTGCAAGTCTTTTGGGCGCAACGGAAAGCAGGCAGCCACCTACACAAAAGCTATATAAAATAGGTGCGCAAACCTATAAGGTTTTACATGCTATGGGTCTTAATGCATTAAATAATATTTTCCATCTAACCTAGCTATGAAAATTACTCATGTCTCAGGCACCTGGGGTAGTTTTCGATTACAACTATCTCTGTTCAGATGTTTCAATTCATTTTTAGTTTTTCAATTGTTCTGAGATCAGAAAGTGATTACAAAGCCTGAACTTACAAAGTGTGTGCACGAGGGGCCATTATTACAAAGACTCATTTGTTGGGAACTTTTCATGGGTATACTCAGCTATGAAGAGTAAAGTGGGATGTTCAAATGTCATTTAAACTTGATGAGCGTATCCATCAATGACAACAAAACCTGAAATAGAAGTCTGGGAGATGATCTAAGGACATTTATTGCGATGAAGCTTGGAGTAATATTGTAGTACAGCTGGAAGATCATGTTGAAGCACGACACTGTTTACCTGCATAAAAGAGGCACTTGAAGAGGGGAGCCAATTGGTTTGGTGAAAGCTCAAAGGAATCTTCATCTGTATCTTGAGTATGTCTGAGAAATTAAAGAGCTGGGCAAAGAATACAGTAAAGTAGCCTGGGAGGCCAGGGCACAGGATCAAAATGGATTGACAGGGACGTCATATTAAGCTCTAAAGACAAGAGGAAGTTAGATTAATTTACTAACAGTTTTTGCATTTGACCTGGCTAACAGAGTCCAATTAGATTTATGGGAACAAAATTTAATTTCTTTATAAGTTGACAAGCATGCAGCATGGAATTTCCCATTGATTATTGTTCCTAACAATACTGTACAATGGGCCACTAGTAAAAAGTGTTGAGAATATCAGGTCAGATGGAGCCCCAGGCCTTAACCTCTACAATCTATAAACATGCCACTATCTTCATGGCTGCGTCCATTGTACAACAGCTGCTTTGGGACAGCAGCAATTTCCGAGCCATGACAGGGTTCAATTCCACAGCCGCTTTTTAAGAAAGGCTGCACTGAAGACCCCAAAAACAATAGCATGATCACCCTCATTAATTCAGAAGCCAAACACTATGCAAATGTGCTATCAGATGATCTGCAAGTTTGGGCCAAAAACAGGCAGTTTCTGAGAGCAAGAAGGAAAAATAGACAATGCTTTTAGCTCGGTCTATGCCAACTGAATCTGGCACCAAACCACCCAGTATCCTGATCTACGCAAGATTGTAAGACAGTTTTTTATAATATCACATGTGGTTTGCTGTGGAGAAAGTTAACTAAGTGGGGGTCCGTTGTGCTATTCAAAGTTTATACCAGAATGCATGGGTTCACATTACGTTACTTAATAATTGTCTGTATGTAAGACATTTTACACCAATAGAGATCTTAAGCAGAGGTGAGTACTTGCATCCCCTGTTTTTATCCTCTATGTGGCAGACGAAAAAGTTACTTACCTTCTGGAATGATCTTTCTGGTGGATACTCCATCTACCTGCAGATTCCTCACCTTTTGAATATCCCAAGCTTCAGACTAAATCTGGAAATTTACCAAGAGCTCTCTAAGCCAGCAGTGGGAGCTGACTCCATTGCAGCACTGTCCCCTGGGACTTCACTAGAGCCATAATGCACCCCTATCACCGCACTGACATCAGTTTCACATCCATTTTCTTTTTTACAAGCCTCTGATGCAGACAGATCATGACAACAGCAGGTGCAGTTCAACACACACAAAAAATCAGAACCTTATTAAGAAGAATTATTTAATACCAGCCATGAAACGGGGAGACAAGTGGGTGGATGAGGAATCTGCAGGTAGACAGACAATCCACCAGAATGATCATTACCGAAAGTAAGCAACTTTTTCTTCTGATGGATACTTCTACCTGCAGATTTTTCAACTTTTCAATAGATTTCCCAAGAATTACCCAACCTGAAGGTGGATGCAAGACTGGCTACACCAAAAAAATCTTTGATGAACCGAGCAGGTGAAATGGCCTTCCTACCTCACTTCACAGTCTAAGTAATAATGGTAGGCAAAAGTGTGAAGAAAAGACCAGGTTGCCATTTTCAGATTGCTACCTCTCGCCAGAGCAGATGTGGAAGACTGGGGTCTACTGGAATGAGCTTGTATGCCTTCTGGCAGATCTTTATGGGAAACATTGACACACAAAATTATCCACCTTGATGAAGTCCTCTTGTGCGCTGCCTTGCTTTTCATTTTTCCGACATAACTGACAAAAAAAAAAAAAAAAAAAAAAGCCAGTCGCCACCAACCCCATTGCCTCCCTTGGGAACCATATTTTCCATGATTGGCGGGAAAGTGGTTTACTTTGACGACGAATATAGTTAGCTCTTCGTCGGCAATCCACTAGCCCTCTGTATTTACATCCTCCCGAAAATTCATAAGGAGGAGACCTTTCCTCCTGGACGCCCCATTATTTCGGGCATAGATTCCCCAACGGAGCGACTTTCCCAATATGTGGATAAGTTTCTCCAACCATTTGTGGCTAATCTGCCCGCATACATACAGGACACCAGGGACATCCTTCAAAAATTAGATGGTCTCACATGGTCGGACAACCTGCTTTTTGTTACCATGGATGTGACTGGATTGTATACATGCATACAAAAGCACTTTGGGATGCTGGCGGTACAATCCTTTCTGAGAACTCGAACTGCGGATCATATGGAGCACAACGAGATGTTGATAGAGATGATAGACATCATCTTATCAAAAAACTTCTTTATACTTAACGGATCCTGGTACCATCAAGTGCAGGGGACCGCAATGGGTTCCAGGTTTGCTCCCTCGTACGCTGGCCTGTTCATGGGTTGGTGGGAGAGGGAGCATGCCTGGGGAAATATGCCTCCCCCTGGATGGACATGATTGTCTTCTGGGGGAGGTATATTGATGATGTCATCCTGCTGTGGAAGGGTTCCCCATACCAACTAATGGAGTTCCACTAATTTCTTAACAGCAACCCCCACAATGTACATTTGACCATCAAGTACAATCGTAACAGTATAGAATTTTTGGATGTTTTATTCTATACTGAGAATAATATTATACAGAGTACCATCTTTCGTAAACCCACTTCATGCAATAGCACCTTGCATGCGACCAGCGCTCATCCCAAGTCTGTAATAAGAAATATACCATAAGGCGAAATGGTACGTGTTCGCCGGAACTGTAGCACAGAATTGACATTCAGGGAGAATATCCTAGATGTCAAAAATAGATTTAAAAGCAGGGGTTACAGTGAAGACATCCTTGATAAGGCAGACCAAAGAATTCAACAAGCAAGTAGAGCCAGCACTCTGGTGAAAAAACCTAACAGGGCTATGAGGAGGGTTTCAAATTTGCATTTGGCCTTTGTCACCCAATACACTGACAATAGCAACAGGGTGTTTGCGATTCTTAAAAAACATTGGGGTTTGCTGTATGATACGCCCAGTCTGAGGGAACATGTTACGTCTACACCGAAGGTTACTTTTCGTAGGGGCAAAACCCTGAGAAATATACTCTGTCCCAGTTATGTTAGGGACATCACTAACACAACTTGGCTCCCCCAAGCTCCCAAAGGTTTCTTTACATGCCAGGGCTGCAATGTGTGCCCTTTTGGATTTAACAAGATAAAGAAGTTCAGATACAATACCAACAAGGGGTATGAAATAAGACATTTCATCAATTGCAAGACCAAATATGTGATATATGCATTGGGGTGTGAATGTAATAGGATCTACATTGGGAGCACTGTGAGACCACTGAAGCAGCGGATACAGGAGCACGTACGTGCTATAAAGAATAATAATCTTAAATACCCAATGACCTACCATATGGGGGAACATCATGGTGGGGAATGTAAGGTGTGGTTTCATGGCATTGATCACATCCCAGTGCACCCACGCGGGGGGAACAGGGAGCTGGCCCTAGCCCGCAGGGAAGCAATTTGGATTTGCCGTTTGAGATGTATTGAAATGGGACACAATACAGAGGATGAAATGCATTACCATTTATAAATGGTTGGATGACGTTGTGATTCCTTCCTTATGGTTTGATGCACTATTCGCTTTTCTGCACTTTATGAAAGAAATATGCTGCTACATATGTAAGTGCAAGTCTATGTCCAATGTTATCCTTGCATTCATCTCGTGTCACATTCTGGTATTTCCATTCGTATTGTGTCTGATCGGTTAGATGGTTCGATTATACTGAGCCTATACCATATAATATTCTGGGATTTGAATTGAAAGAAATGTGTTGCTATATATGTATGTGCCAGTCTATGTCCAATTTTGTCCTTACCTATATTTCTCACGTTTTTTCTGGTATCTCCATTCTCATGACGTTTGGTTTGTCAGAAGGTTTGATTATATTGAGTCCATACCATTGTACACCATTTGGTATTTTGGGATTCAAAAAGGAAATTTTCCCAGATTCTCCTACACCTATGGTGTCATGGAAAAACGAGGGGTTCTAACTTTTTCTTATATTTTCTCTCATATCTCTCTTCTCTGACAGTATCATAATCCATATTAATGATATTTTAATAGTCAGTGTTTGAGTCATTGATTGATCCTTTGAAAGATGTGCTAATGATATTACATATACTTTTACTGGTCCAGTCCATTTTCACCATGGTAGAATGAATAGTTGTTTCGGCCGTATTTACTCTTCCACATAGATTTTTTTCTCATCCACTTATTCATATGGAACATGCCCTTATACCCTCTTTGTTGTTATGTGCAATTGACATTTTTATCTCTAATTCACGCCAGGGACATTATGGACGTGTGTTTGGCTTTCCTTTGATCTATATAACCTCGAGAGAAGACTGAGCTCCTTGTCCTTAGGGTTCTTTATCCGCCTTGATCCCGAACGTGTTTTCTTTTGCCCCGTACTATGACAATTGAACGCCGTTTATAAATATGTCTGTCTGTCTCGCGGCAGTCTAGTAGGATTCTCATATATTATACGACCACTTGGCGCAATTCAATATATAATATGTAAGAATCTTTTTGATTTGGTGCATTTTTTTTGCTTCGCACTATAACGCCGCTTTATAAATATTATGAATATTGTAAATACAGAAAAGGAGAGAAAGGGGGAAGGAACAGGGATTTTTTTTTTCTTCTGTCGTGTGATATTCTATATGGATGCCCACATATCATATGATTATTCGGCTTGATTAGATACACAATGCTAAATAATGTTTTTGAACCATCCAGACCATCTTTCGAGGGTTTTTTAAATTAAGTTTCTTTATAATTTTGGTCATTTCAAGATGGCGCTTTGTTATTAGTACATTTTGGGGCGGTTACGTGGTCACGAAAGGCGAACAAGCCACGTGATCATGATGTTTCTCTTGGGAAGATATAGGAGGGACCACAACATGGTCTCGCTTTCGATGGCTGTTTAGGAGACCGCGTTCTGCTCGGATCGAAGTAAGTAGCGCATTTAGCGATATCGGATGTTTCTAAACCGGCAACTTTCATGTGCCGAAGCATGGGGCGTTTTAGTATAGACAACGATGGATTACTTTTGGCAACTTGGGCGTATACGTCCTGGACCCCAAGTGTGGATTTTTTTTTTGTGTGAGTGTTTTATGGATTGTGGTAACTAGGGCGAATATGTCCCAAAACCTGTGTAGATTTTTACACAAAGGTTGTTTTTTTAGCGAGTGATTTATGGATTTGGGTTACCGTGGGTTTATAAGCAGCGTGGCATAACTCCACGGGGTACATTAATGGGGTGACCTCTCATGGTAGGGAATGTGTATTGAAATATTGAGCTATAAATATGTAAGGCACATCTATTTTCGGATCAGACTATTTGTTTAACGAAGCAGACCATTTGTTTAATGAAGTAGACCATATTATAAAAGGTGTAAAATGTAATCAATATATTGGTTTGCTTGCAGGTCATGCTGGATATTATCCACCATTTGCTATGAGTTCTTAATTGAACTTATTGGTTTTACATTACTCTACTTCTATGGTTATCATGCCATTTGCTCTCGGACACCTCGTTATGCACATTGTTGGATATTGGACATCTGCATAGCTCTATATCGTTTTCTTTTGGATTACCTGTACAATACTGCGAACAGGTAAGCAGGATGATCATATATGGAACGCTCCAAGTTATATATTTTTTAGATAACGGAGCATTTATTGGTGATCGTATTAAATTTACCTCTGTGTTTTTGTGCCTCTAGAAACCACTTGGCTGTAATAGTCTTCCGCATGAGACAGCATCAGTTGCAATTGGACAACAACAGATCTGATTGGTCTGTGGCTGGTATTTCGCTTCAGTATGTTGCCATTTGTGTTTTTATATTGGGCATCGCACATGGTGTATTGGTGCTCTTCTTCGGTTTCGAAATGGGGTGTATGCAATGTCCGGCATGCTCTTCTTATTTACGTCTTTCTGGGGTCACCTCGATAACAAGGTGGCGTGGATCTCAGCAGTCTTTGGCCTCTGTATAGAGGACAAGAAGGCTATATTTTTTCTACACACACATCTTGCCTATTTGGGTTACCACCTAAGTATCACCCTTTCTCGCTTTCTCTCTCTTCCAATTATCCGGTTTCTTTTTCCTCTTTCCATTTAGTGGACGGACACATGCATGATATTTTACATGTTGCTTGATGGTTTTAAATGTTTTATGTGAATAGTGATTGGCAGGTGCAATTTTTGGGTATGGCGTATATCTAGGTCTCTTTATATTATATACATGTTCTTTTTATGTATAATACTTTTGTGGCATGAAATAAGTTTGTTGATTGTGCTGTATAGTGTCTTTTGTGAATGTTTTGTACATATATATATGTTTTTTAACTTTCAGCCCTGAAGAAGTCCTATGTCTAGAGGACGAAACGCGTTGGCTGATGACTTTTGGTTAAAATGGAATAAAAAAAAGAAGAAAAGACGACTTTGCATTAGCAGTGATTTTCTGTATCAAATCAGATTTCTTTAATAATTATGCACATATTCATTTACGGACTTTATTGTTGACAAATTGTGGTGCAGAGCCAATCCAGTGGTTTTTGTCTTGTATCCCCTTCAGTGGGGAGGTGCTCCTGGACAGGGGGCTCATTTGGCTTTCGGCACACAAAATTGTCTATGGTTTATATTATATGGGTGATTGACGGTACGGGTGCTGCATTTCGCATATGGTCCACTGTCCATTGTTTGTAAGTATAACCGACAAAGAGCTGGTCATCCAGTCTGAATTCATTTGTTCTATCCATGCAGAAGCTCGCTGCTTTTAGGGCCTAGGCAGTGGAGTCTCGCCTCTTCCTTTGTGGGATGTGAAAAAGGAAAGAAGGCTGGCAGGGTGATGGATTGTACCAGGTGGAATGGGGTAACCACTTTTGGCAGGAAGGCAGCCCTGGATCGGAGAACAAGCTTCTTAGAAAAGAAAGAAGTGAAAGGAGGTTCTACACGCAATGCCTGCAACTCACTAACATGCCTTGCTGTCTTGATTGCAATTAAAAAAATAGTTTTAAAAATAAGAAGTAGCAAATGTCAACTGTGTAACGGCTGAAATGGGGGAACACATTAAAAATGTTAAAACAAGATTTAGGTTCCACTGAAACATTAAAAAGAGTGACAGAGGGAACTTGTTTGTGAGACCTTTCAAAAACCTCATAACAATGAAGCTGTGAAGCGGCTAGTCAGGAAGACAAAGGAACTGCAAAAAAGCTGCTAAGTAGCCCATAACCATGTCCACTGCACACCAATGCTGAGCTGATGATAGGTTGAAACGTGCACCGTCATACAAAAAGGCTTAGAGAAGGTCTACTGAGCTGTCTGCACACCATTTTACAAACCTGCTCAATCTACCTAAACACACAGTTTTGCTGAAGTGTCTTCGGGCACATAAAATGATATCCACCACTTCAGGAGGTAAAGAAAATGAATTCAGGTTACCTCACCCAATCTCCAGGCATGAAGATGAAGGCTCTGAAGGTTGGGGTGCATTCTCTGCCCATGCGATTGCAAGAGGAGGACTGTCCTGTGAGGCTGGTGGAGCAAAGGACACAGAGAGGGGTGAATCAAGTCTGCATACCACACTCTGAGGCCAGTACGGCACTATGAAGATAACTTGGGGCCAGTCGAGGGAAATCTTCCCCAAGACCTGAAAGATTAAAGGTATGGGAGGAAACGTGTAGTGAAGTGGAAACCTCTAACTAAACGCGTCCTCCAAGGCTCCCTGCTGCAGATACTGGAGGGAACGCCACTTCGTGCAGCGAGTATTGGAGGATTTCCCGGTAGGGTAAAGATGTATTGGACTACCTCCAGTTATAGGCACCAGTATAAGATAACACCGACTGATACTACATGTATGTACACTGAATGCACAGGCTAGGCGGCTGGCTATCAGCCACATCTGATGGTCCTGATGCCAGGACCAGAGCCATAGAGCTTCTCGGTAGAGAAAATGCAACTCTACTCCTCTGTTTATTGATGTATCTCATCGCTGTCCCATTGTCCATCGAGATTGACTGGCTGCAAAGTGATGGGAGGAAGGCTTTGAGAGCCAGCTGGATCGCCCGTAACAGATTAATGTGGAACATTTGCTTTTCTGGAAACCTGAAGCCTCTGATCTCCATCTCCTCCATATGAGCCCCCCATCCTATGATGGAAGCATCTGTGATAACTGGTGTCACCATTCGTGGGGGTTGGAATCGCCACCCTTGAGACGGTTTTCCTTCCACACTCCACCACTGCAAGTCCACTACAGTGTCCCTGGAAATTATGACAGAGGCTTCAAGATCTTCGTTGTGTGGAACATATTGTCTGCAGAGCCACCACTGGAGGGGCCTCAACTGCCCGTGTGAGTGACCAACAGAATGCAGAAAGCAGGTAGACCTAGCAAGTAAGACGGTCAAGACTGGTACATGTGCCCCACTCTAAATTATCAGAATTATAGACTGAACGTTCTGAAACCTCTGTGTAGGGGGAAAGGCTCAATTCAATGTGGTTTCCAGTATTGCCGCTATGAACAGGATGCACTGAGAGGGCACCATGCGGGTTTTGGTAGGTTTATGTTAAAGCCTAGATCAAACGGCAACATGTGCGTGGTCTGCAGGTGGCGCAGGACCATCTCTGGTGAGCTGGCCTTCTGCCAGAATGCCTGCCCTTCTGAGATGGGCCTCTACCACTGCCATCACCTTCGTGAAGACTTGTGGTGCTGAAGTCAGACCAAAAAGAAGGATGGCAAACTGGTGGTGTTCAGATCCCACAGTAAACCACAGATAGTTCCTGCAAGACCACTGGATAGGAATGTGGATATATGTGACCTGCAGGTCGACAGAGATCAGCCAATCATCCACTTCCAGGGCAAGTAGAATCTGAGCTAGTGACAGCTTCTTGAACTTTTCCTTTTTGAGAAACAACTTCAGAATCCTGAGGTCTAGGTTAGGACAAAGACCTCAGTCCTTTCTGGGGACAAGGAAGTACTGCGAAAGCACCCCTGACCGTGTTCCTTTTCTGGTACCAACTCTTGCCCCCTTTACCACAATTTGCAAAATCCACTGGTCTGAAGCAATGGCCCTCCAGACTTGTGGAAAGGAGACCCATCCTCCAACCGGCTCCCCGTGGTCTGACAAGAGGGAACTAGGGCTGCTTCGCTGAAGTGCCTCGAAAGAAGGAGGAAGAGAAGGAGGGAAGGCACGGTAGGGCTCTTGTTCTTCCTTAGCCCCACCCTCTATATTTTCTATACCACAGGTTTGTTTGTTGTTGCTGTTGAAAGGATTGCTGCTGACAATTATGAAGGAAAAACATTGAGAACCCACAAAATCTCTTAAATCGGTGGAATCTTTCTGCTGCATCTGGAGACCCAGGAACTTTGCAGTTGCCTTACTTTCCTTTAACTTTTCTAAAGAGGAGTCGGCCAATGCCACAAACAGAGGAGAACCATCAAAAGGTAGGCCAATGAGTATTGTCTGGAAATATTGAGAGAAACTGGCATTCCTCAGCCATGCGTGTCGACACACAGAAATAGACATCCCCAGTAGCCCTGACAACAGAGTCTGCAGTGTCCAGGCCCAACGGGATCACTTGCTTTGAAACAGCTTGTCCATCCCCTATTGGCTCTGAAAAGGAGAATGTTACTTACCCAGTAAGCATCTGTTCTTGCATGTAGAGCTGTAGATTCACATGCTTTGCATACTCCTGCCATCTAGTGTTGGGTCCGGAAGTTTGCAAGTTGTTTTTCTTTGAAGAAGTCTTTCCAGTCACGAGGTAGGTGACTCCTCCTTTCGGTGATAGTGCGCATGGGCTTTGACTCCATTGTTAGATTGTTTTCTCGCAGAGGGTGAGAATGGAGTTAGTAAGAGTAGAATAGAGATGTCCATGCGTATGTATATAAAGTAAGAGAGAACTGCAACAGGTATAGGTACCCGGGGAGGTGGGTGGGCGCATGTGAATCTACAGCTCTACTTGCCAAGAACAGATGCTTACTGGGTAAGTAACATTATCCGTTCGAGGCATGTGAGCTGTGGATCACATGCTTTGCATAGACTAAACAGCAGTATTCTCCCAAAGCGGTGGCTAACTTGTAGCTGTTGGTGTTTGAAAGAGTGTTCTAAGTACTGCCTGGCCTACATTAGCTAGTTGTCTTGCTAACACATGTACACAATAGTGCTTAGTGAATGGGTGTGGTGTAGACCATGTTGCAGCCTTACAAATGTCAACCATGGGAATGTTTCATAAGAAAGCCATAGTAGCCCCTATTTTGCGAGTGGAATGCACTCTAGGGGGTATTGTTAAAGTTCTTTTTGCTTTTGCATAACAAGTTTGTATGCATTTAACAATCCACCTGGCAATACCTGATTTGGGCATAGGATTGCCCTTGTGAGGTGGAGCAAAAGCAACAAAAAGTTGTTTAGTCTTACGGAATGACTGTTCTTTATATGTAGTATAAGAGGGCTCTTCTGACACCTAAAGTGTCTCGAGCTCGTTCTGCTACTGAATCTGGTTGAGGGAAGAACACCGGTAACTCAACCGACTGATTGACGTGGCAGGCAGAAACTACTTTAGGTAGAAATTTAGGGTTGGTACGAAGAACCACTTTGTCTTTGTGAAGCTGGAAAAAAGGTTCTTCTATGGTTAGTGCTGTAGCTCACCCACTCTCCTCAGTGAAGTGACTGCAATGAGGAAAGCGATTTCCCAGGAGAGAAACTGCAGTTCACATTTATGCATGGGTTCAAAAGGTGGGCCCATTAATCGTGTGAGGACTATGCTAAGATTCCACTTTGGGGCAGGTGGAAGTCTTGGTGGTATAACTCTTTCTTAGTCCTTCCATAAAAGCTTTAATAACTGGTAATCTAAAGAGAGATAAGTGTTGTCTGTTTTGCAGATACGCAGCTATCGCAGCGAGATGTAAACGGATAGAAGTGTAAGCTAATTCTGACCGTTGCAAGTGTAACAAATAACATGATATTTTGTATAGAAGCATCAAGAGGATTGATGTTGTTATTTATTACAATAAATAACAAAACGCTTCCATTTAGCTGCATAACAAGTTCTTGTAGTAGGTCTTCTGGCCTCGCTAATAATGGTCATACAGTCTGGTGGTAGATTCAGATAACCAAACTCTATGACTTCAGGAGCCAGTTCGCTAGGTTCAGTTCTTTGGGATCTGGGTGTTTGATTTCTCCTTGGTTCTGTGTGAGGAGATTGGATGTGAGATGCAGCTTTTGATGTGGAACTACTGATAGCTCTAGGAGGGTCGTGAACCAAGGTTGACGGGCCCATGTGGGAGCTACTAAAATCAGTGTGAGGGATGTTTGCCAGAGTTTCCGGAATGGAGCCGGAGTTCTGACTATGCATGTCGCGACATCGAGCCAGACGGTCGCGGAGCGTTTTCTTGGAGCTGAAAGATTTACACATGTCGCAGTCTTGTTCGTTGTGCTCCGGGGATAAGCACAGGTTGCACACTTCATGCGAGTCGGTGGGCGGGAACTTCGCGTGGCACTAAGGGCAGAATTTGAATGGAGTCCGTTCCATCGACTGTGAGGCAGACTGACGCGGGTATACCCGACGGCCTTCTACGAGTTTCCCGATCGAAAAGAGTTTTTTGTTTTAAATACGATATGCGGAAAAAAGGATTATGCGATCGAAAACAATACCGTCGAGGGTAAGTGAATTGCGCACCGAGGGGAACCCGAGAAACGATGTTGAACCGGAGCACAGCAATTCACGTCCGAACCCGATGGCGGAAAAAAACAATCTAACAATGGAGTCGATCCCCATGGGCACTATCATTGAAAGGAGGAGTCACCTACCTCGTGAATGGAAAGACTTCTTCGAAGAAAAACAACTTGCAAACATTCGGACCCAACACTAGATGGCAGGAGTATGCAAAGCATGTGATCTACAGCTCACATGCCTCGAACATGGGCTTACAGATGAACCAGAAGATTAGGCAGAACTGCCTGTGCCATGTCCGAAAGGGCGTGCACATAACATCAGAAATGGCATTTAGCGATTTGAAGGCCATTCTGTCTGCTGAAAGGTATTCTTCACATATTGTTCTATCTGTTTTGAATTTCCTATCTGATGGAAGAGTAGGGAAATGTCCTGGGTACAATTTCAAAGAATAAGATGCTTGAACAACCAGGCTTTCCAGCAATGGATGGGAAGAAAGGAAAGATGGGTCCCAAGGGGTCAGCCTACAGCATCTTGCAATTGTTCTGTTGAATGCCATGAAAGATATGGGCTTTTCCTAAATCGCAAGGATGGGTTCTGCAAGAGCTAAAGGGGTAAAGGGGATAAAGGAGTTCAAAGGGGAGCAGGGGCTCCGCGGTATGTTATGTACTATGCAGGACCGCTGTAAAGATGTTGGCTTTGGTTTCAGTCGTTAGAAGCTGGAGTTCCAACATCTCCACCACTTTCTTTATCACTGAATGGTAAGTGGTGACCTCAAGCGGAGGTAATACAGTAGGGTAATACAACTCCCTTTCTGGTGATGTATCTAACCCACTTGCGTCCTTTGACCATGCAAAATTTGGGTCCAAAGCTCATCCCCACCACTGGTTGGAGTCTTCATAAAGATCAGAATTCCCCAAAGAAGCAGCTCCCTTCTTCCATAAGCCACTGTGCCTCCCGGCATGAGTGGTGTTGAGGAATCTTAGGTGGGGACAATGCTTCTAGCGGGGTCAGCTGTGGTGATGGTTGTGGACCTGGGGACTTAAGTTGCGCAGCCGGTGGCATTGAGTGTGGTGCTGGAGGAGTAGCTGATGTGCCGGAGATGTAGTCAGGTCCGGCGAAGATGAAGATCCTGCCAGCTGCAGCACGAGCCTGGAGGCGTCAAAGTAGTCACGTATGGCATCGGATCAGGTCACCGATAGCCGTGGGCGAAATGGAGTGAAAGGAGCCAGTTGGTACAGCAGATGGAGGGCTCAGAAAGCGTATCCCATTGGACACAGAGCCAGTCGGTGCTCCAGAGGGGACAACGCTTCTTTTGAACATGTCATGCATGGCATTCAGAAATGCTGCCTGGTCCGTTCCAGGGGTGGAAAATTCTGAGAATGGCTGACCAGGCTGGAGTCTCGGGTTGGCCACCCCAGGTGGTAGCTCCTCCAGAATCAGCACCAAGTCTAATGGAACAGCAAGTGCTGAATCCTCTGTGGTATCCTCCACTACTCCCGCCTCTGATGTGGATGGTTGCAGGGAGAGGAGGGGGCCTTGCCAACTTACTTTTGGAGTGGATTCACTCAGATTTGTGTTGCCTTCTTTTCATGCATTTACTTCGATGGTGACAATTCCGGCCTTCTCAACCTCACCCTGGACTTCTGTCGTCCTCTGCGTTCAACCGTTAATTGGGCCATAAACCACTGGCCTCCCTCTCCTTAACTGCGGTGTATACAGCGACAAGAGCGGCAGGCCTTCACATCATGGTTGGATCCCAATCACCACAAACAAATTTCGTGATGGCATCAGGGCCGGACTGGGAAACGAAACAGGCCCTGGCAAACAGCTCGGCCGGCCCCCCTGGGGGTGAGAAGGGGGGTGCGGTCGAGCGGCCTTGTTACAGGGGGGCGATATTGCCGGCCGCCGGTAACAAAAACGGCCCCCCAGGGCATAAAACCGGCCCCTACCCTGGCGGCCTACCGGGGAAACGCCCGGTGCCCGCAACGGCCAGTCCGGCCCTGATGGGCATCTGTCCTTCACAATCCCTGCACGGTTTGAAACCCAAACTTTGAGGGTGACATTTTTAGAGAAAAATAGAACTGCACTTGGAAAAAAGTAGAATTTTAAATCGACAGCGTTGACAATCTCCTGAGGCGATTCGCGGTACAGATTTGTGATGGAGTGGAAAAAAGTGAGCGGATGTCAGAGCGCCGACTGGGGCACTTAATGGCTGCTATGGTGTTACAGGGATGATGCTTCTTGTTTCGAAGTGGAGCCAGCGCCCTCTGCCGGCGTGAAGAGCTATTGAAAGATTTTCGGATTCAGTCTGGCACCAGGGATATTAAAAAAAGTGAGGAATTTGCAGGTAGAAGTATTCATCAGAAATGGGCGATATGCCGGCTAATGATAGATCTTGATCACTCAAAAACAGGACTTCTGCAATTATCAATATATATAGTTAAAAAACAGTGTTATGAGATTAAACTTGTGTCAGTGTGCAATTGCTGTTAACACATTTGGCAGGCTAAGAGAATTATTATAGCAAAAAGTTTAGGGCAGTGAACCCAATTAATTTGAATGTGATAATTTTTAGCGAATGAATTATAAATTCAGGGAAGTGGTTGTTTCTGAACGATGAGCCAACTAGCAGGGTGCCAACAAACAAATATCTGGGCGTTTGTCTTTATGATCAGGAAAGCCATAGGTTCATTTGACCAGCAGGAAACAAGTCTGCATCTTTAACATTTATAATCTTTCGTCTATGAAATTGACTGGCCTTGCTTTGGAACCTCGTTTTGAGGTACGTTGCTATGGTCCTCAGTTATGTGAATGAGGCTTCTTAGGGGAAATTAGGTCCCTAGTTATACCTTGTGCAGTGAAATTTGTTAAGAAGACTGAATCAAATCTCCTCACTTGAACATCTGAAGCTCAGACAAGCCTCGAGTTTGGCCTGTTGAATTTGGAATGGCAGCAAACTGTTCACTACTTAGGTGCCAGTACCAGAACTAAATTGGTAAGCCTACCTCTTTAAAAGCGACATTGTGGAAGGTGCTGTGAACTCAGAAAGAATGAAGAAGCTTCTGGGCTGCCTGCTTGTACAACGCGCAACAGGAATTAAAGATAAAGCAACCTTGGATTTCAGGGGTCTAGTTGGCGCATCCAGATACTGAAGAAAGCCACAAAACAAATCGTTTGTCTTTAGATTTGCTAATAAGAAAGTGACCAGATGTTCTTATAGAAGCATAGTCACCAAATGTATTTCTCATATGTCATGCAACAGGTCATCAAACTTAACTACCTGCAAATTTTGTTGGGCCTTTTCAGTTTTAGTGAAGATGGTCGGTGAGGGAAGTTGAAAAGTTTCGACTCTGTGCCCGCTCTCAGAAATCTAGCACACATTCTATGCTGCTGTTCATATTGTGTCCATGAATGCAAACCCTTTTTCAAGCCATGGTTTTTTAAAACGTTATTTGTGAATAAATCCATCCATCGAACAAAATAACAGTTAAAGTGGCGCTATAGGTAGTTGTTGGAATGAGACAGGAGCCAACATTAAAAATCCCAAACACACTGAAATATGCCAGCTTAGTGAATTCACCAAAACGCGTGCCCGCATCATGCTCTGCTAAGGACCTCACATAATACCTTTTCCATTTCAATTTCCCTTCCTTGTAATTGGTTTCTTTGCCTCTTTTAGAATGTCCATACAGTGCCTTGGCACTAGGATGCAGCAAACAGCTAATCTTTTAAAAACTTTATGAAAAGGTAAACCTAGATTGTGTGCTCAGAGGTCATCTGGAAGCGAGTTCCACCACTTTGTGGCTAAGATACAGAAAGGAAGTCCACCAAACCTAGCATGGTAAAGCCCGATGACTAGCAAAAGACCACTTTAGAATGCGAGTCGGCTGGTACTGAATACACTTCTGTTGAAGATAGGCCCATGTTGGTGGAAGGCCTTGAAAACCAAGCATAGTGATAAGAAGATGCTTTGAAAGTAAGAAAGCCAATGCAGATCTCCAGCACCTTAAAAACAGGTGCTCTGATAGATTAAGTGCAAGATAGGCAGCTGCATTCTGGATAAGCTAAAGTATATAGGCTATAGAGCCAAAGAGGACAGTTACAGTAATCTAGGCGACTAGAATGATTTCTTGAATCACTAGATGTCGTGATTGAAAAACCAAGCATGAAATGGCTTTATGCAACAATCTTAAATACAAAAGAAATTACCTGAAGCAAGTTTGTTGTGCTGACATGTTTTTTTATCTCAATTTGTCTTTATTGGCATTTATAATAAGAGACAACAGAGAATACAGTTTAGATTCAGAGCAGAGAGTAATATCGTCTATGCATTATAATTCTAGACAAAAACAAGTTCCCAAGATAAGAAAGAAAAAGAGAGAGAGGGGGGGGGGAAGGGAGGAGAGAACAGGGAGGAAAACAGAATTGGCTTTTCTATGCTGCACGAGAGGCAAGTTCCGCAATAAGGGCTATACAACCAGAGCGGAGAAGTAGGAAATGGCTGGCATCTTCTAACATTAGGTAAGTTTAACCGCAATAGCGTGAGTAGAGCCGCAGAAACTCTCTTGCATTTGAATGTAAAAGGCGTTCCCAGAGTCAGCATGAGCGTGGTCATAAAGGAGCCGTCAAGTCGGGCTCCAGGGTCTGAGCGTTCGGGGGGAATTCATTGTTTGGTTGACTAAGGGAAGATTCCTGTGTGCGTAAATACAGTAGTAGTGGTTCCCAAATGTCTTTAGGATGGGATGTTGGTGGCATCTGCTCCCAGTAATTAGCCAGTTGTTCTTGGCAGTAAGTTGCATCTTGAAGCCAGGATTTGGGTTTCGGTGCCAGTTTCCATCCCCAATGTATGGCGACACGACGTTTCGCCAGCAAAAGAAGCAAAGCCGTTAAGCGACGGGTTGCTGGTGGGAGGTCTTTTACAAAGCCCAGGAAACATATCAATGGTGTTTGAGAAACTGAGTAACCCAAGATCTGCCCTAGGGTATAGAGTACATTCTGCCATTATTCCCTAATCAGGGGCAAATCCAGGTAGGTGTATAAAAGTAGCTTGTGGACTCATGCATTACCTGCAGCATGCATCAGTTGCGAGCCCCATTCGTACCAATTGTATCGGTGTGTGATAGAGGTGATCTAGAAATTTAAAATGAATCAGTCGCAGTCTTTAGTTAGGAGAGAGAGCAGCTATTTGTGCGCAACAATATTTCTATTGTTCGTCTGATGGGGGAAACTATTTCACGCTTCCATAGTGAGCGAGCATTGGGGGTGCGAATGGGCGCTGTGTCTTGCATAATGTTGTACAGTCTAGTGACCAACTTACAGGGGAAGGTTGTAGTAAGCATATGTTCAAGAGCATGCAGCGGTGGCTCGGGGAATGTGTCGTGCAGGGTCCTGCATGTGGCGTGCAGCTGGTAATAGAGCATGGTGTCCAGTGTAGTAGGTTTGGGAGTGTCATCTGAGGCAAAAGGCGGGATGAAGCAATTTTCTGGATACAGGTCTGCAAAGGTGGCTAAGTGTCTCTGGCATGCACGGGATCTAGCACCTGCAGTCTGCAAGGCAGGCAAAAGTGGGTTGCGGGCTAGTGGAATAGATGGATCATATAGGGCGGAAGCTGAGCCTGGCGGCGCAAACTGTCCCACGCCCATCGCAGGCACTCCACTGTGTTGACCTCTCTGAGCAGGGGTTTATAGCGTTGGTAGAGTGCAGTGGCTAGCGGCCAGGGAGAGGCGACATCCATCTCCACCACCGTGTGGGGCTGACCCTTGTTGGATATAACCAGTAGTGTAGGTATTGAGCCTGCGCACATAGTGCATGCAGTTGTAGGTCAGCTGCACTAAGACCCCCCTGGCGAACTGGGAGTGTAAGTATTTCCCATGCAATTCGGGGTTGCCTGCCAGCCCATGCAAAGGATATCCGGTTGGACCGTAAACACTTAGAGAATGAGGCAGTGAGTGGTACAGGAACGTTGCTAAATAAGTACAGAAATTTAGGTAGTAGTATCATTTTGGCTAATGCCAGACGTCCCGTCAAGGTGAGTCTGTTCCACGTCAGGAGTTTCTCTTCGAGCCAAGTCATTGCCCGTCCATAATTTGCCTTCTAGAGATCCTCAACGTCTCTGGTCATCCAGATCCCCAGGTAACATACAGGCTCTCGTGCCCACCTCAATGGAAACTCCGAATCCACTGGAAGGGTGGCGTCGGTTAGTGTAAACAACGTGGACTTAGCCCAGTCAATGTATATGCCTGAGTAGCCGCCAAATTGTACAACTTCAGGTATAATGGGGTCTAAGTTGGTTTGTGGGTTCCGGACATATAACGTGATATCGTCCACGTACATGGATATTAGGAGATTGCGTGTCGTAAAGTTCAGTCCACGCTATGCATGGTGTTGCTACAATCAGGCAGCCAGAGGCTGCACTGCTATCGCAAACAATTAGGAGATAAAGGACAGCCCTGGCGGGTGCCCCACATTATAGGCAATGGATTTGATAGCATACCACTGAGGCTCAGTCTGGCCGTCGGAGATGTATATAATAACTGAATGAGTCGCACAAACTTGGGGCTTACACCAAGGCGGGAGAGAAGAAAGAATAAGTATGGGCACTCTAGCGAATCTAACGCTTTTGTGGCATCTAGGAGGGCGGCAATCGCCGGTAGGCTGGGCTCCACACTGTGGAGCACTGCGAATATGGTGCGCAAGTTGTACATTGTAGACCGGCCCAGAACAAAACCGGATTGGTCTAGACACTATATCGGGCAGGAGCATGAGGAGACGGTGGGCAAGCAATTTTGCAAATATTTTGTTATCTATATTAATCATCGACAGATAAGAGTCACAGTGAATAGCTGGCTTGTCAGGTTTCAGGATGGTCACAATGACAGCCTCACGGAGCAATGGGGGGAGCTCTCCTGTAGATAGGGAAGCCTCACACATAGCCTGTAGATGTGGAATCAACAGAGCAGCAAACTCTTTATAGAAGGAGGCTGTTAGGCCATCCAAACCCGGTGCTTTATCACTTGCCAAGCTTTGTATGACTTGCCACAGCTGCTCCTCCATAAATGGAGAGTCAAGGAATGCACGATGGGAGCAGTCAAGTCAAAGTATTTGTATTGTGTTGAAGTACTGTTTAAGTTTGGCCGTGCACGGGGGCCCAGTGGTGCTATAAAGTTGAGCATAGTATGAGGTCATAGTGTGGAGCATGCCTTTGGGCTTGGAATGCCGTAATTGTTGTTCTTCCAGCAGTTCGACCATGTATTCGGAGGACAATGGCTGCCGGAGCATTTTCCCCGGACGGTTCCCCTCACCATAGCTGCGCGCCACCGCATCAGGTGAGAAAACGTAGCTCCTGTGATGCCTCAGTTGTATTCAGTGAGTGTCTCCCTAAACTTTGCCATGGTGGATGGGGATTTGGATGCTCTGTACTCCAGCTCCAAAACCGGGAGGTGGCTTTCCAAGGACGCCAGGCGTGATCAAATTGCATTGAGGACGCCGGCTAGTTTCGCAATGCATACCCCTACAATTATGACTTTGAAGGCTTCCCATAGTGTCAAGGGTGAGGGTGAGGAGATGGAGCCTTTGTTCTGTTCAAAGAAGTCTATTATAGCTATGTGCACTTCAGCTCAAAAAACAGAGTCACGAAGAGCACCGTGCTGTAGTAGTCATAAGAATGCACGTGATATTGTCAGCGGAAAGGCGAGTACAAGAAGTACAGGAAAACGGTTGGATAGGGTTCTGGACTGGCGGGAGACCTCAGTAGTCCATGTCAGTAAGTCTTGGGAAATAAGCCAATAGTCTATGTGGGACCATGTGTCATGCACTGATGTATAGCATGTACCCTCCATGTCTCGCTCGTGCTTATACCGCCAGGCGTCTACGAGAGAATTGTCAGTCATGAGTGTATGTAATTGCACAGCAGCGTTAGGGTGGAGGGGCGAGACGTACCTGAGCGATGCAGGACAGGGTCCAATATGACGTTGAAATTGCCCCCCCAAATGATCGCACCAGTCTCCATGTTAAGGATGTGGCGCCATACAGTCACAAAGAAGTCTGGACAATCATAATTTGCGACAATGTGAGACAAATATTACGGGATGTTGGTGTAAGATGCCGGTCACTATGACGAAACACCCCTCAGTGTCCCCGACAGTCTGGCTCAGATGCCATGGTATGCCCTTGTGCAACAGTATGGCAGTCCCCCGGGCGTAATTGGAATAAAGTGAGACGTGTGTCTGTGCACCAGCCCGCCCTAAGACGGGAGGCTGTCAAAGGGGTGAGATGATGTTTTTGAAAAAAGCATATATTCATGTGATGGCGTGCTATGTAGGCGTGAACTAACTAGTCTCGCTTTGCGCCGATTGTTGAGGCCCCTTATGTTCCAAGTAAGGCATCTAATGTCAGCGGTCATGATGCTGTGGTAACAGAGTTAAGAATGTAATGTATGAGGGCTAGGGCTTCTGCATGGTCGCACGGGAGAAGTGGTCAAGAAAGGATGTGTTAAGTTGTCTCGTGTATGAGGAATGTGCAGTACAGGGAGCGACGTGGTGTTGGTTGCCATAAGTAAGGTCTGTTGGGAGAAAAAGCAAGGAAAGCAAAGAGGAACATCAACATGTTTACTCACCCTCAGCCACTTACACCCCCAAACATGGTGGAGTTCCAGATCCCACCCCCCTCCCAAACCCATACCACATATGGAACAACATAGTTGGGAATTATCTTTGGAGGCAGAGTCATACCAGGCGAACTGCCCAATCTATACTAGACTGGGTGGCCGTAGGGCAGATGTGCCTCGTGGGTATTCCCAACGGCAACTGGATGATAGAAGAGATATGCCCAGTGTCAATTTGACCAAGCGGTCAGAGTGAGACGGCATAGTGAGGAACCATGATCAGGCCCGCCACGAGCAGGCGGCAGCATTGCAATCCGAGCGGTCCGGTATGTCTCCATCTCATTCAACACCATCCAAATCGTCATCTGCTCTAGCTCGCGGCGACGCTCGGGCCGACCCAGACTCCTGCAATATAGTTTTGGCAAATTTAAGATCTGCCTACGGATCCGTGAAGTGGTGCATTTTCCCTCTGTGTGAGATACGTATTTTAGCAGGGTACAGAAGGGCATACGTGAAGCCCAATTTGTGTAGCATCTTTTTGGCAGGTAATCCAGATAGGATAGTGTGCTCCCATGAAAGTGGAGGTCTCTCTGTTCTCGGACCTGATGGAGCACCACATCTAAGTCTTTAAAGTTGAGAAGACGGGACACTATGGGCCTTGGCAGAGAGCATGGGGGCGGCCTAGGCGCCAGAGTGCGATGAGGTCTTTTCACAATGAACACTGGAGACAAGTGATTACCAAATAGGTTGCCAAGCATAGTCTCTATGTAGTCCTCCATCCTCACAATATTGGTGAATTCGGAAACACCTGTAATTCGGAGGTTATTACGTCTCGATCATGCCTCTAGGTCTTCATTCTTTGCTTTGATGAGCACCAGGACTTTATCCATTCGTAGGAGTTGCTCACTGGTTGCAGCCTGCTCATCCTCCGCCCCGAGACCCTAGTCTCCAAGTTGTCGATTCTGTCCTCATGTTTATTGACCCTCTCCTTCATGTAATCCAGGTGGCTTACAATGAAATATAGTTTAGTATCGATGATATGCAGATTAGATCTAACGTCCACAAGGATTTCTTTCAGATCATCATTGCGGCCATCAGCTCCCCCCCGGGTTGTCAGCCAGACTGTCTTGCGTGGGGTCAAAGCCCGTTTCTCTGGCGTTCTTTTTGCATCAAAAGTGGAGTTTCAACTGTCGGGTGTCTTGCTTGTCCATTATCACAGTATATAAAAGGTCACATGCACAGCTTGCAGTTAGGAGGTGGAGGTTGCCGCTATCTGGAAAGCCAGGGTATCCTACCCAATGGCGTCAGTAGGTCGGAGGGGGTCCGAACACAAACATTGTGAAGGAGCTGTGGTATTCGCCTACGAGGAGTTGCTTTTCTCTGGCCGGGGTGGGTGGGTGAGGCGACGGGAGTCAGTTTTTCAAAACCAGGGGTGGCGCTTAGTGATAAGCACGTGTGGAAAATGGGCCAGAAAGCGCTCCACAGTAGCAGTTCACTGTGTGATCCCACCACACCCGGGGAAGAAATTTGAGGCCCAGGGGGGAGGGCGGGTGGACGGGGGGGGGGGGGAAGCTTAACACGAGCAGGCCAAGCAGTGCTGGGTAATCCAAGGGGAGGGTCCCCAAGTGGCAGTGTGGTCAGTGAGCAAGCAATAGTCCGGGTTAACCCTTAGGAATCAGATTTCAAATAGGCAACGTCTAACTGGGCGAGATGTCCAATCTCAGCAGGGGGCAGATGAGTTAATATTCATCCCTCATTTCAGGCTCAGAGACAACCATCTTGTGCATGGCCAGGCTCCGCCCCTGTTGTCCTGACAAGTTAAAGACAGGTCTTGATCAACCTGAACCCAAGATTCCACACAGAAACGACTGAAGCAGGTGGATGTCCAAGCTGGGTGGGCCAGAAATAATCCAGCAAAGCACAAGGCTAATTGAGTCCCCACCCAAAAAAAATAAAAATATTCAGGATCTTGATCTTAACCATACTGCGCTTGAGGGAGTTGTTACTCATCCCTCCACCACTTTGAGTATGCAGTTGTGAAAATAAGAGGAGGGATTTTGATGACTCCTGTCAAGATGCATGAGAATTCAGTGTTGTCAGCTTAACACATTAGACCAAAAGAGTGGATAAGGTAAAGCAGTGTACATACATAAATGTTTAAAAGTGTTGGGCCTAAGGAGGAGCCCTGTGGGCAGGACAGATTAGAAACTGGCAAAGAACGAGGAAAGGTCTACTGCCTGAGCTTGGTGACGAGACAAGTTTTGATCCAGGCAAGAGCATATCCTTGGATTCCTGCTTCATAGAAGCTTGATACCAGTTGGTCGTGAGAGACCATATCAAATGCATCAGAAAGGTCTAGTACGACCAGAGCTGAAGATTCTACTTAATCCACCAGCATTCACAGGTCATCAAGAAACGGAGACCAATGCGGTCTCTGTTGTGGGTAGGTTTGAAGCCACATTGAGGTATGTCTAAAATATCATGAGACTCAAAGAAGCAAGAGATTTGCATCTTTATTGCTTTCTCGAGAACCTTTATTGGGCAGGGTAGCATAGGGTGAAAGGTGCTCAAAATGGTACGACTCGCCAATCGCCTTTTCGAAAGAGGAATAACTAGGGCAGGTTGTCATGCCGTGGGTACTGATGCAGAGAAATGATTTATTGAAAAGAAGGGATTGCGCAATCAGAGGGGGGCCAGCCCGTATAACATTAGGCGGGCAAGTACCAAAGGAGAGACCACAGAGACAGAGGGCATAAGGTCCCCGATTTCAGGGAATGAAAGATGGTTTACCTCAATCAGTCATTTCCTGTATAGTGATAGAGCACCATCTCTCACCCAATCCTCAGCCAATGCCTCCACAACACCCCAATACGAGAAATGCGTACTGGCAGTCAGTCTGGCCCCCGACACCTTGTCATCTTCCAACCTGATCTGGAGTGTTCCCAAGGGTCATCCCTTAGCACCACATTCTTCAATATCTACATGGCCCGATTGCCAGCATCGTCTGAGCCCGTGGACTCAACATCATTTGTTACACTAAAGACATCCAGTGCATCCTCTTCCGCTCCAAGACACCTTCATCACTCAAACTAAATTCATTGACTGCATGTCAGAAGTTGCCCATTGGATGAAGATCAACTGCCTGAAGCTCAACTCAGACAAGTTGGAGGTGGTACTCTTCAAGAAAGACACCTCACTCTCGCCCGCTGCCTTGTGACCCTCAGGCTTCGGACCCACTCTGTTAAGCCAAGAACCTAGGGATCGTGAGCAACAACCAAATCTCGATGACCAGTCAGGTCAACTGGATCACCTCCTCCAGCTTCCACACCCTCAAACGCAGATGGTTTCCAATCAACATCCACCAAACCATCACTCAAGCCATTATCACTAGCAAGCTGGACTACGGCAACACACTTTATGTTAGAAATACACACACAACTCACAGAAAGACTCCAGATCATCCACACAGCGGCCAGACTCACACTCAACCTCCCACCCACACCCAAATATACTCACAGACCTCCATTGGCTCATCATTCACAAATGAGTCTTTGTCAAACTACTCACACACAAACAAAAAGCACTACACAACCAAGGACCTGACTCCCTTAACGTACAAGTTACTTACCTTCGGTAACGATGTATCTGGTAGAGCCGATTCTAGCAGCAGATTCCTTAACGTAGAATTATCCCCAGGCGTGAGACTGGATCCGGAATTTTTTTTGCCACAGCATCCATGCGCGCTGGGGGGGGCGGCACCACACAACTCCAACCTGACGCTGTCCGCGGACGTGACGTCAGCGAGGTCACATAAGTCCCACCCTGGCGCGCTGACGTCAGTTTTCCTCAGAGAACTTTTCCACGCCACAACGCGGAGCCATCACAAACAAAACTGGGAGAGTATGGGAACAGTGTGCGAAAAAATCAGTGAAACAGAAAGGGAAGAAGCGAATGGTGAAGAACAGCACCATGAGGGACAGTGCCAGGCACTGTGTTACTGAAAGTCATGGAAGGGAAAGAGCAGAGCACCGCTGCTGAGAAGCAACCCTGCAAAGCGAAGGCGATATCCACCCTGGAGGCAGAAAAACATGTGAAAAATGCCATAACAGACGACAAAGTCTGCAACCACAATCTATAACAGTGAAGGGCAACAAGCCGGAACAGAGGAGTAACGATAAATTACCCCAAGACAACACCATCAAGGAGTGTCGCATCCCCTGTAAGAGCTAAGGGCTGAGGCACAGCCAAGAGACCCCAACCCAGAGGACTGCAGAGGAGTCAGAAACCCCAAGCAATGAGAAAGGGAGAAGATTATGAGTAGGCCCCACACTGGAATAACCAGGGTGGAGGGATGCAGAATTACACGTGAACCCACCGTCCAAGTACCAGAAAGGAAGGGTTGGAACAAAGAAACAGAACGAAGCATCCCGCCAGGGAGGAAGTGAAAGAGGACACTCGCAGAAGACAAGCCACCCGGAGGGAGGCGAGTGCAGAAGACCAAACTGAAGGTCCTCGCAGAACGGGGAGGAAGGGCGGGCCGTGAAGGAATCTGCGGCTAGAATCGTCTCTACCAGATACATCGTTACCGAAGGTAAGTAACTTGTACATCTGATAGAGACTACTAGCCGCAGATTCCTTAACGCAGAATAGATACCCTAGCCATACCCAGAGGGGAGGAGGGTCTGCGAGAGAATCTCACCAGCTTGGAAGAACACAGGGCCCCAACAGGGGATTTGTCATGGGGACAGGAAGGACGGCCCAGCCCCCACCAAGCAGAAGTAAAGAAGAACAAGGAGAAGGGAAGGCCAGGATACCACAAGCCTACCCGAGGGGCAAAGGGCGTCCGCCAGAGAACCCGGAGGGACAGACGGCACCAAGAGAGTACCAAAAGAAGAAAAGAACCACCCGCAAAATCCAAGGAGAAGAGGTGGAAACGGAGGCAGAGCCCGCCTCAGGAGAACACAAACAGCGAAGGAAATAGCTGAACGAGCATCAGCCCCGAGGCCGGGGACAAGGCAGGAACGGCCCCACAGCCGAGAAGCGCATACGTGAGAAGGAAGACACAGTCGCGCAAAGCTCCAGCAGAGCAACGGACAGGAGCACACAGGGACACGCCTAGGCCCACAGGGGCGGACCATAACGTCCATGCGTGCGCAGCAGGCAGCTGGTACATACCATGAAGTAGTGTGCCCAGAACAAGCCGAGCGCAAGACTAAGACAGAGGCAAGGGAACCCCAGAACAAGCCCCAGAGAAGGACCGTCCCAGTGGCACAACCCGGCCCACGAAGAGAAGTGGGACCGGCCAAAAGAAAAAGAGGAGAAGCGAGAAATATGTAGCACAGACCTAAAGCCGTCAACCAGAACACAGGAGAACACCAGGAATAGCCTGGCCCCCCTGGAACACAAGATAGTGGACCAGGCCGAACGTCGGATAATAAGGTGGAAACACCAAGACACGACGCCGTAGACGGCATGACAAAAGTCGGTCTGGCGATCCAGAGGCTTAAGAGGGAAGGCAAAACGCACAGAGGCAGATATCCCGCAGGAACAAAGGGCAAAACGTACGACAGGCAAGCCCTGTAGAAGAAGGATCGAAACACCATCAGATACTGAGCAGGACAGAACCTGGAGCAGCGGAAGCTGCGCTAAGGCTGAAGAAAAAAGACCGCACCAAGCGGAATACAGTGACGCCAGGAAACGCGGGGAACCCGAGAAGGTATCCACACCCGCCCAGCTTAGGACAGAGCTATACCTTAGCCAACAAGTACCCCACCTAGGGTATGACACGGCCCAAAACAAAACAGGGTAACACCTCTTAGGGAAATCCCGCAGCAGAGGTCAAGAACAGAAAAGACCTGTGGGTATCACCACAGATGGCTTACCAATCAGCCAAAAAAGAATACACAGATGGTCCAACCTGAGGACCCATACGGCTTCACTAACAGCCAAAAAACACACCACAAAAGCTAAAGGGCTGTACCCGCAGCCAAAAGTACAGAGGGGCCAACTTAAGGACCCTGAAGGCATTCTCAGCCACACACAGCACACAGAGGGGCCAACCGAAACACTAGGCACAAAGAGAAATGTGGGATAAACGCCTCCCATAAGACACCTGAGGACCGACAAGCCGAAGCTTACGGAGGGGGAGGAGGACGGAGCCCCGCAAGGAGTCGCTGAATAGCGGAGTCCGCGTGGGTGTTAAATAAAAGAATCCCATCAAAGGGAAGGTCAACAAGCCGCTCCCGAATATTCTCGGGAAAGAAGCTATCCCGCAACCAAGCATGGCGGTGGAGGGCCACAGAACTCGCCATAGCGGGCGAGAGAATCAGAGACATCCAAGGCCGAAAGGAGAATAAATGCAGCTAACTCCCGACCATCCAGCACACGGTGCCGCAGATCAGCGCGGACACCTTCGTGGGAGGTGCGAGACAGAAGGGACTCCGCAGAATCCCATAGGTAGCCCTGGCCAACACACAAAGTGTGTTGAGCGCGCGCAGAGCAGCACTAGTGGAAGCGAAAATGTTACGCCCCCAGGAGTCCAACCACCGGGCCTCCCGTGACGGAGGGAGCAACACTGAAGGCAAGGAAGGGAAAGCAGTCTGTAGGACAGGGCCCTGGGCAGATGGGTGGGAAAAAAGGCAGACTGGATCGTGCAGGGCAGGACAGTGGCGGTGGAGGAGCGGCTGAGGCACCGGATCCCCCGTAGCAGGACGCCCCCAGGCCCCCAGAAGAGAGTTGTGGAGCGAAGCTTCAAATGGAAGAAGCGGTTCCCCTCCACCAGAGCCCTGGTGGAGAACCTCCAACAAGTGATCCGTGGGGAGTGGAGCGACCGGGTTGCCCATTTGCAAAATGCCGGTGGTCGTGGAGATGGCCTGGACAAAAGCTACACTCGCCTCTGTAGGGCGACGTGGGGAAGAGAGCAACTCTTCCGTGGGCGAAGGCTGCAAACTAAGCCGCCCGTCCCCTGCCGGAGGAAGAAACGGCCAGCCCCTGTAGGATGGAGGACCCACGGACGAGTGAGGTGCCTGAGGGGTCTCCGGAGAAGGCGGAGAAGCCTGCGGGGCAACCAACCGCAAGGTGCGGAAGAGCGGGTCCGGGGGCTGTGGACGCGGAGACGGCATAGAACCCGCCCCGGAAGCCGCCGGGGAAAAGGCAACGATGCGGCGTCCAGTCTCCGGTGAAGAGGAGACAAGGAGATGACAATCCTCCGGAGAGAAAGGGACATCCGGAGAAGAGCCGACGCTCCGACGCCGGGACGGCGCCGGAGAGCCTGCCATGGGCACCGGTGTGTCCTCGATCGGCGCCGAAGTGTCCACCAGGGGTGCCAAGTCGACCTCCACCACCACATGCCTCCTAGGAGAAAGGGGCGGGGTCGGAGCCTTAGCGGCCAATGATCGGCACCGAAAAGGCGCCGGCTCGACCTCCGACGAGGCAGCTGCCTGCGCAGAGGTCCGAGAGGGACTCGGGGAGGCGCCCCGGGTCCCGGCCTCCACCCGTGGCGCCGCCAGGGCCGGGGAGGAAAGCCGTCAGCGCCGGAAAGGCGTCGGCTTGGCCTCCGGTAAGACAGCCGCCTGCCCAGAGGACCGAGGGGGACTTGGGGACGAGCCATGAGTCCCGGCGACCTCCTGCGACACCACAGGGAACCCCGCGGGGTTTTGCGGCGAGGCAGGGACGCCGTGGGCCGAAGAGGGGAACCCCGTAGGGCCGCACCTCGACGACACCACACCTCCAAAACCTGAAGCCGAACGCGTCGGCACCGGGGACGAATCCGCCGGCGAGTCCGCGGAAGGCCCCGCGCATGGTGAGGGATCCGCGGACGTCTCAGGAAGAGGAGTGGGGCCCAAAGAAGCCTGCAGAGCCGTAGCGTAGGCCTTCATTTGGGCCCTTGTTGCCCCAATGCCAGGAAACGGCGGATAGGGTGGCGACGGGCGAGGGCGCACGTCCCGAGAGGAACCCGCGCCCTCAGCAGCACGAGGACAGGGCCTCGGTGACAAGCTGCAAGACTTACCGGCGGGCGAGCGACGCCCGTGGGGCCTCGGTGAAGGACGATGCCGCAACCGGAATCGGCGGCTTCTGGAACCTTCCGAGGTAGGGGACGGACGCGGTGACGAGACCGATCTGGACAAGCGGGCCGAAAGCAACTTCATCCGGCGCTCCCGCCGGGACTTCGGCTTAAGATGCTGACAAGCGTCGCAGTCCGTAGATTCATGGTGCTCGCCCAAACACCACATACAATTAGGGTGAGGGTCCGTCGCCGACATCTGACGCGTACAAGAAGCACACGTCTTGAAACCCGAAGGCATTGCACACTGTTCCCAACGCAAAGGCGTTAAAAGAGGCCTGAAAACAGGTCAAGGGAACTCACTCCGGATCCGCGTTGCACGCGGAAAAGAAAGAAACTGACGTCAGCGCGCCGGGGTGGGACTTGTGACCTCGCTGACGTCACGTCCGCGGACAGCGTCAGGGCGGAGTAGTGTGGTGCCGCCCCCCCCCCGGCGCGCAGGGATGCTGTGGCAAAAAAAATTCCGGATCCAGTCTCACGCCTGGGGATAATTCTACGTTAAGGAATCTGCGGCTAGTAGTCTCTATCAGATAACAGTATCAGCTTCTGTACCCCCGCCATACATCTTCGCTCCCCCAACCTACTGCTCTCCCATAACACCCACATCCCAAGAACAAGAGCAGACATCTACGCTTTCTCGTACCAGGCTCCTAAAGCCTGGAACGACCGCCCCTTGCACATTAGACCCGCCAGCTCAGTCCTAGTATTATAAAATAACCTGAAAACCTGGCTCTTTCAATAGGTCTCACCTAGGTCAGCACCCCCTTCTCCAGGTGCCAGGATACCCCTCCCTGGTGACATGCACGCACTACAAGTACATATAAGTGCTAAAGAACAAAGCCACTGTGAGAAGCACCGTAAAACTAAGGGACCTTAGCTGGACAGACTGTTGTAAGAACCACAATGAGAGAGCATCGATCCTGTGTCTCAGTCAGTCTCTGCGAGATGTTCGTGTTTTGTGAACTGGGCCTTTGCATTTGACAGACAGCACAACACAGCCACAGAGAGACAGACAGCATCTAGGTGCTGTATCTATTGAAGTCTGATTGTACTAGTCATTTTGGAAGCCACAGTCCCTATGTGTCACCTACTATTTTTAATTGCCTGTAAGAAGATACGTGGATCTGTACTGCTCAAAACATTCTTAATTCTTAAAATCTCAAGTCTTTCCTCATTTAGAGTACAAGCCTATTTTTTACTTCAATTGTTGTGTAATCCAATAATAAATTAGGCCTGGCTTCTTTAAATGAAGTTCTAAAATGGGTCTGGGCTTGTAAAGGGCTGTTGTAGAAGCATTTACAAACTTGTGATACTGGCCACAATAAAAATGTCTAAATGCAACCATTTCAATGAAATGAAAGGATAGCTTTGTGATGACATTGTTACTCCTAGTCCATAAACTTGCTCCAATTACCAACTTGAAGGTACTGAAATACCCGGCCATTAGAACTTGGCATCCTGATAGTATACGTCCATGTCCCATATGTAGGAATGCACTCTTTCCCTGCACATGTGCACAGCTAAAGCAGTTACCTAATTAATGAAGAAACCAATCAGTGTTGGCTTTCTTGGCAGATGGCCTAAGGGTTGCTTTGAGTGTGTCGATAATAGAAGGGAGACCGTTTTGACACTCCCTTCTCAACCTGGTGGTAGATCCAACAGACGGGGAAAAAGAGGGAGGACAAGAAAGAGAAAACAGAAGCTGCGCCTAAGCAAACAGTTTTTTGGAATCTGCTGGCCAAACTGCACATCCGCTTCTGTTGGCACAGTAGCAGACAGACACTCAGATAATTCTGTGACAGATACAGGTCTAGAGAAGGCCACTGGAGTCACATTAGTTCTAGAGCAGAACATGCAGGAAGTGATACGGCTGGCAATGGTGGTCTTATCCAATGCCTAGCCAGCATCATTGGCTTCGAAAGTTAGAAAGAGTTTACCTGTATATTGCAGAGCCTTGGTTTTATAAAAATGAAAATATGAGGAATGCAAGATATCAAGATTATGTACTCTCTTCTCTCCAAGGGGGCCCATGGACACATAAATAATGTAGGAAGAAGGATCTCATTGAAATGGAACTCAGTCAACACCTTTGGAAAAATACTTTGTCCCAGTGGACACTGGTTAGGGTTCCGAAGCACAAACGGCCTTGGTGAAAACCTAGGAAATCCCATTCATTCCAAAGAGAAGCATCTTCTACTGGTAATTTAGCTCCTGGGTTATTTCCTGTGTTTTTACTGGATATATACATGGAGGTAAACATTGTGAAGGTCCCCAGAACTGCCAGTATCTGAGGTAAAGCAAGGATCTTGAACCTAAGCAGGGAGGAGTCGTGCAGATCCAAGATGTGGCAGACCCCTTTACGAAGGAAGGATCTGCTCTTTCATCTTCCAATAGGAGGAAACTCTCAATCTTCTGCAGATTTTCTTATGATGCTGACTGGCTAGGCAAGATGTAGAGTATATTATTCCATATCACAGAGAGAGCACTATAAGTCAGTGGTGACTTGGGTCCATGGGTGATGGTAGATGGAAATCTCCCTTTGCAGTCAAACATCCCACCCAAATGGAAAGCTACAAGGTTCCTGAGAGCGAGCTGGGAGGTTGGCTTGTTCTTTTCCTAACACACCCTATCTTCGACTGTGGGGTCAAGCCCGAGGAGAAGGAGACAGCAGCTAGCGGCTCTTCCTTTGAAACACTAAAAAACCATTGAGATCAGTAAGGTGCATCAATGTTTGATCTGTGCTGGTTGGGGGGCACTCAGTGATTTCTCCATGTTCTGTATTTCTGGATGTCCTCGTCAGTGGAGAGAAGCAAATTCTTCCCACCAAACATGAGCTCAATGAGTGCTTTCTAGCCCATGCGCTTAAGCTCTGAAAATCTCCAACGTGTCTGACTGCGCATATACAGACAGGTATGCATGGTGCAAGTCCATTTCTACTCAGCTATGTACTTCCTTTTACCCAGCTTAAGCGTGAACCAATTGTCCACCTGAGCTTAAGCTGAGAG
This sequence comes from Calotriton arnoldi, assembly GCA_963921515.1. NCBI lineage: Eukaryota > Metazoa > Chordata > Amphibia > Caudata > Salamandridae > Calotriton > Calotriton arnoldi. The sequence goes on from CAWUFW010003266.1 coordinate 1,572,160, forward strand.
AAAGGTGACCTAATGGAAAAATCTGTGCTATTAGTTATTCCGTAGCATGCACTGATATTTGCATTAACCTATCTGAGCAAGAAACCTCTATATTGGGGTATATCTTTTGTATAGAAATCCACATATTTTGCCTTGTTGTAAATGAGAAATCGCAAAACTTAACTAAGAAAAGTGGCCATCACCACAAAAGATTGAGTTTGGGTGCTCCTAGAGTCCAAAACCAGCCTTTCTTGGAGACCTCAATATTTATGGTCTGGTAACATCAAGATAGTATCTTCCAAACGTCACAAGCCTCCTTAAGAATCTATGGCGAAATGACCAGAAATGAATTTGAAATCGGCATCAAAGCTGCTACCAGAACACAGTTGCCTTTAATCTTTGTGGGTTTTTTAGGGTCTGGATTAACAGAGCCCCAACATCCTTCGGCGAGTAATACCACTTGATTGGATATAGGTTCTCATATTCACTTGACCTGGCCTGGGTGTCTGCATCTGGCTTAGTGTTCAACAGGATGGTGCCAACATTCCAGAGCAAAAGAGTATTTGTTCCCAAGAGGGCAGAGGGCTCCTAGGGGCTCAATGCCACATCCCCAGACTTTGAAGTCAGGATTTAGCAGAAAAGGGTTGTACGACACGGCGCAAAAATGGTTTTATGACCCAGAACTTTCACCATTCCCAGGCTTATTCTCACCACTTGCGTTGGGTCAATGGCCCCATATAGAGAACAGATTCTATGGGTAGGATGCCTTGATGCCTCTGGTAGAGAGGGTGCTTGATACCATATCCGGTTGCTGACCCCTTATGCTCATATGATGGCCACTCTTACTACTGATGAAATGTAACATTTCCTCAAGGGTACAGTCACGCTTGCTCTGCATGCACAGCAGGACGTTCCTAGAGGGACATGGTGACAGTGGTAACATGAAGAGATCAGGATTTTACTAAATTACTGCTCCCATAACATGAGACAGAAGTTATCAAGGTCAGCTCGTCCAACTGGTCATTGACATGACATGAATGCTTTAAAACCAGCATAAGCTGCCCAAGGTGATGGGAAAGGAGAGAGAGCACTGAATAAAAACTGAGATCAAGAGGAGCACTGACCGGCACAAAAAGTTGCTAAGTATTGTGATCCACATCGGTAGGAAATAAAAAGGGTATTGGGAAGGCTGGACATACAAATAGTGGAAAAGGTGTGCCTGCATATGAAACATATATGGTATCCTGCATCCATAGCTATAATGAACAGCTGAAGAACTTTGTGGCCGCAGCAGTTGGTGGCTGGTACCCACAAACTAAAACTTAGAGTTAGGACTTCTCAATACTACACTATCCACAGGCACAATTAGCTGTACATATGAAAGAACTTTAGAAACAAAGCAAAATATAAAATGATGGTATGCTGCATAGAAGGAATAACCCACACCACTATTCATCTCACAGTTCAGTCTGATGTGGGTAAGCAGTGATGGGTTAAAGTACCACAATTGACTGGCCGATGCAGACACCACCAGCATTACAGACCCCTGAAATTTAGTGTAATCTTGTACCCAAAAATATTGGAAGAAGTGCGCATGGATATTCTTTTCTTCAGCTGCTCATAAAGGCAACATTCTTTAATGTAATTTCTGGGTATGATAAAGCATTGGCATTCAACTTGGGTCCATTAGTAAACTATGTACATTAATTGCATTCACCTTCTTTGCATAGACACTTCGCTTATATGGATATCTTGAACATCTGGCATAGACCAGTCCCTACAGGACACCCCTGCCTTATAGTTTAGCATGGACATTTTAGATCTTCTCTGGTAGCAACCAAATTCATTTCTAACTTTTCATCATTGCAGATCTGAGCTTAGGCTGCACACCTGGAGAAATACATTTTACTTTCTGTATTAGGTCCAGGCTGCAGAGCACAAAATCAAGGAACGTCTAATGACAAGTGTCACTTTTTGTCCCTTACTTTTATCTAGAAGATGAGGGTCATAAGGCCAATATATACCAGCACGGTCCAGTTTTGCACGGGGAGGAATAATGCAAGTCAGAAAAAAATGCAATGAAAGCCTCTGGCTTGACCAAACTGGGGACATTGTTGAAAGCAATGAAATGCAAACATACTTTATTAGCAACACAACAAAAAGTGTTCTAAATCTCATGGCCATCGCTGTTTGCTATTTAAATATTAGGTGAACATTACCAGAACATTATTTTCGACACTACACAGCTGCAGCTACATATAAATAAATAAATAGACTAGAAATTATCATCAGTGACTGGCTAATGTGGAGGGATTACTCCTACATAGGATAGAGTGGAAACTAGTCTGAATGGTGAAAACAGATTATCCTCTTCTGTTTATCACTCAATTTAAGAAAACCAGATCAGATTCATTATACTCATAATAATGTCGAAGTGGTATAAAAACTGTGTGAGGGTCAGTCTATACAATCGTATAGATGAAATATTAATGAGCTAGTGATCCAAACAACTATACATTTTATTGTGTAGCTGCAGCGTTAGAAGCACTATTAACATTACACATCTCTTTTGAGCTAATCCTATACAGAATGGAAGAATGACAAAGCTTTAGCACACTCATTGTTTATTGCCACTTTTACAGCGGATCACCCATCACAGCTATTTGATGAAATGCTAAACAAAAAATGGTGTGGTACAAAGATATTAACTTTACATACATGTAAAATATAAAACCATTGACTACATAAATACTGTGGACTAAAATATTAACATTACATTGGTAAGTATATGCATTTAAATCTAATTAACATTATTGTAATTTAAAAAAGTTACATCTTGTAATGCATAACAAAAACACACAACATAAAATTAAATGTATTACATTTATGTACTGAATTGTGCCTTAAGAAAAAAATATATATATATATATATATATATATATATATATATATATATATATATATATATATATATATATATATATATATATATGAGTCCACAATTGCAAATAAGCACGCGCTCTCAGATTCCTATAAAGGTTTTTTAATGTTCAAGGTTACGCGTTTCGGGAGCTCCCTTGATCACGTGTGATCAAGGGAGCTTGCTCCGAAACGCGTAACCTTGAACATTAAAAACCTTTATAGGAATCTGAGAGCGCGTGCTTATTTGCAATTGTGGACTCATATTTATGCCGGCATTGCTCTACCGGCTTCATCGCGCCACCGTACTACGGGCGGAGTTCCCAGGAGGAGCAACTCTTTCTTCAAAAAAAATATATATATATATATATATATATATATAATTGTTACAAATACAAGTAACAATTTAACATTCTAACAGTCAACTATAAATTCAAATACATTCATTATAATTTGTAACTAAAAATATAACACGTTATGCTAAATAATAAAAAAGAATATTAACATTTATATTTAATTATTCTTAAAAACAATCAAACCATACTCTATATTTATTAAACCTGTAGATATAATACACTATTTACATACAAAATCCCATAACACACATGAAATAATTTAAAAGACAAATAATAATTAAAAGTTAAATGGGTTTTATAAATATATCATTTTGAATGAAATACCCTCAAAATAGCTTATATATAATTCCAGAATGAACTAAAAAGTGAAGTAGTAAGTAGTAACATTAGGGGAAAAAGCAAACCTAGGAGCGGGGGTTGGGTCAGATTTACTAGTCTAGGTCCAGTTTAACCGACACTGGAGAAAGTGCATGCAATAGCGGAGGTCAGGCTTACTATTCTAACTACAGTCTTAAGAAACATTGTAAAAAGTGCACCACGGCGGGGAAGGGGAGTTTCAGATTTACGCTCCAACTCCAGTTTAACAAACACTGGGAAAGTGCATACATTTTTAAATCAGACTTACTATTCTATCTCCAGTACAACAAACATTAGGGAAAGTGCATACATGGGGAAGGTCAGACTTACTATTCTAACTGCAGTCTAAGAAACATTGGAAAAGTGCACAAATGGGACAGGGGAGCAGGTTTACCATGGTTACTCCTGATAAGTCTACATTGAGGAAAGTACATATATTTGTGGAGTAAGGGGCCAATTTACTATTCTACCAGTGCAACAAATGCTAGGAAAGTGCATACCCTGGGGGATGGGAAATGTACTATTCTAACTCCAGTCTAACAAACACTGGGGGCAGTGTATATTTTTGAAGCGGGGCAGGAGGTAAGTCAGTACATCCAGACAATGTAAGCACCCATAATAAATAAAAAAATTAAACAATTTGAAAAACCTACAAACTATTAAAACATCTTGAAATTGAAAAAGATATCTTTTCAAAGATGTAAAATTAACAGAATTGTTAAAAAAAAACTTTGAAAAAAATTGTATGAATAAAAAAGATCACTCAAACATAAGACACACACAACAAAAAAGTGTTTTGTTTTTTCATTGAATATTTTACTTCTAAATCAACTACCAATCCATTCCCCCAATGTCCACCATAATCTGTTAAAAAATCCTAGCCTTGCTTTTATATATAAATTTTTTACCTCTTAATATTAAACATACAATTAATATCCAATTTAAACCACGTATAATATAGCAATCCCTTAATATCTATCGGAATAAATTATAAATCAATTAACATTAATTCATAGAAAATTAACAGCTACCTAATTCCCCAATAAATCTTTAAAAATATACAGCACCATAACTTTCTTTAAATAAAAAAAAAAAAAATTACAAGTACACTAGAGAAAAACATAATACAATAAAGCACCATTATAAAGAAAACATTACAGATATTATTAAGATCAATTTTATAGTAAAACCGTAAAAAAAAAAAGAAAAAAGGATAGACTCACCTTTGATATTGTGGTCCCCAATATTTTTGTAGTGATGACATTTTTGTTAAATAGCCACATTTTAGCGGCATTTTCAACAATACAGCAGTGCACAAGAACATTTATGCCGTGGTCCCTGTTAAATTGTAACTTGGAACATCAACCACACCACACGTCAATATTTATTTGTTTATAATCATAACGCATGGAAATCACACATCAATGTCATCAGCAACAAAGTAATTTATCCAGTTGGCCCACAGTTCATTGCGCCTATGGGGACCATCCACAGTCCCAATAAACTTCTTTCTCAAAAATTCTACATTTGTCAACACCTTCTTCCATTTTCCCAGGCTGAGCGCATTAGTTGATTTCCATGTTTGAGCAATGACCCGTGTAGCAATCCCCACACCTAAGCCAATAAACAGTTTAGTGTATCAGCAGACCTGTACACTCACAATATTTTTACGACTATATCGTCAGACGATCTATTTTGGAATCCGTATTTAGGTGGAATACATCAATCACAATATGGAGGCACCACCTGTGAAACATTCTCACAAGCATATTGAAGATAACATCTAATAACCTCAATGAGAAAACTTGTATAAGAAAATTTGTTAGAAGACAAAAAGCAGCCTTCATATTGAGCATCATTTTGCTTCATAATGGAGCGCATATCAGACAAAGAAAATATGAAATATACCAATTAAATTTTAAAGTAAATATACAGTAGTACAAAGTGACCCCCTACTTAATTCGCCATTTATCTTGGAGCATTATGAAACTACTGGCTGATGCCATGAATGACTTTGCTCCTGTGTTAATGAAGTGACTGGTCGATGGTCTAGATGAGGTTAATAATTTGCCACAAATGCACTATCATGCTTCTGTACCAATTCAGGGTCTCTAGCTGGATTTGTAAATTCAGTTTGGCTACAACCACCTCTGTTCACTCTTTGGCCCTCTTTGCTGGCCTCATAGTGTCATCATAATCATTCAATCAAATCAATTGAAATTTGGCCTTCTGCATTCATACTTAATAATCTGTACAGCAGATTAGATGGTGCTCTGGCAACTCCACATACACTGGCCAGAAGGGCCTGGATGTACAGATCAGTAATGAATTACACATAAATGTCTCCTCATATGAGAGAAAATAAAGAATACTTCAACACTAGTTACTGTGAGCATGAGAGCCATCTAGAGTCAATCATAGTGTGGATTTTATGGCAATGAACACATAGTTAGGTCTTGAAAACAAAAGACCAAGGACTTCTTTGCAAGGGACAATGTAATTGGAATATAGAAATTTCAAAATAAAGTAGTCAACAGGGATTTGAAGTTATCATCACAGCAGGTAGCACTAACGACATGCAGTTTTGAATCTGTGTGGCATAATTACAGTGAGGTGAGTGGATGATTGGTGCTAGATGTTAAACTAAATTGGGGTACTGTCCTTTAGCTACTGCAGTTCTATGGATCACTGCATATCTGTGCAAGCAAACACTTGTGTCCTATTTAATTTTAAAAAACTATCACTTTGTCCTCGGACTCCTTCTGACCGCACGCTTGTAACTGTATACCCACTGGGACTTAATTGAAAAAACATAAAGGTTATTTAAAAAAAATAAAAAAATCTATAATAGTAATAGTTCTTGTAGCATAGCTGGAAACTGAACATCATGATTAGTTTGTTCCTTTCAAGCTCTAATATTTAAGTCTTCTTAATTAGACCAAAAAAACGAAAGGCAAGAATAAAAGCCACTTGCAGGTAAATTTGCTTTTTAAGAACATGACCAAAATGCTAAACCATCCAGCCTTTGTAATTAGGCATATTATCTTAGTATTTATGCTCCAAAATGTATAGTGAAAATTTCACATATAGATAGACTTAAGGTATTTCTACTACTCCCTTTCATACCTTTCTAGTGCTGCTCTTCTTCTTTCCACAAATTCTGTAGAAGAGGAGTCTTCCTTCCCCACCTTAACCTTCGTCATACCTTCAAATAAAATGGTGACATATCAAAGAAAATCATTACAAAAAAAACTGTTCAAACAAATATGAGTTATTTAACTACACTGGTTATATATTGATGTAGTTCACTGGGATAAAAAAGGTAATTCTACCAACAAAATTGTGATAAACAGTTACTTGCACAGCAATAGATACACATTATAGTCAAACATTTATAAAATATTAATCTTACTCTTTGTGATTGTTTACTGCCACAAATTCATTGTTGCCATAACTTTTTGACTGAATAGCATCATTAGAGGCTATTCTAAAACAAGCATTGCCAAAGTCAATTGGTCTGGCCTTTCACTTCGCTGCAAACAGGCCTTTTATTCCGGCCTTGGAGGCTAGTTTTGAAATCCCAGGGCCGCATCTCACATCTCTGTCACTTTACCTCAAGATTAATTGCAGAAAGCAGGGGAGGCTTGCAGCAAGAGGTGATAGAGAGGAGAGAGAGGTGGTGGGAAAAAAAAAAGAGAAAGCTATCAGAGAGGGAGAAGAGAGAAGAAAATAGATGGTTGGAGAAAGATATAATGCGAGGAGCAGGAGAGAACGGGCTGGGTTGAGCACTTTTGCCAGGGCTATTTTTAGTTCCAGAGTCAGGCCACGGCTATACCCTCGAGCAATTGCCTTAGTTATTACTAGAGGTCCTTCTTGAGTCAGAAGCAACAGCTTGAAGTCCTTAACAAGGCTGCCTTCCTACAAAACTTCAAGCATTCTATCCATCACTTTCTGTATACTTTAGTATGTCACCTTAAGTGGAACGGGTATGCCCAGATGTGGGAAACGTACATACTGTGTTACTGGAAGCAAGGGCAAAACGGTCATGGGTTGCATGTGTTCCGTTTCAGGGAGGACCTGGCTTGGTAGTTCAGGCTGGACTGGTCCCACTGGAGCAAGGTTCAAAACTGATTTGCATGCAGCTGGAGCCACAGTGAGGTGGCATGGTGTGTAAAATAATGATGGACTGGGATGAAGCCCCGAGTAATTACCAGTGACTGAGATTAATTAATTCAATCATTACATCCATCACTTTTTGTATAATTTAGTATGTTGCCCTAAGTGGGACGGGTTTGCCCAGACGTGGGACCCGTGCATACTGTGTCACTGGAACAAACCTATACCCGGCTGATGAGCCCATAAAAAGGGCCAAACAGGTCCTGGGTTACTTGTGTTGTAGTCCAGGGAGGACCTGGCCTGGCAGTTCGGGCAGGACTGTTACCATGGGGAGCAGAGTCAAGACTGATTTGAATGTGGCCGAGTTTAAACTGGAATGGCATGGTGGGCAAATAAACAATGGATTTAGGCCCAGATCTCTGTACTGGCGGTACAATGTTTCACATTGTTCAACATTCTGTCCATAATTTGATATTTTTGCATTTGTTTCCCGTTAATGGTAAGCCTGCTGCTACCGCTGGTAGTATCAGCCTTGATCTGAGGTGGATGCTTTACCTCCAACCCTTTCCTACTGCTTTCGAAAGGACTGGCGCAGGGCGGCTGTCTGTGGCACACTCCTCGCTTTTGCGGTCTCTGTCCTTTTTAATCTTTTCTAGCACCTCATCTGCCTTGCAGCCGAAGAGATGTTCTCCATCAAAGGGCACGTTCAGAAGGTGTTGCTGCAGCTCGGGTCTGAATCCTGAAATACGCAGCCACACGTCTGCGTAGTAGGATAGCAGAATTGATACCTCTTGCTGAAGTGTCAGCCACATCCAGTACACATCTAATGGTTGCATGAAATACAAGTTCCCATTCTGTGACTAAGTCATCCCCTTTCTTTCTATACTCATCTGGGAGGTGATGGAGAAGAGATCTATGGCGAAATGACCAGAAATGAATTTGAAATTGGCATCAAAGCTGCTACCAGAACACCGTTGCCTTTAATCTTTGTGGGTTTTTTAGGGTCTGGATTAACAGAGCCCCAACATCCTTCGGCGAGTAATACCACTTGATTTGATATAGGTTCTCATATTCAGTTGACCTGGCCTGGGTGTCTGCATCTGGCTTAGTGTTCAACAGGATGGTGCCAACATTCCAGAACAAAAGTGTTTGTTCCCAAAAGGGCAGAGGGCTCCCTGGGGATCAATGCCATATCCCCAGACTTTGAAGTCAGGATTTAGCAGAAAAGGGTTGTACGACACGGCGCAAAAATGGTTTTATGACCCAGAACTTTCACCATTCCCAGGCTTATTCTCACCACTTGCGTAGGGTCAGTGGCCCCATATAGAGAACAGATTCTATGGGTAGGATGCCTTGATGCCTCTGATAGAGAGGGTGCTTGGCGTTGCGCCAATGGTTGGCATTACATATAGCCACCCTCTTCCCCACAGCCTCAATACTTTAACTCTCGTTAGGAGGAGGTGCATCTCTTGTCGCTTGCACTGCAGTGAGTTTCTGTGCGGTAGCCACCACTGAGGAATCTGGGTCTGAAGGAAAAGTTTTATACTTCTTCTCTACCCTAGGGGGTCAGTACCCTACTTTTGACTGGGTCCATGAAAATCTCAACGGATGGTTTCAGCACTGACTTTATCATTAGTAGATACTGGACACTCTTTTCCATTCTCGATAAAGTGTCCACCAAGAAGTCTTCCTGCTCAGGTGTGACAGGCATATCCATCTTGTGGAATGCTGCAGCTCTCTGTATGACAGTGCAATAACTGGTTGCGTCGTCTGGCAGAGATGGTTTATTAGGAATTGGCTCAAGATCTGGGTCTTCCCTAGGGTTGTCAGGGCTCCATGGGTAGTCAGAAGATCCCTCAAAATCATTCCCTGGAGAATATGGTTCTACACTTCCAGTGGTTGAATGTGTAGGTGATTGCAATGGGAAAGACTGTACAGGTGAGCTGTTTGGTACTGGAGGTGGTGGGGGGCTAGAGCTTTTGTTGACCATAGTCCTATTTGGTGGTGGATGTATTAGAGGTTCCTCAAACTCTAGCCTTTTCTTTTTTGGGACAGTGATTTAGCCAGTTTGCCGATCAATGTTCTCTGCCGCAAATCAAGGACCTGTGAAGCCCCTCCCCTTTCTTGGGTATGAGGTGTTTCGGGGTCACCTTGGACTTCGGTGCCAAAATGTTCTTGTGAGGACTTTTCAACCACTTCTTCGGAGACTGTTCTTTTGGCACCGATGGCTTGGATGTCGACCGCTTTGATGCTGAAGGCTTAGATATCATGGCTGACGGTATCGGGGAGGCGTGGTGTCTGACATTTCAGGTATTACTAGTTGTTTGCCCTGAGTCGCGCCCTCAGGGCAGCACTTTTTCCACTTCAAAATTATTACTTTTCAACCCTTCCCAAAAATACTTGGGAAATTTATAACTTTCTCCAAAATATTCCAGGACTGGAGTTAGAATAATACATAAACCTCCTGGAATATTTGGGGGAAAGTTGCTCTTTACCCAATTATTCTGGTCTGGAGTTAGAATGGCAAATTTAACCTTACAGTGTCTGCCACGGCTACTGCTGTCGTGAGGGTGCAGTCCAAGGCAAGAAACATGAACGAGCGAGATTTCGGAGCCACAGCCCCATGTTTAGGTCTCGGCCTGGCGTTGAAGCGCGCATGCGCTCCTCGCCTGCGAGAGTTATAGTAAAGAGTATGAAGAAGGGGACTTTAATCCACGCCCTGTGTCTCGACCGTTTGCAATTGGCTTAGGTCATGATTAATGTTTTTCCGTGCTTTTGGTTTGCTGGCTGTCACTTTTGTTGACGCCCTTGCAGTTTTGTGATGCCGCCCATCGTGACAAGCACATCTGTTTTCACTCAGCCCATGTGACAGCCTGCAAACCAAAAGCACGGAAAAACATTAATCACGACCTAAGCCAATTCTAACAAGTGGCTGAATGAAAACATATCGCGAGCGTTTTTTTCTCTTTGTGCTTCACAGCCCTCGTGAAGAATTTTCTTATCTGCTTGTTAAATAAACAAGCAGATAAGAAAAGTCTTCACAACAGCCATGAAGCAGACGAGCCATGGCGCACAGGCATTCCGAGGGCGCCTGTTCCCAGCACTTCCCCTCCAAACAAGCATTTGCAATGCAATAGGTCTCGCATTTGCGAGAGTTTAAGCTATTGGCATTGTAAATGACAATGCCTTTATTTATGTTTTAAAAACCAACACGTAAATAAAGGCATTGCCATTTACAATGCCAATAGCTCAAACTCTCACAACTGCGAGACCTATTGCATTGCAAATGCTGGTTTTGTTTGTGGCTAGGAGCTCGATTAGAATAGAGAGGCCTTTTGTCCTTTCTCAGCTCTGAAGCCTTCTCTTGTTGTCGACCGGAACAACTACGTGAAGGAGCACCAAAACTTGCTTCTCTGAATGGGCTGCTGGACTGATCCTCTCTGGGGCGTGGCTCCGACAACTCTTGTAGCTGTGCTTTTTGTGTAGGGGCTGAAGGAATAGCACTATTCTCGACCCGTTGCCCTGTCTTTGTCTTTGGGCACAGGGCTTTCTCCGGCTCGACATCAGGGATCCATCGAAAGGAGATAGACAGCTGACCTTCATCACTAGTCCCGGTGTCAAAGTCGAAGTCTCCAGATAGGCTGTAGTACAGGCTACCCGTCGAGTCGACTCCCTTGTACTACCCTTTCTCGTCAGCACCAATGATCTCCTCTCCCACCGACACCTTCAGTTCGGCAGTGGTCTCCATGCTGTGGCAAGGCGATGTGCCTGACGGCATCTTAAAGTTTTTGGGATTTGAACTGTTGACATGCCGCGCAGCCCTAGTCGTCGTGTTCTGGAGAGAGACACAAATTGCACACCAGGTGTTCACTGTTGTACGGGTACTTAGCGTTGCACTGCGGGCACTTTTGAAATGGGGTCCGTTCCATCACCCTTCCCTGAATATTCTCAGTTTCTGATGGAAGGTGCAGAGTGCTCTTCGAATCGGTTCTTCAACAACTGGTCATCGATGTCTATGCTGTGCCAGGATGTTGTTATTCGACGACTGAGTCAGCTTCTCTGGATCAAGTAGGCCTGGAGAAGGGGCTTTGATAGCGACCTACAACGTGCATGTCCAAGCCTGATGGAGGAGAAAAAATCTGAAGATGGAGCCGATGACAATCCGCATTATCTCGAAAAGGAGTCATCACTGGATCTTGTGATTCGATATACTTCAGAGAAAAACAAGTTGTAAACCTCAGAACACAGGATAGATGGCAGGAGAATGCACAGCATGTGTAGATACAGCTACACATGCTATGAATATTAGGTTAAACCAATACTATTAAAGATGAAAATATACTGGATTCCATTTGTTATACTTCACATATGAATTATTTAAAGGCAAGATTCTGAGCATTTGAGGAATTTCTACATGGGCAAGGTAAGTCCAAATTTTCTTGGAAATTACACCAAACACCTAAATGCAAGGTGGACGGGGATGTGGCTTTCCAGATCTTATGCAATACAACAAACATCTGACTGACTACTGTGCATAGGGACATTTATAAACTATTTGACAATAATGGAATTAGAGGTCTAAAAACTACTGGAAGTGATTTCTGCTGTGTATACATGAAAATAGAAGTATACTTAAGTCTGAGATAGTTCTTAAACGTTTGAGGCACTTTGTTGGCTCCAACGGGTCAGAGTTCCACCATGCATGCCAATTCTACTTTATGACAGCTTTTTTCTTAGAATTTTTTTTTTTTAATGCTGGGTCTTGGAATAAAGCAGAGTTTAGCAATGTCTTGCACGTTTGGAAAAGTAGCAAGATGATGAACATTGAATTCATGAAATTTACCTACAAAATATGTAACGGGGAAAAAGAAATTAGACTTGCTGAAAAGAATAATTGCGGATTTACAAATCACTCAGTCTGAAATAGGTTTGTATAGTATACTTTTTATTAAAGCTTGATTTTTAATAAACATTTGCTTTCAGATTTGTATCAAGGACAATGCTGCACTACATACAGAATGAGCAACAGATCGTTTTATATTCTACTGTTTAACAATAACTATATATCCAACACAAATGATTTTAAGTTAATACTGATGTGCCACTCTACAATAAAGATTGGGACTAAAGGGAAGATGACTGCTGCCTGCCACACTTTGGGGCCGCAGGTGTGGGGGTGGGAGGGGGGGGTTTAGCCCAAATGCCCTGTGGCCCCAGCCTGCACCGATGCTGGGTGCCTGCCGGCAGGAGCAGGCCATTTTAATTTGTACTGTGGGCACTTTTTATAAACATTGGGTACAGTGTCCCAGGGAATGGGGTTCATGGGACCACTAGATGATTTGGAGAGGGGGAGCCGCACGCCTCCCCCAATTAAAAACTGCTTCAGACCCGGGGGATGGGGTCCCCGGGCCACAGGGTGGCTTGTGGAGGGGGCCCACACACACATGCATACACACACATTATATAGTACCTCCAAGTTGGGTTCCTCATGGAAATTTTCCAGTAGATCCGTTAAGCGAGGGCCAAAAACAGGGGAATTCCAAAAGTCTCATTTCCCATTTGACATTCAATAGGATTCTTTAGTCCTCAATACAGACAAAAAGGGCTGAAGGGGTTTATATTTAACTAGGCAAGCGAGTCAAATTTTACTCAAGGAAGTGACTTTGCTTGGTTTGGTTTAAATCTGTTCAGTAGTTTGAGAAATTAGCGTTTAAAAAGTGTTCTAGTCTGGACATGAAGAGGTAAAATTTTAAACATTTCTTGACGGATTGAAAGGTGCATTTTGGATTTGTCTATAACTTGAGCGATGTTTGAAACATTTGCACAAAATCTGGGCGATGCCTAGCATGGGTAGCTTTCTCGCTGTATTTCGAGAAATGTCAAGAGAAGCAAATTTAAAAGGGGGGCTCAAAAGTGTTCTTTTGCTAATACCCATTTGGCAGACATTTAGCAGGTTTAGTCTTGTGGGAATGGAAATTTTCATGCACATCCATGAAGGGAGGGCAAAATAATTTCATGTGCTAATAACTTTAGTGCTCTTTAATGAATCTGCATAACATTTGGCAAGTTGTTAACACTTTTGGCCCAGTGGAGAAATCGCAGGTTTTATTCAGATCCTAAACGTAGACACATTTTATGATTGGCTCCTTTGAGTTATTGGTCTGACGAGCATATTGGGATGCACCTGCGCTATGGGAGTGGTACAGAAAACTGAAAAGACTGAGAAGCATTGCCAGGATCCTCCTCCTCCCCATGTTCCTCTCTACTGAGGACAAATATCCTGAAACACGTGTCTAGAGATACCCAGCACTGGCTGCACCGACAAAGGTGAATACTAAACACTTTCCACTAAAGTGAGTGTTCATTTGCACTGCATTTACTACCATGCATTTGGTCGAATCATGTGCTGGTATGCCAAGCATTGTGCTCGCTCGCCCTTTTTGCGATTTACCACACTAAACTACAAAACTGTAGTAAAAAAAAAACAACGAAAAAAAAAACAACACCATCACCCAATGTCATACTACAAGGGACACACCATGATCTAGAAACACTCCTTTGTAACAAAGATTCCACTAGCATCATATGTCCACACATTTACTGATTAATCCAAAGAAAAATAGTCTATTAAACTACCACAAGAAAGAAAAAATATTAAGCGTTATACACTATCCCCATGTCCATACATTAAAAGATGAGCAGGCAAACAAAAAAGTAGGCTCAAAAGCCCATACCTCTATCTTAGTATATAATCACAGAAAGTGCAACATACACCTATATAACCATTACACAAAGTTTCACCTATTACTACCCAAGAAGAGACACCCCATTATGTTGAAAAGCAATATATTTACACAATAAAAATCTATTCATTAGTTTTAAATTATACGGTCACAAGAACAGTAGATACAAAACAATATATTCTAAATACAGGTTTTACTCACATTACATAGTATATAAATATATAAATTAGTCATTCACATAATTGGAAAAATCTAAACTAATGTAAACAGAAGTATGATGGATGATTTCATCAGTGATGCCTTCTATGCCATTTGAGGTGTACTCAGTCATGCCATTAACATCATGAGTGGTGTTATACGTGACGTTATAAGCAATGCATAACGGGGCGTGAGTTATGGTTAGTTTATAAAAGCATAACTGGTGATTTTGAGTGGTTCTTAGGTTTTGTTTTGTAACATTAACTGCACTTTAACTACGTTTATTTCAGTGAATTCCAGAAGTTTTTAAACATACATTATACACTTATGACCAAATAATTTCACTTTAACCGTTGGTATTTCAGAGAACATATGGCAAATGTTACTTACTCTGTTAGCAACTGTTCTTTGTGTGTAGTGCTGTAGATTCACATGCTCTGCATATTTGTTTCATCTAGTGTTAGGCTCGGATGTTAGAAGGTCTTTTTTCTTCAAAGAAGGCTTTCAAGTCACAAGGTATATGGGGACTCCTCCCTTAATTATCAGTGCACATTGGCACCGACTCCATGGGTGAGAGTAATATGTAGTGATGAGTAAGCACAGTATGGTGCACATGAGGATTGCAAAAGAAAGCTAGTAAACAAAAGAGATCTGGGATCAGAACAACATGCTTCTGGAGAGGAACATGGGTGCACATGAAGCTACAGCACTATATGCTACAAACAGATGCTTGCAGGGTAACATTTTTCATTAGTAGCATGTGTCGCTGTAGATGCACATGCTCTGTATAGACTGTAAAGAAGTACCCCTCTGTAAGTGGTGGCTAGTGTGCGGATGATGCAGATGTCTGAAATAAGGCCCTCAATACCATCTAGCCAAGCACTGCTTGTTGTATGGCTAGGATATCCACACAATAACGCTTAGTGAAGGTGTGCGAGGTTGTTCATGTGGCAGCTTTACATAAATCAGCTAGGGGAATACTACCCCCAAAAAGCCATGGTTGTTGCCTGCTTGCGTGTAGTGTGTGATAGGGAAGGCTCTTTTAGCTTTGTGATAGCAGGTCTAGATGCATTTGACTATTTATCAGGTAATGACCGTTTTGGATATAGAATGGCCCTTATGAGGTTTAGCAAAGGCTACAAACAACTGGTCCGTTTTGCGAAAGGGCTTGTTCCTATCAATTTAATACATGAGAGTGCATTTTACATCTATGTTGTGTAGGACTGTCTTCGCTACTGAGTCTAGTTGGGGGGAAAAGACTGGGAGCTCTATAGTTCAGTTAAGGTGGAAAAAGGAAGCCTCCTTGGGGAGGAATGTAGGGTTAGTTCTGAGTACTACCCTATCGTTATGAACCTAAATGAAGGTTCTTGGAGTGTGACCACCTGTTACTCACTGATATGCCAAAGAGAGGTTTTAGCCATTTTCCAGGAGAGGTAATTGAGAGGGCAGGAGTACAAGGGCTCAAAGTGGGGGCCCCATGAGTCTGATGAGAACTATGTTAAGATTACATACTGGATCAGGGAGAACCTTGGGAGGGACAACCTTTTTGATGCTTTAAAGACAAGTGTGTGGAAGAAGAGGAAGTGTTTCCTATTTTGCATGTAGGCAGCTATGGCTGCTAAATATAGCCGTACTGAAGAGTATTCCAGACCCGACTTCTACAGATGAAGTAAGCAGCATAGGATATCATGGACTGCAGGTTTAAAGGGGTCCAGATGTTTGGGGATGCAGTAGTGGATAATTATCTTCCATTTTGCTGCATAGGCTTGCAAGACTCTTCTAAAATGTTCATGCACTTCTGAGGAAGACACAGGTAACCAAACTCTAGGATCTCAAGTACTAAATCGCTAGATTGAGTTGCATGGGGTCTAAATGCCTAATTTGACCTTGGTTTCTTGTGAGACGTACTGCCTGTAGGGAAGCTGCACTTGGGGACTAACTGACATCTTGAGGAGTGCGGAGTACCATGGCTGCCATGTCCAGGTGCTGGCCACAAGGATGAGAGTCTGAGATGTTCGAAACATCTTCCTTATCAAGAATGGAGGAGTGGGAGAGGCAGAAAAGAGTAGGCAAAGATCCCTGACCTGTTCATCCATAGTGCATTGTCTGTGACTGTGGGTATGTGTACCTGAGAGTGAAGCTTGGGCATTTTGCGTTTTCGGGGTGGCAAATAGGTCTATTTGTGGAGTGCCCCAGCACCAAAATTATTGGAGCAGGACTTGTGGGTGGAGTTTCCACTTGTGGACTTGTTGATGCGTCCTATTGAGCGGGTCCGCAAGGTCATTGTCCTTCCCTAGAAGGTACTCTGCCATCAGGTTGATGTGGTGGCGGACCGCCCAATGCCAGGTGTTCTGTGCTAGCACAGAGAGAGGCAGAGAGTGAGTGGTGCGGGGTTTCTGTAGGTAACACATAGGGGGTCATGTGTTCCGTCCTGATGAAGACTAGTTTGCCCTGAATGAGCGAAGGAAGGCTTTGAGGGTGAGGCATATGGCTAGGTGATCGAGATAGCTGATGTGGTGCCTTTGGTGATAAGAGTTACTCTCCTTTGACTGTGACTTGGCCGTGATGCACCCCCACCCGGTTTAAAAGGCATCCACGGTAATGGTGGCTTGCAGAATGGGGTCTAAAAAAGGCCAGCCCTGCAACAGATTGCTGCTGTTCCACCACTCTAGAGAGCAATGTGTGCTGGCCTTTACCAACAATAGATCCTCGATTTGACACTGCACTTGTGACAACTGGCTGAAAGGTACTGTTGTAGCGGGCGCATATGAAGCCAGGCGTGGGGTACTATGGAGATGCATGAGGCTATCATGCCTAGCTAGCGCGTTAAGATTCTTACTGTGAGGTGAAGAGTTGGCTGAAAAAAAGCACGAGTTGCTGAAAAGCCAAGGCTGCTTGCACTCAGGGTAGGCTTTGCCTGTGATGGAATTGAGTACTGCCCCAAGGAAAAGTTTGATCTACAGAGGTAGTAGGTGGGACTTGGTGGCATTTATGGTAAACCAGATGCTGTGAAGGAGTGGCATAGTAGCCTGGGTATGTACTATGTACTGAGCCCTGCTTGCACTCTTGATCAGTCAATAGTCTAGGTAGGTGAAGACATGGGTGCCTCCCCATCTTATTTGAGCAGTGACTACTGCCAGGCACTTAGTGAAAACCCTTGCGGTGTTAGTGACACCGATCAAAAGTACTTTGAACTGATAATGATGGCCACTCACCACACATCAGAGGTAGCGCGCATGGGCGAGATGAATGGGGATGTGATAGCAGGCATCCATGAGATCTAATGCTGCCATGTGGTGCATTATTGAAGCAGAGGGATGACATCTTGAGGCGTTACAATATGGAAGTTTTTGTTGAGGATGTAGCGGTTCAGGGGCCTAAGATCCAGGATTTGCGTGAGAGAGCTGTCCTTCTTAGTGATGAGGAAGTAGAAGGAGTAAACCCCTTTGCCAGTATTATATCCCCTGGCACTGGTTCTATGGCTCCTTTTTGTAGGAGTGTTTGGACCTCTTCCCCCAGGAATCGGAGATGTTCTCTGCTAAAAGTATGGTTGTGAGTTAGGCAATTGGAAGAGGGTCATCAATACACTTAAGGGCTGGAGGAGTTTTAAGGACCTGCGTAAGCTAACTCCCCATCAAATTAATGTCACACAAGAAAAAGCTACGGGTCCGGATTAGAGGACCCGTAGCTTTTTCTTGTGTGACATTAATTGGAAGAGGGTGGCAGAAGTTCTAGACATGACTAACACCCATTTGTCTGAAGTGATTTCCCGCCAACGAGGAAAGAAATCTTGCAGCCTGCTCCACACAGGTGTAGTGTGATCAGGGAGGAGGCGGGGGAATCAATGTTTTGAAGGCGAGGCTCCTTTGCCAGAACCTCCTTTGCCCCTGGCTCTGCTGTTGTTGCCCCTGTAGGCACTCCTGGTATACCATTTTCTGCGTCTGACGAGGGAAGGACCCCTGATGTAGGCTAGGTTGTTAGAGGAAGGCTTATATTTGTTCTGCACCTGGGGCTTTGCCACCCTTGCCTAGAAGGGTTCCCTCAAGATGTCTGTGGCTGACTTCAACATACCCTTCCGCATCAGAGGAACTGGATGAGGAACAGCTGCCTGAAACTCGACTCGGAGAAAACAGAAGTCCTCATCCTCTGCACCACTCCCTCTGCATGGGACGACACCTGGTGGCCACCCGCCCTCGGAGACCCACCCACTGTAACGGACCATGCACGCAACCTCTGCATCATACTCTACTCATCACTCAATATAAATCGCCAAATCAACGCAGTATCCGCCGTATGCTTCAACACCCTCCGCATACTCCGCAAGGTGTTCAAGTGGACCCCCCGACTCCAGGAAAACCGTCACTCACACACTCATCACCAACAGACTAGACTACGGCAACGCCCTCTATGCCGGAATCAACAAAAAAATTCCTCCGCAAACTCCAGACCGTCCACAACATCCCAGCCAGACTTATCCTTGATATCCCACGGCACAACCACATCACCCAACACCTCCACTGGCTCTTCGAAAGAAGAATAACTTTTGAGCTGCTCACACATGCCTACAAGGCCCTCGACAACACCGGACCCCAATACCTCAACAACCGAATCTCCTTCCATGCCCCCAAGAGAAGCCTCCGCTCAGCCGACCTCTCCCTAGCCACCGTCCCACGCTTCTATAGGACCAGAGCAGATGGAAGATCCTTCTCCTACCTCACAGCCAAGACCTGGAACAATCTTCCCCCTTCACCTCTGACGGAGCCCGACACTGCGCCAATTCAGGAAGGACCTCAAGACCTGGCTCTTCAAATGACCCCCAAGGAGCTGCCCACACTCCCAGTGCCTTGAGACCCTCACAGGTAAGTAATGCGCTTCACAAAACCCTGAATGATTGATTGATCCTCTCTGACCTGGACAATGTCTAAGGATTAAGAAGTCATCTTCCTCATGGAGAACATACATATGCACTTTGTGGAAGGTGACCATCCTTTGTATCATTTCGTTATATGCTGTGGTGTTGTCGGGGAGGGATGTCCTTGCCAGATAGTCATCCAGGTAAGGATTTCCCAGGGGATTGATGACAGTCTTCCCACAGTCATCAGTGGGCACTGGATTGAATGGTGCATCATAAGGATCTGTGCGTAGAAGAGGCTGCCTACCCAGTGAAAAGATTAAGAGGAGCCCTATGAGGAATAAGGTGGGGGTGGTGGTGGAAAAGGAGGAGGAGGAAGAAGAAGAGGAGAACGAGGCCCAACTGGGAGGGTGCTGGTGCCCCTGTACTGTCCTCTTTTAGGCTTGGGAGCTAAGGGAGGCTCCGAAGCAAGCTCTTCCTCAAAGATCTTTTTAATTTTCAGAGGCAAAGTCGCTTGAGAAGCAGTTTTTTGGAGATCTTCCCCATCTGGGGTGGATGATCATATGTTTCTGCATCACATCCAGCTCCTCCTGAAGCAGCTGGAGGATGGGCTGCTCTAAGTAATTAGAGGCCGCCATTTAAGGTGGCCTTGGCGCCAATGGAATCTTCGGTTGTGAAGGGATTTATTTACACCAATGGTGTCTTCAGTGCCGAAAGCAACCGAGAAGCCGGTATCGGGAAGGTCTTTGGCCTGAATGGTCTGTGAAATATTTTCAGGCTCAACTAGACTTGAGGGGTCGGCGTGGTAGATGGGAGTGTAGCAAGCTCCGAGGTCTTTGGCCAATGCAGCCCAGAGGGCAATGAAAGTCCAGGAAACTGTTTTAGTTGATGGACAAGATCCCCGATCTCCTCAGGGACGGTGCTCTGCCCCAACTGGAGGCATGTTTGGAGACCTGGTGTGGTGCCAACCATATTCACAGCTCTTGCGGAGGTCTCTTTCCAGGGATTGGAGGTGTAGAGGTGAGAGGAGCCTCCTGGTCTTTTTCCTCTGGGTCTGAGTCGAAAGAGAAGGCCACCTGTGGGCTACGTAACAGCTGGTGGTGCGCGGTATCTGAAAGATTGCCTTCTTAATTATCCTCCACGTCAGGTGAAGAAAGTTCCCCGAAGATGTCGGGGACATCGTTGGAAGCTTGCAGCTGCATCCGCTGATGTGCCCATTTCTCTACCATTGATACCGAAAAGTTTTCTTTGAGTGGAAGGTAAGGCAGACCTCGCACGTGCTGTTGTCTGAGGAGAGACAGAGGTTACAAGCCTCGTATCGGTCGGTCCATGGAAACTCCGCATGGCATTGGGTACAGTTCTGGAAGTGCTAGTGTTCCATCACCCTGTGTACATTCTCCACAAAGAAGACATTAACAACGAGGGGTACACAGCCTGGAAGAGGGCCCAAGGCCCGGAAGGTTAACAGTTGATCGTAGACAGTCTCCATGAAAAAGTCATCGAGCAACACAGACGTGTCTTGGATGTTAATTGACCGTTGGGCCTGAATAAGTGTGTGAGGAATGCATCGAACTCAGAGTCCCAATAGTACACGTCCAAACCTGATGGCCGAAAAACATGGAGTCGGTGCCCAAATAAGAAAATAGATATAAATATATATATATATTGGTAGTAAGATGATATGTCTGGTCTCCTGCAAGATGATTATTAACGCAATGTTAGCTTTCCATTAACCATGCCTCTGATTATTTGTATATGTAGACATGAACTGAAGATTGATTTGATGATATACCAATAGATTTTCTGAAACATAGAACATCATGGCACCAATCCTCATGGGCCAATTTTAAACAACTTGCTCTTATATGCTTAGGGTTCAGAGCTATGTCTCAGGTTATGGAGCAAGTACCGGCTGGGAGATATTCATGCCATTACACAGTTTTACAACCTGAGCACTAAGCAGCAAAGCCATCCCCTCAACTTACACAGATCCTACAGTTTCAATCATATGACAGCAAAGATATCCATAGGGATAGACATATCTCAGAGGCTCAGAACTCAAACTACAGGCTTAGCCATCAAGTTACACAGATCTCACACAATCAATCATACTGTTCAGTATCTTTGAAGCAAAACTGGTGCAGTTAAAAAAAACATATTTAGGGAGAAAGCAACAGACATTCCTTCAGAGAGGACCAACATTTGTAGTGGAAAAGAAAAAGCAGGGAGAGGAGGCACATACCATAGTTTGCTAGGTCAAACTATGGAGAAGCATTGCCGCCAGCTCCTGCTACCAGTCCACTCCACGCTAAACCAAGGTACAAAAACATACACAGTACCATCACCACAGGGCCTGCTATATTAAGACAGTTGCTGATATCACTATTGGACCACTGGAGGACTAATATGGGTTGTTTCTTTAAATTACTGGTGACCATCTATGGAGCTACAAAAATGGAAGATCTTTACATCGCAATTTTTTTTTTTTTAACTCGAGAGAGGGAGTTTTCCCTCGTTACATGTGTTGGCGTATGTTTTTGGATCAGGTTCTAAAAAGTATTTTCTAGAAAAAGTAAACATATGGCCTACGATGGTTCTACAATACAAGGAGTGAAGAGGAGGTACAAATTAAGATGTAAATACTGAAAAAGTGGACCACTTTGAGGGGAAAAAACACACTACCAGCTCTGTCCCCAGTACTATCCCCCCTCAATTTTCAGTCACTAGAGGAGGTGAGAAAGTGGAGGTATCGGAGGGCAACATGAAGCTGCTTACAAGAGAATTAATGTATAATTCTAGCACTGATTTGTTCTGCAGTGTAATGCACTGTGAAAGTGGAGGCACAATGAAAAACATACTGTGTATGCTTGCCAAAGTAATGCTAAATGGATTCAATATTTGTTCTGAAGTGTTGAATTGCTCTTATGCCAAAACAAATAATACTGGAGACAGATCTCATACAATGAGTTCTCACTATAAAAGTGTAAAGCTAAATACTTGGGTGTTTAGCTATCCTGTACACTGCCCAAGACTGTCCTTGTATTAATTGTAAATATCCTCAGTCACTCATTGAAACACCTTAAGTGTGGATCATAGGGCTTAAGAAAGGAAGGTTAAATATCCTTGAGGCTACTGCACCCACAGACAACTTAGCTTTCTTTGAGAATGCAATAAGCAGACGTTTCCTATTAAAATAAAGGAAAAAATACATCAGCAGCTCGAATTGTATGGTACTTTGAAACAAAACATAAAGGGGAACATTTAAAATTGCTTAAATATTCCATTTTCTTTATGTATGATTCTCTCTGGTTATACCAGACATCACTGTCAGCGAAATATGATACAGTTCCGGACCATTGCTGGGTAGCTTGAATCTTAACAGTCCGCATTACAATTTACCAAACACCCTGGAGCCTTAAGCCCAGAAAATAAAAAGGTTAAATATGTTTACTCTGAATTGAACAACAAGAACACAAATTTCTCACACAAAACCAGTCAATGACCACATAACTCATGTGTATCAACTCTTACCCACAATACTTTTTTCTGGAGCTGGAGGCACAATGTAACCAATATGCATGTATTTTCCTGCTAATTTACTATGCAATCCAAGAAAATCGCTGAATCTCCTTTTTACACAGAATTCCTTCTTGTTGAACATAGACAGAGAAGTCTGCAACAAAAAAAAAAACTTGCATCATTTTCCTCAAATAGTTTAAATCCTTATAATAAATTAAAAATAGGAATAGAAATGTTGATTAAATACCTTTGTTGTTACTTTGTAAGCCATGAAAGCATTCATGCCATCCCCTAAAAAAGATTACATTTAATGAATTAGCACATATGAATGTAAATGAACACTTTAGGGAAGGATCGGATGTCAGCAAAAAGACTACTTATCCAGATATTAGAGATGATTATAAAGAAGAATGCGTCCATGTATGTTTAAGTAAATGCGAAATGTAAACAAAGCTGTCAGATTGCAATACTTTGTATGCTCATATTATTTAGGAGGTGAAAATGGTGATCGATAAAAAAATTTAGATTTCTAAATATCACAATATGTACATTAACATGTTTTCCACAGGCTTTTACATAAGATACAAAAATAAATAAATGAGGGGTCAGGCTCACCAACTTTCTCTGGATCAGAGACGCCAATCTCAATATCAAATATGTCTCCATTTGCCTCCTCTTCAATCTGGAATATAGGTTTCTAATGTCAGTAACTGTGGCATAAAATATTCAAATAAAAAACAAAATGAAAAAAACTCTTACAATAAAAACCAGACATTACAAAAAAACACGAGCAGAATAGTCTTCCTTTTCTAAAAAGGAGCACTAATCAGTTTTCTCTTAAAATAAACCAACATGACATCAGCTGATACAGTAAATTGATTTATCTCTAGACAGTGGATTCTGTAATTGACATGCCTCATCATCATTCTTCCACTATGAAGAGGACACATTCTGTGCCACGGAAAACTCAGGCACATACATTATCATGTGCATTCTAATATTGCAACAAGCAGCCTTGAAATTGTTAGAGACAGCAATCAGAACAGGAATTGCAGAAGCTAAAAAAACATCTGTTTTGTTTAGCAGTCTTGTTTTATATTACAGGCCATCTAACCCCACTCCCCCACTTTCAGTAAAGGCACAGGGAGAGAGGTTCGATAAGTTCACAGTGTTTTCTCCACTGTATTTAATGCAGAGGAGTCATATATCTTACAGCTCTAGTCATTGTCTGATTTGAATTGACAGTTTCATAGATCCGCCTAGTGACTAGAAGAGCTTTTTACTTTGGTCTGCATTAAACAGCCTTCAGTACTTCTATAGATTTTTTCTTCTGTTCTGGATGAGGATCCTAATGCTAGACTCCCCTCCCACATGTAGAAATGGGGAAGAACCGGTGGGTACTATGGAGATGGCTAGAGGAAGGCATGTCAAAATAGTTGCATGAGAAGACCTGCTGGTGGGTGGTCACCACATTTTGCTCTATTGTTGGTTGTTTAAATATCCAATGAATATTAAATTCTAAGAAAAAGAAACATATCACAGACTGCTGGTCTACAAGAATGGTTACACTACCTTTAGAAGCGGTCTCAAAAACCAAATAGGGAAGACCAACAAAGTTTAACTTGGACAAGCTATAACAGAAATTTCGACTGCAGAAGAAATATCTGCCTTTCTCTTTCTACCAATTAGAGAGATCACATTTATATTAATAACAAGAATGGGTAAAAAATTAAAGCATCAAGCAAAATCATGAACTCCTGCTAACTATGATCAATTTGGATATATGTTGTTTACACTAGAAGAGACGGATAAAACTACAATCATCTTTATAAGTTACAAAAATAAAAGAAACTTAAAAAGGTCAAAACTTGTAGTTGAGACCAGTGAGGACACAAATAATGAGTGTATTGGAAAATAAGCAAAACCTTCCGATATTTACAAAAGAGTATAACAAGTTAACATACGAGTACTTCAGTATCAAGCGACAATTTTCCCAACTGGCAACACAAGAACAAATGGTCAATGAAGTCTGCGGGGTCCCAAAAACCAAATTAATGGTAATGATTCAGGATAAACTATTAAATAATAAGAGAGTTAATATGCTCGCGGGGTAGCTCAGTGACTTAAGTTGTGGTAACCGACATATGGATTGATGTGCAGGTGACTAATTCGAATCCTTGAAAGACCCATTCACCTTCCATAATTCTGTGGCCAGTAAATGGGGTACAATTTATTTATTTAATATAGGAAGTTTTATAAAAGCGCGAACATGACCCTTGCGGATATCAGAGCACTTTACAAGTGAACAGAGGGCAGATTAAAATGAGGAATAGTAAAATCGCTTATTTACAGTGCTCAGAATCAGTAGAAATGAGGTAGGAAAAGGCAAAAAATTATAATAACATGAGAAAATGTTATTAAGAAATCTAGGCAAAAGCAGGACCTCATACATGGCAAATATAAATCATAAGAAAAGTTGAGCTGGGAAAATTATAGGTACACAGGGCACCCCTAGTCACTACTTGAAATGACCTCCGCCTTCAACAGCTCAACCCATCGGGTGCTGGTGATGGGGAGGTTACATCAAAGTACCCTGGATTGTGAATCCCTCTGGTGTTGGATTCAGCGATTTTCCCCTGAAGACCGAGGCTTTTTTCGTTGTTATGGACTACTATCAGTGTGCCATGTTTGCCATCATCAACTGTGAAAGTGAAAACAGCCAGATCACTTTAATTGGTGCTCAAGCACCGATCATCCCTGAGCAGGAGTCCACCTTACTAGACCACCAGGGTCATTTTCATGGGGGAGCAGCCCCCATGCATGGATTTACCATCCTCCTCCAAGCTCTTAATAGTCTTTCTACCGCCTTGGTGTGCGATTGTTGGTCTACCCCAACATGCCCACTCCAGAGGGGCCAGAAAGCACACTGAACGCCAGGGAAAGTAGTGTTAAAAAGAAGCAAGGCCAAAAGGTCTAGTCTATGCGAGAGCTATTGGCTCTGTGCATGTGTTTTAGCCATGTTGTACCAGAATGGCTGCAGTTCAGCATGGCTGAGATGGGGTGGAGCGAGGTAGATTACAGTGGTGTAGATTGGAGTGGTTGCAGATTGGGGTAGAGTGGAGTAGAGTGGGGTACATTGTAGTGGTGTAGATTTGGGTAGAGTGGGGTAGATTTGGGTAGAGTGGAGTAGATTGGAGTGGGGTATAGTGGGGGTAGAGAGGAGTTGTGGTGAGGTAGATTGTGGTAGATTAAGAGTGGGGTAGATTGGGGTGGGGTAGGGCTGATTGGGGTGGACTGTAGTGGGGTATATTGGGGTGGAGTGGGGTAGATTGGAGTGAGGTACATTAGGGTAGTTTGGAGTGGGGTAGATTGTAGTAGTTTGGAGTGGGTTAGACAGTGGTACATTGGATACGAGTGGGTTAGATTGGACTAGAATGGAGTAGAATGAAGTGTAGGGATAGATTGGAGTGTATTGGGGAGTTTGTGGAGTGGATTGGAGTACATTGGGGTGGAGTGGGGTATAATGGGGTGGAGTGGGGTATAATGGGGTGGAGTGGGGTAGATTGGAGTGAGGTACATTAGGGTAGTTTGGAGTGGGGTAGATTGGGGTAGTTTGGAGTGGGGTAGACAGTGGTACATTGGATACGAGTGGGTTAGATTGGACTAGAATGAAGTGTAGGGATAGATTGGAGTGTATTGGGGAGATTGTGGAGTGGATTGGAGTACATTGGGATGGAGTGGGGTATATTGGGGTGGAGTGGGTAGATTGTAGTGGAATAGAGTGGACTTGAGCGGAGTGGAGTGTAGTAGATTGGATTGGGATAGATTGGGGTGGATTAGAGCAGAGTGGGGTAGATTAGACTGGAGCGGATGTGGTAGATTTGACTGGAGTGGAATAGGGTAGTTTGGAGTGGACTGGGGTAGATTGGAGTGGACGTGGGTAGATTGGAGTGGACTGGGATAGATTAAAGTGGCGTAGATTGGGGTAGAGTGGAGTTGGGTAGATTGGAGATGACTGGGGTAGACTGGAGAGCTGTGTGGTGGATGGGGCGGAATGGAGTGGGGTAGATTGGAGTGGGGTAAATTGGAGTGTAGTAGTTTGGAGTGGAGTGGGGTAGATTCGAGATGACTGGGGTAGACTGGAGAGCTGTGTGGTGGATGGGGCGGTATGGAGTGGGGTAGATTGGAGTGGGGTAAATTGGAGTGTAGTAGTTTGGAGTGGAGTGGGGTAGAGTGGAGTGGGGTAGATTGGAGAGCTGTGCGGTGGATCGGGTATATTGGAATGGGGTAAACTGGAATGGAGCGGGGTAGCTTGGAGTGGGGTAAATTGGAGTGGGGTCGTTTGGAGTGGAGTAGATTGGAGTGGAGTGCGGTACACTGGAGTGTGGTGAAGTGGGGTAAGTGTTGTGGAGTGGAGGGGCACAGAGTGGAGGGACAGAGTGGAGTGAAGAGGAGAGGAGTGGAGGGTCGTATTCTGGAATGGAGTGTGACAGAGTGGAGTAGCTTGTTGTGGAATGGAGTGTCGTGCTGTAGAATTTAGTGGCATAGAGTGGAGGGGCAGAGAGTGAAGTAGAGTGCTGCAAAGTGGAGTGATGTAGAGTGAAGTGGCGTATGCATGGTGTGGAAGCGCACTGCCATTACAGGTACATATTTCAATTGAAATAACCATTAGATTAGCACAGACATACAGTTTTACTGCGCACAAACGATAATGTGTGGAAATGTCATCACCTAGAGTATTGATGTGCTTTGATCGTATTTAAATATTTGTTTCCAGCACACTTCAGAATTACAAACATTCTGTACTTTACTAATTCTGAAATATTAGCACAGTTCATTTATGTAAATGTACATTTAGTTGTGTGCTAGAAAAAAGCCTTTTCTTTCACAGCAAGATTGTTGCACAAATTATCTCACTTCCAAGTCCGTGAAAGAAAAGTAAACACCAATCGCCCTCTGAAGACAGAGCCTGATATTTCACCTCTGTCTCTGAATGCACAGCAAATGTGACAAGAACAAGATTTAAAGGCCTGCTTACAGAAAGCAAGCTTGTGGAAGAATACTGTAAACAGGGTATGGGCCACAGGAGGGACAAACTCAAGCTGGGCAGTCTAAAGCAAATAAAGCCATTAAATAGAAAGTAAAGAAACTGCGAGTTGCATACCACAAAGCCAAAGGTAAGCAATGGGGAGAACGCATTCCCATGGAAGCTTTCAGAATGCCCATAAGAAGTCATTAGCAAACCTAAAAAGGGGGGGGGGGGGTGAGAGGCTCGGTCTACTGGGCCACAACGCTCCAGCTAGTCTTTCTGTATGGAGGATGGAGGTGGGGTTGTCTGTATTAGCTACTGTCCACACCCTTCACCCCAGGAACGTAACAGTGACTTTATCCCAATCTGGCCAACCAGGGGAGGCAGAAAGCACAAACCGATGCCAGGATTACTTTTTATTATTATGTATATTATGAGGGAGAGCCAGACAGTCTTTCTGCTGCCCCTCAGGAGAGGAATATTGGGGAATTTATCCCTGATCTAACCACTAATGGCAGAAAGCGCCACTAAATTCAAAGGATTTTTTTGGTCACTTTGTATGGGGTGGAGAGGCAGCCAGTATTAGCGTCAGACCGCACCAATACACCCCAGGGGCCCATACAGTCTTTCTACCCGCCCCAGGGGGTATATTGGGAAGTTTATCCGAATGCAGTGACCCAGAAAGGAGAAAGTACCACTAGACACTGGGGATTATTTATGGACTAGAGGGCCTGACACATCCTGGTACTGGGCCACACCCACCCTGGATCCAAAACAATCTTTTTGAATCTGCAATTCCCACTACATCTCCACCCCACCCCTCTCGGACATAAAACTTACTAGGCCACCAGCTATTACATTTTTTCATTATGTACGTGATGAGGGATAACTAGGCCTGATGCTGGGCCGCACAAAGTCCCCTCCCACCACAAGGCCCAAGACATTCTTTCTGCCATCTGTGGGGACACACTGGAGGTGTATACCCCATCTGCCCCTGGGGGCATAAAGCCAACTTGAACACAAGGGTGTTTAAAAAAAAAAAAAAAAAAGAAGGAGGGGTGGGGGTGACTGGCCTGGTTTTAGACCCCTGGGCCCTGGAAACTCTTTCTGCCCTGTGGCTGAGGCAGAATAGGAGGGCTTACTCACTCTACCAGTCCATTTGTCAAAACTATGCCCAAAGAAGGCACAATTTCCTTTCACTTGCCATGGGGGTAGGTGCAGTACTTTGACTCTAGTTTAGCTACTATCCAAGAATCCCTAACACCCTGGGCATTTTAAAACCTAGAGACCTAGGGAACTTAAGGCTGGTGCAGCTTGCATGTAACCAAGCATGCTGTATAAACCAGAATGTCTGGCGAATGTCAAGACTAGGCCTAAAAACACCCATTTCACTCTCAATTGCCATGGAGAAGTCCTGCAGTGTTTGGGCACAGGGTCAGCTTGCACCCAGCAAACACTACAAACACAGGGCATTTGTGTAACCTAGAGATCTGGGGAATCCAGGATGCTGGGGCGTGCATGATTCACAGCAAGCTGCCATTCAAGGAACGCCTTGCAAAGGTCAAAACTATGTGTAAAACACCAAATTTCCTCTCTATTTACGTGGTGGATGGCTGTAACATTTGGACCTGGGGATCAGCCTACACCCAAGAAACTCTGCCAACCATCTACATTTCTGAAACCTTGAGACCCAGGAGAATCAAGTGTGGGTTGGCCTACATGGATGCCACTATGGTGGTTTCTTACCCAAAATGCTATGCAAACGTCAAATAATGGGATAAAACTGCACTTTTGCTCACATTTATGTGAAAAGTGTCACTGGCACTTCCAGCCAATGGCAAAAATCTTACCATTTCACACCCTAGTAAAACAATACCTCACATGTGTGAGTGGGCATAATACATGTGACAAGAACAAACCAAACTATAAACACCTGAAGACTGCATTGATACTACAATGACTTCACAGGGCCAATGTTTTGCCCTGTAACACAGGCCTATCCATATGTCTATAGGGAAAAGAGTGGGAATGAAGGAAAGTAGCACTTCTGCTGCTGACTGCACATTACAACATTTTCTGTCACATAATTAAGAGGAAATTGAGGGTTTTTTCACCCACACTTCGACATTTATAAGGTATTTTGGGTAGGAATAATTGGTGGGATCCAAGCATGCCATACCATACTTGCTGTTCCAGATGTCTAGTTTTCAAAAATGCCTAGGGCTAATAGATTCCTCTGGGTGCCAGCCGATCCCAGGCCATCAGACCTACACTACACCCTGATGACATCGCCAAGTACCGGCCTCTCACTTACCTACCATTCGGCAAGATCACCAAAAAAGTAGTCTATGCTCAACCCTAAGATTACATCGGTGCTAACCATCTCCTGCAAAACTACCAACCTGGCTTCTGATCACACTGCATCATGGAGGCTACTACCTTACACATCATAGATGACACCCTCCTGACCAGAGATGAAGATGTCCTGTGCCAGTAGCAGGACATCTCAGCTGCCTTCGATAGTCTACTATCCGACCTTCATTCACAGCTTGGACTTTTGAATGGGATTCACAGTCACTGGGTCTTTTCCTACCTTCCCAAGCCAACACCAGATCATTCACATGAGCAGCTTCATCTCTCAAGAGAGCTCTATCACCTTTGGAGTACCACAAGGCTCCATACTTTCCCCGGTCATCTTAAACTTCTACATGGAGCCCCTTGGAGTTTTACTCAAAGACAAGAGCATCAAAATTCATGAACAGACCATACAAAATTCTTCTTGAAAGTCTTCTCCACTGCAGACATCCAACACCTCAAACAATATCTGCACCTCATCCAGACTTGGATGACCTGGGCCTACCTAAAGCTAAACTCCCACCAAGACAGAATTCCTGTTATTGTCCAAGAACAACAAGCAAGAAATAGTACAAATATGGCATGAACCTTGATGGCTTCAAATCTCAACTTTCACCGAATGACAAGCAACTTAGCTGACCCCGGTCAACCAACCTAATACTCAAGGAAGATACTGCCCAAAAAAAAAAAAAAAAAAAAAAAAAAAAGACTGCCTACTATTAGCTCTCTTCTAAAGAATGTGAATATTGTTCTTCCAGAAAGCAACTTCAGAACTGTTCTTCTAGCCCACATAGTGTTATATCTGGATGGTGGTAACGCCCTGCTTAATGCCTCCCAGGCTCAATATTAGCTCCCCTTAAGGGCATCCTACACACCATAGCACAACTCATCCAGGTCCTGCCGAAATATGATCAACCCCGTTCCAATGGAACTTCATTGCCTCTCCTTGCCAGTTCGTCATTTTCAAAAGTAGCTGCATTATTTACAAAGCCATCACAACCAGTACTGTTGTTTATCTTACAGACAAGCTCACCATCTCCATTGGCTCTCTGCACACCTGCATCCAGGATACCATCAGAATAGAGACGAATCATAAAAAAGAAAAAAGGCAGCAGGCTATTTTTATCTATACACCCGAAATATGGAATAACGTGCCCATTTCCCTCAGGACTGCCCCAGCACTGCTGGAAAGAGTTGAAAGCACACCTCTATAAATAACACTACATCACAATTCAGTACCCATACACTTCTTCTCCCAGAAATCAGCTCCCTCTTCTATCAACCACTGACTGTGTGCTTGCCTTTGACCCTGTGTAGAGCTCCGTTACCTTTTGGCTAGGTTAGCGCTATACAAATACCACATACATACAATACAGTAGCCATCGTCCATGAACTGTGGCAAAAATTGAATTTTTTTTAAGGCACAGTTAGGATATTTGTAGGTTATTCAGGGTTGGAAACTAAACAGGGTCAACACAAGCCAGACCACCCTGGATTTCACTGCCTCAGTAGTGTGTGTTCAAAAATTCCAGGAACATAGGGTTCCACGGGTGTCAGCTGACCCGGCCTCAAATACAGCAGCAACTCCCAATTGACAGTGAGAGGAAGTTGGATGAGTTTAGGCATAGTTTTGTCATTTGCAATGCATTGTGGGTAAGAAAACAGTGAGATCAACATAAGCCATACCAATAGGCACTGCCTCAGGTTTATAGTTTTCAAAAATGTCTGGCGTTGGTAGGTTAGCTTAGGTGCCTCCCACCCCCAAGCCAAAATACCAAAATTCCCAAGTCAAAATACCCATCCCAAGAATCAAGGTACTTCAAATAAAACATTTTGAAAATGTCATTGTGTGTTTTAGGTCCTGTTCTGTTGCGTGCGATAAGTCCTGTTAGAAACTGTTCAGGGGCCACAGTGCAGACGTGGGCTATTGGGGCCCAACAGTGTATTCTTTTGCCACTGGTGCTCTGGGGTCCGACCTTCCATGGTTTTGAAAACTGGACCAAGTACAATCCTTTCTAGACTTGACTCAGGGTAGCAAGGGTGAGCATTTATAGGCTTCTCAAGGTGGCAGTCTGGGGGGCACAGGCTCAGAATTCAACAATGAACCAACAAACAAACTTTCACATCAAGTCCAGTGCACGTTTTATGGAAAAAGAAAGTACATTTTTATTATGCAGCCTAATTCAATCCAGCATTCAGGGTGGCACCCCTGATCACAGTTCTCTTGTGGGTATAACACTCAGTATCCCACTCTCCATGCTTGCTCTCAAACGGGTGAACCTAGTTACATCTGTCCCATCAAAACTATAGTAGAATCTTGAATAAGGCTCTGGTGCAGTTTACATTTCTCTGCAAGTCAAATGTGCAATCAGTTACTGTTTACTCAGGTTTTTACCCCAGCGTCATAGTAGGTAGAAAATCAGTCTTTAGTCCTTCGCGCTTCCTTCAGCACAAGTTCTATGGCTCATTACGACTGCAGGTAGTGAAACCATGGTATTGGTATGCTTCTACAACCATGGATGGTCTGGCAGCGCTCAGTGGCCTCTGGGACTACTACACAGGAACTCCTGGTAGTAGTAACCCGCTTCTGGTCCGACCCGGACACTCATCATGGCAGCTCCAGCCTTATGCACATATCAAGGCAGTTTGCAGTCCTCCCCATGCCAGTACACACACAGTCAGAGAGCTGCAGCCGAACCTGGGCTAGTGCAAACAGTGAGACAGGTGTAGGCGTAACCTAGGCAAATACACACAGGAAGGCAGATGCAATCCTGAACTAGCTCAATGTTTTTCTGGGGAACCGTGGAAAAACCGGGACACCTTAAGCAGGATAGGTCGTTTCTTGGCTCCGCTCTCTCAGGAAGTCCACTCTCTCGGAGTGCATCTCGGACCAGGAGCATGCTGGGTTTCTCCTCCTGGACAGATTCTCCTCACGCAGGGTCAGATAGACACTTTCCTTCTCTCGAAAGGCAGGCTTCTAGGCACTGCTCAGACTGGGAGCTCCTCAGTAGAAAATGCAGACTTCAGGTCATTTCCCTTCAGCTCTGAGAGAAGAGTTATCATGCAGACACCAGCCCTGCTCACACAGTCCTCTGAGTAATCTGTGGAGCACTCACTTCCTTGGTCATAAAGAACTTGAAACTGGAACAAAAGGGGTGGATTAGGTCCCACTTTTGTGCACATTTTGCAAACCGGGAATGTGGATTTGAGTTGGTCTCTGTCAAATGCCATTTTCCGGCTGCTCCTCAGTCACAGACTTTGTGCAAGGTGATGGCTCTCACAGCATATGATGATTTTGGCTCCAAGCAGTTGTATCCTAAACAATGAATTGTGTAATCTCTGCCACTGGCTCTCATTAGTTTTCCTGAAGCAGTAATCAGGACAGGGACAGGTCCGGTCTAGAAAACTTCCTCACCCTGAACAACAGAAACTGTGGTCCTATCCCTCACCCCAAGCATCTATCAAATAGCATTGCTAAAGAACTAGTCAGCAGGCCTTTGCTAAAAAAGTCCTCATTGAATATCTAAGGGGAGGCCAATCTCTAACCTCCTTCATTTACACTCTCTGGGGAAGCTGTATCCGCTCTCCGTCTTATTACATGCTAAACCAAGGTCATCCACAATGGATCCCACTGGTACCAGTCTTAAGACTTTCACCACAAAGAGTCCTACTACTACACATTTGCTACACACACACCCAGGATGTTGATACAATTCTCTGGATTTTCACTTAACAGTGGAACTTTACACAAGGGTAGCCAGACTGCTGGGCAACAGATCTGGTCAACCATATGAGATAACAAAACATGGTATGCTGCATTATGTCCTAAAGTCTTGGCCAGAAGTCCTATGTCCTGAGTGCATGCTTGGTGCGCTTTCCAGGTCACAGGACAGGTCCTGGTCCTCACACTGTAAGAGAGAGGCTTAGGCCTCTGCGCACATGCTAAATGATCGTGACACCCAGGCAAAACATACAAGTCTGGAAACCAAATAAATATGCAATCAGGCACTTAGGGCAGGGGGTATATGCCTGTACACCACTTAAGGCACATTCCCATCTCAACAGGACCGCTCATATGTATGCTACCACTTTCACCCAGAGTAATGTGGGAATGCAGAATACTAGACATTTCGTTATTATTCATTGAATTTCTATACATTTTTGGCTTCCAAATGTAAATTAGCGTGCAAAAAAAGATTCACTTTGTAAAATGCCATCTGAATCACATATTATTGGTAACCCAAATTCAGAGTGGTACAAGTAACCCCTATTCCTAAACTCAGATTCTCAAGTACATTTTAATAATGAATAGATTTCTTCCAGAACTTTTTGATTAATTCGATTTTACCTTATAAACTGATGCAAGGTTGAAAAGCAATGAAAAATTATTATAAGCAGCAGTTCAGTTGATGGCTCTGGGTACGACATGTTTTTGGACATCAGACATACAAGATATACCTGTGCAACTAGCAGAGTCAGAAGGTCGTAACGGTACATTACTGTTGCAGATAGGCTGTCATGGCAAAGAAATACAGATGAAAACACGGTCACTCATATCTTTTTTTTTTTTTTTCATACTTACATTCGTTATTTTTTGATTTTAACAATTATTTATTTTGGCCATATGTGATTTATGCAAATGACCCTTACAGAGTTTTGTCTACTTTTCAGAAATGTTTACCTTTCTTTTTAAACCTGGAGTATGGAGAAACGGCAACAACAGAAAATATTGATCTGGTTGCCAGAAGATCCACGTTCAAGCTGCTTTTTATCACCCACAAATCGATACAAGGAACGGGGCCGCTCCTCATCAGGAATAAAATCACCAAACACATCCAGCAAAGGAATCTCTGCTCTAGAGTGGCCCCTCGCCTCAAAATCCCAACGTACAAGAAAAAAACCATGGGTGGCACATCCTTCTCTGTTCAAGCAGCCAAACTATGGAACTGTTTACCTCCCAACGTAAGGTCCACGGATAACCATCTTATCTTCAGAAAATTACTCAAGAATTGGCTCTTCTCCACATAACCACCATACACAAACAGAAATATACAGCATATCCCTCTGTATATAAGTATTTATTTGGACTATAGATTGTACCTATATGTGTGTACTGCTTTGTATAAACGTGTATAATAATTATGTTTTTAAAAATATAGATATTTGTTAGTTCTGCTTAACAAATGTACCTATTACTGATAGTTACATTATTCTATGTTTTTAACATGTATATAAGTGACTGCATAAATAAGTATTCTTTTATCATAACTATTGCTTCACTATTGAATTACAAAAATAAAATAAAAAAATAATATAAAGTACAACAATACTTGAAAGCCGGAGTTTATTAAATGCATCTTTAATCTACATATACTACCTTCCTTATGCATGTGTATACCTTCCATGTACTTATGAATCTATACATTTATTACTTTTCTTCTAATTCAGCATATCCAATGCACTACCCTATTTCTCATCTTATACCGCTCTCAATATATCCTCTACCTCAACTCTCCGACTCATCTCAAACCTCATTCTACTACTCTTTCCGATGCACTACCCTATTTCTCACCCTATACCTCTATCAATATATCCTCTACCTCCACTCTCTCATTCATCCCAAAACCCCATACCACTACTATGATCCCCAAAATAACCCTTTCTACAGTCTTCCCTACTCTACCCCTCCTTGCATCATCTCATACCTCTTTTACTATTCAGATCTCCCAAACAAACCTTTCTAACCCCTTCCCTCTGACTCTTCCCCCTTCACCCCCCTTTTACTCATCCCAAGCCTAATTCCTACTGCTATGAGCTCTAAAAAAGAAAAGAATTCTAAATCCTTCCCTCCCTCCACTATCCTTTTCAATCCAAACAGACTAACATGTCCGCCACTCAAATTACTTTCATATTTCACTATACACCTTGTCTGGGGTAGTAAGCACTATATAAATGGAATTACAATACAATACAAACTCCACTTAGATCATTGCAAAAACTTATAAAAACACAATTCATTTTTTCATAACCCAACCTGTTTCTCAAAACTGGCAACTGTGAACCTAGCACAACAAACCTTTTGTTGATGCCATTTCTAGGAGAAATAAAATCCTTTCTGGCACAGCACCTCCCTGTATTTTAAAAACTCCTGGCCATTTTCTTAGTTCCTTTAAGATAATACCACAAACGTTGGGTACCTTTATAGTTCCCACATGAGGGAATAAAGTACACAGATTTGCATAGATAACTTCTTTTGAAAAAAGTTAAGGCTTAAGTGGGACCCGTCCCAAATCAAACAAGCATTGGCATAGCGAATAGGTCTCGCCTTTCGGACCTTATAAGTGTTTAGTTATCCAGCACAATATCCTTGGTGCAACAACATCAAGTGTTGCATGGCTAAACACTTATAAGGTCCCAAAGGCGAGACCTATTGGCTATGCCAATGCTTGTTTATGCTGGGTGGCACCTGCATTCAATTAAAAGGGCTGCCATCACAGCTCATTTTAAACTAGGCAAAATATAGAGAGTTTATAAGATTTAATGTTCTTATAAGATGCAATGAGATGTTTTTAACTGTGCGCTATACGAATGCCAATAACATAGAATAACACATTGCACCAGGCATTACATAAAACACAAGACATAACAAAAAATAACATGAAATAACTAGTACCGACTAACACTGAAGAAGGCGAATGCCCCTCTGGCATGAGGCTGATGAAGTTAAAACCATATGCTCTTTATTTCCCAATGAACAAGAACATTTGAGAACTTGTTTAAGACAATTTAGCTGTAGTGCAGATGACGACACAGATCAAACAAGTTAATTTTGTTTCTTTAATGGATGAAAAAGCACAGGAAAAAGGGTTTACTTGCCAAGGTTTTTTTCCTCCCGATTTCTCTCAACAATTCTCTTCAGCGCACGAGTTGGGAAAAAGCAACGTGGGTCTTCCTCTCGTGCAGTGGTCCAAGAAGACCCCGCCCAACCTAGTGGTCCATGTGGGGGTTAAATGGCGCACGGCCTTTCCCTTGTACCAGCTAACTATCCCTTAGCAGTGCAAGGGAACTTTTCATCCGTACCCTATCCCCTGAACCTCACTGCAATTGGTTTGAACAGCAGAAATGCGTCAGAAAAAGTGACTGCAATTAATGTTAATCAGTGGCTGTAACTACAATATCTTTAAGCTGCACTGAGAAGATAAACAATGGAAAAAACAATAGTTTTGGCTTTGTATAGTTGGATGCGTTCGGCTGTAGTGATGCTTTATAATGACCCCTGATAAAGTTCACATCTATCTTTGCTACAGCAGTTGTGGGCATTAGCTCTCTACGTGCCAACAGTTAAGAGGCTCCACTCCTTAGGAAACGTTTGTACTACTCAAATTGCAAAGTGAAATCAATTGGCTAGGCTGTTTCACTATTTCCTAATCAAGAGGCGACCTGTAAAAATGCGGACAAGGGGAAATAGATTAAATAAGAGGTTAAAACGAACGAAGCTGCGCCCTGTTCACAACAGATGATCAAAGGGACAAATCGATTTCTTCTAATGAGTAAGCACAGACGAGAGAGCGCGTTAAAGAATTAGAGAGAACGAGCTACGATACTCATTCTTTGTCAGTGCATAAGAACAGAGAGCCTGGAGGCGCCGAGTGGGAACAGGCAGCGGGAAAGGTAAACAGGCGCGCGCGCCTCGCGCTCAAAGTAAAAAAAAAATTAAAAAAAAGTTTGACGAGAGGCAGCAGGGGGAGGGGAGAGAGGAGGGGGCCTGCGCCTGTTTCCCTTGCAAGAGCGAGCAGGAACCATCTGTTAATTACAAACAGATGGTTTGAAAGCTCGCTCCCGCAAGGGAATCGCCAAACGTGCATGCGTTGCCATTCAAAGCAATGCAATGCGTGCACGTTTGTGACTGCAAAACTGAATCGATTACAAGATCTTTTTCCTATGCAGCGCATGCGCGCTGCGTAGGCGAGACCTAAAAAAGTACTCCGCGACAGGAGAGAAAAACCCTAGCGGTGAAAAGATTAAGGCCTATGGGCCTAGAGAATCTCATCAGTTCTGACTAAACATAGGCCCCAGATATGAACATGTACCCAAATTATGGAAAAGAAGCTGAAACTGTCAATGTCTAGGAAGGATAAGAACACTGAATTATCTTGCAGTTGGTCGTTTTCACTTAAGACTAAAATTCCATGCAATGCAGAATTTATAACTAGTTAGAGGAATGTAGTATATTTACACATTACTTATATTCCAATTTGGGAATCCACCAGATTTGTACATCAATCTTTATATACTGAGAGCTTAGTAGATGTTTGTTCGCAATCCAAAAATATTTTGTGCTTTTATGGGTTTGAAGGAGGGCACTAAAATATATGCTTTTATGGGTTTGAAGGAAGTCACTAATGCTATAAAGCAGAAGAAACTGTGTGGATTAGACAGAGGACTGTTTGATGGCTCTGCACCACAATAAAAACTCTATGTGAGTCCAAAGTAAAAGAAGGACATTTGTAAGGCTGAGCAAGAGGTCCAGATTTAGTTTTACTTCCACTGATTTTCATCCTCACTAGTAATGAATTTAGCCTGACTTTCCAAAGTCCATAGTTAACCATTTTAAAGGCTATACTACAGCGAGCTCCCTTGCTTTTGTTCTCAGCCACAGTACTGATGGTGAAACAAGTTAATAGCATTCAAAACCCAATCCTAGCCATTTAATTTTTCTGTATAGAGCAAAATCTCACACAAAATAGACCAAATCCAGTGTTTTTCATTATGGTCCTAGGAATTACGTAGTCATAGGTTTTGAATAGATGAAAGATAAGGAAGGACCAGGGTTACCCAGTATGTCAAACAGGAACAGAGGGTACATAACACCATCAATTA
Source organism: Calotriton arnoldi (assembly GCA_963921515.1). Taxonomy (NCBI): domain Eukaryota; kingdom Metazoa; phylum Chordata; class Amphibia; order Caudata; family Salamandridae; genus Calotriton; species Calotriton arnoldi. Next base: position 1,611,463 of record CAWUFW010003266.1, read on the forward strand.
TTATGGTGGCCTCTTTCACTATGATTTAATGAGTTTTTGGACGTATAACTGATACAAAAAAAGTAATCAATACTTGTGAAAACAATATGCAAGCACCTACAAAGCCAGTACTTTGTTCGGTTGAAAAAGTGCTCAAAAGTGATCACATACTGCAACAAAGGTGAAAGAGTGATCTGTAAGCTAACAAACGTAAATGACTCTTGACTCTGAAAGATTAAAAAAATGGTTGACAGTCTAAATGCATAAGTTGATGAAGTTTCGGCATCTTATACAGACTGATGGTCACCATCAGGACTAAAAGAGAATTTTAGCAGTCAAGGGGCTGGAAGAGAGGAGACAAACAGTTGAAAAGTAGGATTGGGCTGGATTAAATCAGTTTCCAAAAAGAAAAAGAAAGAGTATAGACACTTACAGTGGGGCCAAGGGCCCCATGGCTAAATCTTCAAACATGGACAGGGCATGCCATAAGAAGGGGGGAGTAGAGCAATAGAGAACAAGAGCAGAACTGGCTCAGTCCATAGAATGGAAAGTTCACAGTTTTGCTGAATAAATAAATCAAGGAATAGTAAGGAAAGCTGAACCAATGTGATGATGTTAAATGGTGAGTCACACCTGAAAATGAAATCCAAAAACCACAATGGTTGCAGAATGTCCGGAGTCTGAGTTAGATTTCAAGGACAAAGAGGCACATCCACAGAGGGACGCACGTCAAACCTGAAGGAAATTTGTCAAGGGCAAAACTGTCCTAATCACCACCTCGAAACTGAATAAGTCAGTGATAGGAGGTCATAGCAGCTGCATTCCAGAAAGCATCACAGGGGCAGAATGCCTGAGTGAGGGACATTAGTTGAAGCACAAGGAAGGTACATCCACAGTGGGACTTACTGCAAAGCAGAAGGGGTTTTACGAGGCTTAAATGGCCACCAGTGCAACCTTGAAATGTAAACAGTGAAAATAGCCATGTAAGGGGGGGCCCTCATAACAGATAAATCAGATTTGATTACAATACAAACTGAACTTTTGTATGTCCACCGCACTACCTCTACAGTGTGTAGGATGTGAACCAGATTGAATGAGAATATTTTTGTAGTGCAAGCACCGGAAGCATTTTCTCGTTCTAAAATAAAGTTGACACGCAAGGGGAAACCTAATTCAGCACCGGCTGCCTTTAGTTTTATTAGTGCTTTGAGGGCATAAATCAGCCCACCGATCAATGTGGTAGAGGTACCACTGGAAAAGGGTCCCTACTTGGGGCTTGCCACTGAAAGTTGATCCTCAAACAGGGATCCACCCATTAGGCAGCTTGGATTCATCTGGAACAAAATCTTTCTGCCACCAATTGGGTTGGGGTGATTGGTGATTTAGCCCCAATAGCCCCCCCGGAGGGCAGAATGGACACTAGGCACCATAGAAGGATATAAACCAAGCAGTTGCAATGCAATAGGTCTCGCATTTGCGATATATAACTACTGTATTTGTAAATATAAAAGCGGTTGCCCTTAGGAGAGCTCGGGCGATGAATTTAAACGAGCTTCGTTAAATACCAGCTGGCCCCATTCTGGTTCATTTGATTGGATATCAGGCTTCGTTTTCTGATGTGCAAAGCCAAATGGCTAAACGTCATCTCGCCTTGTGACATAGCTGGGAAGTGTAGTTCGCAACTCATTCATACGAATTTGCTCCATTTCATTGTGCGATCTGGAAAAGACGGTGACCTATCAGTAACATCTTTGAATTTTACTTATTTAATGTGGATGTTGGGTGGTCCCACTTAGCCTATTAACGCCATTTGAAAAAAAGAATGGACGCGGAGAGATTGCCAAGTATCAGCTGGCCCATGCTGGTTCATTTGACTGGAGATGAGGCTTGTTTTCTGATGGGCAAAGCCCATTGGCTAAACGTCATCTCTCCATGTGACATAGCTGTGGGTGTAGTTAGCAACTCGTACATATAACTCGCACAACTATATTTTATTGTGCGATCTGGAAAAGACGGTAACCTATCGGTAACATCTCTGAAATTCACTTATTTAATGTAGTTGTTGGGTGGTCCCACTTTGCATATTAACGGGAAAGGTGCGCGGCTGCCATTGTTACAGTTAAAGCGCTGCATGGCACTGCAAAAAATACACAGATAATGTTTTACAAGTTAAATACGAGCTGCGCAGAACAAAAGAAAGGGGCGTGGCCGCCATTGTTAAAGATAAAGCGAGGCGTGCTGCACTTTATAACAAAAGACAAGCCGTTGCAGGAGATCATGTCGTGCATCCAATAGGAGAAAGTCATTTAAGAAAATAGTGCTCACAGAATGTAAACAAAAACCCAGTAACAACACGTTACAAGGGCAGTCCTCATGGGAGGTAACAAAAGGAGAAGAGGAGGTACTAAGGAGGGACTACTAAGCCTATTCACGGACAGTAAGATGGGTGGAAAATGGGTGGAGGCTAGAGTCCATACCTGAATACAGCATGTATTAAGCGCTGCCTAGGCGAGACCTAGAAAATGGGGTGGGGATGACTGCCCCTGGCAACGGAATGTGCTCCTTACGCCTCACTGAGCACCACAGCCTTTAAGCCATCCCCCGGGGTAGACCGAGGGCATTTACCAGGGAAAAGTTAAAAAAGGGCATGTGGGCCACCCAGATATCAACTCTTGCTCCACCTCATAATGGGTCCTGTAATCTTTCTTCTCTACTCCCAGAAGGGACCAGAAAGCCCACGAGACACCAACAAAAATGTCATTAAAAAAAGAAGTGGAGGGGGCATCCCATAATGGGTCCAGTAGTCTGACAGGGACAGGTGAAAACTGTGACCTTATGAAGAAAATGTTCAATCACTGGGGTCTTCACACGATCAATGGTTTAGTCTGTTCTTGTCTCAGCTAACAGGCTCGGTGCCACAAAAGTGAGGTACTGTTTTTATCAGGAGAAGGGTAGAAATGCTCGGTGGTAGGAATTGTGTTGATTCCCACAGGCTCTGGAAGTTTCCCTCACTGAAATGTGTAGTTTTAGCCAAAGTTTGAGGTCTGAAGGGCATTCTTTGTAAAAAAAAAATTGTGGTATGCACACGGTCACACCACCCCGGTCTTCTCTTGTTGTCCAGCTTTCAGAAAAGCCTGTGTTTTTAGGTTTTGCTGGGTGGCAGCTGAGGCTGGGTGCAAGTACTTCAACTACTCATATCGCTAAAATGGATAAATTCAAATGGCAAAATCTTGATATCTCTACGTTGTGCGTATGTTTTGGACATTCAACAAACACTATATATACCTGCGACCTGAAGATTCAGGCAGACATAACGGTTTATTACTTTTATAATATTGGACACCGGGTGAAAGAAATTCCAGATTAAGCTTTTGTTGCTCATTTCCATCTTGTAATATTTTCATTGTTTTTTTATTGCAATAATTATTTTGTTTGCTTAAACCATGACCGATCTAAACAAACGACCTCTTGCTGAATTCAAATTTTGTCTAGTTTTCCGAAAAGTGTAGCTTACCATTTTCACCACTGGTTTTCACTCCTGTTTCCACGGAGGAAGAACCCACACAAGCAACTAGCAAGATCAGTCTTTAAGTGACCTTGGTAGAAAAAATGTTGATGAAAGGTACTGTGAAGAACTGGGTGTTTTTTATAATTAGTATGCAACCAATTAGAGCAAGAAACCATATCTTGACACGGTCACATTCAAAGACGTCAAGATCCTGATTACCAAAACAAGCATCACAAAACATGTTGAGACACACACCTAGTGGTCACTGGGGTGGTGGCATGAATAATATGCCCCAAGTATTATGCTTCTGTGTCTGGCTTAAGCGTTTAATACTCCGGCTTACCCACTAAACAGACTCAGGAGGGTGGGGCCATGGAGCAAGTCAGTGAAACAGCCTTGCTCCGTCCTCTGTAGCAAGCAAATAAAAACATTTTATCAGGTTCACTTAATTTATTACAGCTGTCATTTGAATCTGTAACCACTAGCTGACGTATGAGAAGAAATGTCTATAAAAGGAAGGAATCCCGCTGGACCAAGACTTATTGCACAGCTCGAAAATGGAATTATATTGCAGGACCAGAGGAGCGAATTATGCTTAATCTCCTTTAATCTTCCATACTCGAGCCAATACAAAAGCTCTTCAAAATTAAAATGTTTCTTAGAAACATCACATAACATAGTGTAAACTAATCCAATAGTCAAACTACACATCCCAAGAGTCCACATCAGCCTCTAGTGAATCCACCAATCAGGAGCCATGCCTTCCGCATAACTAGGACTTCCTTTTCTTCGTTGTCCTCTTTTCTTTGTCCTCCTGTCTGAGTTAAGTGATCCTGTTTTAGCTTTCTCCATCTCGCATGTTTGCACCATCTTGCTTGTACAGTAGCATTCATTTAGGAGTGTTTAACTATTCCCTTACGGCAGCTGTGACTTGAGTCACTCAGTGCGGTATTGATTACTGGGATGCTGCAGGGGATTGGGACTGAGGCCAGATTTAGTCTTCCAGCAGCCACAGGGCACTTAATGCAGTGTGTGAGATGGTCCTTGGGAGGAGCATCTACCAACAGGTCACAGGAGTGCCTCCGGAGGTAGTGCGGCCCAGTTCTAAACATTTCTAGCATTTTTCTAATGTCAGCAATCATTACTAGGACACAGAGTGTTGTTTTGAGTGGCTGTTTGGCCCTTAAAAATAGGGGAGATGCGTGTGGCTTGTGTGCCTAGAAGCTAGGCCTTTCCTTCATTTGCGGAAAGTCCTTTAACTTTATAGGGGGAGTGTGGTGGCACTGTTTTTTCCCCTGGGAATTTGGCCCAGGTCAAACTGATCTGAGCACTATGGCAGAGGCCTTTAGTGAAGACCTATGTAGACCTGCCCAAGGCAACTGACTCCTCAGTTAGGACGTCAGTGGCAGACGCCCTGCAGCCACTGAGCAGACAGTTGCTTTTCTTGGCTTCATGCTAGTTCGAACCCCTCCCTTGGACAGAAACCCTAAATCTGGTTCCAGCGTTCCCAAAAACCCAGGTCTCCGGGGATCCTGAGGCACAGTTTGGGTCTAAAGCTAAGTCCAAGAGGGGTACGGAGGCTCCTCAAGACACAGACTTGGGGATGCCTTTTTGGAGAATGATCCTTTTTCAAGGCTTTAACTTTCTGACCTGGAGGCCTTTAAGGGTCGGACCATTACATCAAAAAGGACCAGGGAGCGGACGTGGGTTAGGATGGTTCTGAACTATTCGATGTTGAGCCCGGTACTAGTTGGCCATGTATTCGTCGGTTCTGGTTAAGCAGCCCGGAGTGAAGGACCCAGCTTCAGATCCTTTGAAGGATTTTGACTAGGGGTGTGTGAAATTTATGTTATTTTGCTTAATGACATGTATTTCTGAAAAAGTATGTGAAATTCAAAATCTGCATTTTGCGCTATATTTTATCTTGAAATGTGTCTGACAAGTGCTATGAACAACAGCCGCTTGCACTCTTGTCTTTTGTGCTGTTCCGGTGCTCAGACGCTAAATGTTTGCTGCACACATAGTGTAATGACACTACATGGCGTAATGGCATAATTTCAGAACCTAATTCATGCTTGCCTCAGAAAATTTGTACCTCTCAGGGTCTTCAGACTCCGTTTCCCTTGGCTAAGTTGTCCCGGTACTTGACTCCTAGACTAAGGAAACCCCTTGATCAGGAGGTTAGGGGCCACCTAAGGGCTGAATGCCTGTGCCCTTGGAAGAGAAAGTCGCACATACTCTTAAGTATGATAGCAAAATGGCAAAATTCTTGTTTAAATTTATGAACGACCCTAAAAAGGGGGAAAACCGGTCTTGGAAAGTCTGTAAGATTAGGTTGTTAGACATCATGAGGCCCCTTGCCAAGATCCTTGATTTGGCAGCATCCTAATCCTCCTTCTTAGGGTTTGCTTCTTAGACAACAGTAATTGCACCCTATCAACCCTGCATAGACGTTCACCCCTCATTAAGATCAAACCTCAAGTTGAGAGAATAACTACAGCTGAAGCAGCTCTGGTCGCAAGTGAGGCCTCTTTGGAGAGCCTTTCCTCAAAACGCTGAGTAAATTTGCCACAGACTTCGCCTCCATCAATAAGAGTCAAGTTTGGTCCCAATATTTTTGTCTTGGCCTGTCTAGGCAGGGAGCGCTCATGAGGCCCATCGCATCTCCAAGGCTCTCAACCCTCCTATAAGACCAGGACAGTTTCAATTACAGGACCAGGCCACATTCAGCACCTTCTTCCACTCCACGGGGGCAGAGGGAAAGGACGAGGGGCCTTCCGGAGTGCAACTAACATACCTGTGTCCATCCCAGGAGAGGACACAGGTATGAGTTATTCCTTCTTCTCATCTATCAGTGAGGTAAAACTAGAGAGTTCTTGCTGGCCTGGCAACAGCTAACAAAAGATGTGTGGGTTGTGCAAAGCATGGTGGGGTTCCACCTAAAAGTTCTACGATACCCCAAGATAGAAAACACTGCCACAGCTCTTAAGGTTTTCACAGGAAGAATGTGCTATGGTGGATGCAGAGGTTGCATATTTGGAGGCCAAAGTCGGGATAGGGAGGATGAACTGTCATCCCAGGGATTTTCTGAGCAATCCATTGTTAGTCCAAACAAGCATTGGCATAGCCAATAGGTCTCGCCTTTGGAACCTTATAAGTATTTAGTTATGCAGTACAATATCCTTGGTGCGACAACATCAACTGTTGCATGTCTAAACACTTATAAGGTCCCAAAGGCGAGACCTATTGGCTATGCCAATGCTTGTTTTTAATGCACTTCCATGGCTGATGAAGCTCGAACCCACAAGGAGGCCTCCCCTACACTGGTTATAGGATGACAACATATATTACATGTCCATCCTGTTGCTGTGTGATGATAATGGAACGATGTTCACGTGAAGTGAAGTTAATAAAAGACTGCGGCCTTTTTCCACCAAAGAGACACTAGGGGTGTTAAGTGGGGAACAAAGAGGGTCGCAGGGGGATTTTCTTTAAAGAGTGAAGTGACAGAGTGGCCGAGATATGCAAAACTAAAACCGCAAAGCCTTTGTACCACAGACTGCAGGTGCTGGCATGGGAGGCGATGGGACCCGCCCTGCTGCAGAGCAATGGCCTCATTCAACACCCGAACCACTGCGTCACCTCTGAGGGGGCGGATATTCACAGCTCATCCTGCAGACAAAAGGGGCAGTGGCGGGAAGGGCAGGGAAACCACGCCGCCTGGGAAATCCCAGTCAGGTGCCCCCAAGACCCCAGTCTCAGTAAGGTAAACGCGTGGCTATTGTGCTTGCACAAAAGGACTGTTAGCAACCTGTGGGTCAATGAGCCTGACTGAGAGATCTGATAAGCATTCAGAATTTACACCTTTCGATTTGAGCTGAATAACTACAAATGTTCTGTACTGAATTTCAAGCACCACCGGGAAAAAGACGGATCGTGCCTGTACACAGGACAGGTCCAGTCAAGACCCCGGAAGTTACAGGCTATTTGCACTATAGGCGCTAGATGTGACCTGCCTGCAATGCATTTCCTGGAATCAAAGAAAGTTTGGGCCTATTAAAAATATGATTTATCAGACACGTTGGCACGAACTCGGGTTTGCTACTCCGTGCCCAAAAAAATGTAGCGAGAGGGGCCCCCGAGTCTCCTATCACACAGACATTAATTGACCTTGGCCTGAATGGGTTGTGGCCCCCTGGGAGGTTGCAGGCCCCCAGCACCGCAGGGATTGCAGTGACCTAAGTACATCTCTTGACGCTATGTCCTCTCAGTCCAGCGCAGGAACAGAAACACCTGTGATATCGGGGGTCGGATCCAGTAAGGGGGCAACAAGAAACACAATGAACACATTAAATAAGCAGAGATCGGCGTCAATTGTTCAAATCCACATTACACTCTTTCACCCTTGTTTTTCCTTTTTTCAGACTTCCGGATCACAGCAAAAAGTCTTTCACTCCAAAATACATGAGTACATTTACATACCTTCCAGCTCCCTGCACAGGATCACCCGATCAGGAGCCGCTATCACAGCGCGTGCACACAACTAACCAGAGACCCCTACAACAAGCCGACAGGTCATTTCCGGAGTCGTTTTTCGCGTACGCTCAGCACAAGCAGTAGTTTCTAGTGCTCAGTTAACCAACTAAAGCTTTAAGCAGTTTGGATGTAACAGTCAGATGTGGAAACACGAGAGGAGCGGGGAAGAGGGGGGAGAGCGTGCGTGGCAGCCGGCTGAGCTGACCAGACGCTCGTGCGTTATGGCCTTTTGCCTGCGATTACCCGCACGGCCGGCATGTGCTTCCAATTATCGCGCCCGCGTCTGGGCACGATGGTGGAAACAGATGTCTGCCGTGCGGGTAACCGCAGGGAAAGACCATGGCGTACGAGCGTCTGGTCAGCTTTCAGAAGCCCCTAACTTAAAGTCTCGCAGAGCAGCGCTTTCGCGCTACTCGAGGCTCGACCTAAAAAGGAGAAAGGTTTTGTACCATTATCAGTCTAAGGAGGTCAAACGATGGTTGGTCTATGCCATTTCAAAATTGATGTCATACACACTTCTGAGGAATATTCTAAGGAAGAATGAATGGGATTTTAGGACATTTCACTGCATATCAGTGCTTTCTCCAGTTTTGCTAGCGCAACCAGATCTTTGCATTCACAGCCCTGCCCTTTGGCTTTTCATTGGCCCTGTGGAGCTTTATCAAGCTCCTCAAGCTGGTTATGGCGTTTTTCAGGGCAAGATGATTATTTACCTCAACAAAATGTTTCTGCTGCACCAGCTTTACTCTCATTTTATATTGATGGTGAACTTCCTACCGTGTCTAGATTTCGTGAACAATGAGAAGTCATATTTGAAGCCCAGTCAAATCATCACCTTACTGGTCAGTTTAAGCAAGCTTGCATCTTCCGAGGAACTAGATAGTGGACATAAAAGGGAACTCAGGAGGTAAGTTCATCGCTCCACGAGATGGTCAAGCTGTAAGGTATCCTGTTGACATCTATTAAGGTGATCTTCCTGGGCCCACTACTCTATCAATCCTTGCAGAGATTCAAGGAGGCAACCTTTGGATGGGCCTTTGGTATTCAGATCTAGCTTTCTTCCTGCAGGAAGATAGGATGGAAGTCCAATGTGGCTTGACCATGTGGCGGCCTGGAACGGAAGGAAAATTTTGGGAAATCACCGGGATTTCATTATAGAGTCAGAAGCCAGCCTATTCAGAATGGTCAGAGGAAGAACTGGAACAGCATATCAACTACCTCGAGCTGCTAGCGGGATCATTTGCAGTGAAATGCCCGCTGAAGGACTCGGTTACACGCTGTGTACTGTTGCAAATGGACAATATCTCAGAGGTATAGTACATCAACTGGCGGTAGTGAACAAGATACTGGCTCAGCTGGTGGAGGATTTTTGGCACTTTTGCCTAAGCAAGTAGATTTTGGCGGCGGTGGAGCATCTTACCAGGGTGACCAATGTGTGGGCGGATTGGAATTCCCAATATCTGAGGGATTCCTGCAACTTTAAGTTGGAATTCATTCATTTTCCACAGGCCAAGAACCAGATGAGGCCTTTTGAGATAGACCTCTCTGCTCCCCCTCCAACTCATCTGCTAGAGATGTCCTTCAGTTGTCACAAGGGGCCCTGGCGATGGAATCTTTTCCACAAGCGTGGAGAAAGAGCTGCAATTATGCATTCTCTATATTCACAATGATTGACAGGATGACAACCCATTCTTGGAAGCAAGAGGCAGGTGTGGTCCTGGTGACTCCTCTATGGAGGGCCAAGCTTGATTTCCGATGGGAATTTCATTAGATTTTCTGACCCTTCTTCCCTCCAATGTGAACATTCTAAGGGATTGGCGTAGTCAATCACACCAGCTGGTTCTGGAGGGCTCCCTCCGTTTAATGTTGTGGTGTATCTCACAAGCCATTGGTCGATTCAGGACAGGTTGAAGAATGTATCCAGAAGGCCTGGGCAGACAGTACCAGTAGGCAGTACCAGTAGGCAGTACAAATCCAATTGGAAGAGATGGTCTTCTTGGTGTCTGGAACTTAGTCTGTATCCCGTGGGGGACAGATTTGTTCACACAGCCAACTACCTACAGAATTGGCAGAGAAAAGATTGGCCTACAGATTGGTAAACGTCACTCTCAGCTGGACATTTGCCCCAGGACGAACTCCCAGGGGGACAGCAAAAAACCCTGATTAGCAAACTCTTGAGGGGAAGCCTGTTATCCAAGACCCTGAAGCCCAAGTAATCCACGCTCAACTTTTTTTTTCATTTAAGGAGGCCCTTAACAAGGATGGAGTTGTTAGCTAAGCTGGCAATGCTACTTTGTCTTATTTCATGCAAGTGACTGTCTGAAGTTAGGGCCCTTGATTTGTCAGGAAAGGTGTTTAACCAGATCAGGTAACTCTTATACTTACCGAGCAAACCAAGTCTAAACACTAGAATAATTTCTATTCCTCATTCATGGATTCTCCAAAACTCTGGTTGGCACATCGTCTTATAGCATACAAGGCTATGACAGCATAGTTCCGACTTGAAGGTATCAGTCAGCTCCTGATCCCGATTAGGAAACCCTTCGACACAGTTTTCTCTTTGCTGTGGGTATGCTGGGTTATGTCAGAGACGGGTATTGATACTTCCAGATTTCACGTCCAGTCAGCCAGGGGAGCCATGGCCTCCAAGGTGTTTGTGTTGGAAGGTCACCTTGAGAACATGAATGCCGCTGGCTGGTAAGTGGAATCTACTTTCAAGCAGTTCTACTTTAAGTCGGTGAGAAATGTTGCCTTGCTGGTGGTGACAGTTTTGAATCAGCATAATCCTCACCTTCAGGCCTTACATACAATGTAAGATGACCTAGGTTTCGTGATGGAAAGTTTCAATTCTAATAAGGACCTGGAGAAGAGGATTATTCCCATCAACGGCAGACTCCCACCCTTCCAGAGGTGTAAGGTATAAGTATTTCTCTTTTGAAGGAACATATTTTCAAGGTGTCATTTTACTGTTGTAAACTGTCTGACTTTCGGGGCATGGAATGGAATGTTCAGGCTATGTATATGTTTTCTGTTTCTAATGAGGGTTTTTGGATAATTAGGTGCAGACTCCAAACAAGAGCACTGTTGGCAAGACAATCATGGGTAGGTTGCATGAAGAAAAGAGGAGGAAGGAAATAAGAGTCCTGACAGGACAGAAATGGTAAAGCATTCAGTGACTATCATGAGACAGTAACTACTGTGTATGAAAAACACTGAAGTTTAGTGTGGACAACTGTATTCCTTCTAATTTGACAGATGAAAGAAAGAGCATTGGGGTGGATGTTCAACAAGATGTGTTCACTTGGGAAGTTGCTTCTGAATGTATGAAGCATATTTAAACCCTGGTGTGCTTGCAAATTTGTAGGATAGGACTCCTCAATGGTCATAAAGTATCATCTGGAGTTTGAAGAAGAGATTCTTTTTTTAACTGTAACCAATGTGAACACGTTATAGCATTAGCATTTAATTTGCTTGAATACTCTAATGATTTTATGGAATTCTTGCAAAATAAAATGCAATACATTTGACTGACATATGTTCCCATTCTGTACATAATTATACAGTGCCCTGCATATTTAATTTAACAACAAAATGCTTTGCTACCTCATCCCTGGATCTGTCGTATATTATAGGTGCAGATATACTTTTGACTTCCATTCTGGGTGTCACCAGGGGAGTGGGTGTTACTGGAGTGACTGCAGGGCTTTGTCCTGGTGAGAGTATTGGTTCTCTTTCTGGACTGTCCAAAGATACTTCATCGGTGGCTTCTGAAAACAAATTAATCAGTTTTATTAAACGCAAAGCAAGTAGAAGCATTAACAAACAATCTTTTTTGTATAAGGGTCCAAGGTATGCTCATTAAAAATTCATGTTACTGGACACATTTGACTACCCAATACTGAAATACTGTATTTGGATAGGCAATGGGCAGATGCACCATACAATGAACCATGTGTGTTGCTCAAACAGTTGCTCGTTTGTGAACAAGTGCACAAAGAGAGGTCCAGAGTATGTTTATCATTACAATATGAGCCACGTCTACCAACACAAAGACAAATGAATGGGATTAACCTTCAAAAACATACTTGACTAGGGATAGTATAACCTATACTCACGACAATACCATTTTGCCTGCAACTCATTAAATTAAATGGGATGACTTTGTAGCTATTTCCAAATGGGTTTAAATAGGAGTCTCCAAGGCTATGAGAAACTAGTGTCACAAGCAGTTATGCATCTTGAGGAAAATTACACACTCTGACTATGGACAGACACTACCTCAGAAAGGGTCAGCAAAAAATAAAAGAGCGAAATCATTACACAATGGGACCCTTTTGTAAACTACAATCTAAGAACAATTGTTCAATAACATGGTTATTTTATTACTTTTTCAATATCTGTTCAAATTGTATATTCCTACAGCAGCTGTCATACAGTCACACTAAACATGGTACAGGCTTCGCTCAAGTTTGCTACAGATGTTTTAAGTTTGCAATGTCTAATAAGAGCACTTTACTACATTAGCGCTTTAAATACGCTTGGGTTTGAATTTCCACCATAGAAGCTGCTAGGACTATCTGTGTTTTGCAATTATCTTCATGGTTATTGTACATTTTATATGTACAACAGTGCTCTTCTGTGCTTCATCAACAGGAAAGTGCCTGTGTTGAGTGTTGTTGGCTTATGACACATAATATCTGAGTTCTATACCTTTGTCACCTCCTAAGGGATCTTTCACTGTTTGAAGCTTGAAAGCGAAGGCCAAGATATCAATACCTGACTACAATTGTTATGGTATGGCTTGTTTCTACCCCTAATGTGGCCCAGATGCACTGTGTTACCTTGTCTAAAATGGGTGCAGATGGAAAGGTGAATGACTGGTTGGAAGCGTGTGTATGGATGAAGGGTGCCTTAGGTGTAAAGTTTTGCATGTTGCATGCAAGGTCCCTGGAAGTGTTTGTGGAGTCCTGTACACAGATGCCTCACTTACACATGCTTGTGTCCAGAAGCTTATGAAGCAGATAGACTGCTTGCTTACATATTAGTAGCACACATATCAGACGTAACCAGACACAAGCCTCATATTCCGGAGAAGCAGAGCACTAATATAAATATCAAAGTAACTAAGCTGAGAATGTACATATCAGAAAACGAAGACAAAAACTAATGTATGTATCACAGGAAAGCTTATTAGATACATACCTCATGAAAGGAGATGAAGCGGGGATGAAAGCAAAATGCTACTATACATAACAAATGAACAGATGAAAGGAGATAGGGTGCTAATGATATCAGATGAGAAGAGATAGACCATTAAAGTGCATAATCATCATTTTGTTCATTTTGTGGCAGACTGTAACTGGTGCATGCCAGGCCACAAGAAATCCACTCAACAAAAAAAGGATCTGCAGCCAGTGGCGAAAGAGAACTGCTGCATATAGCTGGCACACTGGAGGACTCCAATATACTCTAACCTTGCAGGTCATGACTATATTGTGCATAACAGTCTTAGACATCTTATAACTACATAAAGCATAACTGTAGCAAAGATCAGGCACTACAAGTACTTTTTTTATACAAAGATCATTGTTTCAACTACAGAACATAATAAACAAACACACAAATCACAAAGACCTAATGCACAGTAAACATTAATATAGCTCATCAGTTGAAAACAAAAATAAAATTACGTTACAGATTCATGGTGTTCCATCAAATGTAAGGCTGTCTCATCAACTTTTTTAAAAAATAAATATTAATTTGAACAATATATATTTGAGAGATGAAGCCATCGTTCTATAAGGGAGTACTTCCTTTTGGAAAATAATCACATGAATTTGTGATATAAAGTTTTTGTTTTCATGTGATGGGCTATTTTAATGTAAACTTTGTGTTCAGTTCTTGTGTGCTTGGAGCACTGATCTTTATATTAAAAAACTTGTGCAAACTTGATTCTTTTTGTTGCATTTTATTTTCATGATAGTATAAATGTGCTAACTCCCCACTAACTGGGGAATACTTCTCATTCCTGGTAGAACAGCTGGAGAGATATTGCAGCTGAGGTGATCAAGGCTGGAGCAGTGTACCAGAGATGCAGAAGCGTGGTTATGCCACTACAACATCTGTAAAAGTGCTGGAAGGGGCAGAGACCTGCAGCGTAGAACTCTTGGACCATGCAGCAGATGTAGTGTAGCCAATGGGTATCACAACATTGTTTTCCATCAAAAGGCCCACAGAGCTTCTGTCCTCACAAGTCCCTCTAATCCACCTCTCCCTTCCAAGGACTATAACAATAAGACTGTGGAATTACCAGAACAGGGACTCAACACAAGTCAGGTTTGGGAATGGTGACATTCTGCAGTTCAATAGCACACCAACATTTCGTCCAGAAGAGGAGTTTTGATGCAAACAAATAAAAGCTTAGAAGTATAGCAATCAACAATAAGCTACTGAGCTTTCACACCAGACGCTCTCTTGCTGGAACTGCAGCTTCTGGCATACTCTCACAGATGCGGGAACAGGGCTTGGGAAGGGCTCTCTGGGAGCACCAGCCTCTCAGACAACAGAACATGTGCACACAGATCAAGCACATCTCTGAGGATGAGTGAGGTGAAAATGTGGTTGTGATCTTGCCCCATTCCAGGATGTCACTTTCAAATATGTTGGTTCAAATGTTGCAGTAGGGTACGGGCAACTGCTGGTGGCCTGCTTGGAGAAAATAGTAACTGAACACCAACGTTCTAGGGTGCCATAGGGAGCGAGAGGTTGAGTGTTGACAGGCAGTTGACAAATATCTGTAAAATGTCGGGATAGCCAGGGAGACATGAAGAATTGTACGTTGCTGGGAACAAAATAGGACTCTCTCTGGGCAAACCCGGTGAGTGATGATTTAGAACTCCTAGGACCATGCCAGTAAGGGATCTGATAAAGCAAAGACTTATAATGTCCCTCTTCCTTAAACCCTGGGTTAGGAGGAAACCCAGAATATAGAGAGGATTCACAGTGATTTTTATATTTTTATCATTTTCTCAAGGTTTACTAGTTTTCAGATTACAGACTACACTGTACCAACTTTAGACTGAGTATGACTTAATCCTGGGAGTTGTGAATTGTTTTATTGCTTAACATTCATGCACATTTCAGTCACTCCATGATTTGGTCGACACTTATTTCTTGCCACATCCACTGATATTTTTTACAGTAACGCCAATCTTACTTTACTACTTTAATGCAACACTTGACAGTCTCTAGAAACTCAGTGATTGTGTCGAGCATGTGCAGCGGCTCTCTCCATGTAAACAGGGATGCTATGCGTGCCCTATAGATAACTGTACTTAGAAACTACAGTTTCGTCATTTTGAATAAGTGTTTAATTTTGATAACTTTCCGACTGTTCACTTATTTTTTTTAGTTTACAGACTAAACTGTACCAGCATTCGACTGAGTTGGAATTAAACAGGGCTACCCAAATTCTGCCAAAGGGAGGGTACATACATACACACGGCAGGAACTACAAAAGATTAATCTACTACAGTCCCCAGGTTAGTAGAGGATCCAATGCAATTCACTCCACAGATCATAAGTGTTAAGAATATTATAAGGGCTAAGTTGCAACATTTACTTAGTGCTCTGGTAAATTTATGATCTCACAAACGTAAAATCGAACTTGATGGTTTTATTACACACCATAATGCCGATATAATTTTCCTTGTCAAAAACATGGACGCACAAAGCATCAGACTAATTAAGCAGCGACAATTCCTGCAGCTAGAAGATTTTGTAAATCGACTGATAGTGGGGAGTGCGATCTCGGAGGACACCAGTCATCCCTAAATTGTCCTAATGTCTGGCAAACTTCCTTTACGCTTTCTCACACAGACTTTTGCCGCATGGAGCTTCCTCAAACAAACTAGGAAGGTGCACAGGGTTGAAAAATTACCACACAGAACGTCATCTAAATATCAAGAACTAAAGTAAGAAAAAAAAAAACCTCTTGCTTCCCTTAGCATGAAGCAAAGCTTGCTTCCCTTGGTATAAAGTAAAGCAGATCCAAGCATCCAAGGTAGGATCCACAATCAAATCTCCTACAGGAATGAGGACACAATAGTCTTTCAATATCAAGGTATCAAAAGCAGGCGGGGTACACAGGCCTGAACACGCAACGTGCTGGCTACATAGCAGCAAAGGGATACCTCTTCTTGATTACAGATCCCCCAAACTCAACACAACTTTGTGAGAATAATAATGCAGGAACAACCTCAACTGTCTTTTCGTAAAGCAATAGATGGTCTACCAGAAAAGGCAATCACATGGCTTCTTCTGGAGGGGTTAGAGGGTGAGGTGGGCGGGAGGAGACCAAACTGTCAAGGAACTGTTCCCAAGACCTATCACTTCAAAACCTGACAAGGGGGAAAAAAGGCAAACAAGAAGATTACTCATCCACTAGTGCAACTATCGTGGAGATAGCGACCCCAGATTTAATCACCCCCAAAAAAATAATTCATGGAGGACATTCAGGGCCGCAGGGAGGTTATCTCGTCCCTAAGACGGGAAATAAAATCAGATATACAAGCAATCAAGGAAGTAGTGAGTGTTCTGCAAAAATCCTTACACAATCGATCTGAAGAAATTGAGTTGATTAGGCAAGAGCTTACGAACATCCGAGAACAAAACTTGTTCCTGCAAGCGTCCACTGAAGACCTAGAAAACTGGTCCCAGCAAAACAATGTCCAAATCAGAGGAGTCAATTTGGATTATGTCCATGGAATGTTTAGCACTCTCCTTCAACAGAAGGACGCAGCAAACCTGGAACTTAACAGGACACACAGAACAACAGGCTTTCCAATAGGTGAAGGAAAAATAATAGTAGTACCACAAGCACCAAGCGTTCTCTTTGAAGGCCACTAAGGCACAAGCCTTTAGGACTTGTCAACTATAAAATGGAAGACAAACCTAAGCAAATGGACATGGGTGACTGGGAAACACAAAGGGCTTAATCAAAGTTTAGATAATATGGACAAAGAAAGACAATTCATCCTGGATCAATTTCGCAATGGGGAGAGTTGTCCTTTGAGATCATTTCCTGGCAGATCACCCCACAATCGGAGGACTGAAGTTCAACACAAGGGTGATGTTTCATTTAAACAGTGATAATGAGTTATGAAGGAGAATGGGCAGGGGAGACCCAGGGCAGAGAGGGTGGGGTGGAGAGTTACTCAGGAGAAGAGATTTAAAATGAGCAACAAATTAGACACAACTGAAGTCTGGTTAGAAAGCCATAAATTGTGGTGTGGAGGTTATTTGTTAAATGTTCTATTTCAATGTCAGGTTGGTTTTGGCAAGGGTAATTAGGTGGGTGTTGGAGGGGGGAGAGAGCCACATGTTCGCTATATAGTAGTGTTTTTTTCTTAGTGGTACCCACGTGTGTTTAGAAACACAACAGGTTCCTACCCAGTACCCAGGCAATGAAAGGCTGGAGCAAGTACACTTGGGACATAGATACACAGAAGATCAAACTCATCTCTTTCAGTGCAAGCGGTCTTTACTTTCCGAGCAAGAGGCCAATGACAGCGAGGGCTGTAAAGTGAGGAAAAGACGACATGTTTCTTACAAGAAACTCACCTCATTGCCCGAAATACTTGGAGACTGCAATGTAGTTCGTTCTCTATACAACATTTTGCTGCAGCAAAATCTAAGACTATGGGGATATTTGGTATAGAAAGTACAGGTGGACAGGGAGGGTAGATGGCTTCTACTCAACAGCTCCCTCAGAGGCTGTACAATATTTTTAGACTCAGTCTATGCACCTAATCAAGGACAAGAAACCTTCCTTCGCGATACATTAAAGAACTTGTTTGCTTAGCGAACTGCCCTCCAATTGTGGGTGTAGAACTGAATCTGTTGACAAACAGAGATAAAAACAGAAATACGGGACAACAGCAGCACTATCGGAAAAGGGGACGAAATGGATGAGTAATCTGCGACTCCGATAGGTGGAGATGTGCTCACTAACCGCACACGTTAGGGAGTTTGAACATGGAGTACTCATATGAGATCACACTCCAGCCACTTCCACTATTCAATGGAATGAGTCATCAAGGCCATCTCGTCCTAACCAGTGACTTAATAACTACCTTTTTAAAGGTCCTGTGACTGAGGCCGCCATCCAAAACATAAAACAAGGAACATCTACTTTTCAACAATACAGGGGAATGCATCCCAGATGTTGTCAGGGCACTTTTCTTTTGGGTCCTGCACTGTTTGTCAGTTAAGTAAACAAACCCCAGAGCTGGACCTTGGATCGAAGACCCCAGGGAAACAGAAGCACTTTAGCAGTTGCAACAGAGGGGACCTGATATATTTATATGATCATGTTCCCCATCAGACTTCGCTACATTGGTCTTACCACGCAGGAAGTGAAGATCAGGATCTCAGAACACCACAGCACCATTAGGTGCTAACACAATAATATAAAGTTAACCTGACATTAACTCAAGGCTGGCCACAGTGAATGTGATATCCTTTGGTGTGTGGTGGATAAGCACCAGTGGATTTCTGCAGGCCAGTTGGGACAGGCTTTTTTTTTTTTTTTTTTTACACTATATTGCGCAACAATGGGTTTTTAGCCTAGAGGCCTTAATGATGCTATCCCGTGGAACATCTTGCCCAGATCCACTATTGCTGTGATTTGCCTACGATTTTTCCAGTCATCTGGATGTCTGGGACAATATGCCCCTGACTGAGTCTAAGGTTTGGCGAGTTGAGATCAACATACCCGGCTATTGTGGGTGAGCATACTTTTGTTTGGACATCACATTTGGTGTCTAGCCATTTAATTCCACTGGTTTGGGTTTTGTGGTGGCACTTAGAACATACTAACATCAATACAATATTCAAAAGCATATGTGATGGCATTAGTCTGATAATTTCATCTTTGCCACTAAACTATAGGTCTTTTTGATTTGCTTTAAAGATGTTGGCAACAATGGCCAAGCCACATGGAATGTGAACCAGCGTTTGTACTCTTGTTTTACAATAGTCTTTTTGCATCTTTAACACACACTTTAACCTGCAGAGTGATAGGATGATGAGAATTTAGGTCCTGAAGAATGCCATACACCTACCTGTAGGGTCAGTAGGATTGGCAGACACATGTTGACCCCATTGTCACATACAGGGGGAAGTCACATCCCCTTTTTTTCTTTTTAGTGTGCTCCTCAGGGACACACATTCAAGTTAGGACTTTGTCCACGGAGAAGCAATTTTTATCCCTTTTTCACTGTTCTCTATTAAACTCTGCACACTCTCACCACCACCACACAGCCCTCATTGGGGTATCCTTGCAGATGTCATTCAAGTGCTCCTCTCCAGCTTTCGGAGCGTTGAAGCCCACACCACTAACTCATTTGTTAGTGGTGTGAGGAGGAACCTGATGATCAAGTATGCCACCTAAGGGTGGGTGAGGGTTTTCAGTCTTCAAAACGAAGGTATTTTCCTTTTCTGAGAGACTTCCACATTATTAGTATGACCCCAGTAATTGATTGCTTTGATCAGACCCCCTGCATCTATTGTGTGTTTGAGGTAGAATGGGATTCACATCTCATGTCAAGAACCTATAAATGCCTGATACAAAATAACATTGAGGGAAAAACTTTCTACTGAACTCAATTGGAAGAAGAATTTGGAGAGTCTTTTACAGATACATGATGGAATACAATCTTACACAACATATAAAAGGGTAAAAAACACACACACACACACACACACACACACACACACACACACACACACACACACGAGAGACAGCGGTGAAAATACTGTTTAGATGACACCTAATGCCGAAGTGGCATAGATACATCCAGACCAGACACCTGCGGGAGAGGTTGTGGGTAAGTTGGGACATTAACATATATTCTATGCCACAGTCCTAAAACTGGTCCATTCTGGACATTATTTCATGCAGAGATAATGGAAATAACAAGAGTATCAGTACCCAGTACACCTGCAGGAATCATTCTGGGCTGCATGCTGGCGATTAAATGGCACAAATTTGAAGGGATGCATATTTAATAAACCTTTTGTTTCTGCTGATCAGCTTCTAGCCAGATGGTGCTTTGCTTCTATACTTTTCATTCACGATTGGTACCCAAGGTTTTGGTACATCTAGGATATGGAGTAAATTACACATGTAAATCATAACCAACTGAAGTCTTTTAGTGCGAAGTGGAAACCACTTTTATATTATTTCGCAAACACTTTTAGGAACCTCACATGTCCGAAAGCCTTTAGAGCGCTGGGAATACTTGCTCCCTATTCTAAAGGCCTCACAATAGACCTGCAAAATCAGGCTAAGGTATCTACTACAACACACCTAGTGAAAATAGGACAGTTTTTTAGGAAGTGGCTCCAGGAGAGGGACATGAAAGGAAGAGACTATGTTTCAGGTCTGATATAGGTAGGTGGTGGTAGCAGGGGCTACGTAATTTAAGAATGGATAATAGCAGCACCTCACTGTTCCCCGAGCCAATATCAAGAGAAGTGTTCATTTATTGGTATTAAATATATTATGTACAAAAGCAAAAGATCATTACATGCAACATAGCTTTTACTTCCCTTGTAGATGTAAATAGACTTGTAATTCTTCATTACCTGTGAGGACTAAGGGGTTCAAAGCTAAGCTAAATAGGGCAACTGTCTGGCACCTTGTTCATGAAAGACAGCAATGCACCCTATAAAACTTTCACCGTGGGCTTATGATAACAATGTTTGCCCATATGAAAAAGTGAAAATTCAAGATGTGGATATGACAAAAAAATTTAAAAAAAGACATTGCTACTTAACTTTGTCATAAATCTTTTTATCATCTGATAAAAACGGTGATCTTGGTATGTTGCCTCACAATGTGCAAGCGCATTTTCTTTCTGTGGTTCATGACTGAATGATTGATATAATATTGTAGTCAAGTTGCCAAGAATTTTGCCAAGATATTGAGATCTTTGTCTATGAACAATCTGAGTCTACTGGGTGGACCTAAACCTTTCACACTTAGGTTGTCATGGCAGAGTTTAAAATTACATTTTTAGAGCCCCGTTCTGCATGGTTAACAATACACTTTTCTCTATGTCTCTTACAAAACCATAACGACTTATTGTGACGCATGCTTTTCCTTGACCTTATAATTCAACAAGAGGGTTATTGTCTTACAGCTGAATATAGTAAGGGATGGAAGTTAAGAAATTAAGTTATTTTAGCAAACAAACGTTCAGAAGTTCTTGTTTAAGTGTAGCATCTTTGGTGCCTTGCTCCGAAGATCATGAGCCTCTAATTGCTAATAAATGTCCTTAATTTCCTTCTTGTAAAATTGCCATCTTGAAATGAACAAATCTGTTCAAACTACGTCCAACGTTCACCACATACTTCTTAACAAGTGACTGTTCTCTGTGGTTTGGTGTTACATTTATATGTATTGCTGCAGGGTGCTGATAAATGTAGTTCCAACCATTCCTCTATATCTGATCACTGTTTGGATTTTAATAGGTAGATGATTTATCTGTTCCCAGTTGGTGGGAGTATTGGATCACCTGTGGTGAGTTGAACTTATTTGTAGTTAAAATTATAACAATATATTGGCTCAAAAAACAGATAAAGTTGGGGAATATCTGAATTTTATTTGGCCAAACTTTTAGATCACCCAAGGCAAGATTTAAAAAATAAAAATAAAAAAACCTCTCTGGGAATGAGATTCTAATTTTCAAAAACATTGCCTCTATTGCTGAGACACTGTCTGAAAGGCAAAAGTGACAATTATTTAGAAAACATTATTCAAACTTTAAGAAACGACCACTATCCAAGTTGCTTATACTTAGGTGTTCAAGGGGGCAATAAGTGCCATTGTGCCAGACTTTTATGAAGCACTGCAAGATGTAAAAATATTAAACAATTAAGCATCAATCTAAATAGTGCCCGTTAGAAATGGGGTCTCCAGATTGCAGTGGTTTGCATCCTTTTCAAGTAGGGACCCTCACTCTAGTCAGGTTAAGTGAGCCACAAAGCTAAGGTAACTCCTGCTCACCCCGTTGGTAGCTTGGCAAGAGCAGTCAGGCTTCTATCAGAGGCAATGTGTAGGGGGGCGTGGCTACGCAGGCGATGATGGCGGACGTGCCCTGTTAGAGCTCCGCCACTTATCCCCTATTATCTGGCAAATCATCCTGCCCTAAGCATCCCCGGGGTCACAAAACGGCCCCACGGCGACCTGATGCGCCCGTGATCAGCCTGCTAGCCATGAAAATGCCCCCGTGCTCACACAAGAAGACGCAGCTGGTTCGGATGAGCGTGAGCCGAGGCTTGGGGATGAAGGGCGTGACCTGCCCTGGATACGGAAGGTCGGGCCGCCTGATGAACTCGGCACAGCAAGAGCGCAACGAAGGCAGTGGCGACCCCCCTCACCTTTCCAGACACCCATTCAGTACTGGTGGCCGGCCGCGCATCCAAGGCGAGCAGTGATCCGAGATCGGAGGGCGCGGCCCGGCAGCGCTGCCTGAAACGGACGACGTGCACTGCGTCTGGAGATGCCGGTGTGAAGGTCCCTTGTCAGAGGAGTTAGTGGGCCCGCTGTGCAACCACCCGGGACTGCAGCACCGGGCAAACGCAGAGGTGAGCAGCGCCAGTGCAGGAGCAGCACAGGATAGACATTTAAAGTTAGTCTGGCCCCGGGCGGCGCGGGCGGAGGTAGCGCACCTCCAGGAGACTCCAGCTGGCTCAGGACCCAGCCTGGATGGTCAAGGGTAGCATCAACCTCCTGCACGCCGACCATCGGAATCTTGCAGACAGAACACACACACTGGAAGTAACTGTAGCGGAGCTCTCCCCCAAGGCGCAAGACACAGAAAAACGCCTCAAAGAGCTTACGACCCGAGTGAAACTACTTGAATACAGAGCACAAGACTCCTAAGGTCGCTCTAGGCGAAACAATGTGCGAGTCGTAGGTCTTCCGGAAGGCGAAGAGGGGAAAGATGCAACAGCCTACACAGAAAAATGGATTCGAGATCTGCTACCAGAAGGTTCATTATCGCAGCACTTCGTCGTAGAGCGAGCCCACAGAATACCGGCCCAACCGCCTCCTCCGGGTGCAGGACCCAGACCATTCTTGTTTTGTGTACTGAATTACAAAGACAGGGACGCAATATTGCAGGAGACCAGAAAGCTACAGAAAATACAAGTAGCGAACAGTACAGTAATGCTCTTTCCAGACTACACAGCATCGGTCCAAAAACAAAGACATTCCTTTCTGGAGGTGAAACGGAGGCTTCGTAAATTGGACCTCAAATATTCTCTGCTATTCCCCGCCCGCCTATGAGTGGTTGCAAGGGACGAGACCCATTTCTTTGACACCTCCATCGCTGCCTGGGAATGGCTAGACTCCACAAATCTCGAAGATGCCATCCAACCTAATGGGACAACTGTGAGATCGCAGCTAAACACGGAGTTGGGACAACGCAGGGGGGAAAAGAGACGAAAGAAACAAAAGCCGTCGCTGTGTCTCGGCCCCAACCTAGAGCAAATGAGGATGACCAGCGCAACGCGTTGCAAGAAGCAGCAGAAATCCGAAGTCACCTGGGTGACTCCCTGTCAGAGGAAAGCCTGCGTGACTGAACAAGTGACACGGAATACATCGACGAACTCTTGAACTCACAGGACTCAGGAACTCTACTGGGGATCACGCCTCAAACTGCAGACGACATAATATAGCAAGCGGATAGCTATCTGGCTGACCCAGGCCGCGATGCTGCAGCGACAACCACGCATGTACTATGGGACTTGAGTAGCTTTGTAACCTACATCCCTTTTCTAACTGTGACAATTATACCACCCTGCTTAAGCCACAAATAATGTATGTATAACCATGGTCACTAAGGGCTGGTAACTCTCATTCACACATTTGCTTCCTGTGCTGACACTTCAACCTATGTAATTGATTGTGTGACCCCGGTTATTGCTTACTTGACAAATAGGGGATCACAAATTCTCTTATTCCTACTGATATACGTCGCCTGGGTGGCTCTACCCACTAGCCTTCGTTGGCATGTCGGTCTGTTTTATGGTTTGGACGGTTGCATGTTGCATTCTCTCCCTACTGGCATTATATGTTTTCATTTTCGTTAGCCTAGTTACCCAACACACACCAACTCGATCTAAAATTAATGACAATATGGAAGCGGTGTACCACGTGGCCCCTCGCAAATACCATGGTCGCCCTAGGGCCCCACTTTAAACTAAAATGAGAAAATCAGAAATAAAGGGGAAGGGGAGCATATTATCGGGTACACGTATACTTACCCTTCATAGAGGATGGGTCTTAACTCGAGTACTTATCCCTCTGATACTATTTGAATTTATATGCAAATAGCTTTTCGACAAGAATAGAGAATATCATAACTCTAGTTATGACATGAACAATACAGTGAGCAGCGTGGGGCAGCTCGAGACGAGATATCTTGCCTCTGCTCAATGGGGACAGCTGTGTTATTGCAAATTTTAGGTCATGAACACGTGATCAACTACTTTACAAAACTGTATCAGAGATTTATCGCACGCTTGACTGAAAACCTTACTCCTGTGCGCATAAATAAGGTGAGCGAATGTATTATCAATCACCATATAGTCTTGTGGTTTAAATAAGAATTGCGACGGCAGATGATCTCATATTATCAAACACATGGTCATTGAGTGTGTATAAATATACACACCATATATAAATACATTTATTTTGATATATTTTTTGTATTTTAGCCAGTGGAACCTCTGATTTTTTCTCATATATATATCACAAGGACATTGCTGACCCCCTCACTTGCAAGGATTTGAGTAGCAAGTTAGAAGGTGAATTTAACGTTAGATATGTTATATACCATTACTCTAGAGTAAGGGATTATGAATAATTGATGGAGGTGTTTGTGTATATTTACAGGGGTGTTTTTATACACCAATAGAAGATGATATCTCAAGAATTAACTAATATAGTTTAGTAGTGAGAGATACTGAAGATCAAATCAGGTGACAACTCAAATGCCTTACTGTTGTGTCTTTTAAGGTGTGGTGTAGGTTCTTTCCCTTTTCTTGCTCAGACTGCAGTTTCTTTCCTTTTCTGGTGAAGGACTATCTTTTTGGTGATGGACACTCTGATAGTTAATCAAGGGTGTAGGATAGACTGTAGTGAAATTTTGTGTCTCAACAGTAGTGTAACTGATTGTTTTCTCTTTGGGTTCACAGTCCTGAAGAAGTCTTTTTTGTGCTAAAACACAAGACGAAACACATGTTGGCTATCAGTGAATTTATCTTTGCATCAGGCTGTATCTTGGAGAATATCACTAAATGTATCATTGCATCAAGCTGTGTCTTGGAAACAGACTGGACTGTAAATATTGGAATAAAGAAAATGAAAATTTGGAACAACGTATAGAGACTGTCTCAATAATTATGAATTACAAAAATATCTTCTTTTCTTTTTTTTTTACTGTAAATAGTGTTTTGTGTGCTCGGGGTAGAACCTATATGTATTGCTTACTTCTTGACAAATAGGGGATCACAAATTCTCTTATTCCTACTGATATACGTCGCCTGGGTGGCAATACCCACTAGCCTTCGTTGGCATGTCGGTCTGTTTTATGGTTTGAACGGTTGCATGTTGCATTCTCTCCTTACTGAATTATATGTTTTCATTTTCGTTGGCCTAGTTATCCAACACACACCAACTCGATCTAAAATTAATGACAATATGGAAGCGGTGTACCACGTGGCCCCTCGCAAATACCATGGTCGCCCTAGGGCCCCTCACTAGTCTTTGGTACGTACACCCTATCGTAGCATGACATCTATCAAAATATGCACATGGAACATTAGGGGTGATATACACTCCTTCCCGGAGGTATCTGATCTATTCCTACCTTAAACGACATCACGTCCAAATAGCTCTCCTCCAAGAGACACACCTCACAATACCGGAGACACTGAATCTGCAAAGGAGATGGAGGGGTCAGTTATACGCCACTGGCTACTCAGCCTTTGCCAGAGGCGCACTAATTTGGGTCAGGCCAGGCACCCCTATTTGAGCAGATGAATTGCTCGTAGACACAGACGGTCGATATGTCTTGGTAACGGGTAGACTGGATGGTAGACTCGTTGTATTGGCCTCCATATACGCACCTAATACCAAGCAGGCATTATTTATTGACTCTCTATCGAGCAAACTGTCGACTTGGCATGGAACTCCCTGGATACTTCGGGAGACTTCAAAAGTGTACTTGACGCATCCCTGGACCGCTACGTCCCTACTCTCCCTGGGGCACCAACTGTAGTGGCCATGAAGGCATTAAACACCTGGATAACACTTAGTAGACGCTTGGCAGCATAGAAACCCCACGGACCGGATCTACTCGTACTACTCAGGGTCACACGACTTACACGTCCGACTCGACAGAATACTAGTCACAGAGGACTTATTACCAGTAACAACTGTGCCTCAATACCTCGGGAGAACCCACTCCGATCACAACCGGCACACGCTACAAATAACATGGAGCAACAATATAACACTAATCCCCAGATGGCGCATGCAACCCGAAACATTAGAAGACAAACTATTCCGAGAATAGTTAGGTACTGCCGTGATGAACTACTTCGACAAAAATGCAGACACTACATCCTCGGCCCCTATTGAATGGGACGCCTTCCAGATGGTGATGTGAGGACATTGCCTAGGCACACAAATCGGCATGCGCAGAGCACTTGAAGTAGACCTTACAAAGGTGGAAAACGGGTTAGCCCACCTCGAAAAACACGCATCCACTGATTCACTAACTAACATAAGACTGCGAGAAAGCAGGGCAGAACACACCCGCCTACTGGAAAGACTCTGCTGTCTCAATTACTTAGCACACTCAGCACGCACCCACAACACCGCAGACAAAGCTGGCAAGTTACTCGCGTGGCTCATCAGGCAGGACGCTGCCGGGTGCCCCATCACAGCTATCCGCTCCCCGCAGGGCACATTACTATACTCACAACAGGAAAAACACCAAGAATTCACACGGCATTATGCTGCCCTATACAAATCCAGTCACGTAACGGCAGATGAGATCCGCCAGTATCTCTCGGAAATCACCCTCCCTAAGATAACCCCAGAACAAAAGCTAGAACTCGATGCTCCACTCAACCAGGAAGCATGCGCTCTTTAGCTATGGGGAAAACCCTAGGCCCAGATGGTTTGCCAACCAAATTCTATAAAGCTTACACCAAGATACTAGCACCTCAGCTAAAAAGAGTTTATGACGCCGCACTATTGACTTCCACACTCGCGGACAAGCAACAAGAGGCACTATTGGTCTCTCTCCCCAAACCAGAGACCCGACCCTATTGGGCTCCTATAGACTGCTGGCGCTCCTCAATATGGACTATAAAATCTTAGCACCCTTCATTGCTGCGAGACTGGCACAGCTGGTTAAGAGATTAGTGCACCCTGATCAAAACGGATTTGTTCCCACCCGGAACACCTCCCTGAACATACGAAGGTTTTTCAGACTCCAAGAATATGCCACGCATGCCTGGCCCAACTCTGGCTGCATGACTCTTGATCTGGAGAAGGCCTTGGACTCCCTCGAATGGCCCGATCTCCTTGCGGTACTGTGCAACAACGGTTTCGGGGCCACCTTTCTCAAACTGATTAAGTTGCTTTACACACAACCCACTATTCGGATACGCACAGGCAGTATAACATCGGAGAGTGTAGCTATCAACAGAGGCACCAGACAAGGGTGCCCCTTGTCCCCGTTACTGTTCTCACTAGCCATGGAACCGTTAGCAACACAATTACGTAGGGGGGTGTGATAATTGGGGCATCCCACTGGGAGATGGTATGCATGTGGTCTCCCTATACGCGGACGATCTCCTGCTATATCTCAGGGACTTGCACAATATCCCAGACACCATTGCGGAAACACTACGGCAATTTGAAGTGACATCGGTCCTGAAAGTGAATTGGACCAAATCGTGTTTGTATCCCTTTGGGGCTGAGACCCGGAACCCCGATCTCCTGAATAATAATTCTCCTCTCAGTTGGCAGCAGTCTTCCTTTAGATTTTTAGACATTTTCATATACCATAACCCCACTGACATTTTAGAAGGTTACCTGTCCACAGCTATCTCCTCCATTAGATCACAAGTAAAATTTTGGAAAACGCTGCCATTAAATGTGATGGGCACAATAGCCTTGACCAAAATGGTAATATTGCCCAGATTGCTGAACTACTTCGCAAACCTCCCTGTCTATGTCCCGACCAAAACGTTCCGCAAACTCGAGCAATTGATCCGGGACTTCATATGGAACAAAAATCACCATAGAATAGCACTCTGGAAATTGTATGCATCTCCGAACAAGGGAGGACTAGCTGTCCCAAACATGGAGCTTTATTATCTAGCTGCGCAGTTGCAGTGGGTGACAAAGTGGCTCGCTGGGCTCAATTTAGCTGAAACAGCCACGACACGACCAACATGGATGCTGTTCCAGATCTACCACTTGTTCCACCCAATG
This sequence comes from Calotriton arnoldi, assembly GCA_963921515.1. NCBI lineage: Eukaryota > Metazoa > Chordata > Amphibia > Caudata > Salamandridae > Calotriton > Calotriton arnoldi. Next base: position 1,640,070 of record CAWUFW010003266.1, read on the forward strand.
GCACGGCCCTCCGTCCTGTCGCCGACTGGTCTGGCCCTGGCTTACCGATGTCACAGACGTAGTCTATACCTCACCAAAAATACAATCCCCTACGCTCCAGGGCTTTCCCTCCTTGGTACCCTGAAGAACAAAACGGGCACTTCAAATGGCGCACTCGCACACTGGCATGCTGCCGAGATACACACCCGAGGTGACCTGTACGACGACAGCACATTGATGCCCTTTGACAGACTGACCCATGAGAATGACTTGCCGGCAGGTCAATTCCTCTTACATAACTCAATCATACGATCACTAACGGCAGCCTTGGGAGATATAAACACTGAACCACAAATGCACCTGCTGATTCAATACCTACACGTAATGGGGAATGGGAGCCACATTATACACTGGTTGACAGAAGCACTACTAACACACACTCTCCAGCCCTTCACATCCTTGTGCAGACAATGGGAGGAGGACAAGGGAGGCACATGGACGGGTAAGGAATGGGACATAATCCTGGCCAGTGCGACGCAGATCCCACGAAACGCCAAATTCCTTGTTATACAGACGTACATCACACACATAGCAAACCTGTCACCAGACAAAATAAACAAATACTCCCAACTTACCAACTCGGATTGCCTCGTTGTAACCAAGTGAGCGCAGACTTCCTCCACATGATGTGGTCCTGCCCCATGCTGCAGCTGTATTGGCAGGAAGTAACAACGGGGCTGGCAGATTACACTGATCGACCCCAATTACATACATGGGAAGAATGTATACTGTGAGTATTCCCCAGATCCAAGAAACATAAAGCCACCTCAAGATTCATAGATTTAGGACTCATAGTTGCTAAAAGACTATTCACCAAGAGATGGAAAAATAGGCAACCCCCCATCCTTAACACCTGGAAACACTCGCTCGCGGTATGGGCCCAGGCAGAAAGCACTGCACTACACAGGGAGGAGATTGCTGGCTTACGTAAATATCCCATCGCACAATGTTGGGACACAATAGTGGCAGAAATACATCACGCGGACCAAGAGTCAGAGGGAAAAAACTCGCAAAATTGTGATGAGGTCAGACAAGATACAGACACAACCAGAATGCAATCCAGGTTCCATACGTACTAATAAGGCATGACACTGAACAGTAGACTTGCACATGGATAACCCAGGGGCACGAACAAATACAAATTTTAATAAAGGCTGGCTCGTGATGGTAGGGCACGGGGACTGGGCATCTTCATGACGCAGTTGTTACAATGGAGTGGAGTGATTTATGTGTGTTGGTTCATTGCAACAAGTTCACTTTCATGTTAATAATGCATTATTCCAATCTCTGTTATGTTGGCAATACAGGCCCAGAGAAACCTGCAGATGACCTGTTGTCATATATGCTTGTTATGATATAATGATGCTCAGGACTATGTGAAACCTTCTGAGTTTTCTGTTAAACACAATCTAATATTGCAACCAACACTGATTCACCAGGAACTGTAGAATTTACCTAGTATACTTAATACATCTAAACTGTTATGCCCCTTCAATGCAAAGTGATAACTGCCAGTTGAAGCTCGCCGTATATCCTGTAATATATAACTTGTGGACATTGCATCTACAACACTAAAAATGCGAATAAAGACATTAAAAAAAAAAAAAAAAACCAGAGGCAATGTTTAAAGTATTTGTACCCAAACACACAGTAACAGTCAAAACACTACGAAAGGAGTCCACATCAGTTAAAAAAAATAGCCAATATTTATTTGAATAAAAAGACCAAAAACGACAAAAATCCAACATACATCTGGATATCTCTTTTTAAAGATTAAGCAAAATTAGTCCACAGGACTCAGTGGATGTGTTCGTTTTAGCACAAAGTACCTTAGATGTGTCAAAAATCAAAGACAGTAAAAGGCGCAGGGGAGGTGAGGTACCAGAAAAGCAAAGCGATGCATTGGTTCCTTACTACACAGTGGAGATGATGCGTTGGTTCCTTACTGGAAGGGGAGGTGATGCGCCTGGTTCCGGACACGCGGCCGTCGAAAATCCAGATACACTGCGTCGATGTGGCAGCAGCGATGCAGGACTGTGTCAATTTTGCAGCCACAAGACTGGCACGGTGTTGATTCTCCAGCTGAGAGCAGCTGCTACGTCGGAGTCGGAGCGGGTGCCACGGACGTCGGTGACACAGTGAAATCAACAAAGCATACCCAACTGCCTGAAAGCTGTTTTTTTTTTTTTTTTAAGAATGGCGGAAAATCTCGACCATAGGAAAGGGATATATATTGCCTCATCGAAAAGGAGCTAAATATAGAGTGTGGTTAAGGACGCTTACATACAAAATGATGAATGTCAACTTTCATATTATCAAGACATATATCATCAGTTTATTGTACATGTACAAAAAGAGTATATATCAGTATGCATCAGTGTATCATAAATAGTCAATAAAATTCATACACAGAGAAAAATAATCACAAATAACCCTATGGATCAGAAACATACTTCTTGGTTGTTGTACATGATCAGCCCCACACAACCATAAATTCATTCAACAAGGTCTAACACTCACACTCTCACTCAAACACATGAACAAGACCCAAACATAACAGACCGAATGACCAAGTACAGAATGCTAACAAATAACCCTAAATATCCAGAGTGCCAACATAGTATTTATACACACTGATTCCAATGCATTGCTATGTTGATGTCAACAATTGCTGTTATTTCTTTTAAACTTTTATACATTTAAAAAAAACATTTGTCATCCAGTATTGTTCGAATAATACCCCGAAACTGGTCCCAGGATGCTGGTCTCTGGTCCAGGGAGGACATGGCTTGGCAGTTCGGGCTGGACTGTTCCCATGAGTAACAGGGTCAAGACTAATTTGCATATGGCTGGGTCTAAACTGGGGTGGCATGGTGAGCAAAAGAACAATGGATTTAACCCAGATCTCTTGACTGGGGGTGAATGTTTTGATTTGCTCTGCATTCTGTCCATCATCTGTGTGTCTTTTGCTTTGTCGCCCTAAATGCGCCGAGTATGCCCAGACGTGGGTCCCGGGCTCACTGTGCCATTAGATTCAAGCTAGCCTGGCTGATGAGGGGTAATACCCCGAAACCGGTCCCAGGATGCTTGTTTCTGGTCCAGGGAAGTCCTGGCTTGGCAGTTTGGGTTGGACTGTTCCCATGAGGAACAGGGTCAACACTGATTTGCACATGGCTGGAGCTAAACTTGGGTGGCATGGTGAGCAAAAGAACGATGGATTTAACCCAGATCTGTTGACTGGGGTGAATGTTTGATTTGCCCTACATTCCATCCATCATTTGTGTGTCTTTCACTTTCTAAAAGTGGCATTTTCAAACAAGCAGTTTAAAAACCAACTTCACCAAAAGACTATATTTAAATTGCAAGTTTAGAGACCGCAAACACAAAATCTCCATCTGCTTCCAATGGGAAATTATACTTAAAAGATTTTTCCAAGTCAATCCCCATGTTACCCTATAAGAGAGATAGTCCTTGCAATAGTGAAAAACGAAATTTGCAGCATTTCACTATTAGGATATGTAAAACACACCAGTACATGTCCTACCTTTTAAATACACTGCACCCTGTCCTTGGGGCTGCCTTGGGCCTACCTTAGGGGTGACTTACATGTAGTAATAGGTAAGGTTTGGGCCTGGCAAGTTGGTGCACTTGCCAGGCCGACATGACAGCTTAAAACTGCACACACAGACACTGCAGTGGCAAGTCTGAGACATGTTTGCAGGGCTACTCATGTGGGTGGCACAATCAGTGCTGCAGGCCAACTAGTAGCATTTGATTTACAGGCCCTGGGCACAACTGGTGCCCTTTACTAGATACTTACTAGTAAATCAAATATGGCAATCATGGATAAACCAATCACTAATACAATTTACACAGAAAACCCTTGCACTTTAGCACTGGTCAGCAGTAGTAATGTGCCCAGAGTCCTAAAACCACCGAAAACAGGTCAGAAAAAAATAGGAGGAAGAAGGCAAAAAGTTTGGAGATAACCCTGCGAAAAGGGTCCGGTCCAACAGTGGCCAAGACCAATGACTAAATTCTACAGATTTACGCCACCAACAATCATAGCAGTACAGCAATACAGAAGGTAAGGTTTTTGTTTTCTCATTTAGCATACTTTGTCAACTGAATCTTTCTGAGCAATGTTCCATTTCTGACTATTCAATTGACCTCCCATTTGGGTTATAATTTGGATAAGAGATAAAAATAATAATAATAAAAATAACATTTTATGCAGCACTTCATACTGCCATTTATGCCGTTTCAACAGCCACATGTAAACAGCAGGCACCATTAGGACACAATATAATGGAACTCTATTTAACAATCTCAGAAGGATGAAATGCAGAGTTAATTTTGCCAGTATTCAAACTCATGAGCTGCAGGTTACACCACACATAAGCAGCATGCGTTAACGTTTGTCATTACTCCAGATAGATTTAACTTCTTTATTAACCATTCTGCAAGGACCAGAAAGATGAAGACCCACGGCTCAACTGTGGCCTAGCCGTACCATGTTGTACAATGACAGATTTGCATTCCTGTTTTACAGCTCTACATTCCAAAAACATAATCCCACCCCTCCCGCCCCAAACACAAAGGTTCTGAACAACACATCTTCTCAATAAATAAAGCAACAATCAAGACAAACACTCACACACACAACCACAGCACAATACAACACCACAAAAGAAGAACTAAAGACAACAAGATAGAGCTCCTAGCGGCGGCGATCAGTAAAGAGGAAACAGCGCTTGCCATCTCCACACTGCCTTACCACAAGGCCCCAGGCGAGGATGGCTTCCCCGTGGAATTCTACAGATGGTCCGGCGAGGAGGTGGTCAATACCCTCCACGCCTCCTTTCGGGAAGCAGAGCAGACGGCCTCCCTGGGACCCCTCTACAACAAGTCGGTGATCACGGTTTTACCTAAACCTGGGAGAGACACTCTGCTGTGTGGCAGCTACAGGCCCATCGCTTTGCTAAACTGAGACATTAAAATCCTGGCCAGCATCTTAGCAACGCGCCTAGGCAAGGTCATCCCATCCCTGATTCATCACACGCAGGTTGGCTTCGTACCAGGCCGCTCCTCCAGGAGCCATCTCCACACCTTGGCCCACACCCTTTGGGCGGCCAAGAACCTCCTAGTTGCCGAAAAGGAGTTCGACCATACCGAATGGGATTACCTCTTTGCCACCATGGAACCATTTTGCCTGGGAGACGCATTCATTGCCACGGTGCGACTGTTGTATGATGGTCCAACATCCCAAGTTAATTGTGGGGGGGGTCCTTTCAGACCCTTTCCCGATCTGGAGGGGTACCCGACAGGAATGCCCTCTTTCCCCCCCTCTTGTTTCTCCTGGTCATGGAGACCCTGGCCTCTGTTATTCGTCATTCACCCCGTATTGTGGGCGTCCCCCTTGTGGACGGCTCCTCCAAAATCTATCTTTATGCAGACGATATCCTGCATATCCTCACAGACTTCAATCACTCACTCTTTACCGGCCCTGCTGGAAATCATTGATGGCTTCGCTGCCCTGTCTGGCTACAAGGTAAACCGAGACAAGAGTGAGGCCCTCCCACTTTCGACCAGTACCACGAAGGCGGCCATCCACGGATACCCTTTTCTGTTGGCAGTCCTCAAATCTCAAATACTTAGGGATCCTGGTCAACAGGAGTCTGGAGGGGATGATCTCAGACAACTTGGACCCACTGTTGGCACAGATGAAACGGGACTTCAAGAAGTGGTCCCATCTGGGGTTCTCCATGCAGGGGGCAGGATGCAGGCGGTGAGGATGGTCACGTTGCTGCGCTTTACTTACACGCTAGGTATGCTCCCCATATCGGTGCCTTTGCCCACTCTGCACCTCATTGACTCCCAGATCCGGTCCTTCATGTGGGGGTCCCCGAGACCCCGGCTGGCTGCGTCCAAGCTCACGACACGTCGCTCCTGCGGAGGCTTGGGCCTCCCGACTGTTGAACATTATGCTTTGGCTCTTCACCTCCCGCAAATGGCATACCTTCTCCCGGGTATCCCAGACCCACCACAATGGGTCCACACAGAACAATCGCTACTCCCTGGAGGCAAGGGACACGACCTTCTCTATAGGGACCATGCCCTCCGGCCACGCCTCTCGCACCCTGTGCTACGCACCACACACAAGTCCTGGATACGTGCCCACAGTCTATTCGGGGTAGACCCATGGCTATATGACAAAGCAAATAAATCAAAAAAATCCACCACATAGGTCTGACTGTGTTAAGGAAAGTGTGTTATTCATCCGGGTGTGGATGCACACAGCGTTTGCTTAAATACCCCTCACACACCAAAAGGGCCCTTGGTGTCATGCTTCATCATAGGGGTCTTCCCGCCCCGCTGCGGGACGGGGCGTGCTACGACTACGCGGGAGCACTGTTTTAACAATACTATGTGTAGTGATGGGGTAGTGAGAGGAGGGGTTGGGAGTGAGTATGGGTAAGTGATTTAAAAAGGACCTGGCCTCATGGTCTTAAAAGAAACTTTAATAGGTTGTCGAGGCTGGACCTGTTAAAAAGGTGATGCGGAGATGTCCTGCCTATAATGTGCGGATACTCCTATAAAGTCAACATGTTTCGAAGCAAAGGCTTCTTCATCAGGACTGAAAGATCCCCTCAGTACTCACTATGTTGAATTTCCAAAATGGGTGTGCTATATACAAAAGTGATAAAATGAAAGATGCATGAATTGTATGCACTTAATACGATACCCAATAGTACCATGTATGTGTTAATCTGAAAGAGAAAGTACAATTAATAGCGCTTTCCCAGTTGCAAATGCTCGAGAACTGCGAAAGGAGAATTGTTAAAAAGGTGAAAAAACCACATGGTGACTGTAGCGTGATCTTAGTGCTATCGATTCCCCAACGGCTATGCCGTACTTGCGTACTGAGGGGATCTTTCAGTCCTGATGATGAAGCCTTTGCTTCGAAACATGTTGACTTTATAGGAGTATCCGCACATTATAGGCAGGACATCTCCGCATCACCTTTTTAACAGGTCCAGCCTCGACGACCTATTAAAGTTTCTTTTAAGTCCATGAGGCCAGGTCCTTTTTAAATCACTTACCCATACTCACTCCCGACCCCTCCTCTCACTACCCCATCTCTACACATAGTATTGTTAAAACAGTGCTCCCGCGTAGTCGTAGGTCGTAGCACGCCCCGTCCCGCAGCGGGGCGGGAAGACCCCTATGATGAAGCATGAAACCAAGGGCCCTTTTGGTGTGTGAGGGGTATTTAAGCAAACGCTGTGTGCATCCACACCCGGATGAATAACACACTTTCCTTAACACAGTCAGACCTATGTGGTGGATTTTTTTGATTTATTTACTAAGTACTAGAGGAGGACGTATCCGCCCTAGTGTCCGTGTACGACACTACCTCTTCACTCCCTCGTCTTGTTATATAAAGCTATATGACAAAGCACCTCTGTGGGGCAATGATGGCCTGCGCATTGATGGTCGGACCCTATGCTGGACCCATTGGAGAGAGGCGGGCATACACACCTTGGACCAAATCTTGCTTGCTGGAGACCTGTAACCTTTTGCCTAACTGAGAGAGGAGTTCGGCCTCCACCCACAGCAAGCCTGGCGTTACATGCAATTACAGCACTGCCTGAGGTGCTGCTTGGACCCTCACCCCTGGTCCTTGCACTCCTCACCACTGGTGACCTATCTAACCACGAGGGGGCGCCACCGGGAGGTGATGTCAGGACTGTACTGCACGATCTCGAGCCACCTTTTCTCCCAACCTCTTCTACGCAACCTCCGGGCCAAATGGCAAACTCGCCAACAGACCTCATACGAGGACGAAGATTGGGCAGACATCCTGGAAGCCCAGGACAAGGGCACATGAGAGACTTACTTAAAGTTCTATCTTCTGAAAACGTTCCACGATTGGCACTGGACACCGACAAAAACTAACAGGGCAGTACTCCTTCCCCACGCGAACTGCTGGCAGTGCACAAACACCCACTACGATATAGCTCACATCCTCTGCAAGTGTTCCTCGATCCAATCTTTCTGGTCGCATATAAGAACCATCCTGGGTGCGTCCATGTCGTTGCGCCTTCCCCTCACTCCATTTGTCATCCTCCTTCATGACACAGGGGACTCCTCGGATCTCTCTCGCCTGCAGTGCCGCCTCCTCCACACGGCTCTGGCTACAGCTTAGATATGTATCCTGCTCCAGTGGAGATCACCCGTGTCCCCATCCCGGGAAGACTGGACGGTGGCGATGATCCAAACTGCTTCACACAAACGTGTTATTTATAACTTACTGGACCAGGCAGAGCTATTTGCGCAGACGTGGGCTCCTTTCCTCAGGGAAGAGGCCTGCAGCGGGCACCCTACCCCAAGGCCAACATCCCCTTGAACTGCGCAACTGACCCGCGCTGCCTTCCTGGGTGGCCTGGCGCCCCTCCCCCTCCTCCCCCTCCTCCCACTACCTGCGCCCCGCTGACCTCCCTCTCCCCGCCTTGCTCCACACCCGCTTCTACTCCCTTCCTCATTACCCCCACACCCCCAGCTTCCCTTTCCATCCTTTCCCCTTTTTCTCTCCCTTCCCTTTCCCAACCCCTCCCTTATGATCTTCCTGCCTCCCCTTAGCCACTCCCGCCCCCTCTCCACATCCCCTCCTTCCCTGCCCCCTTCCTGACCCTTTTGTCCCCCATACCTCCCTCACCCATCCCTCTACCTTCCTTCTCCCAGACACGCAGGCTTGCTCCCCCCTCCACATGGGAAACCAACACTATAACCTGTTCCACCCGTTCTATCCTCTGACTAGTCCCCCCCCACACCCTAGGCAGTGGGTGTGGAAACTACCAGAACGGATAACAAGGGACTCCCCTCCCCCTCATCGTGGACCATGCCTCCCTCCAATGCCCCTATCTGCCAATACCCAGCCACTGAAGATGCAACCCTCCCCCCTCGCCCCCCCCCCTCAGGGACTGCCTACCCGTACCCCCCACATCCCCCATTTGTGGGTCCCAGGCCCAACAGCCCCTCAAAACCTGCCCCCTGGAGGAAAGACAGACACTGGGATGGTGGGTTTTCTTGGATATTAATTTTATTTGCACCTTGACTCCCCCATACCCCTTTTTTCTCTCCCGCCCTCTATAGTGAGCTGTATTGCACAGTTTAGTACTTATATGCTCTGATCTTAAACTGTTTTCACGTTGTATAACTTTGTTTCAATTAATAAAAAATTACAACACAGAAAAATAAAGGCACCAAGAGGTCACAGAACAAAATAGTGACATTTTATCAGCACGCTTCTCTTTTTTTGAGACCTTTGCACCTGAGGTTTTGACTCCTCCATGGACAATGATTTGATTTAAACAGAAGAACATTGTGTATTTTTCACTTGGAACGAGCGGATTGCTTAAGTCAGTTAGCCACTCAGCCACCTGCGTTTTAATTTAGAAGTTAGAATGTCAACTTTCTAATTTCATAACTGAAAGGTGAGGCCACCATGGGCGACATGTTGCTGTGCTACACCCGGAGAGGGCTTCATCACATTCTTATGGAAGAACAGGATACACAAGATTACAGCTCCCAAAATGTAAAATAAAAAGAGACGAGCTGCTGCTACTTCTCACTCTCCGACTCCACATGAAGCTCTGTACATGGTGCCACCCGATACCTGGGTTGTCTCCTTGATTCTGCCTTAGTTTGTCCCTGTCTCTGCAGTGTATCTATGATTACTGCAGCAGGGGCAGTGGCACTGTGGCCCACAGGGGAAGGCATAGCTGTCACTTTGGATACTGTGATACTTGGATACTGCTATGTGCTTCATCATACACTGTTTCTGGCTCCTGTGAGACGAGTTAGTACCACGCTCTGTGGCTGCCGGGCCAGCGTCGGTGCTGCCCAGTCTGCCTGCATCGCCCCCCCACCCCACAGCTTGTGCTGCTTGATCGCCTGGACGATCAGTGTCTGGTTTCTGTCCCAGCCCTGGCATCCTGTTTCGGGAACCGGTGGGGCTCTGGAGCCGTTAGCTGCCGTTGGCATTGACAGAACACGCACCCGCAGACCCCGCTGCTGATTCAAGCTGATCTGAGGTGTGAGGCTGAGACTGGGGCGAAGACCGTTCTCTTTACAGTGCAGACTATCCTGCTCCCTTTGCCTAGGCACCGCCCTTTTGAGATTAGCCGGTTCTTTGCAGTCCCTCGCCCCGCTGGCACTCCTAGTGACTCTGCAACACCCTCATTCCACAGCACCAGACTGGTGGCACCAGGAACAGCGCCGACACACAGTCGTTAGGAGGAAGGGGCAAGGCAGGCAGAAAAACAGGTGCGTCTCGTCAACTCAGCGTGGCACAGTGGGTCCCAGCGACAAGAGGGAAGCGGCTTGCTGCCCTGCTTCTTCGTTCCCTGTGGTGCATTGCATTAGCACCTCAAAGACCTAGACCTAAAGACTTGGACTTAGTGCCCCACAGCGGCCCCATTTGAACATCAGCACAACCTGGGGTCTATACGAACAATTTAAGTAATTTATGTACTGCACGCACAAGCTTCCTCAACTGCTCTAAACGTTGAGTGGAATACTGGCTACTGAACGGGCAGACCATCTGGCTCAGTGCTGAGTCAGGTGAAAGAAAAAAAACCGCTCAGAAAGGTCTGGGGTTTCTCGTGACAGTGCTAGTTGTGGTCCCCATCCCCAGCCAGCCCAGGATTTTTCTCCAATCCAGTCCAGGTATGCTCGTGCCTCTTCCCTTCAACAGTTGTCGGGGAGGTGAGGCGGTGCCCTACAGCCAACAAATCGACCATCGGATAAGCCGGCAGCGTGGAAGTGACACCTGGACATCCAGGCACGCTTACCCCCTTCATGACCTAACTCGCCACTCTCTCACAAGGAAGAGCAAAAAAAAACAGGTCCCCGGCAAGCAAAGGGTGTATCACTTCTGCAGGAAACCTCTAGCATGAGCACAGATGAGGGCTCAGATAGGGAGATCAATAAAGGGACTAACAGCCAACTTTAAATCAGGCAGTAGGCCAACACTACAAAACATCGGCACAGATACAGGCAATAGCTATACACTACACACCCAGCCTACCTCCCAGCCAAGGAAAATCAAGGCCACGACAGCCAGTGCCCCAAAGAAGCTCAAGGCCAGCAGGGCGCGCCCTTTCAGCTTTTGGAAACTCTCCTTAGAAGTCTTTCTTCATAAACACCCTCTCGGAATGCCCAAAAAGAGTCATCGGAAAACAGCAGGAAAGACGAGGGAAAAGGCAATATCGCAGCAACTTCTGGCGCACAATTACCCCTTCCAAACATCAACACAGGTCGGAATGAGCGGTGCCTGGAGCAGCAATGAGTTAAGCCAGGCCAACTATTGGAGCAGCCCAAGTTACAGCAGAGCGAGGGACATGGGGATAATGGCCTACTTTAAGACAACAAACAATGGCTTAAACTTTGAGGGGAGCATTGAGCAGCTGGGCTCCCACGCTCCCTTACTAACACCTTAACAGACTACAGTAATCCCCCCTGAAGAGGACATCAATTCCTGGGAAAAAAAACGGTCCAGCTCCTGCCCAATACAAGGTGACCCTAATGGGGCAATCTCAATTATTGAACTATCTTCAACTATAATCGATCCCCACTTGTCACCACGAAAGAATGGTCTTAGAGCACTTTCGGGTCACTTAGAGCGCCCACTGTACAATTCAGCACGGCGCAAGGAGCTAATCACAGCGGGAATCCATCACACTCCCTTAGGTCACACAGATGTGAACAGCATGAAGCTGCCAGCACTCTCCGAAATTGAGACCCCGCCCCCCAGAAATGGAAGCAAAGGGGGCTACACATACAGGAGAGCCTTTTCACATGGGGGCTCGACTTGGACTTAAATCTCCTTCCCAGTCACAATTAAACGACTCCTTACAAACATCCCCAGTCCTTCCATCTATCGAACTCTCCGATGTACAGGATAACCTGCTTAGGTCCATAAAAGCCTCCCTAACAGGGGCCACAAACGCTCTTACGTAGCAATCACGAAAGCTGGAAACCAAGATGGAAATGCTTCAAATAATAGCATTGGCCATGGCAGACATGGCAAGATGAGTCGGCACACTCTACGAATCAAATAAAAGTGTGAAGTCTTCTACAGACTGTACATGCCCCAACATTGTGGACAAATTTGTACTACTCCGGTCGGTTTTAACCACTTTAGTCATCGAATTGAAAGCTGCAAACGATAGGGGACGTTGTTTGCACAGGGGCTACCTTGGAGGCACCCATAAGGAAGGCTTGCCATCCAATCCCATCTCAAAGGTCCACATATCCACACAAGCGGGTAGTGAGGAATTAGCCCACGACCAATAACATCAGCTGATCTCGGCCAGCAATCCAACTGCGGGCTCAGATGCAAACAAAACTGCAATTGACTATGATAGAGCCATCAACATAGACCACACAACAGGGAGCCATGAGGAGGTGGAGACCTCTCCTGCTGCAATGAATCCACTCACTCGGAGAGCAAAGAAACGCCTGAAGAAAAGACAGAAGCAGGGGAAAAAAGCAAACAATGAGACTGGTCGCACTAACAACTCTGGAAGGGGTCCACACTAATAACACACAGAAAGAAGATCAACTACTAAACCTCTCCGGGCTGACTACAAGACTGTATCCAGTATTCTAGAAAGAAGCTCGGATTCAGGCTCCCTCAAAAGAAGGGAACACAGCTCATCAAAGTCACCTGGTTGCCTAACTTAGTGGCCGCCGAGTAACAAATGCCCCACCATACCCAGGGAACAGTATTTAAGCACCCTTCCCACAATTATACATCAGCCGATTCACTCTCAGGCTGTGCACGCCCCCCCGCAGCCTAGCGACCCCCAATGACAGTAGAGGATCCTCATGGTGCCCGAAGGGCTTCCAGATTAGGTACCGCACAGGGATCAGGGCCTCAGACATGCTCTTCAAAGTAGAACCACTCACCCGTAGCCACCTCACTGCAAGCAACGGACAACGGAACCAGGCCAACTTCAAGCAGCCACCTGGGGACGTCCGTGGGCCTACCTTTGAATAACGCAGGACTGGCGACGTTTGCCCAAACGGTGACTGCAGGAGAAGCAAACTACACCCACGATCAAACAGGGCGGCACGATGAACAAGGGGCCAGCCTTGATGCAGATGGAGTAGGCCTGGGGAATCGGCCTTCATTTGGAACAAGGAAAGCAGCCCTAGGAATGCCCCAAGCATCTTCGCTAACACAGAACTGGGGCATGTTGCGATTCCATCTGGAGGAACCATCAAGGGTACCCGTGTTTTGCCCTAAAACAATGAGTGGCGTCGCAGATGAAGGTGTTTCTCAGAAACCAATCCTCACCCTGCAGTACACATCTAGAGCAATATGGACATTCTCAACAGAACAAATATGCTCATGCTGCTGCAACATATTCAATCTTTAGCTTCAATCACCACCAACGACACAACTCTGGTTCAATTTGCTAGCATCGCTACAGATTCAGGAAGAGGATCCACAATTGTAACCTGGTGAGATGCCATCTCCTCCACAACTGTCCAGAAGGAACAAGCATTGGCATAGCCAATAGGTCTCGCCTTTGGGACCTTATAAGTGTTTAGCCATGCAACAGTTGATGCTGTTGTACCAATTATATTGTGCTGCATAACTAAATACTTATAAGGTCCCAAAGGCGAGACCTATTGGCTATGTCAATGCTTGTTGTTTAAGTGTAGTATGGTTGTGGTTTAAATAAGGACAGGGGTAATAAAAGGAAAGAATAGCTGCCATAAATCAGCCAATAAGCTGCGTGTTTTTTTGAAAGATGCTTTGTAATTGGCTGAAAGGGCAATGTTGCTTTTGGGCTACCTTTCCAGTTGAATGTGTTTGAAGCATTCACACCTTGCTCCCGAAAGAAGAACAACTGATGCGCCAAGAAGTCTGGAGTGGTGTGAAACGTTCGAATAGTTAGTAGATGTGTTTGAATGGGAGTCTGCAGTGGTACATAAAGAGAAATGTCGCCTCCTGGTAAAGATCGTTATCATTGGTAGGAGCTGTAAATGTGGCTATCAAGTTGTACATATGGATGCTGTTTAAACAGGCTGGCAAGTTTCTTACTGAGATGAGAATGTTGTTAGAAAGTTTCCATTCCGTTTGCGCTGTAACAGTTTCACTTGCAAAAAGTTAAACAAATTACTCTACCCAACACTGCTTGTTTTTCAAACCCACTCTTTAAACATCCATGCTGACATTTAGACAAAGTCCCTCGGCCAATTATGGTAAAATAGGTGATATCAGCACCTTGTATTCCTTGGCAACGCTTAGAAGCAACCGCGTTAATTTAAAACATGAAACCGGGCGCAGTGGTGGGCTGCAGGAACACAAAGGGAAAAACGCATTTGGAAAGCAAAAATAATGATAAAAGCGGCACCCGTGAGTATTTAAATTATGTTTATTGCGACCCTGAAGCGACGCAATAGTGATTAAAAAAAAACAGGCGCTGTGGTGGGCTGCAGGAACACAAAGGGAACAAGCATTGGCCGCGCGGCCGTGAAACTGACACGGCCGCGAAATTGAAAGTAATTGCGAGGGAAGACAGATGGCGAGGGAAGCCATATGGCGCCTGATCGCGCGTGCACGCTCGCTTGAACGCAAGCTGGTCGCCAGCAAAAGCCACTACTGTTTGCACTTCCAAAACCCGCTTACTAAAACTCTCGCCAGAGCAGCGCATGCGCTGGCTCAGGCGAGACCTAAAAAGCACAGTTCGCAGAGTGGGGAATATTTGTCAGGCCAATGGAAGAAGAAAAATATCCACACATCCTAAGGGCCCGCTCAAGATTAGCCCTAAGAAGGGTCTGTTAAAGGGAACAAAAAGACACGAGGCCCCAACCAGCTATGAGTACTTTCAAATCCAGTGCAGACTAAATGGGCAGGAATTGGCCCGCCAAGTCACCTCTATTCACAGCAGCCCATCCCAGCAAACACCGGACACTGCCTACCAGGATTGGGTTGCTACAAGCCTGGTGCAAAGAAAGCCAACGTAATTCCTAGCACAAAGAGAACAAAAAATTCAAGTCAAATTAACAGCATCTACATAGTAACATGGAACGTGGCTGGCATTAGTAAGATCATACACGGCAAGGGGGTGCTAGCACATCTTGACACAGCGAAAATCATTTGTCTACAGAAGACATGGGCATTAAGCCCTACGCCGCTAACTGGTTATGCAGAATTCCACAACCTGCAAAAAAACTACATATATTTGAGAGATCGGGTGGCATCTCAATTTACATAGGACACTCAATAAAATTGATTTTTCCATAAATAAATAGGCTCTCCGAAATGTTTCAAGCAGGCTTTTTAAAAGGCCTAATGGGCCCAGCTGGCCGTTTGACCAGAATAATAATCAACGTTTGCTTCAATACTCACGTCACAGGCACCTTGGATATACTGGACCAGATGATACAGTGCCTGGACTACATACCAACACAGTATCCAGTCTCAGAAATTCTGTTACTGGGGGATTTTAATATGCATCGCCTGAGGGAGGATGCTACAGACTACAGAACCAACAGCTATACAACCAGGTTCAACATCTTCCTGCAAATGTACAATCTTAACTCCGGGGAGGCAATAGCCACAACAAATAATTCAAGGGCAACACTTGCCCGTCTTAAAAATCAATCTACTATTGACTATGTTTTTCTGTTGCAGGGTCTAAGCAAGTGCCTCAACTCCTATGAAGAGATACAACGAAACAAGAGTGACCACACTGCCCTACAGGTCGGACTAGACATATCAGCCAGAACTCACTACCATGCAAGATCCCTAAGAATCACTAACAGTGAAGAACACTACAAACTCTTGCGGAGGATCAAATGGTCTGCTATAACCACAGGAAAGTTAAAAACTTGAAAAACAGACTGGGCGGCCAACTTTGCCCCTACAGAGAAGGACAACCACACGCTTGTCTAAGCTGTCCTCCGACTTATGTACATTACTTCAAGGGAGACCCCCGAACGCACTGAAATGCATAAACACTTACACACTAGGATCAGTAATAAAAACTAAGAAAAGTGTGCAGCACTTAAGGGCCATACAAAGGGCGCACAGGAAATTGAACACCAGTCGCTCAAAGGAGCAGCTACATACTGTGGTCTGGGTACACAAACATCTGGTGTGGGAACATGGGAGGAAAGTGCAGGAGACTAAATGGATTACAATTTTTGACTTGATAGCTGTAAATAAACATCAGCTATTTTGTCAGTATATAAGCGCCATATGCCACGGGGACAAAAGCACAGGGAACGCCGTGCAAGCAAGGGAATGGATTGCCCACGTCAAAGCATTTTACTGGGAGTCACTGGACCAACACCGCTGACAAAAAAGGAAACAGGCGCAAGGGACACAGAGAGGAAACTTTCAACCCCTCCATGTGAACCTGCAACCCGTAAAGTCCTAAAATAGATCAGAAAGGACGTTGCCCCGGGCCCAATGGGCTCCCAGGCTCACTATTTCGGGAAGACGAGCAGTTTTGGGCCTCAGCATTGGCGCCATTGTATGCTGAATGCTGGCTCCACAAAGATGTTCCGGAGTCATGGAGAGGATCCATCCTCCAACCCATCTTCAAGAAGGGCTCCAACACTGACCCAAGAAACTGTTGCTTAATTGCGTTACTAGACATTAAGGGCAAAGCATATGCCAGCATATTACTCAAGTAACTAGCACAATGGGCTTGCGAGGCAGGCCTCTTACTCTTTTATCAAACAAGGTTCCGCACAGGAGCGTCAACAGTGGACAACATCATCCTCTCGTATCTTGCCCAGCAAGCAGCAAATCACAACTCACTTCCGCTGTTTGCATGCGTTATCGATTACTCAACTGCCTTTGATGGAGTTGCCCAGAACATCTTATGGCAGAAGCTTGAGAGGTGGAACATCTACCCCAAACTGCTACGAGCAGTGCTTATATACCAAGACCTGGGTATGTGTAAAACTTACAGGGGGAACAGCAACTGTTGAAATCAACACAGACCGAGGATTAAAACAGGGCAGTGTGCTGGCCCCAATGTTATTAAACCTTTACACTGCAGACCCAAGTTTAGTGCTAGCTGGAGCCGCCCTAGTCACCCGAAGAATTGGAGACAAGAGGATTCCACTTATGCAATACGCATACGATCTAGTGCTACTAGACCACACAAAAACTGGTCTGCAAAAAGCCCTCAATGCCCTGAACAGGTACAACCTCAGAAATGAGCTTGTGGCCAACGGAAATAAAACAAAAGTTGTGATCTTCGGGAGATACACCAAGAAAATGCTGACCAGATGGGTATTGGGCTCACAGAAGCTGGACTGTGTTCAATGTTACAACTACCAGGGTGACTGGATATGTGAAACTGGCAGACCAACTCTGCACATACATAAAATGTAAAGTAAAGCAACAATGGTCACATACGCCTTATTCAAGTTAAACAACACGCTTGATAGCCCAACGATCACTGCCATCCGCAAGGTAGTTCGTGCAAAATTACTCCCTGTGCTCAATTATGTCTAGCAGACGTTTCCAGGAATGCTCTCAAATGCTTTACAAAAGATCCAGTGTTCAGCTTACAAGAAGCTATTCCATCTTCCTTCTCACAAGAGGAACACCCTGATTAGATTAGAAATTGGGCTGGTAGAGCAAAACCTGGAAATCTTGGCAGCACTTGCCAAATTCTACTACCAGGTAACGGCCGCTCCTCCCAACACCATGATGGCCTTAATAAAAAACAATTCTAACAAGTCCCAACAACCCGTGGTTCACAAATCTTGCGGTAGCCAAAGAACGTCTGCAACTTGAAACAGAGACCTGGGATACAAACAAGATCAATTACACCAGTATCAAATCTGCAATAAAAAAAAACAGCTGTATAACTGGTCACGGGAGCTGGACATGAAAGCATTACAAGCGAAAGCCCTGCATGAGTCCTTAACAGCGTTGCAACTGAATCATGCAGCCAAACCTCATCTCCAACAGGCAGTGGAGAAACTCGGTCTTAAACAGATTTTATATGCAAGATTGGTTCCGCTCCCAATCAGTGAACTGAAACCACTGTGGAAATCCCTTGAAAGCATTATCGGGTGTAGATTCTAATTATAGAAGGGAAGCCTTAGCATACATACTACTCTGCTGCCCAGCCAAGGAGGCTGTCTCCTTCTGTACTGCCAGGAAACCGTGTCTGAAATGGCAACATTTGGGAATTTAATAATGCTAGTCCGCAATTCGTTAAATAATGTGAATTCCCAACAGACTCGTCAGCAAAACTGACCAGCCTCTAGTGCATCAAGGCCCGGAGTTAGAGGAGTATGTACTAATACAAAAAAATGCATATAATGCCTGCGACCTAATTATGCACTTTAAAATCATGGCTTGTCTTATTTGTATTTTAAAATCTATATAATCCCCGCACCAAGTACCCATTCACAAATTAATTTGCACTTCAAAAGCCACATACCGATCGGGACTTAACAATGCGCTCAAACTCTTGGTTCGAACCAATTATTTGTAAAATATACATAATGCCTGTGATTTATTTATGCATTTTACAACCATGGCCTGTTAAATCGCACTTTAAAATCTACAACTTGCTTGAGAGTTAACTCTTCCATACCTTACCAGACTTTGTCCTGCCCTGGCATTGGCTGCCTCTATCCTCCAACAAATCATTCTATGGCATAAATTCTACATTCCTGGCACTGTACCTCCATTTACATCGGCATGAATTAGTAGCACTCTAAAAGCTACTTCGCACTGAATGGCCAAGATACCTATATACATTGATTTCACTTTAGTGCTTTTATGTTTTTTTTAAAATGACATTGTGTCTTTTACAATAAAATACTCAGTTTTATTCATGCACAATATTTTATATACTGTTGTTACATACGCTTCTAAAGAGGAATTGTTCCTTCAAGCCTTTTTTTTCCCTACTACTGCGTGCTTCTTTCATTTATATTATCTGTTTTATGTAATTTGTAATGGTTTTAAGTAATCATGCAATAAACTTGAATTGAATTAAGCAATGATTAAACTGGAATATGCTTATACTTCTACTCATCAGACCTGCCAGAAACACTGACTATGTGCTTTCCCGGAACAACAGACACCTTTCTTTGTTCCACCACTTGCCACTGTCCAATTTGACCACACACTCTTTCACTTCAAATACCACTTTGGGTTTCTAGAACATGGACAAACCCATGGGCAAATAACCAGGTAACCGCGCTCTCACTGAATCTCCCACTACAACAAACGTCAGCAATCCTCATTTTCCAGGAACTTTGATTTAGCAAATTTTCTTTCCACGGGCACTGAGAATTTACCCACCCAAGACCTGATCATTTTAGATTAAGATAACCATCCCCTTAACAGATGGAGAGACAACAGTATCTGCATTTTGCATAGTGCACATGGCCCGCAACAACTTTCTTAATTCCTGAACACAATCCAGTCCATTGACAACAAGCCAACTGCAGACTGTGTTTGATCACCCTATTGCACCTCTCTACAAGCCAATTATTTCTTGGATGATACGAGATTCTGGTGAGCTTGCTGCCTACATTATACAATTACTTGACAAATTCACCAGAACTGAATTGAACCCCATTATTTGTCACAACCTTATTAGGAATTTCTTCTATTGCAAACTAACTTTCAAAGAACTCTAAGTTTTTCCAAATAGGCATCATAAAAATAATTCACTTCGAATCAGCTTGAACAGTAATCAACAACCACAATTCTGTATTTTCTGACACCTATCGAAAAACAAAGTGGTCCAATGATGGCCATACCCAGTTTTGACCAAGCATTGTCTGCAACTAGAACCAAGTCCATTGGACTCGGAATAGAGACTTGAGATTCACTAATGAACCCCGATACACTGCCACACAGATTGCCTGATACTATATCAAGACCAGAGCCACTATAAATTTTCTATGATTCTTTGCTTCAATGCTCTGATGCCGCCGCTATGTCCTTAGTGCGCCAAGCCTACAACTCTGTCTTTCATACCACAAAGAACAACCAACAGAACCGCATGCCTCAGAAATCTATCACCCATAGACAATTCCACCACCACATGGTGATACACAGCAAGTCTCACCCAAATTCCTAGCATTCAGCAATCCTCTACATATGAAATCTGTAATTTTACACAACACTTCATGCTCTTCAATGCTTCCTCTCACTCAGACTTGGAGGTGGACACACCTGTTAAGGCAGTCAGAGAATCTTCATCTCCTCCATTTGACACAAGGCACAACAAATGCCTGTAATATTTCATTCACCAAGTATGAACTGTGACCAATAAGTGAATTCCTGCACACTATATTGACACTTGACAATTGTGAATACAGATTTGCTTGCCCTCTTGGTTGATAACAGGTCTATCAGGGGCTTATGGTACAACCAAATGGTAAACCCCTAAAATGCCAAACCCCCAAGATTATTCCTAAAATGGTCCACTCCCCACCAGCAAGCCAGCCCTTTTCGCTCAAATGACCAAATATGTGAAATTTACTGCTCTTTATTATACGCAGAGCAGGGCAACCTTCATCCTTATTTATTCTCTGGAGCAAAACAGCACTTAATCCACGTTGACTGTCATTTGTTACAACTATACTCAGATCACAGATATCAAAGGCTTGAGAGAGACAGCAATAGCAATCTCCCCTTTCACAACCGCAGATTCTTCCACATACTCAAAATAATATTTCCTTCTTCTTCGGTTAAATGACGCATGTTGTTTGTTTTCTTTGCACACCTGGAAATGAAACAGGAATAGAATTCTAACATGACCAGTAATTACCTTAATTGATCTTTGCTTTCAGGTGCAGGAAATTGAGCAATGGCCTGAACTAAATTCTCTTTAGGTTCTACACCCTTTGCAGATACAAGGTAACCTAAATAATCAACACTCATGACACTTCAGTGCCATTATAAGCTGATTCACTTGTTAAGAAACTTCAAAACCTTAGTGACTCATGTCATGTCTCCTCATCCTAGCCATACACGAAGACACTGTCCTGGAAACAGGTTACACGAAGGAAATCACTAAATATATCTTCCATCACACACAAACACAGATATGGCTCAGGCAAACCCAGATGGCAACTGCTTAAAGCAGAAAGCTGTTTCATGTGTGATAAAGTATGTTAAACGCCTAGACTCCTGGTGTAAAACAAGTTGATGATATGCAGATGCCATATCAAGCATAGCATACATTTTGCCATACTACAGAATTAAAAGGATATCCATATTGGCAATAGGGTGCTTCTCCACCCATATTTTGGAATTGGAATTCAGATCTCTTAGGTCCACACAGTCTGATGAACATAATGCCTTTACATGCCAAAAAGACAGCAAAAACCCATTTTGAACTTTTGATAGGTTCACAATGCCTTCCTTGCACAGTTTATACAACTCTACTTTAATTCAGACTTAAAGGCATAGGTAACCTCCATACCTTATGGACCACAGGCTGCGTATTGCTCCTTCAACTGTATGCTGTGCAAAAATACCTTGAGTGTGCCCAACTTATCCAACAACACCTCACAAAACTTCAACCACTCTGATACTTCCAAAGTGCAAACATTTACACATTCTCTACTCAACAAAACTTGGTCTGGATTGTTAGAATCCAGCACAGTTCCTAGGTTCCTTTGTGCACGCCACCCCAAAAGGCACCACTCATCCATGGTCCCATACACAATTTCTGTGACCGAGTTGCCTTTGAAGTCCAACAAACTGACTCACAACATCAATGGGTTTCCCACCACATGCAAGTAGTCTAACAGATGTGTCCCTCAACGTCACCCAACTTAAATGCTCCCACTCACTCCTATTAACGTGAATGGCTATACTGAATGCACCATCATTCTAATGGACATGTCTATCTCTCTACAATATGGCCTTTTTATGGCACTCAAGTTCACACCTAATACTAAGTCACACCCGCTTAGCAATTTATTAATGCACAAAACCACATTTTTCTCACTGCAATCAGTATTAACATAAGATTTTTCTTAAACTTTCACTGCATTAACTGATTGGCAATGTAGCAAACTAAGACTTACACAGACTGGTAAATTGGCCTATATTTTCACACTTGTTAGACATTCGTCCATTGCTGGACAAAACTGTGCACTGTCCAACTGGGTGTTACTCCCACACCTATACAATGCTACACATTTAGTTTTCTTCTCTTTGGTTGGCTCGCCTCTTTTCCTCACCATTTAATTATCAGATTGACTATTATGAATCGCTGGGCCTGTGAGGACATCTATATCAATAAAGAGGGGGGGGACCAGGAGCCAGTTACGGTCCAGTGCCCGTGCTCCAAGCGCTAGACGTGAAGTCAAAACAGGGGACACTGTTCCTGAGGAGTGGTGCAGCGTGTCACCCACTCACTAAGAAAGGGGGAAGAAGGAAGGAAGGAAGGGAACCTAGGCCTAGAACCCACTAGTAAGAGGGAAAAGCAAGTCCTGCTTCATCACTGGGCATTTGCTCCTCGTCGGGCCGGCGCTGCAATGCCCTACGGGTCCCCCGAAGGGTCACTTAAGCGGAGATCTTTTGAGTACTGCCGTTTGATGCATGCGGGTGTGTGGGGTGAGCCCTATGTGGAGGGTGTTGAAGTGCGTGCAATGGTTTAAAACTGACTAAGGGTTACCAGAAAAGGTGTGTTTAATGTGACGGTACCCTTGTCAGAGTAAAAAACCCGTAGGTTAAATGTTACCCCCAATAGGCGTAATGTACCCAGGTAACTAGAAGGTCAACATGTTTCGCGCCTGTGTGGTCACAGAGATCCGTGGCGCTTCATCAGGACCCGAAAAACATGGTGTGGTGTGATGTGCACGTAAGTAGTGAGTAAAAAGGGATAAAAACCCTCTATAAGATCAGGGCAGGCCAAAACTGTGAACCCTACAGTTAGGCTACAACTAAATAGTTGATAACGCTCCTGATCGTGACCTAATGAGAGGAGGAGAAGTGCTCCAAGGGCTAGTACCCGCACCTTACCGGGAGTTTAGCTCGGGTGCCGGCTCATTAGCACCTACCCCGTCCATACGCCTGCCCTTTCGGGCAGGGTACCGTCACATTAAACACACCTTTTCTGGTAACCCTTAGTCAGTTTTAAACCATTGCACACACTTCAACACCCTCCACATAGGACTCACCCCACACACATCAAACGGCAGTTCTCAAAAGATCTCCGCTTAAGTGACCCTTCGGGGGACCCGCAAGGCATTGCAGCGCCGGCCCGACGAGTAGCAAACGCCCGATGATGAAGCATGACATCCTTCGGGGTGTGTGAGGGCAACAAGAGGCAAGACTTGCTCTTCCCTCTTACTAGTGGGTTCTAGGCCTAGGTTCCCTTCCTTCCTTCTTCCCCCTTTCTTAGTGAGTGGGTGACACGCTGCACCACTCAGGAACAGTGTCCCCTGTTTTGACTTCACCCCTGTGAGGACATCAACATACCACCTATATAAGCAGCGGCACTTTCAATTCCACTTGCAATTTTGATTGCCTTATCTAGTAAATATGCAGTGGTTAGCAGAGCTTCTTGTACTTCTTGTTGTTGCGTTTTTCTCTGCGTCTTGGTTCTATATCCTTTCCTATTCAAATGCACTGTACTCACATGTGGCCACTAAAATCATAAGGGCTCCACACAAAACTCTCCACTAATTTCCCTCAAACCTGTATAATTAATGTATTTTCATAATCATGTTTTTGTTTGAAATTAAATAGGAGTCTAACATTTTTATGGGAGATGCATACTGTTAGACCAGACAGCCCTAGGGTGGTCTTAACCCCAACTTTTTGCCTTCCTCCTCCACTTTTCTGACCTCGTTTTTGCTGGTGTCAGGACTCACTGTGCTAAAGTCCTTGTGCTCTCTCCCCTAAACATGGTAATATTGGCTCATACCCAATTGGCATATTTAATTTACTTATAAGTCCTAGTAAAGAGCACTACATGTGCCCAGGGCCTGTAAATTAAATGTTACTAGTGGGAATGCAGCGCCGCTTGTGCCACCCACATAAGTAACCCTCTAACCTTGTCTCAGGCCTGCCATAGCAGTGCTTGTGTGTGCAGTTTACACTGCCATGTCGACCTGGCAAAATAATCCTTTTGCCAGGCCCAAACCTTCCCTTTTTAGGTCTCGGCCTGGCGAAAGCAGCGCATGCGCTGCTCTCGCCATGCAGAGGGCTTCTTGGAATCAATAAGGATTCCGTAGCTGTGTCCCAGCTCCGCCTTCAGCTTTCATTCGTGCGCGTCGTTTGGCGTCACGAATTATGCCAAAGGCAGTGCAATGATTGCACCGAAGGCATGTCAATCCCTCCTTGTTGCCACCCTGTCTCCTTTTAGCCACGCCTAGCGGGATTGGATCTCTTACCGGTGGCGTGACACAGTAGGTTTATTATTAACTTGCTGCACTTCTTTTTTTAAACAATTGCATGCAAATCCGCTTGGAAAGAAGCTGTGGCTGCCGGCCACCGCGGACTTATTTACCAACTGCATAGAACAGAGGAGCAACCCCATACGCGTCATACCTGCGCTCTGTCATTAAAAGAACTGGAATTAAAGGAATCCCTTATTCACTGTTTATCAGCCTCGTGACCGGCAGGAAGGCGTGTTACAAGACTGCATGGGCTTCCTGTACTGGACAAGTGTGTGTAGAGATCGGACGTTCTTGCTACCGTGAAGCAGTTCTAAGTTAATACTGTGTGTTCGTTCTCGTAGTCTTCGGAGTCTGGTTGATTCAGAGTTTACTTGTGCTTTCTGTGACGTTTGGTGCAGAGAACCTGTCTCCCACAGACACACGCGTCATTTTCTGTGCTGCTGTGTATCAGGGCTACGCCTTCCAGTGCATCTAAACCTGAGCTCCATTCAGCGGCTGTCTCAAGTGCTGAGCTGCTCACCCGGCAAGCATGGCGATGGATTTCTTGGCTGGCTGTGCAGGAGGCAAGGGCTGCGCTGCAGCGTTGTGTAAGCGTCTCTCTCCTATTGGCAGTAAAAGAAAGCGTTTATGGACTATTCTGGAGGTGTGCCAGTATTTGCAGCGTTTGGTGTCCTGTATATATTCCGACACACGTACTATGTACATTTGTTTTCTTCGATTTTATTTAAATACATGGTGTGCTGACATGGAGCTAACCTGGCCCTTTTGCACCAGGTATGATGATGTTTGATCCTCTAGATTTTTTTTATGCTATATGTCGTGCTCAATTCTCGTTCGTTCCTCTTTTAGGACGCATGGCCATGGTGAGCGAGTTAGGCAAAAATCAGTATTACTGAAGAGAGGAAACCGGAGACTCGGAACGGCCTCTTAAAATACTTCACTATCGCAAAATAATCTTTCTTGCAAACTCCAGGCCGCAAAAAGTTCATAAACAGCGGAATGTAACAAACATAAACCAACAGCTAGTAAAATGAGGAATTCCAGGGTCTCCAGCCCGTTAAGAGGACCCCCCCCTCTCCCCCCCAACTCAGCAGCACAGACGAAGGCACCCAGGACCCCTTCTGTTTACACTTCACTCCATGGGTCACAAACCAGCTGTTCTTTTGAA
Source organism: Calotriton arnoldi (assembly GCA_963921515.1). Lineage (NCBI taxonomy): Eukaryota > Metazoa > Chordata > Amphibia > Caudata > Salamandridae > Calotriton > Calotriton arnoldi. Next base: position 1,665,712 of record CAWUFW010003266.1, read on the forward strand.
GAATCCTTCTGTGTGACTACTCCGCCTCCCTGCCTGGGAGTTGCTCCTCTCGGGGCTTTAATATGCAGGCGAAGGGGACCCCGCTGGCAGTGAAGGGGCGCCAGTCCTGTGTGTACACAGACTTCTTTGTTCACAGGATCTCAGGCAGGGGCGCTCTGCTTAGAGGCACCGCTTGTCACACTTTCACCAACAGGCTCTAACTGTCCTCACACACCAGGCCGAGCTAGAAAGTAGCGCTGTAGTGTGCGCCAATGAGGATGCAGCAAGTGTGTAGGGCGCAGAGATTGTCTTCTTTCTTTTACTTCCCCAGCCCCGGGGAGGGGGCTGCTTTCGTGTCCCTTTTCTCGCCCGTAGGTCTTCCTTTGCTAACAGAAGTGTCTGTGCAGAAGAGAAGGACTAGTAAAACTTAAAAACAGTGAAAGCATGTATAACGAACCCCCAACCACGCAATGCTGAACACGGAGTAAACTTTTCAACACAAATCCCATTTCCTTGGATTTAATGGCACATCGTTTTATTTGATCAAACACTAAGCCAATGTCCGTTGAAATGGAAGGAGGTTTTTAACGTTAAAACGAGGATGCTCGGGTGACAGACCACAAAACTGCCACTTTATATGCCTTTTCCTGATACTGCTGTCTCTCTGGATGTGCTGTTATTTCTTTGCTATATTTACAAAAACACAAGAGAACCCCAAAAGGTAGATAAGGACCTTGGGTAACAGTTTAGTATTAGAACAGTGGTCCTTAAAAAGAACAGTATGGTCATCAGGATAAATATAGACTCCAATCAGTGCTATATTACGAGTGTCCAGCCGGACATTCAATTTAATAATTCAAAAATGTCAAAAACCAAAAATATAAACACATCAATACAGTGGGACAAAATCCTGCATCCTACATAGAAACATAACAAATACATTTAGGACAGGAACATATCAGGCAAGACAGGGTAGCTTCTGGAATATTGAACACAATTTCTAACAAGCTTGAGGAAACAGTAATTACACTTTTTTTTATCAGATTTGATTAATGTGCAAACTGTTTAAATTGGTCGACAACGTTTCGATCCTCTTAAAAAATGGTAGGATCATCATCAGGACAGTTAGAAGTACAAGCCTGAATAATTAGAGATTGCCTCAATTGGGCTTGCGGAAGGTAAAGCCACAATACACTCAGTGGTGGAGGCCGATTAAATATGATGTTCTAAGAGTGAATAACCTGGCGTTTAGTCTGTAAAGTTATCAGTTCCAAGACAGCAAGTGGCGATGCACGTTATGCTGTATGATCCCTGCCATCAAGCCTTGGAAAATGGCGAAGTGGGTTCAGCGTTTGCACACACTGTCTCCGTTCAAGCCTCTGAAGAGAAGCATATGGAGCTTCGAAACGCGTCAGGCATTTCCATTACGGAGCAGCTTCTACTAGCGGATCCTCGTCCCTGCCTATCATAAACAAAGCTGTTGATCGAGTGCTACTCACCAGGTGGACAACCTTTGGAGCAGAATGTAACTCGCGGCCGTCCTGCCGCGGAGTGTGCACCACCCCGTAATGTTATGGGGGCCACCCGACATGGTAACTATCATGTCGGCTATGTGGGCCAGCAGCCGCAAACAGGATTGAGGATGAGTCCACTTGCAGGGTCCATACAGGACAAGATGTGTGTGCTATCCGGACCACATTTCCCACAATGCACAGTCTCATTCGAGCTTCCCATTGGTGGGTGTGCAATATGAAAATGGCGAAGTGGGTTCAGCGTTTGCACACACTGTCTCCGTTCAAGCCTCTGAAGAGAAGCATATGGAGCTTCGAAACGCGTCAGGCATTTCCATTACGGAGCAGCTTCTACTAGCGGATCCTCGTCCCTGCCTATCATAAACAAAGCTGTTGATCGAGTGCTACTCACCAGGTGGACAACCTTTGGAGCAGAATGTAACTCGCGGCCGTCCTGCCGCGGAGTGTGCACCACCCCGTAATGTTATGGGGGCCACCCGACATGGTAACTATCATGTCGGCTATGTGGGCCAGCAGCCGCAAACAGGATTGAGGATGAGTCCACTTGCAGGGTCCATACAGGACAAGATGTGTGTGCTATCCGGACCACATTTCCCACAATGCACAGTCTCATTCGAGCTTCCCATTGGTGGGTGTGCAATATGAAAATGGCGAAGTGGGTTCAGCGTTTGCACACACTGTCTCCGTTCAAGCCTCTGAAGAGAAGCATATGGAGCTTCGAAACGCGTCAGGCATTTCCATTACGGAGCAGCTTCTACTAGCGGATCCTCGTCCCTGCCCATCATAAACAAAGCTGTTGATCGAGTGCTACTCACCAGGTGGACAACTTTTGGAGCAGAATGTGTGTATATATATATATATATATATATATATATATATATATATATATATATATACACACACACACATATATATATATATACACACACACATACATGTATAAACATATACATCTGCATATCTATATAAATGCACATATGTGCACATATATATATGCATATATATTCATATAAATATGCATACATATATATGTATATATATGCATATGTCCATTCATATACATCTGCATATCTATATAAATACAGATATAAATGCATGCATACATATGCATACATATGCATGTTATGTACATGCAAGTTTGCAAAAACACTAATAAAAGCAAAGCTGAAAAGCCACCCAATTACAAACAGAATTGCTTTAACTTAAACGAGGGCGAGACCTGTTGCATTTTCAATGCTTGTTATACATATATGTAACCCCTAAGATAGGCCCTGGACAACCCAGAGGGAAGAGTGCAATGTATTTAAAAGGCAGGAGATATACTTTTGGTTTACATGTCCTGGTAGTGAAAAACTCTCAAATTAGTTTTTCACTACTGCAAGACCTATCTCTCCAATAGGATAACATTGGGATAATCTTATTACAAGGAAGGAAAAAAGAAACAAAAAAACTTCTAATCACCAGTAGTGAACGACCTGTACCGCAGTTGCAACAATGCTTTGTAGAATACAGCAATAGTCTCAGTCGCAGAGTGGTTGTCTTGGAATATGCTGGAACTATTCAGTTTGTTTGGCAGGGCTGCAATATGAGTAGATGTAAAGTTACACACAAAGGATTTGCACCACGAATAGCTGACTGAGACATTCAACAAAACAGCTGAAAATCGTTGGCACAAATACCCTTGGATTTTACTGTGTGCGTCACAAGAAGCTCAGCGTCTAAATGAGCGCGCTAGAGCTCTCCAAATGTCACAAGAGAATACGCAAAACAGGGTGCGCATATCACCGCAACTGTTAAACATGTCGTTAGAGGTGTGCATATCAACACAGTGTTTAGGTAGCAGATGCATCAGCGGATACTCAAGGGATAAGGAGTGTTTCCGTACAAATCACGTTCTCCGCAGCATTTGGAAGGCGACCCTGTCCGATCCTAGATGGCGACAATTAACATTGTCACTAAGTTGTCATGTAGACGATGCTCCTTCATCATACTACCTCATTGTCCTGCAAAGCTTGAACACAGATGAATTACACAGCGGTCGCTGAGGGCAAAGTCCTCCAATGGGATACCATGAGCCGACAGCTCAGGAAGTTCCTGCACCGGAAAAGGATGGTTACTCACATCATTGCACGCCTGCCCTGCTGTCTGGTTTTCAGTTATGAGCTCCAAGGCAGCAGGAGCCACCGGATGAAGGGGGCCACAGAGAACAACAAATGCAATGAAGCGGAAACTGCACACCAGTCCTGCCAGTCACCGGTTCATTCATCGCCAGTGAAAGGATGTTATTACTGCAGGTAGATTATACTTCTTTATTAAGCGTACTGCTGAGACCGGCACGACTGAGGCCCCCAGCTCAACAGCCTAATCGGCCACTTTCTACCATGAAATATGTACATTTCCAGCTGACAGTTCTACATTCTAAATATACAAATAATCACCAGGTGTCAACTACATAATTCTCATAACACATACGAGAGAGGAGGTGGTAAGCCATCTTGCACCCTCCTGGGAAGACCAAATTACTACAACAAGTACGGCAGCTGCTGGTGGAATCCGCAGTCCAGTAGTCCTACCTTGAGACAAACTTACAAATTGTTTAATTTGGTAATCGGTTTAATGTGGGATAATATTCTCTGCATAATGGTCTCTGCACTACCTCTCTGGTGAGCCAGCATGACAGCGCTACATGCAACGGTAGTAACAACCTTCCGAGATGTGGGTGGTCTTAGCCCTTTGACTCTTTCTGTAGTGCCTGAAATATTACTTTCATTCCCTCTTATCACACAGAAATTTAGGAAAAACATGCAATACATTTGGTCTCAGAAATAGCTGAATAATTTGAATATAGGCCTTTACATCGCATGCGTTTACAACCATGTGATTACAACGACCACGTTGTTACATCGCAGTACCATTACAACGCAAGTCGTTACATCGACTTGCTGTAGGGGGCGCGCTGGACTTAGTATAATTTACTATTCCAACTCCAGCGTGCGCACCTTTATTCCTTAGGTTAGCGCGCCCCCTACAGCAAGTCGATGTAACGACTTGCGTTGTAATGGTACTGCGATGTAACAACGTGGTCGTTGTAATGACCGGGTTGTAATCACATGCGTTTCCCGAATAATTTACACTGTCGCACTTTAAAAAAAAAAAATTGCCTATATATACATTGCACTCCGCAGCGTCTGAAAATCGTTTAAGGGCATCGTCGTTCTTGGGAGTAGGTAGGGCTGTGGGTATCAGTATTGCAACAGGTGCAGTGGCACCGGAGTCCGAGGTGTGGGGCCCCACTGTATTCCAATTATGCAGTCTATCAACCTATCAAATAGGGAAATGAAGGTAAAAAAAAATCCCTGCTTGGCCTATGGCCAGTGGCACCTAAGTCAAGACCTGCGCCACTGCTTAAGAAAGCCTCAAACACATTCAAGATTTAAAAAGAAAAGATGCTCGACTAGGAGTTATTGGTTAATGAAGCAAATAAAGTCATCAACATAACGCTGCTGGTCATCTGGTATGTAAAAATACTTAATGTTGACTTGGGCAAGAAAACAGGACCATTAATGACATTACACAGACTACCCTCATAAATTACAAGCCATCGGCACAAGTGCTACGTTGATAAAGGGATTTCAAAAGTTTACCAGCGAAAAGGTCTTCGCGGTCATCGTGTAAAATGATGTCGGCGGGCTTCGGACCGTTGGAAGGTGTACTGGTGTCTTCTGCAGGTAGACTAGCAGGTTCTGGCGACGAAGGGCTGGACTGTAAAGCAAACAAAATGCATGTAAAAAAACACTTCACCCCTACACACACTTTTGTTTACATTCAGTGAAAAGTTTAAAAATGATCTAGAAATATGGACAGCGTGCACGGCAGATCTTAGAAAGGAAGCAGCATTGAGTGTCAGCAGTTTCCATTTCCTGTTTCCGGTGAGATAACAATGGACGGGAAGCAGTATCTTGCTCTCTACAATCTTCCAAGGTTCTGATATGTAGCATCCCTCTTCCTCCCAGATTCCACCAGAGTACATAACTCCGACTCAATATTATCAGAAATTGTTTCATTTTTGCTCACAACTATTTCCTCATTTTTTTGGGGAATGAAATAAGCAATTCACAGATCGACTGGTACAAATAATTCACAGACCGAAATAGTTTAGTGTCAAAGTAACGAAGTTTCTCAGATCCCCGTCTTTTCTCCAAATGAAATTATTCAACACAATTAAGCTTTAAACTACCTCGAATGTATTGCAGGCAAGTATTTCAGTACATTATCTGCAAAGCAAAAATACGTAAAACACAAGCAAAAAGTACATATTTTTCGCCAAAGCAAATAACGGTTTAATCTCGTCACTCACATAGGAACAGATCATGGGGAAAAAGTAAAACAATGAACAAACAGCTCGTGTGGGGTGGTGTTCTATTCGGGGATACATAACATGGGCAATGAATTGATAAATGTAAGTGCAGTGATATTAAGAGCTGCCACACAATCTCAACTGTGCTGTGAAATGAACCACGCTGTGAGACCGCACGGCAATAACTGCTACCACAACATATATTTAACCAATCCATTCCAATGAATAAATTCAAGCTAGCCTGGCTGATGAGGGCTGTTAGCGGTTAGCCCGAAACCGGTCCCAGGATGCTTGTTTCCGGTCCAGGGGAAGACATGGCTTGGCAATTCGGGCTGGACTGTTCCCATGAGGCACAGGGTCAAGACTGATTTGCATATAGCTGTGTCTGAACTGGGGTGGCGAAGTGAGCTAAAGAATGATGATGGATTCAACCCAGATCTGTGACTGGGGGTGAGTGCCTGAAAAGTTTCAGCGCTCCGTCCATCATCTCCTTGTGTTTGCTGTGTAATTATGTGGTACTGAGTGGTATTATGTGGAGTGTATTTATATTGCATTGAGTAGAGTGCAATTATGTGGCGCGTTATTACATGGCACTGAGTGGTATTATGTGGAGTGTATTTATGTTGCATTGAGTAGAGTGTAATTATGTGGCACTGAGTGGTATTATGTGGAGTGTATGTTGCATTGAGTAGAGTAATTATGTGGCGTGTAACTATGTCGCACTGAGTGGTATTATGTGGAGTGTATTTGTTGCATTGAGTAGAGTAATTATGTGGCGTGTAACTATGTCGCACTGAGTGGTATTTTGTGGAGTTGATTTATGTTGCATTGAGTAGAGTAATTATGTGGTGTGTAATTATGTGGCACAGTGGTATTATGTGGAGTGTATTTATGTTGCATTGAATAGAGTAAATATGTGGCGTGTAATTATGTGGCACGGAGTGGTATTAAATGGAGTGTATTTATGTTACATTGAGTAGAGTGTAATTATGTGGCGTGTAATTATGTGGCACTGAGTGGTATTAAATGGAGTGTATTTATGTTACATTGAGTAGAGTGTAATTATGTGGCGTGTAATTATGTGCACACAAGGGGCAGTCTACGGCGGCACAGAGCCCTGTGTTGTCTTAGGTTTGCTCCTCCCAGCCGATGCCAAGGGCATGAGAAGGTAAACCTCTTGTGCTATATTTAGGCAATTGTCGGTTCCTGTCGAATCTTTGCCCAACGTGAATGAAGAAGCCTCCCATACAGCAGCGCATTTGCGCTGCGCTAGGCTCGACCCGAAAAAGGCAAATGTCTTTTTGTGATTGTGCTGTGCAGCCTTCCTCCTAGTCTGACGGGGGACCGTGCATGACACCCCAGAGTGGGCTGGAGGGAGCTCCAGCCCAGTGGCTGTGCTGGACGAAGGCTGTTAGTCAATGTAGTGTGAGGGGAGCCAGGGAGTGTCGGAGCCCGGTTGATCTCCGCTCAGGGGCACTTCTTAGAGTCCGTTTTGGAAGGACAGGCAGGGGCGGCTTCGGGCCAGGGCGCGCAGTCTCTGGACTGTCAGGGGTACATTACCTAGAATATGGTACAGCTCACGTTACCCGTACATCAAGTGTACTGTGCTGGCAATGATTTCTAATAATAAAAATAACAATAACAACTTAACTTGTTTTATATAGCGCTTCGTGTGCCTCTTCTGTTTCTAAGTGCTGTGAATAATAGATATTACTATTGCGCAATTTATGGACTCTTAGACGGACTGTATGTGTGCGTGTTTGCAAATATGAAAATATGCACAAGATAGAACAGCAAGCACTTTTAATAAGAAAATTAGATCTATGACATTTAGGTACGTGTACCATAAAAAACATAACGTTTTATTCTGTTCATGGCCTCTGTTTTTAGCTGTAACACCCAGTAAGAAAGGAAAGTTTATGAAGGAAAGGGTGCCTGGAAATGAGGAGATTTCACTGGTCTGCGCTCCTTTTCTGAAATGAAATCCTAGTGTTTGAAATAATATTCATACATGCGGGAAACGCCTCAAATCGAATTGGCGCTAAGTGCTTAGATAACAGGGTTTTTATTAAATAATGTAACAATACAAGTTCAAGCGAAGTGGCAATCGGAAAGGCGACTGCTGGGTATGCTGCCCAATGCCCTCCCAGCCCCTCCCCCAAGGCTCCATGGTAAACACAGATCTCCGCAGCAGGCGCTCCACTTCCTGAGCCACCTGGGCGGGACGAGGTCTGGTCCTTGCAGCCTGGAGCAGGTGTTCTGATGCTGGGAGCGCTCGGCTCGCTGCAGTCACGGGTGCACAATGGACTTGTCGAGGGCTCTTTGAAAAGAAGCCTTAAGGCGCTCTGCAAGTCGGCCGGAGTTGGGGCAGGGTAGGGGGGGCAGTAGTGGAGGGGTAAGAAGCACTCATGGCGACGGTCTAGCCCACAGTAACCAAGAGAGTGTGGCGGCCGTGAAGAAAGATCAAACACAGCAAAGCGCAGGCTGCTAATTAGCAGCTCAAAACAAATGGTGGGGGCGGGCACAGGATTGCAGAAGCCTCCTTGCGCGCCGATGCTCGCTCCCGAGAGCAAAAGGCCGTGGGAGTGACACATTGGAAAGGAGGTGGGACATGCACCCGCCTTTGGCCATTTGCCTGCTTTCATTATTGAAAGCCACACGCAAAGGCCAATCCAATGTGTCAAAGGTGTGTGGGCGGAGTGAGACCCACAAGGAAAAGTTTGGAGTGCTCACAAGAAGCCTCCCATAGAGCAGCGCATTCGCGCTGCGCTAGGCTCGACCTAAAAAACTACCAGTATTTCATGGTTCTATTCAAATCATACAAATCAAAATTAATTTTTTAGACAGCAAAGTGTAACAACCAGACAATCACAGTCGGGTGAGAAGTGGAAAAAGTTTCGCAAGAACCCCAAGTGAGCAAAACCAAAACCACATAGAAGAAAAAGTGACAAATTGAGTGAACGTAAATAGTTTACTGGTTATTGTTTCAAAAGACAGCCAGTTATGTTACATACAAATATCCACACAGGGTGGTATCCCCAGTGTGTCATTTACAAATGAAAAGGCCTGTCTTTCAGATGGGGCTCATCAGGACTGTAATAAACATGGGGGACTGATGAAATACGCACAATTAGTGATTGGGACACAAAGTACTGGAAGTTATATTTGTGAGGTTTTATAGAAATACATACTGGTTGTGTTGACAAACGGGGTCTATATGCATTGGCAAAAGACCACTCAGTAGGCCGCACTTAGGGAGTCCTACAAGGTGACCTATATAAAGCATTAAATTACTTGGGCGGGGGCATGAATGGCCAAAATGTTCTTAACAAACAAGCGTGGCTGCTTACCAGGGCTTAATCAGGCTGGTCGATGCATCATTGTGCATAAAGGATGAGGTGTATTTGAAACACCTAACTAAGGTTGCCCTGCAAAGTTGGGAGAAAATGGAGCATTAACCATATTGTTCAAATGAGCTGCTAAGAAGTATTGAGGCTGAAGGGTCGATCATGGTTGCAAAGCCGCTAGACTAATCCTTACCGGTACGTGGATAATTAATGCAGCCAGAGGCTCCCAATGTGAGCAGGCTAATACTTACAGCCGGAATGAGCGATCTCCCTTTCAGAGATTCGCTAGGCCAGAAGATGACCCTGCTAGGTAGTTCGAGCGGGAATATAAGGATGCAGCACCTCAGCCGCGCTAGGTCCTTGAGGAGGCGGCGTGTTGGTGGGCGTGGTGTGGGCGTGATGCGAGCAGCGAGGATTCGTCTCCGTGGAGATCACAATCCCTGGCCGGCTCAAACAATTGCAAAGTGTATTGTGTGAGGGACATGCATCAAACAGCAAAATGTAGATATGTAAAATAATCGCAATAAGTTACAAAAACTTGCGGCATCAAAAAATTATATTAAATAGGGGAGGACAGGGACCGAATCCGGCGCCCGTATGCCCAGAGTTAGTCGCTCAGCAAATTGAGATATCCCAGAGGTGCTCATGGCTGACACTCTAAGAGGGGCTATCTTTTTACTGGGTTGGAGCAGCCACGGTTAGAGTAAAAAAGAAGTCATTTCTCAAAGGGAACTGAGGTGGAGAACAGCATGGCACCGAAGTAGGTAACTGGGAGAAATGCAGAGCATGGATCAAACCAAATTTAGGTAAAAGTCCACCAGGCCTTACCATTTTTTCACAACCTGCTTGCATAGCTTGCCTCGTTTGTGGCTACTGTATTGTCAAAACTAAAGAGAAAAAGAGCTGCTGTCAGTGTAGAAGACTATGTGGAAGAAAAAAAAGTGGTTGAGCAGAAAGGAACTGGAGGAGTCCAAAAGAAACAAGCATTGGCATAGCCAATAGGTCTCGCCTTTGGGACCTTATAAGTGTTTAGCCATGCAACAGTTGATGTTGTTGCACCAAGGATATTGTGCTGCATAACTAAACACTTATAAGGTCCCAAAAGCGAGACCTATTGGCTATGCCAATGCTGGTTTCAGATCCTACTGAAAACAAATTGTCTTAGCCAATATGTTGGTAGATTTGTAGTATACAATTAATCTCCTGTAACCATTTACTAAAACAACCCTGTGAGAATTCTGGTGTCCTCCAACCTAGTTTAGCTGCGCTCGGAATCTTTCGGTACGCTCACTCGCCTGGCCCCTGAGCAATGTAGTGCCTGCGTCGAAACCTTTTCCAGGGCTGTTTTTAGCTCCTAGTCCAACCATTGTAGTGTGTTATTTTCCTCTAGCACGTCACATGCCCTTGACTGTTCGTGTTCTGCGTACCTGAAGTGCCCAGAGGCACTTTGTTCCGCAGCGCACATTCTCTTCTCCCTTTCGGCCTCTTAACACACCACTGCTTTTAAATAATCACTTTTCCGAAGCGCACCTCCTTCAGGTTGCGTGTTCTGCAGAACTTCGCAGCAGGGCCGCAGCTACACAGCAGATCGGGCACTTGCCTTGCTGCTTTCCAAAGGGGAATATCGCGATACTGCTCCAGTTGTCACGCGCTTAGGAAGGGGCGCTATATGCTTTTGCGGTGTTTATTTAGTTTGCTGCAAAAATGGCGCAAAATCAATGGCCCGAGCTTTCGGCGGTTCCCGCTTGATGACCAAAGAAAAAGGAGGGACCCCTATAGGCGAATGAGGGTGGGTAAAACAGGGGATCAAGTAAACAGCACAAGACAGAAGAATACCCACCCATTCAAAAGATAGATTAAGGCCCACAAAGGAGTCCTATAATTATACTTGAACAACCAAGGCTCAGGTGCATATATTGAAAAGAACCAGCAAGTGCAATTGATAATTATTTCTTTTTATTAACAGGATTTCAAAAAAATATATATTATATCATAGCAAAGTGATACATACAAATAAAATACAATAAAAAGAGTACCCCACAACAAACCGTCATACACACACACACACAAAAAAATCCACATGAGCTCTATACATCCATCAAACATTCGTACACTTGGCATATATTCCGATGTTTAAAAAGGCCAAAAGGTGAGCTGATGTTTTAATAAATTGGTCCAGATGTAGAATTAGAAAGCACTTCCGGGTTTGAAGGGACCAAACGCCGATGCGCGTTTCGGTGAAAACCCTACACAGGGGCTACACCTTCATCAGGGCAGGTCATATGCAGAGAAATAGATAGCGTGGGACACTGAAATACCTATAACAACATAAAAATGTGTCACTTCCAGTACTTAATTATAAGCTTCACATCAATCAATATATGCACGAGAAGCCTTGGAAAAAATGATAAAGGGATTAAAGTCAGACAACAATGGTCAGCAAAGCAATAGAGGAAACGTGCATCTTGAAATAGAATAAACAGGCCCAGCCTGGGTCATGTGATTTAAAGAATCAGAAAGAACCAGTGACTTCTGTATTTATGCTAACAGAAAAAAGGGGAAACCAACCACCAAAAAAGAATATTCAATAATTCCCCAAGTGAATAAAAGCGAATATTAATGGTCATGCCAATAGTGAATTCATGATGAACCCCGTTCCTAAATGGAATATACATAAGCATACCTATTGAGGTATTCTATCAAAACTTCATCCAACAGGATTGAATTCAGAAAAAAGCCATATAGGCCTGGGGATACTAGACATCTCCATCCAACAAAAAAATAAAAAACAATCACAGTTCTTAACAGACCATTGAATAATATATTTCAAAATAGACAAAACAAAACAAAAATGCCCAAAGGCTGCCCATATAAACCTACCCTTAAATGTAGGCATGAAGGAGGGCTTGACGGGGAACCACCTTTCAAAAGATTCAGCCGGATTGAATTTCAATGAGGTCTTTACTCAAAGCGTGATATCGGGATAGATCTTAAAGAGATACCGAAGGGCAAGAGTTAGCAATGTTTAGAAAAAATTATCAAAACCTAGATGGCAACGCTAACAATAAACATGCCCTGAGATGTATAACTAAACGATGGAAGGCTACCCCCGAATAACATAGAGAGAGGCACAACGATCGAACAAGTCTCATGGGTTCCTACAGCTGATACAATTGAAAATGGTCCCTCGGGCCACGAGGAGTCCACAAAACTCCAAGGCCCCCAACAGAGATGGACACATAACCGCGCTTAACCCAAAGACACGGGATAATTACCTGAGAGTGCGTTCAGGGATCAAACCGGGTAAGGATGCTGCCCGTTTCCATTTTATTTCTAGATGAGAGGGGAGTGAGAACCGACTCAGCTTATAAACGCGTCAATCGAATGCGCAACCGATGGAGGATGCAAACAGAAGGGAAGGACACCCAAACCCAGGAAACCTTACGGCAAAAAGTGGCGGCCATATTCAAGAGGGAAAAATTAAGTTCCCTAATGTAAGATACAATGAGCAGCGATAGCTAGAGGGGCAACGAATACTCAAAACCCAGAAAAAATAAGGAACAAGAAATCCTATGTGTGAGTGAAAAATACATTGCATCAAAAATAGAATACATAGAGCAACAGATAACTCCAAAAACAATAAAATATTCAAACACAACACAAATGAAAAGGAAGACAAACCATGCTAATAAATGAAGTGAGCAGTTCTTATATAATGGCATTCTCCCAGGGACAGCACTCATTGAGGCCATTCTTCACAGAATTTAGGGAGTAAATCCAAAACACTTCCCGTTTTTTCCTAACCGGAGTGGGGTCCTTTCCAGAAGGCGCATTGATTTTCTCAAGAATAGACCATCTAAGATCTAATTCAGTGTGATGTTTATTGAGCCAATGCTCCACCAAAGGTGGCGCAGTCTTTTTTGTGCGTATGTTGGATTTGTGCTCACCAATTCTGAGTCTCACTTCACGTCCAGTCTCACCAATATAAATGGAGTCACAGGGACATGTGATAATATATACAACATTAGATGTCCTGCAATTGGTCATATCATGGAGCGATATGGAGCGTTCCCCGATCTTGATGGCATCGCCTACCAAAGCATGGGCGCACGCATGACACGAACCACATCTGTGGTTGCCGTGAATGGCATTAGAACCTGTGATGGACTTCTGGCAAAAGCCAGAAGCTTGAGCTATCTTACCCATCACTAGGTGGTTTTTCAGATTCTTGTTTCTCTTAAATGCAAACAGTGGCTTGGCGAGTTTAGGCTCACTGTTGTCCATGTTTAACAAATACCAAAGGGAGTTGACCGTACGTCTGATTTTATGATTGATATTAGAGTGTTTAGTGACACATACCACCCTATCCATTTTCTTATTCTCCTGGGTCTGAAACATGGCTTCCCGGTTAAAATACCGGGTTCGCTTAAAGGAATCCTTAACCAATTTGATAGGGTATCCACGATTAACCAGTTTACTTCTCAGGACGTCTGCTTGTTTGAGAAAATCAGTAATGTTAGTACAGTTTCTCCGGAGACGGAGAAACTGACTAAAGGGAATACTGTCTCTTTGGAAGCGAGGATGGTAACTCCCATACTGCAGCAAAGTGTTTCTAGCAGTAGGTTTGGTACATAGCGAGACAAATAATTTGTTCTCATTGTGTTCAACCCAGACATCCAAAAATTCCAACTTGTGATTGCTGGAATGGGCCGTAAATTTCAAATTCACATCGGCCGCATTGATCCATAAGATGAATTCATCAAGGGAGGTGGAATCCCCTTACCAGATGAAAAAGATGTCGTCAATGAACCGAGACCAGCCTCGGACATTTTCATAGAACGGGGCCGTCTCATTGTATATGTGGGTTCATTCAAATTGGCCCATATATAGGCAGGCAACGCTGGGGTTCCCGCTTGATGGAATATGCCTGCCGGCTGTGCGAGGGACTGATAGGGGGAGCTGTTTAACAGGCTGCACCTGTCTCGCTGTTTGTAACCGTTGGGCCCAGAATCAATGCTCACTCTCATTATGTCATTAACAGTTTTGTTTGTGCACACATCTCCTCGCCCGAGTTTGTCTGTGACTACACTTGATGAAAAAGAAGAATACATCTTTAACGGGCTGGGGAGACTCCGGACGTCACTTCACGCATTTGTGAAGCTTGAAAAAACCTTCGAGTGCTTGCTTGTTCAGATTTGCTGCAGTGAAAATGCCGTGCTCTGATTCCTGGTCCATCTGTATCGATCTGCATCTTCCGAGAGTTATTTTAATTCATATTTCATGTGCCCAGTGGCGGTTGGTAAACTTAATTAAATAATCATTCGAAAGGCCCTTGTGGAAAGTCAAGATGTATTAGAGGAAACCTCTCTTGCATCCGACGGATGATAGAACGCCTAGGAGGCTTTCTGAGATGTGATTTTATAAAACAAGCACTGAAACACAAGTGCGGCCCCGCGCCGCGGCCGCGAAAGTGAAACAGTACTCCGGGTTAAAAGAAGTGGGAGGGGTGGGGGGGGGGGGAGTGCGATTCCCTTGCGGGAGCGAGCGGCGCCAGGAGCGACAATTGCTACCATATGGCGCCAGCTGCTCGCTCCCGCAAGTGAATCGCCAAACGTGCACGCGTTGCCATTGAAGGCAATGGAACACGTGCACGTTTTTGGCTAAAAGCCGAATCGATTGCAAAAGGTCTTTTTGCCTATGCAGCGCATGCGCGCTGCGTAGGCGAGACCTAAAAAGTGCTAGTGTGATCCTATGGTCTAGAGCAAGAGGGCTCTAGAAAAGTGCACTACTGGGGAAAATAGGAAGGAGTGCTAGGACCCAAAGCACAGATGAAAGGATGAAAGTGTGTGAGGAAACAGAACATCTGATCTAGGTACCTGATCCCTTCACAAGCCTCTCCGGGCATAGAACGAAGGTCTGTCACATGCAAGGGGATCTTTGCATACACGAGTGATACCTTCCGCCCTTCACTCCTTGACATCATTTAGCAGAAATAATTATAGAGAAACCTAGCAGAAATAATTATAGAGAAACCTACCCTCTCTCAGGGTTTCCTACGCTCACTCACTCCATGGGATTAACTGCAGGCAAAAGGCCTGCAGACCCTTTTCCTTATTCCAGAGTGTGAAAGGTTGTAGGGAATCATGATATGGGAAAAACAATCTAAATGTAGCAAGCCCCATTCAAACAAACTCCTGTCATCACTACGTACTAAAAATATGGTAAGCGCACCTGCAGGTTCTTAAAAGAATGGGTGAGACTACAGAAGATGGAAAGAAGTCCTTTCTGTAATAGGGCACCTTTGGTATAGAAAGATTAGTTTCTTTACAGAAAAGATTAAAAGCCCTCCCCCCCCACCAAACTAAATTTCGTACAATGGTCGCTTTTCCTTCAGAGGCATGAAGCAGCACACTGTGGAAAGCATGAATTCCATGTTTGGAGCATGAGAGATGTACAGGAGAAGTTAGAATACCAAATCAGCCTCCTCAAAGATAGGCTAAGAACTTGTGCTCCAACTGTTATGCCTCCTCTTTACCTATTTCCCAAGAACACTTATCAGGAAGAGAAGAAAGAAACAGAGGAATGAAGAGAGTAGGATTTACTGGATATATTCCCCTGACTGGCTGATGGGGTGGGGAATGCAGCTGGGTTTACACCCAGAAACAGAAGAGAGCCTGTCGGACCACAGGCAAACAGAGTGTCATGTGTCTCCTGCATGGCCCGTTGTGATTTTCCCTATGTTAGCCTAAGTGTGCACGTTGTAGGCCGCATTTTCTTTTGCACACGTTGCTATGTAGACACATTTGCTTTAGCCACATTGTACTTTCACACGGAACCTGCATATGTTTTTGCGTTCTGTTCTTTTCCTGGGATTTAGCCTGAACATCATCGACAAGGTCAAACAACAATGCCCCCTGTAATTAGCTCTGGTCAGACACTTGCACCTAGACATAACTCGGGAATTCAGCTGCTGTTTGTGAGCACACACGTTTTGTCATATATAGGAGTACAAGAGTTAGAGAAAACACAGGTGCTTCTACGAGGTTGCTAGTTTAGCTCAGATGTAGAAAGTCATCTGTGTATGCTAAGGTACGGGGTTCGCCACTAATCTCAGATCTTTGATATATAATTATTTAGCTTCAGTAGGAGGGGGAGAGGGGGCAGTTTTAGGCTAAATCTGTCTTATAACATAAGAGGGTATTTTATAGTATATGGATCATTAGCCATCCTAATGGCATTTTTGACATGATTTTGTTTTATAATTGTGGCATGAATACTGCATTTTAGAGCACAATAGTATAAATAAACATTCTAAACTTCCTTTGTGTCTCTTGTTTATATTATTGTGGGCAAGTACGAGTGAGAAAATGAGTCCTGTTACTGTGATCCCCAAGAGGGTCGAGAGTGTTGTATTCTGGGTTGCCAACTCACTTGTTTCTCTGGTATGGTTAGGAGGGCAAGTGAGGCACTATAGCTAGTCGGACTCAGGCTCATAGGTACTGAGGTAGTATGGTGACTCAGTCCCTACATGCCAATGTTCTATGGTACCAAGCATAGTTCTGTTCCTGAGCAGAATCCCTGCAACAAGAGCACATGGAGGTAAAGTGCACATGAGCGCTGCATTAAGATATGAGAAGCAGGGCGATTAGGTCAGAGACTGATTCAACTGCCAAGGACTGGTCAAGAGCATGAGCGCATTCAGCTCCTGAGTGAAGATACTGGAGACAGAGAAGCCCTATTAATCTAATCTAGAGAGTTTAATCAAATTGCAAGGCGGTTGTTGAGACAACCCATCCCCCCACTCAAGTGATGCAGGTGACAAGGATCCGTCCCCCATAAGCGATTCTTCCCAGGATGGACTATCCAGCATCCAGAGGTAGAGTTATGGTCCATATACCCTGGAATCCTTCTGATTTAATAGTTATAAAGAAACAATCAAAATTCAGGGAAACCCAACATAGTTCTGAGAGGAGACGCAAAGTGTATTTGAGGTCTACAGACCAAACTGGGCAGATGTGAATCATTTGCTTCAATTGTTAATGCTGGATGAAGTGAGAGAGAGATTGGTGGAAAAGGCATCATGGTCAAGAGCAGACTGGTAAATTAGTGAGAGTTGAATGCTGCTAAGGATGCATTAGTGAACGTGGTACCAGAGATATGTCTGGTAAAAACAGATTGAACTAAGATTTCCAATTGTAAGCAGTATAAAGGTGATGCTCCGGCCGACTATTTAGTGACTTAAGGATGTGTTTGACAGATGCTCGGGCATAGCCTGTCTTACAAAGATGGCTCCGGACGATGTGGGAGCTGCTTTTGTGCATGGGCTGTTACCAAACATTAAGAATCAATTGCCTACGACCTGACATTGCCTCCTGGGGTTGCTGCCTCTACCCAAGAAGGGAAAAAAGATGCAGTACAAATTTGCTCAGCTGGGATGCGTGCTGGCCCATAGTTATACATTGGGCTAGTACGACCTCTCCCATGTGGACCAAGTGGCTGTCGCGGATGTCCTGGAATGGACAGTGGCGGAAGAGTGCAGGCTCTGGAAAGTCTGCACAGACAACACAGAGCAGGATTCCGAGATTTGGGGTAGTATGATTGATGCATGAACACAACGCTGATGGAGATAACGATTCAGACACCAATTCACTGGAGGGAGGGTCTGCTGACCCACCTACGCTGCCCGCGGCCCAGTCGGACCTTGACGGACTGCTGATCTTATAAGCCCGCCCTCCCCCAGGGTCTCCTACAGCCGGGAACCCGCATCAGAGATGCTGGAACGTGTGGCCTGTAGGACGGGACAACACTGGAAGTTTGAATGCTTAACAAGCGAGGGTACTGTGTGCTCCCCCCCCCCACCCGTTGCCTTTTTTCTCTCTTGCTTTCTATGCCCTTCTTCCCCCGCCCCATGAAGAACATGTAATGACCTTCTAATGATTTCTACTCGCCCCATATGCGGAGGCACGATGACGCGGTTGTTGCACTGTTTACTTTTGTGTATTCTGTTTTTAATTCCTTCTTCAGGCCATGGACTGTTAAACGCTATATGGATCGCACCGAGTCGCTGATCAAGTGTTTTATATTCCTACGCAGCTCTATACCATATGGCCAGTCTTGTATGGTAAAAATTGAATAAACAAGTTTAAAAAAAAAAAAAAAAAAGAATCAATATGTATTGGATGCCAAACCAAAAAAAGTTCTAAAAGAACAATTGATGGACAGAATGCAGAACAATCTCATACATTCACCCTAGTACAGAGATCTGGGCCTAAATCCATTGTTTTTTTTCCTCCTCATGCCATTCCAGTTTGAACCCAGCCATATGCAAATCAGTCTTGACCCTGCGCCCAATGGGAGCAGTCCAGCCCGAACTGCCAGGCCAGGTCCTCCCTGGACTGGAAACTAGAATCCTAGGACCGGTTTCGGGGTTTCACCCCTCATCAGTCAGGATAGCTTGACTCCAGTGGCATGAAAGTTGGCAGAATTAGTGGCAGTTGCAAATCACTGTATTGCATAGCAGGAGAAAAAGAAAGGAAATGTGGATTCTAAACTGATTTCCTTAAAATGACAAAACATGCACAGGATTGTTATGGAAGAGGAACTTGGAGAGCCTCAGAGGGGAGCAGGCCAAGAATGTCAAAAGGATGTATGAGAAGGGATGGAAAATGAAAGGGGTAGAGGGGAGGTCACAGGAGTGGGGTGTTTTGTTTTGCATGTGGGCAGCAGTGGCATTGGAAGTGCGATTGTCCGAATACCGTTTCCAGTGCGTCACGGCCATTAGACCCCACCAGGTACCACCAAGCTGTCCCAAAATGCGCACCCTGAAATCCCCTCTTTACCTCTCTCGGGCTGGTCTATAGATGCAGTCACTAACTACTGATCAATGAACCACCCACCATATCATGAATCCTGTGACTGTCTCTGTGGACCAATTAGTGTCAAACACTTTTCTACTCAGCTCACTTCCCCAACAAACCTATTATTAGGTAGGGCTATCCTTTGCAAAATTATTTATATAGTGTTTTGCACTACAGATGGAATGTTCTTAGATATACCTCAGTAAAAAGAAAATCAGGTGCTTGCTTTGTGAGTTTATATTGTAGTGACAGTATGGATCCTGCTACTATGTCATAAGACTTAACTGCATTGCTTTCACAGGTACCTGCACCTCTGTGGCCTACTCAAGTTAATGAAGTGGGGTTCATTTTTTCAGTGGAACTGTCAAAGTGTAGATAGACCCAAAAACGAAATTACAGAGATTACCTCAGTATCCTTTGGAGCCGGAGATTGAGGAAGGGATCACCAGGTAAGAGCGGATTTCATTAAGCAAGAGGTTCTAGTTCCCATTGTTAGCAGATGTAACTCTCAGATTCTCCCAATATGAAAGGCAGGGGTAGATCAACTTATGTAGGTTTGTACAAGATCTTAGGGTGACTAGTAGTGTGGTTATTCCAAGCTTTCCAGCTGGCCTCAACCCTGCTATTATCCTCTCCTGCATACAGGCCAGTGCTCAGTGGTTTACTGTGGTTGACCTTTGCTCTGCTTTCTTTTCAGTCCCTATACATGAATAGAAACACTACCTCTTTTCATTCACACTCCTCAGATTTCACGTTTTGTGGACCTGTCTCCCACAAAGATGACAAGGATGTACAGGATCCCCCTCAATAGCCTGTCAGACCCTAAATAATGATTTAGACATGTTGGTCTTTTCCCAGGTATCCACCCTAATTAAATGTGTTGATGACCTGTTGTTGGCCTTTGTTACGTTTGACGATGCAGAGCTCATGAGGAAAGAATTCATGTTGACAGAGGGTGAGACACCTTGACAAAAATGGGATTACAGGGTCCGCCCCGTTGGAGCTACAATGTTGTGAAGAACTTCTGCACAATAAAACATTCACAAGAGGGGTATTATTTATCGTAAGTTACGATCTATTAAAAAAAAAAAAGCAGGTCTTAGCGCGCATGTGGCACCGGTCCTGACGAAAGCCATATTGACCCAGTGGGCACACGTATTGGAAATGGCACCAACATGTAGACCATGATTATGGATGTGCGAGACCACTTACGTCTCAAACATCCACCACGGTTTTAAAAACTTGCCAAGGCTCCCACTATTAAAACACCTTTACAGGCTGGCGACCATGAGTCAATTTTAAATCACCTATTTTACTTGACTTTACCAAACACAAAAAACCCACTCTGCTGTAACTCAGGCATCGTAGCACACCTGGATGCATTAGGCATCCAGGGTGCGAACACAATGATGAAGCATGCCACCAACTAGTGTTGGTGGGTGATAGTACTTTAAAAAACCCTTAGGGTTCCCCTTCTTCTTTTGAGGAAGGGGCTCCTCAAAATTCAGGTTACTGTGGTAGCGAGCCCGTTCTTACAGTTGAATACATATTAAGATAGGGAAGACTGACGAGTCCCCTTCTCACTCTCTCATTTTTGCTAGTCCTCTGTTACATTAGACCAGTGCAAGACACTCACTCTATTGCCTTATTGCATTAGCTAAGAAAGGGCACAAAGTGTCTAAAGAAAAAATTTCGTTTTGCCTTTCTCCATTTAGATACCTTGGCCATGAAATATCAGTAGGAGAATGTTACTTATCCCCAGAAAGTCACAGCCCTCCATAAATTGCCCCGTCCTGTCCCTGTATCCCAAGTGTGCACCTCTTTAGGACGGCTAAGTATAGCAGACAATGGTTTTTAGGATATGCCAAGATACCCAGACATTCACAAGATTTGTCGGGAAAGATCACCCCCAGGCTCTTGCAGTGGTCTAACCAGGCTTACAATATATTTGTAAATGTGAAAACAAGCTCTGACCGCGGCTCCCAACTTGCACCTCCCGGACTACAAGAAATCTTTCATTCTGTTTTGCCATGAACCTAATGGATTTGCACTTGGTGTACTGCTATAAACCCACAGTGATCAGAAAAGACCCATGGCCTTTTACTCTTCTACAGTGGACCTAGTCGCATGTGAACACTCACTTTGCTTGCGTTCAGTGGCGGCAGCTACCAGCCATGTTGAAGCCTATGAAAATATTGTGTTAAGTTTCTCTTGAATGGTTTCTGCACCCCATGCTGTGGCTGCATTTCTCACCACAAAGAAACGTTACCACTGCTCGATTATCACATTATGAAATTTTGTAATCTGCTTCTCGCAATACAGATCCATTTTCTGCACTGATGCCTATGGAGGAGGAGGAGGGAGAATCACATAATTGTATTTTAACCACTGCACAAGTTACTAAACCATGCATTGACTTAATCGATGTGCTTTTATCGGATTGTGAATAAACTTATTTTGTAGACCGAGCATGTCTCAGGAATGACAACGGTGCTTTAGTTGCCAGATATGCCGTTTGCAGTGTATGTATTGTTGTAGAGAGCTGTAACCTGCCCTCAGTCTAATTTGCCAGGTTGCAGAGCTCATAGACCTTACAAGACTTTATTTTAGCCAAAGGAAAAACTGTCATGTATATACAAACCGAAAGCACACCTTTAAGGTCACCCATAATTGTGGGCTCCTTTGAAAGCCTAAGCGGTTCTTAACGTCCGAGTTGACCCCCCCCCCCCATTAAAAAAAAGGGCAATATGTCCAAATCTATTTAAATACCACACAATTTCCAGAAAAGATAGCTGGAGTGCAGCCCATCATCATCCTCACAATGATGTTTCTAAAGGAAATGCTTTAGCTGACTCCACCGCTAAAAATGCTGCATTGCCTCAAACCGCTGATGTTGCTATGCATTTTGTGAAAAAAAAAGTGAAAATGAAGCTTGGTTGAAGGAGCAATGCAAACAAGACCCTGAGAGGGTGTGGAGGGAAAGCACAGGACATGTGGTGCCCCGAAATGTCTACTCTACAACCCTGCCAGGTTGTATCATGGAGCAGCCCATGCTGGAAGGGAAGCATGATTCCTGCCACTGCTACCCACTGATATGCGCCTTTCTTTTCTTTCAAAGCCCAGAGTTATTGCCAGTCCTGTTCCACCAGTCTATCATTAGAAAAGGGGTCAAGGTGAACACCGCTGCTCACCCCCTTCTTGGAGCCCTTCACACACATTCAAGTCGATTTCCTATAGTTACCTAAAAGTATTAATTTGTCTTATGTGCTAGTTGTGGTTTGTATGTTCTCAGGGTGGGTAGAGGTGACTCCTACAGATGCATTCACTGTCGATAAGCCGCTGCTTAGAGACTTCATCCCTAGGTTCCGAGTACCAAGTCGGACCAGACACACCATGTCAGGGGACACACCATGTTCTCCATAGTACAAGCAGCCTGCAAAGTTATAAAAATAGATCATAACTTTCACTGTGTCTATCACCCCAAACTGGCGGGGAAAATTGAAAAAAATAACAGGAGCTTGAAGAATAAAATAGCAAAGCTCTGCGCAGAGCCTTAGTTGAATTGGCCAGACACCTTACCCCTATCCTTATGGCCCTTGAGAGTAATCCCCCAACGGAAAACAATCTCAGACCTTGTGAAATCATTATGGGCCGACCCATGGTGCTCCCTTCCAAACCTCGCATCTCACAGACAAAGCTAGACCTACAACTGAACGATGATGCAGTGTTGCAGTATTAAAACAAGCTTATACAATAGTTTTACAGTCTCCGTTCCCAGGTGTGAGGTGCATTACCCGAGTGGTCGAACAAAGCTTTCCACTCACTTCAGCCTGGTGATCTGGGATATGTGTAGGTGTACTGAAGGAAGACCCCTCTCCAGCTTTTCTGGTGTGGTCGAACTCAAGTATAGCTCTTCAAGAACACTGCTCTTAAATGTTGAGACCTGGGAACATGGATCCATTGTTTTCACTGCATGCAAGTTGGTCCTTCTAGGGTCAGTGTTGCCCCTGTAATCGAGCCAAACCCGGGAACAGCCCCTGGTGCACTTTCAGACGCCCTCTCTGCTACAGCCTCTGTGAGCAGAGGTGGGTCAAGACCTTTGTACCTTGATTCTCTGCCTACTTCTTCATTGCAGGATGGTGTCAAGACAGTCTCTCATTGCTACCATCTCCACCCACGGTAAGCAGCCTTCTTTCCCCAGTCGCTGGATCCCGTTGAGGATCTGCCCTGCTGTATTTGCTCCTAATCAGGGCATTTGGCAGGTGGTGGGATATATATGCTTGCGGCAGATTTGGGTGGGGGGGGGGGTGATTCCTAAACCGCATTGGGCCACAGTACAAAACAGGCACTCAGCTTACAAAAGCAACTTCTACGTGCTGCTGTTGAAAAAATACAGGCAAATACTTAACTCTTTTTGATATGCAAGATAGTATCACTTTCACCGGGGTACCAAGCAGTTATGACACTTGCCTGCAACTTTATCATCTGTGACACAGACTTTCTGGAATTTCCCTCTCTCACTTTCCAGGCCTTGCAAAGTTTAACAACCCTTTTAATCGCAACATGACAGGCGCCACTCACCTTGCAATGACTGAATGAGGGTTTGTTTGTGAGCACTGAGGAGCATATATGTATCTTGTAGTCCTGTCGGGCATAGCAAATAGGATTTAACTCTGGAGAACATTCCTTTTTAATCAACCCCCAATTTGAGTAGTGTCTTCCTCACGGACTGTTTCTTCAGTGGCACCCGTGTTGGGGGGCGGGGTGCGCGGGGCCGGGGCATCGGGGGCCAAGGGTCCATGCATATTTGTTTTGGAGGTCAAGAACCTACCCAAGGCTGCATCTGGATCGGACCTTGATATCCAGGTTACTTTGTGCCTGCTAAAGGACATTTGGGCGGGGCATCGGGGGCCAAGGGTCCATGCATATTTGTTTTGGAGGTCAAGAACCTACCCATGGCTGCATCTGGACGGGACCTTGTTATCCAGGTTACTTTGTGCATGCTATAGGACACTTTGATAACCACTCGCTAGAACGGAAAAGTCAGAAAGCTGTTTCAACCACCTCTAGATTCTTTTCTGTCCTAATCCACATCTATTGTATGATCGTAGCTCTAGATGAGATAAGGAGGAATGCTGAAATTTTCGAAGAAATAGAAGATTCTACAGCAATAGCTTAAGGATTAGTGACAGAATAGTTGGATACCCATGCAATGATGTTAATCCAGAACAGAATAGCTTTAGATTGGCTTCTGGGTGGTGCCATTGTAGGGATCGAGTGTTGCACACATCTCCCCTATGCCTCTCTCAGCAGACATGAACAAACAGATCATAATAAAGAAAGTGAGAAGAAATTGCATGAAATGCAAGCAGGCCCCGACAGGAGTCCATATGCATTTGGGAGTGGCTGAGCAGAGGGCCCTCTGAGAATTAAGATTTTTGAGTCCCTTGTCAGTATTATTTTGATTGTGATTACTATCATTACATTAGTTTTGTGCATCATCAAACACTCATTCAAAAAAAAGACAGCCAATTCATTTCTGCTAGCGACTTCTCAGGATGATGATGAAATAAGCAAAGAAATGGTGAGCTCACACATAGGACTGGGAGAAATTATAATTAAACTGGCGTAACTTTGGTAATTTTGCATACCAAAATGCACCCCAAATTACCGAGATTACACCATTACAATACACCACATTGTATAATGTCGGCGAGTAAACGACTGGCATTTCTGGTAGATTTTTTTTTTTACCCGAGAGGACCGTTCAGGTAATTTATGAGGGTGAAACTACATATCCATATGCAAGCGGCAGTGTTTTGAACACGAGCAACCAGGAATCAACTCGAAATTACATTTTTGAGTTTAATCTTTACCTGAATGGATTGTTTGGGGAATTTTTTGAGAGCAAGATGCATTTTGTATAATTGATATAATTTGGGTGTAGTTCTGCGTACTTCCGCATAATTACACTGCAACAAATTACATACGGTTTGTGCAAAGAAAAACTTATGAAGAGGTAATTTACTGCACTTTTTCAATGGGGTCTTCTGAGTGTACACAGAATTTATTTATTCATTTGCTCGTGGCCAAAATTATTTTGATCAGAAACGCTGTAAGTAAAATTATTTACGGTATATAGGTCAGATGCGGATGGACTGACATGATACAAAACAAATGAAGATGAGTGTAAAACATTTTATTTGCTATATTATACAGTGTGTGTGTGTGTGTGTGAAGTGAAATGATTGTATGCAGTATAATCATAAAAAGAAGTGTAAAATATACTACACTACTAAGCATGTATACCCCTGTGTGCAGCTAGAAAGCAATAATTTCAAATCTTTATACTGTATCGTGTTCACTGACAAATCAGCTAAGGCATGGTAGGTCCAGAAGCCATTATGCCTCGTGTAATACACTGCCCATTTTAGCAAACATATCCTTGTTGTCAAACCTAGAAAGGGAAGTGGAGTTTCGTGAGAACAATAACGTCAGTATTTGTGAATAGAAATGCTATCTTCCTTCACGTGCTTTCTCAAAAGAAAAGTTCTGGACACCTTCATGTCAGATACGTTTCTGCCGACAGTAATTAACATGACCTTCTCACATTAATTTGTATTAAGTGAAAATGTATAAATACTAGATCAAAATTTGCAATTTTAGTGCATTGCTCCAACTAACCACTTGTCTAGTGTGAGCCCAGATTAGTTGAAATGACAATCGTCTTTGATATTTTTGCTTTTCTGTCTGCTATTTTTCACTAAACACTGGGCTTCCCTAGTGTATTGTTATTAAGTTTTAACAATTAGCAGTAACAATGACGGGCACAGACACGACTAATGAAAAGGGGGACAGAATGGAAAGACATGTCTAAATAAACCAATTTTGAAACACGGCATAAATATACATATTTACAGTGGTTGAATATAGCTTTTGGTAATGACACTCGATCCATTTTAACACCAAGAGATGACTCTTCAGGGTTAGTTTAAAGTCCTGAAATGAGGTGCTTGCTCTAATTACTGGAAGAAGGGAGTTTCGGTAGAGGGGTCATAGTAGGTGAAATAATTGCAATCAGTGAGGCAGTGGACCGAGTTGGATGAGAAAGTGAAATAAATAACCCCAGTTTTTGATGAGTTCAACATGAGGGACAATACAGCCATTCAATAATGCTGGAGATTGTGCGAGACCACCAGAGAGGAGAAAAAGATTTGTCTATCATCCACATATAGATGGTAAGAGCAACCAAACAATGGATGATGTCACAACGGAAAATGGTGCGGAGAAAAAACAGGAGTGGGAAAGAACGGTTCTCTGAAAGACTGATGGGCAGAGATGTGGCTGTACAGGGCTTAGCAACTTATATTACAGAGAATGAACGGTCACAGAAGTAAGGAAAGGAAATATTTGAGAGGTGAGCGGGTGGTGCCTAAGGTATGGGGGAAGTAGTTAAGTTAGGATTATCAAGTGAATTGCGTGTGGATGACCGGTCAAGCAGTATAGTAGCAGATAGATGACTGATAAGCTGATGTGTTGGCATTTGCAACATGAGTGAAGGTGGCGTATATTGAGTTTAATACACTGGCATTTGATAAGGTGACTGAAGAAAAGCCATTCAAGGGTTTTAGAGAAGAAAGGAATTTGAGCTACTGGACAGTAGTGTTATATCTAGGTTTCTACCTTACATCTTCCCTGTTTCTCTGCCTCTGCTGTTCAGTCAGTGAGAGTAGAATGTTAGTGTGAATGTGATGTCATTGGAATGTTGGGTATGCTGTGAGTGGGACTGTCAGTTGGATCCTGGGCTGAGCAGCAGAGAAGCTGCTCCTGGTGGGGCTTTATTACATCTATACTGGAAAACCTATCTGAACATCTAAGATCAATAAACTTATCATCTATAACCTAACCAAGACTACTGGAACTACTTACCTACGATATAACATAAATTGGCGACGAGTTGGATTCAAAACCATGCGTGAGGACTTACTTCAAGCTTGAAAAGGTACTTTTATACAAGATTTTACTTAAAAAAAGAACTTACCTAAGGATCTTACGCCCTCCCGCCCCACCAGTGTCCATATTCACCGGACAGCCCATAGACAAGGCGTAAATTTCCTGCTACCTGCTTCTTCCTGCCTGATTTCTACTGCCTGCTTCTTACTGGGCATGTTTCCTGCTACATGTCTTTCCAACCTGATTCCTGCTACTTTAAAATTTCTACCATTGTGTGGACCCGGCATCTTCAAAGATTGGCACTATATCTAAGAACCCATTTTACAGGACGCATGTTTCCTGCTACATCTTCTTCCTGCCTGATTCCTGCTGCCTTTGTCTGCCAAATACTGCCTGTACCTCATCCTGTGTACCTACTCTTTCTACATGGGAAACACTAACGTTTGCACCCAGCAAGCAATTTTGAGCAAGCGCCATCCATACAAACTGCCGATGTACCCTGGCTCTACATCAGAGGTGTACCTTCTCTTCATTTTGCGAGCACTTCCCAAACCCGTTGTGTATTTTGGGATGCTTTTGTGGAACCAGTGACTAGCATCAACTATGCCAAGAATCACCTTTGGACACCCCAGAGACTGAGCTTTGCTTACTCGCTGACACTTTACATGGATCCTGTTTGGTGGCAAGTATTGTGAACATTTTGAGGTAAATCATAATTGATTTAATTATGGGCCTCGGTTTCCCCTCTACATTTGGCAGTTCAACCGTCCTGTTGTGGTTTGAAAAACAACGCGTGCCATGCTCAGCACGCGCTCTTACCTTCTCGTGGATCCTCTGATCTTCAGTGACGCTTTCGAATCCTTCTCCGTCTCAGCGTTACCGTGCAGCAATTTTGGGTGCACGCACTTGCCTACAACCACCCAGCACTGCGTCACCGAACGTGCCGCCATCTTGCGGTAGGCACCATCGATACAGCTTACTTTGCTCTGCTTTACACGTTATTGCTGACCATGTTTTGTCGTTACTGTCGTTGAGCTGGCAGTGGACGCTATGCTGACTTTACGCGTGAGGAATCATTTTCAAAGGTGTTTTCTTCTTCGTTTGCAAGTTTCTGCGTTCTCCACTCTGGCAGTGAACTGTGCTCGGCAGACACCATTATTTCTGTTCCTTCACTGGATGTAGAACCCGGGTGAGATATCGCTCACCGGTGTTTGCTGTCTCCTGCTTTCGTATTTGACTAATTCATAGTTTGCAATGTATTCTTTATATTGTATTGTGTTCATTAAGTTCGTTGTTTCTGGGTTTTATTCTCTATATTCCTGATTCTGAGTGTTCTCTTTCCTTGTACTGCACTAGAGTTTATTTTTGAAGTATTCTTGATTTGCCTGAGATTTTTCTCGTCCTGTCAGGTGTACAGCGTACCTTTGCGCTATTGAGTTATTTGCTTGTCCATTCTCCTTATACTGTGTTTGAGGCTGTTTACCACCTCTCTTATTGCTTTCTGCTTACATACTTTCCTATGCACTCCTCTTATTAAGTCATTGTTTTCATTCAGTTCACGTGCATGAATATGTGTGTACTCTATTGTGACTGGGGTGCTTTACCTTTTCAGTTTTAAGGCCTAGTTTATACTTCTCTTGTTGTTTATTGAGTTTACATTACTCATTGCAGTCTTTACAGACTTACTGCGCAGTTTATATTTTACGTAATTACCTCTTCTTTGCGGGTTGTGTGTAGGCGTACAATTCAGCTATTACAGACTTCAGCTTCTGCGTTTTTTCTTGAGGGTTTGTCTACTTACCACTTAACACGTACTATTTTCTCTCTTCTGTGTCCTGGTACAGCTCCCCAGATCGCATTTTCTTTGCAATTTCATGTGTGGTCTAATTCGAGGTGTGACTGTACTTTTGCTTTCTAAGTGGTGCAGCTCTCCCTTATCGCATTTACCTTGCACTTTCATACGTGGTCTACTTTAGGTGTGACTGAATTTTATTTGCTGTGTAGTTCAGTTCACTTAGATCGCACTTTCCCTGGAGCATTTTTTCTTTTTTCCTCTGATTCTTAACACGATTTTACTTTCAGTGCTTTTGTTTTATTGTGCGCAGGTTTTCATATGTGGTCTAACTTGAGGTGTGACTGTACTTTTGCTTTATATGTTGTGCAGCTCTCCCAGATCGCATTTTCCTTGCATTTTCATGCATGGTCTAACTTGAGGTGTGACTGTACTTTTGATTTACGTGTGGTGCAGCTCACCCAGATCGCATTTTCCTTGCATTTTCTGCTTGGGGATTCACTATTTTGTGTTTTCACCTCTGCTTGATTTCTGGTAGGGTGTAAGTCACCCGTTATTTACTTATGATTGCTTTCTGTTTGGGTGTTTTTTCTTCCTGCTTTTGTAATTCACCTTTGCTTGCTTTCTGTTTTGGGTGCTGGTCACCTTTTGCTTACACTTGTTCTTGTCGTTTTCCTTCTTCCTGCTGTGTTCAGTGTTTCCATCCTCCTCGCCAGTCTGGCCAGTTGGTGTGGTTGTGGTGGTTACATTGGTGCACTATTTCTTTGTTAATTTTTCATGGTATACCTCTTTCTTGTTCATGTATGTACGTTCTTTTACAATTTCCTTCCTTTTGAAACTTCTTGCTTCATTTTTTGCTCTGCTAAGGAAGGAGATGTGTGTCTTTTCTAGTTTTCGATTTCCTTTACTCTATCTTCGTGTTTACTCATTGCATTACTGTTTATATTTTGCAATTTCTTTTACTTATTGCTTCCTTTTACATCACCTTTCTACTTGCTTATTTTAGCATGTTTTTCATAACTTATGTGCAATTTGCTATACTTCTTCTGGCAAGTTTCTTCAGTATTACAGTGATGTTACTGCAATGTTACTATTTATATTTGCTTTCTCTTTGTTCATTTTATAACGAGGGAAGGTGTGTTATATCTAGGTTTCTACCTTACATCTTCCCTGTTTCTCTGCCTCTGCTGTTCAGTCAGTGAGAGTAGAATGTTAGTGTGAATGTGATGTCATTGGAATGTTGGGTATGCTGTGAGTGGGACTGTCAGTTGGATCCTGGGCTGAGCAGCAGAGAAGCTGCTCCTGGTGGGGCTTTATTACATCTATACTGGAAAACCTATCTGAACATCTAAGATCAATAAACTTATCATCTATAACCTAACCAAGACTACTGGAACTACTTACCTACGATATAACAAGTAGTCGGAAGGCAAGGAAGGGTGACGACCTGTATGGTAGGGACTAACCCGATCTGAAATAAGGATAGGTGCCAGATGTAAGGGAGTGGCTGAATACAGCAGTTAAATTGAGAAGGACCTTTGTATAGAGCAAGAGGTTTAAAAGATTGTGGGCTGAAAGAAGTCAAATCAGTACAAGGGATTTGCAGATCTGATTATTAGGGTATGATCTGCATGTGATGGTGTATTGTGCAAGGGCTGGGGAGACTGTGGTTGAGGGGGTAGTGAATTGTAGGGGGTACTGCAGCGGATTAATGAATAGAGTAGCAAGAGTTCCTCTAACAGTAGTGAGTTTGAAGATGTAGGAAGCAAACTCGTCAGTTGTTAGGGAGGGATATGCATGTATGTTGGAGAAAGAGTGTGTGTGAGAACAGATGGAGGTGTGAAGGTTTTGGGCATATGTTGTTTTGGCATCAAGGGTTGAGATAGCTCGGCCAAGGCTAGTTTCTATACTTAAAGATTTACAGTGGTTTTGTTTTTGGGTCGTTCATAAAGAAGGACTCACATCTTTCTTTGCATGGATCGGCTATGAGGTGAGATGCAGAGCCGAGGGTGTGAAGCAATAGCAGAGAAAGTGCACATGGGTTAGTGAATCAAACACATGCTTCAGGACATTGCTGAAGTAGAGAAGCGATGTGGATTGCTGCACAAAGGTTTAAGAAAGTCCACAGAGTATACTGGGAATGTTTTTTTCTACAAATTTTAGAAATTAGGTAAAAGCAATGAGGGGGGGGCAGGATGCACAGTGATCAGAACATGCAGCACAGTCAGAAGGAGAAGAGTCAATGGGAGAGTACAGTGGACCACTGTGCTGGAAATAATTATTAGTACAGGTTTTCTTTTTGGTCATGTTTAGTGTGCTGACGATAAAATGGCGAGAGCAGCTGTTAGAACGGTTCCTATAAATGGTTGCTGAGGTCTAGATTCATACGTCGGAGATTGACGTCTGGAGTAGTAGAGTTAAGTGGTTGTAGTAAATAAAAAATGCAGCTGGTGGAACTAGTGACAATATGGACTTTTAATGGAGCTATCACAGAAATCGGGTGATGGTCAAAGGCGGATACTGAAGGGTGTGTGTGTGTGTGTGTGTGTGTGTGTGTGTGTGTGTGTGTGTGCGTGCGTGCGTGCGTGCGTGTGTGCGTGTGTGTGTGTGAGACATACTAACATAATGCTTAATGCCCCTCTTTGGCAGTTATTTTGTGGGAGAATGTGTGACTGTTGGAAAGGTTGGATGTATGTACGGAATGACCACAGTACAAATTTAGGGGCAAAATAAGCCTACCAAGTACGCTCCAAGGTGCAAATACACAGTTATAGTACAAATCTATGTGCAGAACGAGTGTTTACAGTACAAATACAGTTACAAAAGCAGCATTAACAGAGCGCATTTGGGAGTACACCATCAGAGACAAAAGACGCTTCCAAGAGAATGAGCCAAGATAATTTGTACTCGGCATCGCCTGCTGAGAGAAACAGGGCGTAAGGACGCCATCAGAGATCATTAAGGACACTCTGCTGGGACAGGCCATACAGGTAATACCTTTAGAAAAGCAGCTTGGGTGGACGTGTTCTTACTAGTAATAAATCAGACCTTTATTTGGAAACACCTTCTGGTACCCCAGAAATGATCCCAGAACCGTGGGAAGGGGGAGAGGGAGAGGGAGAGAGAGAGAATATACTACATGGGTGGTAGCAGTAAAAAGTGCTTTTTCATTCCCCTTCACCCCAAAAACCTTCCCTGACCCCATGGAGTGTAGTACAGTTGCATTCACCTTGTCCAGCTAGACATTAACAACACCAGAATGTCTGGCCTTAAATGCTCAATCGTGGGATTAAGGTTGGGCTGTAAAAAGGAACTTCTGGCAGCCAACAGGGAGTATAGCTTACCTGACCTCAAAATAGCTACAATCTTGCAAGATGCAAGAGTTTATCACTGGGTGCTGTATTTATAGCCGATATTAGCTTGATGTCGCAAAGGAGCATGGAGCCCATGTACCATGGGGCAAAAATGTCAGCAAGGCAAGCCAGCTCTGGCCTAAGACATATCAGACGCAGCGCAAGATCAGTGAGATTGAACAGAATGGCTCGGCCCTACAGCCAATGAATAACTGGCAAGCATTTCTTCAACTAATCCCATGATGAGTTTCCTCAACCAAACCAAGATAACCATCCTTTCCAATTAATAGAATGTCTCTACAAGAATAGCTGTGGCCATTTTGGTGCCACTAACACTGGCACTGCCAGCTACAAGAATGGCATAAAAAAAAAAGGTTCGTTTAAGGAGTTATTTTCATCCTAAATTACACATTTGATTTTCAATACTTAGCCAGTTCTGTAAAAAAAAAAAAATACTAAACAAACTTTTATGGCAATTATAAATATTACTATAAAACATGCTGCCTACATAAACATTAAACATTTAGATTTGTCTGAATTATTGCTTGCAAGCGTTTTCTACTTTACTTGAAGGAGTATAGATGTTGATGCAGTATTAAAGGAAAGGCAATGTTGCAAGGTGGCTTTCTAACTGGGAGAAGTAAATCAGCCTGTCACAGAGAGACATCATCAATCTGTTTTCAAGAAGACTAGAGTATCCGAATACATCCACAGGTAACGCAGCAAGAAGCACAATCAGTATAGGAACTAAAAGAGAAATTATTCAGTATCCGAAATGCATTGCATTTTTACTTTGTTGTTACAAAGCACCACTAAGCTAAACTGTAAAAAGGAGAGATTTATACAAACAAACCACACATATTACTTCTGTCATTAGACTCCGCTGCTTCAAGAGCAATAAGCAGATCTAGAAGCTGCAGATTAAGTTTTTCTCACTGAGATTTGTGGGTCAAAGACAATTCCTACAGATAGCCATGTTGGTCTAATTAGATTTCTTTTTTTTCCTATTCATCTGTGGCCCCCAAGGGCTTTACTTGTGAAAAGGCAGATGTGAAAGGGTGCCTCGGACAACGTGGCAATGCCCAGTTTGAACTTTGTCAAGGCTGTTCTATGTATTAACAAACAGCATCACAGTGCAAGTGTGTTAGTTTTGATTGGGAAGGAGATATGAACACATTTGACCAACTTCCATCATTAGGATTTAACATTAGATAGAGTTCGTTGGTCCAATCTATATTGACGTTGCTCATCAAACCTCAAAGGAATTCTTAATGAATTTATTTATGTCTGAGGCTTTAAGTCATTTTTGTGTGCAGAATTGGCAATTTTAACCCACTCAGGGTATGCATGAGAAAAATACAACTTAGAGATTGTTACTCAACTTTTTCTAACCATCATGATTCCTAATGCATGTCCATCACAGACATCCTCACACTTACAGCTGCTATGTAGTCAGGCTTCAGAGAAGGTAATAGGACATACTCTGCCCCGATTTGTGTGATGGAAGATTTAATCAAAGACAGGCACAAAGATTGCTTTTCAGCCCTTATTACACCGAATTAGTCAGCTTTCTTTGATGCTACTGATCATGGAGCCACTTCAAAGTCTTGATTGCCTAACAGGCTTCTAAGAGCATTTTGAAATGGATCATTCATTCCTGGGAGGCAGGACCACTCTAGTAGCTGTGGGCCCTCTAAATCACCTGTGGGCCCTTCAACCCAACTGGAGTAGGTGCATTTAACTTTTTTGTTTAGAGTACATGTTAGCAAGGTATTACCATCTGAAGACATGGCTAGCTATGTCTTCTATATGATAACGACACCCAGATCCAGGTCTTATCCCAAGGCATCCTATAGACAGCATTTGATTTCTCAAAACCTTAACTCATAAAATTAACTATTTGGATCACTACAAGACTATCAACCAAGCACAGACAAGTTAGAAGTGGTTCAATACGAACATGAGCTGGACCTCACGGTCTATTCCGTAAAGAGCCCAGCCATGATTCGCTATTAGACCCAAAGCTGAGACTTTTTTATTTTTTGTTGAAGCCTTAAGAGGCACCTTCTCTGGATGGTCCTGAAATCAGTGGTTCACATCTTTGCAATGACGTCCATTAAATACCAGAGTGCCCAGTATCCAATGCTTCCTGTGTCCGACAAGGAGCTCTAACAATTAGCTGCCCCAACTCACCTTTAAAGCGATGCTGGCTACTGTGTCACTTAATATCTAGACATTAATGACACGCAAGACATGTTGTATCCTAGGCATTAGATCATTCAAGGGTGTGTGCATCACCAGACAACAATCACACACTAAAAAGTGAAACTCCTTTGTTCCAGATTAGAACACTCTCAAACTCTTCAGAACAGATTTCCATCTATCTGCACGACCAGAGGGCGGTCATACAATAGGTAAACACTATTCTTTAACCGAGAGCATTCAGCTAAACCATGCAGTCAATGTAAAGCTGGATTGCTGCATGTGATCCTT
Source organism: Calotriton arnoldi (assembly GCA_963921515.1). Taxonomy (NCBI): domain Eukaryota; kingdom Metazoa; phylum Chordata; class Amphibia; order Caudata; family Salamandridae; genus Calotriton; species Calotriton arnoldi. The sequence goes on from CAWUFW010003266.1 coordinate 1,700,375, forward strand.
AAAGGCTGCGTTTGGATGATGAGGGGGGGAATGATGGCAGCTATCTGCTGAACTGATTTCAAACCAGAGAAGTGGCAGGGTCACTTGCGCAAATTTATTACTTATTCCCTCCTGTACATGGAAGAACAATTCTCAAACAAGTGCTCCAAGGAAGTGGGCTGCCACTATTGCCCACAAGTATAGACGGGGTACACCCAGTCCTGAAACAGTCAACACAATTTCCTGAGCACCCAAGCATAAAAAATGTGTCCAATTCTTCTTATATCCAAATAGATTTATTCCTTCAAGATTCTTCAGTTTCCAAATGTTCTCATAGCCTTCAGATATAGCCAACACGTGTTTCGTCAGACAACGATGTTCTTACATCTCGGACTTCATCAGGGCTACAAGTAAACAATGATACGGATGTATGTATATTTCAAAAGTGTCTATTGGACAGAAAAGTTCTTAACAACACTTTGATATGGAACCACTTGAATTGAACTGCACCTGCCAAGTCCTTGAGGTTATGTCATGTAAATAGAAATCTGTCATATGATGTATATGCATTTATCTATATAGTGCCCACATGTAATAGAATGTACAGGTTGTGTCCTTTGGAATTTAGTGAAAAAATAGAAATGGTGTAATATTGAAAATTGTATGAACAATTAGACATCTGACATCTTGATGGTTGAGCTCAGCAGGGGGATGCACCTGTGCGCCTGTGAGAGGTACGGAGACCTGTAAGGATTGTGGCAGCCTGCTCAGCAACCCCATATAAAATTCGTTTTTATCTCTACTGATGACGGATGAAATCCAGAAACACGTGTCTAGAGATTTACAGCACTAACCTGCACCAACTTTGGTGGAATACTCCAGTAAAATTTCAAGTAAGCATGTACCATGAACTGCATTTACCATAATGCTAAGGGGCGAACTGTGCTGGGAGGTGAAGCAGTGTGCTCCCACCCCTTTTTTGTTTGAAAAGGCTCCCATGAGCCATTGAGCTGACGAGCTTGTGGAGATGCACCTGTGCGCCTGTGAGAGGTACTGAGACCTGAAAGGATTGTGGCAGCCTGGTCAGCAACCCCAGATCAAATTCGTTTTTATCTCTACTGATGACGGATGATATCCAGAAACACGTGTCTAGAGATGTACAGCACTAACCTGCACCAACTTTGGTGGAACACTCCAGTAAAATCTCAAGCAAGCATGGATTACGAACTGCATTTACCATAATGCTAAGGGGCGAACTGTGCTGGGAGGTGAAGCAGTGTGCTCCCACCCCTTCCTGTTTTGAAAAGGCTCCCTTAAGCCATTGAGCTGACGAGCTTGTGGCGATGCACCTGTGTGCCTGTGAGAGGTACTGAGACCTGTAAGGATTGTGGCAGCCTGCTCAGCAACCCCATATAAAATTCGTTTTTATCTCTACTGATGACGGATGAAATCCAGAAACACGTGCCTAGAGATTTACAGCACTAACCTGCACCAGCTTTGGTGGAATACTCCAGTAAAATTTCAAGTAAGCATGTACCATGAACTGCATTTACCATAATGCTAAGGGGCGAACTGTGCTGGGAGGTGAAGCAGTGTGCTCCCACCCCTTTTTTGGTTGTAATTACGGTTAAAATGTTGACTGTCATGTCATATAATATGGCGCACTGTTCACAACATGTTTGAACATTTGAAGTTGTAGTGAATATGGTGTGCAAGCTCCTTTTAAAAGATTTATGATTGTGGAGCAGAAGTTTCTGTTCTATTTAGTGCACACAATTGAATGTGGTCTATACTTGTAGCAGTAATATTTTTTGTATAGTGCTAGCCAATATAAGATTCAAGATATGAGTAATCAAAATATACAAATAGCCAGATAAACATTGTTCTTGATGCTGGAGTGAAGTCCCGAGAAGTCGATGACAGTCATATCGAGACAACTAGGTGTGATTAACACACGAAGCTGGTGATAACCGCCAAACTAACATTTTGTTTCTCAAACTTGAGATACATCAAATTACTGGGGAGCTGAATTTTGTCAATACTGGATCGGAAGTTACCAATGACCAAGTTGTATTAACACTACGTGTAGAGAATCTCTTGGAGGACTAGTTTTTAATGTAATTTTATACACACTGCTATTCAATATTTACGTCTATGGGGGTAATGACAATTTTATAAAATGTCATTACATACAAATAAAAAGATACGTTATACGTAGGACACTCGAGTTAGGTTTAGAGAAGCCGATGGTGGCCATATTGGAATAGTCGGGTGCGAACAATCCACGAAGTAGCCGATAATATTGAAAATACTGATTTACTTGTGAATGAAATTAATTAGGACTACTCGAGAATTTAACCTTACTAACACCTGTGAAGCGAATGTAATATGAATCGATAGACATTTTAAATTGTAATGAACACGGACTATTTAAGGGATAACTAAGATGGCGCACGTTTACCACGCCAGTCGAAACTGAACATGGAGTACTCTCCGTTCGTCCGAGTAAGTAGCCTCGATTGCAACTTGATAATGTTATGGACTGTTAGTTTTGGTTACTGTTACACGCATTGTATTGAAATGTAGTTTCATTGGATATTGAGTGAATCTCCTGATGTCGAGATTATGAATGTTTGCTAGCGTTCGAGGAGGATAAAGCAGTGTTATATTTTGAGTTTAACGTAGTGATTCTACACTGGATAGTGATTTAAATACGATGCCAACTATAATCAATATTGAAACTTGACAATGTTACGGATTGCAAATTTTGGACACTGTGTTTGTATTGAGACATAGTGCCACTGGATATTGAGAGAATCCCTTAATGTCGAGAGTTTAGAATGCTTATAAACGTACAAGAAGGATAAGACAACATTATGCTTTGATTTTAATGTAGTGAATCTACACTGGGACAGTGATTTTAACACGATGCCAACTAAAAATTAGATTGACCTGTATTACCGATTAGGGAGCTAACGGTTTTGATTACCCGTAGGTCATTTAAAGTTTGGTCTGATCAGTGTTACTACAGAGGAGACAGATGAAACAAGGACAGGACTATTTGAAACACTTAACATTTATTGTTGAAGGTGAGCTCGACCATCAATTTGTATTTAAGTATTAGACACTCATTGGGTTCCACGAGGGTCTTTCGCTGTACACAGTGTCTTTCTCTTTTAAATTTGCATGCCCAAAAACATCCCCCATTTTGCCATAAGAAGGCATACAATTTTCCTTAAGTGATATATAAACAAATGTATTTTCATAGTGAAGAATACCTTATTTATAGATTGCGCTCTAGCTTTTTGAGCACACTGATGTTTCCCTCTTTCTGAATAAGGTCACATATATAATGATTCTAATTTTTTAAACTTCCACTTACCAGGGTGCTGGTGAAGGAATGATGTGATGTACAAATAGGAGTTTAGACTCTTTTTGTTTGTTTACTTATAGCCCTGATGAAGTCAGAGATGTAAGAACATCGTTGTCTGACGAAACACGTGTTGGCTATGAGAACATTTGGAAACTGAAGAATCTTGAAGGAATAAATCTATTTGGATATAAGAAGAATTGGACACATTTTTTATGCTTATCTGCTGAACTGCCCTCACCGGCCCTCCTGATGAGGCCAAGACACCTGTAGCTATGGGCATGGAGCTTCACCTAAAGAGATCATATTCCGGAGCACCCTTACTTCATAACCCTATGCACACTTGAATGGCCAGGCCCCCATCCGTCTTGTCTCCGCAGTGGAGATTCCTGTGACGGTCTCATTAGACATTGGTAAACAACATACACTGAACAGGTACCTGCTCAGCGATGTCATGGGACTGACACGCTGGTCACCATGCACTAGAGCTCTTGGGGCAAAAATGAGCCCTTGAGGTGCAGCAGTGGGTTTGCATCAAAGACGGCACAGCTGGCCAACTAGGTCCACGTCCACTCTGGGCCTCACCACGAAAGGAAGCTTGTCTGGGAGAGGATTGCCACTCTGGCAGATTCTCACATCGATGCAGAAAGGTGCCAGTTTGGCTGGAGCTCACGTGTGGGATGCAGTTACAGATGGGGGTGCCGGTGTAACTGTTGCAGAGACAGGAGACGTAGGGGGCAATACAAGTGCTGGTATGACAGACTCCTTGCTGTTGCAGTCGTCGAAGGGAAGCTGCTGGAGTATCCACCCTCGCTTCTGTCACTCGTGAGATGGTGGGCATCGAGCTAGAGAGAGCCTGTATCTGTCTCCCTGCAGTCCTGGAAGGGAGGGAGGGAGCAACCAGAAAACATGGAGCTTCCCTGGACTACTCTGTCCTCTTCGGCAAAACAGATACCTGAATGGGCTGTTTTAGTAACAGACCCTACTGTAAGTCAGAATCCAGATTCTTTCGCTTGTGTGAACACTGCTAACTCGGAATGCGTCCTGTCCCCACCATCATCCATGGAGAGTGTCCGATATTGGTAAAGTTGTATGAGGACTATGGAGGCTCATTATATAAATATAAAGTGGGTTCTTTCTACTTCCACCACATGAGCAAAGCTCTGAATAGTGAGCACATGTCAAAAGGCAGTAGGTGTCAGGCTCACCATGCCCCTCACTGATCAATGACTAGAGATTGTGCAGGTCACCGACTGGCCTTACCAAACAAACAAGTCAGATTTCTGCCTGCCGATCAGCCGCCAGCACCCATGGTTGCCACTGCCTAGTGAGTAAAATAGATGCAGAAAGAAAAGCTTTTGCCAGTGAAAAGTGCGGGACACAAGCACATACATGGAACACAATTTAAAAGCAACAGAATCCAGCATCAAGGAGATTTTCCCTTCCTAGAATAAATAAGAGCACATTATTTCTGCCACGCAGGGCAGTTTGCAGAAATGTACATTTGGCATTATATGAATACAATCTAAATTTATTTCTTAATGGTAACCTTCCTCGTTTATTAAATAAATTAGTGCATCGGTGGCTGTATTATCTATGAAGCTTATGTCAGGCCATTTTAAGATGTAATTTACGTAGGCAACATGATTTTTTGAAGTTGTTTAGCACAGCAGAAATGCTCATGTCCAATCCATGATTTATCCAGGCTATTTCAGAAATTTCACAGGAACCACAAGAGATATATGTACACTTTGCATATTGTCAATGTTTTAATAACATTCCAATTTGTAATTAGATTCCTTACCTTGAACCAGATGCCAGGTCACCCGCATGTACTTCAGCTAACGAAAATGCTCAAATTCTCTTACCAGGCCAGTGTTATTAATCGTGTTATTAATCCACAAAAGTATACAAAAAAGTGATGGGTGGAAAGCTTGAATTAATCTCAGCCACTGGTAATCACTCGGAGCTGCATCCCGGTTCAGGCTGGACTGTTCTCATTGGAGCAGAGTCAAGATTTATATGAATATGGCTGGTTCCAAACTGAGGTGCCATGGTGTGCAAAAAAAACAATGGACTGGGATGCAGTTCTAAGAAATTACCAGTGGCTGAGATTAATTCAAATATTCTATCCATCACTTTTTTGCATAATTTAATGTGTCGCCGTAAGTGGGACGGGCATTCCCAGACATGGGTCCCACGCACACGGTCACTGAAACCAAGCTATACCTTGGTGATGAGTCCTAACTAGGGTGCAACAGGTTCTGGGTTGCTTGTGTTCTGGTTCAGGGAAGACCTGGCCTCGCATTTCAGGCTGGACAGTTCCCACTGGAGTACAGTCAAGAGTGATTTGCATAAGGCTGGGACAAACTGAGGTGGCATGGTGTGCAAACGACGCTGGACAGAGATGCGGCCCACAGTGATTACCAGTGGCTGAGGTTAATTCAAGTATTCCACCCATCACTTTTTTGTATACTTTACAGGGTTATGAATCCAGCGTTCAACTGAAGCAGAGACACTAGCTCCTTCACTAGCCATAATTTCATCTTCTATTGTCTATTCAGAAAATGTTTGCCACAACTGCATTTCTTCACTTCCCACACGGTTTCCAGCTAAAGGCTTGAGACAAACGCATTTTATTGTAATGTTAGCTAGGACTCATTTAGATGGGACCTGGTGACTTGAACTACACCAAACCCCATCTATAAGATGATATGACCTATGGGAGAGATGATTAACTGTTGTCTGAACTTGACATGACCGGGATCCAGCCAGGAAAAACTGCACCAACTCCTATAAATAGGTGGATACAAAGGAAGATCCAAGTACGGTCTACCATCCCTGTGTTATAAAAGCATGTTATTAGTATTACATAACTAGGATTATACTAAACTCTGACCCAAACCGCCCCTGAGGAACAATAGATATAGCAGTAACCGATTGAAACAATGTCACCACATTTAAAACAACACTCCCAGTGGTTCAATTGCTCAGGTTTTATCCAAAATAGTTATTGCTGAATTGTTGTTGGGTAGGGCAATTTACTGGACGTTTTAACCATGGCCTCGGTGGGAAAGTTTTACAAGGATTTTGCAATAGATGCATTTCTCTTAAAATGGGGATGCAAGAGATCTCAATGACAGAATGCCAAACTGGCAGAGGTAAAACAGAAGTGCTGATAGAACCCCACCATGTTATGACAATCATGTTATTAACCTAAGACCCGGATTGTCAGCAGGAGTATTAATGTGTTTTTTAAAAAAAAGTTTTTTTTTTTTACAAGAAACCCACCTTTCCAGCCTAGAAGCAAACAGATTGCATAAAAGATGGAAAGGGTGGATATCTGCCAAAAGCTGAACTAATTTAAATAAAATCAGGGATCGCCTAGGAGGTCACACAGTCTTTCATCAACACAGAAAGGCATTATGTGAAACTCAAAGTGTAGTACTCAATGGCCTACAGGTAACAATGGTGTGTATATGTGCTCCTAACATGCTACCAGTTACTTTTGTATTATGGGAGGGATATTCAATGTGGGAAGGAGATTGCCACTGTGTGATTAGGACTGACTGGGCATAGATCCTTTACTCCAATGCTGGCAGTGCAGTGAATGTACAAGCAATGTTAGACTGGCCAACACTCTGCAGGGTGATGGAAGTATGGAGTGAGAAACAGCCTGTAGAAATACATTATTCCTTTCACTCACAAGTGCAAAAATTAAACACACAAACTGATAAATTCTTAACAGCAGATAGGCATAGTTAACACTACTGTGGAAACTGAATATTTATGTAAAACCATGTCAGGCCACAGCCCACTGGTATTAACAATCCAATGGTGCAAACTCCTCACTAAGGTTCCCTACTTAGCGTCTAAGGCTATTACCTTGTTGGAAGCAGACTTCTGTAGGGTCGTAGCAGAAACAAAAGCAGTATTCTGAATACAATGAAGTACTAGGAGACATGAGTGGGAGTGAATGGGAGGGCTTCAAGGTGTGATTTGGGGGAATGCATTAAAACTGTCAAAGAAGTGCAAGACACAATACTAAAGGAACACCGGAAATTGGAAAAAGAAGGTAATAGACTACAATTTGATGTCAAAGATCGGAGAAGGGAGACCAAATTAATGATAACCAGACCTACACAACTTTAGAAACAGTGAGGAATAAGGATTACAAAGCTTACTTCTGTACAATAAATTAAGGGGCATACAAAGCAGGAGAATTACCTGCAAGTTTACTAATCCCTGAGAACATTAGACCTGAAGAGACCACCCTGAGAGATGAATATGACAGAATCACACACTTGCAAGCTGAAATAAACAAAATATTTGAAAACAATATACTAGCATGTGGTCAAGGACTATCCCACCTCTGCTCTACTCCGCTCTTCCCCAACACCTGGACTCATAGCCAAATACCGGACGCTCCCTAAAATGCTACGTCTATCCCAGATGTGGGACTGAAGACTTGCTGCTTAAATTGCAAGAAATAAAAGCATCCATAAGCAACACGGATAGAGGCAAAACCCCTGGACTAGCTGGATTGCCACAAGAGCTCTATGACTGTTTTGCACCACAACTAGGCCCTAAACTGTTACACTATACAATGACTCACAATACATAGTTATACTGCCGCATACAACAAAAGAGAAAGTAATACTTCCCAAGCCAAGTAAACCTCTTTTGTCAGCGGTGTCGTACTGACCTCTGATATTATTGAATTTGTTAACAAAATCTTAGATAAAAGTAATAGCTTCTAGACTGCTGCAAGTGCTCTGTCGTTTGTGCCCTACTCAGAGTATAATAGTTTTGTACCCGGTAGGAACATCTCACTGAATTTTATGACAGAAGCACTGCATGATAACCTACTGTCCTCTGTAGCAGCATTAGATATATAACAAGCATTGTCAATTGGGTGCTCTGACCCTTGCATACAAGAGAGAATAATTGGCAATGCTAATGCTTGTTTTTAGTAGTCTGATGATTGATGTTTTATCTTCTACATTTCTGTTGCAATCGTTCTAGCGACCACAAGAAGGCACTGAAAAGCAGCCAACTGGTGTTTAAACCTGGCTCAATTTGCATTGCTGTGTTTGAAAGTAGGAAGAATGACTAATCTACCTACAGCAGAGCCAAAAAGCCCATGTGGGATAGTAAAATACAGAAAAGGAAGCAAGGTAATAGAGATTGACACGAAAGCAGTCTAATTTTCTGCAAGTATTGGCTCTGTGGAGTTCGGTATACTATGCTGGAGCAGTCTAATTATCTGAGAGGATTGACTCTGTGGAGTATGGCATACAATGCTGTCTGTTAACAGGCTCCAAGAAAACAAAAAGCTTTTGACTCACTCGGCTGGACATAAATATTTGAAGTCATAAGGTCTATGGAATTTGGTACAGAAATCCTGAGTTGGATCAAGCATCTTTACTTTGGTCCATCAGCTAGAGTGAAGCCAGGTCAGGTGTATTTCAAACATTGGGCAGTGAAAAGGGGCACAAGACAGGGTTGCCTCATCTTTCCTCCACTGTTCGCTTTGGAGATGGAATCCCTAGCCAGCCGTTTCAGGCATTATGGCATAGAACTGGGACTGACACCATTGTGCAAAACACATCATCTCGCTCTATGCATATGCCATCCTTGTATACATTCATAATTCCAGAGAGCAAATGCTAGAGAACATGGCAACGCTGGGAAACGTCAGAGAGATCTTCAGGCTTAAAAGTAAATTGTAACAAATGCTGGCTATTTCAACTGTAACAAATTGTGGCAGAAGATTTGACCCCACACAACTAGATTAGGTAAAGGACACCTTCAAACATCTATGTATGCAAATCTATCATAATGATTAGATCATGTGCGTCGCGCAGTGAGTGCCATACGCAATTCAGTTCAACTCTGGAATAAGCTGCCTCTCTCTGTAATGGAGAGGATAGCTTTATTTAAAATGGTAATACTCACACCCTTATTGTATAGCTTTGATAATATCCCATTAATTATACCAGATGTGTTATTCCAAGACCTAAACTCCATGTTATCTGGAAAGGAGTGTAACAAATGCAGTACCAATCAGTAAAATACAACTACCCCTAGATAAATGAGAGCTGAGAGCATCGGATTTCCCACTATATTTTTTAGCAGTCCAGATCCTGTTTGTATCATCCTGGAACCATACATCTGGTGTGTCGGAGAAAAGGAGACAAAGTAACAAGCAGAATTAATTAAGGATGACCTTGGGAACATTGTATGACAAATGTCCCTCCCGTCACTCCTTACCCCAAGACTGATATGAGTAGCCCTGGCACTCCTACTGGCAATATCTAGCAGACCAGGCAGCCCATCAGTATGCAACCCTGAGTGGCCAATGGAGTGCCTGAAATGACTTGCAGAGTCAATGCCAAGGTTTGATATAGAGCCTGGAATGAACACATGTTTAGGAAAGTAGGAAAAATAATTACCATATGAACTTACTCTGCAAATTTGAGGAAGTGCGCTGAGATTATGGCTTCCCCAGGCTAATTTCTGACATACTGCTCCCTGATAAGTATTTTAAATTTATCTGGCAAACAGAACCTGAATGCAATGTGGGCTACATGCACTTTAAACCACAGGAAAGAATGACAGTGGAAAAAGATCTTGTTCTCAACAAGCCTCCTAAAAGTCACCTGAAAACCACTATCAAACTTGAGATTTAAATGGGAACAAACATTAGGTAAAGAGTTATCAAAGATTGAGAAAACATTACAGCCTATGTAGCAAAAATATCTAGAAATAACAGAGTTTTCAATAAAATATGTTGGAAAAAGTACAGATCATTCAGAAATGGAACTCAGTAACATCCTTCATACAAATCCTGCCATGCAATCACTCCCCTCATTCACATCCTGTTGTTGAGAACTGGGATTAGGCCTACATAACCTGCTTTAATTGTTTACACGAATGCCAGAAAGGTATGTGGGAATTTCATTACTCATTGTATAAATGAGAAGCGCTCTAGGCGTGCTTTGTAGCAAATATGTGAATGGTCAATAACCCAAGTGTAGGGCTTTCTCTCACCCATTCTGCAAGCTAACTAAGCACCAGCTTTTTTCATTAATCAATTGTCTAACTCTGAAAATAATCTTTGAGGATGAAGTGAAATCACCATTGCTTCCTGTTTTGCTGAGGACAGCAGCAAAAACAATGGCATTCCTTACAATCACATACTGCCTTCTAGTGTCGATGATATTGCAGGGTGAAGCATTATTAATGTCTTCCGTGTAAACACCTACTCAGAGCTGTTCTCTTCCTAGTTCTCTCGCCCATCACAAATATATATGTAAAGTTTCCTCCACAAGCATTAGTCACACCACATTAGCTAGGTGTACAGTGGCTTATGTGTTTCAGGGATATCATTTCACATCACAGCCTCACCACAAGTTTTAGCAGCCACACGAACTGCTTTGCCTATACTACTCTGTCATTATGAAAACGGTGTTATAGCCATTACTACATTCCACGTGTAGACCCACTGAACATAACCTGTGTTCCTCTGGTGGTAAATATCACCCATCTCAGCAGGGAGATGTGATGTCCAACTAGTAAAATTCGAATCCAAGTTAACCCTGAATTCACTATTCTGTTCCAACACAAGATTTTGCAGATTTTTCCATACACACTAACAAAATCCTAACATAACCCAGGCACCATTAAACCAAAACATTTAGTTTATAGTTCGTAAGAGACTTCTGCCATTATTCCTTATGTTTACACTAAAACAGGAGCACATTCAATAATACCGAGCTGGTCAACCATTTTAAGTCGAATCTATCAGATAGCACAAGCTTTCTGGTTGCAAAAAATATCGTGTGGGCTTACCAAGAACATACAGGAGCTTGAAACCCACTCACTGTGTACCATTGCGATACCAAAGGGGATGATGGACGGAGCATTTGAGCTAATCAAACACTCACCCCCAGTCAACTGATCTGGGTTTAATCCATCATCATTCTTTAGCTCACTCCACCACCCCAGTTCAGACATGGCCATATGCAAATCAGTCTGACCCTGTGCCTCATGGGAACAGTCCAGCCCGAACTGCCAAGCCATGTCTTCCCTGGACCGGAAACAAGAATCCTGGGACCGGTTTCTGGCTATTCAGCAGTCATCAGCCAGGCTAGCTTGAATCCAGTGGCAAAGTGAGCAAGGGACCCACGTCTGGGCATACCCTGCCAACTTAGGGCGAACAAAGCGATACCAAAGGGGATGATGGACTGTGTACCATTGGCTGGCTTGACTGTCATTTTTATTTGCTTCCTTTCTGTTAGACAGGCTTACACAAGGAAAGCCAGTCATCTTGTGTAAGTCCCTCAGCTGAAGCATAGCATCTTTATCATCGTTTTGTCTGGCTGGCTTCTATGCTTCCTCCATTTGCTTTTAGGGACCTACTTTTTTTTTTTAGCACTCCATGAAAGGGCATGTGTTTTCCAGCTGTCTCGCTCGTGCTTTTCTCCCCTCTGCACGCTGCTCTCTCTTGCTCATGTGCTTCTTTCCCCACGCCAGCACCGTTGTTGCTCTCTCTCGCCCTGTGCTTCTTTTCCGAGGCTTGGCGTTCACTCCCTCGTGGTGCTTCTGCCCCTGCCAACCATGTTGTTTCTCCCACATGCACCATGTTGCTTCTTACCCAGTCAGCCATGCTGCTTCATCCTCCAGTCCCTCCCCAATCTGATCACCGTTTAATTTTTTGTATTTAAGCACTTTCGCACTACATTTAAAAGATGGGTAAAGAAAAAAGCCCGGTTTCCTTTTGTAGGTGCACAACTGCATGTTGAATGCATGCGCAAAAATACAAAATGATGCACTGACCACATATATTTCTTTTTGCCGTGCTGCACAGAAGCGATGGTGCTGTACAGCATGGCTGAAAAATATTGGCAAAGCCAACAGGTATTATAAGCAAGACCTATTGGCGTCGCCCAGGTTTGCTTCACTTTCTTGCTCCCCTTCATTCTCTCCCCACGGCCGCATCTTCCCCTCCCATCTTTATTAGGATTTGACTTCTATATTGAGTCTTGATCAGACTTCTGTTTGTTATGCTTTCAATCAATGATAATTTCAAGGTTAATTTATTCAGGTATGAACTATTAAGTTAATCAGTTGTATCCTCTTCTAATGTTAACACTATTTAGCTTTGTTAAAAGTGGTAGCCATGCACCATCCTATATATTTTGACAACTCAATTTCCCAGCAAAGATATTCTGGCTGCTTTACAATCAGGCCTCCACGGTGATTATTTTTAGGTCTTGCTTTCGACAGCGCATGCACTTTATGAACTCTTACTTGCGAGAGATATTGCATTCTACAAGGGGCTTGCAGCCTGTCCATTGCCTAACATTCATTGGCTTCATTCTTACTGTTATTTGGTGCCTACCAATTGGCCAGATTGTGCAGACTTCACTTCTTTCGGCTGGAGCATGGACCAAATACTGATTGCTTCAGCCCGATTGCTGTCCTTTCACCGATTACGCTGTGCTAGAGGTACTATTTTTCATTTTTTTTCTTCCCTATCATCCTTGTTGAACCTCTTGCCATTTGTAGCCATGTTTTACTATGCCATACGCAATTCAAATAAACCGTTTTCTCCTTTGAAAAGGATTTTATCTGCTTTTATTGTGACAAAAGATGTTATCTGCTTCCAGAAGTATTTTCATAAGACATTGACATGGGTGCAATTGCTTTCTTTAAGTGATAGGATTTTTTGCCAAATGCCACATTTGTTTCATTTTCACACATGAGGACATTAACTGATTTGCGGAGTATCACAGGGGTGTTGTGCAGAGGGCTAACAGGCATCGGGAAAGCAAATAGATCTCGCCTTTGAGACAATTGGCTCTTCGATGGTCTTTATCAGCATGGGCATTGCTGACTCGGGCAATGATTTGTAGCCATGCTGTATAACAATAATAAAGGAACCATGATGCATCCAGCACTAATGTTGTTTAAAAAATGCATTCGCCCTGGCTGTGTCTTGGTGCTTTTTTAAAAAGAGTTTTAGCCACACTGCAAAGCATCCGCACTGCTGTACAACATGTCTACAAAACATTGGCAAAGACAGTAGCTCTCATAAGTGAGACCTATTGGCTTTGCCAATGCTAGTTTTCCTTATCTTTTTCAGATAAAATATGTTCAGCAGCATCTTGCAAAATTCTTCCATCGTACATGTTTTACTTGTTACCCATTACACTATTACAGACTCCACAGGGAGCTGGTTAAGATTTACTATTTCAACCACTAAGTCTCATATTTTACTTTTGACACATTGATTTTTGGTTAAGGCAGCATTAGTCTTTCTGTCCCTTACTCTCCCCACTCCAGACATGTGCATTAATGGGGTAATATTTACATTTCTGAATTTCTAATTCACTGGGCTATTACCTATCTCAACTTAAACAAGTGGGAAATTTCTTCTTGTACTCATTGCTGGAATACAGATAGAACACCACCAACACCTTTCCCATAAAGGAAGTTTTTCTCAGGTCAGTCTACCCAAGCCACATAGCTATAGTTTGAAACCATAGCATTATAGCGATTGGTATATGAATAATGTCATACAAGCACTTCACTGGTAGGTTTTGTAAATAGCCTTCCCTTTTTCTATTTCTAAGTAGTTCAAGATTGCGGTTTGATTTCTGAATTAAAACTATATCCGGAGCCTATAAAGCCAAGTTATTCAGGATTTTATTTGCTTTGACATAATGTTCAGTCGTAACAGACAGATTTGCTTTACAGCTTTGGTATATTACTTACTTTTCACTTTTTCTACAACACCAATTTGGTTCTTACCAACTGCTTTTCTTAAACATTTATCATGATACAGGTTTTATTTTCGTGCTGCTTCCTTCGGACATTGAAACTAAGCACTAACTATAACCCAAACTGAATAAGGTCCATGAAAGGGTAACCAGATTACCCAAGAAACAAAACTACTGGTTAAGCTTTACACCTCCGACCCTGTTGGCACCACTTTGGATGCAAGCTTCTTTAAATGGAAGATACTGTTCACATCAGGGAAACCCATATCCCTTAAGCTTCTTTTATTTTTTCCACATGTTCCCAAGCTCATATTTTACTACAAGCCTCACCATTTCTTCCAACTATGCCTATCTCACCTAACCCTCCCCACCTTCCCTTCATAGAGGAATGTTGTTATTTTAAAGTGTTGATCTCTCATCTTTTATGAACATCTTTTCACTCTTTTCCTTTTTATTGTTGGGCTTGCATAGTTGAAGTTTAAAATAGACATCAAAACCCTCTTCATCTTGGACTCTTAAATCTATATAAATATTTTTTAATGCATAATCACCTAGTTGAAATACTTCTTTTGACTTACTATCACCTTACATACCAGCCTTTCCTTTAAGAGACAAACATGTTTGTTTCTAAATTGGCCAATTTGGACCCGTGATTCTTCTCTTACTATTTTTAGGTCTCGCTCTGAAAGCCAGCACTTTAGCGCTGGCTCTGAGCGAGACGTTTTGTAGTGGGCTTGCAGAAATGCAACCACAGCTTTTTGGCTGGCATCGAGTGTGCGGTTACGCGCACAATGACGAGCAGAGGCGCCATATGGCTTTCCTCTCTCGTCATGGTGCGCGCACATCGCACACCATTTGCCAGCCTGCTTTCACTTTTGCCTTGTAGCCGTGCACGTGCACAGCTGCTGCTCGCACTCCCTCCTCCCTTCTCCCCCTCCCTTCTCGCCCAGCCCTTCTTGTCACCTCGGCTTGCACTCACCCCTCCTTTCTCACCTTTCGGCCGCTTTGATGTTCTCAGTGAGCCGCGCGGCCAATGCTTGTTTCATAGAGGGATGTGTTTTCTAATTGCAGCGTTACTTCTGCTTTGGGGTCATGGAGACAGCACCTGAAGGACAAGGTTAGGCTTATAACTTTCCCTGCCCTGGCCGAAGATGATATCTTTCCGGGCGCCAGAGTCCCGAAATTCCCATTAGGACAGCAGCCCTGTTTTGACAACTCTTTTTTGTTTCTCTGAACAAAAGTAGGGGTGCTTCAAGCATTCTACTGCATTCCTCCTCCCGTTTTTTTCCTCCCCATTAGGACCCGAGGCCTTTTCTTTCCCATAAGACCCAGAGGAGTTCGCTTCTCAAAGCGGGGCAGTCTAAGGTGAGGCTGAGCTTTTCAGAAGAACTTTAGCTCCTGTTTCAGTTTCGTCAAATTAATCATGAAGCCGCTGCAAAGCAGATCGCCAGAGAGAGGGACTGGGCAGAATGGAGCACCCATGGCAAATTTCAGGCATGCCTGCTACCTATCTTGTATTTGTACAGTGTTCTGTTAATGTACCTCAAAATAGAGGTCTAGTATCTCAGTGAGGAGGGAATTCTCCATGATAAGAGTTTCAATAACAAGGAAATATGTTGATGCTCATTTATTTGCTCATTGTCTTATCCAGTCACATTCTGGGAAGTCCCAGGTTCTGTACAGGGCACAAGTCCTAAACAAGCATTGGCATAGCCAATAGGTCTCGCTTTGGGACCTTATAAGTATTTAGTTATGCAGCACAATATCTTTGGTGCAACAACATTAACTGTTGCATGGTTAAACACTTATAAGGTCCCAAAAGCGAGACCTATTGGCTATGCCAATGCTTGTTGGTACATAACTTTTTCACTGTAGAACTTAAAGCACAGGCAATCCATTTATCTTTTGCTTTTCATCCAATTTGAATCTAAGGATGTGGACTGTACAAGTTCTGTGAATTCCACTGCATCTTTGAGGAAATTAATAGACTTAAGTTATGTCCCATTTCGAAGTGTCAATCTCAAATATAGGAATGATTTCAGCTTTGTCATTGCTTCAGCGACATGTTAGTGGTTGATAGGGTTGTCGTCTTTTGTTTTAGAACTATTTTGTCCTGAGTTTTTTGTTCACTGACTGAGTTTGTCTGTGGATCAGAAAATAGGTGTCCTGTGAGCATGGTTGATTTGAAGCATATTTAAGTAATCGCCGATATTCCCTTTTAAAAAAATTTTAAAATCAGGGCAACCACATTTTTCGCTGCGATTCCAAAAAATCTCACCTTTCTTCTATCCCTATCCTTTTGTTCAGTGTTTCTCACTGTCAGGTGTTCCATTTTTCTTATTACATTACTATTTGCATGTTTTTTCTTCCACTTTTTATTTTTCTCAATAGCCTAATATTCTTCAAATCAGCTGCATCAGTATGTCCTGATATGTATAAGATGTTCTTTCAGCTTCTATAACCCAAATATCTGGAAGCAGTATGTGGTAGAAAATGTAGATTACATAAAAAAGCCAAGTAAGTCAAACTAGACACACAACAATCAATCCCTCAGCTATTTGGATCATGTGAGTGATGCATTGATGTAGAGACTACCAGCCTGCTCTCCCCAAAATGGAGGTTCAGGTAAGACTCTTCTCTTTTCTGTGACTGATTATTAAACCGTTAGCATTTCTTGTATCAAGCCTCAGGCTATGCTGGAATCATAACAGGTATCATACTGTTGCAGATACACTGAACAGACACTGTAGTACAACAAGACTGACCGAGCATTACAGCCTCACTGGCATGACCCGGGCCACTCACCACACAACTCAAGTGACCTGAAGGGGTACCTGAAGTTTACAAATACTCACACCTATAATTGCTGCAAATAATTCCCCACTGGCTAAACATTATAAATTACAGTTCACCAATCCATTTTTTGATAGCTCCCTATGCAACAGAGCTGCTGAGTAACCTTTAGCCAAAAAAACCAAAGACTCTCAAATTTGTAAGAGCAATCAATTTCAGGAGTGAAAATTGAAAAACATCTGCACTATATGAAGCAAAACCATTTCATATATCATAAACTAGTAAATCTTCCATTGATTTGCAGTCTTCACAGCTGAATTGTCAACATGGTCCGTCTGAGACAAAAAAAAATACACGTCTCTTGGCTATTTAAGACTGTTAAACTGTTAATAAGCTACTTCATAACGATGCTTTAGAAAACTCCACTTTGCAGCAACAGCTTCTACTTGTCATACAACAAACTTCACAATCGTGATGCTTTTTTGTGGCATTAAAACGTTACATGTAAAACATTTTGTCTTTCTCGCTTGTCCCTCAGGATGTCAAACAAACAACCGAAAACTACTGGAGGTCAGCAAAGAAGCATGGATTTGAGAGAACACTTGCCAGAAGCTTTTTGTCTCAAGAAATCAGTTACAAAGGGTTTATTAGGAGCATTGACTGAAAACGTGGTAGTCTGATCCATGGAGCACACATATTAAGTTGGCCCTACACACTTGTCTTACTGAAGGTCACAGAGCTCCAGTTAAATATCAATGAGGCATTAGAACATGCCAACCCAACTGAATGCAAATCCCTGCTCAAACCCCAATTGCTGATTGATCACATAAAATATTCTTATATTGTGCAAATTTGCAGTGCCATGCAAGAGTTCAATGGATGTATGCTCCCTAAGCAATTTAAGGGAAAAACATAATATATTTGAATGACTGCTTAATGGATTTTTAAGCATCCTACCAACCCATCTTGGGCTTAAGCAAATACAACGCCACTGATCTCTTAGGGATATCAAACAAGTTTTACTGATTTAAGAAGGTTCTCCATGAGCTCAACCATCAAGCATACCTTTAATTTGAGCACCTAGTAAAGTGGTGTATCAATGCAAATTCAACAATTATCATTAATAATGAACAACAACCTAATGGGCCTGCCACTCACCATTTCTCAGAATTTTTTTAACTCCTAGAATGATGCAAACATCTTGCCAAAATTGTTTAATATTTTGCTGCTTTAACCTGCACATAAACATGATGTCTTTCAAAGTAGCAAAATAATTACTCAACATGATCACTAAAGTGCAGTTATATCTAGCACCTGGCATTCGAAGCAGACTAGTCAATGATTTTATCACCCTGCAGCAAACTTCATCTGACCGTGCTACAGTCACATCAATGTAACAAAAACAGTTGCAATCTTAGTCACAACTGAAACGTTTGAAATTACTCTGATTATTTTATTGGTGAGAATTTTTACAGCTTATGGCACCCAGACAGCCTTTACATAATTTTGATGCTTCAGTCACACAAAATCCCTTGCACTTAATGATTGAATTAGGGGAAAGAGCTGGCGCTTCCAGCTGCAAGTGAGAAAGACCTCCCTCATTTACCACCCCCTTCAAGAAAAAAATGGGGACATCAGAATGCTAACCTCACCCAGTGCATGTGCTTTAGTCCAGATGAAACATGAAATGTTGAGAGAATAGTGGGCCAAATTCTGAAATACTTTGAAGCTTGGAACTTCCTGGCTTTTTGTCTACCAAAGATCTTGAAGTGAAGCTACATTTAACATCCATGGAAGTTCTCTCTTTAATAAGTTCTACCTCCAGTTCTTGCTTCCCTGTTCCTATAGACAAAAATTTGCAGGAAGAACAACAACCAGAAGATGGAAACAAAAGCAATCAGGAGCGATAAATACTTGAATGGTACATTCCCCAAGCCCCAATCAGATTTCATATTCCGTTGGCAAAGGTTTAATCATTCTATTTATTTGTGGTTTTATCAAGTACAGACTAAGTAGAGACAACGTCAGGGCACTGTACGTTTTGAGACATTTTGTAGACATTTGGAAGATAACAAGCCAACACTGTATCCAGGCAACATTATATCTATGAAGTGAACAGATTAATAAAGAACATCAACATTTTAAAAATATTCCAATTGCTTATTCAGGATACACGTGGGCTAAGATTACTCCTTAGTGTGTGATTTTTGCATATTTACATTCAGGATAGTGGTGCACGAGGATTTTAGGGTGTGTTGCCCATATGTGGTTGCCAGTACTTTTCTGAACATGACAAAAAATGCTGTTCTCATTTAAAGTGACCTAATGAACTTTTAGCAAAGCCAAGCATCTTTAAAGTATCGTACTTACAGAAAAATGTTGTGGTGATCTAATGGTCCTGAGTTAAGCAGCAATGTATTCAAGAATCAGCTTAGCGAACTAGGTTACTCTTGTTGTGGTTGGTGCAATTACTTATCTCTTGGATGATTTTTTTTTTTTTGTCAAATTCTTTTTATTAATATATTTTGCACAAAATGTTATACAGCGTATGTTAGGCAGTCATAATACATGGAAAGAATTCGGTAGGTACAGATATCCGCATTAGGTGGCTAAAACAGAGGAACACAGTTTCATATAATCTCGATACCTTCCCCACCTTTGCATTGGCACTCGAGGTAACTACATCAGTATAGCACGTAGGTTCAAAGCGAACTCTTGTAGGGGGACCCCTTGTACCTCTCTCAGTCACAATCATAGAGGACAGTATATGTCGAATGCACCTTAACGGCCCTTTGGCATCTAAAGGGTAGCTTCCTTGACTGCTGCTGTAGAGTAACAAGAAATTAGAAAGAGAGACAGAAAGAAAACAAAGTACACCCAAAAAAAAATAAAAAAAAATTAACCTAACAACAATAACGCCCAGGGAGGCTAGAGACTTCTGATTGTTAATATAGTAGGGGGGTTGGTGATCAGCGTCAGATGGGGGCGCCCCACGACCAGCGCGGAACGTCCTCTCCACCCGGTGACCAAGGGGGGAGGGCCGGCCCAGCTCATGTTGCTCAGATCAGAAAGAGGTGTAAAGCTCTGAGTCGTGGGCTACAGGCAAATAGAGGCAAACCCTCCGATAAATAGCTAACCAAGGGGCCCCAGATATAATCAAAACCCTTCCGGGAGTCATCAGCTATATCGGTTAGGCGCTCCATCGTCAGAGCTCTCCATAGGCGCGCGTGCCATTGGGTGAGTGAAGGGGCCTCGGTTTTCTTCCATGCCGCTGCTATAGCCATTTTTGCGGCACCCAAGCACACCCATAGGACCGATCGATCCGCATGCGTCTGGTATTTGAGTAGCGGGTCTCGGAGGCCTAGGAGCACATGTTCTACAGAATCCCCTATAGGGTATCCCAGAATGAGCTTTATGTGGGCCAAGATTTCCTTCCAGAAGGTTTGGATAACCGGGCAATCCCACCAGATATGTTTAAAATCACCTAGGAGGCCACAACCCCTCCAGCAGCGATCGGAGGTGTTCGGGAAGATAGCATGTAATTTGTGAGGGTGAAGATACCAGTCATATAGTGTTTTATAGTGAGCTTCTCGGAGGTGCATTGATCTGTTGAATTTCCCTATGTCCCTATAGAGGGATTCCCATTGTTTTTCCGACGGTGGTGTTCCCAGCATGTTGCCCCAAAATGTTCTGTGTCGCTGTGTGGTGTTAGGGTGAGCAGTAGCTTATATAAGAAGGAAATGCAACCTTTGGCCGTCATACCGGATTGAACAAATTTTTCTATGGGGGAGTAATCCCTGGTGGCGGCTTGCCTTATATGGGGTTGTTGAACCCAATGAATTAGCTGCGTGTAGTGAAAGCTTTCGGTGCGGGGAGATGAAATTGGTTCATACAGTCGTGGAAGGAGCGTATTTTGTCCCCCTGAAACAGATCTGAGATCATTCGGCAGCCTCCCTTATTCCAGAGGTCAAAGGGTCCTTCCTGAAGAGCTGGGGGAACTCTTTAGTGAAGTGGATGGGGGTATAGGGGAGGGGAACGAAGTCATGGGGAGAGATTTGGTGACTGCGTCCCACACATGAAGAGTGGTAGAGGTAGGGACACTTAAATACGCATTTAGAGGTCTATCTGATTTGTGTCTCCAAGGGAGATCCCAGATAGTTCTGCCTGTCACCTGTCTATCTATGTGGAGCCACAGTTTGTCGGACTCTCTCAGTGACCATTCGCTCAGCACCCGCAGTTGCGACGCCCTATAGTATGTTAGAAAGTCCGGGAGGGCCAGGCCTCCCTTGTCCCGAGGTCTCGTCAGTAAATGATGGGACAGGCGCGCTCGCTGTCCTTGCCAGATGAATTTAAGGAGCATAGATTTCAATTCAGGGAATAAAGTTCGGTCAGGAACAATGGGGAGACCCTGGAAGAGATAGAGGAGGCGGGGCAGTACGTTCATTTTAATTGTGTTGATCCTGCCTATCCACGAGAGATATGCAGCACTCCATTTTTTAAAATCGGTTTTTAGTTGGCGGAGGAGGGGCGGAAAATTAGCCTGATATAGGTCAGGGAGTTTGGGAGTGATTCGGACCCCCAAGTACGTGATAGACTTTTAGCCCAGTGAAAAGGAGAGGCCTCTTCAAGCACCACTTGAGTCCTCCGGGGTAAGGTCAAGTTCAGAAGAGATGATTTGGAGGGGTTTATTTTAAATCCTGAGACCGTCTCAAAATGTAGTAATTCCTGACTAATTGCTGGAAGGGAGACTGCCGGGTTGGTGACCGGAAGAAGAATATCGTCCGCGAATAGGGCAATTTTGTGGTCGTCCGTCCCGAAGGGGATTCCGGTGATCGCCTGATTGGCGCGAATATGGGCTGCAAAAGGCTCTATGCTAAGGGCAAAAAGTAGTGGGGATAATGGGCAGCCCTGTCTGGTCCCCCTTGTCAAATTAAAAAGTCCGAAGCCACTCCATTCACCACCACTCGTGATCTAGGTGCTTTAAAATTTGCCTGAACCATATTGATAAAGGGCTCACAGAAGCCAAATCGGCGCAGAGAGAGCACTAGAAAAGACCAGTCAACTCGGTCAAAGGCCTTCTCTGCGTCGAGTGATAGCAGTGCTGCCGGGATTTGTTTCTTTTGGGCCTTATCAATGAGGTGGAAAATTCGTCGAAGATTGTCATGCGTTTGTCGGCCCTTGATGAACCCCGATTGGTCGGCATGAATAAGATTAGGAAGTATGGTCTCGAGGCGGGTGGCAAGGATTTTGGAGTATAATTTGGCATCAAGATTGATTAGGGCAATGGGTCGGTATGAGGAGCAGCGTTGGGGGTCTTTCCCCTGCTTGAGAATGACAGAGAGCAGAGCTTCTCCCATAGTTGGTGAAACAGCTTTTTGGGAGGCAATAGCATTAAATAAATGAGTCAAGTGGGGGCTGAGGTCGGCCGCGAATGTGCGATAAAACTGGGCTGTGAACCCGTCGGGCCCTGGTGCTTTGCGCAATTTAAGGGAGTCGATCGCTGCTTGGACTTCTTCTATAGTGATTGGCGTCCCTAAGCGGTCGTTGGTCAAGGCAGGGACCTGGGGGAGGGCTAGGTCGGCAAGGTAGTGCAGTTGGTCGCTCTCATTGAGGGCGTCAGCCTGATAGAGTGTGTGGTAAAATGTGTGGAACGCCCGTGCTTTCCCTTCCTCACTTATGTAGGTCGTGCCCTGTTCATCCGTAATGTGTTTAATGAACTCTTTCTCTGGTTTAACCCGCAGTTGTTTAGCAAGCAGGGTCCCCACTTTGTCCCTCTCCTCGTAGCTTCGGGCTTGAAGTCTGAGAAGTGTTTTCTCAGCTCTGTTAGTGTATATGGCGTTGAGTTTCCCTCTGATGGCTGTAAGTTTCCGCAAGGAGGGGGCTGACGGTGTGGTTTTATGTGTTTTCTCAGCGTCAGCAAGCTGATGTTCTAAGTCGAGGCGCTCCTTAGTCTGGAGCCTTCTAAGGGAGGTAGCTAGAGAGATGCAGTGTCCCCTGATGTGTGCCTTGAAAGCGTCCCAAGTTGTCGACGGGGAGGTGTCTGCCGGGTCGTTAAGAGAGAAAAATCTTTGATTGCCTTGCGGAGCTCGTCTCGATGTAAGCGATCTCTGCCTAAAAAGTCAGGGTAGTACCATCTAATCAAGTTGGAGCGTGGAGTCGGCCAGTCCAGGAGACAGGTCAATGGGGCATGGTCAGAAAGGGCCATGGGTAGAAGCAGGGAGTTTGTGACTGTGTGGATGAGTGATTGGCTTATGAAGGCATGGTCAATCCGTGAATATGATTTGTGCACGTGGGAGAAGAATGTAAAATCTTTCGTTGTCGGATTGAGGCGGCGCCATACATCTATCAGTCCCAACTGTTGCATAGTAGTCTTAAGTGTAGCAGGGAATACCCCTCTCCCCGTTCTATGGCCATGTGAGGAATCCATTACGGGGTCCCAGACGAGGTTGAAATCTCCCAGAATAATTAGGTCCCCCACTGCGAAGCTCACCAGTGTATCCAAAAAGTAGAGAGAAAGTCAGCCTGGCCAATGTTGGGGCGTAGATGGAGGCTATAGTACAAGGCCTGCCCATCAGCGTGCCTTTGACCAAGATAAATCTGCCCTCTTTATCCTTCTGAGTGGCCTCATGTAAGAAGTGGGCTGAGGTGTGGAATATCAGAGCAACCCCGTTGCGTTTCGTATGATTAGTAGCCTGATATATGTGGGGGAATCGTCTATGTTTGAGTCTACTCTCTTCCTCCCGCTTTATGTGGGTTTCCTGAATCGCTACTACCTGTGGGCAGTGGTCCCCCAGAAACTTCCAGAAGCGCTGTCGCTTATTAGGGGAATTAAGACCCCTGACGTTCCACGTGAAGAGCTTAACCCCCATGACCCGTGCCCTGATCAAGAAAGCCTAGTCGAATCCCCCCCGTCCCTCCCTCCCCCCCCAGATCAAATGCCGCGCTCCCTGGGTAAAAGAAAATACAAAAAAGTCAAACATATTAAGTAATACAGGTGATGAAACCTGTATGTAGTTTAATGCAGGACGAGACTCCTGCATCTGTAGGTAGTTGATGGGGTGAGACCAAACCCGCACCGAAAGGCCCGCTTTTTCAATAGAAAATCAACGTCCCATAAATTTGCAGGCAACTGGAAACATTAGAGGCGCTCTTAAGCAAATCTGTGGTCATAGTTCGAGCAGTCAGTTTACATTAAGAGCTAAAGAGCGCAGCCAAACACCGGGGCGCCCAGTGAGGCCAGTCCGCTGCGCCCGAAGAACTGCTTCACTGATATGGATAGACAGTGGAGGTCCGTATAGTCCTCTCATGGTGTCTTCTTGCCCGAGGTCGATGCCACCTGCCAGGCTCCCTGATCGTCTTGTGTCTTCCTCCGCCGTCTGGAGCCATCTGCGTTTGTCGGGCCTGTCCGTGGCGGTGAATAGGCAAGTCCCAATAGGTTCGCCGCTTCCTCTACTTCAGTGAAGTGGCGCTGCTTGTTGTCGTAGAAAAAGGCGAGACCGAAAGGGTAAGTCCATCTATATTTTATCTGTTTCTCACGTAGGGCAGTAGTGATAAGGCGAAACTGCTGACGTCTCATCAACGTGGCCTGGGCAACATCCTGGAACAAGGTGCATGAGCTTCCTTGAAACTCGACCGTGTCCCGCCCCGAGCCCTACGAATCACCAATTCTTTGGTTTTAAAGGAGGCGAATTTGGCCAAAATATCTCTTGGACGTTGTGTCTTGCCCTGTTGCACTGGACCGACTCTGTGGACTCGCTCTAGATGGATCGGTGGCCCGTCGTCTCCTATAATACTGGTGAAGAGGTCCGTCATGAATTGCTCCAGGTTAGCCCCCTCACGTCCTTCCTCTAGGCCCCGGACCCGGATATTTTCCCCGTCTAGAACGGTTCTCTAAGTCCTCGCATTTCATAAGGGCTGCGTTCAATTGAGCGGTGATGGCGTCGGAGCTGTCTTCCAGCGGTTGTAGTCGGTCTTCCAAGTTCTGGCATTTTGTTTCGAGGTCAAGGGCGCGGGTCCCCACCGAGTCCACATCAGCCCTGATATCGCTAAGTTTGAGGCTCATTTCTGATTTAAAGGCATCAAGAGAGGCGGTGATATCTGCTTTGAGGTCTGCACGCAGTTCATTCTTAAAGTCGCGCAGTGTTGCTAGTAGGTCGTCCCGAGTGAATGCCATTTCTCCCGTCGCTGGACTGCACCCCTGTTCTGCGCCGTCTGCCGCACCGGAGGCTCCAAAGTAGCTGGAGACTTTATTTGTTTGGGATTTTTTGGGAGGCATATGGGCAGATGTGGGTTATCGTGGTTGTCCCAGGCCGTCTGCAGGACTGCTGTGACCCGCAAAAGGACTACACTGTGCGTGCTGAGTGGGAGGCTCTCACTGGTTGGAGCTCCTTTGAACCCTATTGTGCACTCCTCCGCCTATCAGGAAGCTGTCAGCCGGGAGACTCCACGATATGCTGGGCCCCTCAGAGATCCAGTGACAGGCCTGTGGTTGTCACGGGAGCCCCAGCCGCCATGTTAGGGTCAGGCACGAGGAGTCAGGCAGAGCCCAAGCAAGCCGGTCCAAAGCGCTTGAAAAGCCTTCGCGCTCTTCTCCAGGGCCCCTCAGGTACTCCCGCCATAGCGCAGCCCCCGGGGGCAGTGACAATGTCCCGATGAGCCCCCAGGTCTGCGACGCTGAGTCAGGGTCAGGCGCACCCTCCGAGAGCCGCTGGCCACCGGTATCTCCCAGCGCTCAATCTTGCCACCAGGATTCCAAGTCGCTCGCGCCTGCACCTACTTATTCGAGGAATGAGTATGTCGCCTCCGTCGACAGCCGCGCTCCGGGAGATCTTCTGCGGCGGCCGCCAATATGTCACGATCAGCAGCTCATCCGTGTCACAAATCCCCCGTATTCTACGGGGCCGCCGATGTTGCTGGAAGTGGGGACCGCATCGGAGTTGAATGGAGGTAGTGGCTCCACTATGTAGCCCCAAGTGAGAGATCCGACTAGATCGTCAGTGGGCCGCCATGTTGGTTGAGAGGCAGCCCCTGGGCCCCAGTCGCTTCGGAAGGGATCTATCGGACCTCCGCGCGCCTCAGCGTGTCTCATGTAGGCGCTATCGGGCCGGCATCCGAGTGTGTCACATAAGGCCTGTGGGCTCCCTGGGGGACATCTAATTGCTCGTGATAGCGAGCCACGGTGCGGGAGCCGAGCCGGTTCACGTCCGCGCGGCCATGATGGTTGGCCACGCCCCCTCTTGGATGATTTTTAAAACACATCAGCATCAGTTTACCATTCAGTTCACTCACAAGGCCTTTTTCTAGTCTGTTCATTCGAATTATTATTTTAAGCAGAAGTATATTTTAAGTACATTTTGTTTCATCTCTTTTAAGGTCTGGCTTGGCAGCTCAGCTGTCTGCAAGAAAATTTGCTACCAACTATTGGAGAATTTCACTCTCACTTCATGTGACTGGCTATTTGGTTTATCATTCCGCTATCTATGAAGTGTTTCCATTGGAATGCACAAGGGAATATTTTACAATTAAAAAATGCATTCAGTCCTTTTTCTTAAATTTTTCTCTCTTCTCGGTTAGGTCTCCTTCTCACCCCTTCCCCCATAGCAGAGTCTGAATCATGTTGGGGCTGATTGCCTTTACTTGGGGTAACATTATGGCTCTATTTTTCTCGGTCCCTGGAGATGGATCCACTCTTTTGTACATGGCGATCTGTCAATTATCATTTTTTCTAAATCTTGCGGATTTCCCCTATTATCTAATTCCTTAGGGTTACTGTAGTCTCATGTTTCCCTGGTTATGCTGTACAACTCTCCAGTGTTTTACTCGCTTAACTGAGTACATAATTCCACCGATTTCAATATCTGAACCTTTTTATTCTCCAAACTGCTCTAAATTAGACCAATTGAGGCTGTGCAATATCGATGGATGAATCTGTGTCGTCTGCCTCCCCCTTCAATTACCGTATCCTTATTTTGCAGGAGCTCAGCATACTATTGCACAATATGGGGCAATTCATGGGGACGATTATAAAACAGTAATATTTGTAGTCTGTTGTCTTTATTTGAGAATGCATTCCCTTTCTTTTCTTATCAAGCTTAGGACGTTGAGTTACTATTAAAAAAAATGCTCCGATTGCTTTAATTCTATTGTCTCTTCGCTAATACGCCAATTATTGTTTGAATATTTCTCTTAAATCTTCTTTCTTTCCTTAATTTATGCTTAAAGAGCAGTATAGCTTGCTGGAGTCCTTGCTCTCCACCATTTAGGCCGTGCTTTCAGTATACCAAGCAGTGTCTTACAAAGGTTTGGTTGTTCGTATCCTTGTTGCACAGCTATTAAAACCTGCTACCGTAGGTCAAAATACTTGTGATCTTACTGTGCTCAGGCAAGTATGTTGCTCTTTGTGCTCTCATAGAAGCCTAAGGTCAATGCTTTTTTTTGAGAGCCCGTGGCGCCTCTCAGCGTCCATCTGTCAGCAAGCTAACAGTCTCTCAACACTGTCTAGCCACTGAGGTTTCCAGAACGTTGCTAGGGCTTTTTCTCAAGGGATCAGGATTGTCAGATTGATTTTCCGAATTGAGCTTCAGGAGACTTCCTTCAGCTCCTTCAACATGGTAAGGATGGGGTTCAGGTGGGCTCCATCAGCACTCCTGCTCTTGTTGCACTTAGTATCCTCACCAGACCCGCCTCACCCCCTCCACCAGGGCCTGGAACCATATCACTGTTTGGAATCGCAGTGTGGTTCTATGGCAGACAGTGAAGTCAGCAACACTTCTGTTCTGAACTTCCCAGCTTCAATTTAACAGTCAAATTTCTATCAAGCCGACAGGACAAATGCGTCCTGTTTATGGCATTGCCATAATTTTGAAAGTGGAGATGCCAGGAGCTCAAGCATCTCATGGCAGCCGGCTTCTTTGAAAACCTGATGAAAGACCTCAGAAAGGTTGAAAAATAAAAGTGATAAGTATCCCTTTAGAGCGAGTAGTACTGACTCCAATATCTCAGGCACACTGAATAAGAGACCTCTCAATGTACTGACAAGAGTAAAAATGCCCACAAAGTTTAGCTAGCAATAACATACCTGTAAATAGTAGCAAACAATACAGAAAACAATCAAACAAAAAAAGGAATGCAACAGAAGAATATTGATACAAACCAAATTAACTTAAATCCAGGGATATTGATGAGGCTTCATGCAGCATGCAACAAAAGACCTCTATCATATAAAAACACACCAAGCGCATCTGAAGACAAAGGATAAGCATCCTGAGAAGACTGCAGGTAGAAACTTCAATGAAATAAAAGACATGCGATGACTTGGTTTCATGATAAAGAAAAGATATTCCCTTAAAGAGGAGCCAGATTACCCCCCCCCACCAGACTACACTACCTACGCTCTGCAAAATAGTTCAAGGTTTCGACCCCTATATCTTTCCACAGACTCGCAGCGAATTGAAAGATTCTAGCTGTAAGAAACAAATAATCCCCAAAAATTTGTCAGACCAGATAAAACTAAGAAAGGACATAAGTCAGCTGAATTAAGTGCCAACATGAGCATTAAAAACACAGATTAAAGAGAAACATTCAGGAATAGTGCGTTGAAGCTCATTCATAAAGAAGCCACAGAGGTTAAATCCATACCAAAGAACATGTTGAAAACTCTGAATATTTAAAAAGAGTAGTGTGATGGTGAGACAATAGCCCAGACTGAAGAATATGTTGGGGAGCTGGAATCGCATTATAAAAAGAGTCCATATAAAGAGCCTTGAACGCAAATGTGAGGAGATGAAATATAAGGCTGGCAAAGATTCTAGAAGGCGCCGAAGGTGCAGCAGAAGGAGAGGCCTTAATCAAATGGATTGCCTAACAGAAATAGAGCTAAATCCTGATCTACTGTCAATTGCTAGAGTACACACGATTCTGTATGCCACCCCAAAAACAGGCTCTCCACCCAGAATGGTTACAGTATATTTTCAAGACTACCTCACCAAGAACAAATTCTGTCTAAAGCGCACGCAAGACGAAGAATTATTCTTCAGTTGGACACTCCTCGATATTTCTGGACTACTCATTTAGTACGGGTAAGCAACTTGGAGAAATGAGATCATGCTAATACAATTTTTTTAAAGGGTATCCTTACTTCTCCAGTAGCCGTGATCAGCCTGAAAACTGTGTGGAAGGGTAAATGCACATCTTTTATGAGCCAGAAGAGGCCCACGATTTTAAGGTTCAGAAAAGGAAGGAAAATATTCATTGACCACTTTGGTCTAGAGCAGGCCAGATGTAGACATTAATCAGAAGAAATATGACCCTTGGTGTGCAACAACTAAGCCACTTGCAGAGAAATACCGTTAAGGGCATTCCTATAGAAGAGGATGTGAGTAAATGTAAGATGCCTAGCTAGGTTTCAGCACGCGCTAGTACTAACCGTACAAAAGGCAGAAAGTTGACAACTGAAGAGAGAAATTGAAAGGGGATCTAAATGCATACACCCAGCAATATTAGGTAAAATAACAGCTTGCACATTTGAAACCAAGTATAGTCTTTTTGCAAGAAACAAGGGTTTCTTATAAGGATTATAATACTTTTTTTCGCTTATGGGCCAAATCATTTTATGCTACCTCTCAATGGCTTCGGGAAGGGAGCTGCAATACTGGTGTTTGATTCCTCTCTCAAAGCTTTTTGCAGTAATGTAGATACCAATTTAAGAGGAGTTATTTTTTTTAACAGTTGTTTTTATTAGAATGAAAAGCAACAGCAGTCACATATAGATCAGCAATCATTACATATTGTGTCTATAAAGTTTACCAATCAAAGGTTCGTTTAAGATGAGTTATTATTGAAGTCATGATATGTACTCTGAAATTAATTATCTCATCAGTAAATGACCCCAACGAAGATCTACCTTTGCCCTGAGAAGCTTAACAGCTCCAGGTAACATCAATATATTGTTGGAAACTAATTGTACCATCTGTCTGCAATTAGATACCACCAATAATGGCCACAGGTTCGAAATATAATAATAACACTATCGGAGTCTCTTGACATTTCTGACTCCTGGAGAAGGCAACATCCTCAGGGGAGTCTACTCCTTCTATATCTCAGTCCATCATCAATATTTAAGCACTGTTTTTTTTCTAATTAGTTGTGCCATTTTAGAATATTTATAGGTCAAATATCACTCAATCGGGGTTTCAGATCATGTCCCTGTGGCTTTTGATTTAAAGTCAATAAATGATGCACAGAATAAACCACAATGGACATTTCACTGTGCCCTTCTGCAGGATATTTACAGCAAAGGAGATTAAGGTTTTTGTTAAAAAGATTCCTGGAGAATAGCATCCAGTCAACCTCCGACAGTATAGGTTGAAATGCAATAAAGCCCTCCATCCAAGACTTTACTATGCAATATGCAGCCCAAAAACTACAATGTGCATCAAAACCTGAGACAGAGCTTAGTGGCAAAATAGTGGCCATGGGGAAAAACAAATTCAATTTAGTCAAATCCAGAACCCACAACACCATACCATATGGGGTGAATTAGCCCTTATTTGGTCTCAAATTAGAGTAATGTATACCACAGAGCCAACCAACAACTTATATCATTTAGTTATACCTGTATGAGCATGGGAGCAAAGTTAGATCACCTCTTAGCTGTGCAGCCCGCCAGGCTGTTTACTGGATTCTAGATCATGAAGGAAAACACGGCTTAACCACGCCTATGATTATCAAAGTTTTCTCAAAATACTATACAGATCTATATTCCACCTCAACAGGTAAACATATTGAAATACTGGCCTCGACGAAATAACTCTGTCCATCCGTACGCAAGCCCAATAGGATACTCTCCAGTGACTTTAGAAGAGCTCCGGGACACTATTAAATCTGCTCTGCTGAGTAAATCAGACAGGATGGATGCAATAGCTATGACATTATATAAACAGTGACTCAATGCAATATTTAACTGAGCAATGACTCACGCTTTCTGCAATCTCACCCAAATAATGGTCTTCTTTAATAAAGATAAATTGACTCAACAATGACATTTGTATTGCCCTATAGGACTATAATTTGCGGATTATAAAATAAACCCACACCTATTCTCTGTGAGAATCAGTTATTACCATCTAATGACTTATTGGCAAAATGGATTCTACCAAAAATTGTACATAATGGAACCTACAAACATTGCTGTTGCCCTAATCGACTGGTCAAAGGCATTACAACAGCCTATTTCAGATCTCTGGATGCTGAAAAGGCTTTCAATCGGATGTTCCTTCTAAATGTCAGTTCTACGAAAATATATGTTCCCACCAGCTGTTATCAAATGGATACAGTCCGCTAATCTGCTCCAGAGGCAATGGTATCCATTAATGGACACTCCTCAGCCCCATTAGAAAATTGCTGGGGTACCAGAAAAGGATATACTTTATTTCCAGGTCTCCCTACAAACTCTACATATAACCCTTGGAACGATAATTGATTGGCAGTACAGATTGAAGGAGAAATGTGAATACAATCCAAGAGATAAAAGTAATGGCCTAAGTTGACACTGTCCCGATTGTTACACCTTATCTTAATAAAGACATCGCAGTGATTAAGGGTTTTGCTGTTTTATTTTGTTTAAGGGTCTCTGGTTATAAATTAACTAGCACTAAAATGCAGACTCCCTATCTGCCCACTAACATTAAAGAATAACTATCTCATTACCAAAATTAAATATCTAGAGCATTGAGGTCATTTACAGGTTGCCAGAGGTCGCAGATGTGCCCGCAGCTTGCTCCTTCCGACCCCAGCACTGTCTTTACAACCCCTGGCCTCTGAGCTAACAAGATCAGTCCCAAGAACACAGGCGCTTAGGGCTCCGACCTCCTTGTTTCCTGCCCATTTTAATTTTTTAATTTTATTTCTTTACACCAAAAGTGAATAATATTGTACTATTCACTATTAGTGCACTAAAAATCGAGCACCAGGAGGTGGAACTAGACTTTTGCTGAAATCTGAGGTCAGCAGAAAAAAAAAAAAATACCTTTAAATGTGTTATGTTGTGTGCATGCTTGTGTGTGAGAGTGTATTTGGTGAGAAAGAGCACATGTATGTGTGAGTGAAAAAGAGTAAGAATTAGTGACATGTAGTTAGAACTAGTAAGATTCATTGCTAGCAAGCATGAGTGAATCAAAGTGAGTGAGCATGGGCGAGTTAATATGAAACTTCAGAGATGGTAATTACTGTCATGGGACCTCAATTTCTGGGAAGGTTCAGGATCAAAGGTTGTGAGGTCACCTCCTGTAAGGGCAATGAGGTCAAAGGGTATGTGATGTCACACCCACTATTCCTAGCATTTTAGTGAATCAACATTCATGATCTGGAGGAATGGCTGATGGCAACCCGAGGCCCACTAACTTTGCACCAGTTTTGGAGGAAACTTCACAATTGCTTAACAAATGTAGCTTACTTCCACTTATGGGACAGGTCAATCTGATTAAGATGATCTTGTTCCCCAAGCTGCTACATCAGTTTTGTTCACTCCAGATATCTCCCTGTATATTTTTCTAAAAAGCTAAAAGCCACAATCTTCCCCTTCATCTGGGGCCATAAAAGACCCAGATGTGCCGTTTTCTTCAACTCCCCCGGTTTAAGGAGATGGGCTCTCTCTAATCTGGTATTTTATTATTGGGTGGCATTGGACAAATGGCTATCCTAAGTCTCTAAAAATTTCCGAGACTGCACAGATATCAACCATTATGGAATACTTTAATGCCAGAGGCCTTTAAGATACACACTAATTTAGTATGGGATAATTCAAACTTAGAATTCCTGCATGAATTTCATGAATAGCTTACACTGATCTCATTTTCTGATACTGTTC
Source organism: Calotriton arnoldi (assembly GCA_963921515.1). Taxonomy (NCBI): domain Eukaryota; kingdom Metazoa; phylum Chordata; class Amphibia; order Caudata; family Salamandridae; genus Calotriton; species Calotriton arnoldi. The sequence goes on from CAWUFW010003266.1 coordinate 1,733,169, forward strand.
GAGTACAATATTTCATATCTTCAATTTTTTTACGGTACCTGAAAATGCAAGCTAGTATTTGTTCTGTTAATATAAATCCTGAGCCCAAGTCGCTGGTGAAAACATGCTATTGTTGATAAATTCTGCCAATACTTCCATCAGTTTTTTTTTTCTCCTTCAAATCAAGAACTAGAAGATCAGTTGCCACACTGAGCTACTGCTGTATCGTCTTGTTGGCGGCCACATACATATCATTAGAGCTATTTAGCAAATCTTTCGAGATGGGACTTATTGCTACATCTATAAATTTAGGTTACAGCTCTATGGCAATCTATTTGACTTCAATATTACACTGGCTAAAATTAGCTAACAGAGCCCTGATTCACCAACTTTGGGACCTAGACGAAAAGTATTGTCCATGCCATTTGGATTTGGTCACGAAAATAATGATGGTGCTCACCAATCAATAAGTGCAATATGAGGCTCAATCAATCATGATGAAGATCATTTCCAGAGTTAATTCTAGATTTGTGTTTCTTACCGTTTTGATTGCACATTAACACTTAGGCCAGCATTGAAAAGATTATGCAAATCCTGACATACAAGAGTGGGTTTAAGAAGTTCTTGACATGCATTCATCTGAGAATCAGAAAAATTAGATAAAAAGTAATACGCTGAAAGCTGCAAAAACCCCACCTAGGAAGTTAACCCTGCAGACCTTTCAAATAAACATTCCTGTTCCTTTGAAGAGAAAGCCTATGAGGACGCAATGTTTCATCCCATTGCTTTTGGAACTGGGATACCGACTAGAACAGCATCTTTAATTAAGAGAAATGTAGGAAAGAGAACAATCACAGTAGACTAGTGTATGCAAATAGGAATGTTCCTTCTTTTTGCTTTCTCCTCACATTGGTTTAAGCAATGTCATGGCTCTTACAAAATGAAAAGATGCATATCGGTTATTTGCCATAATAAATATAAAAAGGACACCTCAACATCATAGCTCTCCTCACAATTCTTTGTTGCATATAAGCATTCTAGACTAAAAAACTCTTTAATGTACTATACAACATCTGTGCATGTCTGTGTTTGAAGGAGTTAGCTCATTAAACCCAGGCCAAATGGCTTTGCCAAGAGTTGTTTTAAGATGGAGTAGGACAGATTTTCTATTCCAAATCCTTGTTTCTCCATCAGATGACGAGTGAAACAACTCTTCATTTTCTGAATTTCGGAAATCCAAATATGGAGTTATTTTGGCTTTCTGAGATTCCCTGCCTGCTCTCCTCAAATTTTCAGTGTTGCCTTTGTTTTGGTGGCGTTTTCATGTACAGCTTTGGAAGTAATCAATGCTTTTTAGAACTCGGCACATTTCAACTGGCAGCCACTTTAATGCTAAATAGACAGGAGTGACAGTCAGTCCTCTCTATACGGACAAGTTTAGGACTACATTCAAGGGGGGTCAGACGTGATTTTCCTAAGACACAGAGTAAAGCGTTGTCATAATTTAATCATGTGAGAACTAGGGACTAAAACAATATCAGGTTCAGTCAGCACGTATTTCATGTATACAATGGTGCATAGTTATCATTCAGCATTTTTCATTTTACTTATGTGATCCTATAGCACGTTTGCGGTCCAAGATAAATCCTGGTGGTTTTGCTTTCTTTGAATGGCGAGTCACTGTATTAAATCTCACTGCCCAATTCTTGAAGACTGAGTAAAGGCTATGCTCCAAATTACATATACTATAAAATCTGGCCCTCCACATCTCGAAGGATGGGGCTTCCTGCTGCAGCCACATGGACGATATACACAGCCGAGCCACTGCCGTGGCTATAAAAATTAAATATCGGAATTTATAAGCAGGTAGCCCTTGTCGGAGGTCTTCCCCAATTCCTAAGAGCATCACAGAGGTTGAAATCTTTATCCCGGCCCCTGTTATTTCTGACAGAAATCTTTCAATATGTACAACAAAATGTGTAAATTTTTCACATGCATAAAAAAATTGTACAAGATCAGCCATATCTGTTCCACAACCAAAGCATTTCCCATCGTTTACTCCGCCCCACTTCAGCATCTTTGCAGGGGTATGATACAAATTAAACAATTTCTTAAAGTGCTGTGCTTTTTAAATTGGCCGAGATCAAGATTTTCCCTGCTATATCTATCGATTGCTCCACAGACAGACCCTGCTCCCCCAGACGATTTGCCCATTTGAGGTTTTGCATATTAAGATCGTCCCTCCTTGTCTCCAATAACAGATTGTACAATTCCCCAATCTTAACACGGCGCCTGATAGCTTCTACTAATTTATGTGGTTCTATCATGATTTGCCGTTAGTCCCAAAAAAATCACGAATTTGTAGGAACTTAAAGAATTGATTTTTAGGCAGATGATATTTATCAGCCAATATTGAAAAGGAGGAGCACAGACCCCCTTCAACATAAAAATCCGCAGCGTAATGCCTTTACGTCTCCAGTTATTGACCGCAGGCAGTAAGGTTGTTGCAGATGTGGGCGTATAGTACGACCGCCCTTCAACCTGGAAGCTTTTCCGCATTACCTTCCACACCTTAAAGGCCGTAACCATGATTTTAAAATGCGTTTTTTTTTTTTGTAATAGGTGCCTTCCAACATTTTAAACAAACAGTTCTTAACTTCTGCACCCAAAACCATCTGGTATATAGATGGGGCCTCAGCAGTGTTACCAGCCTCTTCTCCTGTTAAGAGTATCCGCATGTTCTGTAATATGCAAGCATAATAATAAAATGTAAAGTCTGGGACTGACCACCCACCTTTCTCCTGAGGGAGTCATAAAACGCATCGCTCTACGCGGTTTCCCCGGGGCCCATAAAAATCGAGCACACATTGATTGTAGTTGTTGTAGCTGATCTCGGGGGAGTTCTAGTGGAACTGACCTAAAATAATATAGAACCATGGGCAATATATTCATTTTCAGAATATTACATCTTCCAACCAGTGAGATGTAAACATTCACACCTATCCAAACGTTGCCTCACATTAGCCAGAATGGCCTCCCAATTGACCCAACCAATTCCCTTAGACACGCCCTAATCCTGATTCCTAGATATGTTGCCTCTTTAACTATTCTGGGGTCACTATCAGTGATTTGATTTGTGCAAATAATCTGAGTTTTGGCAACGTTCAGTTTATTGCCTGAGACGGAACCAAACGTGTGCTAGTTGTTCGATTTCTGCAAAAAGAACAATTGATGGACAGAATGCAGAACAATGTCATACATTCACCCCAGTACAGAGATCTGGGCCTAAATCCATCGTTATTTTGCTCACCATGCCATTCCAGTTTGAACCCAGCCACATGCAAATCAGTCTTGACCCTGTGCCCAATGGGAACAGTCCAGCCCGAACTGCCAGGCCAGGTCCTCCCTGGACTGGAAACAAGCATCCTAGGACCGGTTTCGGGGTTTCACCCCTCATCAGCCAGGATAGCTTGACTCCAATGCCATGGAGAGCACCGAACCCACATCTGGGCATACCCGTCCCACTCTGGGTGACTAATGCAAAAAGAACAATTGATGGACAGAATGCAGAACAAGGTCATACATTCACTCCAGTAGAGAGATCTGGGCCTAAATCCATCATTTTTTTGCTCACCATGCCATTCCAGTTTGTCCATCAATTGTGTGTCTGTTGTTCGATTTCTGGCATAGCTGCCACAGGGTCAGGTGTTACGACCGCTATGTCGTCATAATATGAAAGAACACAGAAGCGCTCTTGCCCAGCAATAACAGGTTTAAGCCGAGAACTTCTCTCCAACATATTTAGGAAAGGATTAATGTACAAGGCAAACAGAAGTGGACAGCAGGGACATCCCGGTCTCGTCCCTCTAGAGATATGCACTGGTTCCGATTCTAGCCCCATCGTACATATTCTGGCCATGGGAGATCGATATAGGACCTGAATAGCTTTAATAAAACCAGGGCCAAACCCCATCTGCTGTAAAAACCCCCACAGGAAATCCCAAGCCACCCGATCGAAGGCCTTTTCGACATCTAAAAAGAATCAGCCCAAACTCACTGCCATGAACCTTTGCCATGTCCAGCAGGGTCACAACCCTATTAATATGATTAACGGTGCCCCTGTTAGGTATAAACCCATGTTGTCTTTTAGAGACTAATGGGGAGATAACTTTGGCCAACCGGGTTGCTAAAATTTTTGCGTATATTTTCCCATCACAATTGACTAGGGATATTGGCCGATAAGACCCCGGGAGATCTGCTGGTTTATCTTTCTTTTTAAATACAACAATATTTGCCTGATCCCAGGATACCGGCGCCGACCCACATTGTGCTGCTTGAAAAACTGCCAGCATACCCACTTTTAGCTCCTGAAAGAAGGTCTTGTAGACCTCCAAAGTTAACCTATCGGGCCCAGCCGCCTTACCACTAGCCAGTGTATTTATGGCCTCTTCCAGTTCCTCCATAGTGATCGGTCTATCTAGAATCACTGCCTCCTCCTGCCCCAGCCGCTCATAGATTAGGTTTTGCAGCCCTACCTCACTAGTCTGTCCCAAAGCCTTTTCTTCTGTATATAGCTCTTCACAGAAGATGTGAAAGATTTTTAAGATCTCCTGGGGATTGTGTACCAAGTTACCCTGTGTGTTTTTCATACCATTGATTCTTTGCAAAGCCTCTTTTGAGCAGAGTCTTTGCGCTAGGCAGCGCCCCATGGCCTCACCATATTCATAGCAGTTCTACTTATAAAGCTGGTATTTGAGAGCATTATCCTTGCTCCAATGTGAATTAACGTTGGCTTTACATCGAGCAACATTTGTTTGTAATTCCGTAATGTCTATCTGCCAGTACCCCCTGGACTAGATTTTCTTCAGCCGTTTTAAGTTTCATGTATAGTTCCTGAAACACTAATTTTGCTTGCTTCTGTTTATACAATATGTAGCAAAAGACTCGCGCCCCCCCCCTCCAAGGCCAGCTTTTAGGGCGTCCCACACATGCCAACATGACGTAGTTGCGATTATTCTCCAAAAAGTCCTTAATCCAATTATTCATATGATCAATGAACATAGTATCCAACAAGTGCTTCCTGTCAAATGTAAATACTCTCGGAGCCATATAGCTGCCCAGAGCAACAATATCCATCACTATTGGACCATGATCGGAGGTGATCCTAGGAAAGACATGTATCTTGGCTCCTGCTAATAATACTGGTGACACAAAAAAGTAGTCTAGTCTAACTAGTTTTTTATGTGGATGGGAGTAGAACGTATATCCCGGGTCTGAGTCCTGCAGCGTTGCCTATACATCGGCCAGACCGTGATCAGTCAATAAGTGATGTAGTGCCTTAAACACCTTAGGCTTCCTGCCCTTGTAATTTTGTGTGCCCAGCTGTAAGTCCCTACCACCCAGATGTATATTAAAATCCCCACACACAATAAGTGGGGTGGGCCATGATGCCAGTTCCACATTTAACCCCTCCAGAACTGAGACCTCATCAAAATTAGAGCCATACACTGTACAGAACGTAAACTTAGCCCCCCGTAATGCATTCCAAAATAGCCCAGCGACCTGGTTTGTCCACCAACACTCGACCCGATTGCTGGATTTCTTGTTTAGCTGACACTGCACCTCCTCCTCTCTCCCCTCCCCCCCCCCCCCGAGTCATTGTGGACTGTTGTGAGCATGCCAATACTGCATACCCTAATTCTGTTAGACTCTTCCGCTTGCCCCAGCGTATGTGTGTTTCCTGCAAACACACTAGGTCAGGATGGATCACCCGCAGCTCTGCAGCTACTCTTTGTCTTTTGTTATTATTATTTAGCCCGCAGACATTCAAAGAACAGATACGTAATCCTGATTTAACCATCCTATCCCCCATTAGATGTGGTTACGTTGCCTCGTTCATTACTCCTGTTGTGTGGCCACATTGATCTTTGCTCTTTCATCCTCGTCACATTTATCATGCTGTGGATTGCTTTTTCTTTTTTTGCCATGCGAACCCCTACTTGCCCGAAATTTCAGGATTGACTCTATATCGTCATCGGAAGAGTCTGAGTGATCAGATAGGGAATAAAATGTATCCCCAGAATCCATTTCCTTCGTTATGGTCTGGATATCGCCCTCACTCCTTGCACCTAAGATCTCTGGATTTGAGAGGGCCACTATGTCAGATCCAGCATTAATTTTAGCAGAGCTGGCTATGTCCGGTGGCGCAGTACCATGGTTTTTATCCCCTTCTGCTCCTTCCACCGTCAGGATTCACCCTCTGCAGCTTGCATCATATTGCCAGCATCAGAAACGTTTGAGTTTTCAGTAACCAAGTCCCCCTCCACAGATCCTTGTACCACAGAGAGATCCGGCGATTTACCTCTCTCTGCCATCTGTCGAATACCTTCACTCTCAGGAGTGTGTAACAAAGCGTTCTGCGCTTTTTTCTTTTCCAGTAGAAAACAAAGGGGGAATAACGCGCTTAACAAGGCTTTCTTTTGGTGCACACTCACGTTTCTTCCCCTGAGGTGTCTCCAATGTTGCCATTCTTGCCTGCCTTAGACAATGTAGCCGTACTTGCAGGGTTCTTGACAGCTCCAGCCGTGTCAGTCAGGGGATGAGACCTCCCTCTCCCAGCCTTGGGAGGCATCGTCGGATCAGCTCCGCCCTTTCCGCTCACGCTTCCGTCTGCCGTCGCTGCAGCAACACACCACAGGCGCCGATACCACGGTGCTCTCCAGCGAGCCGCAACAGCCTACTCCTCAGCGTCGCTACCCCAAATACGATCATGCCGGGTCGGCCGTCCCCCTGGTTCCGGTAAGTGCTCTTATGGCCGTGTGGACATTGCCGGGGGCTTTTTTCCCCTTCCTGCTTTACCCCAGTACAGGCGGGGGGACCGGGAGCACCAGCTCACACGTCCGACCGTGCGGACCTGTAGCACCGGAAGTTGCTTCCTCCTAACAATCACCATTTGGACTACCCGGAGTGGTCCCTATGGCTCTTCTGGTAAAACTTGAAACAATGCCAGTCAGATCGAGACAGTTACATGAAACTAGAGAAAACATTAACTAGCAGTGACATACGTTTGACAGTGCAGCACCTTAAGAGCAGGTCACAAAGTGGACTGAGCGAAGCCAAAAAGCAGCTTGTATGCAAGAAAATAGTCTCTGCCCTCGTAAGGATTTTTGGGAAGATATCAACAGGTGGACAAAATGGGCTGTGTACCCCTAGGTAGATTCAAGGTTTGTGGCTCAGAGCTAATAATTTTAACAGAAATATGACTATTTCATTTGAGCGATCTTGAACCCTTTATATGTTCCAATTAAGAATTTCCCTGTCATGGAAAAAACTTCAAGGACATAGTTTAAAGTGATGAAACCCGAGGTATTTTCCATCTTGCGTCTTACAGTTCAAACCGAAATACTGCAGCTCTTACACAAACGTCTCCCAAGAAAAATTATTGCTCTTCATGTAAAGGAATTGATCTGGGGCCCTACCTCACCCGTAGTTTTTAGGTCTCGCCTGCATGAGATTGTGCTCTCGCTTGCACGATTTGTGTGTTCCATAAAGAGCTTGGAGTCCACCCATTGCTTACCATTGGTTGGCATCATGGTCACTCTTCTTGCTGCCTTCTAATTGAGCAGCACTTGGCAGTTGTCACTTCCTTTTCTCTCTGTGGCGCATGGACCAAGCACAGATGGACCAAGCACAGATGGACCAAGCACTGATGGACCAAGCACTGATGGACCAAGCACTGATGGACCAAGCACTGATTGATTTCGTTTTTTTCTGATAGAGACTTCTAACTGCAGATTTCTCACCATAGAATATTGCCCAGGCATCAGGCCGGATATGGAAAATCTGTGAGCCAGTAGATGGCATCGATCGGTCTGCAGCTGAAGTGATGTTGCAGTGGCCATATAAGCGCCACCTCAGAATGCTGACATCAGTTCTTTTTGCACCAACATTGCGGATCCGGAGAGCTACCTCAATCATTTTTTTTACCATCTTTTTCAACCTTTTTGATGCCCCAGGAGGCCCAGCCTTCCTCTCCCAGCACCCCTCCGCTGACAGCATGCAGACCTCCACTTCCAAGGTCAATCGAAATGCATGCTCTCCCACCCCACCGGACAGGGAATCCAAGAGGCTGAAAACCTTTGGAAATCTTATTTTTATTTCCACTAGACTAGCCTTGTGGTTGGTGAACACGCCTCTCGTGCCATTACTCCCATGCATTGTGGGACTTGGTTGCACAGCTGCTTCACATGCTTTCTGGGGAGAGTCGCACCATCTTCAACCAATCACTTATGGATGGCCGGGACACATGAAGGTTCACCATCAGGTGCGGACTGGGCACTACAAACTCCCTAGGCAAAGTCATGGCTTCTATAGTGGTGCGTCGTTGTCATGCTTGGTTGTGGTCAACTGGGTTCTCGGGGGACGTCCAGGTGTCCCTGATCAACATGCCCTTTGAGGGCTCCTGCCTATTTGGTGAAAACGCCGACACGGCGCTTGAGCGCTTTTGAGAGAACAGGGGCACAGCCAGATTTCTCGGGCTTTCTCTATCTGCCCAATCTCAGCAGCAGTCCTTTTGCCCCCACCTCAGACGTTGTTTGGGGCACTTATGGGCACCCACTATACCAGCTATACCTGCTGGTACAACAACTTGCCCAGTCATTTTGTGGACGTGGCCTCGGATCCTATAAAAGACGCCGTAGCCAGGCCCAGCAAGCTGTCCAATCTCCCATCACTCCAGCAGCCGCAGCCTCCAAGCCTCTTTAGTACACCCTCCATCCAGCACAGCCATCCCGTTGGTGGCAGGATCAGGCTCCACCTGCACCAACTGTCTGCAATTATTTCTGACAAGTGGGTGCTTCATATTGTACAGGAGGTGGTATGCCCTCTTATTTGTGGAAACTCCTCCGCCTTTGCCACATCCCAAGCAAGGCCGACGGAGGAACACCACTCCTTGCTCCATTAGAAAGTGCAGGCTCTTTTGGACAAAGGAGCCATCGAAAGGGTGCATGTGCCAGAAGTAGGCCATGGTTGCTATTCCCACTACTTTTTGGTGCCGAAAAAGGATGGAGGACTTCATCCCATCCTAGATCAGCACCCTCTCAACGCCTTGCTGCAGAAAGAGCAATTCAAAATTTTCACTCTGGAGACTGGATGCTAGCATTAGATTTGCAGGACGCATATTTTCACATCCCCGTCCTGTGAGCCCACAGGCGTTACCTGCAGTTCACGGTGGGCCACGAGCCCGGCGCTCCCCTTCGGCCTCACCAGCGCCCCACAGGTGATCAGAAAAGTTAAGGTGGTGGCTGGAGCTCATCTTCAAGGTCGGGGTTCCAGTCTTCCCCTACCTCAACGAATGGCTGCTGAAGGCAGGCTCCCCTCAGGCAGTCGTCACCCATCTCCAGACTAGGGAGAACTTTTCATTCGCTGGAGTTCATTATCAACATGCTGCAGTCACACCTAACTCCTCCTCAGATGCTCCCGTTCATCTGAGACATTATGGATACAGTGCAGTTCCGTACCTACCCAAGGAGAGTCCAGGATATTCGGGCTATAATACCGATGTTTCAGCCTCAGTCCTGGGTTTCTGAGACTGACTCAGAGGCTGCTGGATCTGAGGGCCTACTGCTTCCTGCTGGTAAAGCACGCTAGATGTCATTTGTGAAAGCACGCTAGATGGCATATGCGGACTCTGCAGTGGGATCTGAAGTCCCATTGGGCAAAGCACTAGAGGAACTTCTCGGACCTGGTCCAGATTTCAAAGGAGAGTGCAAAAGATCTGCAGTGATGGCTGAACTGTGACTCGGTCAGCAGCAGACCACTCTCGCTTCCCCACCCAGAGGTGACCTATCTATCACTTCTAGGTTGGGGCAGCTATCTGAGAGAGGTGATCACAGGGCACTGGTCTCCGGAGAAAGCTCAGCTCCATATCAATCTTCTGGAGCTGAGAGAGATCTGCTTGGTACGGAAAGCCTTCCATTCATCCATTAAAGGGGGGCTGGTTCAGGTGTTCAGACAACACCACCGCTATGTGGTATTGCAACAAAAAAGGCCAGGGCGACTCTGCGCCACTGAACTTGGCTGGAGGGGCAGGATCTTTTCCTGGTGGTACAGCACCTGGCAGGCGCCTTGAATGCCAAGCCAGACAAACTCAGCCGTTGATGCCTTGTGGATCCCGAATGGCAACTACACCGGCAGGTGGAGCAAGGTCTCTTCCAAGAATGAGGAGACCCTTGGCTCCATCGGTTCGCCACCACCAAGAAACGCAATGTCAGCACTTCTGCCTTTTGGAGTTTCCAAAGCAACTCTCACTTGGAGTCGTACTCCATTTAGAGTGGAACTTGGGACTCCTGTACGCCTTTTCGGCAATACATCTTCAGCCCAGAGTTCAAGAAGATCAGGACCGACCGGGCCCGAATCATCCAAGTGGCTCCAAATTGGACATGGAGATTATGGAATCCCAAAGACCCGAGCATGAGCATCGCTCCCCTTTGGGAGGATCTCCTGTATTTTGTATTTTACATTTGTAGAGCGCGTTATCACCTTCTGGTCTCTAAGCGCTAGGAGAGAGAGAGCCATACCCTAGCACGTGAGGAGATGTAGTAGATTAGATTGTGCCCCAGGCTTCCGAAAAAAGAACTGTTTTTAACTTCTTCCTGAACGGGAGAAGGGCGCGTTCCTTACGTACAATCTCCGGCAAGTTGTTCCAAATTTGGGGAATGGAGGTTGAGAAGGCTCTTCCTCCTTTGGAAGACAAGCTAAAGCGGGGGCAGGCCAGCAGGCTGGCCTCCGCAGACCGTAGCACCCCGTTAGGAGTATAGTTAACAAGACGATCTTTGATGTAACTAGGGGCTTGGCCATAAATGGCTTTATGAGCGATGCAGAGGCCCTTAAACTTTGTTCTCTGGCAGACCGGGAGCCAGTGCAGTTGCCGTAGGAGGGGGGTGACGTGGGCACTCCTAGGCACTCTGAAAATAAGTCTGGCGGCATCATTCATAATGACCTGTAGTCTGGCCAGCAGTTTTCCCGGGAGGCCGATGTACAGGGAGTTCCCATAATCTAGTCGCGACAGTATCAGAGCTGATACAGCCATTCTAAGTGAGGCAAAGGTGAGAAGGGGGGCAAGTTTTCGCAACTGTCTCAGCATGCCCACACATGTTCCCACTACTGCCGACACCTGTTGGGTCATGGAGAGCTTGGCATCAATTTTGATGCCCAGGCTTTTTACGGCCAAGGCCGGCTCCGGATATGTGCCTAGCTCCTGTGGCCAAAAGCGGTCACACCAGGGGTTGGAGTCTGTAGTGACGGCCAGTACCGCTGTCTTATCGGGATTAATTTTGAGAGAGTTGGCCGTCATCCAGTTGACAGTAAATTTTAGAATGTTTTGGATTCTTGTATGGGCAGTTGGGGAGCTGTCTATCTGGATGATAATTTGAGTGTCGTCAGCATAATTATAGATCTGGCACTCCATGTGATTCAGTGCAGCTATCAAGGGCTGAAGGTAGGCGTTGAAGAGGAGAGGTGACAGCGCCGAACCCTGTGGTACCCCACACGAGAGTGTGCCTGGGTCAGACACATGGTCAGTCAGCTGTACTCTCTGGCAACGACCCTTAAGAAAGGATGTAACCCATGCGAGGGCCGTGCCCTGGATGCACAGCTCCACAATCCGCGACAACAGTTGGTCATGATTGACCGTGTCAAATGCTGCGGATAGGTCCAGCAAGACCAGGGCACATGGCTTTTTCTGATCGGCCCTTAGTCTTAGTTCATCCAGCACGGACAGCATTACCAATTCCGTGCTGTGGTGAGCCCTAAACCCTGCCTGGTTGAATTGTAAGAGATGGTTATCCTCTATATGGTGTGACAGGGATTTTAGCATGTGCTGTTCCAGCACTTTTGCCAGGAATGGGAGTTGGGAAATCAGCCTAAAATTTTTTAAGTTCTTCGTGTCTGCCCCTGGTTTTTTTTTTTTTAGAAGTGGGATGACGCGAGCTTCCTTAAAGTTAGAGGGGACGTGCCCTACTTCGAGGGATTGATTAAGAAGCAAGAGGACCTCGCTTTCTATCCCGGGAAGTGCCACCTTAAAGATCCTTGGTGGACAGGGGTCTGCAGGTGACCCTGACTTCACCCGCTCTATCAAGCGAGACAGGGAGTCATGGGGAAGGCAGTGAGTTGTTTATCAAATGTGGGGGGGGTGGGGTGGTGGTGCAAGTGGGCAAGGGAGCGTGGGAGTGAGATGAATTTCCGTCAGAAGGTCCTTCACTTTCGTTGCGAAGAAGGACTGGAACTTGTTGCAGTCTTCCAGGCAGAAGGAGGGCTTCTGTTCCTTATCTTGCCTTAGCTCTCTCAAAATCCGGAAAGTCTCCTTTTGTGTATTGTCAGCAGCCGCAATCTTGGCTTCATAAAATTCTGCTTTCCTTGTAAGTATTGCCTTTTTGTAGACTGCAAACAGAGTGGTATTCTGATCGGGCACCTGGGTCGTAAGCTTTCCGCCAGGCTCTCTCGCACTGGCGAAGGGATTGTTTCAGGTTTCTTAGAACATCATTGAACCAGGGGGGCCCCTTTGCCTTTGTCCCTTATTCTTTCCCTGCGTGCTGGGGCTACCATATCCATAGCGTTCTTCAGCCTTGTCGACAGGGAAGCACTTTCTACGTCAAGGTCTCCTTGTGTAGGGGTTGAAGTGGCAGATTTATGTAGGATACTAACCAGGTCGTCAGCTCTAATTTTATTCCAACTCCGCAACACTTTCCACTCCGGGGGTGGACGGGCTGCTTGGTTTGTGAGTGGGAACCGGCCACTAATTACATGGTGGTCGGACCAGGGGCAGGGACTGATAACTATAGGGCTGGTAAATGGATGGGAAGTCCAAACCAGATCGAGTGTATGGCCCTTCTCATGAGTGGGACCATTCACTAGTTGGCAGAGTTCTAAAGAAATCAACGCCTCCTCCAACCGTTTGGCCTGGCTGTCTTTGGGAGTCTGATCCCAATGGAAATTAAAGTCCCCCATCACCACAATACATTGGTACCGCGAGCGGATGTCGTTAACTAGTTCCGTGAAGAGCTCGACGAACCTGGGCGGCGTTCGCGGGGGGCGATACACTATCTAAATAGCTAGACAGGCTGCTGTCACAGCAGTAGTGCAGGATCCAGCACACGAACCTGCACACTATCGACCTTCATGCATGGAGATTGAGTGGCAGCAGTTGAGGGTTTTCAATCTTCCTCCTGAGATCTGTGATATCATCCTGGCAGCCAGGCGCCCTCCAACAAAATGGTATATGTCTGCCCTTGAGTCAAGTTTTGGCCTGGTGCTCTTCACATCATGTGGACCCCCTTTCGGCACCACTGTCGGAGGTGATGCTGTTCGTTCTAGCTCTAGCCTGGTAAGGCTTTGTCTCAGGCAATGTTAAGGGTTACTTGTCAGCCATTTCAGCTTTCCTGCAGTTGCAGGTTCATTCTTCCCTATTTAAGTCACCTGTTGTAACTCGTTACATGAAAGATTTACAGGACTTTTTCCCTCCTACCCACTTTGTGAGACTCCAATGGGACCTCGATTTGGTCCTCTGTTTCTAATGTGTTCTCCCTTCGAGCCACTATATAGCTGTACTCTGTTTCTTGACTCTAAAAACGGTCTTTTTAGTGGTCATTACATCAGCCAGGTCAGCGAGCTTCAAGCTCTGCCAGTTCACCCTCCTTACACCAGCATTTTCTCTGACAAACTGGTCCTTCGGACGCCTACTTCCTTACTGGCGAAGGTTGTCACCCCCTTCCACGTTGGCCCGAGTAACACTCTGCCTACTTTTTTGCCCTGCCTAATGCCTCTATGGAAGAGGAAAGACTACACCACCTGGGCTCGGAGAGTTCTTTCGTTTTACACTAATTGCACCCAAGACCATCGGGTGGACGAACAGCTTTTCAAGGCTGTACAGAAGCAAATCATCTCTCGATGGATTGTACTCTTCATGAAGATCTGCTGCGCAATAGCTGAAAAGCGGCCTTCTGAAAGCTTTCAGCCCATTCAGCCAAGGCCACTACTACTGTGTTGGCATGCAGGGCACCTGTCCTGGACATCTGCCAAGCTGCTACATTGGTGTCAATCCACACGTTCACAAATAACTACTGCTTCAACAGTCAGTCCGTCAAGGCGGGCATTTTGCCCGCTCTGCTTTCAGGACTTTTTTGTATAAGCCAGTTTGCAGACCCACCTCCTGAGAGGTATTGCTTGGGTATCTATCCTAAGGTGAGAAATCTTTGGTTAGAAGTATCTAGCAAAAGAACAAGCTACTTACCTTTGGTAATGCTTCTGGTACAGACTATCTAACTGCAGTTTCCGCACCGACCCTTCCACCCCCTACCCCCTACCCCCTCCCCCGCACTGTGAATTGGGCTCTTCAACCGAAAGATTCCATTAGAATCTGCACACTGGTCACACATTGGTTTTTACGTGGCTCCGCTTTTTTGGGCGCTGAAACAGTCACAAAATAAACTGATGTCAGTGCACTGGGGTGGCACTTCTATGGGCACGGCAACATCACTTCTGACACAGATGACGCATATGTGGAGCCAATCGGCAAAAAAAGGGTACTGCTCAAGATTTCCCAGATCCAGTCGGATGCCTGGGGAATATTCTAAGGTGAGGAATTTGCGGTTAAATAGTCTCTACCAGAACAAGCGTTATCAAAAGGTAAGTAACTTGTTCATTAGTGTCCTTCCGCTGTTTATCCACTGCTCACACTGAGTTTCAGGTACTATATATTTTATCCCTTGCACTCTCCATCCGTGTTGCTTTTATATCTTCCACCCATGTCCCAGCCACTGTCCATTTTGCTTTTACCCATCCCTTCTCTCACCCACCCCATCCCCGTTTCTCCTCCCTCCACCCGGCCCTGTCCCTGGTTCTTCTCCCCACCTCCCAACAGACAGAAGGAAAAAAAAAGCGATATGACAGAGTCAGCACTGGGTGCTTAATAGCACTTTTTTTGATGTTCTGCTCTCCACCAACCACCCCCCCTCCATTCACTACCCTCACCTGCCTTCCCGTTCACCCACCTTCAATCCCACTGCTAAAGCCAATAGCTCAGCCATCAGCGAGACCTATTGGCTTTGCCAATGCTTGTTGGAGTTTCCCGTCAGTAATTCTGTGGCTGGAGCTCACTTAAACTTCTCCAAGCAGAGCTAGGAAGTAAATCCAGGTTTCTGCAATTTGTTGTGATCCAAATTAGCAACTCTACTTTTGAAAGCTGAATTTTGCTCAATAAAGTAACAGTGAAATTCAAGAAATCATGAATGTACCCGTGAAGACTCCTCAAGTCTGCAAACCACCATGAAAGTGTACGCACACCTCAGGCAGCTATGCTGCATGTAGTTCAAGTACTATAGTTTAATTTCACATTTCACTCTTTAAAGTATTTACTACTCACGTGCATTATACGAAAATAAGGCAGTGAGCACCCTTTCAACTCTGCTCTCTTCCCTGTTCAAACTCTACATTCGTACCTTAAACACAGTCTAGTTGTCGTCAGAAAGTAAGCAAGTAATCAGCTTAAATCTGCTCATTCAGTATGAACAGGTCATTTGTTAAAATAATTCTGTTACACTAAAATACCTAAAGTCCACATTTTAAGAAAACCACAATCACACGTTAATACGTAGCAACAGTGTTGTAAGAATCAACTTAATTAACTTTCCGCTTTATTTCAATGTACTTCAATATTTTCAAAACACACTGTCAATTTATTTGATTAGTGAAGGTAATGAATTAAGAATTTATACTTTTGGACAACATTTACATACCCAATTAAGTCACCATCATACTGCTCTGCTCGTTATACATGCTGGACGAACAGTTGTTTAACACCCAGCTCCACGCCAGACACTTTTTTAGGAAACCATCACCTCCAAATTCTAGCAGAAAATAGTAAATCTGTAACAGGCTTACAATATACACCTGTGATGTAACTTTGCTGCAGGTTTGTCACAGATGAAAAATGTTTGAAGTGTGCAAACCTCCTGGAAGCACAGCCCTGCTCTTTATAGAGCTTCAACAGTAATAACAGGAAATAGCATACTACCAGAAAAGACGAGCCAAAAAAAGTGTTCTACATTTTAACAGCCACTGACGAAAATGCAAGGCAAGTATATAATCACCAAAGAGATTTAAGGAGACACTATTTTGAAGCAATGCTTTACACCCTATAAGAGTAGCATACAGCTGTATCTGTCAGTGCCACTTCACATTACTGCCTCCTGGAATCATTTACAAAAATATTCACTTTTTGGGTGACAGAATTTGTTGTCTCATGATATTCATCTGCTGAGACCGCTTAAGACTAGTGGGGATTTGGATTCCACCGGAGGGATGGTGCTCAGAGGTTTCAGCAATGACCCTAGTGGAGCACAATACAGGGTGAAAAAACACAATGTGCCTACCAAGAGTAGTCTTTATGCCTCTCAAAAGCACAAGCATTTTTAACCTTTCTGTGGTTTAAGCTTTGCAGCGCTATTTTAATTACGTTACAGCCATAACTTAGGTAAAACTTACCTTCTCCTCAATCTGCTGCAGCCCATTAAGGAGCCAATTGCTGCGGAGGGAGAAGTTGTGTTGTCCACTTCCTGGTTGATTTCGGGGAACATCTTGGAAATGAACACTCTAGTCATTCTCCAGACCGGAGACACTACATAAGAGGCATGAATGTGCCGACGCGGCAGCAGTCTTGGTGCCTCTAGAGTGCACAAGCATTTTTAACCTATGTGTTGTTTAAACTTGGTTTGACTTGCGGCAATATTTTAATTATGTTACAGCTCTAAATCAGGTAAAACGTACCTTCTCCTCGGTCCACCACGGTCAAGTAAGGAGCAGATTGCTGCAGAAGGAGACGTTGTGCTGCCCACTTCCTGATTGATTTCGGGGGACATCGTGGAAATTAGCACTCTAGTTGTTCTCAGGACCAGAGACACTACATAAGGGTCATGAGTGCGCGGGCGCTTAGTGGACGCACCAAATGCAAGCCCGTCTGCATCTGGACTGCACCCTGACCCCTGGTCATGCTGGCCTAGAAAGGCTCCCAATTGATACGGTGGGAGGGTAAGCCTCTTATCTGTGTTGTTCGGATTTGCCAAAATGTATGATCTAAGAACTTGCATTTGTGACACATGTGGTTTTAGGGCTACTTACTCACCTGTTAGCTTACCGCTGAATTCCTATAACAGCACAAAAACAGCTATGACCTTTAAAGATGTAGTAGTGTGGGATGTAAAATGTAAGGGTTTCTTAATTAATGCGAGGTCACTGATTAAACATAAAACTGAATTTGCAGAATTTACATCTGCTCACGACCCGGATTGGGTGTTCATCAAGGAGTCATGCGCTACTAATGCCTCAGGTCCCGATTTAGTTGATGCTATTCTGTCAGATTATTCAATCCTCAGACTTGATAGAGTAGGCAGGCCTGGAGGAGGACTGGCTATTGTATATAATGTACAGTATCAATGTCACCTAGAGTCAAATTTATGTAGTAGCTCTTGTGAAGCCCTATATTTTAATATTAAAATATCTCCTACTATATCTCTTTTGCCAGAATGCTAATCTACAGGCCCCCCAGGACAGAGGACGTCTTTCCCGACAAATATCAAATCTTATAGAGCCCCACATGGCAAACTTAATATTATCATCTTGAGGGACTTTAATTTTCACTTGGGAGGACAGTGCCAATAAAGACTCCATGCTACTGAAAGACTTTGGCCTGCTTTGGGCTTCCACAGTTGGTCAAGGCCCCTACTCATGTAGCAGGACACACCCTAGATGGGATTTTCCTTAATGACCCCCATTTGCCTTTTCAGAAGGTGTTTCCCCATAGCTGGTCGGACCATAGGGCAGTCTCCTTTTCACTCACCTTGCCACCTGCCCAAGGTAGGGATACGCTCACCAACAGTAAGATCCTCAGGAGGGATTAGAACGGGGTGTCAGCAGAAACCTTTGCTATTTCTCTTGGAAGCAAGCCCTTTATTGTCCAGGAGGACGTGGCCAGAGGGGCCGAGTACTGCTCAGCTTGGCTGTGTGCGGCAAAGGGTTAAGGTAGCACCCATAAGGGAAGTCAATCCTAGGAAAAAACTGCCCACAGCCCCCTGGTTCACAGAAAGATTAAGGCTTCTCAGGCAGGCCTGCCGTCGCCAGGAACATGCCTGGAAGAAGCATTAGGAGGTGCAGGAAAGGTCCACATATAAGATAGTGATCAGAGGCTACAAATTAGCTCTCACAAAAGAAAAAGCCATCTACTGCACCAACAAAAATTGAGGTAACTAAATACTCAAAAAAACGTCTTCAAATTATTCAGCAATTATCCACACCTCCGGCTTTGCCAGAAATGGAAGGCTCACAAGAGCTTTGTAACAAGTAAGCAGAGTTTTTTCAACTCAAAAATCTCTAATATTTATAAAGGGTTTGAAGTACTTAAAAACAGAAGCCAATGACATGCAGTCTTTAAGTAGAGAGCTGCAGCCAAACTCCCCAAAATCTATACATGTCAAGGAAAAAAAATGTAAAGATGCTTACGGGTTTCCCTCATCTTACACTGGAGCTTGTTGAACTGCACCTTCTCAACACCAAATCGGGTTTGCCTCCCTTGAACCGTGTGCACCAAACATTCTGCAAATGGTGGCCGGTACGGTAGTTCAACCGTTATCAGCTATGATGAACTAAGCCATCATCTCACGGTGCTACCCTCAGCTTTGCAAAGAAGCAGTAGTGAAGCCACTTCTCAAGAAGCCCAATCTTGTCCCCAATCACGTTAAGAACTATTGTCCAATATCTCTGCTCCCAGTCCCAGCCAAGATCTTGGAGAAACATTTTAACAGCCACTTGATGGCTTATGTGGAGGAACAGAGTCTGTTGGGCTTATCACAGTTTGGGTTCCGGAAAAATCACAGAACAGAAACAGCTCGGTTATCTGCTACAGATAGTATCAGACCCTTAGTGGAAGCAGGGCAGGCCGCGGCTCTAATCCTGTTGGATCTGTCCGCAGCCTTCGATACCATCTCCCTATCCCTGATGATCGAACGCTTACAGGAATTGGGTATCACAGACAGGGCTCTGAAACTGCTGTCCTCATTTCTTAAGAATAGATCTCAAAGGGTGTCTGTGACTCCGTTCCAATCTGACCCGTTTTCCCTGCCAGGTGGGGTGCGGCAGGGCTCATCCTTGAGCTCCATGCTATTTACATCTCCACAATGGCCAAGCTCATACGCTCTTTTTAACTACAAGCAGCGTCGTATGCCGACGACAACCAGATAACTGTGTCGATTCCTAAAGAGACGGACACTAATGCAGCATTAACAACTGTATGACAGTAGTAGCTGGGTGGATGAAAAACAATTACCTGAAGCTTAATGGTGAGAAGACAGATGTGCTGTTCTTTGGGACACAAGCCTCTATGTGGAACAATAAATCGGTGGCCTGATACGCTGGCTATCTTTCCAGCGTCAACAGACATGGCCAAGAATCTAGGTGCGATTCTGGATAGTGAGCTCTCACTGGACCAACCGGTTAATCGCACTAGGACAACCTGTTTCTGGATCATCAGAAGGTTGAAGAAAATCTTATCATGCATCCCTCTTCCGACATGGAAACAAGTAACTTTGGCGTTTGTCTCCTCAAGGATTGACTATTGTAAAGCGCTTTACCTAGAGACCAACAATAACACTCAAGCCAAACTGCAGTTGGTGCAGAATGCGCTGGGAAGGCTCACCCTGGATATTCCGAAATGCCAGTCGGTGTCCAAGGGACTACATGACCTGCACTGGCTCCCAATAGAAAAAGCGCATAAAGTTCAAGGCACTATGCATTGTGCATAAGGCCTTTTATAATGTTAGTCAGGAGGGAATCAAGGCTAGGTTTCATTAGTATACTCCGGGAACAAATCTTCGTTCAGCTCATTACAACTTGGTAACTGTGCCCAGAGTTTGGAAGAAAAGATGGTGAGGCAGAGCTTTCTCGGTCACGGCTGCAAGGCTCTGGAACTCGCTTCCTCATCATCTGGCTTGTATTAAAAAGCACTCTCCCTTTAGGAAAGCCTTAAAGACCTGGCTTTTTATCAGTTTGTTTTGCAATCCTGTCAAACCAGCTTCTTTGCCAAGCAGTCCACCAAGACTACAGCGCCTTGATGCCTACGGGCATTTGTTGTGCTTTACAAATTCTGTTCATATCAAAGACAATGATAAGATCCAGGCACATTCTAGCTCGGCCTTACTGTCTGCATTTAATAAACTCAACATAAATCATATCATGTACCGGACAGCCCATCTTGTCTAATAATGCTCAAAGTTATTTCCATCTCACTAAATAAAGAGCATTTGACATCTAGAAGTTTGGGGTGGCTGTGCATATGTCTAAAGGAATCATTAGCTAAGTAAATGGTCTATTTTCAGATGCTTTGCTATGGTAATGATCAGTGGTGGCTGACGTTATGCTGCTCCCCCACCATAGCCTAATGAGCTAGGCACCACTTTAACATATCCTTGTAGTTGGTGCAACTGTCCAAAGACTCACCCAACTTGGCGAAGTCACATTTTAACCTTAATGAGACTATGGAGCTTCTCTCATTGGTCTCAAGCGCTACTTCCACAGAGGTTAAAGATTTCCTCTTACACAACATGGAAAAGACTATGAAAGTCCACCTTGTGTAAATGGCTCCCTTCACAATCCAAAGCACCATTAGTAAAATATACCCAAAGCCAAACGGGAGGAAAGCGATGTATGGTGATACTCCATTCATTAGCGGCACTTGCCATTTCCATGTGCTATGATTTCATAAGGACATATCTACTGGAAATAGACATGGGGAAGTCAATTAGAGAAGACAGCCTTGTAGTCAGAATTCAGGATTCTCTCAATGGAAGTTAATGGACATGCATGTACTCGAACTCGTTTCTGTGAACACAAACCAGCCATCAGGAATAACAGAATAGGAGCCCCCCTTTAGTGGAACATTGGAACCTCAAAAAACATACGGAGACAGACTTGAACTGAATTATTCTGGAAAAGAAATCAAGAGCCCTAAAGGCAGTAACATTGATGCAATAGAAAAAGACAAAAACAAACGAGAAGTGTATTGGATTTTCATGCTTGGGACCTTTGGATATGGTATAAATGAACATTTGCAAGCACAAGGAGATGATGGACGGAGCGCTGACACTTTTCAGACACACACCCTCAGTCACAGATCTGGGTTTAATCCATCATCGTTCTTTAGCTCACTTCGCAACCTCAGTTCAGACCCAGCTATATGCAAATCAGTCTTGACCCTATGCCTCATGTGAACAGTCCAGCCCGAACTGCTAAGCCAGGTCTTCCCTTAACCGGAAACAAGCATCCTGGGACTGGTTTCTTGGTAACATCCCTCATCAGCCAGGCTCGCTTGAATCCAGTGGCAAAGTGAGCAAGGGACCCATGTCTGGGCATACTCTGCCAATTTAGGGCGAACAAAGCAAGCACAAGGAGATTATGGACGGAGCGCTGAAACTTTTCAGACACTCACCCCCAGTCACAGATCTAGGTTGAATTCATCATCGTTCTTTAGCTCACTTTGCCACCTCAGTTCAGACCCAGCTATATGCAAATCAGTCTTGACCCTGTGCCTCATGCGAACAGTCCAGCCCGAACTGCTAAGCCAGGACGTGGGTCCCTTGCTCACTTTGCCACTGGATTCAAGCTAGCCTGGCTGATATGGGGTGTTACCACAAAACCGGTCCCAGAATGCTTGTTTCCAGTCGAGGGAAGACCTGGCTTGGCAGTTCGGGCTGGACTATTCCCATGAGGCACCGGGTCAAGAATGATTTGCATATGGCTGGGTCTGAACTGGGGTGGCGAAGTGAGCTAAAAAACGATGATGGATTTAACCCAGATCTGTGACTAGGGGTGAGTGTCTGAAAAGTTTCAGCGCTCCGTCCATCAGCTCCTTGTGTTTGCTTTAAATGAACATTTGCCATGGGAAAATGCTGTCATAATTGGTTGTGCACCAGTTACCAATTCTGTGATCCTTGTCCTGGACCCACCGAGGAAGAGTATCTTGATGTGAAGGTCCCAGGTCCCTACTCTGTACATATATAGGGTCACACCCTACTAGACCCTTAGTATTCTTTTCATAAGTTTAAACTAGGACTCCTAACCAGGTTAAGCTCCTGCCTGTAGCCCCTTCTGGGATGGGATACCTGGGCTATCTGTTAATGCATCCTTCTGCTTAGATTGAGTGAACATAGATGTTTTTCAACTATTTTCTATTACTTATCTTCGTACACTATATATATGAGAGTGTGTCGCCCCTTTTTAAAAAAAAAATCATCTGTCTAGTATATCAGCCACCACAGGCGCATCATAATTCCAATATGTCGGCTGAAAAATGCAGTTGTCTCTGAATGTTCTCTCCACCCCGAACTATTTCACTAACAGGTATTCTTTCAATTCGGAGCAGTTATATGACCCTGGGTAATCTTAGACTGCATCTTACTTCTAAGACCATTGGAGCGGTCATATTTTTTCATTTTGTGCGCCGGATTATTTTTTTATCGATCTGTATATATGCTCTATTGGAGAATATGTCATTCTTCATGTATATATTTTTACCCAGTTTCACCTGAAAGCCGCCTTTTTAGTCCACCGGCTAACATAGATACGTTGTACTTCCATTATGGCGGCCAAAAACTGCTGTTGTTTCTTAATGTTCACTCCCTTCCCCACTATTCCAACATCGGGTGACTCCGATCACACTTATTAGTGTGGGTATTTATTCCCCTCATTTTCCACTGATCCACCTCTTTGGTGGGTCCACATTTTTACTTATGGTTATCCATATGCTCCTGGCGAGGACAGTTCATTAATTGAGCATTATCAATGACTGCATTTGCCCCCCCCTCCCCTTTTCCGTACTACCATATTTTATCAACAGCACTCTTCGTCTGCCACGATGGGAGATCCCGCATGACTACATATAAACCATAATTATATATATATATAGTGCAATAGCTTCATGTGGCCTCATTACGTAGGTGTGCACAGACTCAATAGGTGCACCAGTGCGTCCTTGAAGCGTGATAGGTGGAGACTCCTTATTCTGCCTTAACTCTCTGGAGGACTATTCTACCATTTGCTACAAAGAAATTCCTTCGATGTATTTCCGCTCCACCAGTTGAAAAATATGGCAGGTTTATCAGACAACAATCCTCGATTAGGACCTCCAGCTAGGCGGGTAGTCTTTAACCATACTATTGCAACCTGGCATGAAATACACGGTCTCTATAAATCATTAGATACAGGTTGCCCGATGCAGCTCGTTCATATCACTTTCAGTGCTCTCTAGAAGGCTCCTTATTTGGAACAGCTTCACCATATGGCCATGATGTCGGTGGCGACTATACATTAATAGGCTGGCGCCACATAGGCGCCACAGAGAGAGAGACAGACAGACAGACACACACCTCTTTATGTCAGGTGGTTCACAGCTTGTTGGTTTCTTTCAATCTCTCACTTCAGGATATATATATTACTGTGGTTTTTCAACTGTCTTAACAGTCTTCTCTCGAACACGTCACAATTTTCAGTTTTCTTGGGCACAATTAGCTGTTCTGACTATTTTTGGCACAAATTAATAGTGCATCAATGCACCATGGTGTCATGTTGGGTCTTAGCGTTCTATAGACTCGCTGTCAAGGGTTTTCTTCCTCTCTGTCCTAAATTTATTCAACAATGTTTATATTTAACAAATAATTGTGCAATTATTCATATTTCAGACCTTGTAAGAAAATTGATGTGAGCTCCCTACACCATTGAATTTCGCAAAGTGGATGGATTCTGCCACATTACATGTATTTTGTATAGCGCCCCGATAAAGGTTGCAACATCCATCATATTGTGTCTTTCTTAACCGAAACGCGCATCGGCACAACTGTTTTTGTCTCTCATTGGTTTCCTTGTAATGAATATTTATAGACAACAGAAACAATTAATATATGTATTGTCTCTCAAATAAGGAAAGAAATTGACCTATAAATATATGTTTATTAGAAACTAGTGGGATCCATATCAAATTATGTTGCCTGTATAGATTTCAGTTTTTAATGACGGGATTGTAGGATTGTTTGTGTTCTGAGTGTGTTTGATTGATCTGAATTGTGAGGGTATGACTGTTCTCTTGAGTGTGAGCATGTAGGGAGCTTCCAGTACTTTTGTATATTTTGGAAATGATTTGTGACTTTATAGCATGATTATAATTTATACATGTTTTTTGAGAAATAAATAATATTAATAGAACTGGTCTGATGTATGACTTCCAATACTTTGAGAGTTATCCCATTTTCTGAAATTATTAGAAGTTTTTCTGTCGTATCTTACCTTGGATTTGGGCAAAATATTATGTCTCACTACAAGCTAAGAGTGCCAACTTATTCTTTGTCTTTGTGATAGTTGTTGCACATTTGTCTTCTGTCAAAAGTATAGATATTTATTACTACATTAAGAGTGTGTGGAAGTGCTTCCTTAACGCTATGTGATGCATAACCAAAGGTGATTTACAGCTTGAAATAGTGTGTGATAAAATAGGACCTAAATGATAATTGCGTGATAACTTAGAGTTCTAATATTTTCTGTCATCCTCCATTTGCCCGAGATTGCTCTGGACCACATCATCAGATCACTGCTCAGTATGCAAAGGTTTGTGTGAAGAGATGTTCATCTTACACCGCACCTTAAAAGGAGGAGCTAAAAAGAAATTAAAAGGAGTTTTATTTTTTCCATTATTAGCTAAGTGCCTGCCTGTCTCCAACAATAGGTCACCCTAATATGAGGAGGGCTGTACTGAGAAAGCATAGGACTCTGTGTAATACAGATTACCGGTAAGCAAGCAGGCCAGTTCTGGTCTGTGACAGGAAACAGCCTTTACAACGTGCTTTTTACCACGTTGTACCTTTACCACGCGTGTTTTTAGAACGCATATGCTTTTACAATGTATGCCTTCACCACGCATTTAAGGTAAGTTGGAAGTTGGGGGGAAGAGGGGGGTCTTCCCTCACAAATATATATATATATATTCCTGCGAAATCCCAGAGCATCAACATCCACAGCGGCGCAACACCAGGGCACAGACTCCAAAAGCTGATATGCAAGTAGATAGAGGTTTATTCAAGCATCAAAGTCCAAATGACGCGTTTCGGCTGCCAGACATGCAGCCTGGATCACGATATATATATATATATATATATATATATATATATATATATATATATACACACACACACACACACACACACACACACACACACACATATATACACACACGTTGTATAAGCATATGCATTTTCCTGCATTGTTCTGACATACAACCGTCTGTGACAAGCCTCCAGGAAATTTACATCACAGGTGTATATTAGAAGCCTGCTAAAAGGTCTATTATGTCTTGCTATAATTTGAAGGTGATTATTTATTTATTTTTTAACACCGTGTCTGGCATGGAGTTGGGTGCTAAACAACTGTCAGTCCAGCATGTGGGAAGAGCAGAACAGTATGATGCTCATATATTGGGGGATGTAAAAAAAAAATTACAAGTCCAAACCTAATATTTTACATTAGTGTCTTCAATAATCAGAAAATTTAACAGCGCATTTTTGCAATGTGTAAGCACACTGAATGAACTTCCACTAGTATTGAAAATAGGTTCGTACATTTTGTCCTGCAAAAATAAATAATTAAAAGATTACAAACAGCAGCAGCAAAAAGCTGTGCGTTAACTTCACTTATCCATCAAAAGATGTAAATGTTTCTCCAGGAGCATTATACTTTTTAACCACTCGTGCAGATCCCATCGTATAACTTTCAAGTAACATTAACTTTGCCAACACTAATCTCGGAGATGTCCTATATCTTTTTAGTTTATGTCTTGTGCATGGCAAGCAAGTCATCACATCAGGTGCTTACTCAACATACACGGAGAACAATCCCTAAATGTAAAACCAACTAAGATTAGGGAGACAAGCAAATCGTTATCTCAGGTGAAAGCAAATGATTCTCCCAACTAACTTCTTTTAGAGGGAAACAAATAAACGACTAAAGTCAAATCTGAAAGCACACACTAAAGTGTAACTGATTTAAGCTCTGAAAACAGCAGCGCTGTTGAGTTTTTCAATATTCACGCCTCTAGAAATCTTGTATTGCAGTTGAGAATGCCATTACTGCCAGATCAAAGTGCGATGAACTGCGAGATGATGAATTTTATTCGTTGTAAGCATTTCTGCTGAATTCGCCTCCATGCGTTTGGAGCAAGTCAGAACATCTGAATGTTCAGATTTCAGATTAAACACTAACACGTCCAGATGTTTTTTAATTAGTTGTGGGTTTTCGTTGTATGGGGGCAGGAAGAAAAGTTGCGGTTTCTGAAATTGCTGTCAACACTTTTTAGCGTCTCTGTCGTGGGAACGTGCAACTATGTGGTCTAGTGTTAAGCTGATCTTGGAACACAGAGACCTGGATTTTACTACCAATTTCGTCTTTTCACCAGAGTATTGTATAGTTCTCCTTGTGTATCAAAATATAATTTTTTTTTATTATTATTAAAAAGACAATAGAAAGGCGTGCCTTGTAGTATTACAGCTAAATGTTCCCACCTTAACCATTCCTTGGTTTCTGTATTATGTAGCTAACTGGGGAACATTCATTTCTGATCTACGTACAGCAAAGTTTGTGATCCTTCTGCTGCAATTAAAATATCATCTGTAGAGCACTGTACTGTTCCTTGGAGATCTATTTATGCTACATGGAACACCTAAAATATTCACAACAAATGTTGAGAGCAGTGCAATATCAAGATCTACTATACTTGGGATAGGCAAGGAAAACAAAGTTTCAACAAGTATCTAGCCTTTTAAATACAAAAGGCTAAATTACTCACTAAGAAACACTGTATCGAAACATCAGGGATCAATTAGGTTAAATTAAGTATTTTTAAAAACCACAACAATATTGAATGCGGAAAATAAGTCTTAAATGCAAGTTCAGAGTTTTTTCACCAATATATCATTCCTGGAAGCATTAGTTCCAAAAATATCTTGATTAACCCCAGACAAATGTAAATGCAAGGCACATGCACAAAAATAGCTAACAATATAATGTAAAGTATCCTTGAAACTTTATTTTGTGGCAGTAACATTACTAAGATCTAAAAGAAGTGAGGCGAAAGGAGTTCGTCAAAAGTGGGGAGGGGAATGCAGACAGTTAAACGATTGTTCCATGCCACCTACGTATACAAATGGCAACGTTTCCCTTCAGTACTACTTTAACAAGGAGTTAATGCAATTCGGTGTCAATGCTGAAAAAACAACCAAAAAAAAGAAAAAACAACAAAACAGCTGACTCAATACTTGCTTGGAGAAATGAACTTGTTTTCAATTATGCTGCAGACAGGCAGCAGGGAAAATATCCCACATGACCGAACGTTTGCCAAGTGTAACCTGAACATTAGACTCAGTGCATTAGCAATCCTGATCGTTTAACACCTTGCAGGAGGCCGCACATTGGTACAGCTAGGAAATCAAAACCACTAGAAACTCTGCATGTTTACTCCAAAGCTCAAGATACTTTATTTTTTTTTATTTTATTTTTTTAAATAAGCTGTTGCAGAGAGTCCCCCGGGGGCACAACAGGCATATGCAGCCACTTTTTTGCGCTCCGGAGCACTATGGTATTACAAAAGGGTCCACAGATGATTGTGAATCCCCTCCAGTATTACTGATAGCGATGGTGCTACATGTGCACCAGTGCTATCATGAGAGTGTGTTTCCTCATTTGCATGGTGGCGTGGCCTCATGGAAATGAGGGTAGCTCTTTGCCTCTGCTACCGCACTGTATTATAGATGTGGGCGCAGATGCAAACACGCCCTTAGGGGGCACACTCACAATGCACCACAAAAGGATGGCGCACTGCCAGTGCGCCTCCTGGAGGCAGCCCTCTCGAGGGAGAAAATTTTATATTCTGTTACACTGATTTGTATAGCGCACTAATCACTACAGTGTATCCAGGCGCTTAGGCAGGTGTGTGGTCCCCAAGGTGCTTATGCCAAGAGCCAGGTCTTCAGCTTCTTGCGGAGCTCAAGAATTTAGAAGAAGGCTCTGATGTGTTGATGGAGGTCATTCCATGTATTGAGTGAGATGGAGGATGTAGAATCAAAATGTGAATACCAATTCAACAATGCCAGTGGATGAAGCCTACTGACCAAAATTCCTCTATGTATGTATACGTATGATTGTGTTTGAAAACAATATTCCGGTAAGACAGCTAAAGGCGTCTCAAAGGTCAGATCTAAAAATTAAGGGGTTTCAAGATTCTGAGTTTATATCTGTGAGAAGTTGGCCTGGTATATGCTGTTCACTAATTAATGTGGACACCTTGCACCAGGGCAAATCGACTCTTATGGTAGATAGGTTTAAGACAACCTTTTAAAGAAAGCTATCCTAGTGGTAGCTGTGGAGAGCAGCCTTCAGGCTAAGTCTTGAAGGAATGTAAAGCAGCTTGTTTTACCATATAATCTCTTGAATCACCAAATGAAAAGACACCACACAGGTATATATATCAAATATATATGTATTTATTTCTAAATAACTCTCTACTAATCTCTTTATGAGATTAGAAGACAAACATATGCACAAATCAACGTTTCACAATAAGTTAAGAACAAAATATGGCTGGGGCCCTAGGGGCGTACCAGACCATATACTAAAAAAGGGACTTAGCAACAACGACTTGCAGGGAGACAAGGCCTAGGGCCTTCAGAAGTGCTGGGGCCTCACGAAACCACCCAAGGCAGGTAAGTAAAGGACCCACGGGGGACGCGTGCAGTGTGGATACACAGGCGCGGATCGCCGTTAACTTCAATGGGGCAAGTCGCGGTTGGAAATTGAGAGTTCTAGGAGACTTCGGGAGAACCTACAAGCAAGTCACTTACAGGGTAAGTAGTTCTAGGGCCCACACCCACAGGAGCATCGTAGTGCTGGAGTTACCTCACCCAGGGAAGCCGGGTGCATAGGTGTCCTTTGGTGTCGGGTCGCGGCGTCGTTTTCAATGGCGAACAAAGACGACTTGCTGCTTGCGGGAGCTGAAGAAGTGTCCGGTGGAATCCAAGCCTGGATTCTGAAGAAGGATGACCTGAAAGCAGAGGGGACAGTGTTCAAAGTCACTTGGCAGTGACTCGGGGCAAGGAAGATGGATGCCCACCGTCGTCGGTTGATTCAGGTCGGTTGCGGGTGCCTTGACTCTTCAGCCACGAGGTCCAGGAGGCGTCGACGAAGACCAGGAGCTGGATTCTGTGTGTCCCACGAAGTCTGCAGCTTACTGCGGTGTCGGCAACTCGATTGGAGCCAACAAGCCTTGGCAACAGCAAGTCTCGGGGAGATGAAGAAAAGTCGATGGCACAGACCAGCAAGGTCTGAGGGACTCACCAAGCAAGGGTAAGTCAGGGCAGGCCTGGAGCAACCAGGGGAGCCCTTTGGTTTCTTTAAGAAGTCTTCTGGGGACCCACGAGCTGGCTGGCAAGGGATCGCGAAGACACCTCGGGCGGAATCACTCAACAGGGGCCCACGGTCACTCGGGACGGTGTAGGCCTCTGATCTTCGGAGGGATTCCTGCTAGAGGTCGGGACCACACGTGGTCCAAAGCACAAGTTCGTGGAACGTTGTGAAGGGGTTGCACTCGACAATAGTGCACACTACCCAGGGGTCGCGGTTCCTCGTCACTCGTGGGGTCCACTTGCCTCAGCTTCGCTGGGGACTCACGATGGCCTTGGAGAAGTCAGGAAATCCACTTCTTGGGCTGCAGGGACTTCGGACTCCGGCGGAGCGGCGTAGTTTGCGACCGTCGTTGTCGTTTTGGTGCCTGCCAAGCAGGGGTCACTCCTTGACTCCAAGGAGATTCTTCTGTCTTCCAAAGGTAGTGGAACGTCGAAGGGCCAGGATTCTTCTGTAGAGCGTCGTCCAGGGGTTATCTGCTTTGCAATGGCTTCCCCCTCTTATACTAAAAGAGGGGATGGACTAGCTCTATGACCCCACCTATGGGAGGGTCAAGGGAGGGGTGGCTACACCCACTTCCCTTTGTCCAGTTTCGCGCCAGAGCAGGGGCAGGTAGCCCCTGAGCTGGTTTGAACTGGCATATGCACAGAGGAGCCTTCTGCTCCCCCAGTGCAGGACTTCAAAGCACTCTAAGAGTGCACCCACCCAGCCCCAATACACTAAACCCTGTCTGGGAGGTGGTTACACCTCCCTGTGACAGGATGCCTATTGTTGGGCTTCCTCCACTGCGAGTTTCGGTCATCAGCAGGAGGGCAGCCCAGTGTTCTGTGACTGGTGGCATCAATTTTGTGATGCCAGGGCTCTTTAGGATTCTACCGCGTTTCCACAGCAGGTACATGTCTTATCCCTCTAGAAGGGTGGAATGCTACCCCCGCCTCCAAGATTGGCGGGGGGGGGGGTAGTATTCCAAGATGTTTGACACCAAACACGACATGTTTTGATGCAGCCATTCCAAAGTTAGCATTTACCGCGAGGATATAATGCACTTAAATAGTATATGGTTTAACCGCATCCACAAACAGCACCAGAGAATAGACTCTGAGAGCTGCAGAGGGGCCCTGCTCAGGCAGAGGCACCCCCTCACATAGAAGCCAAGCACCCTGCCCTCAGGATTGATAGGGCCTGCCTTAGGGGTGACTGATAGGTTTATATGTGTGTGCAGGAGAGATATAGGAAACCTATATCTCAGTGAGGGGTGCTAGCACCACCTCACCCAGGCTGCAGTAGCAGGCCTGTGGTGTCAGATTTAGACTGCTTCCCAGGGGTGGCATAACACATGCTGCAGCCCCTGGTAGGCCTGTGAAGTACCTATGCCCTTGGCACCTAAGGTACCATATACTAGGGACTCATAAGGCACCACAGTATCCAATCACTAGTGCATCTAGAGTGCACTCCATGTCGTTTAGAGAGAGCAGATAGACTGGGGCCCTGAATATCAGGGTCCCAGTCCAACTAAGTCATAAACCAGCAAAACACCAGGAAAAAAGTGGGGGCAACCATATAGTCAGATTCCACCTTCCTACAATATCTCTGGGGTGCCATGGACCCCCCGCCCCCTTCACCCCCCCATAGCCCCCTTCCCCCCAAGACATTTCCCTGCAGGTGGGTGAGAGACTCCTGCACTTTCAAAACAAGGAGCGGCTCTGCAGCTGCTGTTCCCCATTTGACTGAACGTGCTGCCCCCAAGGCTGCTCGATATCACGGCTGCCCTGGGGGAAGAGCATTCATTGTAATAGGGCACACTGTCCCGGTTGCGGCTGGCCCACCTGTTTAAAGATGTGCTGTAGCACCAACAGGAACAGTGCACCCTTTCAATAATACAGTCCCTGGTGTACGCAAACATATTCAAACAATGCTAGCTATGCTAGATAAATGCACTTGGAAAACGTACAGAAGGGACAGAGTAGTTTGCAGTACGGTACTTAAATCTAGAAAGTAGATCAATGAAAAAAGGAAAAAAACATCATGTCCAACCAAATTTGTTGTTTTTTAACATAGAATACAGACAAAAATCTCTGCTTCTTGGAATCTGTATTAGATTGAGCGTGTAATTTTAGAACTTATCAAAATGACTGTAAGGAGAGCAATCGAGGTGGGATAACTCCATTGCCTGCATCAACTGGCACACCTTGACAGAGAGCTTTAACGCAAGGTTCTACCTACTCCCTGGGGAAAGAACAGAGTTCAATAATTTCACATAAGCAGAACTGTGATAACCGTGACTAGTACAGACCAGGATCATGCCAGAAGAACTTACCTAGTGGTGAAAAGTTCTCATACTGTCCCAAATGGGTGAACCATTCATGCCTTGATTAATATAAAGTGATTGCATGCATGAGTTCATTAAAGGCGGGAAAGCTAGTGTAAATGGAAGCCCTGCAAATAGAGAATCTAGATTGACAGAAATCACTTTATGTTGGCAAGACAACTAAAGATTTGTAAAAATGATTACCAAATAAACATTTTGCTGCTCTTTATTTTATACAAAATAGCTAGACTACTGTTACTATAGGTAAAGGTTAGTTGCCTTGCTTTGGAACCAGATAGCCTTTTGAGGGAATTTCTTGAATTTGTACTGGGATGCCTTTTGTCAGGGAGAAAACCTATTTGTGAAAGCCAAGCAGCTTTAACTCATCACAGCATGTTGCCCTCTGTAAAAGCACACCCTGCAGCAAGGAAGTCACTGAAGCGCTTTGAGAAAGACAGTTTTCATCCTTACCTTAATTGAAGGGAATTCTGAAAACCCTACATATGAATAGCATAGCATTCTATAGCAAGGGGTTCGGCATTACATAAAGTAAACTGTGATCCTTCACAGGACGTTGGGGTTTGAAATAAACATTTGAAGATTGGCTATAATATAAAGAATTTGCTTTTGTAAACATATGCATGAGGAACAAAAATAAGAGTTATAATGAAAGCCCAAAGACTGCTCTGCTAGAGATAATAAGAACACAAAAAATGAAAACTTGCAACCAAACATTTCCGATACACGCAGCACGAAATGTATAATACCTTCTCACTCTATTGGGCTCCTTCATTATTAAGGCCCCAGAAAGAGACTTACACCTACAATTTGAATTATGTTTTAAGTAATTCATTGTTATTATCTATGGTGAACATTTTAAATGTATGCCAATGTAATTATGTGGCAATGGAGGTACGAATTACGCAGCAGCACTGGCTGATATCTGCAGCGAGGAAAAGGTTAGTTATTCCACATATTACTCTATTAAAGGCAAACTGCATGGTACAAATTGAAACGTACATTCGAAGGGCTTTAGGGAGCTAGTATATTTTAAGATACATAGGCACTGATATAATTTGATTCCAATGCTCTAGAAACAGATGTGGATTCCTAAAGAAACAAATACACAATTAAATTAAACTAGGCAAAGTGTTATCCATCAACTAACAACTTACTAAGCATTATGTCGACAATGAACTGCTAGGAAAATAGATTACTGTCCTCTCTACCATCTTGTCTAACTATCTTGTAGATAAAGGTTCACATATCATATTTTTCTGAGTCTGCACTTAAATATGTAGGGCTTTTTTTCCTTCCATCAATCCAAATAAAGCTATGGAGCATTACGAATAAGTAACACCATTTGGAAGAGTCTCATACATTAAATGCTGCAATACATCATTTTACAGGTAAAAAGTTAGCCAACTTCTGCAACGCAAAAAAGCTAACTTCTGCAAAGTATCAGAAGCTCAGCCATAAATTATATGAAGTATTCTTGACAACTCTTGATCCATTTGAACTAAAACAAGCGATTTTGTTGATACAATTTGCAAAACCAGGCAGCAGATGAGGGATTATGAAGCAAAAACGGACATTTATAATTATGACAATTACAGAAGCATGACAAAATGTTAGTGTACCCTCGTTAGAATACATCGGCTGAAAGTGTTTTATTGGACCAAGTGTTAACATGGATTCCTATATGTACTGTGTAATAGAAAACGTGTATGAATTGTCCAACCGTACTCTTTGAAGTCTAGGTCCCTGGGAAATAGCCAGCGTATAAGATTGGTGAAAATAAATGTAGGCTTTGCAGATCAGAATGGAACATTGTGTGTCAGTTCAGCATCCAGGAAACTCCTACAAAATAATTGAGAGGTGCCAGCCACAAGTTACCAGTAGAAGAACATGAGGAAACTTATGCAGACACTTCCTTAAGTGAGTAAAAGGTGCCAGTAAAAGAAATCAAATGACCTTTTGCAAAATACGAGTTCACCATACTCCATAATTTAATTATACAGCTTACCAAAACAAAAAAACAAGTTGGCTGTAGGTTTTATTGGCAAACATGGTACAAACAGAACCAGTGGAGTGCTGTTTAGATGTTATTTGGTTCATATATACTCACTACAACGGTACATTTCTAGTTGATATTTGGAAGCAGATGTGCTGCATAAAATAACAAAGAAACAGTGTCTCAACAGGTCATATTCAAAGGCAATTCTTTAAGAGTATGAATAACATTTGCAAGAAAAGGAGACCAGACAGGGAGGCAAGAATGATTTGTGAAATAATTGCTGAGCTGTTTATATTTATACAATAACTCTGCATTCACTGCAAGCCTTCACCGCGGCCGACACGGACTCATGCCGTGTTTCGCCACATCGGTTCCAGCCGCTCCCAGCGGAACTATGCCAAGCTTCGCTGCGCTGTGAGCACATTACAACGCTTCAACCAGACGCCTCATTATCACTAGATGCCGGTTTTTACTTCGTCGCTGTGCTAACATTGCCGCAATTGATTCCAAATTTGCCACTCTACCCCAGATTGACTTCGAGGATCCAAGGTATTCCCTACTGGCCTTTCAACTGTACCGCCTAGCCGTTACATCCCCTGGAACACCGAATGGGTGCCCTCCAGGCTTTTTTTTTCGCTACAGCCCTTCTTCATTGATCCATTCAGCACGCTAAATAAACTGTAACCCAGTCTTGATGATGACCTGAAGTGTTATCAGGTTGAAACGCCGCCGACCCCCTAGCACAATTGTTCGGCGCACCTCTGCCACATGGTCTCTGAATCTATATATTCATCCCATATTGTCACACAATGAATTTGGACCATTTTTAATTGTTTGTATAAATATTGATTTCTTTGTTCTCTTTGCGCCGTTGTTTCGCTGGTTTTCACTTGTCACTTTGCGCTGTTCACTTTTCTCACGAGCACAAATGTGCACAAGTTGCACGGGTCACATGATCATTTAATGTAATACACTGCTACTACCTTATACTTATTGTATAAATATAAACTGCTCTCAGCAATTATTGCACAAATCATTCTTGCCTCCCTGTCTGGACTCCTTTTCTTGCAAACGTTATGCATACTCTTTAAGAATTGCCTTTGAATATGACCTGTTGAGACATTGTTTCTTTGTTACACACACTTGTTACCCAGGTCTCAACTGGGTTTATGGGTTACCTCCTGTAGCTTTTTCTTGCATAAAATAACAAAACAATACATTTGGACAAGTACACATTGACGTGGTCAAGTGGCTGAGCTTTTGCGTTCAATTAAATAAGCTTCCAGGGCCAGGCTTAGTTCAGTGAAATGGTGGGCAGCTCATAGGTAGATGAGGAAATATTTCAGAATAGTGTGCTATGTAACAAGATCAGAAATGTGAAGGGAAGATATGGGTGAAGGTAAGCGATGGAACTTGGGTGACTGTAGTAGTTGTGAATTATGAACTGCTGTTAGGGCAGACAGGGAACGAAGAGCAGTGCTCTAGATGTCTTTGATCACAAGGGTGGCAAAAGTTGTTGTGGGACATACTTCTGCCATGCAGTGAACTACCCTAATTGATGTTTGTCAGATGATACAGATGAGCAACGGAGAAGGTGTCAATGAGCTGAAATGGATGACCGGGAAATAAAGCATACTGGGGCGCCCTGTTTGCAGACTATATATGAATTAAGCATTTGCCCAAGGTGATTGATGGGTATGGGAAGATTTTATTTTGACAAGTTGCAGGCTTGCAGAATGGCTACTGAGGACAAACGAATCCGGACACGTGCCGAATTAGACTGTAATTTTCGATTTTAGCAGAAAGAAGAGTCAGAGGAAAAGAGAAGGAAGACATTACGGTAGTGGGGCCAGACAAATTAAATAACTACAGTTTTATAAGAGTACAATATTACTGAGTGGAGGGCCAGCATCTTTCATCTGACTGGAAAACGATCACATGTTCTAGATTAGAGGATGGGGAAAAAAATAATTGAAAATAAAACGTGCCTAATCATCATATTGATTAGAGAAACCAGGGGAAATTATGTATTTGAGACAGGTAGCAAAAAGGGAGACAGGCAGAGGCACCATGAATGATTCTTGGTATACTCCAACTGATTGCTGCACCACATCATCCAGGTAACCAATAAAGATATGTAATCCAGCTGGCTTGACACCATTAACACTATGGCTAGTAGCCCCACTGTATAAAATAAAGTAACTTTATCCATTCTATTTCATCCACCTAACCAACCATTTCACTCTTTCAATATGCTGGGTACAGTGGCTCAGTGGACTTATGCGTTCACTGCAGGAGCCTATGTTCGACCTCATGGTCACAGGTTAAAATCCCAGCAGGTCCACTCAGCCTTTCATCCATCTGAGGTCGATAAAATGAGTACCATTGAGTTGGTTAACAATAAACATCTGTTATTCAGTGCCAAGATACCTCCGGGTGAATGTGCGCTTTACAAAATACGTAAGTTATGTTATCAGGCAAAGCCAAATCATTAATACAGTAAGACCCAGTCACTACTAAATTGATGAGGAGATTGCAGCTCTTCACTGAAAACTACTTAAATAACATGTTCTCCCAAATTACCATAAAACTAATAAACCACCTCCAACAGAACCAAACAGCTGCAGAAGCAAACAATGGTCCACCCTACCCCCAATAAATGCACTTATTTTATGTGGCAGCAAGAATCATCGTCGATTTAATAATAGACACAATGTTTGGGTCTCTCAGTTCATACATAAGAACATAACTCATTCTACTGAGAGGATTATTTTGGTTCACAACAAGCATAGCCTTCATTTCCCTCGAATATGCGTACCTGCTAGATTATCGTTCTCGTATCTCTACATACAGAGAACCTTGACACTGAGGAAACCAACTCTGATAAATAGAAACATCACACTTGCAGGAAGAACCGCAAAACCCATATTTTCCAAATCAAGAGTAGGATTAGCGATTGAGTTATGTACCACAAAACATCGAGAGGTTTCTCAAAGGCCTCTGTTAGTAGGTATATGTTTAGAAGTTTAGAAACTAGCACGTGGTTAACAGGAAAACAAAACGAAATATAGTCACCAGCCTATTTGGGAGAGCATCCATCAGACATTTCTCCAAAATATACTACAAGGGGCTAAGATCTACTGACTGACGGGCAGATATTGCCTAACAAGTATTTTAACTATCCAGGCAGCGTTATATATTGTACGAGCAGCAAAGTGCTTTGTACTGTTAGCGTTTGAGTGCTCAATACTGGCAAGGAAGTGAGGGTGCACGTCTCCAGTGAGAAATAGAGGACTGGAATCTACATTAATGTATTGGGGACCTGTCTGTCATAGCATAATAAATCGCTTCTGGGGTGTTTTGGGGAGCAGAGGAGGGGCTATTTGAGAGCTTGAGCGATAACTGGAGACAGCTCAAGCGTTTGTCACCAGTGCGAGGGCTGGTGAAGGGAACGAATGGAATTAAGAAAGGAGAGCAACCAGTGTTTGTTATTAAAAGCGGTGAGTAATGATCATCTGGTGCAATGTGGCCTGAATGGAGCGAGATTATAGAAGTGGCAAAGAACGTCTGCCTGGTACCAGGGTCGCCAGGAAGAGTGGCTGTCACCAACGCTGCAAAGAGAGATCCCTTTGTAAAAGCGTGGAGGGAACAGTGCGAATGGCATTACAGCAATAGGGGGGCAGGCATTTAAAAGGACGGCCAGTTAGGCATCATGTAGAAGGGAGCGCCCGTCACCAGACTGGGGGAAACGCCTAGCATTAGAAGGAGACACAGCCTGGCATTTCAGAACAATGAGTTGTTTCAGTGGCTATGCAGGATGAGCTCTGCCCCAGACTGCGTATTGGCTGCATACACTGACAGTTCTCGCTCCCCTGTGGCACTGACAGCTCCCACTCCACGCTGGCATTAATAGGTAACTGTGCCATCTCACCTCCATAGTTGAGACAGTGCTGGCAAACAAATCTTCGCCGTCCTCAAGCTCTTCGAAGTCAGGGTGCGCCGGCTTCCCGTTGTCACCTCCAAACAACGGAGGTGGCTCCCTCTCCGTCGCCATCTTCCGCCACTATACCAGCCTCCTGCCGGCGCCGCGCAGACGTCAGGAGCCGCACGCACGCGGTCAGGGGTTACTGCCGGCGTGGAATAGTAAACAGAGATCTTGTGATCCGTGGCGAACTGACAGCGCACGCACCCTACTACACGTGGTACGCTGCACAAGAGCAGGCGCTTGTCCAGGCAGCGGCCATTTTAAGATCAGGCAGTTAGCCAATAGCTCAATAAAGTTTTCTTAGATGAGGGAGTAAGGTGAACCAATCTTGATGGTTTTTAAGTGGGGTAGGAGCTGTGTCCTGCGGGGAGAGAACCGGGAGAGATTAAGAAAAGACTTTCAAATAAAAAAGTTCGTAGCTATGGAGAAGGAAAGGTTCAATTCTATGTCAGGAACGGAGGCTTCGGATTATGCTTCTCTTTCTTTACTTCAGAAAATACAGCAGCCAATAAAATGTAAGTAAACTTTAAACTACATATCCCATGAACCCACGTAGTCCAGTGTAGTATATGTAATATGAAATAGACAGAAAGTAGAATGTATTGCATTGTAGAATTTGGTAAGTGTTCCTTATTCTTCGGCATGGAATGTTAGGCAGAAGATGCTGGGAGCTGCTGCAGACACCATACCAAGCAGGGGTTGATAATAAAGAAGATACTTATAATGATTTCCAGTGTGGTATTCTTTGGAGGAAATCACTACATTGATTTGGCGACGAGTTGCAGTTGTCAACCCCTTGGATCCACTCTGACTGAAGGTTATCTTACATTTAACCTTCCTACGGTTTCCTACCTCCACAGAAAATTTTTCCGTTCAACATACTCAGGGGCCGATTCCGATTCGGGCCGGAAAACGTACCGACCGACACGTACCGGTGCAGCCCGACCCGCAAAGTACGATGAAAAGCGTGCAAAATCCGACCGACTCGTACGGAACACTATACGAACGACCGAACCGCGCGGAAATTAGCTATCTGGCCGGAAAACCACGCGAATCGAACCGACCGACACGCACCAGGAAGAATCCCGAACGAAACGTACCCGCGAAATCCGACCCGCAAAGTACGATGCAACGCGTGGAAAACACGACCGAGTCGCACAAAGCCCAAGCCGTACGACCGACACGCATACAAAAATGCGAGCCGAAGCAACCCAATACACCGCGACCGACGCGTACGCAGCACAGAAAACAGCACAAACACAGCGTGAACGAATCAGAGAAGCTCGCACGAGACAACTGCAGGGTCCGACTCGGTCAGAAGAACGTCTCCGACATGCACAAAAAGTACAAAGGAAAAAAGACACAAAAAAAGGCCAAACAAGCAATTACAAAGCCAATAAATACTGGGGGAAACAGGGAACAAAGACACACCCACAACTCCACCCATATAAAGGACACAAATCCCTACCATGATCCTTTGCAAATTCAAATTACCTGCCAGCACTCAACAGACAGCAACCACACACCCACGCACAGCTCATCCATCACACAATCCACACACCATCAGCACCTCAACAAATAGCACCCTCACCACCCAGCAAAACACACACTCACACACCCTCACTTGCACACCCACACACACATCACTCACCACCACCACCCATCACCATGCCCCCAAAGAAGAATCCAAAGTTCCTAGATAGTGAATTGGAAGTCCTGGTAGATGAGATCCTCCGGGTAGAGCCACAGCTGTTGGGTACACTGGTCCAACAGACCCCCATGTCGCAGAAAACCAAGATGTGGGAGAGGATCGTCGACAGGGTGAACGCACAATCACCAATTTTGCGCACAAAGGAAGACATCCAGAACAGGTGGTATGACGTGCGCAGGAGGGTCAGGGACCTGCTTAAGAAGGACTACCTCTTGAGCCAACACACCAGCAGTGGCCCTCCTGCAAAACCAGTATACCTCAGGCCCTGGGAGGAGAAGGTGCGGGCCATCCTACCACCAGTGAGCGTATATGGACTAGAAAACATCCCAGAGCCTGGTGAGTACACAACAAATGTACACAATATTGTGCGACAACACACACACATCACTGTCAAGGGGAGAGTCAAACCATGCACCCTCAGCAAATACACACCAACCACAAGATAATCATCCCAAGATGTGTATGTCAGTCAGATAAACACAATACATGCCATCTCATAGTGATATGTAACTGTGTCATCACATGTACAAATACAGCTAGGCAGTGGCACAAATCTAACCAACAAACACAGTCAGATATGTAGCCACCACTACAACACCACCTCACAGGGAAGCTCACTGAAAGGAAGGAATTCTGTGTATGCTGGTCAAGTCAGTGTAGCCAATAGCATCATGGGAGTTGTAGTCACAGATATTGCCCACCCTCACAATACGCCCATCAACACCACAATGAACCATGCTCACATCACAGGGAGTGGAAAACAACTGACAAGATGGCTGACACTGGCTACTGCTGTGGGGAGCACAAGGCCCTGCTGGCAACTGTGCATCAACCAACAGCAGGACACCACTGACTGACATCCTGAAAGACAACTCGCACTCCCTGCAATGGAAGCACGTTCCATGGTGGGATATCTGGCTGGGTGGGAAGGAGGACTGACAACACTGACCATAGTTACCAGCTGCTTTTCTCACACACACCCTTAACACAAACTCCACACAACTCACCTGGGAGAATGCATTGCCACACACTCTAATTAAATATCCCACAATGACCCACCACCCTGGGTTACGCTGTGTGAAGCACAGGGGCACACATGGGACTTGTAGCCAAACTAACCCCAGGATAACACTGTCAGCCATCTTGTCAGCACAGGCACACAACTCCACAGGGAAGCAGAGTCAAAAGGAAGGAAGCTTGGGCATGCTGGGAAGGGGGGTGGAGGCAATTGCATGATGGGAGTGGTAGTCACAGCCCAACATCCCCCACCCACATGGCCCAGCAAGCTCACACCCAAGCATGCATACCTCACAGGGAGTGAAAAGCCACTTCAAAGATGGCTGACACTGGTGCTCAGTTGTGGGGAGCACATGGCCCTGCTGGGAACTGGGCACCAACCAACAGCAGGACACCACTGTCAGCCATCTTGCCATTGCTGTCACACTCACTCACAGTGAAGTCCACTCAAAAGCAAGTAAGTATGGGCATGCTGGGAAGTGGGCTGGAGGCAATAGCATGATGGGAGTGGTAGTCACAGATATTGGTCAGCCTCACAATTGTCCGATCAACACCACCCTGAACCATGCTCACATCACAGGGAGTGGAAAACAACTGACAAGATGGCTGACA
Organism: Calotriton arnoldi; assembly: GCA_963921515.1. Taxonomy (NCBI): domain Eukaryota; kingdom Metazoa; phylum Chordata; class Amphibia; order Caudata; family Salamandridae; genus Calotriton; species Calotriton arnoldi. Next base: position 1,774,333 of record CAWUFW010003266.1, read on the forward strand.
CTGGCTACTGTTGTGGGGAGCACAAGGCCCTGCTGGCAACTGTGCACCAACCAACAGCAGGACACCACTAACTGACATCCTGAAAGACAACTCGCACTCCCTGCAATGGAAGCACGTTCCATGGTGGGATATCTGGCTGGGTGGGAAGGAGGACTGACAACACTGACCATAGTTACCAGCTGCTTTTCTCACACACACCCTTAACACACTCCACACAACTCACCTGGGAGAATGCATTGCCACACACTCTAATTAAATATCCCACAAAGAACCACCACCCTGGGTTATGCTGTGTGAAGCACAGGGGCACACATGGGACTTGTAGCCAAACTAACCCCAGGATAACACTGTCAGCCATCTTGTCAGCACAGGCACAAAACCCCACAGGGAAGCAGAGTAAAAAGGAAATAAGCATGGGCATGCTGGGAAGGGGGTTGGAGGCAATAGCATGATGGGAGTGGCAGTCACAGATATTGCTCACCCCCACAACTGTCCCATCAACACCACCCTGAACCATGCGCACATCACAGGGAGTGGAAAAGAACTGACAAGATGGCTGACACTGGGTACTGCTGTGGGGAGCACAAGGCCCTGCTGGGAACTGGGCACCAACCAACAGCAGGACACCACTCACTGACATCCTGAGAGTCAACCTGAACCCACTGCAAGGGTGGCATGCTTCATGGTGGGATAACTGGGCTGGGGGGAGAAGGAGGGCCAGATGTCAACCAAATACAACCAATGCAGAACATGTACACACCCCAACATCCATATTGAAATGCCCAAAGTATGCAGGACAATGTGCTACACCAATATCAACCTCTGACTGTGACAACTTAGGACAATGCAATGTACAGGCCCGCATCCAGAGGTACAGTCACAACTGTCAGGTGTGTCAACCATTGATGCCTGCAGAAACATAACATACATTGTGTGTGTCTCCCAAAAACAGGTGATGATGGGGACACAGCAGCAGACGCTGAGGAGTCCCCGTCCCAGGCTCAAGGGGAAACGGAGCTCACTGGTGTGGAACAGCCTCTGCCCTCCTCGGATGACGAAGACCTACCTGGCACCTCCGGAGCAAGTCATCATGCAGCACCAGCAGGACCACCAGCTGCACCCCCTGCACCCACCCCTCCAACGACTGTCAACACACAAACCGCCCCTGCCGACACGGACAGACCAGGGAGCACCACCAGCACACGGACCCTGGACCAACGTGGGGCTATGGACACCAACACCACCAACCCCCAAGGGGGCCCAGGGTCACCAGTGCGTGCCACCTCAGGTACTGCACGTGTCGCCAGGGGTGGTGGGAAGGGTGGGAGACATAGGTCGCTGATCGCAGAGGGGTCTGGACTGCATGATGACCCACAACTGGTACGCATAGCCGATGCGTACCAGTCCAGCCCCGGAGAGCTCAGCCAGGTAGTGGGGCTCCTCAGGGACATACAACAGCAGCAGGCTGCCCATCATGCCCGCTGGGACTTACACATGTCCCGTGTGGAGTCCAAGTGGGACACACTGCAAGAGATGACGGCGGTGCATAGGGACATATTACAATGCCTCCGCCAGATGAGCAGCAACCAGTCAACACCTCCCTGTGTGCCCACAACATCTGGTGCTGAAACAACTGCAACTGCCACAGGGAGGGAGGATGACTCTGGCGGAGAGTCCCCTGCACCGCAGCAGCCTGCACTTGAGGGCCCCCCCCCCCAAAGAAGAGGGGTCGTCCGAGGAAGGGCAACTGAGAGGCCGATGGCCATGCGCTACTCCCAGGAAGCCAAAACCTGTTCTGGATAATCACCTTTGTGCGCAAACTGTTCACCCTGTTGAATGCAACACAACTCCCCCACATGACATGGGGAGTACAAGTTGGACCAATGTATCAGATGACTGTGGACTTTACTCAGGACATTTCTGCTACCAGGACTTCCAAATCATCTAGGAACTTTGGATTACAATCACAATGTACAGCACCCACCATCCTGTGCACTATACACACACATGTATGACAATAAACACACTAATACACCATACCTGCCTCTGTTGTGATTCCAACGTGTTTACTGTCATGGAGATGATGACCTGCGAAATTACACTGTGCGTGCTAACTGCTACAGCAAGTACAACACAGGCATGTGAGTCATGGCAACGTGACACATATGAGGGAGACACACCACCAGGGCTACACAACATATACACACCAAGGCCATCTGACTCATCGCCTACACTGATGTTGCCAGGAAATACGGTGCAATGCACAGACACAACACCTATTCACAGTCTTTGTCAACTAGCCCACTGGTGCAGTAAGCAAATGTCAGTCAGATGTGTGACCACAGACAACGCACATCACAAAGTGAAGCACAGGTTTATTACACATTTGCAACATGTTGTAACCACTACAGATGCAAGGTAATCCCACCTGGCAGTGGGCACACAGTCAACAAGTATAGAAGAAAGGAAGTCCAGGGGTGTGGCGCACATCACCTGTAGGGACACAACAGCTTCCACCCTGGAAGTTGAATCACGGTGTTGGGGGATCACAGTTGACCAAACGACTCTGAAAGTACCCTGTGAAGGACAGAAATGACACACAGTCAAAAGCAATGAAGAACAGGACAGAACTGCAATACTCATGCCCAATACATGTCACAAGATACCCACCCAGAACCAAGTTAGCATGTCAACACTGTTGGGGAGTACAGAGTACCTGTAAGGACACATCGCTACACGCATACAGTCATGTAGCACATGGACACACTCAAACAGCACCAGAGCACCACCAACACATATCATGCATACTCACATCATTGACATGACATCTCCGGATACTCACATTCAGCTGAAGAAGTTGGTGATGAGCTGTGTGCGGACATCAACATCATCATCATCACTGGCATCGTGGTCCAGGCCAGGATCCTCCACAGGTGGCGGATGTTGGTCATCGTCATCCAGGATGAGAGGCAACTCCTTCCGCACTGCCAGGTTGTGTAGCATGCAGCAGACGATGACAATCTTGCACACCTTTGCTGGGGCATATGGGAGTGCCCCTCCTGTCTTATCTAGGCAGCGGAAGCGGCTCTTCAGGAGACCAAATGTCTGCTCGATCACTCTCCTGGTCCGACCATGTGCCTCATTGTAGCGCATCTGGGCTGGTGTCACAGGGTTCCTGAGGGGCGTCAGCAACCACGGCATGTTGGGGTATCCGGAGTCACCTACAGACAGACAATTGCACATTAGCTGAGTTGGAAAAGAGGGTGGAACACTACATTGCAGAACACACGCAATGGTACAAAGTCAGTACACACCAACAAGCCAGGCACGCTGGTTCCGCATCTGTGACATCATCCTCGGGATGCGACTACTCCTCATCACGTAGGCATCGTGTGCAGAACCTGGGAAACGGGCACAGACGTGTGAGATGCTCATATCTGCAAGACATACCACCAGTGCTTTGACCGAGTGGTAGTGTTTGCGGTTCCTGTATTCCTGCTCTTGGGCCTGTGGTGGTATCAAAGCCACATGTGTCCCATCAATGGAGCCAATGACATGCGGCATCCTCCCCAGGGCATAGAAGTCACTCTTCACGTCAGTGAGTTGTTGGAGTCTAGGGAAATAGATGTACTGGTTCAGGTATATCAACATAGCCTCCAAAACATTGCGGAGCACACGACTGAACATGGTCTGTGACATCCCACCAGCAGTCGCCACAGTGTGTTGAAAGGTACCGGTGGCAAAGAAGTGTAGGGCTGCCATCACCTTCACCTTGGGGGTCAGCGCTGTAGGGTATGTCCGGCCAGGTTGCAAATGTGGGGCCAACCGCACCGTCAAGACCTCAATCAGCGGCCTGGTGAAGCGGTACCGTCGGATGCAGTCCCGTTCAACCATGGTTGCAAGGTCAGGGAATGGTCTATGGACAGCTGGTGCCCTGCAGTGCATAGGTGAAGGAAGATACATTGTCAGTCACCCCACATATGTGGCATTGACCATACTCAATATCACATGATACATCATTATGAGGCACAAGTACATGATGTGTGCTGTTCCGTAAGGACATGTATGGCACCTACATGGCCAACATCTAACATCACAGTTCAACAAGTGGCATCAACAAGTCCCAGGTTGTGCCATGGGATATCATGAGGCCGTGTCACAGTTCCCATCACCTGCTGCCACGTTCCAAACACACCCCACAGTGACATGTGAGGACAGATGTGCCCCAGGCATCACAGCTCATCGACAGGTAGATTCCCAGGGACCCTGCATTGCCACATGGACACTGGCATGACATGGTGCTACATGAATACACCACATCAAAACAACCATGACCCCCACAGGTAGTGGTCCCTGTTGCCTCGGCAGGACAGACATGGACGTCTGTGACACACACACGCACAACATCAAAGTCCATGCACAAACAACGTGGTTGTGGAGACTGTCTCCCATTGTGCACATGGAATCAGAGACATTGTAAACACAACATGCACACAGACTGTGGAGGACCATCACTATTGTGGCATTGGGTCACCCTGGGACGTACATACCGTCCCACATGGGACTCAGGGGGTATGTGACATGACATACACATACACCACCGTGAAATGTGACCATGCCACATGCTCAGAAATGAACAGTTGCACATCACAGTGGTCATGTGCACGACACACCAAGGATTCTGTCCCCATGAACACGTGCACAGCCTGGGAGTGGCTGCCCCCAAGTGACACCCACAGAACAACATGTTGACCCCCATACACAGAATAGGTAAAGCAGCCTTACATGCCTTAGGATACAGTGTGGACAGGCTGTGGTGTTGTAGGTGTGCCCCTCACTCCCTGGGAAGTATATGTGGCTGGCATATGTTCACCTGTGACAGGCATGGTGACATATGCCTGTGACTTGTACAGGGACGCGTTGGACAGCAATGGACCGATCGGTGCGCACACATTGGCCATTGCATTCAATGTGAGCGGGTACGCGTTGTATTCGCAATACGCGTTGGACAGCAATGGACCGATCGGTGCGCACACATTGGCCATTGCATTCAATGTGAGCGGGTATGCGTTGTCTCCCGGGTACGCGTTGTAGAGCAATGGACCGATCGGTGTGCCCGGCCGGCCCATTGCATTCAATGTGTGCGGGTACGCGTTGTCTCCCGGGTACGCGTTGGACAGCAATGGACCGATCGGCGTGCCCGGCCGGCCCATTGCATTCAATGTGTGCGGGTACGCATTGTCTCCCGGGTACGCGTTGGACAGCAATGGACCGATCGGTGTGCCCGGCCGGCCCATTGCATTCAATGTGTGCGGGTACGCGTTGTATCCCGGGTACGCGTTGTAGAGCAATGGACCGATCGGTGTGCCCGGCCGGCCCACTGCATTCAATGTGAGCGGGTATGCGTTGTCTCCCGGGTACGCGTTGGACAGCAATGGACCGATCGGTGCGCACACATTGGCTATGGCCTGGCCTGGCAACGGACGCGTTTTCAAATCTTGAACGAGTCTGATGCTGTAAATTCAGTTGGTCACCCCCAACAATGTTGCAAATACATGGGTGTCATGAAGTTGAACTTTTGAAGGATGCTGTGGGCGTGTGTAAGTGGTGCAATTCCATGGATTGGCCAGATTCAGAAGATGCAAACGACTTGGACCTATCACTTTGGACACATGGGACAGTATCTGCCTCTGCAGCACACATATAATGCTGGGTGTTCCCCTGAGAGCTCACTTGCCTGCACTACATGCTCCAGGACGACATCTGCCACCACCACTGCTGCTGTATCTGCACCCTCTGGACCCTGCAATGGCACGTACTGTGGAGAGAGCCCCAGCCTTCAGCACTGAGGAGAACCAGGCCCTGCTGGACAGCCTCCTTCCACAGTACAGCAAGCTGTATGGGAAAGCAGGGGAGCAGGTGAGTGTGCTGTCCACTTCCTTACTAAATGTGCATGTTGTCTGACTAGCAAGGCTTACAGTCTGCACGCCACTGGCTAGCAGGCTCACTGAGTAGTTGTCACCCCCCATAGTGTGTAGTTACATGCACTGAACAGGTATAGTGCAGTGACAGTGCATTTAAACAAGGTTTTACTTCCCAGGCAATGATACCATGTAGTGACTGCTGGCAAACTGTCCATAGCCATCGTTGCACTGCCTGTGTACATCATGTGCCCCTGTGATTGAGACATGTATATCCAACTGTGTAATGCACGGATATGTTGCATGTGTAGTAATGGCATTCTCACTTTGTCATCCTCACAGGTTGATGCCCACCAGAAGCAGCAGATATGGCTGACCATCGTCCGGGCAGTGAGATCCGTGGGGGTCTACAAGCGCCAGATCCGCAACTGCCAGAAGAGGTGGCAGGACCTTTGGGGCTGGACCCGGAGGATCGCACGGGTCCAGCTGAAGCTGTCGCCTCCTCGCAGGAGGGGCAGACACCGGACCCTGACCCCCCACATGCTCAGGATCCTGGCGGTGGTCTTCCCTGATCTGGATGGGCAGCTGAAGGCCAGAGAGCAGCAAGGAGGGGGTGAGTCCATGACTGCATTGTGAACTTTGTCTGCCATGCTATGTGCCCTCCTCTGGCCTGGCTAAACGTCCACAGTACATCAGTCATGTGGTCCAGGACCCATGTCCCTCAATTGTGCACTGCCCACTCCTCATCTGATACCCAGGTGTGGCCCTTACAGTCAGGGAATTGTGTCACTTGGGTACTGTGTCCTTGCATTTTGCTTAGCTCAAGGTGGGGGACAGCATTTGTTCCCCTAACTCTGTGGTGGGCATCATGGGTGGGTCCATTGCTTACACAATGCCTGTGTTCTGACATGTAATCTGCGTGTTACTTTGATATGTGGTCCAATTGCTGAGCTGATCCACCACATGTGCCTGGGGTATCTGGCACACACCCATGCTGCGGGTGTGAACAATGTTTGGGCCCCAGGAGTGTGTATATTACGTGTGTCACACATACTTAGCCACCTGCCTACTGTCCAGGGCTCATCCCTCATTCACTTGGGGCAGGACAGTCATGCCTACTCCAGGCCATACAATACACTCTGTACTCCCACTCCCGTGTATCAGCTGACACGTTGTGCTCAGTGATATGTCCCCTCAGGTGTCTGCCTCTGTGTCAGTGTGCTGTGGCTACATTGTCAGGACTACTGGGGTGTTTCTCGGTTAGGGCTCAGCAGGCCACCGGAGATGTGACCATAGGAGACGATATTTGTGTGACTTATAGGTGTTTGATCACTTGACCGTGCAGACTGGGGTATGCAAATGTGAAGTTCAGGCAGCTGTTTCCCATTCACAGCAGATTGTGAGGTGCTCAGGTTCAGAGGGTTGTGTTACAGGTCTCCCATATGTCCAATCGGTATGACGTGGACAGATAAGGGTTCAGATGATGTGGTGTGTGGGGATGTACATGTGCACTTGTTCAGCTCCAGGACTTGCATTCCCCATGACCTACTATTGTGACACAGTGCAGACTGTTGTTGTCTGGCTGCCCTGCCCATGTGACTGGAGACAGTGATGTATGACTTAGCAGGCATGCCTGTGCCATGGCATGAAACTTATTATGGGTGATCCTGCAGGGGAGTGACATGTGCTACATGCACACCATTGTGGCAATGACTATCAGGACATGGGTGCATCATGGTGTCTGTCGCTGGTATGCATCACATGCATTTCATATTTGACTCTGGGCATCCCTTTCATCCGGACACCTGTACTGACTCAGTGGCAAGAGTTGTGATGTGTGCATGTTCACATGCTTCACCGTGTTCTCTGCACTGTCCAACTACTGTGTAGGTGGTGCATGTGTCCACACTGGGGTATTGCCATCCAACAGACACCAGACAGATGGGTGCAAGGCCAGGAGGGATGTGAGTGCCATGGTTGACCATCAGACTGACAATTGGCTTCTCCTATTCTGTTTGGGCACTTTTGGCAATGTTCAACTAAGGATGCCAGGGCTTGCTCTGTAATGTGCTGTACTTACTGTGGTGTGTGCGTTCGGTGCAGGTGACTGATGTCTGTCTGTTTCCCTATTGTTTGCAGATACATCCACGGCCACAGGAGGGGACAGCTCCACGGACCAGGAGGAGCCGCAGAGCCAGACTGGGTCAGCAGCCGAGGAGTGGTCGGAGGGACCCAGTGGCACGGAGGGCGAGGGGAGCCACACCGAGGAGTCCTCAGCAGCATCCACCTCAGCTGAGGACCACAGCAGCTCGGAGGATGACTCCCTTGTGGAGGCGGGTGTAAGCAGCCACCACACCCCAGCTAGTGTTGCTGTCCCCGCCACCACCACCACCACCACCGCCCTCCCATCGGCTCCCATTCCCGAGGTCCGTGGAGGCTCCCATGTTCGGGAGCGTGTCTCCTTCGGGCCAGGCACCGCACCCCTGCCCCTGTGTCCCCTGCTGCCCTGAGTGAGGAGTCTGTGTACCTCCTTCGCCAGCTCCATGTAGGGCAGACAGCGATGCTGAGTGTCCTCCATGCACACACCACTCTGTTGACTCAGCTGGTGTCGTTCATGGAGGGCATCTCATCGGGCATGTCTGCCCTACAGAGGGGCAATAGGTCCATGGACTCCTCCCTGACGGCAGCAGTGTCCCTCCTCCAACAGTCCCTCACCCCTCCTGCCTCTGCCCCATCCACACTCCCCAGCACCTTACCTGTCCCAAGCACACACACACCGGCACAGGCACACACCAGCACAGACACAAGCAGCACACAGACACACACGCCAAAATCAAGACACACGCACGCACAGTCAGGGGACTGAAACCACACTCACAGGGGATGGGGCCCAGGCACACACACACGCATCCACGATGCCTGCGCAGTCCTCAGTTACCTCTCCCTCCAAAGCCCCTTCCCTTGCCTCACCTGCAACCCCAAAGACACAGCGGGTCTTCCTCAGTGACCTCGGCCTCTTCCCCTCCGATCCAGCTGATACAGCATTCAGGGGGAAGAGGAAGCCCACCCACACGGAGCGGAGTGCCCCTCGCCCCCGGACACCCTCCCCCAAGCGCAGACCGACTGAGGCCCCCATCCGCAAGTCCCCCCGGACCCGGAAGAGCAAGACCCCGCCGCCGCCCTGCAGCTCAGGCACCAAGTCTCCTTCCTCCATCCCTCAGGCCCCCACTCCACATGTGCCCCACCACACCTTGCCCCAGGTTCCCCCACCCACAGATACACCATCCCCAAAATGATCAGGCCTTCTCCCCCTGTCACTTGCTCTTCCGGCACCACACCCCGCTGCGCATGTCTGTGCCACTGGTGTGGAGACGGTGTCCTCCCCCTCTGTCCTGCCCACTTTACCTGATCCCCATTCTCCTCCCCTGGAGGTAGGCACTGCAGTGGAGTCCACTACCACCCGGTCTGACTTGTGCACTGCAGTGGGGAACCTGTCCACTCCATCTGCACGGCCCACTGCAGTCGTGCCGGCACCCACACCATCTGACTCATGCCCCCCAGTTGTGCTGACACACACCATGTCAGACACCTCCACTGCAGTTGTCAGTGGCTCTCCAGCACCCACCACCCCTTCCCTGCCTCCTTCTGGTGAGCCCTGATCCTGTCCCTGCGGTGCCTGGCCTGCCCCCCGTATGCCCCTCCGAGGGGATTGTCCCTGGTGTTTATCAGTGCAGGCATGCGTAGGGTGACATCTGCCACTGTCACCCTGTTTTGACTTTCAGGATGGACTGGCCATTGGCCTTTGTTTCTTTTTTACTGGACTTCAACTTTTGAACCCACATATGCTGAATAAAGCAACTTTCTGTTCACTAGTGGTTTTGCTTCTGATGTACATGTTGTTGATGATGCTAACCATGCCCTTGCTGCAGTGATGGTGACATTTGGTCTCATGAAAATGAAGTGTTACTGTGCAGGAACCCATGTGGTCCACGGGCAATGTGTCCTATCCTGTAGTGTATCCATGTCATCCTTAGCAGCATATGAGGGTGTCATGTTTTCAATATTTGGCAATGGGATTTCCTACTTACATTAGCAATGTCACATCTGTGGCTTCCACCCCTGCACATCTGTTGTGCTTGCCATTGTTCAATTAGTCTACTTCCCTGACCGTGTGGCCATCTCCACTGGACATGCAGGTTTGGGCATCAATGGGGAAGGACTCATCTGTGTTGTCAGTGCAACTTGCTATACATGTGTGTTGGATCTGTGCTGATGATTTCGTTGACACTCCCATGACCAGGCTGATGTGACGGGAGCCTTCATTTGGTGCTAATTGTTGTCTGTGTGACCAAGTGTTCTGCTGACATGATGGAGCCCTACTGAGGCAACATATGGCACAGCTTTCCTCACACAGGAGTGGAGTCCCTTCATGGCAGTGTGTACTCCTTTGACATTGCCTGCGCCAAAGGTGTGTGTTGTGTGAGCATGTCTATGTGTTCACTTCCATTTTGCTGTGCATGCTGGGATCCCTAGTGATGTTCCTGTTTGTGATGCTTGCTGAGTTGACCTATGTTCCCCCAAAGTCTTCTCCCTGGGTTCTCTGTGATGTGGGTGCATGGCACATTACTGGTCATCAGGGTGTCACCCATAGGTGTGTTTGCTGTCAGGGCTGAGTTTGTGGGCAGACGCAGATGGGACACAGTCAGGATTCCCCTTGGCACTTGTTGTTTACACCTGTCATGTGATTTCCAGTTTGTGTTAGCTTTCAGTGATTGTGACACGTTGTGTGTGTGACTGCTGGCACTCCTCAGGGCTGCAATGTTGGTAGTTGTCTATGTGTGTTCTTTGTGGGTGACCTTGGCTTCTTCATTGGTGTGGGACTGTGGCTGGGATCCCATTGGTTGGTGTGGTATTGCCATCATGTCCATGTACGGCGTAGTGTGCAGTGTGTCAGACATTCAGGAGTCTTGTTGAGTGGCCATGTGTGATGTGTTTCTGCACCTTGGTTCCCACCACCACCCATGGGATTGTCATGGGTGCATGTGCAATGTCACCAGTGCATGTGAGCTTCACTGCTGCACATTGTTGGAGGTCGAGGTGTGTGGTGTTGAGTGTGTGCAGATGAGAGTTGTTGCCCGGCTAGACCCCTGCCTCCATGTTGGCCTTGGCTTACTGGCCGTGCTGATTGATTTGTGCTTGTGTAGGTGTGATGGTAGTTTGTTGCTCAGGACACATGACTGTGGTTCACAGTGTGAACGACATCTAGCTTTGTCATCACAGTGGGATTGTCATGCAGCCCAGGATCACCACATTGTGGGGACCCTGGGGGTAGTGCTGTGGTGTGTCTGTGTCTTGCTGTGTCAGTTGCTGTTCCTACATGCTTGTGTGACATGTGTGATTTGTGCTCCCTGTCATCTAACAATGCCTGATTGCCCACATAGGGGATTTGGATCCATGAGTTACTTTTGTGTGGCACTGTATGCGCATCTGTGTAATTGGTATTCAGGCCTCATCATGTGTTGTGTGGTTACCTGGGGACACAGGCACCCCCCCCTCACCTGTTGTGTTTGATGTGCAGTGTGGGTCTGCCTGTTTGTGTTTGTGCATCTGCACCACTGCATTGGCATATCTTTAGTGTGCCATTGGCTGTATGTTGTTTGGTGGGTTTCCCCTGCTGTCCCTGGGACTCCTAGGTCATCAGTCAGCACAATGATCATTGTTTGTGTGTCCCATTGCTGCCATGGTATGGTATCTGTTCACCTCACATCTACAGTCTCCACAGGGTATCTGCATTTGTGTGCCCATTGGTGCAAATATGTGGGTCTGCATTATGATGGTCACTTCTGTCATTGTGTAATTGATGAATGTTGACAATGTCAGCCCCCATGGGTGATGTTTGTCTGCACATGGCCAAAGGTATGTCTTATTTGCACTGCACTGTTTGCCTCCCCCAATCTATGTTGCTATGGGACACAAGCACTACTTTGCCACTGATGTGTTTGTTGTTCTGTGACCAGGAATCATCCATGCAGTTTGGCAGTTGCAACTTTTTCAATGTCAACACTTACATTTTGGTCACTGTGATGATGGGGGTTTAGACCCCATTGCCACAATGTTCAGAATGTGCTTCAGTTATGGACCCCACACTTACATTTTGGTCACTGTGATGATGGGGGTTTGGACCCCATTGCCACAATGTTCAAGATGTGCTTCAGCTATGGGCCCCACACTTACATTTTGGTCACTGTGATGATGGGGGTTTGGACCCCATTGCCACAATGTTCAAGATGTGCTTCAGCTATGGGCCCCACACTTACATTTTGGTCACTGTGATGATGGGGGTTTAGACCCCATTGCCACAATGTTCAAAATGTGCTTCAGCTATGGACCCCACACTTACCTTTTGGTCACTGTGATGATGGGGGTTGGACCCCATTGCCACAGTGGTCATGGTCTGCTTGCATTGTGGGGGCCACACACATTTATGTGTGACACATGTGATAGGGGGTCACATTGTATGTTCAAAGTCATGTTCAGTGTTGTAGGCATTTGTCACAGTCTACACACGCTTGTCATGGTGTTGAGGGGGATGTCTTTTTGTTGCATTCTTTATGTTGGTGTGTGCTTGTTGTGTCATGCATTAGCCATCCTATGAGTGGGGGTGTTGTTGGTGGTAGGCATCCAGCCCCCCATGGGTAGAGGTGGTAGTAGTGGTAGGCATCTGGCATCCCCTGGGTAGGGGTGGTGGTAGTGGTAGGCATCTGGCACCCCATGGGTAGGGTTGGTAGTAGTGACAGGCATCCAGCCCCCCATGGGTAGTGGTGGTAGTGGTGACAGGCATCCAGCCCCCCATGGGTAGAGGTGGTAGTAGTGACAGGCATCCAGCCCCCCATGGGTAGAGGTGGTAGTAGTGGTAGGCATCTGGCACCCCCTGGGTAGGGGTGGTAGTAGTGACAGGCATCCAGCCCCCCATGGGTAGTGGTGGTAGTAGTGACAGGCATCCAGCTCCCCATGGGTAGTGGTGGTAGTAGTGACAGGCGTCCAGCCCCCATGGGTAGAGGTGGTAGTAGTGGTAGGCATCTGGCACCCCCTGGGTAGGGGTGGTAGTAGTGACAGGCATCCAGCCCCCATGGGTAGTGGTGGTAGTAGTGACAGGCATCCAGCCCCCCATGGGTAGAGGTGGTAGTAGTGACAGGCATCCAGCCCCCCATGGGTAGAGGTGGTAGTAGTGGTAGGCATCTGGCACCCCCTGGGTAGGGGTGGTAGTAGTGACAGGCATCCAGGCCCCCATGGGTAGTGGTGGTAGTAGTGACAGGCATCCAGCCCCCCATGGGTAGAGGTGGTAGTAGTGGTAGGCATCTGGCACCCCCTGGGTAGAGGTGGTAGTAGTGGTAGGCATCCAGCCCCCCATGGGTAGAGGTGGTAGTAGTGGTAGGCATCTGGCACCCCCTGGGTAGGGGTGGTAGTAGTGGTAGGCATCTGGCACCCCTGGGTAGGGGTGGTAGTAGTGACAGGCATCCAGCCCCCATGGGTAGTGGTGGTAGTAGTGACAGGCATCCAGCCCCCATGGGTAGAGGTGGTAGTAGTGGTAGGCATCTGGCACCCCTGGGTAGGGGTGGTAGTAGTGACAGGCATCCAGCCCCCCATGGGTAGAGGTGGTAGTAGTGGTAGGCATCTGGCACCCCTGGGTAGGGGTGGTAGTGGTGGTAGGCATCTGGCACCCCTGGGTAGGGGTGGTAGTAGTGGTAGGCATCCAGCCCCCCATGGGTAGAGGTGGTAGTAGTGGTAGGCATCTGGCACCCCTGGGTAGGGGTGGTTGTAGTGGTAGGCATCCAGCCCCCATGGGTAGAGGTGGTAGTAGTGGTAGGCATCTGGCACCCCTGGGTAGGGGTGGTAGTAGTGGTAGGCATCTGGCACCCCTGGGTAGGGGTGGTAGTAGTGACAGGCATCCAGCCCCCCATGGGTAGTGGTGGTAGTAGTGACAGGCATCCAGCCCCCCATGGGTAGAGGTGGTAGTAGTGGTAGGCATCTGGCACCCCCTGGGTAGGGGTGGTAGTAGTGACAGGCAAACAGCCCCCATGGGTAGAGGTGGTAGTAGTGGTAGGCATCTGGCACCCCTGGGTAGGGGTGGTAGTGGTGGTAGGCATCCGGCACCCCTGGGTAGGGGTGGTAGTAGTGGTAGGCATCCAGCCCCCATGGGTAGAGGTGGTAGTAGTGGTAGGCATCTGGCACCCCCTGGGTAGGGGTGGTAGTACTGGTAGGCATCCAGCCCCCATGGGTAGAGGTGGTAGTAGTGGTAGGCATCTGGCACCCCCTGGGTAGGGGTGGTGGTAGTGGTAGGCATCCAGCCCCCATGGGTAGAGGTGGTAGTAGTGGTAGGCATCTGGCACCCCTGGGTAGGGGTGGTAGTAGTGGTAGGCATCCAGCCCCCATGGGTAGAGGTGGTAGTAGTGGTAGGCATCTGGCACCCCCTGGGTAGGGGTGGTAGTAGTGGTAGGCATCCAGCCCCCCATGGGTAGAGGTGGTAGTAGTGGTAGGCATCTGGCACCCCTGGGTAGTGGTGGTAGTGGTGGTAGGCATCCAGCCCCCATGGGTAGGGGTGGTAGTCGTGACGGGCATCTAGCACCCCCTGGGTAGGGGTGGTGTTAGTTGTTGGCATCCAGGCCCCTATGTGTATATGTGGCATTGGTGATGGCCATCCCGCCCCTATGGTGCTGCTGTTGCTGGTGTGAGTAATTTCTGCATCCCTCTGTGTGTGTGTGTGATTTGTCGGGTACGTGTAGTTTGTTTTTGTGGTTGGTGTCTGTGGCAAGGTGGGGTCGGCAATGGTACAACAGGAGGACGCTATTGACTGGTGGACTGCAACGCCACTCTCTCCCCCCCTTATCTCCCCGCAGCAGGATGAGTGGGATTCCCCAAACCAGCCTCTCTTACAGGACACGGAACATCAGGAGCACGGCGTCTTTAATTGGGGATTCCCTGGTGACGGGACTCCTCCTCCCTATGACGTCACGACAGACCAGCCAATAAGGAGCGAGGGATCAAAGAGGCGGGTGTGCATCGACACTGGAGCAGACGGGAGAGACATAGCAGTGAGAGCCGAGAGCAGCGACAGCGGAGAAGTGGAAGATCGGAGAGGGAGTAGCGGTACGGGACCCCGAGGACTACAGGATACGCCAGGAGGCCACCGGCACCACGCTTCGCCGAGCCACGCTCCAGGAGGAGCGTGGCTAACCCAGGTACGGGACCGGTTTACAGGGTGGCTAGGGAGGAGGGAACCTTCCGACACCTAGAGGGCCGGGAGGGCAGAACGCGGTCGCCCCGCTTGCACCCTTCCCCCTTTCACGTTCACGCGGCCGTTCTGTGCACGGGTTGTTTTGAGGTGTCCCGAGCACTACCCTATCCCTGACACACTTCTAAACAAAAACCCTTACACCCAGTATATTTTTGTTTTCCCTTGCTTGGCATTCACCGCTGCTCCATTCCTGCACCCCGGAGAGGGAGACCGTTAGAGGACCGGACCTCCGAGAGAAAGACTATACCAAGCTGGAGAAGCATAGGAGGAGCAGACGGAAGGCGGAACAGACCCCATACTCCCCAGAAAGACTGTCCCATACCACAAAGAAACTGTATGGAAAAATAAAAGAGTCTATAAAACGACCTGGCCTATGACCGCTCATTGCGACCCCACAACAACTGGTGTCAGAAGTGGGATCACCACCTCAGTCTATCTGTTCACCCGAGATGGACGCGGTCGTCCAGCACCTCATCAAGGGCCAGGAGAAGTTAGAGTGGGCCGTAGAACGACAGTTGTCATCCGCCCAAGCGGACAGGGATGTTTTCAAACACACTATCACATCTCAGATAGAAGGGCTACAGAAGCTGGTACAGGAACCCGGGACTCCGGTACCACGTGAACGCCGAGGCCCCACGCACGGACCTGCGGGGGTATCCTTGCAGAAATACGTGACCGGGGAAGACCCGGATGCGTTCCTGTTGAATTTTGAGCGCGCCGCAAGAGCGTGCGGCTGGCCGGAAGATAAATGGCCTTTCTTTCTGGTGCCTCTGCTAACGGGGGAAGCCCAATCCGCCTACCAGGTGGCCAACGCCACAGGCGACACCCCTTATCAGGACATAAAGGACATTATACTGGACCACTTGGGCTTGGATGCAGAGGCCTACCGGGTCCGGTTTAGAAAGGAAAGGGGTCTACCTGGGGAGAACCCCAAAACACTATTCTTCCGCCTTAAAATGGCCGCCGATAAGTGGCTGAAACCTGCCTCCAGCTCCAAAGAAGAGATAATGAACCGGGTATATCTGGAACAGTTTATGGAGGCCCTTCCCTATGGTACACAGAGGTGGTTAAGGCAACACACCCACCTTTCCCCAGAACAAGCCATTGAAATGGCTACCACCTATTCCCGCGCACAGCCAAGGACTATGACATGGGAAGCCGAGAAAACAACCAAAACACTCCCTGGAAGAGCGGAGAAGAAAATACATAAACCCCTAAACGACTTTCCAAAATCCCGCCCTTCCAGACCAGAAGTCCCCACGTTTCGAGGGCCACAATGTTTCGAGTGTGGGGAGTGGGGTCACATCTCGCGAATGTGCCCTAAACGTAAACCAGCGGACGAACCCATGGAAGTGGGCTACATCCCTAGATCAGTCTTATACACTGCCGAGATGGGGACCTCATTTTATGTAAGTGTACAGGTGAACGGGAGGGTGATCCAAGCTCTTTTAGACTCAGGCTGTAGGCAGTCGGTTATTCAGAAAACCCTCATTCAGCCCTCACAATACATCCCAGACACCCTGGTTCACATAAGGTGAGTACATGGGGATGTTAAACCCTACCCTCTGGCTTCTGTTACCATCACCCCACTGACTGGGTCTCCCTGCACTGTAAGGGTGGGGGTGTTGGATACCGTACCTGAGGATCTCATTCTTGGGACGGACAATCCGGACTTTCTATTGCTGTTTCACGACAACATAGAAAAAAGATGAAGGAAACCATTCAACACCACAACCCGCCCTCATAACCCCCGAGCCTTGGGTGCTGGATAGGAGTTTTAAGTTTGCCCAGACTAATGACCCAACCCTATTTAATGCCTGGGAAGCCGCACACATGAGTCTAAACACCCCTACTACCTCCTACCCCCAATTCCTGATCAAAGACGACTTACTATACCGAAAGGGAACCGCTGAAGATCCGGCGCAGCTACTGGTCCCTATGTCTTTCAGGGAGCAGGTACTCTTCTTTTCCCACGCACACCTCACAGCTGGACATATGGGTGCGGAAAAGACAACACAAAATGTGTTGCGTCATTTCTTCTGGCCGGGCATATACAAAGACATCAAGGTACACTGTCAAGAATGCGTTGTATGCCAGAAAAAGAACCTACAACGTCCGCCAGCCGTACCGCTTCAGCCATTACCCGTGATAGGAAGACCGTTTGAACGGGTAGGTATGGATCTGATTGGACCCTTACCCAAGACTCAAAGAGGAAACCTCTACGCGCTAGTTATCGTGGACTACGCTACCAGATTCCCTGAGGCTTTTCCTCTTCGAACTCCCACCACGAAGAACATCGCGGACAAGCTAATGGAGTTCTTCTCGAGGGTTGGGTTCCCGAAGGAGATCCTTACGGACCAGGGCACACCGTTTATGTCGCGACTGATGATGGAGGTCTGTCGGTCTCTAGACCTTCACCATTTACGGACGTCGGTATATCATCCCCAAACCGACGGTCTCGTGGAGAGATATAACAGAACCCTGAAGACTACTCTAAAGAAAATGTTATCTGTGGAAGGCAGGGACTGGGATCGACTGCTGCCGCTGGCCCTATACGTCCTGAGAGCTCAAGTTCAGAGTAGCCTGGGCTGCTCGTCGTTCGAGCTGCTGTATGGGAGGCAACCCAGAACATTGTTAGAAATGACTAAGGACGCCTGGGAGAAAGAGGGAGAAGACGAGAAGAAATCTCTACTAGAGTATACACATCAACTGCGCTCTAGAATCGGAAAACTAAGGGATTTAGCCTACTCCAATCTCGAAAGAAGTCGGGACAGACAAAAAAGATGTTACGATAAAGGAAAGAAATGGAGAAAGCTGTCTATCGGGGATTGGGCCCTGGTTTTACTTCCGTCCACAACAAAGAAGTTTCAGGCCGAGTGGCTAGGCCCATATAGAGTGGTGGGGGTCTTTGGCAAAACCACGTACCAGGTACAGGTCTCGCCTAACAGAAAACAGACTTATCATATTAATCTGTTGAAGAAATGGTTGGGACCCTTACCTACAACGGCACATCTGACACTCCCAACCTCCTTGCCAGGAGGTACCACCCTAAACCTCCTCGTGATAAATGAAGAGTTGTCCAAGGAGGAGAAGGCCGACCTGGTGGCCTCGTTATTGCCGTTTGCCCCCCTTTTTTCAGACACCCCCGGAAAAACTACTCTGACTGAACATCGAATTGAGACCCAGCCCGGAAAAAAAAGTGAAACTGAGGCCATACAGGATTCCGGCCGCGAAAAGGGCAGCAGTGAAAAAGGAAGTGCAAGACATGATACAGTTGGGGGTGATATGTCCCTCCAACAGCGACTGGTCATCCCCAATAGTCATGGTCCCCAAGCCGGATGGATCAACCCGATTTTGTATGGACTTCAGGGCATTGAATTCTATCTCCACGTTCGATGCCTACCCTATCCCCAGGGTTGATGAGCTCATCGAGAAATTGGGGGATTCCAAATACATAACCACATTTGATCTAACCAAAGGCTACTGGCAGGTTCCTTTACGTGAAGAAGACCGAAAGAAGACCGCCTTCGCAACGGAAGAGGGCCTATACGAATTCAACGTCCTCCCCTTCGGTCTACACGGAGCCCCTGCCACATTCCAGAGGCTCATGAACACCGTGCTCAGTGAATTCCCCTCCTTCAGTTCAGCCTATCTGGATGATATCGTGGTCTACAGTGCAACGTGGAAAGAACATCTGCTGCACCTACAGAAGATCCTCAAAGCCCTGGAACGTGCGGGGCTCCACATCAACTCCCGGAAGTCCAGAGCCGCTTATCACAAAGTGAAATACCTCGGATATGTCCTAGGGCATGGCGTAATAGCCCCTCAGGCGGAAAAAGTGAGGGCTATCGCAGACACTCCCTTTCCCACCACCAAAAGGGACCTACGTGCATTCCTTGGTTTGTTGGGGTACTACAGACGCTTTGTCCCACAATTCTCGGAGATAGCCTCCCCTTTGACAGATGTTCTCCGCAAGGATATGAGACCACAGCGTTTGTTACACCCTCCAGAGAGATGTTGGAGGCGTTCCAGAAACTCAAAGACACCATAACCACAGGCCCAGTTCTAGCCTCCCTGACTTCCACAAAACGTTCATTTTACACACTGATGCTTCTAACTACGGGTTGGGTGCAGTATTATCCCAAATAGCTGAGGACGGGGTGGAACATCCAGTTTTATATATCAGCAGGAAGCTGTTCCCCAGGGAGACCAGGTACCCTACCATAGAGCGGGAGTGTTTGGCGGTGAAGTGGGCGGTTGATAAGTTGAGGTACTACCTAGAGGGACGTCCGTTTATCTTGTATACAGATCACGCTCCCCTACAGTGGATGTGTAGACACAAATCACAAAACCCCAGGGTTCTCCGCTGGTTTTTGTCACTGCAGCCTTTTTCCTTTGATGTGCGCCACCGAAAAGGGAAGGACAACGGGAGTGCTGACTATCTGTCCCGGGTGTTTCCTCTCCCCGATCGGGAGAATCCAAGGGAGGGGGTGTGTGTCAAGGTGGGGTCGGCAATGGTACAACAGGAGGACGCTATTGACTGGTGGACTGCAACGCCACTCTCTCCCCCCCTTATCTCCCCGCAGCAGGATGAGTGGGATTCCCCAAACCAGCCTCTCTTACAGGACACGGAACATCAGGAGCACGGCGTCTTTAATTGGGGATTCCCTGGCGACGGGACTCCTCCTCCCTATGACGTCACGACAGACCAGCCAATAAGGAGCGAGGGATCAAAGAGGCGGATGTGCATCGACACCGGAGCAGACGGGAGAGACATAGCAGCGAGAGCCGAGAGCAGCGACAGCGGAGAAGTGGAAGATCGGAGAGGGAGTAGCGGTACGGGACCCCGAGGACTACAGGATATGCCAGGAGGCCACCGGCACCACGCTTCGCCGAGCCACGCTCCAGGAGGAGCGTGGCTAACCCAGGTACGGGACCGGTTTACAGGGTGGCTAGGGAGGAGGGAACCTTCCGACACCTAGAGGGCCGGGAGGGCAGAACGCGGTCGCCCCGCTTGCACCCTTCCCCCTTTCACGTTCACGCGGCCGTTCTGTGCACGGGTTGTTTTGAGGTGTCCCAAGCACTACCCTATCCCTGACACACTTCTAAACAAAAACCCTTACACCCAGTATATTTTTGTTTTCCCTTGCTTGGCATTCACCGCTGCTCCATTCCTGCACCCCGGAGAGGGAGACCGTTAGAGGACCGGACCTCCGAGAGAAAGACTATACCAAGCTGGAGAAGCATAGGAGGAGCAGACGGAAGGTGGAACAGACCCCATACTCCCCAGAAAGACTGTCCCATACCACAAAGAAACTGTATGGAAAAATAAAAGAGTCTATAAAACGACCTGGCCTACGACCACTCATTGCGACCCCACAACAGTGTCTGTCTTACCTTCTGCGCCGTACGCGTCCGTGCCTGTTCCGGTAATAGATGTAGAATATTGGTAGGATCGGCACGATGGCATTCATGGTTGGTTCGTCTCGTTCGTCTTTGTCGTTGCTTCGCCTCGTCCTCGTGGCTGGCGTGTTCATCTCGTAGCCGTGGATCGTCTTGTGGCACGAATCGGAACTTATGTGCGCCTCTCCCGGATGCTTTGACGTGCCGTGCGTAGCGACGGGTTCGGCGCGTACGGAGAGCGCATCGTACTTCTCCTTCCGGACGGGGCTGCATTTTGGCTTCCGTGCGACTCGATTCTGTGTTTCCGGATCCGGCTCGGTCGGAGAACAGGACCTGGATTGGGTGAGTGCGACTGGGTCGGAATCCTATGCAGTTGTGCGCATCGTACTTGCTCGTTCGGAAGAATGTGCGAATCGGTCGGGAAACAGGCATTCGCCTGGCTTTTTTCCCGGCCGAATAGTGTTAGGTGCGCCTCCGACCGAAATTGGAATCGACCCCTCAGCGGGAAATCTTCAGCCTCAAAATTGTAAATGCCTGCCCACCCTAAGCAGTTCTCGAGGTTAGTGACGATTCAAGTATTTTTACTTTTGTGCATCACCGTCCGTGTGCGCTTACTTCCAACGGCAGTGTGTACATTCAAATTCTCACCTTTTCAAACAGTGTTTGGCACGTTCTTTCTGCGACATTGTTCCACATGCCACAGCAACCTTCAGTGCGCAGCCTTTCATTCTAAGCGTTCCCTTCGCTTACGCACAACGCTGTGCATTCTGAGGCGAACTCTCGTCCTTACGCGGTCAACGCAACTTGACGTTTACGAGCTTTACATGCCGCCATTTTGAATTTCTCACTAAATACGAAACGGAGCAATTATACAAGATTTTCAGCCTGTTTTAAAAAAAAGGAGAGTACTAATGCCAATTTATGAACAGCTGTGTACCGCTTGGACTTTCCCTTCATTGCAAGTATTAATACGTTTTTTTTCTTAACACATCTAAGATATATTTTTGTTTTTCTCTGTGCATGTTTGATTCTGTTCTTATCTACTGTCATGGATACTAGTGCCAGAGCAACCACTTCAAATACAACTAATGCGAGTGTTAGCATTACTTTAAACACTCCAAAAGAATTTTTAACAGCACCTGGTGAGCCAATTATAAAATGGGTAGAGTGGAAAGAATATTTCTTAAACTATATTGCCACTTTAGAAGACAATGGCAGCAGTTTGACTCCTGTTACAGTGTTTAGGTCCTGAAGGCCTTAGAGTATACAACCAAATGCAAAAACCTCAAAAAGCTGATGACATTGATGTTTTTAAGTGTGCTGTTTCAGATTTATCCTAGCTTTATTCTCGTACTGTATGCATTGCTGGAACGAGACGTGATTTCTTTAAAAGGAAACAGCAACAACATGAATCTATCAAGGAGTATGTTTCTGCTCTGAAAACATTAGCAGCCACATGCAAATTTGGGGTGTTGCATGATGACAATTCACGATCAGGTTGTAGTTTGTACAAAAAACAGAGGCATTCAAGATAGACTTTGGATTGAAGGTGACTCTAGTTTAAAAGACATTATAGCCTTAGTAAAAAAAGGCAGAAATATCTGAAAGAAGCTCAAAAGCTGTCTTTGAGCAAAATGACCCTCCAGTTATTAATAACATTTCATCAGACAAAAAAGTTTTGCAAGGAACAAGGTTAATCGTAACAATGTAACTAGACCCCAAGAAAGGCAACCGGATACAGCAACTTTCTCTTGTTATCGCTGTGGCAGCAAAGCACACAATGCTAGATCTGAAAAGTGTCCAGCCAAATCTGCAAAATGTTTGGAATGCGGTATTATTGGCCATTTTGCGAAAGTTTGCAGAAAAAAGACAAAGAAAAATTTGAAGGTTACATGCCTCACTGAACCCGACTCTAACTCCTCAGATTATGATTCGGGCAACCCTATTCAAGAGCATCTTTACAAAGAGAATAAAAAATGTAATGTTGTTCTCAACATCAAAGGTTCTGGCAGAGACAAACCTATGTGTATAATTAATTTTGGTGGAATTCCTTTGCAGGTTGCAGCAGATTCTGGTTCTCCTTTTACGGTAATTGCACAAAATGTTTGGGAAACCAAATTTGCAGGGGTTAGTGGCTCACATTTGAAACCTACTGATGTGCTTCCAGAAAGTTTCACTGGTGATAAAATAGAAATGTTGGGGTATCGAGTGTTGATTTTTGAATTAAAAATCGTAAACCTACTTGCCAACTCTATGTAGCTAACGATGGTCCATCTGTTTTAGGCTGGAAGGACCAAAGAGCCTTGCATATCATACTTGATCCTAACAGTCCGGAACATGTTTTGGTTGCACTAAGCACTAAGAATTTGGTTTTTAATGAATTTCCAGAGGTTTTTAATGGTAAAGTTGGTAAACTCAAAGGTTTCTTGTAAGGATGCGCATACGCAGGTAGGAGTTAAGTATTTTTATTTATAAGTCAACAGGACTGTGAGGACAGGGGTCCGCTCCTCACCGAATCTCCGCTCCAACCGTTCCTCTCCAGAACCCCGGCACCGCAATGTTCCTTCTATTATCCTGACGTCCAGGGATTCCAAACGTCCAGAGAATAGAAGGAGAACCCAACACATCTTTCCCCTTTACACAAAAATACATAAGAGTGTACAGAATAAAGAACATATTCAAAATCTAAAAACAAAAACAGCAATTGAACAATGAAATTATTGAAGAGCAGAAAAGTAGCTCGGCCATCACATAAGCTAGTCCCGGAACCTGGAAGGAAGTTTAGTGGACCTGGAAGACAATTGGCGAGACGTAACATTAGTTTTGTTAAAATCTCCCACATGACTCGGTTCTTTGGAAAGAACATTCGGGCCCACTTTAGATAAAACAATCTTTCCTTTGTTCCACCATTTACCATCATCCAACTTGACAGCACTCTTGTTGACCTTCACAACTTTCCTCAAAACTGAAAATTTGGATTCACCTTTGGGTAAGATCCTAGAGCACTTAACTCTCACCATATCCCCCACATTGACATTTAACTGTCTGGAATACAACCCAACATTTGTACGAACATATTTGTTTTGTGCATCTACACGCCTTTTGCCAACCTCCTCGATTTTCTTCGTGGGCAACTTGAACCCACCACCAGCACCCATCCATCCCCTCAACAGTTTGGAGGTGGGAACATGCCCTCTTAGCAGTACAAATGGAGACACACCAGTATCAGCATTGACAGTTGTGCGGACAGCCCACAACAGTTTACACAATTCGTCCTTGCAATTCAAGTTACTCGCTTTAGACAATTGCACATTTTGTTTGATGACTCTATTGAAACGCTCTACGAGGCCATTACTCCTGGGATGATAAAGGGACGTTTTAATATGTTTAATACCTAAGGACTGTAAAAATTCTTCAAATTGTAAGGAAACAAATTGGGGGCCATTGTCAGTAAGTAATTCCTCAGGTACACCTTCCCTGGCAAATAATGACTCAAGGAATTTGATAACAGAGGTGGAATCGGATGACTTCACCCATTTGATCTCAGGCCAGCGACTGTGAAAGTCCACAAGAACTATACCATATTCAGACACACGACCAGACATAATCATCAGACCAATAATGTCTATGGCTAATTTGACCCAAGGTCTGTCAGGAACATTGATGGCCTCCACAGGACAAGGAGTGGTTACTTGCGATTTGTCGCTAACAGCACATTCCATACAATCCCTTACAAAATGCTCCAGCTGCTTGTCTAAAGCTGGCCATCATACATTTTCCCTTACTCTCCTCTTCATGGCAAACATGCCGATGTGACCCTCATGGGCAAGGGTGAGAACTTTCTTCTTCATGGTATCAGGAACAACTAACAGGGATGATCTATACAACAAACCATTCACCACAGACAGTTCGTCGAAGACATGTTTGTACTTGCTGATGCAACACTGTTTGTTGATCTCATGCAACCACACTTTGCTTAACGTCTTTTTAACTTCCTCAAATTCTAAATCACTCTCAGCGGCATCTCTCCACTCTTGTTCAGATATGGCATTCTCAGAATGACCCAAGACGCTGCATACCAGTTCCAAATCATCATGCACACTTTCCATTTCCATAGCATTATTGTCTCCAGAACAAAGACGAGACAAACAATCAGCAACAAGATTTCTTTTGCCCGGCACATATTCAACTGTGAAATTATGTTCCATAAGTCTATACTGCCATCTTGCGATTCTGGGAGTTGCTTTACCACCACCTCTTGTGGTGAATAGCTCAACCAAGGGTTTATGGTCCACACGTACTACAAATTTAGAACCATACAAGTAATGTTTAAAATGCGTAATACCCCACAAACAAGCCAGGGCTTCACGTTCAATCACGGAATACGAAGCTTCGGCACCATGTAAGCTCCTAGAAGCAAAAGCAATCACCTCATCCTAACCATCTCTATTTTGCATTAAAACAGCACCCGACCTTTTTGACTGGCATCAGTCATTATAATGGTTTGGTCTGAAGTACTGAATGCCTTAAGAGTAATAGCATGAGCTACTTCTCGTTTGATTTCGTCAAATTCCTTGGTGCATTCATCATTCCAATGGAACCGAACATTTTTCTTGAGTAATGATCTGATGTGAAAGGTTTTGGAAGCACAGTTGGGTATGAACCTGGCATAAAACTCAATGAGACCCATAAATGATCTCAATTGATCCTTATCTGTAGGAGTGCTAAAATCCTCAATAGCCTTTACCAGACTTTGCTTCGGCTGCACCCCCTCAGAAGATAACCTGTAACCCAGGTAGTCTACAGCAGTAACATTCAACCTACATTTGTCTAAACCCAGAGTTACACCTTTTTGCTTTAACAAGGATAAAACACAATTTAATCTTTCATTATGTTCAACTTGATTCTCCCCATAAATCAAAACATGATCTTGAAAGGCCACAACGCCAGACATACCCTTGAACATGCTCTCAACCACTCTCTGAAAGACAGCAGAGGCAGAGGCTAGACCAAAGGGCATGCGCTTAAATTGGAACAGACCTTCCGGAGTGATAAATGCAGTGAGATGTTTTGATTCCTCATGCAACTCAATTTGATGATACGCAGATGACATATCAAGTAAACTAAAATATTTAGCACCCATGAGAGTAGATGTCATCTGAGTAATATTAGGTAAGGGATGTTGGTCGATCCATATATTTTTGTTGAGGTCGCGAATGGCCACACACATGCGCAGATTGCCATTGGCTTTCTTGGCAAGAACTATAGGGGACATCCAATTAGAGGATTTGATGGGTTCTATGACGTCACATGAGCATAATTTGTCCAATTCTTTTTTAAAATCAACTTGCAATGCTAAGAGCACTCTCCTGACCTTATGTATTACTGGTTGCGCTCCATTAACTAATTTGATCTTACGTTTAAAACCCTTGAAGAGACCCAAATCTTTATTAAATACATCTGGAAACAATTGTTCCCATGAATTCCCTTCAATGTCTTGGATACGGAACAAATCCTTCTTTAGTACAACCTGTTGAGCATTATTGGGATCGAGTATGATACCAAGGTTGCCTTGGTCTTTCCAACCCAAAAGACATGCCTCATCTCTAGCTACATACACGACACCTTGAGACACGCTGCCATTGAACTCAAAATCAGCATTGAATTCGCCAACAACATCAATGGCTTTTCCACCATAACCTACGGGATGGATATTGGATTGCTTCAAATTATGCTTAGAAAATAGCTCCTTCCAGACAGATTCACTTAACAATGTAAAAGGAGAACCTGAATCGGCTAAGACCTTGACACAAATACCATTCACTTTTATAGTACAAAGGGGTCTTTTTAGACCTTGAGAATTTACACCCCAAATACCACTAGAGTCATTCATGTCCACGATGGTTAATATTTCATCTTCTTCACTGGTTGAAGATGTCTCCTCTGTTGTTGATTCTACATTATGCACCCTTCTAGGAGGTCCTCTACTAGAAGATTTGCAAACCTTTGCAAGATGACCTCTTTTAGAACATCTGACACA
Organism: Calotriton arnoldi; assembly: GCA_963921515.1. NCBI lineage: Eukaryota > Metazoa > Chordata > Amphibia > Caudata > Salamandridae > Calotriton > Calotriton arnoldi. Next base: position 1,800,992 of record CAWUFW010003266.1, read on the forward strand.
TATTTTATCCACGGCAGGACACGATTTGTCGACTGCTAAGTTATTGGTACTTCCGCACCTGTAACACTGTAATTTCCTTTGGTGCTAAAGTTGGTGATCCTTTTATTTGTTCCATCTTTGAATTCTGTAGTTTTCTTATATTTGGATTTAACTGTAAAAACACCTTGAGGTTTGCTATCAGATATAGACATCTGCTCCATATATGAGCTAGTGCTTTCTATTCTTGTAGCAATGTCTAATGCTTTTTGTAGCGTGAGATCTGGTTTAGACAAAAGTGCCTCTTGAACTTTTTTGTTGTTGGTCTTCTCCACAAGCTGATCTTTGATCATTTCTTCTTCAAACGCCTTGTACTCGCAAGAAGCTGCAAAAATACGTAGAGCACCAACGTAACTTGACGCAGATTCACCTTGTAATTGGACTCTTTTGTAAAATTTATGTCTTTCTAGGGTGACGTTTTTGCAAGCTTTGAAGCGAGTATTTAGAGCCTTGATGGCTGTGACATAATCATCCACTACACCGTCACCTTCTCCTTCACGTATATTGACGGGTTCTTTTGGAATATGTTTTAATATGTTGCGGCCTTCATTGCCTAAACAATGTCTAAGGTTGGCAAATTTCTTCTTGCTAGTAAATGATTCTCCGTCCAAAGCTTCCAGTTGCCTCAAAACCTTCTTTCCATAACTCCCAGTCTATTTCTGAGGAAGCTGGATTGGTAAGAAATGGTGTAGGTGGAGAAATAGCCTGATGCATTATGTAGAAGTAAGATTTAAGAGTTGATGAATGATAGAGTAGTTAAATTAAAATATAGGAATAACGGTTTGGTGGGTGTGCGAATCACCGAGATCAGCAAAATGATTTGGTGGGTGTGCGAATCACCAAGATTAGCATAACAAGGACATGGCATGAGGTCAACCAAAGTAATATTAGTAAAAAGGATAGTGTGCAGATCACCGAGATCGGCACGTGGCAACAAGTGCAGGGTTTGCAGTGGTACTTGACTTGTTGGAAAGTCTGAGCAAAAGAATAATGGCAAAAGCACTAATTGAACAAGGTGTGCATATCACCGAGATGTGCACAGAAAGATTAATCTGATAGGATTATTTGCAACAACTTGAATGCGGTGTGCAGATCACCGAGATGTGCACTGAAAGATTAATCCGATAGGATTATTTGCAACAAATTGAATGCGGTGTGCAGATCACCGAGACCGGCACATGAAATGGTTGCCTGGACTAAAGATGGGCGCCACGTATGACGTGACAGCGTTGTAACGATGCGATGCGGTTCAGCGTGAGCCGTACATATGAGGATTAGGCCGGTGTGACGTAGAGCAGGCAGGAAGGACCGGAGAAGGAAAACGAAGTGTGGTGGAGTGTGGTGGAGCCAAATAAGACTGCACAGTACCTTGGCTGTAGGAACGGAACACCAGCAGTATTCGAGTCTCTGAACGCCCCACCTGAGAAGAAGACAGTCTCGGAAGCGCAGTAGGTTCCATGGACATGAAGCAGAAGTCGTCGCATGCGTGGAGATCCTGTTGACTGGCAGCCCGTCGCCAGTGTAAGGATGCGCATACGCAGGTAGGAGTTAAGTATTTTTATTTATAAGTCAACAGGACCGTGAGGACAGGGGTCCGCTCCTCACCGCATCTCCGCTCCAACCGTCCCTCTCCAGAACCCCGGCACCGCAATGTTCCTTCTATTCTCCTGACGTCCAGGGATTCCAAACGTCCAGAGAATAGAAGGAGAACCCAACATTTCTCTCATCACATTAGAGTAAAAATGAATACTGTACCTAAAATTCACAAAGTTGCAAAATATTCCAATGATTGTTCAAGATGAGGTAAAGAAGAAACTCAGTAAATTATAAGAAAATGGATTTCCCCATTGGTTATCGCAAGACGAGCCAATGGAAAAATTCATTTATGTGTGGACCTCAGAAGTCTCAATGACAATATTGTAGTAGACTAATTCCCGTTACCAAGAATTGACGAAATGTTGTCTTTGACCCGCGGAGCAAAATGGTTTTCCACAATTGACCTTTCTTCTGCATATCACCAAACTCCATTGCATCATTCTAGTAGAAATGTAACAGCCTTTTGCACTCCTTTTGGATGTTATCAGTTTCGTCGCATGCCTTTTGGTTTGGCTTCTGCGGCCGCAGTCTTTCAAAGACTCATGTCGCAATTATTTGGTGGTATGCCGGGAATTGTATTTTTCCAGGACGATATTCTTATAATGGGACGTAATACTTACGAACATGATGAAAGTTTGAGGAAAGTATTAGATGTGCTTAATCAAAAAGGTCTTACTGCTGAAGATTCTAAGTGCAGATTTGCTGGAAAAAATGTGACTTATTTAGGACATGAAATTAGTGAGTCAGGAATCAGACCTAAAGCCAAACTGGTCAAAGCCATTGTTGATGCTCCAGTCCTAAATCCAAGGATGACTTGAGGTCATTCTTGGGTTTAGCAGAGTTTTATTCAAAATTTGTGAACAATTTCTCAGAAAAAACTCATGCAATGAGAAATCTACTCAAAATAAAGTTAATATCTGCTGGTCAGATTGATACTATAAAGATGCTATAAGCAAAGCACCAAATTTGCAAGGTTTTGATCCCAATGCTCATACCATAGTCACTACTGATGCCTGCTGCAAAGGTTTAGGTGCGGTCCTTGGTCAGTTGAATGATATTAAGCAAGAAGTTGTTATTGCTTTCGCTTCCAGATCACTCACTCCTACAGAGGAGAAATATTCTGTCACTCAGAGAGAGACGTTGGCAGTTGTTTGGTCTTTAGAACATTTTTGAAAATTTCTGTGGTGAAAAAAAGTTATCGTTAGGACTGACCATTAACCCCTCACCAAATTACTAACCACAGAGGGTGTTACCAGAGCTACTGCCAGAATAGCCAGATTTTCAATGAGATTACAGAATTTCTTATTTGATATCCAGTATGTTCCTTGAGCCAAAAACGTCATTGCAGACTGTCTCAGCAGGTTAGCTTTACCCTCAACGGAAATTGACAGTAATTCTTGGAATTAATTTTCTGTAGCTAACATTCTCCAAGTGAGTGAACTACATAAAAGCATATCTCAAGAAGAATGGTTAAAGGCTGAAAAGGAGGATGTTATTTTGACTGAAGTTGAGTCTAAAGTTATAGAGGGTTGGAGCAATTTAAATAAGGGAAGTATTCAAGATGATTTAAGAGGATTTTGGGAAGTGAGGGATGAACTCACTATTTCTGATTACTTACTTTTGAGGGGGGAGAGAATTATTCGCCCTAGATTGTTAAGAAACCATATCATACATTTACGTCACGAAGGTCATTCTGGCATTTCACGAACAAAAAGAAGAGTTAAAGATCAATATTGGTGGCCTGGTATTGATAGTGCTATTGAGAAAATTGTACGGTCATGTATACATTGTGAAGTTGCTGGTAAATACAAGAAAACATTAAATCCTCCTTTAGGTGTGGTGAATTTTCCAAATTTGCCCTGGGAGGAACTAGCTTTGGACATAATGGGACCAATTAACTGGAAGGATGAAAGCACCAAGTATATTTTAGTCATGAGTGACATGTTTTCAAGATGGTTTGAGTTATGCATTGTTGATAAAGTAAATACTAGAACTGTAATTGAGTTTCTTAACAACATTTTCTTACAAGAAGGTTTTTCCTGCATCCATTTTTACCGATAATGGTATACAGTTCAAATCTAAAGAAATGGTGAAGTACCTCACTACTGCTGGCATTAAACAAAAATGTACTGCTCTTTATCATCCTTGGAGCAATGGAATTGTTGAGAGACTTAACAGAGTGATAAAAGGCATTTTACAGTTGTGTAACAAATCCGGTTTATCTTGGGAGAAGAATTTAAAAAAATGATGTGGGCTTATAGAGTAACTTTCCATAGTTCTTTAGGCAAAAGCCCATTTTCTTTAATGAGAGGAAGAATTCCTTTTTCCAAAACTAATCCTGGTTGGATGAGACGCAACAGTATGGTGAGTTTGTGACTTGGATGAAGTTAAATCTAACTTAACTATTTCCCAATGCAAAAACAAATTGTATTATGATATTAAGCATGGGACTAGACCAGTGAATTTGCAGGTTGGTCAGTGGGTATGAGTCAAAAGTGCCAAGAAAGTTCCCAAAGGAGAAAGCAAATTCAGTGAGCCCAAGAAAATATCAGAAGTTAGATACAATTCAGTGGTTTTGGAAAATGGGGAGGTCTGGCACATGAGTCGTTTAGCTTTAGCAAGTTGTGGTAGCATGAAAGATTTTGAGAATAATAAATCAGATCTTAATTATTGGTGGCTTATTGAGGAAAATGAAAGTACTGTGAGTAGTGAAAGGAGTGAAATAGATATTGAAAATATTGAGAGAGTCAAATTAGGAACAGATTTCAATGGGTTGGAAGAGAATAAGGTGATGAACCCATTCAAGATGAACATCAAGTTAACCCAGGTTGTTTTTCGGAAGTAAAGACCGCCTGTGGAAGAGTGATCAAGAAACCAAAAAAATATAATGAATTTGTATGCATTTGAATAGTCTTACCTTTATTGCTTTCCCCTCCTTCTCTCATTTCTCCTTTTCCCCTTTCCCCTTATACCTTATTTCTGTTTTTAAAAAAAGGAGGAGGATGTGTACTATATGTAATATGAAATAGACAGAATGTAGAATGTATAGCCTTGTAGAATTTGGTATGTGTTCTTCATTCTTATGTTCCATGTATTTACGCTTGGTATGGAATGTTAGGCAGTTGATGCTGGGAGCTGCTGCTGACACCATACCAAGCAGGGGTTGATAATAAAGAAGATACTTATAACGATTTCCAGTGTGGTATTCTTTGGAGGAAATCACTACATCCACTCTTTTCACCAATCACCGGGGTCATGCATTACTATATATGTGAATGCCACCATAGCTCTTCTTCTTTCTTTGCTGCTGCATCAGGTGAGCTAAGTCACATTCATTTGTTACCATTTGCAAAATTATTGTATTGGATTCTTATCGAATTTGTATTGTATTAATATTGTGTTGTTATTGCTGTATTGAACGACAGAGTGTTCGTGCTCATGAGGCCGTGCCACCCAGTCGTTTAGCCAGTTGTTTTGTGGCATGGGAGCGGGACGATCGCTTTGTGCACTTGGAGGGCCAGTCCACTTTTGTTTTTGGAGCTCGCGCATGTGCGGGCGGGCGATCAGAGTAGTTCTCCTCCAATCAACTCCACCCGCTGCACCTACTAAGAGGCTGTGCTTGTCTCGGTCCCAGTGAACGCCCGACGGGGCGAATAAACGGTTCAGGGCTCTGCCCTAGGAGAGTAGGGTGGCTCCCTCCACACTCTATATAAATCAATACTCAAATTTGATAACTGGCCAGGACAGTGTCTTGCTCTTTGGGTGTCTCTCTGAGGCTACATACACCCTATTGCTGGGACTACTCTCCCCCTGGAACCTCTTTCACCCCTCTGGTCCTTTATGATGGCATACTATGCCGAGGAGGGTGATGAACTATATGGAGTATGCTGAGGTACCCTATGAACAGCATATGGAAGATCGATTAGTGGAAGCATTTGACACCTAGGTGCAAGATTCCGTGAATTGAGCCTTAATTAAGGCTTTGCAGCCATTTACACAGCCTTTGACACACTATTGGCGTCTTGAACTGGTAGGACCCTATTGGGAACCCTTTTGAACAAGGTATGGCTTTAAATGAGTCTGGCTTTGCCCGGGGTACTTCCTCTAAAGGCTCCTCGGCAGAGGTCTTTTCCCAGCTGGCCCATTCCGTCCTTCGGGACCATGACTATGGAAGTACTGGGTCACACGGCCTTCAGGGTTTTTCCAAGATCTCGGCCTTCCCGGCAGATGCATCTTCATCTTCCCCTCCCTCAGATGCAAAGACTGCTCGTGAGGATCATACACCTGCAACTAAGCGCAAACTCAAAGTGCGCCATGTGGGACCGGAAGTTCCAGCCAACAAACATTTACTCTTTGATCCCAGGGACATAATGCATTCCCGTTCCCTACGCGGAGGTGGCCCACTATGTCCAAGATAAACTGCGATAAGGCTTTGAGCGCAAAGTGTGCAATACTTTGGGGTCGGAATGTCCCCGCCCCTCCCTCTTGGGCAAGGTGGTGGATACACCAAAATTATACCCTAATATGACTACTTTTCTCAAGAAATTTGCGAAAGAACCCAAAAAAGGACTGGATAGGATCCTGCCAGAATAAACTCTTAGACTTTTCTGGTCTCCTCACCAAAATTATGGATTTGGCCATGCAGGCGAAAGATAATTCCCAACTTAACCTGGTGAAATTCTGGAATGGGCGCAAAGGGCAATGTGCTTGTTGGGTAACGCCAACTGTGCCTTATCTATGAAACAGCACAAATCAGCCCTCATGCGCATCGATCTGCAACTGGCAGAACTAGCCTCTACTGAGGCAGGCCCCTTGGCCAATGGCTTGCTATTTGGGGACAAATTTGTGAAGGCCTTGGGCAAATATGTGTCTACTTTATCTGCGTTGGATAAAACCCAGTCATCCTTGAAAAAAGTTTTCAACTGGGGCCTTTTTGTCAGGGCCGTATGCTACCGAGGCAACCCGCCAGGCCGTGGTTTCCCCCAGGCTTCACGTGGGTATGCACCCAGGGGTGGGGGTGCCCCAAAATACTTCCAACTTCTACCACACCAGCTGCAGTCGTGGACTTGCCCGTCGAGGTGGATACAGAGGTGGGTACAATGCTGCTGATGCCTCCTACGCAGGCGAGCGTTTTCCCACCCTCAGAGTGGTGGGGGAAAGGATTTAGTTGTTTTTGCACAATTGAAAGACCATATCTCAGGATACATGGGTATCACAGACTGTTCAGGGTTTCCATCTGGAGTTTTACTCAGCCCAGAGACAGAGGAGACGACCCTTTCCTCTTCTTTTTCCCCCAAACAGAGAGCAGTTTTATAGATGACTAGGTTTGATCTCTGATGATCAAACGGGGGAAAGGGTTAGGGGGCGTCGGAAGCAATTCCAAATCCACACGGTTTTGTCAGTTTATATTTTTGGTTCTCAAGAAAAATCAGGGGTTTGTTTGGTTTTCAACCGCAAAGAATTAAATTAGTGGATTGTGTATCCCCACTTCAAGATGGAGGGCATACATTTGTTTGCAAGAGGGATCCTGGCTGGTTCGTCTAGACCTCAAAGACGCATACTTGGCTGTTCCCATATTTGGCCTGCATCAATCAATCAATCAATCACAGAATTTGTAGAGCGCACTACTTACCCGCGAGGGTCTCAAGGCGCTGGGGAGAAAAAAAGGGGGGGGGTTGCTGCTACATCAAAGGTTTCTTCAATTCCAGTGGCGCCATCGGTGGTACGAGTTTGCTCTCATGATGTTCGGTCTCTCCTCAGCTTGTTGGTGCTTCACCAAGGTTCTCTGGCCGGTGGTCCAATACCTCCGGGAGCGAGGCATTCGGCTGATCATATATTTAGACGATATTCTCGTCATGGCGCAAGACAGGGATACGGTGCTCCTTCATCTTTCATGAGCAACAACTTCTCCAGGGCCTGGAATTTGTCATCAATTCAGAGAAATCTGTCATGATCCCATCTCCGACATTTGATTTCCTGGGGTTTCAGGTGGATTCTGTCCGAGCCCAGTCTCTGTTACCTTTAAAGAAATGGTTATCCATCAAGAAGGAGTTTAGGAGAGCCCTTGTCTCTCCAACTGTATCATTGAGGACCCTGGCTCGGCTAGTTGGGCTGTTGGCTTCTTCCATTCAAGCAATTTTTCCGGATCCCCTTCATTATTGGACCCTCCAACGTTGAAGATTTTACATCTTTGCAAGGGTTTGACATATTCCAACAGATAACCTTATCCGAGGAGGCCAGGACAGAGATGTTCTGGTGGCTGGAACACATGGATGTCTGGAAAGGCGTAGCCATTTTTGCCTCAGTTCTGGAGGTGGTGATCAAATCAAATGGCAGTTGTTGCGGTTGGGGAGCCCATTGCGGCTCTGTGGAGATGGAAGGCAGATGGTCCCTGGAGGAACTTTCTTTCCATATCAACTGTCTAGAACTGCTGGTCAGGACCTATGCAGCCAGTACTCTGTCCCCGCGCAAAGCGAGTTGTTGTATTCTATTGAGAATGGACAATGTATCGGCAGTAGGATACCTCAGCTGGTTGGGTGGGATGAGATCTCATCTTCTGGTGGAGATTGCCAAAGATTTTTGGCACTATTGTCTCCAGAATCACATCTCGTTGACGGCGGGCAGTTCCAATGTGATTGCAGATTGGAACTTCCGGTTTCTCTGCGACTCCAGTGATTTGAGATTGCACCCTCAAGTTTTTCGTCTTCTGAATCTGCGTTTGGGTACCTGTACGCTGGATCTGTTTTTCTCCCGCCTGAATATGCAACTTCTACATGCTTTTCTACAGTTGGAGAACGGATCCTCGCGCACTGAGCTCGGACGCTTTTCTCCAAGACTGGTCGACAGGTCTGTTGTGTGCCTTTCCTCCTTTTTCGATAATCCAGAGGGTTCTATCACAGGTGAGCAAACAGGCAGTGGAACTGATTCTTGTTACACCTTGTTGGAAAGTCCTGTCATGGTTTCCAGTGGCGATGGGGCTATCCTGCGAGCCTCCGATACGACTGCAGTCCTGGACAGACCTTCTTTCGGATCCGGCCAGCCTTCCACATCCTCTAATAACTCAAGAACTCTTGTGCCTCATGGTGTGGAGATTTTCAGGCGACGTTGGCAAATGCCAGGAATTTTGCCAGAAGCGCTGTTCTTCTTGTCTCAGTCTTGGGCTCCCTCTACAGACAAACGTAATGAATTAGCAAGGCATCACTGGGTTTCTTGGTGTGGTGAACAGAGTGTGGATCCCGTGGGATCCGAAATCCATATCATTGTGAATTTTCTTTCAGATCTGCTACTCAAGGCTTGGCATATAGGACGGTGAATAATTTCAATTGAGCCATATCTGCTGGACATCCGCATCTTGATGGTAAACCGGTGGGGGAACACCCCCTGGTGTGCAAATTATTGAGGGGCTTTCGGATGCTTCGTCCGCCTCAGCTTAAGTATTCCACTTTGTGGGATGTAGATGTGGGCTTGCGTTTCCTCTGATCCTGGCCGGCTAACAAAGACCTTTCTCTTAAACAATTGGCAGCAAAACTTACACTCCTTCTGTACCTCATTTTCTGCAGGCAGATCTCAGATGTTTGAGCCTTGGATTTAGCAGATAGAGTATTTACTCCCTCAGGGGTATCCTTTTCTATTTCTACACATACTAAATCTGCTTCACTGTGTATTGTTCATCCTGCCTTTCCTCATCATCACAAGTTATGTGTGGTTAAATGTTTAAAATGTTACGAGGAACATACTCGTGAACTACGAAATGATTGTACAGGGCAGTTGCCTATTTCCTTGCAGAAATCTTTCTGCCCGGTCTCTTCAGCTACTCTGGTCCGTTGGGTTAGGTGGATTTTGTCTATAGCTGGGATTGATGTTTCCTGTTTTGGAGCACATTCTGTGCATGAAGCTAAGGCCTCCAAAGCTATTTCCACCTGTTCTCGTATAGAGGACATTATGGCTGAGGCTGATTGGTCTTCTGATTCCACTTTTAAGGTGTTTTACCATAAACCAGTGGTGGATGTTGCATCAAATATATTAGCACAACTTTAAACTAGCATAATCCGAAGCCTCCGTTCCTGACATAGAATAAAAAACTTTCTAGCTATTGCGTCAAGAATTTTCAGTTCTATTAAGGACACGGAGGTGAGTTTTAAATACTGATGGTATATGATTTATGTTATTGTATGAAATAACATTGGTTGTTCTTAATGTGCTATTTCTCACCGTGACTATTATTCTATGGCTATGGCCGACGCCGTGTTACTTCTGTTGTTTCTTTTGCTTGAAGAGGTTGAACTGTTGCAGTTGGTGGTGACTGTTCATTGCAAACACTGTTTCACTTCGCCTGTTCGACTTGGTTCCCATGGTTTGGGAGTGTTGCTGTTTGGCTGATGTTGTGGTCGGATTCCGGTTTGAGGACTTATATTGGTTATATTGGTTGCTTGCAAAGAAAGGGGAAGGATTATGGTGGCATGACCCCGGTGAATGGTGGAGAGAGTGGACTACAGGGGCTCATGGGACATGTAGTTTAAGGTTTAATTACATTTGATTGGCTGCTGTATTTTCTGAAGTAAAGAAAGAGAAGCATAATTCTCACCTCCGTGTCCTTAATAGAATTGAAAATTCTTGATGCGATAGCTAGAAATCTTTTTATTCTATTAAGAACTGGCATAGCTGCCAAGTTTTCATTGTATTTATATGAAAGATATTTCTAGACTTTTAGTGTGGTTATATGTGACAGTTTAAGTGGCACTTTAAAACATGTAGCATAAATCTATGTAAGTTTACTAATGACCTCTTTTGTGCACTGTAATGCATAGTCACATCAATAAAGAATATTTGAGTACTACCTTGAAATGAAATGAAATTTAGATTTGTAACGCGCGCTAATACCCGAGGGTGTCTAGGCGTGGCCTTCGATCGTCAGCTTGCTTATTTATTTATTTATGCGATTTTATATAGTGCGTACTTTACCCTGAGGTGTCAGATCGCTTTACAATAGAACGAAACACATAACATGAGAAATTCCAAGTAACATGGTAGAGGTGACAAAACATATAACTAGTACAGTTGCTCATGGTGAGAGTTACAGATTTATAAATGACATATTAACTAAATAATGCAAATTGAACACTAAAGTTGGAGCGGCTAGGGATGCAAAAGTACATATTACAAATTTACAAAGATGAAGTGGAAGGTCGAACTAGCTCTCCCGTGAGTGTCATGAAACAGTCAGAGTCTCTCAAGGGGCTTATGGTGAGGAGCTAGGCGAGGAGAATTATTGAAGAAATTGTCTTTGGAAGAGAAGAGTTTTAAGGTCAGTTTTGAAGATGTGGAAAGAGGTGGTGGTGTGGGGATTTGGAGGAAGCGAGTTCCAAATTCTAGTTTCATTACCTGAGAATGATTTCTTATCTGTGCCCAGGCCCGCCAAGTACAACAAATATCAATAGATCTGATTCAATCTGGAGACTGCTGATTTTTGAAGCCAAAAATAACTTCATTTTGTCTGTGTGCTGCCTGAAATTGCCTCTCCTTCCAAAGAAGTCAATGGCAAAAATACATTCTCCTGATTATTTTTTTAAATCTCTCACTTTACTCTTCAAAAATGTTGGTATGTGTGCACGTACCACGCGTCTTGCGTTAGCCTAATGCATTTGACTAATTTTCTCGCAACCCCGCAAGGCCCCAAGATTTTATTGCAAGACCAGAGGCTCCTATTATGCATGTTGCTAATACAATAGTTATTATGCTTTAAACTAGCATAATGGGAGCCTCCGGTCTTGTGAAAAATTGAGATTTTCTTCGCTTTAGTGAAAAAAAAGTCTTAATTTTATTAAAGACACGGAGGTGAGTATTATCCCTCCACATGTGCATTCTAATCCAGACCTGCCAACTCACATGGTGCCACCGTGTGTCACACGATTTCGGTTCCCTTCATACGGCCACCCTGTGAGGAGCCGAAATCACACAGAGGCAGGGAAAACAAGCTGAAAACCACTGTAAACAGTTTTTTGGGGGTGGGGGGCATGTGAGCCTTTTAGATAGCTCTTTGCACTAAGCCCCCCCCCTCCAAGGCCCCGCCCCTTCTTCACACTGAAGTTATTTTGTAAGCTGGAAGGTATTGATCCAGTGATTTGGGACTAATAATTTTCTACAGACTAGGCCCAATTTCATTACCCAACAAGTCCCTTCATGCTGGGTTAGTGAATTACTAAACAAATAACCAAATTTACCAAATTCCAATTTGTATCTTCATTTCTATTATACCAATTATGGCGATGCAATCTTTATATAGTTGACAGGGATTGGCAAACTAATACTTGTTTCTAGAAAACTCATAAACTAGAAAAACACCTCTAATGAAGACAGACTCATTTGTATATTTATAATATTTATCTAAATAATGTGAAATAAATGCTCATCAATACCAAAATACAGTACAAATCATAGATCATCACAGAGCAACAATATCAGAGAAATAATGATAAAAATACATCTCATTTGACTGCGCGTAAAGAAGTGGAAAGGCGAAGAGACAATAGGTTCAGAGACAAATTACTTTTGCAAATGGTTATGCAAATTCAGTTTTCTGTCTATACTAACCCAATTGAAATAGGAAAACTACTCCCTGGCCATGAGAGCAGTAAGGCCCCTCAAGAAGATTTGAAGAGGCAAAGATTAAGTCAGGAATCAGCAAACAGGAACAGCCAGCTCAAGAATAGGAGACAGCAAACAAGGCCTCTCCTCACGCAGGTAGGAAAGCAAGCCACCAACTAACCTAACTCCTCCCACCAGGATCCTCAATTATACCCTAAAACCCAAATGTTCAACCCACATTTGTATCAGAACAGAGGATTTCTCGACACATGATTGGTTAAGGAAGGGGGTGTACTGTCACACCACTCTCGTCATGTCCATCTCACTCAATGTCTTATTGTTTATTTATTCTGTATATCTACTTCCACCCCATGAGATACAAATTCGAGCCACTGTCATAGCATTAGTTTCCTCAATCCCGGTCATGTAGCAAATTCTGTGACACATGTATCCACTTGTGCCGCATTCGGAGGAAATGTTCCTTCACTTGATGAAGACATTGTTTCTTTCAGCTAACTCTTGGCAGGCACACAGGGCTTATGAAGAACACTTGTCTTCCACCTTCCCATTATCCTTCAACATTATTTTCAGAATTCATTCTCATTTCATTAACCCAGTGTTTCCTGCAGAGCAGAAAACCATGCTTCTACGGAAAACAAACACAGGCATTATTAATTACTTATAATGCTTTCCATTACAACCCAAGTTAATATTATTTTCCTAGCGAATGTTAATAAAGTGCACAAAAGCAGCATTAGTCCTTTTATTTTTATTTGTCAAGAAGCATTTGGGGCCTACTCCAGTACTTTAGTACGCGCTAGCGCAGTAGCATTTTCCCTCATGTTAGGCTCTTTTTCACATTAATTTTTCACCGCACACTGTTAGTTAATGTTACTGAGGGTTCAATTCGAGCAGGTTTTATTTCGCGAAAACCCTGCTCCATCAGTATGTACTTGGATATCATCAATTTACAAAATTTTCCAGTCTTTCCTGCAAGAAAGGAAATGCGGATTGTTATAATGACGTTAGCTTCAGAATCTGCATTTTCGTTGTTTTATAAACTATATTAAGAACTTTTTTGCTTTACTTTTGGCTTTTTCTATTGTTGTGATTGCAGTTCCTATGTTTCGATATCTTTGAACTGCTCCTGCAAGAAAAGAGGACGTGTTGCTCCCAGTCAAGACATTTATAGAGTTGCCTTTTATGTGATTGTTTGTCTACTTTTTATGACAGCATTCTGTAGTTCTTATTTCTAAGGATGCAGGGAGTTGTAGTTTATCTTGGCTGCTATTCAAATAAATGCAAGAAAAGATAGCTTAATAATATATGTGTCCGCATCACCGCACTAAAATGCTATGTCATGCCTAATGAAGCTCCTGCGAATTGCGTGAAAACCAAGGCGCTGTAGCCCGTGCTGCGTGGCACTTGGCAGGCTGGAGCAAATGTTATTGGCATTGTGCTTGTTGTGCTGAGTAAGCAGTTGACGGGTAAGCTGAGCCCAGCTGGAGGCGAGGTAAGTGGCTGCCTTGGTTACCAACGCCATCACAGCCTGGGCCTGAGCGTTTAATTAGTGTTTGGTGCTGCCCCTGCCCCTGCAAAGCGTTAATTACAAAGTAACAAGTAAAGGCTCCCTTGGCTACTCAAGTGATGTGGATCTAGTGCCGGGATTGCAGAGCACAGTGCACTTACCAGGGCAGGGTTAGTGGCAGGAGGATGTGGCTCAATTATCTTCTTTCTGGCCGTGGCCAGAGAGCTGTGTCCCGTGTCACCTCCGCAGCACTAGATTTCAGGTCACAGGCTGTGGCCTACCTGTGTTTGCACCTGGCCGGGTGCCGGCTCTGCAGCATGGTTAAAAACAGCATCAGCTTCTAGGTTATTTATGCCTGCAATTCACTCCCTGTTTACATTTCATATCTTTCTCTAGCTTGCATTCCCTAAGAGCATTTGTATTTTTCAAATGATGTTATGTGCATGTGCAGTATTTCCCTAGGCCTTGAGCTTACATTACCTGCGCTGCCGTATTGAAGTGCAGCCAGTGCTTTAAATGGGCCGGTACTCACCGGTACTAAGTACCGGCACTTGTACATTTTCTGCCCTTGAGTACCGGAACTTCTCCGTGTCCAAAGAGAGTACCGGTACTCTTGGGGTAGCAAGCCAAGCTCAGTGAAATTTGGCATGTACAAAAAGAAGCGCGACAGACCTGACGAGTCAGTCCGTTTTCTTGAAGCACTTCTAATAATCGAGTGCTAATCTGCCCTCAGTGTGCTAACTGCGGGGCGGCCCGTATGCATTTATTCAGAGCTGGCAGGAAGTTTGGGAGGGGCCAAGTCACACTGTGATATTTGACACTCAGGCTCTGTGGAGTCAATAGCACTGTAGGTGTGTGCGAGCAGGGCCTGCTATTAGGCATATTGTCACAGTCTGAAATCTAAGAGAAGGATTCCTGCTGGCATAGCAGAGTACGGCTGCACTTGTTTGAAGTCAGATTGAGGAGGAAGGTGGTGATAGTGAAACTGTAGCACAGCTACACAGCTGATGGGAATCAAGGTTAGTAATGTAAGCAGCAGCCAGGGATGGATTGGCAAAGCGCACATTCGGCCGATGGGCCATGCCTGAGTGTCACATGTGGGCTGGTTTCATGGAGGACAACCACCCACAATATCCTACTGGCCACCCAGCCCCCACTATGGCCACCTGACTAGGCTACTATGGAATGTGTAGGCGGGCTGCAGCACAAAACGCTGTGCTTAGAGGTGGGGAGCTGAGACGAGTGAGAGGCCACTTTTGTGGCTGTAGTTCTGGGCCATCTTCACCTTAGCCCAGACCTCACAAGCAGTGCTATTCCATATTCCTTCCTGCCATTCCGTCACACTGTGCCTTGATAGACTTGGGAGGGGAGGGGCAGGTGTTGCTCTGGTCATTAGGCCATTCACAGGTAGGCCCCTGCCGGACACAGGGCTCGGTAGGTGGAACAGCTAAACACAAAAGCAGTGTCTTTGTGGTACTCCTCTGCCAAGCACTCACACCGAGGTCATGGTAGGCGGGGGAGAAGAAAGTGTGAGGAGGTTGAGAAGCCACACTGGGAGGCCAGGCCAGGTGTTGTGGCCCTAGGGCCGCTCGGCAGCCTAAAAGTTGTGTTTTTCGCATGCTCCCTCCCAGGCAGGAGCTTCACATTCATCCCGTGGTAGGCGGGGGAGTGCAGGTACTATTCAGAGGCCTTCAAGAGAGGCCAGGTTTTGCTCTACATTTTGGGCCGTTCCCACATCAGCCCTAAGGGGCTAGCCCAATGCAGAAGCAATTTGTTTCAGCTGACCTCTCTGCCAGGCCATCGCTTTCAGGCCATGGTGGGTGTGGGAGTGTGCAAAGGCTCAAAGGCCTCGCTGGGAGGCCAGGTGAGGTGTTGTCGCCATTGGGACATTTTAAGCTCGACCCTAATTTCAATTATTAGGTTACTTGCACATGATCCGTTTTTCAAACGCCAACAAAAGTACTTGCCCAAAAGATCTGTGCTTTATCTGATAACAGTTTTGACTTATCATAAGTTAGCACAGAGGGTTCATGTGCTTGCTGCAAAACACAACATGTAACATGCTGATCGCAGATTTGTATTTTATGTACATAGGCATGTGGGTTACTAGTTTTGCACACCAATTAAATCTCAATCAAATTAAATGTGTGCCCCTGGCCGGGTCCCTTAGCACTGCCCGTAGCCCTGCCCCCATAGCTCCCCCTCCGCCCAAGCCCAAGCCCCTAGTCCACATCTCAATATGGTGAGTACCTGCACTTATTTTTTTCCATTTATAGCACTGTGTGCAGCTATCTCCGGGACACTACGGAACACCTGAGGCACCACCCTTCTTATCAAGGCAAGCAACCGGTATTTGTCATGGGCAACAATAGGAGAGAGGCAGCCTGTGCCACTTCCACCTGTGGGCAATGAGGGATGTGCGACCTAGAACTGAACATGCGTCGAACCGAACCCAGACATCACAAGAAAACCCAAACCTTAAGAATGCGGCTGTCCGCGGCCCCCGCAGGGGGCCAATTCAGCAGGGCGGCCCTTTAGTGCCATTTTGGGCACCGCCCACCCGCTCTAGTCGTTGGGGGGTTCTGTAGGAGCCCTCTAGCCAGGTCGCCACTGTGGCGTCCTTCCGGTGCGCCAGGTGGGAGGAGGGCATATAAGCCTCCCCCGCCCCTCCTGGCGGTCTCTGTTCGCCAGCCACGCCGTCTGTACAGGTTCGCCGAGGTTGTTATCGTGTCGCGTCGTCGAATTAGGCGGTGAGTGCGGGTCTGGATAGGCTAGGAGGGGCCGTTTTGTCTGGGCCGGCCAGCCCCCCCCCTCTTTTTTGTTGTGGCGGGCGCTGAGGCCATGAGGCCGAATGGGGAGGCATTTGTGTTGGAAAGATCCTCCCCCACCCTCTGTAGCGAGTGAGCAGCTGTGCACAAATGGGGAGCAAGGAATCGCATCAGGTGGCCAATGAACAGTGGCTTGGATTGTTTGTAGGATGCCTTCTCCCTGGGAGCACCCCCGGCCGCGGTTGCACTGGGTCCCGGCGTGATCCCGCGAGTGTGGTTCCGGGAAGGGCGGTGCTGCAGGGCACTCGTTCTCCGCTCTGGCCTGGGGCCAGGGGTGAGGTCGGCCCAGAGGGGAGGTGTAGAATCCCTCGGTTGCTATGTTTGTGGCCGGCCGGGTAAGTAAGCCTTACTGACATCCATCGTCTGGGTCGTTTGGTCACTCCTCGTGCAGGGTTTTTTTTCGAGTGGTTGCTGTCCGGGGAGCACCCCCGGCCGCGGTGCGCTGGGTCCCGGCGTGATCCCACAAGTGTTTCTGTGAGGGGCAGTACTTCATGGCACTCGTTCTCGCTATGGCCTGGAGCTAGGGGTCTGGTCGCTCCCCCGGTGGAAGAGCGACGATCGGGCAGTGTCTTCCTACATTGTAAGGTAACAGTGGTTTGGCGACAGAGAGGTGGCGTTGAGTCTAACTGCACATATAATGTAAGGCACTTGTGAGCTGTAATTTGTTTCTGCTTGCCACCGTGGTAGGGCTGCGGGCCCAGTTCAGAGTCCCGTCGATGGCGCAGTGAGAGGAGTGTGTCAGCCTGTGCGGTCATGGCTTGTTGATTGATTCTTTTGGGCCAGCCGTGTGTTTGTGAGGGACGTCTGCATCCTCCGAGGTGTTGTGCACTCGCCGCTCTGCTTCTGGTGTGAGCGGGAGACCACAGCAGAGGGAGCGGAGGAGCGTCGGGCTCTATCTTTAGGATTTGCGGTGAGCCTAGCTGGGTACCCTCTCCTCCCCCACACCCCAACTCGTTCAAACCGCGCCTGGTCTTTTGGTGGGATTTCAATAGTTGAACCCTGATTGTAGTAGTGTTGTCGTAAGTGTGATTGGTAATAAGGACCACGGTTAGGCCACCACTTTGGTGCTCAGGTTGTATACCTTGGAGACGAAAGTGTACTCAGCCTGGCACCCGCCGACTGCCCATAACTCCTGGTGCCGCGCATGGTCCGACTGAGCTATCCATGGGCACATGGTTCACTCTGCTTCCGGCTCGAGGCCATAACAGTGTGGTCAAATGTGAACAGGCACAACGCATGGATATACGCTTACTGTTTAGGTGACGGGACACAGTCAATCTGCAGTTTGGGTCGTGCATCATCAAGATTCGCCGTATGATGGTGCACATATCAGATGCCCTTCGTTGTTGGGGTTCATTGTACAGCCATGTCTAGGCAAATGGGTGTTTTGTTCCTGTTCTGTGTGAGCTCAGTCCGCGGTGTCGTCACGTGAATATCATTCAGTGCAGACACCGGGGGGTGGTTGAGGGTTTCAGACCAGCCCCCCTTTTCTGCATGCCAACATCTGAGCAGCCCCCTAGTGTTCGGGGTTGTGCGCCAGCAGCCGCGTAAGCCCCGCCAGGTGGGGGGGCCTCAGCAATGGAATTGGATTCGGCCCAACAGCTGGCCTGGCGCATAGATCAGTCGGGCATGGGCATGTTCCCCCAGCTGGGCGACATCCTTTGACGGAAGTCTTGTTTCATGTTTGGAAATCTTTCATTGACGGGGCAAGAGAGTTGATGTCAGTTGTAAGCCCCCACAGTTCACCGTTCCTCACAGGGGCAAGACGTTGTAATTTAATGTCGGTTTACCGTCTTTAAAAGAAATCATGGCATGAGGCGCACATGAAATACAGATGCAATTTAACGGTTGTAAATGTCCATTGCCAATCACTGCTGTTTACAGTGAATGTCTCCGAGGTGCGATTTCTTATAGTTAGAGGGTGGCCCACTGACTACTCACTTAATTTGAGTCAGAAACCTTGACAGCTATGGATGGGGGCGGCTAGCTCAGGTCAGGCGCGGCCGGTGTCGGTGCCCGGGCCCTCACGAATAGATCGTACAGCTCACTTGCCCACACCCCTGTTTTGGGCTCCTTTTCTCCAGACATTCTCATAGCGCACTGTTTTAACTCTCCCCAATTAGGGGTACACAGCGTCTGCCTCCCCCCCTCTGGAAAACGCGGTGGGAGGTCTGTTGCTCAGGTATGGCAGAGCTAACAGGGGGTTGCAAACACAGGCACTAATTGAATAATTGGAAAACAATTAACATTCAGCTGCACTTACGACGAACTAACAGGTATACGCAAGGTATATTCAGATAGTATGCTATGTTAGTCTCAGCTCTGTAGGTATGTGCCCAAAACCAGGGGGCATGGTGCTCTGACCCTGCCCATAGTAAGTAAAGTTTTGTAAGGTGCCATTGTTAATTATAAGATCATCTATATCTGGTTTAGTATCCAGGCTAAGGGGTGGCTGAGTGACACTCTGGTGTTGGAGGAGTCGTTGGGGGGTTCTGTAGGAGCCCTCTAGCCAGGTCGCCACTGTGGCGTCCTTCCGGTGCGCCAGGTGGGAGGAGGGCATATAAGCCTCCCCCGCCCCTCCTGGCGGTCTCTGTTCGCCAGCCACGCCGTCTCCCACCCCACCTCTTACCCGGCGTCCTGGCTGGTGGACAGGGTACTCTGAATGTTTTAATGTTATCCTTTTGTGTTGCAGGCGGAGTTACAGGGCGATCTGGAAGCAGACTGGTACAGTAAGGGTACCTCTGCGGCAGACCGGTACAGTAAGGGTACCTCTGCGCGGCACAGTAGGGGTGCCAGAGCCAAAGACCAGGCGCCTCAGGGCAGGTTCCTGGAAAACCGCGACGGCGCCCGTTAGTCCTTCGGGCGGTTGGGGGCCTGACCAACCGGGGTTTGCCCTGATACGCTCCGCCCTGAAAAGGGCGTGAGTAGAAGAGACCAACGTGTCACGTGATCCGGAAGAGGATCATCAAAGGTAGCACTGACGGCGTGTCCCACAGTAATGGCACTAAGACATTTTACTTTATCTCGCATTCTTTAAGAGTATTTCAATTTTGTTTTGTTATATTTTCATAAAAGATGTGACTCTTCTACAGCGCATACTGGAAACGGAGTCAGCTATAGCTAAGTTCAACTTGTAGGTGAATGTTTCTGATGGGATACGATTGACAGCTCTGCAGCTGTGGCTGAAGGCGGTGAAATTTCTTCACAGTGATTGTCGGTGGGTCATAAATGCGCATACGTGCGCATCTACTATTTGACCTTTCTGCAGAACACACAGAGTGATATTCATATATATGCCAATTGTAATGACCCTAGTATATGAAAGTGCATAAAGGAGGTATACACAGGGGGCGTGGCCTGAGCCCGAGGAAGATGGCTGCTTAACCCATCCGCTCCACTCCCAGCCTGCAGTTTTAGATCCCTGATCTGTTATGCTCGTCCCAAAACTAACTAAGTTAGCAGCGAAGGAGCCCTGATCTAGAGGCTATCAAGTGAAATGTAAAATTCGGAGTGATCGTGGCTGATTACCAGCGATGGTGTACTCACCTGTTTGAGTCCATGGAGAGACATGTCAGACCATGCAATCTCCAAAGCCTGCAGAATCCAAGAATCTGCGACACCACTCGCCGGACTCCCTATATAGGCTGGAGCCTCACAGCGAACCTACCGGGGGTATCCCTCTGGGGTGTCCCTCTGCCAGGCAATCCCCCAAATCAACTGCTGCACCGCTGCACGACCATCTCAGCAACGGTACGCATGGCCAAAATGGCATCTCCCATCTCCAATTAAGTTTTCCATCAGCAAGTTGTACCCTGTAAACCGCTCTGAGACTGCCTAACTTCACTCAGGTGCGAAAGGTTCCCCGGGTACACGGCACAGCGACCTATCTGTCTCCAGAGGAGCCTTCTCCGCAACGCTCACTTTTCTGCCCCTGGGTCAGCAGACTATACATGCGTCGAGTGTCGCCTTACCTGACCTCGCCTGCCTCACTGTGCTACGCCTGTATGCCTCATTCACTCGCTGTCGCCCGGTGTCTCTAACCCCAGCACTGAGGCACCCCGTGACAGACCTGCTGAAATCTAGAGAAGCACGCTATAATCACCGTGTCTCACCCTGACGACATCATGAACAGGGCATGAGCTTCACTATATACAATGCAGCCTAAGAAGGGGGCGGCCTAACCCGGCACAGCCCGATTCCTCTCAAAATGGCGGACGTGGATAACCTGAGATCCGGTGGATAGTCTGAACAGTTTAAAGTTTAAACAGTTTAATGCCTGAACAGTCTGAACAATTTAAAGAGTCTGAACAGAGTGAACAGTTTAAAGAGGGGACGGAGAAGTCAGAAGAGTAGTCAATGGCTAGAAGTACATTCAGAAGAGCCAAGGTGAGCAGTGGTGAGCAATCAAAAGATAGTGAGATAGACCTCAGGCTCCTGCCCTCTACAACAGGTTGTAACCTCACCACTGTGCAGTAGCCCTCACCATATGGCCCACAACAAACTTAAATTCCATTTAATGCCAGTGCTAATCTATTCCCGATTGGTCCCTCAAGAAGGCAAATACAACTGGTGGTGCTTGCGCTATCAGCCACACCTAAGGTGTGTTAAGGCCAACCTGCTGTGGTCTCAAAACTAAATGAGACCTGTGGACCAAAGATAGTGTGGCAAGACAAAAGTATTCAAGTATTCCAAAACCCTCACATAGCACATACTCACACATACGCCCAACCTCCTTCTAGCTCTCTACAGACCAATCACCAATCCAAGATACGCTAAGCTGTCAAGGCAGTCTCTTCATAATCTCCACAACTTCGCCAAGATGGCGGACCACAAGAGGAAGGAATCCAGGGACAATAAAGAGAACAAAACTTCCCTAAAACGATCCAAGGCAGAACCCCCTACTCCAGATTCGCCCATCAAAAGTAAGACTCGGGGGCTTGTATGGAAGCGATACTCCATTGGCTCAACTTACTACATGAGCTGGCTCAAGAGACTAAAGCAAGCTCCGCTGCGAAGCATCACAAACTCCAGATATTAAGAAACGACTTCCAATCTATGTCAAGCAGACTTACAGATGCAGAAATGAGGATCAGTGATCTAGAAGATAACTCCTCGCAAGAGAAGAAGAGAGTGGATGCAGATGCCAAAAAGATCAAATCCCTCATAAAAGACATTGCTGAACTGGAGGACCAAAATCGTAGAGGAAATCTTCGCATTTTTGGGTTGTCTGAGAACGCAGAAAAGGATACAAACACATGCGTCAAATTTCTGGAAGCCTGGATCCCTCACACCTTAGGAATCACATCCAACAGAGAGTTTGAGATAGAACGAGCACATCATGTGGCAGTGGGCAACCCGCGCATCACTGACCCCAACGCGCGCCCCAGAGCCATGATATTCAAACCTCTGAGTTAGAGACATACCAAACTTATCCTCGCCCACATGAGGAAATCCCAGCAAGTGATGTGTAATAGCTACAAAATCAACATCACGCAAGATTACTCTAAGGAGACGGTTGCAACTAGGAAAGGCTTCCTCCTTCTGCGCCAGTCACTGAAAGACCACACCATACAATATGGCTTTGCAGACCCATCAAGATTCCGAATCATCATCCACGGGAAACCTCTACTATTCAGCGACCCGAAGGAGCTTCAGAAATTCCTAGAATCTTCCGTTCCATCGGCTATGTGTATCTGACAACTAGGACTTAAGCTCACAGGTGGCTAAACTATTCAGAAATTACAGGTCTCTTCCATTCGATCCCTAGCCACCAAGATCGTCTCATCCCTAAAAATCCAGATGAAGAGCAAAAGGAATCACTTACATATCAGAGACAGACCTAGAAACTGGTCCTGCTATGATGCCAACGGATCCAGTTTCGAATCGACTGATGAGTAAGATACGTGTACAACATCTACTACCTTGCACACAATAATGCCCAACCCATACACGTGGCTCACCTTATCTGGAGAACTTGCTGCCGAAGTCCCTTACACATGTCAATGTATTGGTGAGCCCACAAATGCCCTAGCATAGATACCGTTGTCCCGCAACTTTATATTGCATAGGACTGCACAAGTTTCTTCACTGATGGTCCCACGTCTCTTCTCAATGTGATTTGTCATTAGGGCATCCACTATACAATCTCTCTCACTCAAATATTGTTAATACAGACTCCTGTGAGGAGATATTGGCTTGTGATAGTGGCTTCACACATAAAAGGCCACTTCTGCGGAATAAACTTGTAAAGGGACAATACTGTTTGTACAAACTCTGAAGTGTGCCTTCAATCCCACAATTTTCCAGAGAAGCCCTTCCCGTATGGTGGCAATACCTCCCCAGGGAGGACCGGGCCTCCCTTGCATGGGAAGCTACCACTTTGATTATTCATTGTCTGCGCTAATCATACCATGTGGTACCCCATGTCCCATATCGCTTACACACTCACCCGAGACATGCCGGAGCATATAAGCCCACAATATGCACACCCCTGTTACGTATTTACATCTCTATCAGAGGTAGCAAAGGTTTGGTTTGGAACACAAGACCCTCTATCTCTCATTGACACCTATATTTGTTTACCTGAGATAAGATGCTAAAGAGTATATGCAAACTTGTACTTGTGTCCACTACACCAACTTACCCCGACCTTCAAGCACACTTTGTCTCCACTAGACCCCAGGCCTCGCAATTTGTTAAAATAATCCCTACCATACATAAACCTGGGCATCATCATATCACAAACACACACCAGACAGGGCCTATAATGCCTCACCTTGCATGTACTGACCTACGTACATGCTCCAGCATCACCCTATAATATCCCCCAATGGGCACATCCACCAACAATGCTACCACCAAACACGCCCATCACACACATGGATACCCGCAGGTCATATTACATCAGGAATCAAATTAGTACCTTTCCCATTGATATCTCCTGCTTCCTCTCCCCCTATTCCAACATCATTCCCTCTTCACTCCTTCCACTAACCTAGTAGCACCACAACAGCTGCAGGGCTGGGTAGCCACCCGGCCAGTTGAAGACTTGCCAACTCATGGCCCTAAATTCCCCACATACAACATGGGTGGGGGAAGCATCCAACGCTCATTCCAGGGGTGGGTTAAGGGTTGGATGGGTTGGGTTTATGGTTATGTTACTTTTGTTGCAGTTCTAAAGGTTGGTTGTATTCCTCTGGCTCTTCTCTTCTTCACTACGCTTTCCTTACACTCTGCTGCTCCTTCCCTCCCACGGCTACCTAGGCAGTAGGGGCCTATACTCTCCCTCACGATGTCTAGATCTATGCCTATCCTAACTGCAAGGTACAGTTCCTCCCCATTGAGACTGGAATCGACTGCTCCCACCTCCAAGGCCCCTCCCCTTCCCATACCGTCACCAAATCATCAGAGAGACACTGTCATACCTTGATGCCACAATCACTGAACATTATATCACTAAACACAAAAGGGCTCAACCAACCTGTTAAACGGAAAATAGTTGTGTCGTGTAGTTCCTAAAAATATATAGGATCCGCGCGTTTAGACAACATAAACTAAGGGATTGGTGTCCAGACTGATTCCAGACACCCCCACAGGATATGTTTGCCTTGAGACCAGCTAGCTCACAGTGCCACTATAAGCCCCCTAACCTTACCAAGGAGCGAATAATTTCTGACAACTATCGAACATGATAACCCTTGATCCTTCAGGGATCGTGGAAACAGTACAGCACTTTGCGCTCAGTCAAATGTGCTCACTTAGTCTCAGAGAGATACACAGAATAAGTGATGGGGGCGTTTTCAATAAGCATTTATTGAACCAGCGTCATTCTAGTATAAAACATGTTTGCTGCGATAATCATTACACAGAAACAGATATATATGATTACAAGCACCAACAGAGTAAATAAAAGGTAGAATTATACCATGGTGCTAAATCAGTAAATATATGTAGGCATATCAATACATGGCAGTAATCAAGCGTACTTCTATGATGTAAACCCTATCTAAGTGTACCTGCGTGTACCTAGCATGTATGTAGGTGTAAAGCCAAGAATCCCCTAGGAAAGAGCCAACCCGATTACCTGATGGGAGAGAACGAAGGACCCTGTCTTGGTCTCAAGTTGGACACCCTGCAAGGGATGTCAGACCACTGCTTGCTGGAGTTTCCTGCGTGCAGGGACTTCAGCGTCTCGTGTCAATGTGGAAGCTTCTCCTCTGGTTGCCCAGTGAAGATGTGGTTCTTTTATACCCAAAAGGTACCCTCAGGGGTTCTACCTAGATGTGTAATAGTACTGTGGGTCTGTCGTTCAAGGATGACGATAGTGGTGACTTTTGTACAGAGTTATTATACAGAAGATGGTAATCCTGCTGTGCATGTCCTAGGCAGGGGATTAAGATATGATACTAAGAATCCTCATGCATAATAAATGCGGCTAGTTTTTTAAGAAAACCATGCGACATTTATTCAGCACATAACTAGGTAAAAGGTCAGCGCCAGAACTGTTATGTAGAGCAAGGTAGGACAAATGTAGGTAAAAAGTCGTGCAGCTACCAAGGCCTATATTGGGGTACATTGGGGCTCATAACAATGGCAGATTATTATCACAAACTGGAGGACGACATCATTCTCCTACAAGAGACCCATTTAAAATCCATTCATGATGCCAATTTTTATAGCTCTTGGATTGCTGATCTGGGCATATCACTGGCCCCAAATAAGAAAAATGGGGTAGCTACGTCAATCTAAAAAAAGTCGGGGGTACCTACTATTTCACATACCCATGACCAAGCAGGTAGGTGGCTCATAACCAAAATAAAAAAAGATCAGGAATTCTTTATTGAAAACATTTACGCACCTAATGATAATGCCTCATACTTCTGGAAGGACCTTGATCAGCAACTATCGACACTTCCAGACAACCTTGGCATTATTCTGGGAGGAGATTTTAACCTCTCCATGGATGGCAATCTGTATAGTTTATCAGTCCACAAATTCATAGAAAAGGGAGCCCATAAACAAATGAATATCTGCTGTAAAAACAACACCTTAATATATATATGGCGTCTCTACAACCCAACAGGTAATGTTTACACCTTTTACTCTTCTCCTCACCACTCCTTCTCTTGTATTGGTTATATTATGGTCAGTAATACCCTACTTCACAACGCACACTCCCCAAAAATCAAACCTATAATGATATCTGACCACGGTTGCGTCTCAATTAAATTAAACCTCAACTACACCACACCTCCTTCCTGTCAGTGGCGTCTGAATGATGACCTACTAGATGACCCCAGGTGTAAAGCCCAGATAGAGCTGGCTATTACGATCTTCCTAAAAAAAAATGCGATGAATGACACATCGCAGACAACACACTGGGATGATCTTAAAGCAACACTGAGGGATCCTAATAAACATGGCGTCTCCTGAAAATAAAGCCATCTTGACCCACCTCAAAGAACTGGAAGGCGCCATTCAAAAAACCAGCACTGAACTCAGGAATTCCTAAGGCTCATCACTCCTCCGCAAACAGCGCGCTGAGCAATATGAATATAACAAAATAATAAGCAGGAGAGCCCAGAAATGGATAGATGTAATTAAA
The DNA here is from genome assembly GCA_963921515.1 of Calotriton arnoldi. Lineage (NCBI taxonomy): Eukaryota > Metazoa > Chordata > Amphibia > Caudata > Salamandridae > Calotriton > Calotriton arnoldi. The sequence continues at coordinate 1,827,168 of CAWUFW010003266.1, forward strand.
GTCGACCGTTTATGTAACAATAAGAAAGCAGGCAAAGCTCTTGCAAATTACCTGAAGTACACCAAAAATAGCTCCATCATCTCAGCTATAAGAAACAATAACTGGACGATCATCACCTCCGCCCCGGGTATACTTATTATTTATTTATTTTATAGTTTTATAGAGCGCGAACCAGACCCGTGAGGGTATCAGAGCGCTTTACATGATTAAGGGGGGGATACAACGCTTAAGGATGGGAGGTGTCAAATTGGGATAGATAGGGAATACATTATACAGGAGGAGCACGCAGTTTAAAGTCCAGGTTACATGTGGGGAAGAAAAACAGAGACTTAAAGCACGTGGATAGAATATACAAGCACGCAGTCTAGAGTCCAAGCTACATGTGGGGAAAAAAACAAAGTGGATATAGTATATAAGAAGGCTCGCAGTCTCAGCTCTTGGGGGATGCCCAGAGTGCAGCAAGATGTATCATCCATAGAGACCATGAATGCCGAGGTGGAGGGTGGAACATGTCGATGAGGTGATTGTAAAGTGTTCCTTAGACGAGGTATTTTCCCATTAAGAATGTTTTGGTTTCCTTCTTAAATTGTGCCAAGGACGGAAGTCTTCTGATGGCGGGTGGGAGAGAGTTCCAAATTCTTGGTGCGGCCCCAGAGAAGGCCCGATTGTAGGTTTTTTTCTTCCGAAAGCGTGCTGGTTGCAACAGCAGGTCTTTGGCAGATCGGGAGTTTCTGGTCCCTCCAGATACCACGAGTTTTTGTGCGAGAAAAGTAGGGGAATTGGAGTAAAGAGCTTTGTGAGTAATGCAGGCCACTTTAAATTGGATTCTGGCCTGAAGGGGAAGCCAGTTCAGAGCTTTGAGGTGAGGAGAGATGTGGTCGAATTTCTTTGTGCCCGTTAGGAGTCTGGCGGCGGTGTTGAGGCAGGCTTTCAATGGGGCCAGAGAGCTCTTGGGTAGCCCTGCCAGAGTAGAGCATCCATATTCTAGTCTGGAAATGACTAGTGCCTGGATTGCCGTTTTAAGGTCGGAAACTTCGAGGAAAGGTTTTAGGTTTCTTAGGTAACTCAGGTGGAATCTAGCCGTTTTGGCCATCGAGTTTATATGGCCACGCATATTCAGGCTGCTGTCAAGGGTTATTCCAAGGGATTTCGCCGAGTCAACAATGGTAGGAGGGCAGTTTAGTGCTGTGATTGTCTTGATCCATTCCTGGATGTCAGGATTGGATTTGGGTGGGGAGATCAGAAGAAATTCAGTTTTATTTGCGTTGAGTTTAAGCTGATTGGCGGTGAGCCAATGGACTGTCAGCTTCAAGGCCTCGTTCAGGGAGAAAATATCCTCAGGGGAAGAGATTTTTATATAGATCTGTGTATCGTCGGCGTACATGAGGTAGGACATGTTGGCGGCACGAAGCACCTCGGTGAGAGGTTCAAGGTAAAGATTGAAGAGGGTAGGGGAGAGGGTTGATCCTTGAGGGACTCCGACCGAAACCGGAGAGGGGGCGGAAAGATTACCATTGATGAGGACTCTCTGTGAGCGGTTTTGGAGGAAAGATCTAAACCATTCAAGGACGGTGCCATCCAACCCCATCCTGAGTTTGAGGCGTTCTAGGAGAATTTCGTGGTTAACCGTATCAAAGGCGGAGGACAGGTCTAGAAGGATTAGGAGACAGGTGTCGCCTAGGTCGAGGGCTTGGAGGGCGTCATCCACAATGTGGAGGAGGGTGGTTTCCGTGCTGTGTCCAGGTCTGAACCCTGATTGGAAGTCATCTAGTAGGTGAAAGTTGTTGATGTGTAGGCTTAGCTGCTGTTGCACACATTTTTCTAGAACTTTGGCAAGGAGTGGGATGTTGGATATGGGTCTGTAGTTCTCAGCGGAGGCAGGGTCCAGCGTGGGTTTTTTAGGATGGGGACAACTTGGCCAGCCTTGAGCGAGTCAGGAATTGAGCCCTGTAGGAGGGAGGCGTTGATTATTATTATTTTTTTTTAATAATTCTTTTTATTAAAATATAATCGACATATACATCACATTAAGAGATTATTTAGAGCGCACTTACATTTCTACCACTATAAAACCGGGTATTGAGGATTCAAATCAAAATGGTCAATCTATGACAATTAAGGGGGTGTACTGTCCTCGTCTTCATTCAGTGGCGCCGGGGGTACAGATATCTCCCCTGTATGAGTTCCATGGCCCCCAGATCCTATTCCATTTCTTGGGACACCCTCTGGCTATGTAGACTGACTTTTCTCTGAACATGCACCAGTCTAGATCTTCCTTCCACGTTATTATTTCTGGTGGTTGGTGGGCCCCCCATTGTCGTGCGATGTTCCTCTTTGCAATCATGACCGCCAATGTTGCCCACTGCTTAGTGTAGGAGGTGAGATCTGTTGGCTCCCAGATGTTCAGAAGGCACCTGCGTGCTTCCGGAAGTATTTCTGTTGTGAGGACTTCGCTGAGTGTGCGGTGTATAGTTTGCCAGTAGGGCTGTATTCGTTCACACTCCCATATAATGTGGATAAAGGTGCCATCTCTCCCGCATCTGCGTCTGCACTCCCCACTGTCCGCCCTGCCCATGCGAACCAAGCCTGGTCCGGTGATGGAGATCCTATGGAGGATTTTGAGTTGCACTAGTCGCAGTCTGGCCTGGATCGCCACCCCCTCGGGAGGAGACCGCTTCCTGCCAGTCTTCCTCGTCTAGTTCCAAGCCATCTCTCACCCACTTCTCCCTGAGGGACTGGAGTGGATCTTCCATATTATTAATTAGTTTTTTATAAATCAAGGAGATGGCCTTTTCGGGTAGGTGGCCGTCAAGTATCCTGCTCTCCAAGGGAGAGGCCTCTGGGAGGGAGGAGCGCCCGCCGAGGTGTGTCTGGAGGGCGTGCTGAATTTGAAGATATCTAAATCGTTCTGTATCTGCCAGGCAATATTGTCGCTGAAGGGAAGTGAACGGGAGGATTTCATCCCCAACCCAGAGATCTCGAATCTGGGAGATTCCGATGAGGTCCCATTTATCGAATCCCTTGGTTTGCCACATGTTCCCTAGCTTCTCGGCGCTCCATATGGGTGTTGCAAGGGTAAGTCGGCGGTCCCAACCCAACTGCTTGTTCGCCACATGCCACACATGAACCGAATGCGCTGTTGGTCCCGTCAGGGGATATTTATTGGGTCTAGAATAAAGCGCCCTATTGTAGTTTCCTCCGGGGAGGAGCCATCTGTCCATGGCGTATCCCGGGTCGTCCGGGTGTCCATAGGTCCCATGATTAATGGCCGCTAGATGGGTCGCCCAATAATATTTTTTAATATCAGGGAGGCTAATGCCACCATCATATCAGCCCTCCACAGGGCTTGGTCGCCCCACTCACTGCTGCCGCTCCTGCCTGCCTTGCCGCCTCCTGCCTGGAGATTCCTTCGCTCGCTGCCCGCTGCTCCTGGGACTTTCCCGCTGCCCGCTGCTCCTGGGACTTTCCCGCTGCTCCTGGGACTTTCCCGCTGCCCGCTGCTCCTGGGACTTTCCCGCTGCTCCTGGGACTTTCCCGCCACCCAGCTGCTCCTCCCTCCAGGCTCCTTACTTATGACGCCCCTGAGCGACCGCGCAGCGGCCGCGCGCAGCGGGAGCACCGACGGAGCGCCGAAGGTGCGCCAAAGGTAAGCCCGTCTGCGCCCGTCCGCGCCTGGCCCGCGCCCAGCGCCAGGACCCCTGGATCCCACCGATGCAACACTACTCGACGGACCTACGACGCCGCCACCCTCACCGCACTCAATGCCGGCCGGAACCCTGCCTGCTACCGAGCCTCACCGAGACGCACCCACGGACCCTTCACCTGCCAAGCCTGCCGATTCACCTGCCCCCGGACGTGCACCACCTCCGCCAAGTCGAGCACCAGCAGCAACCACCTGAAATGCATCCTGTTGAACACCCGCTCCGTCCACAGGCACGCCGTGGAACTCTGGGACCTGCTCGACGCAACAGCACCGGACGTCGCCTTCCTCACCGAAACCTGGATGAACGCCTCCTCAGCGCCCGACATCGCCATAGCCATCCCGGACGGATACAAGATCACCCGGAAGGACCGCGTCAAACAGACGGGAGGAGGCATCGCCATCGTACACAAGAACACCATCCGCATCTCGACTAACTCCGACGAGACCTTCACCGCCGCCGAACACCTACACTTCCAGATACACACTGACCCCAAGACCACCCTCCGAGGCACCCTCATCTACAGACCCCCGGGACCACGCACACTATTCAGCGAAGACATCGCAGACTTCATCAGCCCGCACGCCATGCCCTCCGCCGACTACATCCTCCTAGGGGACCTCAACTTCCACCTGGAGAACAACAACGACAGAAACACCACCGCCCTGCTGGACAACCTCGCCAACCTCGGACTCAAGCAACTGGTGAACACGCCCACCCACTACGCCGGCCACACGCTTGACCCCGTCTTCTCTTCCAGCAAGCACATCTCCTTCAGCCACGCCACCGGACTCCACTGGACCGACCACAGCTGCGTCCACTTCAGCTTCAGAAAGACTGCGACCCACCACCACCCCCAACAGGCTCCCCGCCGGAGCTGGAGCAAGATCACCGCCGAGCAGCTCACCGCCTCCCTCAGCCAGAACACACCCACCAACACAACGGACCCAAACGAAGCAGCCAGCAACCTCGCCAAGTGGCTGACCGCCTGCGCCGACGACCTTGCACCACTAAAAAACCCTCCCAGCAGACCCGGAAGCAAGAAAACCCCTTGGTTCACCAACGAACTCAAGGAATCCAAGAAGAACTGCCGCACTCTCGAGAAAGCCTGGCGACTCGACCAGACCACAGACAACAGGACCGCCCTCAAGCACGCCACCCGCAAACACCACCAGCTGATCCGTGCCACCAAGAAGTCGGCACTCAAAGAACGACTGGACAACAACGCCCACGACAGCAAGGAACTTTTCAGCATCGTCAAAGAGTTCTCCAACCCCAGCGCCGGAAACAACGACATCACCCCCTCGCAAGACCTCTGCAACTCACTCGCCGCGTTCTTCCACCGCAAGATCACCGACATACATAACAGCTTCGACGCACAGACCACGCACCCTACCGCCGAACCAACGCCCGCCACCACCACCCTCTGCAACTGGACCCCGATCAGCACCGAAGACACCACCCGCACGATGAACTCCATCCACTCCGGATCACCAACCGACCCCTGCCCACACCACGTCTTCAACAAAGCCGACGCCACCATCGCACCCCATCTCCGGGACATCATCAACTCCTCCTTCCACACCGCCACCTTCCCGGAGAGCTGGAAGCACGCCGAGCTTACCGCCCTCCTGAAGAAACCAACGGTGGACCCCACCGACCTCAAGAACTACCGTCCCATCTCGCTCCTTCCGTTTCCGGCCAAAGTCATCGAGAAGACCGTCAACAGACAGCTTGCCGCCTTCCTCGAGACGAATGGATCCTCGACCCCTCGCAGTCCGGGTTTCGGGCCAACCACAGCACCGAGACCGCCCTTATCGCAGCCACCGACGACATCAGAACCCTAACCGACAACGGGGAAACAGCAGCCCTCATCCTCTTGGACCTCTCCGCGGCGTTCGACACCGTCTGCCACCGCACCCTAGTGAAGCGCCTCAGCAACATCGGAATCCGAGAGAAAGCACTGGAATGGATCATCTCGTTCCTCGCCGGAAGAACCCAGAGAGTCCGCCTCCCCCGTTCAGATCCGAGGCCACCGAAGTCATCTGCGGCGTTCCACAAGGATCTTCACTCAGTCCAACCCTCTTCAACGTCTACATGAGCCCCCTCGCAGCCATCGCACGCCAACACAACCTCAACATCATCTCCTACGCCGACGACACCCAGCTGATCCTCTCCCTCACCAACGACCCCACCACCGCCAGAGCCAACCTACACGACGGGATGAGAGACGTCGCCGACTGGATGAGGAACAGCCACCTTAAACTGAACTCAGACAAGACGGAAGTCCTCATCCTGGGCTCATCACCCTCCGCCTGGGACGACTCTTGGTGGCCCCCGGCCCTGGGCACCGCGCCCAAGCCAACGGACCACGCACGCAACCTGGGCTTCATCCTGGACTCCTCCCTGTCGATGACCAGACAAGTCAACGCCGTCTCATCTTCGTGCTTCAACAACCTGCGCATGCTCCGCAAGATCTTCAGATGGATCCCCACTGAAACCAGGAAGACCGTCACCCAGGCACTCGTCACCAGCCGACTGGACTATGGGAACACCCTCTACGCCGGAACCACAGCCAAACTTCAAAAAAGACTCCAGCGCATCCAGAACGCCTCCCGCACGACTCATCCTGGACATCCCCCGACACAGCCACATCACCGGACACCTGAAAGACCTGCACTGGCTCCCCGTCAGCAAGAGAATCACGTTCAGACTCCTCACCCATGCACACAAGGCCCTCCACGACCTGGGCCCCAAGTACCTCAACAACCGCATGACCTTCTACACGCCCACCCGCCAGCTACGATCAACCAGCCACGCCCTCGCCACCGTACCACGCATCCGCAGAGCCACCGCCGGAGGAAGATCCTTCTCCTACCTGGCAGCCAAGACCTGGAACTCCCTCCCCACTCACCTTCGGCGAACCCAGGACCATCTCTCCTTCAGGAAGCAGCTCAAGACCTGGCTGTTCGAGCAGTAACTTACCCCCTCCCCCAGCGCCTTGAGACCCTCCCGGGTGAGTAGCGCGCTCTATAAATGCCGTGATTGATTGATTGATTGATTGATACCAGTTTAGGGTGAGTTTGGGTAACGCGATTCGGGGCTTTCCGTCCCATAAGAGATCCCTCTGGAGGCTCTCAATTTCTTGAAAGTACACTTTGGGAACTAGGTCTAGTGAATTTTGAAGGGCGTAGAGGAAACGGGGCAGGGCCATCATTTTAAAAAGGGCGGCCCTGCCCAGTAACGAGAGTGGCAGAGACTTCCAGCTCTTCACGTCTCTTTTCAGCCTCTGCATTGGCGGTAAGAGATTCCGGGTAAAGCGAAGCGTGGGGCTCAGGGAAATGAAGATGCCCAGATACTGAAAACCCTCTGTCGTTATCTGGATTGGGCAATTCCTCGGGAGCACCGGTGGGTCTCCATGGAGGATGTAAACAACAGACTTAGACCAATTTATAGTGAATCCGGAATATCTGCCAAACACTGCTAAAATATCAAGTGTGCGCGTTATAGAGGCTCTCGGGGAAGACAGGTATAATAGAATATCATCCGCGTATAGGGATATCTTATCTTCCCACTCTGGGGACCATCGCAGACCGCGGATAACAGGGTCCCTGCGGATCCACGCCGCTAAGGGCTCCAGAGCCAGAGCAAACAGGAGAGGGGACAATGGGCAACCCTGTCGCGTGCCACGGCCTAGTTGGAATATCCTTGATTTGTGGTTGTTCACCACTATTTGTGCCAGTGGCTCCGAGTACAGTAAACGGACCCAACTCACGAATACGGGACCGAATCCCATCTTATCAAGTACAGCAAAGAGGTATTGCCACTCCACCATGTCAAACGCCATGGTGGCGTCTAGCGAGACCAACACCGCCGGCTCCCGAATGGTGACTGCCCTACTCAATACCCCGTGCACTCTGCGCAAGTTTAAGGCTGTGTTGCGATGTGGCATGAAGCCCGATTGGTTGGGGTGCACCAGGCTATCTATCACTTTTACTAACCGGATCGCGAGCAGTTTCGCCAGAATTTTGGGCTCCGCGTTAAGAAGGGATATGGGCCTGTACGAGGCACAGCTGGTTTTGGGCTTACCGTCTTTGAGGATAACTACAATATTTGCTAACCTTTGATCCTCTGGGAGTGTCCCTCTGTCTCTGCTGTCTATAAACATCGAGCGAAGATATGGAGCTATTTTATCGGGCCTGAGCTTGTAGAGCTCGATTGGCAAACCATTGGGACCGGAAGCTTTTCCCGATTTAATTGCCCTTATTGCCTGAGCTACTTCATCATCTGAGAAATCAGACTCTAAATACTTCCGGCTATCATCTGTTAGAGCGGGAAGTGTGATATCCTGAATCAAGGCACGGCTCTCATCTTCTGTGTATCGCCCGGTCGAGCTGTACACTGCTTGATAATGGTCAGCGAACTGATCCGCGATTGCCTGCGGATCGGTAGTAGGGTCAGCATCCACCCACTGCAGCTCTGGCACAAGCCGGTTGGCCCACTCTTTCCTATCTAGCCATGCGATTAACTTCCCGGCTTTATCCCCGTGCTCGTAGATTCTACTCTGCGTGTCCCTTCCTTGAGCCTTGGCCCTATCTGCTGCCAATGCTTTGAACTCATCTTGTTTTAGATGCAAGAGATGTAGCATCTCCGGGGTTACTGCCTGTTCTAGCTCTCCCTCCAATCTAAGTATCTCGTCTTCCGCCTGCACCAGGTCCCTATCCCTATCCTTTTTCTTACCTGCTATCAGGGAGAGGGCTTGCCCCCGGATTACCGTTTTGTAGGCCTCCCACAGGGTCTGGGCGGATTCGACTGTGCCCACATTTTCCTGAAAGTATTGATCTGTGGCCTTAATTATTTTCTTCCGGGCGTCAGGGTCTCGGAGATGCCATGGATTGATGGGGGCGACTTTCCCGGCACTCGTCTGGCCTAAGACGACATGCATCCAGATCGGTGAATGATCAGATATGCCCCTGCCTAGATGGCGAATTTCTCGAATATTAGCTGCTTGTATCGCTGGGACTAGGATATAATCGATGCGGGAGAGACTGCGATGGGCACCCGACAAGAAGGTGTATTGGCTCCTACTTGGGTTGCGAACTCTCCACCCATCCACCAGCCCCATGTCGTCAAGGAAGTCTGGCAACCACCTATGCGCCGGTTTGATATCCCTGGGGGGGTGACGATCCAATGCCCCTGAAACCACTGCATTAAAGTCTCCCCCAATATAAGGAGGCCCTCAGGGAGAGACAACAGGATCGACCGCAGATCGTTAAATGTGGCTCCCTGAAGGCCCGGGGTACGTACGCTGAAACAAACGTAGTGACTCTACCCTCCCAGAGACCCGAAATCCCCAGAAACCTCCCCCGGTCGTCGGACCATGTGGATTGTATTGCCAGAGGGAACGAGTTCCGGACCAGGATACCCACGCCCCGCGACCCAGTTGTGAAGCCTGCATGAGCCGTCAGTGTGTATCCACCCCTATTCATCGCCTTGCATGTGTTCCCCACCAGGTGCGTTTCTTGTAGAAGGGTAACGTCTGGGGCCTGTCTCTTGATGTATTGGTGTGCCATACTCCGTTTGACTTTATCCCCAAGCCCATTTACATTCCAACTGAGGACCTTAACCCCAATATCTATTTGAGTACCCATCCGGAATCAGACTAAGGTGCTGCGCCTGCGCTGCTCTACTGAGTGGTGTAGTCGATAAAACAATTCTAACATAACATTCAAAACATAACAACTGTAATGTCCCTTCCCAACCACCCCCCTCCCTGCGTCCCTGCGATCCCGGCTTCAAACTGCCCATGAATCAACTTGCAGAGTGCCTGTCGCCCCACAAGTGAACTAAACGTAGAAAAGTGGGGTGCGTGGTGCTCCCTTCCCCCTCCCCATTACGGATTGAACATACCCGCAAAGCCCTGAAGTGTAAGTCGAATTTGACTCAATCGTCTACATGAGGAAGGTTCATACCCGATGTGTGGGTCCCATGACACTCTCCGGCCCGTGTCACGATCTCAGGCCACAGTCAGTGCTCCCTGCGTTGCTGTCCGGCTCCCTCCCCCACCCGCTGGTCCCCCCCCTGCCACCGCCCATTAACGGCACCTCACATTTTGTACCGGATTGCCGTTCAGCGGCTCTCCAACCAGTCCGCCGCTGCTTCCGGATCTTCGAAGAACCAGGCTTTACCTTCCGCTTCCACCCGAAGTCTGGCTGGGAACAACATGGCGTATTTGTACCCTTTGTCTCTCAGTGTCTTTTTGATTCCTAAAAAGGAACGCCTCTGTTTCTGGACCAGCTGAGTAAAGTCCGGGAAAAAGGTGATATCCGAATTGTCGTAACGAAGTGGGGGTCCCCTTCTGGCATGTTGGAGTATTACGTCGCGGTCCCGGAAGTTGAGGACCCTGGCCAGGATCGGGCGGGGAGGGGCCCCAGGCCGCGGCCGACCCCGGGAATTCTGTGGGCCCTCTCGACAACAAAGAATTTACTAAGCCCCTTGGGTTGCAGGTGATGGAGGATAAGATCCTCCACAAAAAGATCTGTGGCCTGCCCCTCTGTTTTTTCCGGGACCCCTAAAATTCGCACGTTGTTGCGCCGTTGCCGCCCATCATAGTCGTCTAGGTTGGCTTCCGCCGCTTTTCGGAACATTTGCAGGTCTTTGACCTCGGTCTGCAGCTGGGATGTGTCTTCCACTAGGCTCGCGGTCGTGAGTTCCACTTGCTTGACCCGCTCCTTGTTTTTAGTGAGGTCGGCGCGCAGCAGATTAACTTCTATGGTTATTGTGTCCATCTTTTGTTCCAGCGACGTCTTGATTCCAGCAATCGCCTCCAGGACATCTTTAAGGGTAGGTTCCTGGTCCACCTGTTTCTGTGGATCTCCCTGTTCGCCTGCAGGCGAGGAGGCAGGCAGGGACGTCTTGGGGAGGGTGTAGCGATCCAGCTTGTTCTGTTGCACGGATTTGTTACCCCTGGCGGATGACATCACGCCTCCAACAAGTGTTCCAGTCGCGACGGCGACAGGAGAACGCCACAGGGCCCGATATCAGCGGTCGCACCCGGTGACTGGGACACCAGTCCCACCCCAGTCGAGCCTCCGGCCAGGTGTTGACGGGCACCAGTTCTTGTCGTCAGGTAGGTACCAGGTAGGAGCCTGCAGCCGGAACTGGTGCCTTATGTCTCTATTCAGGTTGCCAATAAGAATAACTGAGACCGTCAGCCAAAGAGGTCTAGGGCACAGCCGCCATGGGACGCGATGCCCAGGGGGGGAACCAAAAGGCGTCCGCAGGGCAACAGTGTCCGGCGTTAGTATTCCCCGGCCAGTCCCGGGCACAGTCTGGCTTCAATTCAGAGGTCCACGGAGTGTGCTGCACGCCAGACGTCGCAACCCCAGAGGCCCTAGATGATAGGGGGGCTCACTCTGAACACCACAAGTGGGAATCAGCAGCAGTCCGGGTGCGCGAGCTCGCCCCCACCGGCCCAGCATGGATGGCCTGTGGCTCCGGTGCAAGCGGGCGCCCCCCGCACTCCGTGGGTCCACACCGCCTCTTCCCCACCGAGCCGCGCCGGGCGACTCAGAAGCGACCGGGCAGGACCCGGAGCCCGGCGGTGCAGCAAACAGAGGGCGAAGCGGCACAGCCCAGCGCGGCGTATGCGCACAGCCGCTCCCACCTCCGCTCGACCTCCCGGCCCGCGATCTCCCCGCAGACCGCCGACGCAGTCCTCAGTGATCCTGAATCCGGACCACGCAGCAGTACCAATCATCCAGGGGGAGGGATGCCAAGTGCCGGCCGATCACCGGATTTGCGCCGTGAAGACAGCTGACAGGATCGCCGGGCGGTCACCTCCGCCACTACAGCCACTCGAGGTCCCGGCTCAGAGACCCCCGACAGGCCGCCCGGCCGCCGTGTCTCTACCCGGGACTCCGGCCGATCCACGGAGCCCACACCAGCAGGGTTCTGCCCCGGAAGCCCTCCGCCAGCAATTTATTGCTTCTGGGCCGCGGATAATGGTGACGGATAGACGGGGGAAGATCGAAGGTAGCGGAGCCTTGCTAAGCTGCGGCCATCGCGCTTCGCGGCTCAGCCACGCCCCCGAGGCGTTGATTATTGAGGTCCAGGAAGGGATGATAGCCTGAGAGGCGGCAGCTAGGCAGTTAGAGGGGAGAGGATCATTAAAGTGATTGTTCGGTTTTAAGGAGGCAAGAATTTTCGAGATAGAGTATTCGTCGTAGATTCTAAAGTTGGACCAGTGCGCAAGGTTCTTGGGTGAAGTTCGGGAGGACAACGCAGAGAGAGGAGGTGGGGCAGGCAGAATTTGTTTTTGGTGGTGAGTTGCGGATTTAAGTTCATTTCCTAGGGCAGAGATTTTGTTGCAGAAGAAGGACGAGAATTCCTCGCTTGATATGAGGGGTTTAGGTGAGACTTTGGAGGTTTTCGCTAGTTTGTTGGATTGGTGTTTGACCAAGTCGAACAGCTTGCGAGGTCGATTTTTGGTATTCTCCAGTTCAGTTCTGAAGAATTCTTTTTTTGTGTTGAGGATTTTCTTATTGTAGGCGTTTCTGGCCTGGCGGAGAAGTTTTAGATGTGCTGCTGATGGGTGTTGTTTCCAGATTCGTTCAGTTTGTCGAAGGGATCTCCTCTCCTTGTTGAGGGATCTGCTGAACCAGGGATTTCTGTCTTTAATCTGGGTTCTTTTTAATTTTAGTGGTACCAGGTCATCGAGAATGTTGGATATGGTTGAGGAGTAATGTTCCGCTAGGTTGTCGACCGAGGTGCACTGAGGTGGGGGGGGGGAGGTCGGACTCACAATGCGCTGCCAGTTTCTCATGGTCGAGGTTCTTGGTGTCTCTAACCCATTGTTTAGGAATCACGGGTTGAGGGGTCCATGTTTTGTGGGTGCTGGGCAGGAGGAAGGTGATGGCGTGGTGGTCGGACCAATCACAAGGGTCAATAGAGATAATTTTGACCGCTGATTCTTTGGCAATGATCCAGTCTAGTGTGGCGCCTTTCGAATGAGTAGGGAGTGAGCAAGCTTGGATAAGGGCTTGATCAGCCAAGAAGTCTCTGATGGCATTGACCTGAGGGTCCTTAGGATCATTCCAATGCAAGTTAAAGTCACCAAGGAAAATGTCAGTAGAGTTTGGAGAAACCTTGGCTGTGATGATTTCCATGAGGAGGTCCGTAAAGGCGTCGTTCTTGCCTGGGGGTGGTAAAAGATGTGAAGTTTGCACAGCTGTGAGGTGTTGTTGGAAATGGCGAGTGCGAGGTATTCGCAGGAATCTGTAGGGTCCACCGGCAGTTCCTTAATACAGAGATTGGAACGGTAGATACAGGCAATGCCACCCCCTTTTTCTTTGAGTGCCTGTCCATCCTTACGATGTTATAGTTGGGCGGGACTAAGAGGTCTAGGTAGGGAGATGATGATTCCTTGAGCCACGATTCAGTCAGGATCGCTAGATCCGATTTATGACTCAGGATGAGGTCAGCGACATCAGATGCATGCTTAACAGCTGACCTGCAGTTTATTAGGAGGCCGGCTAGGGAGGGGTATGAAAGGGTGTCGCAGGTAGAAGCAGAGGTGGGAACTTTAGCTAGGTTGCTATTGACCATCCCTCTGCTGCGGAGGGTAGCAGATCTGTTAGGGTTGGTAGCAACCGTGCAGATAGGGTGTTCTCCCCTTAGGTCTAAGGGGCATGAGGTTGTCAGGGCAGAGTCGTCGCTACTGAGGAGGTCAGCCCCCTCTTCCTCCGTGAGTTCTGAGGGATTAATCATGCCAGGGGTGGGTTTGTAGGTGTGGAGGAGAGCAAGAATTTCCTTCTCCGAGAGGTGGCAGGGTTGCTTGCGTGGGCGCAAGTGTCTCAGGGATAGTGGTAGTGGGTGAATGAGGGGCTTCGTGAGGGACTCCTTCAAACAATTCTACACAGAGTTATACAACTCTAACACACCTGCCCCCCCAAAAAAAATCTCTGACTATCTCAACTACTGACTACCTCCCAAAATTATCCCAACAATATCAGCAAGAGATCAATAAACCAATAACGGCAGAGGAAATCTCCGTGGCTATCTGCTCTCTCAAAACGGGGAAAGCCCCTAGCACAGATGGCTCTTCGGCTAAATTCTATAAGACATTTAATGATATTCTGCCCAATCCTCTCCACGCTCTATTCGCCAAATATGCCTCCCAAGGTCGGATCACAGGCTCAGCCACTGAGGCCATCATAGTAGTGACACCAAAGGAGGGAAAAGACCATTTAAATGTCAAAAATTACAAACCGAACTCACTGACTAACATTAATTGCAAGGTATATGCTAAGATTGCAGCCAGCTGGTTGGAAGCTGTTATCCAAAAACCCACCCCTAACACTCAAACAGGCTTCCTTAAGGGTAGACTGGCAGCTGACAACATCAGGACCTTCTGCCATGTCCTAGAGAGGGCAAAACTTTGCCTTTCTACAACTGCGGCATTAGACCTTGACAAGGTTTCATGGGCCTTCCTGCAAGCCACCCTACATAAATATAACCTTGAAGATAACTTTATATGCATGCCCATGGCATTCTACTTGGGCCCAACAGCAAGGGTGAGAGTGAACGGACACCTCTCCCACTCCTTTATCCCCTCACGGGCACCCATCAGGGATGCCGTCAATCACCTCTGCTCTTCCTACTAATTATTGAACCTCTGATTGCTGCCTTTAGGAACAATTTTAAAATCCCAGGTATCCAATTCCTCTCTGGTAGACAAGTAGTTGCCACATATGTGGATGATGTACTACTATTTACTGAAAATGCCTCACTAGCCATACCAATTATTATGAAAGAAATAAGTAGGAACTCACAGGTTGCGGGCTGTTCTTTAAATCCAGACAAAACAGAGCTATTCCCCCAAAATGTACACTGCACAGTTGATGTTACTGGCAAGTTTGGCCTGAAATGGCAACCTTCTGCCCTCAAATACTTTGCCATGTGGTTCTCTGGAGACCTTAAACAGTCCATCGTACTTAATGAACAAAAAACACTGAACAAAATTAAGGAACTTCTCGCAAGTGGTCACCCAAGAACATCACCTGTTTGGGTCGTGTTAGTACAGTAAAGATGATGATAGCTCCACTGATCAACTTCATCTCCAGCATGCTTCCAGTGCTTTTATCCCCCAACTTTCTCAAATCAGTGGACAAAGCCATTTCTATATTGATTTGGAAAGGAGAAAAAAACCAAGGATATCCATGAAATTCCTAAAAAGTAATGAAAACTCCGGGGGAATGAATATGCTGGATGTCCCTCGCTCCCAAAGAACCTACATGCTTGCACAGAGTGCCTGGAGGTTTAACGCACAGGAGCCCTCCCCACCTCCCCCCATGGCTTAAGATTAAGGCCAGTCTTACGTCATCACTCCCTCTCAGCTCAACCCTCACAATCCACAACATCTTGAAACGCCCTCTCGCTCACTCACACCAAATCATAAAAGATACTGCAATATCACTCCTCCTGTTAGATAAACTCTTAGACCATCGCATACAGGGCTCAAGACTTTCCTCGCGGTGGTATAATCATGCCATTAAACTGGATGGGAAAACTCTATTCTGGGAGACATGGGCCCACAAAGGTATAAGCTCCATCTCTAGCCTAGGATCACCTAACAGCGCAATACCCTTTTCTTCCCTGCAAAAGAATTCCAATCTACCTAATATAGGGGCAGATGTACGACTGAATTTGGCCCCTTTGCGATCGAAAAAACGTCTGCCCAATGTACTAACATTATTTTGCGAGTCACTAACCAATTAGCGACTTTCGAAATATGGTTAGCGACTCGCTATTAGGAAGGGGCGTGCCAAGGGCGTCCCTTCCTAATAGCGAGTCCATAACCTATGTATGATTGTTTTGCAACCGCAATTGCGGTCGAAAAACACTCACAGCTTACCACCCTTCTCAGAAGGGTGGTAAGGCACTCGCAAACGGGAAGGGGTATCCAGGGGACCCCTTCCCCTTTGCGAATGGGTGTGCAAATATTTTTTAGGAGCAGGCAGTGGTCCAAAGGACCACTGCCTGCCCTTAAAAAATGAAACTGCAAAGTTTCATCTTTCTTTTTTAAATGCAGCCCGTTTTCCTTTAAGGAAAACGGGCTGCATTTAAAAAAAAACTGCTTTATTTAAAAAGCAGTCACAGACATGGTGGTCTGCTGACCCCAGCAGGCCACCGTACCTATGAGTGCGAGCCATTCCCAATGGGGTCGCAAATTGCTACAGCCTCATTAATATTCATGAGGCATGCAATTTGCGACCCCATTGGGAATCGCAAACAGTGTCTGAGACACGGTTGTACATTAAGTTTAGCGAGTCGCAAATTGCGAGTCGCAATTTTGCGCAATTTGCGACTCGCTAACTTTAATGGTCGTACATCTGGCCAATTGACTTCTATACATTTTTACTTATTAAAACTGCTCTAAGCAAATTAAAGTCCCCTCACACACCAGACTTGCCCATGCGTCTGGCAACTATTAGAAGACGAGGGCACTCAGCCTCCCAATTATACAAGCTACTGGACCCACATAACGGACAAAATCTAAAATTATTTAATAAGAAATTGGAATCCCACTTCCAGACAATGGGTACCCACCCCCAGACGAAACAACAGGGCTCAAGATCTGGACCTCCCCGTTTGAAGCCAAAATCACTTCTGCCCTTGCTCAGTCTAGATTCTGATCTATCCACAAAACATATTGGACCCCTTCCAGACTACACAAACTGGGATTAGGGCATTCAGACACATGTTGGGGATGTGGGGAGGCCCCTGGGGATCTTCAACACATGTTCTTTACTTGCAAGATGGCTTCTCCGCTATGGACTAAAATTCAGGACCTAGTCCGTCGGATCACTAGCATCCCGATAGAAATAGATTTCCTGACGACGACCTTGGGCCTACAGGCCAACCCACATGCGAAGGAGTTTGACCACTCCACCTCTTTACTTACAGATCTCCTCTCCCAGGAACCAAACTGTCCTCTCTGATTGGAAATCCCCTATACCTTCCGCTTTTGACAAATGGTGGAGCTTATTATGCTCAGTTAGAAGTGCGGACCACATCCTATACTCTAAATTTAATGGCACCAACGCTTATGGGATGCTTTTGACGTATACTTACAAAAAAACAAACCGCCATAATATACCTTATATGCGACTCCCAGGTGTATGACATCTGGCTCAAGGATCTACCCATGGCTGTTCATCATTTCTGCCCAACATAGCCGTAGCCCTTTATCCCCCTCTTCCTCTTTCTCTCTTTACACTTTCAATCTTTAGCCAGAGGACCTGGTTTGCCTACACTCCAACCGGGATAAACCCATTGTTATGGAACTTGGTCTCCTACCTACAGGATGAACCACCCTCATGTTTATGCTATAACCACTACCGCTGTAATTACAAGGTTTCCAGTAATGTTCAATGTGTAGATAAATATTTGTTCACTTAGTCTCCGGGACATTCGGAGTGTCTGGCTTATTTGCACTGTTACTGCAACTCTTGTTTCTTCTGCTGCTTGTTTTTGTTTTCTTTGAAAATATATACAATTCTCTGAACACAAGAAAAATAGGAGGTATACACAGCTGTTGAAACATTGACAGCATCAGAGGAAAAGAAAATTATGTGTATTCAGATGAGGAGGCAGCGAGTGACTGGGTGGGTGGTTGATACAGAGGAAACACAAGGAGTACATACAGAGGAACTGAGTGAAAAAACCGTGATGAACAGGAAGGAGATGATGTATAAGACCTGAAGATGGAGGATTTCAGAAAGATGTGGAGAGAAAAAGGGCCTAAGTAGCTACCAGTTAGAGACTGTAAAGGAAAGTGGTGTGAATTGGAGAATGCGCCTGATCAGGTTGAGAAACACCCAAGACCACTACCCCATTAACTGAGCTAAGCAATATTTAATTCACAGTCACTTATTTTTAGAATTAACACATTTTGAATTCTATTTATTCACAACAAAAATATTGTGCTATGCACTTGGCCGGAGTGCACAGGCTGAGAATTTCATTTAATTAGCAACGCCTTATAGCTTTTGCGTTTTGTAGTTTTATGTAGGAAGAACTTGGCCTGAAAGAACGAGAGTCATTTAGGAGAAAGACAGGCTTATCCATACATGCCGACAGACCGGAGTCAAGGGGGGGGGGACTCCAGATTTTTAAAGTAAAAAATGGCTTTATTTTAAGCTGTCTCCTGTCTAAAATTGTCTTTGCTATAATATTAGTCAATGGGGAAAATACATTACCACAATTTTTATTTCAAAATCTTCCACTTGCCAGATGGAAAATGTTGGCAAGTATGGGTTATTTATTTATTATTTTTAAGCACACCCACATGGAAAGTAGTTGATTTCCCGCAGAATGGAAGGATGTTGAGCCCAGGCAAATATTTGAACCCAGTTCCCCAGTCTCAAGGTCTGCAGCTCTAGCCGATAGGGCACAATCTCCTCCAATTTGCAGCATCCATGCGCTGAGTGTTTCAATCTTGGAGCGTGCTCACTTTTGCATTGTATGAAACAATGATGTTGTGCCTCAGGGCCAGCAGCAATGGGCTCACCCGTGTGAAGTGAAATCGGACTCCTCAAGTCAGACCTCACAAAGTGAAGCTAATAACACTAGGATTTGGGGCTGCGATCCGGTTCTGATCTTGCTCACTTTGCCACTGGATTTAAGCTAGCCTGGCTGATGAGGGGTGTTACCCCGAAACCGGTCCCAGGATGCTTGTTTCTGGTTCAGGGAAGACCTGGCTTGGCACTTCGGGCTGGACTGTTCCCATGAGGCACTGGGTCAAGACTGATTTGCATATAGCTGGGTCTGAACTGAAGTGGTGAAGTGAGCTAAAGAACGATGATGGATTCAACCCAGATCTGTGACTGGGGATGAGTGTCTGAAAAGTTTCAGTGCTTCCTCCATCATCTCCTTGTGTTTGCCCGGTTCTGACTTTGGCATCAGTCGCGGCTACTACCTCCCACACACAGTGTTAAGGGGCAGGCGGGCAAGAGGTGGGGGGGGGGGGGATCAGGTAAAAAAAAGAAAAATCACTTACCTCCCGGTCGGCCTTGTAGCTTTTGCGTTTTGTAGTTTTATATAGGAAGAACTTGGCCTGAAAGAACGAGAGCCATTTAGGAGAAAGACAGGCTGATCATCCATACAAGCCGATAGACCGAAGTCAGGGGGGAGACTCCAGATTTTTAAAGTAAAAAATGGCTTTATTTTAAGCTGTCTCCTGTCAAAAATTGTCCCTGCTATAA
This sequence comes from Calotriton arnoldi, assembly GCA_963921515.1. Lineage (NCBI taxonomy): Eukaryota > Metazoa > Chordata > Amphibia > Caudata > Salamandridae > Calotriton > Calotriton arnoldi. Next base: position 1,846,135 of record CAWUFW010003266.1, read on the forward strand.
TATTAGTCAATGGGGAAAATACATTTCCACGATTTTTATTTCAAAATCTTTCACTTGCCAGATGGAAAATGTTGGCAAGTATGGGCTATTTATTTATTATTTTTAAGCACACCCACAGGGAAAGTAGTTGATTTCCCGCAGAATGGAAGGATGTTGAGCCCAAGCAAATATTTGAACCCAGTTCCCCAATCTCAAGGTCTGCAGCTCTAGCCGATAGGGCACAATCTCCTCCCATTTGCAGCATCCATGCGCTGCGTGTTTCAATCTTGGAGCGTGCTCACTTTTGCAGTGTGTGGAACAATGACGTTGGGCCTCAGGGCCAGCAGCAATGGGCTCACCTGTGTGAAGTGAAATCGGACTCCTCAAGTCAGACCTCACAAAGTGAAGCTAATAACACTAGGATTTGGGCTGCCATCCGGTTCTGACCTTGCTCACTTTGCCACTGGATTCAAGCTAGCCTGGCTGATGAGGGGGGGTTACCCCAAAACCGGTCCCAGGATACTTGTTTCTGGTTCAGGGAAGACCTGGCTTAGCAGTTCGGGCTGGACTGTTCCCATGAGGCACAGGGTCAAGATTGATTTGCATATAGCTGGGTCTAAACTGAGGTGGTGAAGTGAGCTAAAGAACGATGATGGATTCAACCTAGATCTGTGACTGGGGGTGAGTGTCTGAAAAGTTTCAGTGCTCCGTCCATCATTTCCTTGTGTTTGCTTTGTTTGCCCTAAGTTGGCAGGGTATGCCCAGACGTGTGTCCCTTGCTCACTTTTCCACTGGATTCAAGCTAGCCTGGCTGATGAGGGGTGTTACCCCGAAACCGGTACCAGGATGCTTGTTTCCGGTTCAGAGAAGACCTGGCTTGGCAGTTCGGGCTGGACTGTTCCCATGAGGCACAGGGTCAAGACTGATTTGCATATGGCTGGGTTCAAACTGGAATGGCATGGTGAGCAAAAAAACGATGGATTTAGGCCCAGATCTCTGTACTGGGGTGATGTATGACATTGTTCTGCATTCTGTCCATCAACTGTTGTTTTTGCATTTGTCACCCCGAGTGGGACGGGTATGCCCAGACGTGGGTCCCGTGCTCTCCATGCCACTGAAATCAAGCTATCCTGGCTGAAGAGGGGTGAAACCCCGAAACCGGTCCTAGGATGCTTGTTTCCAGTCCAGGGAGGACCTGGCTTGGCAGTTCGGGCTGGACTGTTCCCATGAGGCACAGGGTCAAGACTGATTTGCATATGGCTGGGTTCAAACTGGAATGGCATGGTGAGCAAAAAAACGATGGATTTAGGCCCAGATCTCTGTACTGGGGTGAATGTATGACATTGTTCTGCATTCTGTCCATCAACTGTTGTTTTTGCAGTTGCTGAGCTGATTGCTCTGATTCGAGCATGCAAACTGGGAAAGAATTTCCGAATCACTGTGATCACGGATAGCCAGTATGGCTTCGGAGTGGTCCATGATTTTGGACAGATCTGGTCCCAGAGGGGATTCCTGACTTCCTCAGGGTCTCCCATTAGGAATGGTGAGTTTGTGAAGAAGTTGCTTGAGGCGATACAGCTGCCTAAACAGATTGCGGTGGTAAAATGCACTGCTCACAAAAATGGAACTGATTACATTGCAGTAGGTAACAAATTTGCTGACGAATTAGCTCAATATTGTGCCAGAAATATGACCTCAATGAATCGAAGAAGGGAAAAAGAGAATGTTTCATGTCCCTTGCTGTTTACTAACCCAGTTGAAACATGGGATGAGGTAAAACAATTGCAGGAAGAGGCAAGTGATGAGGAAAAAGACGTTTGGATAAAATCAGGTTGCAGACGGAGAGAAGAAGATGAAGTTTGGGTTTACAGGGATGAAAGACCAGTTATGCCTGATAGCATGATCTCTAACATGGTACGGATGTACCATGGACAGGCACACATAGGTAGAGATGCCATGATCAGACTTTTCAAACAGACCTGGTATAACCCAAAATTTAGGGCTATAGCTGGAAGCCTTTGCCAAAGATGCCTTATATGCCAACAGATAAATCCTGGAAGGAAGACAGTAGTGAGTTTGGGAGTAAATGAAATAATCATGGGACGAGCAATGAGACAAGCATATGTACCTGTCAACAAACTGCTGACTATAACTGATGATCTCATACTGGACTATTGCAAAGGATTGGCTGATGTGGTGCATTCTGTGTTTCATCAGGTTGGACCGGATGCGACCACTCTTGAAAGAAAACCAGCTCATGGTCTGAGTCCAGGAGACTGGGTCCACATAAAAGTCCACAGAAGAAGAAATTGCTTGGTTCCACGCTGGGACAAGCCACATCAAGTGATTCTGGTGACAACGACTGCAGTAAAGTGTGCAGGTGTGAAAAATTGGATTCATGCCAGCCATACAATCAGAGTTCCAGATCCTGAAGCTCGACCTGTAAGTCGACATCTGAAAATATCAGATACCAGCTCGGCATCTGAAGCAGAGACTGAAACAATCAGAGTTCCAGATCCTGAAGCTCGACCTGTAAGTCGACATCTGGAAGAATCAGGTACCAGTTCGGCATCTGAAGTAGAAACTGAAACGATTAGAGTTCCAGATCCTGAAGATCAACATGTAAATCGACATCTGGAAATATCAGATACCAGTTCGGCATCTGAAGCAGACCAACCTGAATACAGTAAAAGACTAACAAAATAATCCGAAAACAAAAGAACTGATATTGAAACAGGAGAAACTGAACCAATAGACAGTGACGGTGAACAGCCAAGTACAAGCTTTGGGGAAATTCCTCCGGAAATTGTAGAGGTAGCTCAAGAAAATTCAGATTCAGATAGAGAGATTGAGGAAATTGCCGAAGAAACACGAGGAGGATTAGACACAAAATTACAAGCGGAAGAAACACGAGGAGGATTAGACTCAGAATTACAAGCGGAAGAAACACGAGGAGGTTCAGATTCAGACAAAGAGACTGAGATCATAAAGTTCAAAGTTAGAGAAAGTGAAGTGAGATCTGAGACAGAATCTGAAGAAAGTGAAGGGGAAAAAAGGCAAAGAATAGGACCAAGAAAAAGAACTTGGAGACTGGAACGAGGAGAAAAGGAAAGTGAACTAAAAAGGCCGAGAAAAGGAGATAATTGGCCCAACGAAATTAAAAGACTGAGATATAAGCTAATAAATTTGAACAAAGACAACGCAGAACAAGTAAATGAAATAACAAGTCAGGAAAGACAAAGAAAAACAGATAAAAGACAATTGCAGAGACCCAAAAGAGTGAAAAGACCTAACTTGAAATACAAGTCACCTGAATGGGTATACATAGCACTGCCTGATATTAAGGAAGTGGATAGCAGTCACGAGAACCCAGACAAAGACTGTGAACAAGTGGGTGAGAGTGAACTGCGCCAACCCTGAAAAGTCAAAGAAAGAAAACCGGACTAGACACACAAACTGATAAAGTCAAAGAAAGAAAACCGGACTAGACAAAAAAAAAAAACTGATAAAGACAAAGAAAATTTCTGAAGAGACTGAAAGGTGCGCTAAAAACAGTTGATCCCAGTCAACACTAAGTCATTTAAGGTGTGGAAACACATTTCTGTACATATAATAGATAATATTTCAACATGGTAGACACTGAGAATGGAAGATGTGGGTTTTTCCGTAGATGGTGTAAGATGTGTTTCTATTGTACAGGCTTTCTAATGCTTATCTGGTTCATTTTAGCAATAATAATTCCACTTAGGTTAGTTGTAGAAAATACATCTGTAATCATGAATGACACGAATAGTGACAAGAAATCTAACATAAAGAACATTGCAACACTGATATATAGTACTGAATTTCATAGGGATAACTCAATAACTGATTTCTCCAAGAATGTCTTCACAAAACTTTTGTACGAATATGTGGAGACAATGGATGTGAGAGATTGTTATGTATGTATGCAGTTACCTGCGTCTGTAACAGAAGGTGTGACGTATCATCACCTTCCTTTGACGTATGGAATAACTTGTAGTGTTTTAGCTAGCTTATTTTACAAGACCGGTAAATTAGAGTATTACTACACTGACACAGATGCTGTTTTTGCTAAAGTTCCCGTAGTCCCTGAACTAACTAAGGTGAAATTTGCAAAGATTTTTGGAGAATTTTTCTTAGAAACAAAAGAATTAACATTAGAATATGCATTTAGACATAATCTTACTTGTGGGTTAAGAAAGGAAGAAAAGGTTTTCTTGGACATGGTAGAAGACAGAAGGGTTAGGTTTCAAAGAAAGGCAACAGGAGAAAAGACAAAAACCCCACCTTGGGCGTTTGAAGAGGGAAGTTATGACAAATGCGAAACAAATGCAGTTATGGTTCTAGATTGGCCCCAACAGGGAAAATTGTGTATTAGTAGAGATAACACTTTGTATGATAACTATTTCGTGGGTTCTAGTGAGTGCCGAGATACATACAAAATCTTAGGGGATGGGGATTCAAAGGAGGAAAAGATCCAGTATTTCCAGGGATCTATTATATTTGCGAAAATAGAGCCTATTATAGGTTGCCGGACCATTGGTACGGAACATGCTATCTAGGCCTGGTCTTTCCAAAGATTTTTCATGTGGAAAGAGGAACAAAAGGAATTCACGAGATAGGTAAACCATTAACCCGTAGGAGAAGGGAAAGCTTCTCAGAAATAATAGGTGACATTTTTGGAGCATTGATACCAGCAGTGGGAATATCTTTGAATGCATACAAATTTCGGAAATTGTCTACAGTAGTAGATCGTTTATCAACGAATACTGCTGGAGGGTTCTTGATGATAAATACTGAAATGGTTGCCATGAGAGCTATGGTAATGCAAAATTGACTTGCCCTTGACATTCTTTTGGCAAAAGAGGGTGGAGTCTGTGGAATGCTGAAAGTACAACATTGTTGCACTTACATTCCAGACAAAAGTCAGAATATACAGAAGTATATAAAGAACATTACTGATTTGCATAAAGAAATTGCCCCACTGGAGGTTGAAGGTGCTTGGGAGAGACTTGGCAAAAGTTTTTCCTCAATGAAGAAATGGTTCACCGAAATAGGTAGTTCTCTTATTGGGAAAATACTAATTCCAGTGACCTTAGTAGTAGTGATAATATCAATATTGAGATTAGCATATGTGTGTGTTAAAAGAAGAAAAAGACAAAATAAAGTAAAAGAGAAAATGAGAAAAATAAAGAAAGAGAACGGGAGATAGGAGAGATCGAATTGGAAGAGTTTAAAGAGAACATGTACAAAAGGTCTAAAAGACAAGATGAAAAGAACACGATTGTCTAAATTAACAAATGCAAGTGGACAAGAAACATTTATCTGATAACATTTTGTAGGGATAGGTTTTAGTGGTGATGTTAAAAATCACCAAAGGGGGAATTGATGGAGCAGGGGAAATTAAATAATTTTGTACCCCTTGCAAATTAATGACCTCATAACGATTAATGATACTAACTGTTTGAAACGCATGAACTAATCAACAAATGCACCTTTTTAGTAGACATTACACGTGGGCAACTTGCTAAATGTTGCAAAATCTAATTTATTTACAAATGTGAAGTAAATTAACGTGAGTATTGTGATTTACGTAGTAAATAGAGTAAATTGCATGATTTGTGTTGCGTAGTAAAATTGCACCATGGCAAAGAATGCAGGTGGTAAGTAAAGTGGCTTTAAATGTTGCTTCTGCTAGGTAATACCTAACACAGGTCTTTAGAATGGCGGGTGGTAAACAGAAAGGCTTATTTTCCATGTTTTAATTTCCGTTGTGTTTGTTCTTATATTAGTTTCGTTCGGGCCTGCTAGGCCGTGCTTCGAAAATGGCCGCTGGGAAGGACGAGATGGTGTGCGCTGAATAAGATGGCCCCGCACATGGGCAGTATAAAAGCTCCAGTCACGTGTATGCGGCCTGTGCCCAGAGTGAGAGATGTCAAGGCCAATCTGACCTGCAACGAGGATTGTGCCAAGAGTTCAGCATATATGCCTGGGAACGGATGGGAAAATCGAGCGACAGGGAATGAACTAATGTGTGACCATCAAAGATTGTTACAAAATGGATTAACAAATTGGACTACTTTTGGACATCGTAATCATGAGACTTATTGTGTGCTTTATTGTCCCCAAACCGGTTCGAACAAGGAGGACGATGAGGTGACCATCACCACCCCTCCAATGGACCAATTAGCGTGATTCTTGCCCCTAAAGATTGCAGAGCCAGAAAGTAGGGTATAAGAGGGTCTGCTCTTACGTTGTGAAAAAACTGCTTCTTTTATTCTATCCTGATGCTGCGAGAGACTCTGTCATTTTGGACTAACAAACTTTGACTGGGGAAGGAACGAGACCGTTGCGGGAGTTGCTCGGGAGGAGTTTGCGTCCGAGGAGGTTAGCGGGACAGTCAGTTTTGGGAGTCCATCTTTGTGATCTGCGGTTCATCTCTCTTTCCTGATGAACCATTCTTGTCATCGCCCTATGGCCAAGGGTAATGAATATTTCCCATCTTTATTTTAACTTTTACTTAAAATGCTTACTGATATAATAAATGTATTTGCTTAAAATGAACTTTACTTTTGCCTAAAGAATTTCGATAAAATTATATGCTAACTCTAAATGAGTCTGTGGTTTCTTAAATACAATTGTGATTTATAAATGCTCAAGGGTTTAATTGTGATTGAGCTGGTCTTAATCACCATCAACTGATTCTACTAGTTGGTCCATCGACCGAATAGCGGAGTACCTTGATGTTTAGAACCAACGGGTTCCGAAGTTAATGTATATAATGTATAGGTTATAATTCTGTCATTTTAATAAGGTATCCCGCTTGTCCAGCAACTCATTTTTCCTTAGCGTTTGATCCATAAAATTGAATGAATGTATGTATGCGGTGTTATGGGCCCCACCGACATAAGTTTCAGTAATCAAAGTTGTGTAGGTGTTTTTCTGGATTAGTGTTATAAGGAAAAATGTATATTAGCCGCGCTGGATCACCAGGAAGATATTCCGCTTTGCGAGAAATGTTCCTTTGGTGGCGGAATTCCCAAACACTCTTAGTGAGAGCTGCCAGAGGCTTGGACCGTGTACCTCCAAGACGGTTTATGTACCTGACAGCCGACAGGTTGCCCATCCGTAAGAGGATTGTGCATTTTGCCCTGTCTTTTTTAAATGTCTGGATGGCAAAGGACCCAGCAAGCATCTCTAAACAGTTGATGTGCAAGGATGACTCCCGAAGAGACCATGTACCCCCAGTCGAGAATTGCGCCCCATCCTGTCCGACTTGCATCTGATTCAAAGACAAGATTTGGGGCGACAGAGAAAATCGTTCTCCCGTTCTGTGTGTCTAAGTGACTCAGCCACCAGAGGAGTTCGTCTCTGGACTCTGAATCCAGGATCACTGAGTTTGAATAAGCTAAACCGTTGCATGAATGAAATGCCTTCATGTATTCTCTGGTCACTGCTGACTCTGCTGTCTGTAGCATGTTTGCAAGTGGGGACCCCATGGAGAACCTATTGTTGTTTCTTTTGAGCCCTTCTTTGTGGATGACATCTCTAGAAGTTCTCACACTGATGGCTCATTTTCCCTCTGCCTTCAACCATCCTTTTAGCTGTGCTCCTACTTGACTCTCTGTGTAAATTTCTTTGGAAGTCATTGACATGTAGCATAAGGAACAAAGACTATCTGGGAGTGTGATGCTTAGTTTGCCTTTGGTCTCTGCTGAGTTTATACCATTCTGCTAAATGCCAGCCTCCCAGATGGCTCAGTAGTGCTCAGGGCTGTAGAAAACATTCCTCTGGAGAAGGCCTGATGGACTCCAATAGGCCCCTTTCATGCACAATTCCTAGCCCTCTCTGTGAATAATATCATTGCTAAAGTATAGTATACTAAATTATTGAGGTATTTAGTATAGTTTGAAATAATGTTATAATGTTTATGTTTGTTATTATTATTTATATTTGTTATAAATATGTGTTTTAAGGTGTAATTTGATATCTTGTATTTTTTTGTTTAATTTTGTATATTTTTGTTTCTGGATTGTTGATTATGTTGGGGATTTGGGTGGGTAGTGATGTATTTTTAAATTAGTTTGAATTGTATTTGAGTTGCAATGTTTTTTAATGACCAATATTTTAAATGATTGTATCTTTGTTTTAATTTTTGTTTATGTGTTATGTTTTAAATATAGAGGTTCATATATTTTTGGACATTTCTCAAAAATGTTTTAATGGATTATTGGGTTTGGTGAGAGAGTAGGGGGTAGTGTTTTAAAATTAGATTTTTTCAAATTAATTTATTGTTTTGGGAATTCAAGTGATATGATGTGTTTGTTGGTTATGCATTTATTGTTTGTATATATATTATTGCGTTTTTGCATGTAGTGGGCTACATTTTATTATGGGGTTCAGTTGTTTTGGAGTATTTAATATTATAGTTTATTTATGCATTTAATGGGTTTTATTGCTTGCAAAGTTTGGTGTTTGTAGATTTTTAAGGTTTTAATATGTTTTCATATATTTTGAGGTTTTGGTATTGTATGGAAGAATAGTAAGGCTGAATTCCCACAGTTCTTTCTATTTCCTCAATGTCTGTGAGTTTTGAGTTATGATAGTATATTTCACTCATCCCACAATGTATACACTTTTTCTCTTGTTAGTGGGACTGGCTTAGAATAGTAAATGTCACCCTGTCTCTTCTCCCCAATATATGTACTTTACACAATGGTTGTGTAATTTGAGTTTGAATATTGTATATACAGCCTCCTCTCAATTCATGCCTTTTCCATGATGTGTAGGCTGCTGGAGTTAAAATAGTGAATCCAAACTTCAAATCAACGTACTTTCCTCAGTGTTCGTGGGACTTAGGGTAGGATAGTAAATCTTACCTTACACCCCAAAATGTATGTACTTTCTACATTGCTTGTTGGATTGTAGTTAGAATAGGATATTTGCCTCCCCCAATTTATGTACTTTCTCCAATGTTTATGCAACTGGAGTTACAATTCACATTTTACCCCATCCCCATATATGCACGTTCTCCAGCATTTTTGGAGTTAAAGTTAGAATAGTGTATTTGACCTACCTCAAAAAGGAGCCGTCTTGAAATCAGTTCAGTGGTGGTTTCCAGGTTTTGCTTTTCGCCGCCGTCAGCGTTGGAGCGTTGGAGTGTAGGAACGCCGGAGCGTCGGAGCTGCGGCTGTAGCAGTTGTAGTGGCAGCCGTGTTGGATTGGATTTTAACGTTTTTAATGATGTTTGGGGTATCTACCCCCTCTATTCCCCCCTCACCTCTTTGTAGGTGAAGGACTGTACCGGGGGAGGTTGTGTTGGAGCCGGAGAGGAATCAAAAACCAGACCTCGGCTTACGGCTTACGGCCTACGGGCTTTCTGGCTCAGCAGGAGGGGCTTCGCAGTGAGTTAGCGGTGGCTAGGTGGGGGCATTGCTACCACGAAGTGTAGGGGCACCTGGGTGTTGCGGAGACGGCCCGGTCTATCGGGTGCAGTTTGTGACACCCGTGAACGCCGCTATCTGCCCCCCCCCCCTGGCCCCCTCCTGGCCCCACCTGCCATTGTTCATCGAGACACTTGTTACCCGCCTACAACAACGCCACGTATGAGCGACTTCACCAGTCCCTGTTAACACTGCTAACACTGCTAAGGGATCGAGCAGTGTTAACCAGAACAACAGGATAGTGGTGAGTAGTGAATGTTGAGGCGGACTAAAGGTAAAGGTCAAGGTAAAGGGGGAGCCAGTTGAGGTTATACTAACTCCATAACTCCTTGCTTGGGGCTGGGAATAATATAAGCCCCGGATTAAAATGGAAACAGAACAAAAGATAGGGCACAGGACATAAAAGACCCCAATTGACTATATCTTTGCAAAAATCTGGTATGCGTTCAGGAAAAGAGAGGGCATCTGGCCCTCCTACAAGAAGAGCAAGGAAAGTACAAGTACCAAAAGTAATTAAAAAAGCAAAAGCAAATACTTCTGGAGTGAACCAACCAATAATTTCTCCAATTGCACGGATGTTTGAAAAGTCTACGAAAGTCCTACATAATTTTGATCTTATGAAAGACCCATCTGGTGCTATGATGACAATGCAAATAGCGACAGAAGTAATTAAACTCCAAACTCCGATTAAGCCAACTAACAATCTTGTTGGTAGCATGCAATTTGCCGGACAAGAACGGGATTTGCCAACCTTGAACAAGAGCTCCCAAATTGTGGAAAGAGAAAATCTAGGTATGATTGAGGGACATATTACCGACCTTGAAATGCTAAATATAATATCAGCTACTCAACCGGAACAAAATGACATGGATGTGCTGGGGATATCCCGGGAAGAGATATCCCAGAAAAAGCTGTTAACGAGGGCCCCGCTACCTATAGAGGCTAAAGTAGAAATAAGGAAAAAGATTGAGATGGCGGTCGATACTACACTCTCTAGGCAGGTGGCTAATCAAGGCCCTAAGGAGAACTTAGTAGATGCCACCCAGGCTAATCAGACCAGAGTTAATAGTAATAGTAGTTTTACCCCCAGGGGAATCTCGGAAATAAGAATTGATATAGGTACAGTTGCCGAACTAAATAAGGAAGAGGAGAGTAGCTTACTCTCCAATGACCAAATTCTAATGACCTCCAATGATCAAATCCTAGAACTAGGACTAGATACTCTACAAGGAACCAACGAAAAACTAGGAATAAAAGAGGAATTCGCATATTCCAACAGTACTAATAGCAGTAGTACACCGTGCAGTAGAAAAGGCAGTGGCGAATATATCGATATGGTCAACCCCAAAAAAGTAACTGAAGAGCAACGAACTCCCCTAGCGGGTTCTGAAAATACCACCCACAAGGAGCACGGACCCCAGCAGAATCAAAAGGCCCAACTTATAGGCAATCAGGACTTGGGGTCTATTTGGGATATCTTTTATCAAACATCATCATTAACTTTAGAAGCATTGACATACCAGTCTAGCAAAATGGAGATTCAAATTGAATTACTCAACGTGATGGCAAATGCAGTAGCCGGAATTGACCAAAAATTGGCACAGCTAAATAGTCTGATAATTAGAGCACAAACTCAAGCTGCTGCAACATACCTTGATTGTGCATGTGCCCCAATAATTAACAAACTGGCAACAATACCGGATGCAATGAACACAATACTGGAAGATGTTAAATGGAGTCTTCAAAAGGAAAAAAACAAATACAAAGGGGGTAGCAGCAAAATAAAAAAAGGACACGGGAGACAACAATAATATTATACACCTAAGAGATGCTGAACAATTGAGTGCCACAATTGACTTAGTAAGCGAGGACAATTTAACATCGATAGCAGGTCAGAACCTACAGCAAGATGGGAAGAGGCCAATGGGTACAAAACCATTGGTCCCTTGTATAGAGGATACTTCTGAAGACTTGGAGGGTAAGGAAGCAGTTTCCCCAGTATTCAATATGACAAAGAAACATAAGAAAAAACTACGAAAGGCAAAAAATAAGGCCAAACATGAATCCATAATTGCAATACAATCTCAAGATGAAGTACTAAATGAATTGGGTAGTGACGGAGAAAAACGATGTAAGGAAACAACGGGTAAACAGGAAAAAGAAACATATGGAGAACAGTCTTCTATAGCGAATAACAAATGCAAGAAGTATTTTGCTATATTCACCAAAGATCCAAGCGGAAAACAATTGAGCGAGCAAATTAACAAAACATGTAGATAAACAAATATATCCACTACATCGGGTAAAACTAGAAGAACCTCTAATGAATCTGAGAAGGAGGGGATAAAAATCAAACCAAAGAAAAAGGAAGTTACGCTTCTAGGAAACTATTGTATCTCAGAGAAGTCATCTGAGGATAAAAATAGTGTATCGTCGGAAAAGAGGGATCAACCAAAGAGTGTGTCAAATCCTCAGAAAATTAAAGATCCGGAGAAAGATGATGTGGAAAAAAAATATAACGGACCAGCAGTACAAAGGACATTCCGGGTACATCATAATACAGCTCAAAGTTCAAGCCAAAATACAACTCAAAGTCAAAACCATCAATACTCTCAAAACCTAGTAAATCAAACAAATAAATTAAGTTATATAAATGTGAACCAAAATGATATGTTAGAACAAGCTGAGGAGAACCAGAATGTATCGAATAGGGATCACTTGGCCATCGTAAGGAATGGAGAGGAGAAACTAGTCACAAATAAAGTCCCACAAGGTATTGAAAAAGACAGGAAAGAGGAATCATCTGTTAAAGGGATGGTACAACTGATTTTCAAACCGGTATATGACTCTCGAGGCAGGCAAGACACACTGAATAGAGGAAACATTCTCCGCCTCTTTAAGTCTATCCCGTCGTTAGAAAATGTGACAAGCAAAGACATTGAAAGTATTGGATTCTTACCAAATACAGAAAGTTGCCTGAAACTAACATTGATAACCTTGAACTCTGGCTCTTTAGCGGAATTAATTATGAATGAAAAAGACATTTTTTACAGCTGGGGAATAATAATTAGCAAGCCAGCACCAAAGGTATATCCAAGTCCTTTCATCAAAGAAGAGAGTCCGATTCTTCAACAAAGAAACAGCAAAAAGCAAGTATTCTCTATATTAAAAAATTCCCTTGGAAAATCGGAGCAAGTAGGTGAAACGACATTGAACCAAAGCAAAAGAGAAAAGTTAATTAGAATAAATGAAAAATGGATATCTACGGCTCTTCATGGCAATAATGATCCATGACAGAACACAGCAAGATGTACAATAAAAAAAGTAAATAAGGACAGTGAAATATTAAAGCTATGCTCATGGAATATAAATGGGGTATGCAATAAGGTAAATAACGCCCACTTAAACTCTATGTCTAATTCCTATCAGGTTATTTTATTACAGGAAACATGGGCTATCAATCCTGTAATGTTAGAGGGTTATAAAGGATACTTTGAGCCCGCAATCAAGCAACATAAATATGGTCGCCCCAGTGGGGGCCTAGCTACATTCATAGCCATCGATTTGAGAGTGGAGCATGAGCAAGTGGATACGAACAACCCTAACTTTCTAACAGTAAAGCTACGATATAAGGCAAGCAATCAATTAAAATCAAAATCTTTAATACTAATTAATTTATATATACACCCTACACCAAGTTCAAGGACCAACATGTGTAGTACACTTACCAGTTTTCTGTTGCAGCAAATGATGGATGACCCTTTCGCAGTCTTTATAATTTCAGGGGATTTCAATTTAAACCTGCTTGTGCCCTTTACAAGAGACAACACCACTCAGTTACAGGATCATCAATGGGCAATTCCCCACCAAACAACATGTACAGTAACGAAGCCCAGACAAAGCAAAGTGGGTATAAATTTTGTTAAGAATATAGAAGCAATGGGTCTAAGAATACTAAATGGGAGATTCCCTCAAGACTGACCACCAGCTTGGACATATCAGTCACAAAATTCGAAGTCACGAATTGACTATACGATTGTATCATTAAACATCTTTAGTAATATTACTTCGTACCGTCTTGGGAAGGTGCCTGACAGTGATCATAGTCAGCAAATACTCACCACAAATTTGCCCAGTATAAAACATCAAACATATTTGACAACACCAGGACAGACTGGAACCGTCAACTATAGGAGACTTATCTGGACAGCTCATACCAAAGACGACACTAATAAACTGGCACAAAAATTGGCCAAAGAATGTTTTGAAGAAAAAATCTTTTTATCTCCAATTGATCAATGGGTAAACTTTACACGTAAGTTAGTGAAATCATATGAACTAGCGCCCAAAGTTAAGAAAAAACAAACGACGGGAAGAAATAAAAATAAAATTAATTTATCCTATACAATAAGGAATATGAGAAGGACTCGTAAAAACTTTAGGAGACAGTTAACAAAGTTTCCAAATAACAATGAATTGTCCATTAAATTACAGAATATTAATCAAAATTTGAGGAAATTAATCTGGAATGAAAGAAACCATGCAAAGCACGATCTTTGGGCTAAAGTTTTCCACTCTAGTAATCAAACAAACTCTAGGGAATTCTGGAAAACAATAAATGGTCTAGTACGACCTAATAAATCAGTGGTATCATCTGCACTGACTGAAAAAGAGTGGGTTAGTTTTCTGACAACACATTTAAACTCCAACAGGGAAACTGTGGGGTCATTATGATGTCGGGCGGATCGCCACCCCCGACCGGCGGTGGCGATCCGCCCGACATCTTCCCCGCCCGCCCTCCATTTACCCCCGCCATATTACAATGGCGGGGGACAGCAGCGGACGGAAAGACTGTCCGCCGCATTTCCACAGGCAGGCAATCGTTCCGATTGCCTGCTGGGTGGAACTCGGGCCTAATATGGTGGCGGTGTCTGGAAGACACCGCCATCCATATTAGGATGCCTGGCGGTGAACGCCTTTCCATGGCGGCATCGCCGCCATGGAAAGGCATGCAGGAATTGCTTTGGGGGCCCGTTGCTGGCCCCCGGGGGGTTGGGGGGTAGGTGGCTGCACTTGGGGGGTACCTATGGTACCCCCCTACATTGGCATGCACAAGGTGGCAGGCACCGCGCGGTACCTGTCACGTTGTGCATGCCAATGCACTGCATGCATTTTTTACATTACGGCGGGTGCTGCTGACAGCACCGCCCGCCGCAATGTAAACAATGCGGGATGCGACCGCCACGGTGGCGGTCGCATCCTAATGGGCACAGCGGGTCCGCCGCACCTCTGGCGGTCGGTCCCATTTACCGTTACGGTGGCGGGCAGACAAAGTCCGCCCGCCATCGTAATGGGCCCCAAGGTATCTGGATCGCAAATGGAATATGATTGATACATTAAGTCAGGAACTGGACCATGAATTTGATATAACAAAAATTCAAATATCAAAATTAATACGGAAACAAAAAGATGGGGCACCAGGTCCCAATGGTATTCCTTTCGCACTTTATAAGGAAGATCCGGATCTATGGTCAGAATATCTAACAGCAGTCTTTAAAGAAATTGTCAGGACATTGACAATACCTGAATCCTGGAGAGGGTCATTAATATCGACAATTTATAAAAAAAGGAAATTGGGCCCACCCCGAAAATTATAGATTAATTACTCTTCAAGACACAGAAGCCAAATTATTTGCGGGAGTTTTACTATCAAATCTTTCTGTATGGGCAAAGGAGAACCAGATACTGCCACCCAACTAAACAGGATTTATTAAAGGACTGGGCACTACAACAAATATATCAGCCTTATCCGTGCTAATGGATAAATGTACCTCAATGAAACAACCCTTGTATTTGTGCTTTGTCGATTTTAGATCGGCCTTTGATTGTGTCCACAGACAACTTCTGTGGAGAAAATTGAAGGAGAAAGATATCCCAGTGTCCCTTTTAAAATCAATTCAACTTCTCTATGCTGACACTTGGGTTAGATTATGGATGGGGGACGGCTCGACGCTAACGAAGGAAATTTGAACTACAGCAGGGTTAAAGCAAGGGTGTGTATTGGCCCCTTTACTTTTTAACTTGTTTTTAGCAGATCTTACTAATGCACTGAATTAAGTAAATGCACACCTCCTAAACTAGCCAAAATGCAGATATCAAATTTACTATACGCAGATGATGTCATCCTTCTAAGCCAAACAAAACTGGGGTTACAACGGTTAATAGATCGAATATCATCATATTCAAAAGAAAACGGAATGGTGATAAATGAAACAAAGACAAAAGTTATGGTGATCAGCAAAAATTCAAGATTAAAATATAAATCCAAATGGTTTCTGGAGAAAATGCAACTAGAACAAGTAGAGTCATACAAATACTTGGGAGTATTATTAGATGATAACGGCAATTTTCTCCCGCAAAAAACGGATATCCAAAGGAAAGCAAATGCTTTGATAGCTGCATTTAGAATCTTGCAGAAATCATTAGGTGAGCTGAGTTACCGACCATTCTTAAAAGTTATATCGGCAAAATTGCTGCCTACCTTAACATATGGTAGCGAAGCCCTGTGTGGGAAAGACACTGTGATCATCAATAATGCGGTCACAAAAACTTTCAAAACCCTCTTTTATTTGCCTAATAATGCATCGCCAGTTCAAATAAGGCTGGAGTTTGGACTTATTAACCAATTATATGCGAGAAAAGGACAATTTATAAAAGTATGGAATAGAATAAGAAATGACAATGAAAATCAAATGTCTCAATTATTATGGCAGGAAAATAAACATAAATAGGAAATCACATGCCTGGAAATACTTACAAGCTGCATTAGAAGAATATGCTGCAACCCCAATCTGGGGGACTACAATAACTCCTGAACCATTTAAAAAAGCTATTAATAAAACAACAAACCATCTATCGCTGCTAAGGGATAAAGACTTATTTGCAAAAAGAAAACACGCTAGCCAATAATGAATGGTTTTCCAATAGTGAAAGTTCAATCATACTTAGAAACCCTGTGGACTCTGAAATATAAACAAATCTTCACAAAAGCTCGTTTTGGCGCACTACCGGGCTTATGTCATCTTCCGCCGTGGCTAGGGTCAGAAGAAGACACGCTATGTAGACTATGTAAATTAGGAGAGGAGAACATTACTCACCTGCTGTGTGTCTGCCCAGAATTGGAAATTGAAAGAAAAACATACTTAAGAAACATTTTAATGCTTGAGGAGTACGGACTTGCAGGCAAGCTCTGATAATATGTTTACACTCCGATGATATAATAATGAATTCTGCCTTTGCAAAGTTTTTAGTAAGAATAGGATCGAAATTAGACCAGCAAAAATTAAAATCTACATGTACTGTATGATATACACTAAAATGTAAATAGCATTATGAAATCGATTTTATCAAATTTAATTCACCTAAAAAAATATTGCATTATTTATTCTTGCTTTTATTATTTTTTTCTTGTCCTACATTTATTAACCTGGATCTTTATAGTTGGTTGCGTTTGTTGTCTCATTGTAAGATTTTAATTAATCAAACAATAAAGAATAATAATAATAATAATTACCTACCTCCATTTATGCACTTTCCCAAAAGGTTATGTAGCTGGAGTTAGAGTTGTGAATTGCACACTCTTCCCAGTTCATGTGCTTTCCCAAATGTTTGTGGGACTGGAGTTAGAATAGTAAATCCTGCCTCCAGCCCATCCTCCCTCTCCCAGTTTTTACACTTTCTCTAATATTTGTGGGATGTAGTTAGAATAGTAAACCTCATCTAATCTACGCACTTCCCCAAATGCTTCTGGAAGTGGATATAGAATAATAAATCTAATCTACCCTCATTTTATGTTTTTTGCGTGCGATTGAATATATTATATCTGAATGCTCTTTCCCATTTGGGTATTTTTTATAATTGTTTATGGATTTGCATTAAATAAATAAAATAGCAATTTAATGAGTTCAAAAATATAATATTTTCATTAGCTGATTTAAAAGTAATAAAAATTAATGACATAACAAGAAGATTTTAAAAGTCGTTTATTTTACATCTAATATAAAAACTATATTTATTTTAATTTCAGAATAAAAAGTTATATATTGGATAATTTAAAAAAATTCTTACAACATCAAAGAAACATCGGGTTATGCAACCAAATACATTTCAAAGTAAACAATTAATTTAAGGTTATTTTTCATACTTAAATTAATGACCTTAGATATTACACATTAATATTATCAGGAAAAGATTTAACACAACAATTTTGTGCTAAAAATGCTAGGTTCTATATAGTAACCATTTGCTAAATAGCATTCGACACCAATTAGCACTTCGCAACACACTAAAATTCAATATATTAACTATCTCCCACATCTTATTTGTCAATTCCAAACCTTCATATTTTCCCCATTTTTTAATAGTTTTTTGGGTAAGGTCCAAATCTTTAATAGAAGCAAACAGTCTTTTCCATTCCCCTGCCCTTTCATATACACCAACCTCAACTAGTGCGGAGACTACCTTTCTGCTGCCATTCACCTGGCCAAGATCTAGGTTACTAAAGACTTTGTTCAGCATTCTAAATGAGCCCAGGAGCAGAAAGTCACCTCGTAATAGCTCACAGATTTCTGTTGTACTTAGCCATCTCTCTCCCAACAGAAAGTCCGATAGTTTCCTAAACCCCACTTTTGCCCATTTTGGACCATTTCCGGTGCAAAATTAACACCGGATTCTGTGACTAGTTCAGACAGGAGTGTCGCCGCATTGATAAAGGGAACGGAATATCTCCTATATAGGTCCCTACGCTTCTGATGAAACCACTTCAGACTCTTGTATCCAACTTTTTTAGGTGACTTTACGGACTTTAGCACATCCCATATATGGTACTCTTTAAAGATCAGCTGCATAAAATGTTTAATAAAAATACCCTTATGGAGCTTTGTATTAAACTTGGACCTATACTGTGCAAAATAAGCAAAATAGTAATCTTTTAAATTAGGAAGCACCAACCCTCCTTCTTCCCGCCATTCATATAAAGTGCTTAATGCTATTCTGGCTATCTTTTTTTGCCAGATAGATTATGAAAACATAGACTGTACTGTTTTAAAAAAGGAGGTGGTTAAAACACATGGAATAGCCGAGAACAAAAAATTGAACAATGGAAGAATCGACATTTTAATCAGAGCAACTCTCTCTAAAATATTCAATGGGAGAGGATTCCACCATGAAAATAAATCTTGGACTTTTAAAAGAGGAGGGGAAAAGTTGAGAACATATAGATCCTCGATCCGTGATAAAAACCTGATACCCAGATATCATTTAGGCTGCGAGCTTACGCACGGGGCAATATCCATGTGCAAAACATCTGAATTACACCCGCACAATATTGTTTCAGTTTTCTTCTTATTAATCCTATAACCTCCTAATTTCTCGTATTGTGCAAAAATCTCAAAAGCCTTTTTCAGGGCATCCTTACTACTGTCCAAAATTAGCATGATATCATCAGCATATAGTTTTATCCTCCCCATCTGCGACAGGGGGGGCGGATATTAAAGTTTTCTCTAATCGCGATAGCTAATGGCGAATAAAATGGGGGATAGCAGGCACCCCTACCGAGTTCCACATAAAACTTGTATTTTCCCCACCTCTGTTGCATTAATGATGATACTGGCTTCTGCATTACAATACATTTTGTGTATCAACCCCGAAATCTGCCGAGGTATACCAAATCTCAACAAAATGCTGAATTAAGTTTCCCAGACCACGAGGTCAAATGCTTTCTCTGCATCTAGCAGAAGCACCACCACTGGTGTATCATTAACTGCAAAATAATCCAAGGCTTCCGCTAGATAATGTGTATTTGTCCCTAACTGTCGCCAGGCTATAAAACCATTATGATCTGAATGAATTAGCCCTGAGGCAATTTGATTAAATGTATTAGCTAATAGACTTGTAATGATTTTATAATCAGTGTTTAATAATGTGATTGGGCGATACGAGTTTGGATCCTCAGTATCCTTCCCCTTCTTTAGAAAGCTCACCACGTTCCTCTTAAAAAATGAAGGTGGTATCGGGCCACCTTGCAGCATTGTGTTAGCGATCAATAAAAATAGTCAGCTAAAACATCTACTAAAGATTTAAACTATTCCGCCGGAAATCCATCCGGTCCACAGGCCCTACAATTAGGAAGATTTGGAATAACAGCAATCAGTTCTTCTTTAGAAAAGGTTTCAGTGATATTGACCCCCTCTTCTCTAGTTTGCATTGGAATGTTACAATCCTCTAAAAACATTCCCAGAGAATCCATATCTACTAAC
Source organism: Calotriton arnoldi (assembly GCA_963921515.1). Classification (NCBI taxonomy): domain Eukaryota; kingdom Metazoa; phylum Chordata; class Amphibia; order Caudata; family Salamandridae; genus Calotriton; species Calotriton arnoldi. The sequence goes on from CAWUFW010003266.1 coordinate 1,865,894, forward strand.
TGATTTTGTGTATAGATCTGTTTATAGTGATCTAGAATGATTTCTCCCACCTCCTCCGGTTCCTTACTCCTAATTCCCGAGACTGGATATTTTATTGCATCTATCCTATTGTTGGCAGCAAAATTGCTCTCCTCATAGACGTTTTGCCTTTATGCCCGATTCAGACCTTCACATTTTGGGGTCGATTCCGATTCGGGCCGGAAAAAGCACCGACCGACTCGGATCCGGAAAAAATACCGACCGACATGTACCCGTGGTGCACGACACGCCAAGTACGATGCAAGGCGCGAAAAATCCGACCGACACGTACCGAAACAAAGTCGACCGACCGAGCCGCACGGAAAGCAGCAATCCGGCCGGAAAAACCACGCGAATCCAACCGACTGACACGCACCCGGAACAAATCCGACCGAAGCGTACGCGCGAATTCCAAACCGCAAAGTACGATGCAAGGCGCGAAAACCACGAGCGAGTTGGACGGAGGCCAAGCCGTACGACCGACACGCATACAAAACCGAGCCGAAGCAACACAATACACCGCGACCGACGCGTACGCAGCATAGAAAACTGCACAAACACAGCGTGAACGAAGCGGAGAACACCGTGCGAGACCAATGCAGGGTCCGACTCGGTCACAAGAACGTTTCCAACATACACAAACAGCACAAAGGAAAAATCACCCAAAAAAGGCCAAACAAGCAATTACCAAGCCAATAAATACTGGGGGGTGGGGACAGAGAACAAAGACACACCCACAACTCCACCTATATAAAGGACACAAATCACTACCATGAGCCTTTGCAAATGCCATTCCACTGCCAGCACCCAAGAGAAAGCAACCACACACCCACAGCTCATCCCTCACACAAGCCACACACCATCAGCACACCAACAAATACCTACCTCACATACACCCAGCAAAACACACACTCACACACCCTCACCTGCACACCAACACACACATCACCCACCATCACCACCCATCACCATGCCCCCAAGAAGAATCCCAAGTTCCTAGATAGTGAATTGGAAGTCATGGTGAGACGAGATCCTCAGGGTGGAGCCACAGCTGTTTGGCACATTGGTCCAACAGACCCCCATGTCGCAGAAAACCAAGATGTGGGAGAGGATCATCAACAGGGTGAATGCCCAATCACCATGTCGGCGCACAAAGACCGACATCCAGAACAGGTGGTATGACGTGCGCAGGAGGGTACGGAAAATGCTGAAGCAAGACTACATCAACAGCCAACACACCGGCAGTGGCCCTCCTGCCAAGCCAATATACCTCAGGCCCTGGGAGGAGAAGGTGCGAGGCCATCCTTCCGCCAGTGAGCGTATATGGACTAGAGGACATCCCAGAGCCTGAGTGAGTACACAACAAATGTACACAATATACTGCCACAAACACACACACATCACTGTCAAGGGGAGAGTCAAACCATGCACTCATAGCAATTACACAGCAACCAGAACAGAATCATCCCAAAATGTGTATGTCAGTCAGATAAACACAACACATGCCATCAAAAAAGTCACATCCAACTGTGCCATCACATGTACAAACAACTACAACTACAGCTAGGCAGTGGCACAAATAGAACCAACAAACACATCCAGACATGTAGCCACCACAACAACACCAACACACAGTGAAGAACACTCAAAGGAAGGAATTCTGTGTATGCTGGCCAAGTCAGTGTAGCCAATAGCATCATGGGAGTCGCAGTCACACATATTGCCCCCCACAACTGCCCCATCAACACCACCATGAACCATGCGCACATCACAGGGAGTGGAGAAGGACTCACAAGATGGCTGACACTGGCTACTGCTGTGGGAGCACAAGGCCCTGCTGGCAACTGTGCACCAACAAACAGCAGGACACCACTGACTGACATCCTGAGAGACAACTTCCACTCCCTGCAATGCAAGCACGTTCCATGGTGGGATATCTGGCTGGCTGGGTGGGAAGGGGGACTTGCAGCACTGACTATAGTCACAAGCACCTCCCCTCACACACCCCCAACACAAACTCCACAGTACCCACCTGGTAGAATGCAATGCCCTCCATCCTAACACAAGATCCCACAAAGAACCACCACCCTGGGTTATGTTGTGTGAAGCACAGGGACACTCTTGGGACTCTTAGCCAAACAACTGCCAGGACAACACTCCCAGCCATCCTGTCAGCACAGCCACCCCACCCCACAGGGAAGCAGAATCAAAGGAAGGAAGCATGGGCATGCTGGGAAGGGGGTGGAGGCAATAGCATGATGGGAGTCGTAGTCACTGATATTGGTCACCCCCACAACTGTCCCATCAACACCACCCTGAACCATGCTCACATCACAGGGAGTGGAGAAGGACTCACAAGATGGCTGACACTGGCTACTGCTGTGGGGAGCACAAGGCCCTGCTGGCAACTGTGCACCAACAAACAGCAGGACACCACTGACTGACATCCTGAGAGACAACTTCCACTCCCTGCAATGCAAGCACGTTCCATGGTGGGATATCTGGCTGGCTGGGTGGGAAGGGGGACTTGCAGCACTGACTATAGTCACAAGCACCTCCCCTCACACCCCCAACACAAACTCCACAGTACCCACCTGGTAGAATGCAATGCCCTCCATCCTAACACAAGATCCCACAAAGAACCACCACCCTGGGTTATGTTGTGTGAAGCACAGGGACACTCTTGGGACTCTTAGCCAAACAACTGCCAGGACAACACTCCCAGCCATCCTGTCAGCACAGCCAGCCCACCCCACAGGAAGCAGAATCAAAAGGAAGGAAGCATGGGCATGCTGGGAAGGGGGGTGGAGGCAATAGCATGATGGGAGTCGTAGTCACTGATATTGGTCACCCCCACAACTGTCCCATCAACACCACCCTGAACCATGCTCACATCACAGGGAGTGGAGAAGGACTCACAAGATGGCTGACACTGGCTACTGCTGTGGGGAGCACAAGGCCCTGCTGGCAAATGTGCACCAACAAACAGCAGGACACCACTGACTGACATCCTGAGAGACAACTTACACTCCCTGCAATGCAAGCACGTTCCATGGTGGGATATCTGGCTGGCTGGGTGGGAAGGGGGACTTGCAGCACTGACTATAGTCACAAGCACCTCCCCTCACACCCCCAACACAAACTCCACAGTACCCACCTGGTAGAATGCAATGCCCTCCATCCTAACACAAGATCCCACAAAGAACCACCACCCTGGGTTATGTTGTGTGAAGCACAGGGACACTCTTGGGACTCTTAGCCAAACAACTGCCAGGACAACACTCCCAGCCATCCTGTCAGCACAGCCACCCACCCCACAGGAAGCAGAATCAAAGGAAGGAAGCATGGGCATGCTGGGAAGGGGGTGGAGGCAATAGCATGATGGGAGTCGTAGTCACTGATATTGGTCACCCCACAACTGTCCCATCAACACCACCCTGAACCATGCTCACATCACAGGGAGTGGAGAAGGACTCACAAGATGGCTGACACTGGCTACTGCTGTGGGGAGCACAAGGCCCTGCTGGCAAATGTGCACCAACAAACAGCAGGACACCACTGACTGACATCCTGAGAGACAACTTACACTCCCTGCAATGCAAGCACGTTCCATGGTGGGATATCTGGCTGGCTGGGTGGGAAGGGGGACTTTCAGCACTGACTATAGTCACAAGCACCTCCCCTCACACCCCCCAACACAAACTCCACAGTACCCACCTGGTAGAATGCAATGCCCTCCATCCTAACACAAGATCCCACAAAGAACCACCACCCTGGGTTATGTTGTGTGAAGCACAGGGACACTCTTGGGACTCTTAGCCAAACAACTGCCAGGACAACACTCCCAGCCATCCTGTCAGCACAGCCAGCCCACCCCACAGGGAAGCAGAATCAAAAGGAAGGAAGCATGGGCATGCTGGGAAGGGGGGTGGAGGCAATAGCATGATGGGAGTCGTAGTCACTGATATTGGTCACCCCCACAACTGTCCCATCAACACCACCCTGAACCATGCTCACATCACAGGGAGTGGAGAAGGACTCACAAGATAGCTGACACTGGCTACTGCTGTGGGGAGCACAAGGCCCTGCTGGCAAATGTGCACCAACAAACAGCAGGACACCACTGACTGACATCCTGAGAGACAACTTACACTCCCTGCAATGCAAGCACGTTCCATGGTGGGATATCTGGCTGGCTGGGTGGGAAGGGGGACTTGCAGCACTGACTATAGTCACAAGCACCTCCCCTCACACCCCCCAACACAAACTCCACAGTACCCACCTGGTAGAATGCAATGCCCTCCATCCTAACACAAGATCCCACAAAGAACCACCACCCTGGGTTATGTTGTGTGAAGCACAGGGACACTCTTGGGACTCTTAGCCAAACAACTGCCAGGACAACACTCCCAGCCATCCTGTCAGCACAGCCAGCCCACCCCACAGGGAAGCAGAAGTCAAAGGAAGGAAGCATGGGCATGCTGGGAAGGGGGTGGAGGCAATAGCATGATGGGAGTCGTAGTCACTGATATTGGTCACCCCCACAACTGTCCCATCAACACCACCCTGAACCATGCTCACATCACAGGGAGTGGAGAAGGACTCACAAGATGGCTGACACTGGCTACTGCTGTGGGGAGCACAAGGCCCTGCTGGCAAATGTGCACCAACAAACAGCAGGACACCACTGACTGACATCCTGAGGAGACAACTTACACTCCCTGCAACGCAAGCACGTTCCATGGTGGGATAACTGACTGGCTGGGTGGGTGGGAAGGAGGTCCGGCTGCCAACCAAACACAACCAATGCAGACCATGTTCACACCCCAGAAAATACATAGAAATGCCCAAATAATGCAGGACAATGTGCCACACCAATATCAACCCCTGACTGTGACGACTCAGGACAATGCAATGTACAGGCCCGCACCCAGAGGCACAGTCACAACTGTCATGTGTGTCAACCATTGATGCCTGCAGAAACATGACATACATTGTTTGTGTCTCCCAAAAACAGGTGATGATGGGGACACAGCAGCAGACGCTGAGGAGTCCCAGTCCCAGGCTCAAGAGGATGCCGAGCTCACTGGCGTCGTACAGCCTCTGTCCTCCTCGGACGATGAAGAACAACCTGGCACATCCGGTGCAAGTCAACATGCAGCACCAGCAGGACCACCAGCTGCAGCACCAGCAGGACCACCAGCTGCACCCCTGCACCCACCCCTACAACGACTGTCACCACGAATACCATCCCTGCCGACATGGACAGAATAAGGAGCAACACCAGCACAGTGACCCTGGACCAACCTGGGGCCATGGACACCACCACCACCACCAACCCCCAAGGTGGACCAGGGTTATCTGTGCGTGCCACTGCACACACTGCACATGTCAGCAGGGGTGGTGGGAGGAGTGGGAGACAGAAGGTCGCTGCTTGCAGGCGTTGCTGGTGTGCATGATGACCCACAACTGGTACGCATAGCTGATGCGTACCAGTCCAGCACCGGAGAGCTCAGCCAGGTAGTGGGGCTCCTCAGAGACATTAAACAGCAGCAGGCTGCCCATCATGCCCGCTTGGACTCCCACATGTCCCACGTGGAGTCACACATGTCCCGTGTGGACTCACACATGTCCCGCGTGGAGTCCAAGTGGGATGCACTGCATGAGATGACGGCGGTGCACAGGGACATTTTACAATGCCTCCGCCAGATGAACAGCAACCAGTCCACACCTCCCTGTGTGCCAACAACATCTGGTGCCGAACAAACTGCAACTGCCACAGGGAGGGAGGAGGACTCTGGCGGAGAGTCCCCTGCACCGCAGCAGCCTGCACTTGAGGGCCCCCCAAGAAGAGGGTCGTCCGAGGAGGGAAAAGTGAGAGGCCGATGGCCAAGCGCAACTCCCAGGAAGCCTGAACCTGTTCTGGATGTTCGCCTTTGTGCACAGACTGTTCACCCTGTTGACGGCAACACTACTCCCACACATTGCATGGGGAGTACAAGTTGGACCAATGTGTCAGACAACTGTGGCCCCGATACTGGGGATCCTGTCTACCCGGACTTTCAATTCACCTAGGAACTTGGGATTGCAAGATTCATGTACAGCACAACCCATCCTATGCACTATTAACACAAATGTATCACAATAAACACACTAATACACCATACTTGCCTCTGTCGTGATTCCAACGTGGGTGCTGTTATGGGGATGATGAACTGCAAAATTACACTGTGTATGCGAACTGCAACAGCAAGGACAACACAGGCATGTGAGTACAGGAAACGTGACACACATGAGGGAGACACACCACCAGGGCTACACGACACATACACACCTAGGCCATCTGACTCATTGCCTACACTGATGTTGCCAGGGAAGACGGTGCAATGCACAGACACCACACCCATTCCCAGTTGTAGTCAAGTAGCCCACAGGTGCAGTAAGCAAATGGCAGTCAAATATGTGACCACAGACAACGCACATCACAAAGTGAAGCACAGGTTTATTACACAGTTGCAACATGCCGTAACCACTACAGATGCAAGGTAACCCCACCTGGCAGCGGGCACACAGTCAACAACTGTAGACGGAAGGAAGTCCATGGGTGTGGCGCACATCACCTGTAGGGACACAACAGCTACCAGCCTGGATGTGCAATCACGTCGTCGGTGGACACAGTTGACCAAACGAATCTGAAAGTACCCTGTGAAGGACAGAAATGACACACAGTCAAAAGCAATGGAGTACAGGACAGAACAGCAAAACACATGCACAATACATGTTACAAGATACCCACCCAGAACCAAGTTAGCATGTCAACACTGTTGAGGAGTACAGCCCACCTGTCACCACACATCGCAACACACATCCAGTCAAGTGGCCCATGGACACACTCCCACAACACCAGAGCACCACCCACACATCATGCCAACTCACATCATTGACATGACACCTCAGGATACTCACATTCAGCTAAAGAAGTTGGTGATGAGCTGTGTGCGGACATCACCATCACCATCATCATCATCATCGTCACTGGCATCGTGGTCCAGGCCAGGATCCTCCACAGGTGGCGGATGTTGGTCATTGTCATCCTGGATGAGAGGCAACTCCTTCCGCACTGCCAGGTTGTGGAGCATGCAGCAGACGATGATAATCTTGCACACTTTCGCAGGGGCATATGGGAGGGACCCTCCGGTCTTGTCCAGGCAGCGGAAGCGGCTCTTCAGGAGACCAAAGGTCCGCTCAATCACTCTCCTGGTCCGACCATGTGCCTCATTGTAGCGCATCTGGGCAGGTGTCACAGGGTTCCTGAGGGGTGTCAGCAACCACGGCATGTTGGGGTATCCCGAGTCACCTACGGACAGACAAGTGCACATTAGCTGACTTGGAAAAGTGGGCGGAATACTACAGATCAGATCACACACAATGGCACAAAGTCAGTACACACCGACAAGCCAGGCACGCTGGTTCTGCATCTGTGCCATCATCCTGGGGATGCGACTACTCCTCATCACAAAGGCATCGTGTGCTGAACCAGGGAAACGGGCACACACGTGTGTGATGGTCATGTCTGCAAGACACACCACCAGTGCATTGACCGAGTGGTAGTGCTTGCGGTTCCTGTAGGCCTGCTCCTGGGCCTGTGGTGGTACCAAAGCCACATGTGTCCCATCAATGGAGCCAATTACATGCGGCATCCTC